>CM075771.1:14346424-15691424 GCA_037974665.1 Ehretia macrophylla | reverse complement strand
CTCTGGGAAGTCCTCATGTTGCACCCCCTTTTCAATTTTTTTTTGCTCCGGTTAGGGTTGCCAAGATATTTTATCCACCACATTTCGATTATCGAATCCCACAGCAATTTGGGCAAGACAATTTCGCTTCACGTGGAGGCTGGGCTCGTAAACCGAGGGCGTAGGGCTTGTCACCAGGTCTCCGTCACTCCGGTGCCCATGAGTTTTGATCCGTAAGGAGTTACGTGGTGCACAGTATACCGTTGGAAAGCTCTCCGAGAGCTCTACGACGAGGGAAGTTAGCTTGCTCGCTGTGCCTATTTTTGGAGCCCAAAATCAAACCTTTTCATCAGTTTCAGGCCACTTTTCTTCTTTTGCTATGTTTTTTCGTCCCGGATCGTACGTCGTGAGCTGTTAAAAGGACGACAACCTTATTCGCGGGACAGTAGAGGGCCCTACAACGCGTCGATATCACGTCTTGCGAGGATGCTGCGTTGTTGAAGCAGATGGGTTGTCGTTAAAACCATTGGGCCTTTCGAATGGGCCATCTCTCTAGGCTGGGACTGTGAACCTTTAACACATAAAGGAATTGTACCCTCAACATGACGGGTGCGATCATACCAGCACTAATGCACCGGATCCCTTCAGAACTCCAAACTTAAGCGTGATTGGGCGAGAGTAGTACGAGGATGGGTGACCTCCTTGGAAGTCCTCGTGTTGCACCCCCCTTTTCAATTTTTTTTGCTCCAGTTAGGATTGCCAAGATACTTTATCCAATACAATTCTATTATCGAATCCCACGGCAACTTGGGCAAGACAAGTTCGCTTCACATGGAGGTTGGGCCCACAAACGGAGGGCGTAGGGCTTGTGACCAAGTCTCCGTCGCTCCGGTGCCCAAAACTTTTGATCCATAAGGAGTTACACGCACAACATACCGTTGCAAAGCTCTTCGAGAGCTCTACGACGGGGGCAGTTAGCTTGCTCTCTCTGACCGTTTTTGGAGCCTAAAATCGAATGTTTTCATCAGTTTTGGGCCACTTTTCTTCTTTTTATCTGTTTTTCCATATCGGATCGTACGTCGTGAGCTGTTAAAAGGACGACAACCTTACTCACGGGACATTAGGGGGACCTACAATGTGTCGATATCACGTCTTGCGAGGATGCTGCATTGTTGAAGCGGATGGGTTGTCGTTAAGCCCATTGGGCCTTTTGAATGGGCAATCTCTCTAGGCTAGGACTGTGAACCGTTAACACATAAAGGAATAATGCCCTCAACATGACGGGTGCGATCATACCAGCACTAATGCACCGGATCCCATCAGAACTCCGAAGTTAAGCGTGCTTGGGCGAGAGTAGTACTAAGATGGGTGACCCCCTGGGAAGTCCTCGTGTTGTACCCCCCTTTTCAATTTTTTTTGCTCTGGTTAGGGTTGCCAAGATACTTTATCCACCACATTTCTATTATCGAATCCCACAGCACATTGGGAAAGATAACTTCGCTTCACATGGAGGCTGGGCCTTCAAACCGAGGGCATAGGGCTTGTGACCAGGTCTCCGTTGCTTCGTTGCCCATAACTTTTGATCGGTAAGGAGTTACGCAGTGCACATCATACCGTTGCAAAGCTCTCCGAAAGCTCTACGATGGGAGTAGTTAGCTTGCTCGCTATTCCGATTTTTGGAGCTCAAAATTGAACGTTTTCATCAGTTTTGGGCCACTTTTCAACTTTTGCTCTGTTTTACCGTCTTGGATCGTGCGTCGTGATCTGTTAAAAGGACGACAACCTTATTCGTGGGATATTAAAGGGCCCTAAAATGCGTCGATATCACGTCTTGCGTGGATGCTGCGTTGTTGAAACGGATGGGTTATCGTTAAGCCCATTGGGCCTTTTGAATGGGCCATCTCTCTAGGCTGGGACTGTGAACCGTTAACACATAAAGGAATTGTGCCCTCAACATGACGGGTGCGATCATACCAGCACTAATACACCGGATCCCATCAGCACTCTGAAGTTAAGTGTGCTTGGGCGAGAGTAGTACTGGGATGGGTAACCCCTTCGGAAGTTCTCGTGTTACACCCCCCTTTTCAATTTTTTTTTTGCTCCGGTTAGGGTTGCCAAGATACTTTATCCACCACATTTCTATTATCGAATCCCACGGCACCATGGGTAAGACAACTTCGCTTCACGTGGAGGTGGGCCCGCAAACCGCGGGCATAGGGCTTGTGACCATGTCTCCGTCGCTCCGGTGCCCATAACTTTGATCCGTAAGGAGTTACGCGGCGCACAGCATACTGTTGCAAAGCTCTCCGAGAGCTCGACGACGGGGGCTGCCAGCTTGCTTGTGTGCCCATTTTTGGAGCCCAAAATTGAACATTTTGATCAGTTTCGGGCAACTTTTCTTCTTTTGCTCTGGTTTTCCATCCCGTATCGTACGTCGTGAGTTGTTAAAAGGATGACAACCCTACTCGCGGGACATTAGAGGGCCCTACAATGCTTCGATATCACATCTTGTGAGGATGCTGCGTTGTTGAAGCAGATGGGTTGTCGTTAAGCCCATTAGGCCTTATGAATGGGCTATCTCTCTAGGCTGGGACTGTGAACCGTTAACACATAAAGGAATTGTGCCCTAAACATGACGGGTGTGATCATACCCGCACTAATGCACCGGATTCCATCAAAACTCCAAAGGTAAGCGTGTGAGGCCCGACCCCGATTTGCGTGCGAAACCTAGCTTCGTGTGCCCTAACCTAGATTTGCGTGCCATGACCTAGGTTTAAGAATTGTGTTCATTTTATGTGCCATACATTGAATTACGTGCATTCATTTAGGGTTGCGTGCATTTACTTGAAAAACGTGCGTTCGTCTCGTAGTTCATGTCCTACCTCGTAGTGCGTGCCATAGACCTAGGAAAGTGTGCCTTCATGCTAATCAAGAAAGCATCTTTCACGAAGCACTAGACTATTAAACAATCCTACAAAATCTACTAACAATATAATAATCCTAATTCAATTCACTAGAAGACAAAAAATGCACCAAACACTAAACATTCCTTATTCTTTATTCCTTTTCTTTTTCACTTCCAAACACATGCAATAAAATAAGCTCAATCAACACAAAATTTCAGAATTTTCTACATGTTTGGCCGACCACTAGGTAGAGTTTTGCATGCATGTTTAATTCAAATTCATTCCTAGACACATTATGACATTCTATGACACAATGGCATTAAAAATTGCTCAAAAATCCTACCACTTGCACACTATTTTCGGTCACATCATCCTTGCCCATTCTAGGAAATTCAAAATAGCACATTGAAGACACAAAATGCTGAATTTGGAAGCCCAAGGCCGACATTCTCCTTAAACTTGCAAAAGGCTTCATTGTTTGTCATTTTTCTTCATTCCTCTTGCAATCTTTCTCTCTCTCCTCTCATTTTCCTCTCTCATTCTCGGCCTTGGCTGAGTTCTTCATCTTCTTAACTTCTCTTCTTCACACCATAGTTAAGCATAGCAAGCTACAAGCATAAAACCACAACCGAGCTAGCTAAGGAGTAGAAATCATACTTGCATGTGCTTTGGAGTCTCCTATTCGGCCTAGGTGAGCTTCTTGACATCCATTTGTTTTCTTCATGTTTTAACCTCATGCATGTGCTAAGAGATTGATCATTAAGCTAGGAAAATAGAGAAAAACTAGTGGGGTTTTCGGCTAAGCAAGGGAAAGGAGAAGATTTGAGCTTCAACAAAGGGTTTTGAGCAACTTGTGGTTGATTGCTAAGGTGAGGGTTAAAACCTTTTGAAAACTCTTCAAAATTTCACATGCATGCTCATAAATGTGTGTATTTGCTTCTGTACTTGACATATATGGTCGTTCATAAGCTTAAACAACCATGCACGGCAAGATCTTGGCTTGAAAATGATGCTAGGTGAAGTCGAAATTGTTGACAGCTCTCTGACCAGTCTGTTCGAGGTAAGTTTAGCTAAGAAAATGATGTTGACAATTCTTGAAAATTGGTAGATGACTGGTTTGGACAGTTTTGAACATTTTTCCCAGAAATAGGCCGAAGCTAATTTTGATTCTAAGGTCCTCAAAATGGCAAATCTTTAAAATGTGACCAAATCTGGAAATCTGGAAAAATGAAGCAGGTTTTGGCAGATGCACTGACCTTGTGGAACGAACCATATTTGACTTAGTAAATGATGTCCGAAATGCATGAAATTTGGTTTGCTGGGATATTTTTCAGTTCTGGACAATTTTGTCTGAAATGGACCAAAGCTAAAACTGACCCTAAGGACCTCAAAAACGTCAATTTCTGAAAAGTGTGCAAATCTGGACAGTTTTGTGCTACCTCACTGTTTCGGCTATAACTAATGATTCTGAACTCCAATTGATGCAAGGTTTGTTTCTGATTTTAGTTCAATTCTTAAGCTTTAATTTGACATCTTATTCACTGGATTTGGAGATTGTTTGGTTATCCTATTGATTGTGAGAAAACAGCCTATTGCAGTAAGGGTTTCACTTAATGGTGTACTTAGAAAAATTGTTGTGACTCCTCTTGTTGAATTAAATGCTTGGGATTGTAGCTTTGGGATGTTGTGTAGACTGTTTGAATGTCTGAAGATGTTGAATTAAATTATACATGGTTTGAGATTGACTTTGAGTTGGGTTGAGGCTCAATTGCATGAATATATACGAAATGGAAACCCTAATGACTAGGTAGTTTTGCTAAGTATTGAGCATTTGTATATTGTGTGGAAATTATATGCTTAGAGGGCTGCCCGTAAATGTCTTATAACTTCAAATGTGATCTTGACCATTGCATGTTGACAAATAAGCTTTTCTTGCAACCGAACCCACGTAAATGTTGTTGCATGTTGAATAATCGTATCACTTGATTACGTGGACTTCGAAATGAGTTATATGGCTTGACTTGCATGCGTTACATGGCTGCCCGTTTAATGTTCATATGACTCTATATGCTTTTCAAGTGAAATTATTTGTCTTATCGTGCCTTGTTTGATTACTTGACAACGTGCGATCTTATAACTACCCGGAGGCGACCTACTTTGTTGTCCTCCTAATGTGATATGTTAAATGTTATAAATGTGCATTGCATACGAGGTTGCAACCTTTCATTGTGGCATGGTAGCGTTTCACGAACGCCGGGCAGCATAGGGCTTGCCGGTGCTCCCGGACTACCATGGTCCAATTCTCTCTCTCGCTTGGCATTCCACCCATGGAGAGTTGGGTCGTAGGTTTCGGGGTACATCCGGAGTACACCCAATTGGGAGCGATAAGGGGATTATTGAAGTCGGCCGCAACAATTGTATCGAAATTGAAATTGAGAGCAACCGCTCACCGTATCATTGAAATGATTGGTAAATGTATCTGCTACTCGATTTGTTTCATATATTTGCATACCTTGTTATTTGTAATACGTGACATGTTTTCTAAAAGGAGTTTTCATAATTGAATCGAAAAATGAGTTTCAAAATGTATTTCTCGTTCCCCCTCGCTGAGCTCATAAGGACTCACCCTCTTTTTCATCACATGTGAAGAAGATCAGGTACAGGTACCCGAGGACAATGAGCCTAATGATGAACCCCTGGAGTGATTGCCTGTCATTGTTGTTTTGCTTGAACATGACTACTTGTGAACTTTATGTTACTTGAAGACTATTTCCTTTTGTGTTACTCGATGTCATGATGTAAAAGACCCCCGTTGTAATTTGAAGTCTAATTTTGGTTTGTACTTATATTAAGTAGACTGATACTAGACATTACTATGATCATTATGCTTTTATTACCGCTAGTATTATCATAGGTTATGATGCATTAGTAAGAACTAAGTAAATGAATTAATCCAATCTTAAACAGGTACATTTTGAATCGAGGTCAAACAAACAAACAAGACTTAGTATCATGCTAGGTTATAAATCAAACGGGATGTCGAAATAACCAATAGGCAATTCAATTGATGGTAAAATAGTAATCTTAGTTGGAAATGGAATTGAGATGGTAAATTTTGAGGTGTTTAGAGAACAAGGTCAAACCAAAGAGCCCAATTACAGCCATTATGCTGCCGGATTTCTGAAAAATTTTGGAGTCTAGGATAAAACGTTAAGTGCTAAACCTTCTTGAATGATTAAGTACTTGAAAGGACTTGAATGTTTAGATCACACCCTAGTCTAACCTTTATAGGCCGGGTTGGGGCGTGACAAAGCGTGCTTGGGCGAGAGTAGTACTAGGATCGGTGAACCCCTGGGAAGTCCTCGTGTTATACCCAACTTTTCAATTTTTTTTCCTCCGGTTAGGGTTGCCAAGATACTTTATCCACCACATTTCTATTACCGAATGCCACAGTACCTTGGGCAAGACAACTTCGCTTCATGTAGAGGCTGGGCTGACAAACCGAGGGCGTAGGGCTTGTGACTAGGTCTCCGTCGCTCTGGTGCCCATAACTTTTGATCCGTAAGGAGTTACGTTGCGCACAGCATACCGTTGCAAAGCTCTCCGTGAGCTCTACGACGGGGGCAGCCAGCTTCCTCGCTATGCCCTTTTTGGAGCCCAAAATCGAACGTTTTCATCAGTTTCAGGCCACTTTTCTATTTTTGCTCTATTTTTCTGTCCCGGATCGTACGTCGTGAGCTGTTAAAAGGACGACAACCTTACTTGCAGGACATTGGAGGGCCCTACAACGCATCGATATGACGTCTTGCGAGGATGCTGCAGTCTTGAAGCAGATGGGTTGTCGTTAAGCCCATTGGGCCTTTTGAATGAGCCATCTCTCTAGACAGGGACTGTGAACCGTTAACAAATAAAGGAGTTGTTCCCTCAACATGACGGGTATGATCATACCAGTACTAATGCACCGAATCCCATCAGAACTCTGTAGTTAAGCGTGTTTGGTCGAGAGTAGTACTAGGATGGGTGACCCCCTGGGAAGTCCACATATTGCACCCCCATTTTCAATTTTTTTTGCTCCAGTTAGGGTAGCTAAGATACTTTATCCATCACATTTCTATTATCGAATCCCACGGCAACTTGGGAAAGACAAGTTCGCTTCACGTGGAGGCTGGGCCCGTAAACCGAGGGTGTAGGGCTTGTGACCAAGTCTTCGTCGCTCCGGTGCCCATAACTTTTGATCCGTAAGGAGTTATGCGGTGCATAACATACCGTTTCAAAGCTTTTCGAGAGCTCTACGACGGGGGCAGTTAGCTTGCTCGCTGTGCCCTTTTTGGAGCCCAAAATCTAATGTTTTCATCAGTTTCGGGCTACTTTTCTTCTTTTGCTATGTTTTTCCATCCAGGATCGTACGTCGTGAGCTGTTAAAAGAACGACAACCTTACTTGTGGGATATTAGAGGGCCCTACAATGCGTCGATATCACGTCTTGCGAGGACGCTGCGTTGTTGAAGCAGATAGGTTGTCGTTAACCCCATTGGGCCTTTTGAATGGGCCAACTCTCTAGGCTGGGACTGTGAACCGTTAACACATAAAGGAATTGTACCCTCAACATGATGGGTGCGATCATACCAGCACTAATGCACCGAATCCCATCAGAACTCTGAAGTTAAGCATGCTTGGGCGAGAGTAGTACTAGGATGGGTGACCCACTAGGAAGTCCTCATGCTGCACCCCCTTTTTCAATTTTTTTTTTCTCCGGTTAGGGTTGTCAAGATACTTTATCCACCACATTTATATTATCGAATCCCACGGCACCTTGGGCAAGACAACTTCGCTTCACGTGGAGGCTGGGCCGGCAAACCGAAGGCGTAGGGCTTGTGACCAGGTCTCCGTCGCTCCGGTGCCCAAAACTTTTGATCCATAAGGAGTTAGGCGCCGCACTTACAAAGCTCTTCGAGAGCTCTACGACGGGGGCAGCCAACTTGCTTGTTGTGCCCTTTTTCGGAGCCCAAAATTGAACGTTTTCATCTGTTTCGGGCCACTTTTCTTCTTTTGCTCTATTTTTTGATCCCGGATCGTACGTCGTCAGCTGTTAAAAGGACGACAACCTTACTCGTGCGACATTAAAGGGCCCTACAATGCATCGATATCACGTCTTGCGAGGATGCTATGTTGTTGAAGCAGATGGGTTGTTGTTAAGCCCATTGGTCCTTTTGAATGGGCCATCTCTCTAGGCTGGGACTGTGAACCGTTAACACATAAAGTAATTGTGCCTTCAACATGACGGGTGCGATCATACTAGCACTAATGCACCGAATCCCATCAGAACTGTGTAGTTAAGCGTGCTTGGGCGAGAGTAGTACTAGAATGGTTGACCCTCTGGGAAGTCCTCATGTTGCACCCCCCTTTTCAAATTTTTTTGCTCCGGTTAGGGTTGTCAATATACTTTATCCACCATATTTCTTTTATCGAATCCAACGGCAAGTTGGGTAAGACAAGTTCGCTTCACGTGGAGGCTGGGCCCGCAAACCGAGGGCTTAGGGCTTATGATCAGGTCTCCGTCGCTCCGGTGCCCATAACTTTTGATCCGAAAGGAGTTACACAGTGCACAGCATACCGTTTCAAAGCTCTCCGAGAGCTCTACGATGGGGGCAGTTAGTTTGCTTGCTGTGCCTATTTTTGGATCCCAAAATCGAATGTTTTCATCAATTTCGGGCCATTTTTCTTCTTTTACTCTGTTTTTCCATCCCGGATCATACGTTGTGAGCTGTTAAAAGGACGACAACCTAAATCGCGGGACATTAGAGGGCCCTACAACGCGTCGATATCACGTCTTGCGAAGATGCTACGTTGTTGAAGCGGATTGGTTGTCGTTAAGAACATTGGGACTTCTGAATGGGCCATCTCTCTAGGCTCGGACTGTGAACCGTTAACACATAAAGGAATTGTGCCCTCAACATGACGGGTGCGATCAAACCAGCACTAATGCACCGGATCCCGCCAGAACTCCGAAGTTAAGCGTGCTTGGGCGATAGTAGTACTAGGATGGGTGACCCCTTGGGAAGTCCCCGTGTTGCACCCCCCTTTTCAATTTTTTTTGCTTCGGTTTGGGTTGCCAAGATACTTTATCCACCACATTTCTATTATCGAATCCCACGGCCCCTTGGGCAAGACAACTTCGCTTGACGTGGAGGCTGGGCCCGCAAATCGGAGGCGTGGGGCTTGGCCCGGGTCTCTATCGCTCTGGTGCCCATAACTTTTGATCCGTAAGAAGTTACACGGTGCACAGCATATCGTTAAAAAGTTTTTCGAGAGCTCTACGACGGGGGCAATTATCTTGCTCGCTGTGCCCGTTTTAGGAACCAAAAATTGAACGTTTTCATCTGTTTCGGGCCACTTTTCTTCTTTTGCTCTGTTTTTTTATCCCGGATAGTACGTCGTGAGCTGTTAAAAGGATGACAACCTTACTCGCGGGACAATAGAAGGCCCTACAACGTGTCGATATCACGTCTTGCGAGGAGGCTACGGTGGTGAAGCAGATGGGTTGTCGGGAAGCCCACTGGGCCTTTTGAATGGGCCATCTCTCTAGGCTGGGACTGTGAACCGTTAACACTTAAAGAAATTGTGCCTTCAACATGACGGGTGCGATCATACCAGCACTAATGTACCGAATCCCATCAAAACTCCGTAGTTAAGCGTGTTTGGGCGAGAGTAGTACTAGGATGGGTGACCCCTTGGGAAGTCCACATGTTGCACCCCCCTTTTCAATTTTTTTGCTCCAGTTAGGGTTGCCAAGATACTTTATCCACCACATTCCTATTATCGAATCCCACGACAACTTGGGAAAGACAAGTTCGCTTCACGTGGAGGCTGGGCCCGCAAACCGAGGGCGTAGGGCTTGTGACCAGGTCTCCGTCGCTCCGGTGGCCATACCTTTTGATCCATAAGGAGTTACGCGGTGCACAGCATATCGTTTCAAAGCTCTCCGAGAGCTCTACGACGGGGGTAGTAAGCTTCCTCACTGTGCCCATTTTTGGAGCCCAAAATCGAACATTTTCTTCAGTTTCGGGCCACTTTTTCTTCTTTTGCTACGTTTTTCCATCCCGGATCGTACATCGTGAGCTGTTAAAAGGACGACTACCTAACTCGAAGGACATTAGAGGGCCCTACAACGCGTCGATATCATGTCTTGCGAGGATGCTGCGTTGTTGAAGCAGATCGGTTGTCGTTAAGCCCATTGGGCCTTTTGAATGGGCCATCTCTCTAGGCTGGGACTGTGAACCTTTAACACATAAAGGAATTGTGCTCTCAACATGACGGGTGCGATCATACCAGCACTAATGCTCCGGATCCCTTCAGAACTCCGAAGTCTATCGTGCTTGGGCGAGAGTAGTAATAGGATGGGTGACCTCTTGGGAAGTCCTCGTCTTGCACCCCCCTTTTCAATTTTTTTGCTTCGGTTTGGGTTGCCAAGATACTTTATCCACCACATTTCTATTATCGAATCCCACGGCAACTTGGGCAAGACAAGTGCGCTTCACATGGAGGCTGGGCCCGCAAACCGAGGGCGTAGGGGTTGTGACCAGGTCTTCGTAGCTCCGGTGCCCATAACTTTTGATCCGTAAGGAGTTACGCGGGGCACAACATACTGTTGCAAAGTTCTCCGAGATCTCTACGACTGGGGCATCTAGCTTGCTCGCGGTGCCCATCTTGGGAGCCAAAAATCGAATGTTTTCATCAATTTCGGGCCACTTTTCTTTTTTTGCTCGGTTTTTCCATCCCGGATCGTACGTCGTGAGCTGTTAAAAGGACGACAACCTTACTCGCGGGACATTAGAGGGCCCTACAATGCATCGATATCACGTCCTGCGAGAATGCTGCGTTGTTGAAGCGGATGGGTTGTCGTTAAGCCAATTGGACCTTTTGAATGGGCCATCTCTCTAGGCTGGGACTGTGAACCGTTAACGCATAAAGGAATTGTGCCCTCAACATGACGGGTGCGATCATACGAGCACTAATGCGCCGGATCCCATCAGAACTCCGAAGTTAAGCGTGCTTGGGCTAGAGTAGTACTAGGATGGGTGACCCCCTGGGAAGTCCTCGTGTTGCCCCCCCCTTTTCATTTTTTTTGCTCCGGTTAGGGTTGTCAAGATACTTATTTGTGAGGCCCGACGACGAATAACGTGTGTTACCTAGATTTGCGTGCCTTGGACCCAGAATTGTATAACCGATGTTAGACTATGTGCCCTGTCTTGGATTTCGTGCGTGCTTCGTCATTCGTGCCTTGACCTAGAATGGTGTGCCCTAATCCCCTACTGATGTGCGATAGTTAGATATAAGTACCCTAACCTTGATGTAAGTGCGTTACCTCATTTTGTGTGCCCTAACCTTGAATTGCGTGTCCTAACCTAGGTTTAAGAGTCGTACCTCGATTTACGAGCATTGCATTGAATTACGTGCCTTGTATTGGTTTACGTACATTTACCTAGGGTTGCGTGCATTGCATTGGAATCCGTGCATTTATCTTAAAGTACGTGCATTAGTCTTGAAGTTCGTGTCTTACCTCGTAGTTCGTGTCTACCTCGTAATTCGTGCCTTAGACCTAGGAATCCGTGCCACCACGTTAATCAAGAAAGAATCCTACCCAAAGCACAAGACTATGAAATCAGCCTACAAACCCCACTAACTATTATTATCACCCTAATTGGGCCCTAGGTGGTTTACTAAGCTTCCATTTCTTTTCTTCTTGTTCTAACCACATGCATGTACTAAGAGCTTGGTCACTAAGCTAGGAAAAATAGAGAAAACCAAGTTGGAATCTCGGCTAGGCAAAGAAGAAGAAGAAAATTGTGCTTCAACAAGTTTTTGTGCATCTTCTTGTTGATTTGCGTTGATTTGCTAAGGTGAGGGCTAAAATCTTTTGAAAATCCTACAAAAATCCACATGCATGCTCTTAAATGTATGTCTTTGCTTCTGTACTTGAGTTATATGTTCGTTCATAAGCTTCTTCAACCATGCATTGCAAGATTTTGGCTTGAAAGTGATGATAGGTGAAAGTCGGATTATGTGACAACTCTCTGACCTGTTGTTTCGAGGTGCGTTTGGCTAGGAAATTGATGTTGAAAATGTATGAAAATTGGTAAGTGACTATTTTGGTCAGTTTTGAACATTTGTCACAGAAATAGGCCAAAGCTAATTTGGACTATAAGGTCCTCAAAATGGCAGATCTTTGAAATGTGTCCAAATCTGGAAATCTGGAAAAATGAAGCAGGTTTTGGCAGATGCACTGACCTTGTAGAACGAACCAGATTTAACTTAGTAAATGATGTCCAAATTGCATAAAATTTGGTGTCCTGCTATATGTTTCAGTTCTGGACATTTTTTTGGGAAATGGACTATGGCTAAAACTGACCCTAAGGACCTCAAAAATGACGATTATCGAAATGTGTGCAAATCTGGACAGTTTTGTGCAATCCCACTGTTTTGGCTATAACTATTGATCTCGAACTCCAAATGATGTAAGGTTTGTTTCTGATTTTAGTTCACTTCTTAAGCTTTAATTTGACATCTTATTCACTGGAATTTGAGATTGTTTACTTGTCTTAATTATTGTGAGAATACAGCCTATTGCAGTGAGGGTTTCACTTAGTTATATGCTTAGAAAATTTGTTGTAACTTCTCTTGTGGTATTAATTGCTTGGGATTGTGGCATTGAGATGTTGTGTGGACTGTTTTGAGTACTTGGGGATGTTTAATTAATTGATGCATGGCTTGAGATTGATTTTGAGTTGACTTGGGGCTTAATTGCACGGGTAAGCACGAAATGGAAACCCTAATGACTAGGTAGTCTTGCTAAGTGTTGATCATTTGGATATTGTGTGGAATTATATGCTTAGTAGGCTGCCCGTAGATGCCCTTATAGTCCTAAATGTGATTTTGATCATTTCATGTTGACAAATAGGCTTTTCTTGCATCCGAGCCCACGTAGATGTTGTTGCATGTTGAATAATCTTAATATTTGATTACGTGGACTTTGAAATGAGTTATATGACTTGATTTACATGTGTTACATGGCTGCCCGTTTAATGTTCATATAACTCCATATGCTTTTCAAGTGAAATTACTTGTCTATTCGTGCCTCGCTTGTTTGCTTGTCAATGTGCAATCTTATGACTATCCGGAGGCAACCTACTTTGTTGTCCTCCTAATGTGATATATTAAATGTCATAAATGTGCATTGCATACAAGGTTGCAACCTTTCAGTTTGGCGTGGTAGCGATCACGCACTCCGGGCGGCATCAGGCTTGCCGGTTTACCCGTGACTAGCACTGTCCAATTCCCTCTCTCGCTTGGGGGCTAGACTTCCCCGAAGAGTTGGGTCGTAGGATTTCGGGGTACATCCGGAGTACACCCACTTGGCGTGTTAAGGGGATGTTTTGAAGTCGGCCGCAACCACTGAGAGCAAAAGCTCACCGTATTCTTTTTCTATATGTATAAGTACTCTTGCTTGGTTCCTGGAGAACCTCGGGGAGGAAAGACTGGTAATTGTGTTCCTTTACTTTTGTATTATTATTCTGTACTTAATTGTGTTATATTCATGCTTGCAAAAGGATTTTCATAAGATTGAACCGGAAAATGAGTTTCAAAACCTATTTCTCATTCCCCCTCGCTGAGTTCATAAGGACTCATCCTCTTTTATCATCTCAGGTGAAGAAGATCAAGAACAGGTACCTGAGGACGATGTTCCTAACGATGATTCCTTGGAGTGATTGCCTGTCCTATGTGCTTTTCTTGATTTATGGCCATTTGTGAAAACTGTGCTACTTGAAGACTGTTTCTTTCATGTTGATTAATGTTGTAATGTAAAAGACCCCCATTGTAATTTGGGTCTAATTTTGGTTTGTACTAATATTTCTAGATAGTCACTAGATACTGCTATGGTGGTGTTGCTTTTATTATCGGTAGTAGCTATAATATGATTATGAAGTATTAGGTAAGGGCTAAGTAAGATGAACCATCCAAACCTTAAACAGGTACTCGCTATTAAGCTAAGATCAACAGGTACTTTTATAACAAGGATAAACAAACAAACGAGACATAGCATCATGCTAGGGTATAAATCAAACGAGACGTCGAAATAACCAATAGACAATTCAATTGATGTTAAATGGTAATCCTAGTTGGAACAAAATTGAGATTGGAAAGTTTTGAGGCGTTTAGAGAATTAGGCCGAACCAAATAGCTCAATTACAGCCGTTATGCTGCCGATTTCCGGAAATTTTGGAGTTTAGGCCAAAACGTTAAGTGTTAAATCTTCATGAACGGTTAAGTACGAGATGTGACTTGAATGTTTAGATCACACCCTAGTCTAACCTTTATAGGCCGGGTTGGGGCGTGACATTATCCACCACATTTCTATTATCGAATCCCACGCCACCTTGGGCAAGACAACTTCGGTTCACGTGGAGGCTGGGCCGGCAAACTGAGGGCGTAGGGCTTGTGACCAGGTCTCCGTCGCTCCGGTGCTCATAACCTTTGATCCGTAAGGAGTTACGTGGAGCACAGCATACCGATGCAAAGCTCTCCGAGAGCTCTACGATGGGGGCAGCCAGCTTGCTCGCTGTGCCCGTTTCTGGAGCTCAAAATCGAACGTATTAATCAGTTTCGGGCCACTTTTCTTGTTTTGCTTTGTTTTTCCGTCTCGGATCGTACGTCGTGAGCTATTAAAATGACGACGACCTTACTCGCGGGACATTAGAGGGCCCTACAACCCGTCAATATCACGTCTTGCGAGGATGCTACGTTGTTGAAGCAGATGGGTTGTCGTTAAGCCCATTGGCCCTTATGAATGGGCCATCTATCTAGGCTGGGACTGTAAACCGTTAACACATAAAGGAATTGTGCCCTCAACATGACGGGTGCGATCATACCAGCACTAATGCACCGGATCCCATCAGAACTCCGTAGTTAAGCGTGCTTGGGCGAGAGTAGTACGAGGATGGGTGACCCTCTCGGAAGTCCTCATGTTGCACCCCCTTTTCAATTTTTTTTTGCCCCGGTTAGGGTTGCCAAGATATTTTATCCACCACATTTCTATTATCGAATCCCATGGCAACTTGGGCAACACAAGTTCGCTTCACGTGGAGGCTGGGCCCGCACACCGAGGCGTAGGACTTGTGACCAGGTCTCCGTCGATCTGGTGCCCATAACTTTTGATCCGTAAGGAGTTACGCGGTGCACAGCATACCGTTTCAAAGCTCTCCGAGAGCACTACGACGGGCGCAGTTAGCTCGCTCGCTATGCCGGATTTTGGAGCCCAAAATCGAAAGTTTTCATCAATTTTGGGCCACTTTTCTTCCTTTGCTCTGTTTTTTCGTCCCAGATCGTACATCGCGAGCTATTAAAAGGACGACAACCTTACTCGCGGGACATTAGAGGGCCCTACAACACGTCGATATCATGTCTTGCGAGGAAGCTTCGTTGTTGAAGCAGATGGGTTGTCGTTAAGCCCATTGGGCCTTTCGAATAGGCCATCTCTCTATGCTGGGACTATGAACCGTCAACACATAAGGGATTTGTGCCCTCAACATGATGGGTGCGATCATACCAGCACTAATGTACCGGATCCCTTCAGAACTCCGAAGTTAAGCGTGCTTGGGCGAGAGTAGTACTAAGATGGGTGATCCCCTGGAAGTCCTCGTGTTGCAGCCCCCTTTTCAATTTTTTTTGCTCCAGTAAGGATTGCCAAGATACTTTATCCACCATATTTCTATTATCGAATCCCACGGCAACTTGGGCAAGACAAGTTCGCTTCACATGGAGGTTGGGCCCACAAACCGAGGGCGTAGGGCTTGTGACCAAGTCCCCGTCGCTCCGGTGCCAGAACTTTTGATCCGCAAGGAGTTACACGCACAGCATACCGTTGCAACGCTCTCCAAGGGCTCTACGACGGGGGCAGTTAGCTTTCTCTCTGTGCCACTTTTTGGAGACCAAAATCGAACGATTTCATCAGTTTCATGCCACTTTCTTATTTTGCTCTTTTTTTCCCTCCCGGATCGTACGTCGTGAGCTGTTAAAAGGACGAAAACCTTATTCGCGGGACATTAGAGGGCCCTAAAATGCGTTGATATCAAGTCTTGCGAGGATGCTGCGTTGTTGAAGCGGATGGGTTGTCGTTAAGCCCATTGGGCCTTTTGAATGGGCCATCTCTCTAGGCTGGGACTGTGAACCGTTAACAAAAAAAGGAATTGTGCCCACAACTTGACGTGTGTGATCATACCAGCACTATTGCATCGGATCCCATCAGAACTCCGAAGTTAAGCGTGCTTGGGCAAGAACAGTACTAGAATGGATGACCCCCTGGGAAGTCTTCGTGTTGCACCCCCTTTTTCAATTTTTTTTGCTCCGGTTAGGGTTGCCAAGATACTTTATCCACCACATTTCTATTATCCATCCAACGGCACCTTGGGCAAGGTAACTTCGTTTCACGTGGAGGCTGGGACCACAAACCGAGGGCGTAAGTCTAGTGACCTGGTCTACGTCACTCCGGTGCCCATAACTTTTGATCTGTAAGGAGTTACGCGGCGCATAGCATACTGTCGCAAAGCTCTCCGAGAGTTCTACGACGGGCAGCCAGCCTGCTTGCTGCGCCCATTTCTGGAGCCCAAAATTGAACGTTTTCATTAGTTTCGGGCTACTTTTCTTCTTTTGCACGATTTTTCCGTCCCGGATCGTACGTCGTGAGCTGTTAAAAGTATAACAACCTAACTCACGGGACATTAGAGGGCCCTACAATGCGTCGATATCATATCTTGCGAGGATGCTGCATTGTTGCAGCAGATAGGTTGTCGTTAAGCCCATTGAGCCTTTTGAATGGGCCATCTCTCTATGCTGGGACTGTGAACCGTTAACACATAAAGGAATTATGCCCTCAACATGACGGGTGCGATCATACTAGCACTAATGCACCGGATCCCATCAGAACTCCGAAGTTAAGCTTGCTTGGGCGAGAGGAGTACAAAAATGGGTAACCCCCTGGGAAGTCCTTGTGTTGTACCCCCCTTTTCAATTTTTTTTGCTCCGGTTAGGGTTGCCAAGATACTTTATCCACCACATTTCTATTATCGAATACCACGGCACCTTGGGGAAGACAACTTCGCTTCCCGTGGAGGCTCGGCTGGCAACCCGGGGGCGTAGGGCTTGTGACCAGGTCTCCGTCGCTCCGATGCCCATAACTTTTGATCCGTAAGAAGTTACGCGGCGCACAGAATACCGTTGCAAAGCTCTCGGAGAGCTCTACAACGGGGTAGTTAGCTTGCTCGCTATGCCCCTTTTTGGAGCACAAAATCGAACGCTTTCATCAGTTTTGCACCACTTTTCTTCTTTTGCTCTGTTTTACCGTCTCGGATCATACGTCGTGAGCTATTAAAAGGACGACAACCTTATTCGCGGGACATTAGAGGGCCCTAGAACGCGTCGATATCACGTCATGAGAGGATGCTGCGGTGTTGAAATGGATTGGTTGTCGTTAAGCCCATTGGGCCTTTTGAATGGGTCATCTCTCTAGGCTGGGACTGTGAACCGTTAACACATAAAGGAATTGTGCCCTCAACATGACGGGTGCCATCATACCAGCACTAATACACCGGATCCCATCAGCACTCAGAAGTTAAGCGTGCTTGTGCGAGAGTAGTACTGGGATGGGTGACCCCTTCGGAAGTCCTCGTGTTGCACCCTCCTTTTCAATTTTTTTGCTCCGGTTAGGGTTGCCAAGATGTTTTATCCACCACATTTCTATTATCGAATCCCATGGCACCATGGGCAAGACAACTTCGCTTCACGTGGAGGTGGGCCCGCAAACCGAGGGCGTAGGGCTTGTGACCAGGTCTCCGTCGCTCTGGTGCCCATAACTTTTGATCCGTAAGGAGTTACGTGGCGCGCAGCATACCGTTGAAAAGCTCTCTGAGAGCTCTACGATGGGGGCAGCAAGCTTGCTCACTGTGCCCATTTTTGGAGCCTAAAATCGAACGTTTTCATCAGTTTTGGGCCACTTTTCATCTTTTGATATGTTTTTCCATCCCGGATCGTACGTCGTGAGCTGTTAAAAGGACGATAACCTTACTCGTGGGACATTAGAGGGCCCTGTAATGCGTCAATATCACATCATGCGAGGATGCTGCGTTGTTAAAGCATATGGGTTGTCGTTAAGCCCATTGGGCCTTTTGAACGGGCCATCTCTCTAGTCTGGGACTGTGAACCGTTAACACATAAAGGAATTATGCCCTCAACATGACGGGTTTGATCAAACCAGCACTAATGCACCGGATGCCATAAGAACTCCGATGTTAAGCGTTCTTGGGCGTGAGTAGTAATAGGATGGGTGACCCCCTGGGAAGTCCTCGTGTTGCACCTCCCTTTTCAATTTCTTTTGCTCCAGTTAGGGTTGCCAAGATACTTTATCCACCACATTTCAAATTATCGAATACCATAACACCTTGGGCAAGACAACTTCGCTTCACGTTGAGGCTGGGCCCGCAAACTGAGGGCGTATGGCTTGTGACCTGGTCTCCCTCGCTACGGTGCCCATAACTTTTGATCCGTAAGGAGTTACGCGGCGTACAGTATACCGTTGCAAAGCTCTCTGAGAGATCTACGACGGGGGCAGCCAACTTGCCCGCTATGCCCATTTTTTTAGACCAAAATCGAATGTTTTCATCAGTTTCGGGCCACTTTTCTTCTTTTGCTATGTTTTTCAGTCCCGGATCGTACGTCGTGAGCTATTAAAAAGATGACAGCTTTACTCGTGGGACATTAGAGGGCCTTTCAACGCGTCGATATCACGTCTTGCAAGGATGCTGCGTTGTTGAAGCAGATGAGTTATCGTTTAGCACATTGGGCCTTTTGAATGGGCCATCTCTATAGGCTGGGATTGTGAACCGTTAACACAAAAAGGAATTGTGCCCCCAACATGACGGGTGCAATCATACTAGCACTAATGCACCGGATCCCATCAGAACTCCGAAGTTAAGCATGCTTGGACTAGAGTAGTATTAGGATGGGTTACCCCTGGGAAGTCCTTGTGTTGCACCCCCCTTTTCAATTTTTTTTTGCTCCGGTTAGGGTTGCCAAGATACTTTATCCACCACATTTCTATTATCGAATCCCACGGCACCTTGGGCAAGACATCTTCACTTCACGTGGAGTTTGGGCCCGCAAACCGAAGGCGTAGGGCTTGTGACCAGCTCTCCGTTGCCCCAGAACCTATCCCTTTTGATCCGTAAGGAGTTACGCGGCGCACAACATACTGTTGCAAAGCTCTCTGAGGGCTCTACGACGGGGGCGTCTAGCTAGCCTGCAGTGCCCATTTTTGGAGCTCAAAATCGAACGTTTTCATCAGTTTTGGGCCACTTTTCTTCCTTTGCTCTGGTTTTCTTTCCCGGATCGTACGTCGTGAGCTGTTAAAAGGACGACAACTTTACTCGCGGGACATTAGAGTGCCCTACAACGCGTCAATATCACGTCTTGTGAGGATGCTGCGTTGTTGAAGAAGATGGGTTGTCGTTAAGCCCATTGGGCCATTTGAATGGCCCATCTCTCTAGGCTTGGACTGTGAACCGTTAACACATAAAGGAATTGTGCCATCAACATGACGGGTGCAATCATACCAGCACTAATGCACCGGATCTGATCTGAACTCTGAAGTTAACCGTGCTTGGGCGAGAGTAGAACTAGGACGGGTGACCCCCAAGGATGTCCTCGTGTTGCACCCCCCTTTTCAATTTTTTTTGCTTTGGTTAGGGTTGCCAAGATACTTTATCCACCACATTTAAAATTAACGAATCCCATGGCACCTTGGGCAAGACAACTTCGCTTCACGTGGAATCTGGTCCCGCAAACCACGGTCGTAGGGCTAGTGACCATGTCTTTGGTGCTCCGCTGCCCATAACTTTTGATCCGTAAGGAGTTACACGGCGCACAGTATATCGTTGCAAAGCCCTCCGAGAGCTCTACAACAGGGGCAGCCAGCTTGCTCGCTGTGCCTATTTTGGGAGCAGAAAATTGAACATTTTCATTAGTTTCGGCCCACATTTTCTCTTTTACTATGTTTTTTCATCCCGGATCGTACGTCGTGAGATGTTAAAAGGACGACAACCTTACTCGCAGGACATTATAGGCCCCTACAAGGCGTTGATATCATGTCTTCTGAGGATGTTGCGTTCTTGAAGCAGATGGGTTGTCGTTAAGCCCATTGTGCCTTTTGAATGGTCCATGTCTCTAGGCTGGGACTGTGAACCGTTAACACATAAAGGAATTG
Organism: Ehretia macrophylla; assembly: GCA_037974665.1. Lineage (NCBI taxonomy): Eukaryota > Viridiplantae > Streptophyta > Magnoliopsida > Boraginales > Ehretiaceae > Ehretia > Ehretia macrophylla. The sequence continues at coordinate 15,671,229 of CM075771.1, read as the reverse complement.
TGACCTCAACATGATGGGTGCGATCATACCAGCACTAATGCACCGGATCCCATCAGAACTCCGAAGTTAATCGTGCCTATGGGAGAGTAGTACTAGGATGGGTGAGCCCCTGGGAAGTCCTCGAGTTGCACCCGCGTTCTCAATTTTTTTTGCTCCACTTAGGGTTGTCAAGATAGTTTTTCCAGCACCTTTCTATTATTGAATCCGACGGCACCTTGGGCAAGACAACTTCGCTTCACGTGGAGGCTGGGCCCGCAAACCGAGGGCGTAGGGCTTGTGACCAAGTCTCTGTTGCTCCGGTGCACATAACTTTTGATCCGTATGGACTTACGTGGTGCACCGCATACCGTTCCAAAGCTCTCTGAGGGCTCTACGACGGGGGCAGTTAGATTGCTCACTGTGCCCATTGTTGGAGCCCAAAATCCAACATTTTCATCAATTTCGGGCCACTTTTCTACTTTTGCTATGTTTTTCCATCCCGGATCGTACGTCGTGAGCTGTTAAAAGGAAGAAAACCTTACTCGCGGGACATTAGGGGCCCCTACAATGCGTCGATATCACGTCTTGAGAGGATGATGCGTTGTTGAAGCGGATGGGTTGGCGTTAAGCGCATTGGGCCTTTTGAATGCGCGATTTCTCTAGGATGGCACTGTGAACCGTTAACAAATAAAGGAATTATGCCCTCAACATGACGGGTGCGATCATACTAGCATTAATGCACCGGATCCCATCAGAACTCTGAAGTTAAGCGTGCTTGGGCTAGAGTAGTACTAGGATGGGTGACCCCTTGGGAAGTCCTTGTGTTGCACGCCCCTTTTCAATTTTTTTTTCTCCGGTTAGGGTTGCTAAAATACTTTATCCACCACATTTCTATTATCGAATCCCACGGCACTTTGGGCAAGACAACTTCGCTTCACGTGGAGTTTGGGCTCGCAAACCGAGGGCGTAGGGCTTATGACCAGGTCTCCGTGGGTCCGGTACCCATCAGTTTTGATCTGTAATGAGTTACACGGCGTACAACATACCGTTGGAATGCTCTCTGAGAGCTCTACGACCGGGGCAGCCGGCTTGCTCGCTGTGCCCGTTTTTGGAGCCCAAAATTGAAATTTTTCATAAATTTTGGGCCACTTTTCTTCTTTTGCTCTATTTTTCTATCACGGATCGTACGTCGTGAGCTGTTAAAAGGACGACAACCCTATTCGAAGGACATTAGAGGGCCTAAAAATGCGTCGATATCACGTCTTGTGAGGATGCTGCGTTGTTGAAAAAGATGGGTTGTCGTTAAGCCCATTGGGCCTTTTGAATGGGCCATCTCCCTAGGCTAGGATTGTGAACCATGAACACATAAAGGAATTGTGCCCTCAACATGACGGGGGCGATAATACCAGCACTAATGCACTGGATCCCATCAGAACTCCGAAGTTAAGCGTGCTTGGGCGAGAGTAGTACTAGGATCGGTGACCCCCTGGGAAGTCCTCGTGTAGCCCCTCTATTTTCAAATTTTTTTGCTCCGGTTAGGGTTGCCAAAATACTTTATCCACCACATTTCTGTTATCGAATCCCACAGCACCTTGGGCAAGACAACTTCGCTTCACGTAAAGGCTGGGCCCGCAATCCGAGGGCGTAGGGCTTATGACCAAGTCTCCGTCGCTCTAGTGCCCATAACTTTTGATCCGTAAGGAGTTACGCGGCGCATAGTATACAGTTGTAAAGCTCTCTGAGAGCTCTACGATGGGGGGAGCCAGCTTGCTCGCTGTGCCCATTTTTGGAGCCCAAAATCGAACGTGTTCATTAGTTTCAGGCCACTATTGTTCTTTTGCTCTATTTTTCCATCCCAGATCGTATGTCGTGAGCTGTTAAGAGGAGGACAACCTTACTCGCTGGACATTAGAGGGCCCTACAACTCGTCGATATCACATATTGCGAGGATGCTGCGTTGTTGAAGCAGATGGGTTGGTGTTAAGCCCATTAGGCCTTTTGAATGGGCCATCTCTCTAGGCTGGGACTGTGAACCGTTAACATATAAAGGAATTGTGCCCTCAATATGATGGGTGCGATCATACCTGCACTAATGCACCGGATCCCATCAGAACTCCGAAGTTAAACGTGCTTGGACGACAGTAGTACTAGGATCGGTGACCCCCTGGGAAGTCCTCGTGTAGCACCACCCTTTTCAATTTTTTTAGCTCCGGTTAGGGTTGCCAAGATACTTTATAAACCACATTTCAAATTATCGAATCCCACGGCACCTTGGGCAAGACAACTTCGCTTCACGTGGAGGCTGGGCCCACAAACCGAGGGCGTAGGGCTTGTGGCCAAGTCTCCGTCGCTCCGGTGCCCATAACTTTTGATCCGTAAAGAGTTACGTGGTGCACAATATACCTTTGTAAAGCTCTCTGAGATCTCTACGACGGGAGTAGCCAGCTTGCTCGCTATGCCCACTTTTGGAGCCCAAAATCGAACGTTTTCATTAGTTTCGAGCGACTATTCTTCTTTTGCTCTTTTTTTTCATCCCAGATCGTACGTCGTGAGCTTTTAAAAGGAGGACAACCTTACTTGCGGGACATTAGATGGCCCTACAACGCGTCGATATCATGTCTTGCGAGGATACTGCATTGTTGAAGCAGATAGGTTGTCGTTAAGCCCATTGGGCCTTTCGAATGGGCCATCTCTCTAGGCTGGGACTGTGAACCATTAACACGTAAAGGAATTGTGCCCTCAACATGACGTGTGCGATCATACCTGGACTATTTCACTGGATCCAATCAGAACTCCGAAGTTAAGCGTGCTTGGGCGATAGTAGTACTAGGACGGGTGACCTCCTAGAAGTCCTCGTGTTGCACCCCTCTTTTCAATTTTTTTTGCTCCGGTTAGGGTTGCCAAGATACTTTATCCACCACATTTCTATTATCGAATCCCAAGGCAAGACAAGTTCGCTTCATGTGGAGGCTGGGCCCGCAAACCGAGGGCATAGGGGTTGTGACCAGCTCTCCATCGCTCCGGTGCCCATAACTTTTGATTCGTAAGGAGTTACACGGCGCACATCATACCATTGCAAAGCTCTCCAAGAGCTCTATGACGGGGGCAGTTAGCTTGCTCGCTGTTCCCTTTTTGGAGCCTAAAATCGAACATTTTCATCAATTTCGGGACATTTTTCTAGTTTTGCGCTATTTTTTAGTCCCGTATCGTACGTCGTGAACTATTAAAATGACGACAACCTTACTCGCTGGACATTAGAGGGCCCTATAACGCGTCGATATCACGTATTGCGAGGATGCCGCATTGATAAAGCGGATGGGTTGTCGTTAACCCGATTGGGCCTTTTGAATGGGCCGTCTCTCTAGGCTGGGTTTGTGAACCGTTAACACATAAAGGAATTGTTCCTTCAACATGACGGGTGCGATCATACCTGCACTAATGCACCGGATCCCATCAGAACTCCGAAGTTAAGGGTGCTTGGGCTAGAGTAGTACTAGGATGGGTGACTCCTTGGGAAGTCCTCGTGTTGCACCCCTTTTCAATTTTTTTTGCTCCGGTTAGGGTTGCCAAGATACTTTATCCACCACATTTCTATTATCGAATCCCACGATAACTTGGGCAAGACAACTTCGTTTCACTTGGAGGCTGGGCCCGCAAACCGAGGGCGTAGTGCTTGTGACTAGGTCTCCATCGCTCCGGTGCCCATAACTTTTGATCCGTAAGGAGTTACGCGGCGCACAACATACCGTTGCAAAGCTTTCCGAGAGCTCTACGACGGGGACAGTTAGCTTGCTCGCTTTGCTCCTTTTTGGAGCCCAAAATCGAACGTTTTCATCAGTTTTTGGCCACTTTTCTTCTTTTGCTATATTTTTCCGTCCCGGATCGTACGTCGTGAGCTGTTAAAAGGATGACAACCCTATTCGAGGGACATTAGAGGGCCCTAAAACTCGTCGATATTACGTCTTAGGAGGATGCTGCGTTGGTGAAGCAGATAGGCTGTCGTTAAGCCCATTAGACCTTTTGGATAGGCCATCTCCCTAGGTTGGGACTGTGAACCATTAACACATAAAGGAATAGTCCCCTCAACATGCCGGGTGCGATAATACCAGCACTAATGCACCGGATCGCATCAGAACTCCGAAGTTAAGCATGCTTGGCCGACAATAATACTAGGATCGGTGACTCCCTGGGAAGTCCTCGTGTAGCACCCCCCTTTTCAACTTTTTTTGCCTCGGTTAAGGTTGCCAAGATACTTTATCCACCACATTTCTAATATCGAATCCGATGGCAACTTGGGCAAGACAAGTTCGTTTCACGTGGAGGCTGGGCCCGCAAACCGAGGGCGTAGCGCTTGTGACTAGGTCTCCGTCGCTCCGGTGCCCATAACTTTTGATCCGTAGGGAGTTACGCGGTGCACAGCATACCGTTGCAAAGCTCTCCGGGAGCTCTATGACGGGGACAGTTACCTTGCTTGCTATGCCCTTTTTGGAGCCCAAAATCGAACGTTTTTATCAGTTTTGGGCCACTTTTCTTCTTTTGCTCTATTTTTTTATCCTGGATCGTACGTCGTGAGTTGTTAAAAGGACGACAACCTTATTCGCGAGACATTAGTGGGCACTAAAACGTGTCTATATCACGTCTTGCGAGGATGCTACGTTGTTGAAGCGGATGGGTTGTCGTTAAGCCCATTGGGCCTTTTGAATGGGCCATCTCTCTAGGCTAGGACTGTGAACTATTAACACATAAAGGAATAGTACCCTCAACATGATGGGTGCGATAATACCAGCACTAATGCACCGGATCCCATCAGAACTCCGAAGTTAAGCGTGCTTGGGCGAGAGTAGTACTAGGATCGGTGACCCCCTGGGAAGTCCTCGTGTAGCCCCTCCATTTTCAAATTTTTTTGCTCCGGTTAGGGTTGCCAAAATACTTTATCCACCACATTTCTGTTATCGAATCCCACAGCACCTTGGGCAAGACAACTTCGCTTCACGTAAAGGCTGGGCCCGCAAACCGAGGGCGTAGGGCTTATGACCAAGTCTCCGTCGCTCTAGTGCCCATAACTTTTGATCCGTAAGGAGTTACGCGGCGCATAGTATACAGTTGTAAAGCTCTCTGAGAGCTCTACGATGGGGGTAGCCAGCTTGCTCGCTGTGCCCATTTTTGGAGCCCAAAATCGAACGTTTTCATTAGTTTCAGGCCACTATTCTTCTTTTGCTCTATTTTTCCATCCCAGATCGTATGTCGTGAGCTGTTAAGAGGAGGAAAACCTTACTCGCTGGACATTAGAGGGCCCTCCACCTGGTCGATATCACATATTGCGAGGATGCTGCGTTGTTGAAGCAGATGGGTTGGTGTTAAGCCCATTAGGCCTTTTGAATGGGCCATCTCTCTAGGCTGGGACTGTGAACCGTTAACATATAAAGGAATTGTGCCCTCAATATGATGGGTGCGATCATACCTGCACTAATGCACCGGATCCCATCAGAACTCCGAAGTTAAACGTGCTTGGACGACAGTAGTACTAGGATCGGTGACCCCCTGGGAAGTCCTCGTGTAGCACCACCCTTTTCAATTTTTTTAGCTCCGGTTAGGGTTGCCAAGATACTTTATAAACCACATTTCAAATTATCGAATCCCACGGCACCTTGGGCAAGACAACTTCGCTTCACGTGGAGGCTGGGCCCACAAACCGAGGGCGTAGGGCTTGTGGCCAAGTCTCCGTCGCTCCGGTGCCCATAACTTTTGATCCGTAAAGAGTTACGTGGTGCACAATATACCTTTGTAAAGCTCTCTGAGATCTCTACGACGGGAGTAGCCAGCTTGCTCGCTGTGCCCATTTTTGGAGCCCAAAATCGAACGTTTTCATTAGTTTCGAGCGACTATTCTTCTTTTGCTCTTTTTTTTCATCCCAAATCGTACGTCGTGAGCTTTTAAAAGGAGGACAACCTTACTCGCGGGACATTAGATGGCCCTCCAACGCGTCGATATCATGTCTTGCGAGGATACTGCATTGTTGAAGCAGATAGGTTGTCGTTAAGCCCATTGGGCCTTTCGAATGGGCCATCTCTCTAGGCTGGGACTGTGAACCATTAACACGTAAAGGAATTGTGCCCTCAACATGACGTGTGCGATCATACCTGGACTATTTCACCGGATCCAATCAGAACTCCGAAGTTAAGCGTACTTGGACGATAGTAGTACTAGGACGGGTGACCCCCTGGAAGTCCTCGTGTTGCACCCCTCTTTTCAATTTTTTTTGCTCGGGTTAGGGTTGCCAAGATACTTTATCCACCACATTTCTATTATCGAATCCCAAGGCAAGACAAGTTCGCTTCATGTGGAGGCTGGGCCCGCAAACCGAGGGCATAGGGGTTGTGACCAGCTCTCCGTCGCTCTGGTGCCCATAACTTTTGATTCGTAAGGAGTTACACGGCGCACATCATACCGTTGCAAAGCTCTCCAAGAGCTCTATGACGGGGGCAGTTAGCTTGCTCGCTGTTCCCTTTTTGGAGCCTAAAATCGAACATTTTCATCAATTTCGGGACATTTTTCTAGTTTTGCGCTATTTTTTAGTCCCGTATCGTACGTCGTGAACTATTAAAATGACGACAACCTTACTCGCTGGACATTAGAGGGGCTTACAACGCGTCAATATCACGTCTTGCGAGGATGCTGCATTGTTGAAGGGAATGGGTTGTCGTTAAGCCCATTGGGCCTTCTGAATGGGCCATCTCTCTAGGCTGGGACTGTGAACCATTAATACATTAAGGAATTGTTCCTTCAACATGACGGGTGCGATCATTCCAGCACTAATGTACCGGATCCCATCAGAACTCCGAAGTTAAGCGTTCTTGGGCGAGAGTAGTACTAGGATGGGTGACCCCCTAGGAAGTCCTCGTGTTGCACCCCCCTTTTCAATTTTTTTTTCTCCGGCAAGGGTTGCCAAGATAATTTATCCACCACATTTCTATTATCGAATCCGATGGCAACTTGGGCAAGACAAGTTCGTTTCACTTGGAGGCTGGGCCCGCAAACCGAAGGCGTAGGGCTTGTGGCCAGGTCTCCGTCACTTCGGTGCCCATAACTTTTGATCCGTAAGGAGTTACGCGGCATAAAACATACCGTTGCAAAGCTTTCCGAGAGCTCTACGACGTGGGCAGTTAGCTTGCTCGCTGTGCCCATTTTTGGAGCCCAAAATTGAACGTTTTTATCAATTTCGGGCCACTTTTCTTCTTTTGCTATATTTTTTCATCCCGGATCGTACGTCGTAAGCTGTTAAAAAGATGACAACCTTATTGACGGGACATTTGAGGACCCTAAAACGCGTCGATATTACGTCTTAGGAGGATGCTGCGTTGTTGAAGCAGATAGGCTGTCGTTAAGCCCATTAGACCTTTTGGATGGGCCATCTCCCTAGGTTGGGACTGTGAACCATTAACACATAAAGGAATAGTGCCCTCAACATGACGGGTGCGATAATACCAGCACTAATGCACCGGATCGCATCAGAACTCCGAAGTTAAGCATGCTTGGCCGACAATAATACTAGGATCGGTGACTCCCTGGGAAGTCCTCGTGTAGCACCCCCCTTTTCAACTTTTTTTGCCCCGGTTAAGGTTGCCAAGATACTTTATCCACCACATTTCTAATATCGAATCCGATGGCAACTTGGGCAAGACAAGTTCGTTTCACGTGGAGGCTGGGCCCGCAAACCGAGGGCGTAGCGCTTGTGACTAGGTCTCCGTCGCTCCGGTGCCCATAACTTTTGATCCGTAGGGAGTTACGCGGTGCACAGCATACCGTTGCAAAGCTCTCCGAGAGCTCTACCACGTGGACAGTTAGCTTCCTCGCTGTGCCCATTTTTGGAGCCCAAAATTAAACGTTTTCATCAATTTTGGGCCACGTTTCTTCTTTTGCTCTGTTTTTTCATCCCGGATCGTACGTCGTGAGCTGTTAAAAGAACGACAACCCTATTCGCGGTACATTAGAAGGCCCTAAAATGCATCGATATCACGTCTTGCGAGGATGTTGCGTTGTTGAAGGGGATAAGTTGTCGTTAAGCCCATTGGACCTTTTGAATGGGCCCTCTCCCTAGGCAGGCACTATGAACTATTAACACATAAAGGAATAGTACCCTCAACATGATGGGTGCGATAATACCAGCACTAATGCACCGGATCCCATCAGAACTCCGAAGTTAAGCGTGCTTGGGCGAGAGTAGTACTAGGATCGGTGACCCCCTGGGAAGTCCTCGTGTAGCCCCTCCATTTTCAAATTTTTTTGCTCCGGTTAGGGTTGCCAAAATACTTTATCCACCACATTTCTGTTATCAAATCCCACAGCACCTTGGGCAAGACAACTTCGCTTCACGTAGAGGCTGGGCCTGCAAACCGAGGGCGTAGGGCTTATGACCAAGTCTCCGTCGCTCTAGTGCCCATAACTTTTGATCCGTAAGGAGTTACGCAGCGCATAGTATACAGTTGTAAAGCACTCTGAGAGCTCTACGATGGGGGTAGCCAGCTTGCTCGCTGTGCCCATTTTTGGAGCCCAAAATCGAACGTTTTCATTAGTTTCAGGCCACTATTCTTCTTTTGCTCTATTTTTCCATCCCAGATCGTATGTCGTGAGCTGTTAAGAGGAGGACAACCTTACTCGCTGGACATTAGAGGGCCCTACAACTCGTCGATATCACATATTGCGAGGATGCTGCGTTGTTGAAGCAGATGGGTTGGTGTTAAGCCCATTAGGCCTTTTGAATGGGCCATCTCTCTAGGCTGGGACTGTGAACCGTTAACATATAAAGGAATTGTGCCCTAAATATGATGGGTGCGATCATACCTGCACTAATGCACCGGATCCCATCAGAACTCCGAAGTTAAACGTGCTTGGACGACAGTAGTACTAGGATCGGTGACCCCCTGGGAAGTCCTCGTGTAGCACCACCCTTTTCAATTTTTTTAGCTCCGGTTAGGGTTGCCAAGATACTTTATAAACCACATTTCAAATTATCGAATCCCACGGCACCTTGGGCAAGACAACTTCGCTTCACGTGGAGGCTGGGCCCACAAACCGAGGGCGTAGGGCTTGTGGCCAAGGCTCCGTCGCTCCGGTGCCCATAACTTTTGATCCGTAAAGAGATACGTGGTGCACAGTATACCTTTGTAAAGCTCTCTGAGATCTCTACGACGGGAGTAGCCAGCTTGCTCGCTGTGCCCATTTTTGGTGCCCAAAATCGAACGTTTTCTTTAGTTTCGGGCGACTATTCTTCTTTTGCTCTTTTTTTTCATCCCAAATCGTACGTCGTGAGCTTTTAAAAGGAGGACAACCTTACTCGCGGGACATTAGATGGCCCTACAACGCGTCGATATCATGTCTTGCGAGGATACTGCGTTGTTGAAGCAGATGGGTTGTCGTTAAGCCAATTGGGCCTTTCGAATGGGCCATCTCTCTAGGCTGGGACTGTGAACCATTAACACGTAAAGGAATTGTGCCCTCAACATGACGTGTGCGATCATACCTGGACTATTTCACCGGATCCAATCAGAACTCCGAAGTTAAGCGTACTTGGACGATAGTAGTACTAGGACGGGTGACCTCCTAGAAGTCCTCGTGTTGCACCCCTCTTTTCAATTTTTTTTGCTCCGGTTAGGGTTGCCAAGATACTTTATCCACCACATTTCTATTATCGAATCCCAAGGCAAGACAAGTTCGCTTCATGTGGAGGCTGGGCCCGCGAACCGAGGGCATAGGGGTTGTGACCAGCTCTCCGTCGCTCGGGTGCCCATAACTTTTGATTCGTAAGGAGTTACACGGCGCACATCATACCGTTGCAAAGCTCTCCAAGAGCTCTATGACGGGGGCAGTTAGCTTGCTCGCTGTGCCCTTTTTGGAGCCTAAAATCGAACATTTTCATCAATTTCGGGACATTTTTCTAGTTTTGCGCTGTTTTTTCGTCCCGTATCGTACGTCGTGAGCTATTAAAATGACAACAACCTTACTCGCTGGACATTAGAGGGCCCTATAACGCGTCGATATCACGTATTGCGAGGATGCTGCATTGATAAAGCGGATGGGTTGTCGTTAACCCCATTGGGCCTTTTGAATGGGCCATCTCTCTAGGCTGGGACTGTGAACCGTTAACACATAAAGGAATTGTGCCTTCAACATGACGGGTGCGATCATACCAGCACTAATGCACCGGATCCCATCAGAACTCCGAAGTTAAGCGTGCTTGGGTGAGAGTAGTACTAGGATGGGTGACCCCCTGGGAAGTCCTCGTGTCGTACCCACCTTTTCAATTTTTTTTGCTCCGGTTAGGGTTGCCAAGATACTTTATCCACCACATTTCTATTATCGAATCTGATGGCAACTTGGGCAAGACAAGTTCGTTTCACGTGGAGGCTGGGCCCGCAAACCGAGGGCATAGTGCTTGTGACTAGGTCTCCATCGCTCCGGTGCCCATAACTTTTGATCCGTAAGGAGTTACGCGGCGCACAACATACCGTTGCAAAGCTTTCCGAGAGCTCTACGACGGGGACAGTTAGCTTGCTCGCTGTGCTCCTTTTTGGAGCCCAAAATCGAACGTTTTCATCAGTTTTTGGCCACTTTTCTTCTTTTGCTATATTTTTCCGTCCCGGATCGTACGTCGTGAGCTGTTAAAAGGATGACAACCCTATTCGAGGGACATTAGAGGGCCCTAAAACGCGTCGATATTACGTCTTAGGAGGATGCTGCGTTGTTGAAGCAGATAGGCTGTCGTTAAGCCCATTAGACCTTTTGGATGGGCCATCTCCCTAGGTTGGGACTGTGAACCATTAACACATAAAGGAATTGTGCCCTCAACATGACGGGTGCGATAATACCAGCACTAATGCACCGGATCGCATCAGAACTCCGAAGTTAAGCATGCTTGGCCGACAATAATACTAGGATCGGTGACTCCCTGGGAAGTCCTCGTGTAGCACCCCCCTTTTCAACTTTTTTTGCCTCGGTTAAGGTTGCCAAGATACTTTATCCACCACATTTCTAATATCGAATCCGATGGCAACTTGGGCAAGACAAGTTCGTTTCACGTGGAGGCTGGGCCCGCAAACCGAGGGCGTAGCGCTTGTGACTAGGTCTCCGTCGCTCCGGTGCCCATAACTTTTGATCCGTAGGGAGTTACGCGGTGCACAGCATACCGTTGCAAAGCTCTCCGGGAGCTCTATGACGGGGACAGTTACCTTGCTTGCTATGCCCTTTTTGGAGCCCAAAATTAAACGTTTTCATCAATTTTGGGCCACGTTTCTTCTTTTGCTCTATTTTTTCATCCCGGATCGTACGTCGTGAGCCGTTAAAAGGACGACAACCCTATTCGCGGGACATTAGAGGGCCCTAAAATGCATCGATATCACGTCTTGCGAGAATGCTGCGTTGTTGAAGGGGATAAGTTGTCGTTAAGCCCATTGGACCTTTTGAATGGGCCATCTCCCTAGGCTGGCACTGTGAACTATTAACACATAAAGGAATAGTACCCTCAACATGATGGGTGCGATAATACCAGCACTAATGCACCGGATCCCATCAGAACTCCGAAGTTAAGCGTGCTTGGGCGACAATAGTACTAGGATCGGTGACCCCTTGGGAAGGGCTCGTGTAGCACCTCCATTTTCAATTTTTTTTGCTCCGGTTAGGGTTGCCAAGATACTTTATCCACCACATTTCAAATTATCGAATCCCACGGCACCTTGGGCAAGACAACTTCGCCTCACGTGGAGGCTGGGCCCGCAAACCGAGGGAGTAGGGCTTGTGACCAGCTCTCCGTCGGTCCGGTGCCCATAACTTTTGATTCGTAGGGAGTTACGTGACGCACAGCATTCCGTTGCAAAGCACTCCGAGAGCTCTACGACGGGGGCATTTAGCTTGATCGCTGTACCCTTTTTGGAGCCCAAAATCGAATGTTTTCATTAGTTTTGGGCCACTTTTCTATTTTTGCTCTATTTTTCCATCCCGGATCGTACGTCGTGAGCTATTAAAAGGACGAAAACGTTGCTCGCGGGACATTAGAGTGCCCTACAATGCGTTGATATCACGTCTTGCGAGGATGCAGCATTGTTGAAGCGGATGGGATGTCGTTAAGCCCATTGGGCCTTTTGAATGGGCCATCTCTCTACGCTGGGATTGTGAACCGTTAACACATAAAGGAATTGTGCCCTCAACATGACGGGCGCGATCATACCAGCACTAATGCACCGGATCCCATCAGAACTCCGAAATCAAGCGTGCTTGGGCAAGAGTAGTACTAGGATGGGTGACCCCCTAGGAAGTCCTCGTGTCGCACCCACCTTTTCAATTTTTTTGCTCTGGTTAGGGTTGCCAAGATACTTTATCCACCACATTTCTATTATCGAATCCGATGGCAACTTGGTGAAGTCCGTTTCACGTGGAGGCTGGGCCAGCAAACCGAGGGCGTAGTGCTTGTGACCAAGTCTCTGTCGCTCCGGTGCCCATAACTTTTGATCCGTAAGGAGTTACGCCGTGCACATCATACCGTTACAAAGCTCTCCGAGAGCTCTACGGCGGGGATAGTTAGGTTGCTCGCTGTGCCCCTTTTTGGAGCCCAAAATCGTATGTCTTCATTAGTTTCGGGCCACTTTTCTTCTTTTGCTCTATTTTTCCGTCCCGGATCGTACGTCGTGAGCTGTTAAAAGGATGACAACCCTATTCGCGGGACATTAGAGGGCCCTAAAACGCATCGATATCACGTCTTACGAGGATGCTGCGTTGCTGACGCGGATAGGCTGTCGTTCCGCCCATTGGACATTTTGAATGGGCCATCCCCCTAGGCTGGGACTGTGAACCATTAACACATAAAGGAATAATGCCCTCAACATGACGGGTGCGATAATACCAGCACTAATGCACCGGATCCCATCAGAACTCCGAAGTTAAGCGTGCTTAGGCGAGAGTAGTACTAGGATCGCTAACCCCCTGGGATGTCCTCGTGTAGCACCCCTCTTTTAAATTTTTTTTGCTCCGGTTAGGGTTGCCAAGATACTTTATCCACCACATTTCAAATTATCGAATCCCATGGCACCTTGGGCAAGACAACTTCGCTTCATGTGGAGGCTGGGCCCCCAAACCGAGGGCGTAGGGCTTGTGACCAAGTCTCTGTCGCTCCGGTGCCCATAACTTTTGATCGGTAAAGAGTTACGCGGCGCACAGTATACTGTTGTAAAGCTCTCTGAGAGCTCTACGAAGGGGGCAGCCAGCTTGCTCGCTGGACCCGTTTTTGGAGCCCAAAATCGAACGTTTTCATTAGTTTCATGCTACTATTCCTCTTTTGCTCTATTTTTTCCTCCCTGATCGTACGTCGTGACCTGTTAAAAGGAGGACAACCTTACTCGCGGGACATTAGAGGGCCCTACAATGCGTCGATATCACGTCTTGCAAGCATGCTGTGTTGTTGAAATGGATGGGTTGTCGTTAAGCCTATTGGGCCATCTGAATGGGCCATCTCTCTAGGCTGGGACTGTGAACCGTTAACACATAAGGGATTTGTGCCCTCAACATGACGTGTGCGATCATACCAGCACTAATGCACCGAATCCCATCAGAACTCCGAAGTTAAACGTGCTTGGGCGAGAGTAGTACTAGGATGGGAGACCCCTTAGGAAGTCTTCGTGTTGCATCCCCCTTTTCATTTTTTTATCCTCTGGTTAGGGTTGCTAAGACACTTTATCCACCACATTTCTGTTATCGAATCCCACGGCACCTTGGGCAAGACAACTTCGCTTCACGTGGAGGCTAGGCCAGCAAACCGAGGGCGTAGGGCATGTGACCAGGTCTCCTTTGCTCCGGTGCCCATATTTTTTGATCCGTAAGGAGTTACGTGGTGCACAGCATACCATTGCAAAGCTCTCCGAGAGCTCTACGATGGGGGCAGCCAGCTTGCTCACTGTGCTCATATTTGGAGCCGAAAATCAAAAGTTTTCATCAGTTTCGGGCCACTTTTCTGCTTTTCCGTTGTTTTTTCATCCCGGATCGTACGTCGTGAGCTGTAAAAAGGATGACAACCTAACTCGCTGGACATTAGAGGGCCCTACAACGTGTCGATATCAAGTCTTGCAAGGATGCTGCGTTGTTGAAGCGGATGGGTTGTCGTTAAACCCATTGGGCCTTTTGAATGGGCCATCTCTCTAGGCTGGGATTGTGAACAGTTAACACATAAAGGAATTGTGCCCTCAACATGACAGGTGCGATCATACCATCACTAATGCACCGAATCACATCAGAAATCCGAAGTTAAGCGTGCTTGGGCGAGAGTAGTACTAGGATGGTTGACCCCCGGGGAAGTCCTCGTCTTGCACCCCCCTTTTCAATTTTTTTTTCCCCCGGTTAGGGTTGCCTAGATACTTTATCCACCACATTTCTATTATCGAATCCCACAGCACCTTAGGCAAGACAACTTCACTTCACGTAGAGGCTAGACCAGCAAACCAAGGACGTAGGGCTTGCGACCAGGTCTCCTTCTCTCCAGTGCCTATAACTTTTGATCAGTAAGGAGTTTCGCGGCGCACAGCATACCGTTGCAAAGCTCTCCGAGAGCTCTACGACGGGGGCAGCTAGCTTGCTCGCTATGCCCTTTTCGGAGTCCAAAATCGAACGTTTTAATTAGTTTCGGGCCACTTTTCTATTTTTGCTTTGTTTTTCCATCCCGGATCGTACGTCGTGAGCTGTAAAAAGGAAAATAACCTTACTCATGGGAAATTAGAGGGCCCTACAAGGCGTCGATATCATGTCTTGCGAGGATGCTGCGTTGTTGAAGCGGATAGGTTGTCGTTAAGCCCATTGGGCCTTCTGAATGAGCCATCTCTCTAGGCTGGGACTGTGAACTGTTAACACATAAAGAATTGTGCCCTCAACATGACAGTTGCGATAATACCAGCACTAATGCACCGGATCCCATCAGAACTCCGAAGTTAAGCGTGCTTCGGCGAGAGTAGTACTAGGATGGGTAACCGCCTGGGAAGTTCTCGTGTTGCACCCCCCTTTTCAATTTTTTTTGCTTCGTTTAGGGTTGTCAAGATACTTTATCCACCACATTTCTATTATCGAATCCCATGGCACTTTGGGCTAGACAACTTCGCTTCTGGTGGAGGCTGGGCCCGCAAACCGAGGGCGTAGGTCTTGTGACCAGGTCTCCGTCGCTCCCGTGCCCATAACTTTTGATCCGTAAGGAGTTATGCGGCGAACAGCATACCGTTGCAAAGCTCTCCGAGAGATATACGACGGGGGTAGCCAGCTTGCTCTCTGTGCCCATTTTTGGAGCCCAAAATCGAACATTTTCATCAGTTTCGGGCCACTTTTCTTATTAAACTCTATTTTTGGGTCCCGGATCGCACGTCGTGAGCTGTGAAAAGGACGACAACCTTACTTGTGGGACATTAGAGGGCCCTACAATGTGTCGATATCACGTCTTGCGAGGATGCTGCATTGTTGAACCAGATGGGTTGTCGTTAAGCCCATTGGGCCTTCTGAACGGGCCATCTCCCTAGGCTGGGACTGTGAACCGTTAACACATAAAGGAATTGTGCCTTCAACATGACGGGTGCGATCATACCAGCACAAATGTATCGGATCCCATCAGAACTCCGAAGTTAAGCGTGCTTGGGCGAGAGTAGTACTAGAATGGGTAACCCCCTGGGAAGTCCTCGTGTTGCACCCTCTTTTTCATTTTTTTTCCCTTCGATTAGGGTTTCCAAGATACTTTATCCACCATATTTCTATTATCGAATCCCACGGCACCTTGGGCAAGACAACTTCGCTCCACGTGGAGGCTGGGCCACCAAACCGAGGGCGTAGGGCTTGTGACTAGGTCTCCTTCACTCCGGTGCCCATAACTTTTGATCTGTATGGAGTTACGCGGCGCACAACATACCGTTGCAAAGCTCTCTGAGAGCTCTACGATGTGCGCAGCTATCTTGCTCGCTGTGCCCTTTTCGGAGCCCAAAATCTAACGTTTTCATCAGTTTTGGGCCACTTTTCTATTTTGGCTCTATTTTTTCGTCCTGGATCGTATGTCGTGAGCTGTTAAAAGGACGACAATCTTACTCATAGGACATTAGAGGGCCCTAAAATGCGTCGATATCATGTCTTGCGAGGATGCTGCGTTGTTGAAGCGGATGGGTTGTCGTTAAGCCTATTGGGCCTTCTGAATTAGCCATCTCCCTAGGCTGGGATTGTGAACCGTTAACACATAAAGGAATTGTGCCCTCAACCTGACGGGTGCGATCATACCAGCACGAAAGCATCGGATCACATGAGAACTCGGAAGTTAAGCGTGCTGGGTGAGAGTAGTACTAGGATGGGTGACCCCTGGGAAGTCCTAGTATTGCACCCCCCTTTTCAATTTTTTTTCCTCCGGTTAGGGTTGCCAAGATACTTTATCCGCCACATTTCTGTTATCGAATCCCACGGCACCTTGGGCAAGACAACTTCGCTCCACGTGGAAGCTGGGCCACCGAACCGAGGGCGTAGGGCTTGTGACTAGGTCTCCGTCGCTCCCGTGCCCATAACTTTTGATCCATAAGGAGTTACGCGGCGCACAACATACCGTTGCAAAGCTCTCCGAGAGCTCTACGACGGGGACATCCAACTTGCTCCCTATGACCAGTTTTGGAGCCCAAAATCGAACGTTTTCATCAGTTTCGGGCCATTTTTCTTATTAAGCTCTATTTTTTCGTCCCGGATCGTACGTCGTGAGCTGTGAAATGGATGACAACCCTACTCGCGGGAAATTAGAGGGCCCTACAACGCATCGATATCACGTCTTGCGAGGATGCTGCGTTGTTGAACCGGATGGGTTATCGTTATGCCCATTGGGCCTTCTGAATGGTCCATCTCCCTAGGCTGGGACTGTGAACCGTTAACACATAAAGAAATTGTTCCCTCAACATGACGGGTACGATCATACCTGCACAAATGCATCGGATCTCATTAAAACTCCGAAGTTAAGCGTGCTTGGGCGAGAGTAGTACTAGGACTGGTGGGCCCCTGGGAAGTCCTCGGGTTGCTCCCCTTTTTTCATTTTTTTTTCCTCCGGTTAGGGTTGCCAAGATACTTTATCCACCATATTTCTATTATCGAATCCCACGACACCTTGGACAAGACAACATCGCTTCACGTGGAGGCTGGGCCAGCAAACCAAGGGCGTAGGGCTTGTGACCAGGTCTCCTTCGCTCCGGTGCCCATAACTTTTGATCTGTAAGGAATTACGTGGCGCACAACATATCGTTCCAAACCACACCGAGAGCTCTCCGACGGGGGAAGCCTGCTTGTACACTGTGCCCCTTTTTGGTGCCCAAAATTGACCGTTTTCATCAGTTTCGCCCACTTTTCTATTTTTGCTCTATTTTTTCGTCCCGGATCGTACGTCGTGAGCTGTTAAAAGGACAACAACCTAACTCGCGGGACATTAGAGGGCCTTACAATGTGTCGATATTACGTCTTGCGAGGATGCTGCGTTGTTGAAGCTGATGGGTTGTCATTAAGCCCATTGGGCATTCTGAATGGGCCATCTCCCTAGGCTGGGACTGTGAACCGTTAACACATAAAGGAATTGGGCCCTAAACATGACGGGTGCGATCATACCAGCACAAATGCACTGGATCCCATCAGAACTCCGAAGTTAAGCGTGTTTGGACGAGAGTAGTACTTGGATGGCTGACCCTCTGGGAAGTCCTTGTGTTGCACCCACCTTTTCAAATTTTTTTCCTCCGGTTAGGGTTGCCAAGATACTTTATCCACCACATTTCTATTATCGAATCCCACGGGACCTTGGGCAAGACAACTTCGCTTCACGTGGAGGTTGGGCCATCAAACCGAGGACGTAGGGCTTGTGACAAGGTCTCCTTCACCCCGGTGCCCATAACTTTTGATCCGTAAAGAGTTTCGTGGTGCATAGTAAACCGTTGCAAAGCTCTTCGAGAACTCTACGACGAGGGCAGCTAGCTTGCTCGCTGTGCCTTTTTTGGTGCCCAAAATCGAACATTTTCATCAGTTTCCGGCCATTTTTCTATTTTTGCTCTATTTTTCCATCCCGAATCGTAGGTCGTGAGCTGTTAAAAGGACGACAACCTTACTCGCGGGACATTAGAGGGCCCTATAACGCATCGATATCACGTCTTGAGAGGATGCTGCGTTGTTGAAGCAGATGGGTTGTCGTTAAGCCCATTGGGCCTTCTGAATGGGCCATCTCCCTAGGCTGGGACTGTGAGCTATTAACACATAAAGGAATTGTGGCCTCAACATGACGGGTGCGATCATTCCAGCACTAATGCACCGGATCCCATCAGAACTCCGAAGTTAAGCGTGCTTTGAAGAGAGTATTACTAGGATGGGTGACCCCTTGAGAAGTCCTCGTGTTGCACCCCCATTTTTAATATTTTTTCCTCCGGTTAGGGTTGCCAAGATACTTTATCCACCACATTTCTGTTATTGAATCCCACGGCACCTTGGGCAAGACAACTTCGCTTTACGTGGAGGCTGGGCCAATAAACCGAGGACGTAGGGCTTGTGACCAGGTCTCCTTCGCTCCGGTGCCCATAACTTTTGATCCGTAAGGAGTTACGCTGCGCATAGCATTCCCTTGCAAAGCTCTTCGCGATCTCTACGACGAGGGCAGCTAGCTTGCTCGCTGTGCCTTTTTTGGTGTCCAAAATCGAACATTTTCATCAGTTTTCGGCCATTTTACTAATTTTGCTATGTTTTTTCGTCTCAGATCGTACGTCGTGAGCTGTTAAAAGGACGAAAACCTTACTCGAGGGACATTAGAGGGCCCTACAACTCGTTGATATCATGTCTTGCGAGGATGCTGCGTTGTTGAAGCAGATGGGTTGTCGTTAAGCCCATTGGGCCTTCTGAATGGGCCATCTCTCTAGGATGGGACTGTGAACCGTTAACACATAAAGGAATTGTGTCCTCAACTTGACGGGTGCGATCATACCAGCACAAGTGTACCGGATCCCATCAGAACTCCGAAGTTAAGCGTGCTAGGGCGAGAGCAGTACTAGGATGGGTGACCCCGTGGGAAGTCGTCGTGTTGTACCCCCCTTTTCAATTTTTTTTCTTCCGGTTAGGGTTCCCAAGCTACTTTATCCACCACATTTCTATAATCGAATCCCACGGCACCTTGGGCAAGGCAACTTCGCTTCACACGGAGGCTGGGCCAGCAAACCGAGGGAGTAGGGCTTGTGACTATGTCTCCGTCTCTCCGGTGCCCATAACTTTTGATCAGTAAGGAGTTAC
Organism: Ehretia macrophylla; assembly: GCA_037974665.1. Taxonomy (NCBI): domain Eukaryota; kingdom Viridiplantae; phylum Streptophyta; class Magnoliopsida; order Boraginales; family Ehretiaceae; genus Ehretia; species Ehretia macrophylla. The sequence continues at coordinate 15,651,960 of CM075771.1, read as the reverse complement.
GCGGCGCACGGCATACCGTTGGAAAGCTCTCTAAGAGCTCTACGATGGGGGCAGCTAGCTTGCTTGCTCTGCCCTTTTTGGTGCCCAAAATCGAACGTTTTCATCAGTTTCGGGCTACTTTTCTATATTTACTTTCTTTGTCCGTCCCGGATCATATGTCGTGAGCTGTTAAAAGGACGACAACCTTACTCGCAGGACATTAGGGGTCCATACAACGTGTTGATATCACCTCTTACGAGGATGCTGCGTTGTTGAAGCGGATGGGTTGTCGTTAAGCTCATTGGGCCTTTTGAATGAGCCATCTCTGTAGGCTGGGACTGTGAACCGTTAACACATAAAGGAATGGTGCCCTCAACTTGACGGGTGCGATCATACCAGCACTAATGAACCTGATCCCATCATAACTCCAAAGTTAAGCATGCTTGGGCTAGAGTAGTAGTAGGATGGGTGACCCCCTGGGAAGTCCTCGTGTTGTACCCCCATTTTCAATTTTTTTTCCTCTGGTTAGGGTTGCCAAGATACTTTATCCACCACATTTCTATTATCGAATCCCATGACACCTTGGGCAAGACAACTTCGCTTCACGTGGAGGCTGGGCCAGCAAACCGAGGGCGTAGGGCTTGTGACCAGGACTCCATCCCTCCGGTGCCAATAACTTTTGATCCGTAAGGGGTTACGCGGCGCACAACATACTGTTGCAAAGCTCTCCGAGAGCTCTACGACGGGGCCAGCTAGCATGCTCACTGATTTTCATCAGTTTTGAGCCGCTTTTCTATTTTTTCTTTGTTTTTCTGTCCCGAATCGTACGTCGTGAGCTGTTAAAAGGACGACAACCTTACTCGCGGGACATTGGTGGGCCTTACAACGCGTCGATATCACGTCTTGCGAGGATGATGCGTTGTTGAAGCAGATGGGTTGTCGTTAAGGCCATTGGGCCTTCTGAATTAGCCATCTCTCTAGGCTGGGACTGTGAACCGTTAACACAAAAAGGAATTGTGCCCACAACATGACGGGTGCGATCATACCAGTACTAATGCACCGGATCCCATTAGAACTCTGAAGTTAAGCGTGCTTGGGTATGAGAACTACTAGGATGGGTGACCCCTAGGGAAGTCCTCGTGTTGCACCCCACTTTTCAATTTTTTTTGCTCCGGTTAGGGTTGCCAAGATACTTTATCCACCACATTTCTATTATCGAATCCCACGGCACCTTGTGCTAGACAACTTTGCTTCACATAGAGGTTGGGCCACCAAACCAAGGGCGTAGGGCTTGTGACCAAGTCTCCTTCGCTCCGGTGCCGATAACTTTAGATCCGTAAGAAGTTTCGCGGCGCACAGCATACCGTCGCAAAGCTCTCCGAGAGCTCTATGACTGGGCCAGCTAGCGTGCTCACTGATTTTCATCAGTTTTGAGCCACTTTTCTATTTTGCTTTGTTTTTCTGTCCCGGATCGTACGTCGTGAGCTGTTAAAAGGATGACAACCATACTCGCGGGACATTAGAGGGCCCTACAATGCGTCGATATCACGTCTTGCGAGGATGGCGCATTGTTGAAGTGGATGGGTTGTCGTTAAGCCCATTGGGCCTTCTAAATGAGCCATCACTATAGGGTGGGACTGTGAACCGTTAACACATAAAGGAATTGTGTCCTCAATATGATGGTTACGATCATACCAGCACTAATGCACCGGATCCCATCACAACTCCAAAGTTAAGCGTGCTTGGGCGAGAGTAATACTAGGATTGCTGACCCCCTTGGAAGTCCTCATGTTGCACCCCCCTTTTCAATTTTTTTTGCTCCGGTTATGGTTGCCAAGATACTTTATCCACCACATTTCTATTATCGAATCCCACGGCACCTTGGGCTAAACAACTTCGCTTCACGTGGAGGCTGGGCTAGCAAACCGAGGGCGTAGGGCTTGTGACCAGGTCTCCTTCGCTCCGGTGCCCATAACTTTTGATCCGTAAGGCGTTACGCGGCGCACAGCATACCGTTGCAAAGCTCTCCGAGAGCTCTATGACAGGGACATCTAGCTTGCTCGCTGTGCCCATTTTTGGAGCCGAAAAGTGAATGTTTTCATCAGTTTCGGGCCTCTTTTCTTACTAAGCTCTGTTTTTTCGTCCTGGATCGTACGTCGTGAGCTGTTAAAAGGACGACAACCTTACTCGCGGGACATTAGAGGGCCCTACAACGTGTCGATATCATGTCTTGCGAAGATGCTGTGTTGTTGAACCAGATGGGTTGTCGTTAAGCCTATTGGGCCTTCTGAATGGGCCATCTCTCTAGGCTGGGACTGTGAACCGTTAACACATAAAGGAATTGTGACCTCAACTTGATGGGTGCGATCATACCAGCACAAATGCACCGGATCCCTTCAAAACTCCGAAGTTAAGCGTGCTTGGGCGAGAGTAGTACAAGGATGGGTGACCTCCAGGGAAGTCCTCGTGTTGCACCCCCCTTTTCAATTTTTTTTCCTCTAGTTAGGGTCGCCAAGATACTTTATCCCCCACATTTCCATTATCGACCCACACGGCACCTTAGGCAACACAACTTCACTTCACGTGGAGGCTGGGCCAGCAAACCGAGGGCGTAGGGCTTGTGACCAGGTTTCGTCGCTATGGTGCCCATAACTTTTGATCCGTAAGGCGTTACGCGGCGCACAGCATACCGTTGCAAAGCTTTCCCAGAGCTCTACGATGGGGACAGCTAGCTTGCACACTGTGCCCTTTTTGGAGCCCTAAATCAAACATTTTCGTCAGTTTCTGACCACTTTTCTATTTTTGTTCTATTTTTTCGTCCCGGATCGTATGTCGTGAGCAGTTAAAAGGACGACAACCTAACTTGTGGGACATTTGAGGGCCCTACAACCCGTCGATATCACGTCTTATGACGATCCTACCTTGTTGAAGCGGATGAGTTGTCGTTAAGCCCATTGGGCCTTCTGAATGAGCCGTCTCTCTATGCTGGGACTGTGAATCTTTAACACAAAAAGGAATTGTGCCCTCAACATGACGGGTGCAATCATACCAGCACTAATGCACCGGATCCCTTCAGAACTCCGAAGTTAAGCGTGCTTCGGCGAGAGTAGTACTAGGATGGGTGACCCCCTAGGAAGTCCTCATGTTGCACCCCCCTTTTCAATTTTTTTTCTTCCGGTTAGTGTTGCCAAGATATTTTATCCACCACATTTCTATTATCGAATCCCACGGAACCTCGGGCAAGACAATTTTGCTTCAAGTGGAGGCTGGGCCACCAAACCGATTGCGTAGGTCTTGTGACCAGGTCTCCTTCGCTTCGGTGCCCATAACTTTTGATCCGTAAGGAGTTACACGGCGCACAGCATACTGTTGCAAAGCACTCCGAGCGCTCTACGACAGGGCAGCTAGCTTGCTTGCTGGGCCCTTATTGGAGCCCAAAATTGAACATTTTTATCTGTTTAAGGCTACTTTTCTATTTTTGCTTCGTTTTTCCGTCCCGGATGGTACGTTGTGAGCTGTTAAGAGGAAGACAACCTAACTCGCTGGACATTAGTGGGCCCGACAATGCCTCGATATCATATCTTGTGAGGATGCTACGTTATTGAAGCGGATGGGTTATCGTTAAGCCCATTGGACCTTTTGAATAAGCCATCTCTCTAGGATGGGACTGTGAACCTTTAACACATAAAAAATTGTGACCTCAACATGATGGGTGCGATCATACCATCACAAATACACCAGATCCCATCAGAACTCCGAATATAAGCGTGCTTGGGCGAGAGTAGTACTAGGATGGGTGACCGCCTGGGAAGTCCTCGTGTTGCACCCCCTTTTTCAATTTTTTTTGCTCCGGTTAGGGTTTCCAAAATATTTTATCCACCACATTTCTATTATCGAATCCCAATGCACCTTGGGCAAGACAACTTCGCTTCATGTGGACGCTGGGCCAGCAAACCGAGGGCGTAGGGCTTGTGACATTGTCTCCTTCGCTCTGGTACCTATAACTTTTGATCCGTAAGGAGTTACAAGGCGCACAGCGTACCGTTGCAAAGCTCTCCGAGAGCTCTACGACGGGGGCAGCTAGCTTGCTCGATGTACCCGTTATTGGAGCCCAAAATCAAACATTTTTATCAGTTTCGAGCCACTTTTCTTATTAAGCTATATTTTTCCATACTGGATCGTACGTCATGTGCTGTTAAAACGACGACAACCTTACTCGGGGGACATTGGAAGGACCTACAACGCGTCGATATCACGTCTTGCGCGGATGCTGCATTGTTGAAGTGGATGGGTTGTCGTTAAGCCCATTGGGCCTTCTGAATGAGCCATCTCTCTAGGCTGGGACTGTGAACCGTTAACACATAAATGAATTGTGCCCTCAATATGACGGGTGCGATCATACTAGCACTAATATACCGGATCCCATCAGAACTCCGAAGTTAAGCGTGCTAGGGCGAGAGTAGTACTAGGATGGGTGACCCCCTGGGAAATCCTCATGTTGCACCCCCCTTTTCAATTTTTTTTCCTCCGGTTAGGGTTGCCAAGGTACTTTATCCACCACATTTCTATTATAGAATCCCACGGCAACTTGGGCAAGACAACTTCACTTCACGTGGAGGCTAGGCCAGCAAACCGAGGGCGTAGGGCTTGTGACAAGGTCTCCTTCACTCCGGTGCCCATAACTTTTGATCCGTCAAGAGTTATGCGGCGCACAGCGTACCGTTGCAAAGCTCTCGGAGAGCTCTACGACGGGGGCAGCTAGGTTGCTCGCTGTGCCCTTTACGGAGCCCAAAATTGAACATTTTCATCAGTTTCGGGCCATTTTTCAATTTCTGCTCTGTTTTTCTGTCCCGGATCGTACGTCGGGAGTTGTTAAAAGGACGACAACCTTACTCGAGGGACAGTAGAGGGCCCTACAATGCGTCGATATCACATCTTGCGAGTATGTTGCGTTGCTAAAGCGGATAGGTTGTCGTTAAGCCCATTGGGCCTTCTGAATGGGCCATCTCTCTAGGCTGGGACCGTGAACCGTTAACACATAAAGGAATTGTGCCCTCAACATGGGGGGTGTGATCATACCAGCACAAATGCACCGGATACCATCAGAACTCCGAATTTAAGCATGCTTGGGCAAGAGTAGTACTAGGATGGGTGACCGCCTGGGAAGTCCTCGTGTTGCACCCCCGTTTTCAATTTTTTTTGCCCCGATTAGGGTTGCCAAGATACTTTATCCACCACATTTCTATTATCGAATCCCACGGCACCTTGGGCAAGACAACTTCTCTTCACGTGGAGGCTGGCCCAGCAAACCGAGGGCGTAGGGCTTGTGACCAGGTCTCCTTCGCTCCGGTGCCTATACCTTTTGATCCATAAAGAGTTACGCGGCGCACAACATACCGTTCGAAAGCTCTCCGAGAGCTCTACGACGGTGGCAGCCAGCTTGCTCGCTGCGCCCGTTATTGGATCCCAAAATTGAACGTTTTCATCAGTTTTGGGCCACTTTTCTTCTTTTTGAGCTATTTTTCTGTCCCGGATTTTACATCGTGAGCAAGGAAAAGGATGACAAACTAACTCGCTGGACATTAGAGGGCCCTACAACGCGTCGATATCATGCCTTGCGAGGATGCTGCGTTGTTGAAGCGGATGGGTTGTTGTTAAGCCCATTGGACCTTTTGAATGTGCCATATCTCTAGGCTGGGACTGTGAACCGTTAACACATAAAGGAATTGTGCCCTCAACATGACTGGTGCGATCATAGTAGCACTAATGCACCGGTTCCCATTAGAACTCCGAAGTTAAGCGTGCTAGGGCTAGAGTAGTACTAAGATGGGTGACCCCCTGGGAAGTCCTCGTGTTGCACCCCCATTTTCAATTTGTTTTGCTCCGGTTAGGGTTTCCAAGATACTTTATCCACCACATTTCTATTATAGAATCCCACGGCACCTTGGGCAAGACAACTTCGCTCCACGTGGAGGCTGGGCCAGCAAACCGAGGGCGTAGGGCATGTGACCAGGTCTCCTTCGCTCCGGTGCCCATAACTTTTGATCCGTCAGGAGTTACGCGGCGCACAGCATACTGTTGCAAAGCCCTCTTAGAGATCTACGACGGGGGCAGCTAGGTTGCTCGCTTTGCCCTATTTGGAGTCCGAAATCGAACGTTTTCATTAATATCGGGTCACTTTTCTATTTTTGCTCTATTTTTCGGTCCCGGATCGTACGTCGTGAGTTGTTAAAAGGACAACAACCTTACGCGCAGGACGTTAGAGAGCCCTACAACGCGTCGATCTCACGTCTTGCGAGGATACTGCGTTATTGAGGCGGATGGGTTGTCGTTAAGCCCATTGGGCCTTCTGAATGAGCCATCTCTCTAGGCAGGGACTATGAACCGTTAACAGATAAAGGAATTGTGCCCTCAACAAGACTGGTGCGATTATACCTGTACTAATGCACCGGATCCCATCAGAACTCCAAAGTTAAGCGTGCTTGGGCGAGAGTAGTACTAGGATGGGTAACCCCCTGGGAAGTCCTCGTGTTGCACCCCCCTTTTCAATTTTTTTTGCTCCGGTTAGGGTTGCCAAGATACTTTATCCACCACATTTTTATTCTCGAATCCCACGGCACCTTGGGCAAGACACCTTCGCTTCACGTGGAGGCTGGACCAGCAAACCGAAGGCGCAGGGCTTGTGACCAGGTCTCCTTCGCTCCGGTGCCCATAACTTTTGATCCGTAAGGAGTTATGCGGCGTACAGCATACCGTTGCAAAGCTCTTCGAGACCTCCATAATGAGGGCAGCCAGCTTGCTCACTGTGCCATTTTTGGAGCCCAAAATCGAACGTTTTCATCAGTTTCAGGCCACTTTTCTTATTTACCTTGTTTTTCCGTCCCGGATCGTACATCGTGAGCTGTTAAGAGGACGACAACCTTACTTGAGGGACATTAGAGGGCCCTACAGTACGTCAATATCACGTCTTGCGAGGATGCTGCATTGCTAAAGCGGATGGGTTGTTGTTAGGCCCATTGGGCCTTCTAAATGGGCCATCTCTCTAGGCTGGGACTGTGAACCACTATAACATAAAGGAATAATGCCCTCAACATGATGGGTGCGATCATACCAGCACTAATGAAACGGATCCCATCAGAACTTCGAATGTAAGCGAGCTTGGGCCAGAGTAGTACTAGGATGGGTGACCCCCTTGGAAGTCCTCGTGTTGCACCCCCCTTTTCAATTTTTTTTGCTCCGGTTATGGTTGCCAAGATACTTTATCCACCACATTTCTATTATCGAATCCCATGGCACCTTGGGCAAGACAACTTCGCTTCACGTGGAGGCTGGGACAGCAAACCGAGGGCGTAGGGCTTGTGACGAGGTCTCCGTCGCTCTGGTGCCCATAACTTTTGATCAGTAAGGAGTTACGCGGGGCACAGCATACCGTTGCAAAACACTTCGAGAGCTCTACGACCGTGCAGAAAGGTAGCTTGCTAGGCCCATTTTTGGAGCCCAAAATCGAACGTTTTGATCAGTTTCGGGACACTTTTCTATTTTAGATCTATTTTTCTGTCCTGGATCGTACGTCGTGAGCTGTTAAAAGGACGACAACCTTACTCGCGGGACGTTAGAAAGCCCTACAACGCGTCGATATCACGTCTTGTGAGGATGCTGCTTTGTTGAAGCAGATGGGTTGTCATTAAGCTTAGTGGGCCTTGTGAATGAGCCATCTCTCTATGCTGGGACTGTGAACCGTTAACACATAAAGGAATTGTGCCCTCAACATGACGGGTGCAATCATACCAGCACTAATGCACCGGATCCCAACAGAACTCCGAAGTTAAGCGTGCTTGGACGAGAGTAGTACTAGGATGGGTAACCCCTTGGGAAATCTTTGTGTTGTACCCCACTTTTCAATTTTTTTTGCTCTGGTTAGGGTTGCCAAGATACTTTATCCACCAAATTTCTTTTATCGAATCCCACGGCACCTAAGGCAAGACAACATCGCTTCACGTGCAAGCTGGGCCCGCAAACCGAGGGCGTAGGGCTTATGATCAGGTCTCTGTCGCTCCGATTCCCATAACTTTTGATCTGTAAGGAGTTACGGCGCGCACAGCATACCGTTGCAAAGCTCTCCGAGATATCTACGTTGGGGGCAGCCAGTTTGCTCCATGTGCCCCTCTTTAAAGCCCAAAATCGAACGTTTTCATTAGTTTCGGGCCACTTTTATTATTAAGCTTTGTTTTTCGGTCTCGGATCGTACATCGTGAGCTGTTAAGAGGACGACAACCTTACTCGGGGGACATTAAAGGGCCATACAACGCGTCGATATCACGTCTTGCGAGGATGCTGCGTTGTTGAAGCGGACGGGTTATCGTTAAGCCTACTGGGCCTTCTGAATGGGCCAACTCTCTTGGCTGGGACTGTGAACCGTTCACACATAAGGGAATTGTGCCCTCAACATGACGGGTGCAATCATACCAAAACAAATGCACCGGATCCCATCAGAACTCCGAAGTTAAGCGTGCTTGGGCGAGAGTAGTACTAGGATGGGTGACTCCCTGGGAAGTCCACGTGTTGCACTCTCCTTTTCAAATTTTTTTCCTCCGGTTAGGGTTGCCAAGATACTTTATCCACCACATTTCTGTTATCGAATCCCACGGCACCTTGGGCAAGACAACTTCGCTTCACGTGGAGGCTGGGCCAGCAAACCAAGGGCGTAGGGCTTGTGACCAGGTCTCCTTCGCTCCGGTACCCATAACTTTTCATCCTTAAGGAGTTACGCAGCGGACAGAATACCGTTGCAAAGCTCTCTAAGAGCTCTACGACGGGGGTAGCCAGCTTGCTCGCTGTGCCCCTTTTTGGAGCCCAAAATCGAATGTTTTCATCAGTTTGGGGCCACTTATCTTATTAAGCTCTATTTTTTCGTCCCGAATCGTACGTCGTGAGCTGTTAGTAGGACAACAACCTTACTCGTGGGACATTAAAGGGCCCTACAACGCGTCGATATCACATCTTACGAGGATGCTGCGTTGTTGAAGAAAATGGCTTGTCGTTAAGCCCATTGCGCCTTCTGAATGAGCTATCTCTCTAGGCTTGGACTGTGAACCGTTAACTCATAAAGGAATTGTGCCCTCAACACGACGGGTGCGATCATACCAGCACTAATGCACCGGATCCCATCAGAACTCCGAAGTTAAGCGTGCTTGGACGAGAGTAGTACTAGGATGGGTGACCCCCTGGGAAGTCCTCAAGTTGCATCCCCATTTTCAATTTTTTTTTCTCTGGTTAGGGTTGTCAAGATACTTTATCCATCACATTTCTATTATCGAATCCCACGGCACCTTTGGCAAGACTACTTCACTTCACGTGGAGGCTGGGCTAGCAAACCGAGGGTGTAGGGCATGTGACCAGGTCTCCGTCGCTCCAGTGCCCATAACTTTTGATCCGTAAGGAGTTACGCGGCGCACAGCATACCGTTGGAAAGCTCATCGAGAGCTCTACGACGGTGGCAGCCAGCTTGCTCGCTTCACCCTTTTTGGAGCCCAAAATTGAACATTTTCATCAATTACAGGCCACTTTTCTATTTTTGCTCTGTTTCTCAGTCCCGGATCGTACGTCGTGAGCAGTTAAATGGACGACAACCTTACTCGTGGGACATTAGAGGGCCCTACAATGCGTCGATGTCACATCTTGCGAGGATGCTATGTTGTTGAAGCGGATGGTTTGTCATTAAGCCCATTGGGCCTTCTAAATCGGCCATCTTTCTAGGCTGGGACTGTGAACCGTTAACACATGAAGGAATTGTGCCCTCAACATGACAGGTGCGGTCATACCAGAACAAATGCACCGGCTCCCATCAGAACTGCAAAGTTAAGCGTGCTTGGGGGAGAGTAGTACTAGGCTGGGTGACCCCCTGTGAAGCCCTCGTGTTGCACCCCCCTTTTCAAATTTTTTTCCTCCAGTTAGGGTTGCCAAGATACTTTATCCACCACATTTCTATTATCGAATCCCAGAGCACCCTGGGCAAGACAACTTCGCTTCACGTCGAGGCTAAGCTAGCAAACAGAGGGCGTAGGGCTTGTGACCAGGTCTCTATCACTCCGGTGCCAATAACTTTTGATCTGTAAGGAGTTACACGGCGCACAACATACCGTTGCAAAGCTCTCCGAGAGCTTGCTCGTTGCGCCCATTTTTGGAGCCCAAATTCGAACGTTTTCATAAGTTTCGGGCCACTTTTCTTGTTAAGCTCTATTTTTCCATCCCGGATCGTACGTCATGAGCTGTTTAAAGGATGACAACCTTACTCGCCGGACATTAGAGGGCCCTGCAACGCGTCGATATCACGTCTTGCGAGGATGCTGCGTTGTTCAAGCGGATGGATTGTCGTTAAGCCCATTTGGCCTTCTGAATGAGCCATCTCTCTAGGCTGGGACAGTAAACCGTTAACACATAAAGAAATTGTGCCGTCAACATGACGGGTGCGATCATACTAGCACTAATGCAACGGATCCCATCAGAACTCCAAAGTTAAGCGTGCTTGGGCGAGAGTAGTTCTAGGATGGGTGAGCCCTTGGGAAGTCCTCGTGTTGCACCGCCCTTTTAAATTTTTTTTTCTCCTGTTAGGGTTGCCAAGATACTTTATCCACCACGTTTCTGTTATTGAATCCCACGGCACCTTGGGCAAGACAACTTCCCTTCACGTGGAGGATGGGCTAGCAAACCGAGGCCGTAGGGCTTGTGATCAGGTCTCCATCGCTCCGGTGTCTATAACTTCTGATCCGTAATGAGTTGCGCGGCGCACAGCATACCGTTGCAAAGCTCTCCAAGAGCTCTATGACAGGGGCAGCTAGGTTGCTTGTTGTTCCCTTTTTGGAGCCCAAAATCAAATGTTTTCATCAGCTTCGGGCCACCTTTCTATTTTTACTATGTTTTTACATCCCGAGTCGTACGTCGTGAGCTATTAAAAGGACGACATCCTTACTAGCGGGACATTAGAGGGCCCTACGACGAGTCAGTATCATGTCTTGCGAGGATGTTGCGTTGTTGAAGTGGATGGGTTGTCGTTAAGCCCATTGGGCTTTCTGAATAAGCCATCTCTCTAGGCTGGGACTGTGAACTGTTAACACATAAAGGATTTGTGCCCTCAACATGACGGGTGCGATCATACCAGCACCAATGCACCGGATCCCATCAGAACTCCGAAGTTAAGCATGCTTGGGCGAGAGTAGTACTAGGATGGGTGACCACCAGGGAAGTCCTAGTGTTGCACCCCCCTTTTTAATTTTTTTTGCTCCGGTTAGGGTTTCCAAGATACTTTATCCACCACATTTTTATTATCGAATCCCACGGCACATTGGGCAAGACAACTTCGCTTCACGTGGAGGCTGGACCAGTAAACCGAGGGCGCAGGGCTTGTGACCATGTCTCCTTCGCTCCGGTGTCCATAACTTTTGATCTGTATGGAGTTACGCGGCGCACAGCATACCGTTGCAAAGCTCCCCGAGAGCTCTACAACGGGGGCAGCCAGCTTGCTCACTATGCCATTTTTGGAGCCCAAAATCAAACATTTTTTCAATTTCAGGACACTTTTCTAATTTAGCTCTTTTTTTCCATCCCGGATTGTACGTCGAGAGCTGTTAAAAGGACGACAACCTTACTCGAGGGACATTAGAGGGCCATACAGAGCGTCGATATCACATTTTGCGAGGATGCTACATTGTTGAAGCGGATGGGTTGTCGTTAAGCCTATTGGGCCTTCTGAATAGGCCATCTCTCTTGGCTGGGCTTTGAACCGTTAACACATAAAGGAATTGTGCCCTCAACATGAAGGGTGCGATCATACCAGCACTAATACAACTGATCCCATCAGAACTCCAAAGTTAAGCGAGCTTGGGCCAGAGTAGTACTAGGATGGGTGACCCCCTGGGAAGTCCGCATGTTGCACCCCCCCTTTTGAATTTTTTTTGCTCCGGTTACGGTTGCCAAGACACTTTATCCACCACATTTCTATTATCGAATCCCACGGCACCTTGGGCAAGACAACTTCGCTTCACGTGGAGGTTAGACCAGCAAACCGAGGGCGCAGGGTTTTTGACCAGGTCTCCTTCGCTCCGGTGGCCATAACTTTTGATCCTTAAGAAGTTACGCGGCGCACAGCATACCGTTGCAAAGCTCTCCGAGAGCTCTACAACGGGGACAGCCAGCTTACGCACTGTGCCATTTTTAGAGCCCAAAATCGAACGTTTTCATCAGTTTCGGGCCAATTTTCTTATTTAGCTCTGTTTTTTCGTCCCGGATCTTACGTCATGAGCTGTTAAAAGGACGACAACCTTACTCGAGGGATATTAGAGAGCCCTACAGCACGTCGATATCACGTCTTGCTAGGATGCTGCGTTGTTGAAGCGGATGGGATGCCGTTAAGCCCATTGGGCCTTCTAAATGGGCCATCTCTCTAGGCTAGGACTGTGAACCGTTAACATATAAAGGAATTGTGCCCTCAACATGACGGGTGCGATCATCCCAGCACTATTGCAATGGATCCCATCAGAACTCCGAAGTTAAGTGAGCTTGGACCAGAGTAGTACTAGGATGGGCAACCCCCTGGGATGTCCTTGTGTTGCACCCCCCTTTTAAATTTTTTTTGCTCCGGTTAGGGTTGCCAAGATATTTTATCCACCACATTTCTATTATCGAATCCCACGGCACCTTGGGCAAGACAACTTCGCTTTACGTGGAGGCTGGGCCAGCAAACCGAGGGCGTAGGGCTTGTGACCAGGTCTCCTTCGCTCCGGTGCCCATAACTTTTGATCCGTAAGGAGTTATGCGGCGCACAGCATACCGTTGCAAAGCTCTCCGAGAGCTCTACAACGGGGGCAGCTAGCATGCTTACTATGCCCCTTTTTGGAACCCAAAATCGAACGTTTTGATCAGTTTCGGGCAACTTTTCTTATTTAGCTTTGTTTTTGGGTCCCGGATCGTACGTCGTTAGTTGTTAAAAGGATGACATCTTTACTCGCGGGGCGTTAGAAGGCCCTACAACGTGTCTATATCACTTCTTGCGAGAATGTTGCATTGTTGAAGTGGATGGGTTGTGGTTAAGCCCAGTGGGCCTTTTGAATGAGCCATCTCTCTAGGCTGGGACTGTGAACCGTTAACACATAAAGGAATTGTGCCCTCAACATGACGGGTGTGATCATACCAGCACTAATGCAACGGATCCCATCAGAACTCCGAAGTTAAGCGAGCTTGGGCCAGAGTAGTACTAGGATGGGTGATCCCCTGGAAAGTCCTCATGTTGCACCCCCCTTTTCAATTTTTTTCTCCTCCCGTTAAGGTTTCCAAGATACTTTATCCACCTCATTTTTATTATCGAATCCCACGGCACCTTGGGCAAGACAACTTCGCTTCACGTGGAGGCTGGACCAGCAAACCGAGGGCACAGGGCGTGTGACCAAGTCTCCTTCACTCCGGTGCCCTTAACTTTTGATCCGTAAGGAGTTACGCGGCTCACAGCATACCCTTGCAAAGCTCTCTGAGAGCTCTACAACAGGGGCAGCTGGCTTGCTCACTGTGCCATTTTTGGAGCCAAAAATTGAATGTTTTCATCAGTTTTGGGCCACTTTTCTTATTTAGCTATGTTTTTCCATCCTGGATCGTACGTCGTGAGCTGTTAAAAGGACGACAACCTAACTCGAGGGATATTAGAGGCCCTACAGCGTGTCGATATCATATTTTGCAAGGATGCTGCGTTGTTGAAGCGGATGGGTTGTCGTTAAACCCATTGGGCCTTCTGAATGGGCCATCTCTCTAGGTTGGGACTTTGAACCGTTAACACATAAAGGAATTGTGCCCTCAACATGACGAGTGCGATCATACCAGCACTAATGCATCGGATCCCATCAGAACTCCGAAGTTAAGCGAGCTTGGGCCAGAGTAGTACTAGGATGGGTGACCCCCTGAGAAGTCCTCATGTCGCATCCCCCTTTACATTTTTTTTTGCTCTGGTTAGGGTTGCCAAGATACTTTATCCACAACATTTTTATTATCGAATCCCTCGCCACCTTGGGCAAGACAACTTCGCTTCACGTGGAGGTTGAACCAGCAAACCGAGGGCGCAGGGCTTGTGACCAGGTCTCCTTCGTTCCGGTGCCCATAACTTTTGATCCGTAAGGAGTTACGCGGCGCACAGCATACCGTTGCAAAGCTCTCCTAGAGCTCTACAACGGGGGCAGCCAGCTTGCTGACATTGCCATTTTTGGTGACCAAAATCGAACGTTTTTATCAGTTTTGGGCCACTTTTCTAATTTAGCTATGTATTTCTATGCCGGATCGTACGTCGTGAGCTGTTAAAAGGACGACAACCTTACTCGTGGGGCTTTAGAGGCCCCTACAACACGTTGATATCACGTTTAGCGAGGATGCTGCGTTGTTGAAGCGGATGGGTTGTCGTTAAGCGCAATGGGCCTTCCGAATGAGCCATCTCTCTAGGCTGGGATTGTGAACCATTAACACATAATGGAATTGTGCCCTCAACATGACGGGTGCGATCATACCAGCACTAATGCAACAGATCCCATCAGAACTCCGAAGTTAAGCGAGCTTGGGCCAGAGTAGTACTAGGATGGGTGACCCCCTGGGAAGTCCTCGTATTGCACCCCCTTTTTTCAATTTTTTTTGCTCTGGTTAGGGTTGCCAAGATACTTTATCCACCACATTTCTGTTATTGAATCCCATGGCACCATGGGCAAGACAACTTCGCTTCACGTGGGGGCTGGGCCAACAAACCGAGGGCGTAGGGCTTGTGACCAGGTCTCCTTTGCTCCGGTGCCCATAACTTTTGATCCGTAAGGAGTTATGCGGCGCACAGTATACCGTTGGAAAGCTCTCCGAGAGCTCTACGATGGGGGCAGCAAGCTTGCTTGCTATGCCCCTTTTTGGAGCACAAAATCTAACGTTTTGATCAGTTTTGGGCCACTTTTCTTATTTAGCTATGTTTTTCAGTCCCGAATCGTACATCGTGAGCTGTTAAAAGGACAAAAACCATACTTGCGGGACGCTAGAAGGCCCTACAACGCGTCGATATCACTTATTGCAAGGATGCTGCGTTGTTGAAGCGGATGGGTTGTCGTTAAGCCCAGTGGGCCTTCTGAATGGGCCATCGCTCTAGGCTGGGACTGTGAACCGTTAACACATAAAGGAATTATGCTCTCAACATGACGGGTGCGATCATACCAGCACTAATGCACCGGATCCCATCATAACTCTGAAGTTAAGCGTGCTTGGGCGAGAGTAGCCCTAGGATGGGTGACCCCTTGGGAAGTCCTCGAGTTGCACCCCCCTTTTCATTTTTTTTGCTCTGATTAGGGTTGTCAAGATACTTTATCCACCACATTTCTATTACCGAATCCCACGGCACCTTGGGCAAGACAACTTCGCTTCACGTGGAGGCTGGGCCCGCAAACCGAGGGCACAGGGCTTGTGACCAGGTCTCCGTCGATCCAGTGCCTATAACTTTTGATCCATAAGGAGTTACGCAGTACACAGCATACCGTTGCAAAGCGCTCCGAGAGCTCTACAACGGGGGCAGCTAGCTTGCTCGCTGTGCCCATTTTGGATCCCAAAATAGAACGTTTTCATTAGTTTTGGGCCACTTTTCTAATTTTGTTTTGTTTTTTCATCCCCGATCGTACGTCGTGAGCTATAAAAAGGACGACAACCTTTCTCGCGGGACATTAGAGGGCCCTACAACTCGTTGATATCACGTCTTGCGAGGATGCTGCGTTGTTGAAGCAGATGGGTTGTCGTTAAGCCTATTGGGCCTTCAGAATACGCCATCTCGCTGTGCCCATTTTTGGAGAAAAAAATGGAACGTTTTAATCAGTTTTGGGCCACTTTTCTTCTTTTTCTATGTTTTTCCCTCCCAGATCGTACGTCGTGAGATGTTAAAAGGGCGACAACCTTACTCGCGGGACATTAAAAGGCCCTACAACGAGTCGATATCACGTCTTGTGAGGTTGCTGCGTTGTTGAAGCAGATGGGTAGTCGTTAAGCCCATTGGGCCTTCTGAATGAGCCATCTCTCTAGGCTGAGACTGTGAACCGTTAACAGATAAAGGAATTGTGCCCTAGACATGACGGATTCGATCATACCAGCACTAATGCATTGGATCCCATTATAACTCCGAAGGTAAGCGTGCTTGGCGGAGAGTAGGACTAGGATGGGTGACCCCTTGGGAAGTCCTCGTGTTGCACGCCCGTTTTCAATTTTTTGTGCTCCGGTGAGGGTTGGAAAGATAGTTTATCCACCACATTTCTATTATTGAATCCCACGGCACCGTCGGCAAGACAACTTCGCTTCACGTGGAGGATGGGCCAGCAAACCGAGGGCGTAGGGCTTGTGACAAAGTCTCCGTCGCTCTGGTGCCCATAACTTTTGATCCGTAAGGAGTTACGCGGCGCACAACATACTGTTACAAAGCTCTCCGAGAGCTCTACAACGAGGGCAGCTAGCTTGCTCGCTATGCCCATTTTGGAGCCCAAAATCGAACATTTTCATTAGTTTAGGGCACTTTTCTATTTTTGCTATGTTTTTTCGTCCCGGATCGTACGTCGTGAGCTGTTAAATGGATGACACCCTTACTCGCAGGACATTAGAGGGCCCTACAACGCGTTGATATCACGTCTTGCGAGGATGCTGCGTTCTTGAAGCGGATGGGTTGTCGTTAAGCCCATTGGGCCTTCTGAATGGGCCATCTATCTAGGCTGGGATTGTGAACTGTTAACACATAAAGGAATTGTGCCCTCAACATGACGGGTGCGATCATACCAGCACTAATGCACCGGATCCTATCTGAACTACGAAGTTAACTGTGCTTGGGCAAGAGTAGTACTAGGATGGGTGACCCCCTGGGAAGTGCTCGGGTTGCACCCCTCTTTTCAATTTTTTTTGCTCCGGTTAGGGTTTCCAAGATACTTTATCCACCACATTTCTATTAAAGAATTCCACGGCACCTTGGGCAAGACAACTTCGATTCACATGGAGGCTGGGCTAGCAAACCAAGGGCGTAGGGCTTGTGACCAGGTCTCCTTTGCTCCGGTACCCATACCTTTTGATCCGTAAGGAATTACGCGGCGCACATCATACCGTTGTAAAACTCTTCGAGAGCTCTACAACGGGAGCAGCCAGCTTGCTCTCTGTGCCCATTTTTGTAGCCCAAAATTGAAAGTTTTCATCATTTTCGGGACACTTTTCTATTTTTGCTCTGTTTTTTCATCTCGGATCGTACGTCGTGATCTGTTAAAAGGACGACAACCTTACTCGCGGGAGATTAGAAGGCCCTACAACGCGTCGATATCATGTCTTACGAGGATGCTGCGTTGTTGAAGTGGATGGGTTGTCATTAAGCCCATTGGGCCGTCTGAATGGGCCATCTCTCTAGGCTGGGAGTGTGAACCGTTAACTCATAAAAGAATTGTGCCCTCAACATGACAGGTGTGATCATACCAGCACTAATGCACCCGATACCATCAGAACTCCGAAGTTAAGCGTGCTTGGGCGAGAGTAGTACTAGGATGGGTGACCCCCGGGGAAGTCCTCGTGTTGCACCCACCTTTTCAAATTTTTTTGCTCCGGTTAGGGTTGCCAAGATAGTTTATCCACCACATTTCTATTATCGAATCCCACGGCACCTTGGGCAAGACAACTTCGCTTCACGTGGAGGCTGGGCCCGCAAATCGGGGGCGTAGGGCTTGTGACCAGGTCTCCGTCGCTCTGGTGCCTATAACTTTTGATCCGTAAGGAGTTATGTGGCACACAGCATACTGTTGGAAAGCTCTCTCATAATTCTACGACGGGGGCAGCTAGCTTGCTTGCTATGCCCTTTTTCGACGCCAAAATTGAACGTTTTCATCAGTTTTGGGCCACTTTTCTGGTTTTTGCTCTGTTTTTCCGTCCCGGATCATACGTCGTGAGCTGTTAAAAGGACGACAACCTTACTCGCTGGAAATTAGAGGGCCCTACAACACGTTGATATCACCTCTTGCGAGGATGCTGCGTTGTTGAAGCCGATGGGTTGTCGTTAAGCCCATTGGGCATCCTGAATTAGCCATCTCTCTATATTGGGACTATAAACCGTTAACACATAAAGGAATTGTGCCCTCAACATGATGGGTGCGATCATACCAGCACTAATGCACCAGATCCCATCAGAACTGTGCTTGGGCGAGAGTAGTACTAGGATGGGAGACCCCCTGGGAAGTCCTCGTGTTGCACCCCCTTTTTAATTTTTTTTGCTCCGGTTAGGGTTGCCAAGATGCTTTATCCACCACATTTCTATTATCGAATCCCACGGCACCTTGACCAAGACAACTTCACTTCACGTGGAGGCTGGGCCAGGAAACCGTGGCCGTAGGGCTTGCGACCTAGTCTCCTTCGCTCAGGTGCCCATAACCTTTGATCCGTAAGGAGTTACGCGGAACACAGCATACCGTTGCAAAGCTCTCCGAGTGCTCTACGACGGGGGTAGCCTGTTTGCTGGTTGTGCCCGTTTTTGGAGCCCAAAATCGTACGTTTTCATCAGTTTCGGGCCACTTTTCTTATTTTGCTCTGTTTATCCGTCCCGGATCGTACGTCGTGAGCTGTTAAAAGGACGACAACCTTACTCGCTGGACATCAGAGGGCCCTACAACGCGTCGATATCTCGTCTTGCAAGGATACTGTGTTGTTGAAGCGGATGGGTTGTCGTTAAGCCCATTGGGCCTTCTAAATGGGCCATCTCTTTAGGCTGGGACTATGAACCGTTAACACATAAAGGAATTGTGCCATCAACATGACGGGTGCGATCATACCAGCACTAATGCACAGGATCCCATCAGAACTCCGAAGTTAAGCGTGCTTGCGCGAGAGTAGTACTAGGATGGATGACCCCTTGGGAAGTCCTCGTGTTGCACCCCCATTTCAATTTTTTTTGCTCCGGTTAGGGTTGCCAAGATACTTTATCCACCACATTTCTATTATCGAGTCCCATGGCACTTTGGGCAAGACAACTTCACTTCATGTGGAGGCTGGGCCAGCAAACCGAGGGCGTAAGGCTTGTGACCAGGTCTCCTTCGCTCCGCTGCCAATAACTTTTGATCCGTAAGGAGTTACGCGGCGCATAGTATACCGGTGCAAAGCTCTCCGAGAGCTTTACAACATGGGCAGCCAGCTTGCTCGCTGTACCCTTTTTTGGAGCCTAAAATCGAACGTTTTCATCAGTTTCGGGCCACTTTTTCTTACTTAGCTATGTTTTTCTATTTCGGAACGTACGTCGTGAGCTGTTAAATGGACTACAACCTTACTCGCGGGACATTAGTGGGCCCTACAACGCATCGATATCACGTCTTGCGAGGATGCTGCGTTGTTGATGCAGATGTGTTGTCGTTAAGCCCATTGGGCCTTCTGAATGGGCCATCTCTCTAGGCTGGGACTATGAACCGTTAACACATAAAAGAATTGTGCCCTTAACATGGCGGGGACGATCATACCCGCACTAATGCACCGGATCCCATCAGAACTCCGAAGTTAAATGTGCTTGGGCGAGAGTAGTACTGGGATGGGTGACCCCCTGGGAAGTACTCGTTTTGCACCCCCCATTTTCAATTGTTTTTACCCAGGTTAGGGTTGCCAAGATGCTTTATCCACCACATTTCTATTATCGAATCCCACGACACCTTGGGCAAGACAACTTTGCTACACGTAGAGGCTGGGCCAGGAAACCGAGGCCTTAGGGCTTGTGACCTCCTCTCCTTCACTCCGTTGCCCATACCTTTTGATCCGTAAGGAGTTACGTGGAGCACAGCATACCGTTGCAAAGCTCTTCGAGAGCTCTACGACGAGGGTAGCCAGCTTGCTTGTTACGCCTGTTTTTGGAGCCCAAAATCGAACGTTTTCATCAGTTTCGGGCCACTTTTCTTATTTTGCTCTGTTTTTCCATCCCGGATCGTATGTCGTGAGCTGTTAAAAGGAGGACAACCTTACTCGCTAGACATTAGAGGGCCCTACAATAAGTCAATATCACGTCTTACGAGGATGCTGCGTTGCTGAAGCGGATGGGTTGTCGTTAAGCCCATTGGGCCTTCTTAATGGGCCATCTCTATAGGCCGGGACTGTGAACCGTCAACACATAAGGGATTTGCGCCCTCAACATAACGGGTCAGATTATACCAGCACTAATGCACCGGATCCCATCAGAACTCCGAAGTTAAGTGTGCTTGGGCGAGTGTAGTACTTGGATTGGTGACCCCCTAGGAAGTCCTAGAGTTGCACCCCGCTTTTCAATTTTTTTTGCTCCGGTTAAGGTTGCCAAGATACTTTATCCACCATATTTCTATTATCGAATTCCACGGAACCTTGGGCAAGACAATTTCACTTCACGTGGTGGCTGGGCCAGCAAACCGAGGGCGTAGTGCTTGTGACCAGGTCTCCTTCGCTCCGGTGCCAATAACTTTTGATCCGTAAGGAGTTACGCGGCGCACAGCATACTGTTGCAAAGCACTTCGAGAGCTCTACAACGGGGGCAGCCAGCATGCTCGCTATACCCTTTTTTGGAGCTCAAAATTGAACGTTTTCATCAGTTTCGGGCCACTTTTATTATTTAGCTATGTTTTTTCGTCCCGGATCGTACGTCGTGAATTGTTAAATGGACGAGAACCTTACTCACTGGACATTAGAGGGCCCTACAATGCGTCGATATCACGTCTTGTGAGGATGCTGCGTTGTTGAAGTTAAGCCCATTGGGCATTCTGAATGGGCCATCTCTCTAGGCTGGGACTGTGAACCGTTAACACATAAAGGAATTGTGCCATAAACATGACGGGTGCGATCATACCAGTACTAATGCACCGGATCCCATCAGAACTCTGAAGTTAAGCGTGCTAGGGCGAGAGTAGTGCTAGGATGGGTAACCCCCTGGGAAGTCCTGGTGTTGCACCCCCATTTTCAAATTTTTTTCCTTCGGTTAGGGTTGCCAAGATACTTTATCCACCACAATTCTATTATCGAATCCCACGGCACCTTGGGCAAGACAACTTCGCTTCACGTGGAGGCTGGGTAACCAAACCGAGGGCGTTGGGCTTGTCACCAGGTCTTCTTCGCTGTGGTGCCCATAACATTTGATCCGTAAGGAGTTACGCGGCGCACAACAAACAGTTGCAAAGCTCTCCGAGAGCTCTACGACGAGGGAAACTAGCTTGCTCGTTGTGCCCTTTTTGGAGCCCAAAATCGATCGTTTTCATCAGTTTCGGGCCACCATTCTATTTTTGCTCAGTTTTTCCGTCCTGGATCGTACGTCGTCAGCTGTTAAAAGGACGACAACCTTTCTCGGGGGACATTAGAGGACCCTACAACGCGTCGATATCACGTCTTCCGAGGATGCTGCGTTGTTGAAGCGGATGGGTTGTCGTTAAGACCATTGGGCCTTCTAAATGAGCCATCTCTCTAGGCTGGGACTGTGAACCGTTAACACATAAAGGAATTGGGCCCTCAACATGACGGGGATGATCATACCAGCACTAATGCACCGGATCCCATAAGAACTCAGAAGTTAACCGTGCTTGGGCGAGAGTAGTACTAGGATGGGTAACCCCTTGGGAAGTCCCCGTGTTGCACCCCCCTTTTTAATTTTTTTTGCTCCGGTTAGGGTTGCCAAGATGCTTTATCCACCACATTTCTATTATCGAATCCCACGGCACCTTGGCCAAGACAACTTCGCTTCACGTGGAGGCTGGGCCAGGAAACCGAGGCCGTAGGGCTTGTGACCTGCTCTCCCTCGCTCCGTTGCCCATAACTTTTGATCCGTAAGGAGTTACGCGATGCACAGCATACTGTTGCAAAGCTCTTCGAGAGCTCTACGACAGGGGTAGCCAACTTGCTCGTTATGCCTGTTTTTGGAGCCCAAAATCGAATGTTTTCATCAATTTCGGGCAACTTTTCTTATTTTGCTCTGTTTTTCCGTCCCGGATCGTATGTCGTGAGCTGTTAAAAGGACAACAACCATACTCGCTGGACATTAGAGGGCCCTACAACGCGTCAATATCATGTCTTGCGAGGATGCTGTGTTGTTGAAGCGGATGGGTTATCGTTAAGCCAATTGCGCCATCTGAATGGGCCATCTCTTTAGGCTGGGACTATGAACCGTTATCACATAAAGGAATTGTGCCCTCAACATGACGGGCGCGATCATACAAGCACTAATGCACCGGATCCCATCAGAACTCCGAAGTTAAATGTGCTTGGGCGAGAGTAGTACTAGGATAGGTGACCCCCTAGGAAGTCCTCATGTTGCACCCCCTTTTTCAATTTTTTTTGCTCCGGTTAGGGTTGCCAAGATACTTTATCCACCACATTTCTATTATCGAGTCCCACGGCAACTTGGGCAAGACAACTTCGCTTCACGTGGAGGCTGGGCAAGCAAACCGAGGGCGTAGGGCTTGTGACCAGGTCTCCTTCGCTCCGGTGCCCATAATATTTGATCCGTAAGGAGCTACGCGGCGCACAGCATCCAGTTGCAAAGCACTCCGAGAGCTCTACAACGGGGGCAGCCAGCTTGCTCGCTGTACCCTTTTTTGGAGCTCAAAATTGAACGTTTTCATCAGTTTCGGGCCACTTTTCTTATTTAGCTATGTTTTTTCGTCCCAAATCGTAAGTCGTGAGTTGTTAAAAGGACGACAACCTTACTTGTGGGACATTAAAGGGCCCTACAATGCGTAGATATCACGTCTTGTGAGGATGCTATGTTGTTCAAGCGGATAGGTTGTCGTTAAACCCATTGGGCCTTCCGAATGGGCCATCTCTCTAGGCTGGGACTGTGAACCGTTAATACATAAAGGAATTGTGCCCTCAACATGATGGGTGCGATCATACTAGCACTAATGCACCGGATCCCATCAGAACTCCCAAGTTAAACATGCTTGGGCGAGAGTAGTACTAGGATGGGTGACCCCCTGTGAAGTCGTCATGTTACCCCCCATTTTCAATTTTTTTTGCTCCGGTTAAGGTTGCCAAGATACTTCATCCACCACATTTCTATTATCGAATCGCACGGCACCTTGGGCAAGACAACTTCGCTTCACGTGGAGGCTGGGCCAGCAAACCGAGGGCATAGGGCTAGTGACCAGGTCTCCTTCGCTCCAGTGCCCATAACTTTTGATCCTTAAGGAGTTACGTGGCGCACAACATACCATTGCAAAGATCTCCGAGAGCTCTACGTAAGGGGTAGCCAACTTGCTTGCTCTGCCCATTTTTGGGGCCCAAAACTGAACGTTTTCATCTGTTTCGGGCCACTTTTCTTATTAAGATTTGTTTTTTCGTCCCGGATATATGTCGTGAGCTGTTAAAAGGATGACAACCTTACTCGTGATATATTAGAGGGCCCTACAACACGTCAATATCACATCTTGCGAGGATGCTGTATTGTTGAAGTTGATGGGTTGTTGTTAAGCCCATTGGGCCTTCTGAATGGGCCATCTCTCTAGACCGGGATTGTGAACCGTTAATAAATAAAGGAATTGTGCCCTCAACATGACGGGTGCGATCATACCAGTACTAATGCGCAGGATCCCATCAAAACTCCGAAGTTAAGCGTGCTTGGGCGAGAGTAGTACTGGGATGGGTGATCCCTTGGGAAGTCCTCGTGTTGCACCCCTTTTTTCAATTTTTTTTGCTCCGATTATGGTTGGAAAGATACTTTATCCGCCAAATTTCTATTATTGAATCCCACGGCACCTTGGGCAAGACAACTTCTCTTCACGTGGAGGCTGGGCCAGCAAACCGAGGGCCTAGGGCTTATGACCAAGTCTCCTTCGCTCCGGTGCCCATAACTTTTGATCCGTAAGGTGTTACGTGGTGCACAGCATACCGTTGCAAAGCTCTCCGAGAGGTCTACAACGAGGGCAGCCAACTTGCTCGCTGTGCGCATTTTGGAGCCCAAAATTGAACATTTTCATCACTTTCGGGCCACTTTTCTATTTTTGCTCTATTTTTCCGTCCGGGATCATACGTTGTGAGCTGTTAAAATGATCACAACTTTACTCGCTGGACAGTAGAGGGCCCTACAATCCGCCGATATCTTGTCTTGCGAGGATGCTGCATTGTTGAAGCGGATGGGTTGTCGTTAAGCCCATTGGGCCTTCTGAATGAGCCATCTCTCTAGGCTGGGACTGTAACTCGTTAACACATAAAGGAATTGTGCCCTCAACATGATGGGTGCGATCATACCAGCACTAATGCACCGGATCCCATCAGAACTACGAAGTTAGGCGTGCTTGGGTGAGAGTAGTACTAGGACGGTTGACCCCCTGGGAAGTCCTCGTGTTGCACCCCCCTTTTCAATTTTTTTTTGCTCTGGTTAGGGTTGCCAAGATACTTTATCCACCACATTTCTATTATCGAATCCCACTGCACCTTGGGCAAGACAACTTCGCTTGACGTGGAGGTTGGGCCACCAAACAGAGGGCATAGGGCTTGTGACCAGGTCTCCTTCACTCCGGTGCCCATAACTTTTGATCCGTAAGGAGTTACGTAGCACACAGCAAACCGTTGGAAAGCTCTCCAAGAGCTCTACGAAAGGGGCAGCAATCTTGGTCAGCTGTGCCTCTTTTTGAAGCCCAAAATCAAATGTTTTCATCAGTTTCGGGCTACTTTTCTTCTTGTGCGCTATTCGACCGTCCCAGATCGTACGTCGTGAGCTGTTAAAAGGATGACAACCTAACTCACTGGACATTAGAGGGCCCTACAACGCGTCGATATCATGTCTTGCGAGGATGCTACGTTGTTGAAGTTGATTGGTTGTCGTTAAGCCCATTGGGACTTCTGAATGGGCCATCTCTCAAGGCTGGGATTGTGAACCGTTAACACAAAAAGGAATTGTGCCCTCAACATGACGGGTACGATCATACCAGCACTAATGCACCAGATCCCACCAGAACTACGAAGTTAAGTGAGCTTGGGCGAGAGTAGTACTAGGATGGGTGACCCCCTGGGAAGTCCTCGTGTTGCACCCGCCTTTTCAATTTTTTTTGCTCCAGTTAGGGTTGCCAAGATAGTTTTTCCACCACATTTCTATTATCGAATCCCACGGCACCTTGGGCAAGACAACTTCGCTGCACGTGGAGGCTGGGCCAGCAAACCGAGGGGGTAGGGCTTGTGACCAGGTCTCCTTCACTCCGGTGCCCATAACTTTTGATCCGTAAGGAGTTACGCGGCGCACAGCATACCGTTGCAAAGCTCTCCGAGAGCTCTACAATTGGTGCAGCCAGCTTGCTCGCTGTGCCCTTTTTGGATCCCAAAATTGAACGATTTCAACATTTTTGCGCCACTTTTCTATTTTGACTCTATTTTTTTGACCCGGATCGTACGTTGTGAGTTGTTAAAACGACGACAACCTTATTCGCGGGACATTAGTGGGCCCTACGACGCGTCGGTATCACGTCTTACGAGGATGCTACGTTGTTGAAGTAGATGGGTTGTCGTTAAGCCCATTGGGCCTTCTGAATGGGCCATCTGTCTAGGTTGGGACTGTGAACCGTTAACACATAAAGGAATAGTGCCCTCAACATGACGGGTGCGATCATACCAGCACTAATGCACCGGATCCCATCAGAACTCCGAAGTTAAGCATGCTTGGGCGAGAGTAGTACTAGGATGGGAGACCCCCTGGGAAGTCCTCGTGTTGCACCCCCCTTTTCAATTTTTTTTGCTCCGGTTAGGGTTGCCAAGATACTTTATCCACCACATTTCTATTATCGAATCCCATGGCACCTTGGGCAAGACAACTTCGCTTCACGTGGAGGCTGGGCCAGCAAACAGAGGGCGTAGGGCTTGTGACAAGGTCTCCTTCGCTCTGGAGCCCATAACTTTTGATCCGTGAGGAGTTACGCGTCACACAGCATACCGTTACAAAGCTCTCCGAGAGCTCTACAATGGGGGCAGCCTGCTTGCTCTCTGTGCCCTTTTTTGGAGCCCAAAATCGAACATTTTCATCAGTTTCGTGCCACTTTTCTCATTTAGCTCTGTTTTTCCATCCCAGATCGCACGTCGTTAGCTGTTAAAAGGACGACAACCTTACTCGCTAGACATTAGAGGGCCCTACAATGATTCGATATCACGTCTTGCTAGGATGCTGCGTTGTTGAAGCGGATGGGTTGTCGTTAAGCCCATTGGGCCTTCTCAATGGGCCATCTTTTTAGGCTGGGACTGTGAACCGTTAACACATAAAGGAATTGTGCCCTCAACATGACAGATGCGATCATACCGACACTAATGCACCGGATCCCATCAGAACTCCGAAGTTAAGCGTGCTTGGGCGAGAGTAGTACTAGGATAGGTGACCCCCTGGGAAGTCCTCGTGTTGCACCCCCTTTTTTAAATTTTTTTGCCCCGATTAGGGTTGGCAAGATACTTTATCCACCTCATTTCTATTATCGAATCCCTCGGCAGCTTGGGCAAGACAACTTTGCTTCACGTGAAGGCTGGGCCAGCAAACCGAGGGCGTAGGGCTTGTGTCCAGGTCTCCTTCGCTCCTGTACCCATAACTTTTGATCCGTAAGGAGTTACACGGCGCACATCATACCATTGCAAAGCACTCCGAGAGCTCTACGTAAGGGCAGCCAGCTTGCTCTCTCTGCCCCTTTTTGGAGCCAAAATCGAACAATTTTATCAGTTTCGGGCCACTTTTCTTATTAAGCTCTGTTTTTCTGTCCCGGATCGTGCGTCGTAAGCTGTTAAAAGGATGACAACCTTACTCACGGGACATTAGAGGGCTTTACAACGCGTCGATATCACGTCTTGCGAGGATGCTGCGTTGTTGAAGCGGATGGGTTGTCGTTAAGCCCATTGGACCTTCTGAATGGGCCATTTCTATAGGCTGAGACTGTGAACCGTTAACACATAAAAGAATTGTGCCCTCAACATGATGGGTGTGATCATACCAACACTAGTGCACCGGATCCCATCAGAACTCCGAAGTTAAGCATACTTGGGCGAGAGTAGTACTAGGATGGGAGACCCCCTCCGAAGTCCTCGTGTTGCACCCCCCATTTCAATTTTTTTTCCTCCGGTTAGGGTTGCCAAGATACTTTATCTACCACATTTCTATTATCGGATCCCACGGCACCTTAGGCAAGACAACTTCGCTTCACGTGGAGGCTGGGCCAAAAAACCGAGGGCGTAGAGCTTGTGACCTGGTCTCCATCGCTCCGGTGCCCATAACTTTTAATCCGTAAGGAGTTATGCGGCGCACAGCATACCGTTACAAACCTCTCCGAGAGCTCTACGACGGGGGTAGCTAGCTTGCTCGCTGTGCCCTTTTTGGAGTCCAAATTCGAACGTTTTCATCAGTTTCAGGCCACTTTTCTATTTTTGCTCTGTTTTTCCGTCCCGGGTCGTACATCGTGAGCTGTTAAAAGGATGACAACCTTACTCGCGGGACATTAGACGGCCCTACAACGAGTCGATATCACGTCTTGCAAGGATGTTGCGTTGTTGAAGTGTATGGGTTGTCGCAAAGCTCTACGAGAGCTCTACGATGGGGCAGCCAGCTTACTCGCTGTGCCCTCTTTGGAGCCCAAAATTGAACGTTTTCATCCGTTTTGGGCCACTTTTCTTATTTAGCTCTATTTTTTCGTCCCGAATCGTGCGTCGTGAGCTGTTAAATGGATGACAACCTTACTCGAGGGACATTAGAGGGGCCTACAACGCGTCGATATCACGGCTTGCGATGATGCTGCGTTGTTGAAGCGGATGGGTTGTCGTTATACCTATTGGCCCTTCTGAATGGGCCATCTCTCTAGGCTGCCACGGTGAACCGTTAACACATAAAGAAATTATGCCCTCAACATGATGGATGCGATCATACTTGCACTAATGCACTGGATCCCATAAGAACTCCGAAGTTAAGCGTGTTTGAGCGAGAGTAGTACTAGGATAGGTGAGCCCCTGGGAAGTCCTCGTGTTGCACCCCCCTTTTCAATTTTTTTTGCTCCGGTTAGGGTTGCCACGATACTTTATCCTCCACATTTCTAGTATCGAATCCCACGGCACCTTGGGCAAGACAACTTCGCTTCATGTGGAGGCTATGCCAGCTAACCGAGGGCGTAGGGCTTGTGACCAGGTCTCATTCGCTCCGGTGCCCATAACTTTTGATCCGTAAGGAGTTACGCAACGCACAGCATACCGTTGGAAAGATCTCCAAGAGCTCTACAACTGGGGAAGCTAGCTTGCTCGCTGTGCCCTTTTTGGAGCCCAAAATTGAACATTTTAATCAGTTTCATGCCACTTTTCTTATTAAGCGCTATTTTTCCGTCTCGGATCGTACGTCATGAGCTGTTAAAAGGACGACAACCTTACTCGCGGGATATTAGAGGGCCCTACAACACGTCGATATCACGTCTTGCGAGGAAGCTGCGTTGTTGAAGTTGATGGGTTGTCGTTATGCCCATCGGGCCTTCTGAATGAGACATCTCTCTAGGCTGGGACTGTGAACCGTTAACACATAATGGAATTGTGCCCTCAACATGACGGGTGCGATCATACAAGCTTTAATGAACCGGATCCTATCAGAACTCCGAACTTAAGCGTGCTTGGGCGAGAGTAGTACTAGGATGGGTGACGCCCTTGGAAATCCTCGTGTTGCACCCCTCTTTTCAATTTTTTTTGCTCCGGTTAAGGTTGGCAAGACAACTTTGCTTCACGTAGAGGCTGGGCCCACAAACCGAGGGCGTAGGGCTTGTGACTAGGTCTCCGTCGCTCTGGTGCCAATAAATTTTGATCCGTAAGGAGTTACGCGGCGCACAACATACCGTTGCAAAGCTCTCTGAGAGCTCTACAACGGGGCAGCCAGCTTGTTCGCTGTGCCCTTTTTGGAGCACAAAATCCAACGTTTTCATCAGTTTCAGGCTACTTTTCTTCTTTTGCTCTGTTTTTTCATCCCGAATCGTACGTCGTGAGCTGTTTAAAGGATGACAACCTTACTCGTGGGAAATTATTGGGTCCTACAACGTGTCGATATCACGTCTTGTGAGTATGCTACGTTGTTGAGGTGGATGGGTTGTCGTTAAGCCCATTGGGCCTTTTGATTGAGCCATCTCTCTAGGCTGGGACTGTCAATCGTTAACACATATAGGAATTGTGCCATCAACATGATGGGTGCGATCATACCAGCACTAATGCATCCGATCCCATCAGAACTCCGAAGTAAAGCGTGCTTGGGCGAGAGGAGTACTAGGATGGGTGACCCCTTGGGAAGTCCTCGTGTTGCAGCCCACTTTCTAATTTTTTTTGCTCCGGTTAGGGTTGCCAAGATACTTTATCCGCCACATTTCTATTATCGAATCCCACGGCACCTTGGGCAAGACAACATCGCTTCACGTGGAGGCTGGGCCAGCAAACCGAGGGCGTAGGGTTTGTGACCAGGTCTCCTTCGCTCCGGTGCCCATAACATTTGATCCGTAAGGAGTTACGCGGCGCACAGCATACTGTTGCAAAGCTCTCCGAGAGCTATACATAGGGATCAGCCAGCTTGCTCGCTGTGCCCAATTTTGCAGCCAAAAATTGAAAGTTTTCATCAGTTTCGGGCCACTTTTCTTATTATGCTCTGTTTTTCCTTCTCGGATCGTACGCCGTGTGCTGTTAAAAGGAAGACAACCTCACTCGCGGGACATTAGAGGGCCCTACAACTCATCGATATCACGTCTCGCGAGGATGCTGCGTTGTTGAAGTTGATGAGTTGTCGTTAAGCCAATTGGGCCTTCTGAATGAGCTATCTCTCAAGGCTGGGACTGTGAACCGTTAACACATAAAGTTATTGTGCCCTCAACATGACAGGTACAATCATACCAGCACTAATGCACCAGATCCCATCAGAACTCCGAAGTTATGCGTGCTTGGGCGAGAGTAGTACTAGGATAGGTGACCCCATTGGAAGTCCTCGTGTTGCACCCCCCTTCTCAAATTGTTTTTGCTCCGGTTAGGGTTGCCAAGATACTTTATCCACCACATTTATTATCGAATCCCACGGCACCTTGGGCAAGACAACTTTGCTGCACGTGGATGCTGAGCCAGCAAATAGAGGGCGTAGGGCTTGTGACCAAGTCTCCTTCGCCCCGGTGCCCATAACTTTTGATCCGTAAGGAGTTACGTGGTGCACTGTATACCGTTGCAAAGCTCTTTGAGATCTCTACATAAGGGGCAGCCAGCTAGCTCGCTGTTCCCATTTTTGGAGCCAAAAATCGAACAGTTTCATCAGTTTCGGGCGACTTTTCTTGTTTAGCTCTATTTTTGGGTCTCGGATCGTACGTCGTGAGCTGTTAAAAGGATGACAACCTTACTCGCTGGATGTTAGAGGGCCCAACAACGCGTCTATATCACGTCTTGCGAGGATGCTGCGTTGTTGAAGCTGATGGGTTGTCTTTAAGCCCATTGGGCCTTCTGAATGGGCCATCTCTCTAGGTTGGGACTGTGAAACGTCAACACATAAAGGATTTATGCCCTCAACATGACGGGTGCGATCATACTAGTACTAATGCACTGGATCCCATCAGAATTCTGAAGTTAAGCGCACATGGGCGAGAGTAGTACTAGGATAGGTGACCCCCTAGCAAGTCCTCGTGTTGCACCCCCTCTTTTCAATTTTTTTTGCCCCGGTTAGGGTTGCCAAGATACTTTATCCACCACATTTCTATTATCGAATCCGACGGCACCATTGGCAAGACGACTTCGCCTCACGTGGAGGCTGAACCAGCAAACAAAAGGCGTAGGGCTTGTGACCTGGTCTCCCTCGCTCCGGTGCCCATAACTTTTGATCCGTAAGGAGTTACGCGGCGCACAGCATACCATTGCAAACCTCACCTAGAGCTAAACGTAAGGGGCAGCCAGCTTGCTCGCTGTGCCCTTTTTGGAGCCCAAAATCGAACATTTTCATCAGTATCGGGCCACTTTTCTTATTTAGCTCTATTTTTCTGTCCCGGATCGTACGTCGTGAGCTGTTAAAAGGATGACAACTTTAGTCGCTGGATGGTAGAGGTCCCTACAACGCGTCGATATCACGTCTTGCGAGGATGCTGCGTTGTTGAAGCGGATGGGTTGTCTTTAAGCCCATTGGGCATTCTGAATGGGACATCTCTTTAGGCTAGGATTGTGAACTGTTAACACATAAAGGAATTGTGCCCTCAACTTGGCGGGTGCGATCATACCAGCACTAATGCACCGGATCCCATCAGAACTCCGAAGTAAAGTGTGCTTGGGCGAGAGTAGTACTAGGATGGGTGACCCCCTGGGAAGGCCTCGTGTTGCACCCCACTTTTCAATTTTTTTTGCTCCGGTTAGGGTTGCCAAGATACTTTATCGACCACATTTCTATTATCGAATCCCACGGCACTTTGGGCAAGACAACTTCGCTTCAAGTGGAGGCTGGGCCAGCAAACCGAGGGCGTAGGGCTTGTGACCAGGTCTTTTTCGCTCCGGTGCCCATAACTTTTGATCCGTAAGGAGTTACGCGGTGCACAGCATACCGTCGCAAAGCTCTCTGTGAGCTCTACGTACGGGGCAGACAGCTTGTTCGCTGTGCCCTTTTTGGAGAACAAAATCGAACGTTTTCATCATTTTCGGGCCACTTTTCTTGTTTAGCTCTATTTTTCCATCCCGGATCGTACATCGTGAACTATTAAAAGGACAACAACCTTACTCGTTGGATGTTAGAGGGCCCTACAATGCGTCGATATCACGTCTTGCGAGGATGCTGCGTTGTTGAAGCGGATGGGTTGTTGTTAAGCCCATTGGGCATTCTGAATGGGCCATCTCTTTAGGTTGGGACTGTGAACCGTTAACACCTAAAGGAATTGTGCCCTCAACTTGACGGGTACGATCATACCAGCACTAATGCACCGGATCCCATCAGAACTCTGAATTTAAGCGTGCTTGGGCGAGAGTAGTACTAGGATGGGTGACCCACTGGGAGGTCCTCGTGTTGCACCCCCCTTTTCAATTTTTTTCATCCAGTTAGCGTTGCCAAGATACTTTATCCACCACATTTCTATTATCGAATCCCACGTCACCTTGGTCAAGACAACTTCGCTTCAAGTAGAGGCTGGGCCAGCAAACCGAGGGCGTAGGGCTTGTGACCAGGTCTCCTTCGCTCCGGTGCCCATATCTTTTGATCCGTAAGGAGTTACGCGGCGCACAGTATACCATTGCAAAGATCTCCGAGAGCTCTACAACGGGGGAAGCCAGTTGGCTCGCTTTGCCCTTTTTTGGAGGCCAAAATCGTATGTTTTCATCAGTTTTGGGCCACTTTTCTATTTTTACTATGTTTTTCTGCCCTGGATCGTACGTTGTGAGCTGTTAAAAGGACGACAACCTTACTCGATGGACATTAGAGGGCCCTACAATGCGTCGATATCACGTCTTGCGAGGATGCTACGTTGTTGAAGTGGATGGGTTGTTGGTAAGACCATTGGGCCTTTTGAATGGGCCGTCTCTCTTGCCTGGGACTGTGAACCGTTAACATATCAAGGCTTTGCACCCTCAACATAACGGGTGCGATTATACTAGCACTAATGCACCAGATCCCATCAAAACCCTGAAGTTAAGCGCTCTTGGGCGAGAGTAGTACAATGATGGGTGACCCTATGGGAAGACCTCGTGTTGCACCCCCTTTTCAATTTTTTTTGCTCCGGTTAGGGTTGCCAAGATACTTTATCCGCCACATTTCTATTATCGAATCCCACGGCACCTTGGGCAACACAACTTCGCTTCACGTGGAGGGTGGACCAGCAAACCGAGGGCGTAGAGCTTGTGACCAGGTCTCCTTCGCTCTGGTGCCCATAACTTTTGATCCGTAAGGAGGTACGCGGCGCACAGCATGACATTGCAAAGCTCTCTGAGAGCTCTACGTAGGGTGCAGCCAGTTTGCTCGCTATGCCCTTTTTGGATCCCAAAATCGAATGTTTTCATCTATTTCGGGCCATTTTTCTTATTAAGCTCTGTTTTACTGTCCCGGATCATACGTCGTAAGATGTTAAAAGGATGACAACGTTACTCGCGGGACATTAGTGGGCCCTACAACGCGTTGATATCACTTCTTGCGAGGATGCTACGTTGTTGAAGTTGATGGGTTGTCGTTAAGCCCATTAGGCATTCTGAATGAGCCATCTCTCTAGGCTGGGACTGTGAACCGTTAACACATAAAGGAATTGTGCCCGCAACATGATGGGTGCGATCATACCAGCACTAATGCACCGGATCCCATAAGAACTCCGAAGTTAAGCGTGCTTGGACGAGAGTAGTACTGGGATGGGTGACCCCCTGGGAAGCCCTCGTGTTGCACCTTTCTTTTCAATTTTTTTTGCTCTGGTTATGGTTGCCAAGATACTTTATCCACCACATTTATATTATCGAATCCCACGGCACCTTGGGCAAGACAACTTCGCTTCACGTGGAGGCTGGGCCAGCAAACAGAGGGCGTAGGGCTTGTGACAGGTCTCTTTCGCTCCGGTGCCCATAACTTTTGATCCGTACGGAGTTACGCGGCGCACAGCATACCGTTGCAAGGCTCTCCGAGAGCTCTAAAACGGGGCCATCCAGCTTGCTCGCTGTGCTGATTTTTGGAGCCCAAAATCGAACATTTTTATCAGTTTCGGGCCACTTTTCTTATTAAGCTCGGTTTTTCCGTCCCAGATCGTACGTCGTGAGCTGTTAAAAGGACGACAACTTCACAGGCGGGACATTAGAGGGGCCCTGCAACACGTCGATATCACGTCTTGCGAGGATGCTGCGTTGTTGAAGTTGATGGGTTGTCGTTAAGCCCATTGGGCCTTCTTAATGGGCCATCTCTCTAGGCTGGGACTATGAATCCTTAACACATAAAGGAATTGTACCCTCAACATGACGGGTGCGATCATACCAGTACTAATGCACCAGATCCAATCAGAAATCCGAAGTTAAGTGTGCTTGGGCGAGAGTTGTACTAGGATGGGTGACCTCTTGTGAAGTCCTCGTGTTGCACCCCCTTTTTCAATTTTTTTTGCTCCGGTTAGGGTTGCCAAGGTACTTTACACGCCACATTTCTATTATCAAATCCCACGGCACCTAGGACAAAACAACTTTGCTTCACGTAGAGGCTGGGCCACCAAACCGAGGGCATAAGGCTTGTGACCAGGTCTCCTTCGCTCCGGTGGCCATAACTTTTGAGTCGTAAGGAGTTACGTCGCGCACAGGGTACCGTTGCAAAGCTCTCCGAGAACTCTACAATGGGGGCAGCCAGCTTGCTCCTATGCCCTTTTTGGAGCCCAAATTCTAACGTTTTCATCATTCTTGGGCCACTTTTCTATTTTTGCTATGTTTTTTCCTCCTGGATCGTACCTCGTGAGCTATTAAAAGGACTACAACCTTACTCGAGGGACATTAGAGGGCCTTACAATGCGACGATATCACGTCTTGTGAGGATGCTGCGTTGTTGAAGCAGATGGGTTGTCGTTAAGCCCATTGGGCCTTCTGAATGAGCCATCTCTCTAGGCTGGGACTGTGAACCTTTAACACATAAAGGAATTGTGTCCTCAACATGATGGGTGTGATCATACCAGAACTAATGCACCGAATCCCATGGAACTCCGAAGTTAAGTATGCTTGGGCGAGAGTAGTACAAGGATGGGTGACCCCTTGGAAGTCCTCGTGTTGCACCCCCATTTTCAATTTTTTTTGCTCCGGTTAGGGTTGCCAAGATACTTTATCCACCACATTTCTATTATCGAATCCTACAGCACCTTGGGCAAGACAACTTCGATTCACGTGGGGGCTGGGCCAGCAAACAGAAGGCGTAGGGCCTGTGACCAGGTCTCCTTCGCTCCGGTGCCCATAACTTTTGATCCGTAAGGAGTTACGCGGCGCACAGCATACTGTTGCAAAGCTCTCCGAGTGCTCTACGTAAGGGGCGGCCAGCTTGCTCGCTTTGCCCATTTTTGGAGCCCAAAATCGAATGTTTTCATCAGTTTCTGGCCACTTTTCTTGTTTAGCTCTGTTTTTCAGTCCTGGATCGTACGTCGTGAGGTGTTAAAAGGATGACAAGCTTACTCGCTAGATATTAGAGGGCCTTACAACGCGTCGATATCACGTCTTGCGAGGATGCTGCGTTGTTGAAGCGGATGGGTTGTCGTTAAGCCTATTGGGCATTCTGAATGGGCCATCTCTTTAGGCTGGGACTGTGAACCATTAACACATAAAGGAATTGTGCCCTCAACATGACGGGTGCGATCATACCAGCACTAATGCACCGGATCCCATCAGAACTCCGAAGTTAAGCGTGCTTGGGCGAGAGTAGTACTAGGATGGGTGACCCCCTAGGAAGTCCTCGTGTTGCACCCCCCTTCTCAATTTTTTTTCCTTCGGATAAGGTTGCCAAGATACTTTATCTACCACATTTCTTTTATCGAATCCCACAGCACCTTGGGCAAGACAACTTCGCTTCAAGTGGAGGCTGGGCCCGCAAACCGAGGGCATAGGGCTTGTGACTAGGTTTCCGTCGCTCCGGTGCCCATAACTTTTGATTCGTAAGGAGTTACGTGGCGCACAGCATACCGTTACAAAGCTCTCCGATAGCTCTACAACGGGGGTAGCCAGCTTGCTCGCTGTGCCCTTTTTTGGAGCACAAAATCGAATGTTTTCATCAATTTCGGGCCACTTTTCTAATTTCGCTCTGTTTTTCCATCCCGGATCATACGTCGTGAGTTGTTAAAAGGACGACAACCTTACTCGCTGGACATTAGAGGGCCCAACAATGCGTCGATATCATGTCTTGCGAGAATGCTGCGTTGTTGAAGCCTATGGGTTGTCGTTAAGCCTATTGGGCCTTTTGAATGGGCCATCTCTCTAGGCTTGGACTGTGAACTGTTAACACATAAAGGAATTGTGCCCTCAACATGACTGGTGCGATCATACCAGCACTAATGCACCGGATCCCGTCAGAACTCCGAACTTAAGCATGCTTGGGCGAGAGTAGTACTAGGATGGGTGACCCCGTGGCAAGTCCTCATGTTGTACCCTTCTTTTCAATTTTTTTTGCTCCGGTTAGGGTTGCCAAGATACTTTATCCACCACATTTCTATTATCGAACCCCACGGCACCTTGGGCAAGACAACTTCGCTTCACGTGGAGGCTGGGCCAGCAAACCGAGGGCGTAGGGCTTACGACCAAGTCTCCGTCACTCTGGTGGCCATAACTTTTGATCCGTAAGGAGTTAAGCGGTGCACAGCATTCCGTTGCAAAGCTTTCCGAGAGCTTTATGATCGGGGTAGCTAGGTTGCTCGTTGTGCCCTTTTTGGAGCCCAAAATCAAACGTTTTCATTAGTTTTAGGCCACTTTTCTTCTTTTGCTCTGTTTTTCGTCCCAGATCGTACATCGTGAGATGTTAAAAGGATGACAACCTTACTCGCAGGACATTAGAGGGACCTACAATGCGTCGATATCACGTCTTGCAAGGATGCTGTCACGCCCCAACCCGACCTATAAAGGTTAGACTAGGGTGTGATCTAACGTTCAAGTCATATCACATACTTAACCATTTATGAAGATTTAACACTTAACGTTTTGGCCTAAACTCCAAAATTCTCTGAAAAATCGGCAGCATAACGGCTGTAATTGGACTCTTTGGTTTGACCTAATTCTCTAAACGCCTCAAAATTTACAATCTCAAATTCATTTCCAACTAAGATTACTATTTATCATCAATTGAAATGCCCACTGGTTGTCTTGATGTCTAGTTTGATTAATAACCTAGCAGGATACTATGCCTCGTTCGTTTGTTAATCCTCGTTACAAAAGTACCTATTCATCTTAGCTTAATAATGTGTACCTACTTAAGATTTGGTTGGTTTGTTTTCCTTAGCCTTTACCTAAAACTTCACAATCCTATTATAGATACTAGTAGTAATAATAGCAAAACGATCATAGTAGTGTCTAGTGTTTATCTAGTTAATATCAGTACAACCCAAAATTAGACCCCAAATTACAACGGGGGTCTTTTTACATTACAAACATTGATCAACATAAAAAGAAATAGTCTTCAAGTAGCATAGTACACAAAAGCCATAATCACGCAAAGCACATAGGACAGGCAATCACTCCAAGGAATCATCGTTAGGCACATCATCCTCAGGTACCTGTTCTTGATCTTCTTCACCTGAGGTGATAAAAGAGGGTAAGTCCTTATGAACTCAGCGAGGGGGAACGAGAAATAGGTTTTGAAACTCATTTTCCGGTTCAACTTATGAAAATCCTTTTTTTGCAAGCATGAATATAACACAATTAAGTACATAACAAGAATATAAAGTAAAGGAACACAATTACCAGTCTTTCCTCCCCGAGGTTCTCCAGGAACCAAGCGAGAGTACTTATACATATAGAAAAAGGATACGGTGAGCTTTTGCTCTAAGTTGTTGCGGCCGACTTCAAATCATCCCCTTAACACGCCAGGAGGGTGTACTCCGAATGTACCCCAAAATCCTACGACCCAACTCTCCGAGGAAGTCTAGCCCCCAAGCGAGAGAGGGAATAGGTACCATGGTAGTCACGGTTGCACCGGCAAGCCCGATACCGCCCGGTGTGCGTGAATGCTACCATACCAGAATGAAAGGTTGCAACCTTGCATGCAATGCACATTTATGACATTTATTATATCACATTGGAGGACAACAAAGTTGGTTGCCTCCGGACAGTCATAAGATTGCACATTGACTAATAAACAAGCGAGGCACGAATAGACAAGTAATTTCACTTGAAAAGCATATGGAGTTATATGAACATTAAATGGGCAGCCATGTAACA
The DNA here is from genome assembly GCA_037974665.1 of Ehretia macrophylla. Taxonomy (NCBI): domain Eukaryota; kingdom Viridiplantae; phylum Streptophyta; class Magnoliopsida; order Boraginales; family Ehretiaceae; genus Ehretia; species Ehretia macrophylla. Next base: position 15,614,148 of record CM075771.1, on the reverse strand, counting down.
CATGTAAATCAAGTAATATAACTCATTTCAAAGTCCACGTAATCAAATATTAAGATTATTCAACATGCAACAACATCTACGTGGGCTCGGATGCAAGAAAGGCCTATTTGTCAACATGCAATGATCAAAATCACATTTAGGGCTATATGGGCATCTACGGGCAGCCTACTAAGCATATAATTCCCCACAATATCCAAATGATCAACACTTAGCAAGCCTACCTAGTCATTGGGGTTTCCATTTCGTGCTTACCCGTGTGATTAAACCCTAAGTCAACTCAAAATCAACCTCAAGTCATGCATCATTTAATTCAAACATCCTCAAGTACTCAAAACAGTCCACACAACATCCCAACGCCACAAACCCAAGCATTTAATGCCATTAGAGAAGTTACAACAAATTTTCTAAGCATATAACCAAGTGAAACCCTCACTGCAATAGGCTGTTTTCCCACAATCATTAAGGAAATCAAAAAATCTCCAATTCTAGTGAATTAGATGTCAAATTAAAGCTTAAGAAGTGAACTAAAATCAGAAACAAACCTTGCATCATTTGGAGTTCGGGATCAATAGTTATAGCCGAAACAGTGGGATAGCACAAAACTGTCCAGATTTGCACACATTTTAATAATTGACGTTTTTGAGGTCCTTAGGGTCAGATTTAGCCTTAGTCCATTTCTGACAAAAATGTTCCGAACTGAAAAATCTATATCAATACCAAATTTTGTGCATTTTTCACATCATTTACTAAGTCAAATCTGGTTCGTTCTACAAGGTCAGTACATCTACCAAAACCTGCTTCATTTTTCCAGATTTCCATATTTGGACACATTTTAATGATTTGCCATTTTGAGGACCTTAGAGTCGAAATTAGCTTTAGCCTATTTCTGCGAACAATGTTCAAAACTGGAAAAAATAGTCACCTACCAATTTTCATGAATTTTCAACATCATTTGCCTAGCCAAACTCAACTCGAAACAACAAGTCAGAGAGCTGTCACACAATCCGATTTCACCTATCATCATTTTCAAGCCAAAACCTTGCCATGCATGGTTGAGGAAGCTTATGAACACACATATATCTCAAATGCAGAAGCAAAGACATACATTTAAGAGCATGCATGAGGATTTTTGAAGGATTTTCAAAAGGTGTTAGCCCTCACCTTAGCAAATCAACAAGAAGATTCACAAAACTTTGATGAAGCTCAAATTCTTCTTCTTCGTTGGTTAGCCGAGATTCCAACTCAAATTTATCTATTTTTCCTAGCTTAGTGGCCAAGCTCTTAGTACATGCATGTGGTTAGAACAAGAAGAAAAGAAATGGAAGCTAGTGAACTCACCTAGGCCGAAATGGTGACTCAAAGGACATGCATGTGTGATTCTTGCATCCTAGCTAGCTTGCTTGAGTTTCTTTGATTGTTGCTTGTCTTGATGCACCATGAATTGATGAAGATGAGCAAAGGCAAGAGTAAACTCAGCCAAGGCCGAGAGAGAGAGAAGAAGGAGAGGGAGAGAGAGAAGAATGAAAGAAAAGACAGAAAAAGGAAAAAAAACAAGCACAAGCCTTGCTATTGATGAAGCATGTTCAGCCTTGGGCAGCAAAATTTCAGCATTTTGTGTCTTCAAGGTGTAATTTGAAATTCCAAGTATGGGCAAAGAGGAGTTGGTTGAGTATAGGAAGCTTTTGCAAAGGTTTTTGAGCTAATTTTTATGCATTTGTGTCATAGAGTTGTCATAAGTTGTCTAGAGTTAATTTGAATTGAGCAAGCATGCACAAATACCACCTAGTGATCAGCCAAGGCTATAGAAAATCTGATTTTTTGTCATCTATTGGAGTATTATTTAATTGGGTGTTGGAAGTGCAAAAAGAATAAGGAATAAAGAATGAAAAATGCTTAGTGTTTAGTGAAATTTTGTCTTCTAGTGAGTTGAATTAGTAATTTAATAATAGTTAGTGGATATTGTAGGATTAATTAATGACCTAGTGCTTCGTGCAAGATGCTTTCTTGATTAGCGTGAGGGCACGTTTTTCTAGGTCTAGGGAACGCACTACGAGGTAGGACACGAACTACGAGACAAATGCACATTTTTTTAGTAAATGCACGCAATCCTAAATGAATGCACGTAATTCAATGCATGGCACACAAAACGAACACAATTCTTAAACCTAGGTCAAGGCATGCAAATCTAGATTAGGGCACACAAAACGAGATATCGCACGAAAATCGAGGTCGGGCCTCACATCCTCCCCTCCTTAAAAGAATTTCATCCCGAAATTCAATATTACCTTTGAAATAAAGCTGGATATTGCTGCTCCATCTGGTCTCGCCTTTCCCACGTTGCTTCTTCAACTCCATGATGATCCCACAGCACTTTCACTATCGGTATAGTTTTGTTACACAACTCCCGATCTTGCTGGTCTAGGATCCGAATGGGCTTTTCCTCGTAAGACAAGTTCTCCCAAAGCTGTAACGGCTCTGGCTTCAAGATATGCGATGGATCAGGATGATACTTCCGCAACATTGAAACATGAAAGACGTCGTGAATATTGGAAAGGTTCTGGGGTAGTACCAGGAGATACGCCAATTTTCCAACCTTTTCAATTATCTCAAATTGTCCTACAAACCTCGAGCTTAACTTTCCACCCTTGCCGTGTTTAATCAGTCCCCTCCAGGGTGATATCTTCAAGAACACCTTGTCGCCGACCTCAAACTCTAGGCTCCGTCTCCGTCGGTCTGCATAACTCTTCTGCCTGCTTTGAGCGGTAAGCATCCGTTTCTGGATGAGGTGGATATTATCACCAGCCTTCATAAGTTCAGGTAAAAAGGTTGGGTCAAAAGTCTTCGTCTCACCTACTTCATCCCAGTAAATTGGGGATCGACACTTACGTCCATACAACGCCTCAAATGGGGCCATCCCGATAGTGGCGTGATAACTATTATTATAGGCAAACTCCGCTAAAGATAGATATTTCTCCCAACCTTTCTCGAAGTCTAAAACACACGCCCTCAGCATATCCTCCAGAATCTGAATAGTTCTCTCCGATTGTCCGTCAGTCTGAGGGTGATAAGCCGTGCTGAAACTCAACTTCGTTCCCAAAGCTTCTTGCAATCTCTTCCAAAATCGGGAAGTAAAATGAGGATCCCTATCCGATACAATACTCACAGGCATCCCGTGCAATTTTACAATCTCCGCCACATACATATCTCCCAATTTCTCAGGACTATCCTCCTTGTTCATCGGTAAGAAGTGCGCCGACTTAGTCAATCTATCCACTGTGACCCAAACAGCGTCATGACCCTTTTGTGATCTGGCCAAGTCCATAACAAAGTCCATAATCATATGTTCCCATTTCCATTGAGGAATCTCCAACAGCTGAAGTAAACCTGCGGGTCGTTGATGTTCTGCTTTGACTCTCTGGCAAGTGAAAAACCATGCCACAAACTCCGCAATCTCTCTCTTCATGTTATTCCACCAATAGTGTTGCTTCAAATCCCGGTACATCTTTGTTCCACCGGGGTGAATAGTATATCTTGAATTATGGGCTTTTTCAAGGATCTTCTTTTTCAGCTCTGGTTCATTGGGAACATAAATCCGATTCCTAAACCTCCAAACACCATCATTATGAAACTTGAAATCTGTGTTGCTTTCTTTAATCTTCTGAAATTGTTGGTCCTTCTGTTGAGCCTCTCGTAACTTAGACAACAAGGTCGATTGAACTTGTATAGTGGCAAAAAGTAACCCCTTACGAGTCAATTGTGGTTTCCACAAAAATGCTTCCTCCAACAACTCCTGCACCTTGACTTCCAGTTTTGCCATGCTTACTTTCCTACTTAAGGCATCTGTAACTACATTCGCTTTACGGGGCATATAATTGGTCGTGCAGTTATAATCATCCAAAAGCTCCATCCACCGCCTTTGCCTCATATTCAACTCTTTCTGAGAGAACAAATATTTCAAGCTCTTGTGATCAGTAAACACCTCAAACTTGTTACCCCACAGATAATGCCTCCATTTCTTGAGTGCAAACACAATAGCCGCTAACTCCAAATCATGCGTAGGGTAGTTCAATTCATACGGCTTTGGTTTCCTAGAAGCATATGCAATCACCCTTCCATTTTGCATCAACACACAACCCGATCCTTCTTTTGAAGCATCGCTATAGATTACAAAACCTTGACTTCCTTCAGGAAATGCAAGAATAGGTGTGGTAGTCAATCTTTTCTTCAATTCTTGGAAGCTACTCTCACACTTATCATCCCACACGAATTTTGTTTTCTTTTGAGTGAGCTTTGTAAGCGGTCCTGCAATCTTAGAGAAATCCTTCACGAATCTCCGATAATAGCCGGCTAGACCAAGAAAACTCCAAACCTCCGTAACATTTTCTGGCTTCTTCCAAGACATTACTGCTTCTATCTTTGCTGGATCCACCGCTATTCCCTCTTGGGATATGATATGCCCCAAAAATGCAATCTGTTGCAACCAACTCACACTTACTAAACTTTGCATACAATTGATGCTCTCGAAGTTTCTGCAGTACCAACTGCAGATGTTGCTCATGCTCCGCCTCAGATTTCGAGTATACCAAGATATCATCAATGAAGATTACCACAAATTGGTCCAAGTAGGGTTGAAACACAGTGTGCATCAAATCTATAAAAGCTGCAGGGGCATTGGTTAGTCCAAAAGGCATCACCACTTATTCATAATGCCCATATCTCATCCTGAAAGTCGTTTTAGGCACATCCTCATTTTTGATCCGCAACTGATAATACCCTTGCCTCAAGTCGAGTTTCGAATACACTTTGGCTCATTGAAGTTGATCAAATAGCTTGTCGATCAGGGGAAGTGGGTATTTATTCTTGACAGTCACTTGGTTCAATCCTCGGTAATCGATGCATAGCCTCAACGTTCCGTCTTTCTTCTTCACAAATAGAACTGGTCCACCCCACGGTGAAGAACTTGGTTGAACAAACCCTTTCTTCAACAATCCTTGCAATTGGTCCTTCAATTCTTGTAGCTCGGCCGGTGCCATACGATAGGGAGCTTTAGATATAGGCTGGGTTCCTGGCAGTAGCTCTATAATGAACTCGATTTCCCGATTTGGGGGTAAACCGGGCAATTATTCTGGAATTTCCTCTGCTGACCTAGAGGCTGGTATGGTTTCTTGTTCGGCTGACTCGAACCGGCTCTATCTAGTTTCCTCTTCTCAACTCGAGAGGCAGCAGCAAATAGAGTAGAATAGGTATCGAAGTCATGAGAAGCCAACTGGTCCTGAATCTCTGGCCTCAATCTAGTAGTAAATTTCCACATATTCGCCTCTGGAGTACTAACCATATATTGAGCATAATGGGACAGTCGGTCAAAACGAGCCTCGTACTGGGCCACCGTCATATTACCCTGGGTCAAGTGCATGAACTCCTCGATCCGCCTCTGCCTGAAAATTGCAAGTACATATTTCTCCTCGAATGCCTTAACGAAATTACCCCACAAGCGAGGTGTCTGATCAGTTTCCCAAAGTGTCTCCACAGTGTGCCACCAATGCTCAGCATCCCCGTGCAACAGAAACACCGCAAACTCCACCTTCTCTTCATCAGTATAGTCAAGTGGCCTGAAAACCCTCTCGATCTCGGACACCCAAGTCTGAGTTTTCTCATCATCAGCTTCCCTATGGAATTTGGAGGGGCGAAAGTCAAGGAACTCCCTCATTCTGCTATGTCTCCCATGGTTACCATCGTTCCTGTTGTTGTTGTTGGCTTCTCGTGCATCCTGACACTCCATCACTCGTGATAAGCGATCCATGGCGTTTGCCATCATGTTAAACATAGCTATGCTGGGATTAGTTTGATAAGAATCTCTAGTCTCTTGGGGTTCACCGCTCCTATTAGTAGTACGGGTGCTAGGGCCAACCATCTATAGGCACCGATTACGATGCACAATTTATTGAAATATGAAAATTAAGAATTTAACGCATAAGATATGCAACATAATATAGATACAATTCTAGAAACAATTAAGGCATGTTAATCACTTAAACACATAAAACATAGAAGGCACATTTAACATTATCACACAATAACATATAAACAAGTCATCCTAATTATCTTAGGGCTCTACCCATGGTCCGAGAGTTAAACCCGGCTTAAGCAATCTAAGCTCTGATACCATTCTTTCTATAAGGTGTCACGCCCCAACCCGGCTTATAAAGGTTAGACTAGGGTGTGATCTAACGTTCAAGTCATATCACATACTTAACCGTTTATGAAGATTTAACACTTAACGTTTTGGCCTAAACTCCAAAATTCTCTGGAAAACCGGCAGCATAACGACTGTAATTGGACTCTTTGGTTTACCTAATTCTCTAAACGCCTCAAAATTTACCATCTCAAATTCATTTCCAACTAAGATTACTATTTATCATCAATTGAAATGCCTACTGGTTGTCTTGATGTCTAGTTTGATTAATAACCTAGTAGGATACTATGCCTCGTTCGTTTGTTAATCCTCGTTACAAAAGTACCTGTTGATCTTAGCTTAATAACGTGTACCTGCTTAAGATTTGGTTGGTTCGTTTTACTTAGCCTTCACCTAATACTTCACAATCCTATTATAGATACTAGTAGTAATAATAGCAAAACGATCATAGTAGTGTCTAGTGTTTGTCTAGTTAATATCAGTACAACCCAAATTAGACCCCAAATTACAACGGGGGTCTTTTTACATTACAAACATTGATCAACATAAAAAGAAATAGTCTTCAAGTATCATAGTTCATAAAAGCCATAATCACGCAAAGCACATAAGACAGGCAATCACTCCAAGGAATCATCGTTAGGCACATCGTCCTCAGGTACCTATTCTTGATCTTCTTCACCTGAAATGATAAAAGAGGATGAGTCCTTATGAACTCAGCAAGGGGGAACGAGAAATAGGTTTTGAAACTCATTTTCCGATTCTACTTAAGAAAATCCTTTTTTGCAAGCATGAATATAACACAATTAAGTACATAACAATAACATAAAGTAGAGGAACACAATTACCTTCCTCCACGAGGTTCTCCAGGAACCAAGCGAGAGTACTTATACATATAGAAAAAGGATACGGTGAGCTTTTGCTCTAAGTTGTTGCGGCCGACTTCAAATCATCCCCTTAACACACCAGGTGGGTGTACTCCGAATGTACCCCAAAATCCTACGACCCAACTCTTCGAGGAAGTCTAGCCCCCAAGCGAGAGAGGGAATAGGTACCATGGTAGTCACGGTTCCACCGGCAAGCCCGATGCCACCTGGTGTGCGTGATCGCTACCACGCCAGAATGAAAGGTTGCAACCTTGTATGCAATACACATTTATAACATTTAATATATCACATTAGGAGGACAACAAAGTAGGTTGCCTCCGGATAGTCATAAGATTGCATATTGACAAGTAAACAAGCGAGGCACAAATAGACAAGTAATTTCACTTGAAAAGCATATGGAGTTATATGAACATTAAACGGGCAGCCATGTAACACATGTAAATCAAGTCATATAACTCATTTCAAAGTCCACATAATCAAATATTGAGATAATTCAACATGCAACAACATCTACGTGGGCTCGGATGCAAGAAAGGCCTATTTGTCAACATGCAATGATCAAAATTACATTTAGGGCTATAAAGGCATCTACGGGAAGCCTACTAAGCATATAATTCCACACAAAATCCAAATGATCAACACTTAGCAAGCATACCTAGTCATTGGGGTTTCCATTTCGTGCTTACCCGTGTGATTAAACCCTAAGTCAACTCAAAATCAATCTCAAGGCATGCATCATTTAAGTCAAACATCCTCTAGTACTCAAAATAGTCCACACAACATCCCTATGCCACAAACCCAAGCATTTAATACCACAAGAGAAGTTACAATAAATTTTCTAAGCATATAACCAAGTGAAACCCTCACTGCAGTAGGCTGTGTTCCCACAATCATTAAGACAAGAAAACAGTCTCCAATTCTGTGAATAAGATGTCAAATTAAATATTAAGAAGTGAACTAAAATCAGAAACAAGCCTTGCATCATTTGGAGTTCGGGATCAATAGTTATAGCCGAAACAGTGGGATAGCACAAAACTGTCCAGATTTGCACACATTTCACTAATTGATGTTTTTAAGGTCCTTAGGGTCAGATTTAGCCTTAGTCCATTTCAGACAAAAATGTTCAGAACGGAAAAATATATCAGTACACCAAATTTCATAGATTTTGGAGATCATTTACTAAGTCAAATATGGTTCGTTCTACAAAGTCAGTGCATCTACCAAATCCTGCTTCATTTTTCCAGATTTCCAGATTTGGACACATTTTAATGATTTGCCATTTTGAGGACTTTAGAGTCGAAATTAGCTTTCACCTATTTCTACGAAAAATGTTCAAAACTGGAAACACTAGTCACCTACCAATTTTCATGCATTTTAAACATCATTTTCCTAGCCAAACTCAACTCGAAACAACAAGTCAGAGAGCTGTCACACAATCCGATTTCACCTATCATCATTTTCAAGCCAAAACATTGCCATGCATGGTTGAGGAAGCTTATGAACACACATATATCTCAAATGCAGAAGCAAATACATACATTTAAGAGCATGCATGTGGATTTTTGAAGGATTTTCAAAAGGTTTTAGCCCTCACCTTAGCAAATCAACAAGAAGATGCACAAAACTTTGATGAAGCTCAAATTCTTAGACGAGATTCCAACTCAAATTTCTCTATTTTTCCTAGCTTAGTGGCCAAGCTCTTAGTACATGCATGTGGTTAGAACAAGAAGAAAAGAAATGGAAGCTAGTGAACTCACCTAGGCCGAAATGGTGACTCAAAGGACATGCATGTGTGATTCTTTCATCCAAGCTAGCTTGCTTGAGTTTCTTTGATTGTTGCTTGTCTTGATGCACCATGAATTGATGAAGATAAGAAAAGGCAAGAGTAAACTCAGCCAAGGTCAAGAGAGAGAGAAGAATGAGAGGGAGAGAGAGAAGATTGAGAGGAAAGTGAGAAAAATGAAAAAAAGCCACAAACCTTGCAATTGATGAAGCATGTTCGGCCTTGGGCAGCAAAATTTCAGCATTTTGTGTCTTCAAGATGTAATTTGAAATTCCTAGTATGGGCAAAGAGGAGTTGGTCTATTATGGGAAGCTTTTGCAAAGGTTTTTGAGCTCATTTTTATGCATTTGTGTCATAGAGTTGTCATAAGTTGTCTAGAGTTAATTTGAATTGAGCAAACATGCACAAATACCACCTAGTGGTCGGCCAAGGCTATAGAAAATCTGATTTTTTGTCATCTATTGGAGTATTATTTAAATGGGTGTTGGAAGTGCAAAAAGAATAAGGAATAAAGAATGAAGAATGCTTAGTGTTTAGTGAAATTTTGTCTTCTAGTGAGTTGAATTAGTAATTTAATAATAGTTAGTGGATTTTGTAGGATTAATTAATGACCTAGTGCTTCGTGCAAGATGCTTTCTTGATTAGCATGAGGGCATGCTTTCCTAGGTCTAGGGCACGCACTACGAGGTAGGACACGAACTACGAGACAAACGCACGTTTTTTTAGTAAATGCACGTAACCCTAAATGAATGCACGTAATCCAATGCATGGCACACAAAACGAACACAATTCTTCAACCTAGGTCAAGGCACGCAATTCTATATTAGGGCACACGAAATGAGGTATCGCACGCAAATCGAGGTCAGGCTTCACAGATGCTGCGTTGTTGAAGCGGATGGGTTGTCGTTAAGCCCATTGGGCCTTCTAAATGAGCCATCTCTCTAGGCTGGGACTGTGAACCGTTAACACATAATGGATTTGTGCCCTCAACATGGTGGGTGCGATCATACTAGCACTAATATACCGGATCCGATTAGAACTCCGAAGTTAAGTGTGCTTGGGCAAGAGTAGTATTAGGATGGGTGACCCCCTGGGAAGTCCTCGTGTGGCAGCCCCCCATTTCAATTGTTTTTGCCCCGGTTAGGGTTGCCAAGATACTTTATACACCACATTTCTATTACCGAATCTGACGGCACCTTGGGCAAGACAACTTCGCTTCACGTAGAGGCTGGGCCGGCAAACCGAGGGTGTATGCTTGTGACCAGGTCTCCTTTGCTCCGGTGCCCATAACTTTTGATCCGTAATGAGTTACGCGGCGCACAATATACCGTTGCAAAGCACTCTGAGAGCTCTACGTAAGGGGCACCCAGCTTGCTCGTTGTGCCCTTTTTGGACCACAAAATCAAACGTTTTCATCAGCTTCGGGCCACTTTTCTTATTAAGCTCTATTTTTCCGTCCCGGATCGTACGTCGTGAGCTGTTAAAAGGACGACAACCTTACTCGCGAGACATTAGAGGGACCGACAACACCGCGATATCACGCCTTGCGAGGATGGTGCGTTGTTGGAGCGGATGGGTTGTCGTTAAGCCCATTGGGACTTCTGAATAGGCCATCTCTCTAGACTGGGACTGTGAACTGTTAACACATAAAGGAATTGTGCCCTCAACATGACGGGTACGATCATACCATCACTAATGCACCGGATCCCATCAGAACTTCAAAGTTAAGCGTGCTTGGGCGAGAGTAGTACTAGGATGGGTGACCCCCTGCGAAGTCCTCGTGTTGCACTCCCTTTTTCAATTTTTTTTCCTCCGGTTAGGGTTGCCAAGATACTTTATCCATCACATTTTTGTTACCGAATCCCACGGCATCTTGTGCAAGACAACTTGGCTTCACGTGGAGGCTGGGCTCGCAAACCGAGGGTGTAGGGCTAGTGACCAGATCTTCGTCACTCCGGTGCCCATAACTTTTGATCCGTAAGGAGTTACGCGGCGCACAGAATACCGTTGCAAAGCTCTCCGAGAGCTCTACGACGGGGGAAGCCAGCTTGCTCGCTTTTCCCTTTTCTGGAGTCCAAAATCAAACGTTTTCATCAGTTTCGGGCCACTTTTCTTATTAAGCTCTTTTTTTCCGTCCTGGATCGTACGTCGTGAGCTGTTAAAAGGACGACAACCCTACTCGCGGGAGATTAGAGGGCCCTACAACGCGTCGATATCACGTCCTGCGAGGATGCTGCGTTGTTAAGGCAGATGGGTTGTCGTTAAGCCCATTGGGCCTTCTGAATGGGCCATTTCTCTAGGCTGGGACTGTGAACTGTTAACACATAAAGGAATTGTGCCCTCAACATGACGGGTGCGAATATACCAGCACTAATACACCGGATCCCATCAGAACTCTGAAGTTAAGCGTGCTTAGGCGAGAGTAGTACTAGGATGGGTTACCCCTTGGGAAGTCCTCGTGTTGCACTCCCATTTTCAATTTTTTTTCCTCTTGTTAGGGTTGCCAAGATACTTTATCCACCACATTTCTATTATTGAATCACGCGGCACCTTGGGCAAGACAACTTCGCTTCACGTGGAGGTTGGGCCAACAAACCGAGGGCGTAGGGCTTGTGACCAGGTCTCCTTCGCTCTAGTGCCCATAACTTTTGATCCGTAAGAAGTTACACGGCGCACAACATACCGTTGCAAAGCTCTCCGAGAGCTCCACGACGGGGGCAGCCAGCTTGCTCGCTGTGCCCGTTTTTGGAGGCAAAAATTGAACATTTTCATCAGTTTCGGGCTACTTTTCTTATTAAGCTCTGTTTTTTCTATCCCGGATCGTACGTTGTGAGCTGTTAAAAGGACTACAACCCTACTTGCAGGACATTAGAGGGCCCTACAACACGTCGATATCACGTCTTACGAGAATGCTGCGTTGTTGAAGCAGATGGGTTGTCTTTAAGCCCATTGGGCCTTCTGAATGGGCCATTTCTCTAGAATGTGACTGTGAACCGTTAACACATAAAGGATTTGTGCCCTCAACATGACGGGTGCGATCTTACCAGCACTAATACACCATATCCCATCAGAACTCCGAAGTTAAGCGTGCTGGGCCGAGAGTAGTAGTAGGATGGGTGACCCCCTGGGAAGTCCTCGTGTTGCACCCCACTTTTCAATTTTTTTTGCTCCGGTTAGGGTTGCCAATATACTTTATCCACCACATTTCTTTTATCGAATCCCACGGCACCTTGGGCAAGACAACTTCGCTTCAAGGGGAGGCTGGGTCCGCAAACCAAGGGCGTAGGGCTTGTGACCAGGTCTCCTTCGCTTCGGTGCCCATAACTTTTGATCAGTAAGGAGCTACACGGCGTACAGCATACCATTGTAAAACTTTTCGAGAGCTCTACGACGGTGGCAGCCAGCTTGCTCGCTGTGCCCATTTTTGGAGCCCAAAATCGAATGTTTTCATTAGTTTGGGCCACTTTTCTTATTTAGCACGATTTTTTCGTCCCTGATCGTACGTCGTGAGCTGTTAAAAGAACGACAACCTTACTCGCAGGACATTGGAGGGCCCTACAATCCGTTGATATCACGTCTTGCGAGGATGCTGCGTTGTTGGAGTGGATGGGTTGTCGTTAAGCCCATTTGGCCTTCTGAATGGGCCATCTCTCTAGGCTAGGACTGTGAACCGTTAATACATAAAATAATTGTGGCCTCAACATGACGGGTGCGATCATACCAGCACTAATGCACCGGATCCCATCAGTACTCCGAAGTTAAGCGTGCTTGCGCGAGAGTAGTACTAGGATAGGTGACCCCCGGGAAAGTCCTCGTGTTGCACCCCCCTTTACAATTTTTTTTGCTCCGGTTTGGGTTGCCAATATACTTTATCCACCACATTTATATTATCGAATACCACGGCACCTTGCGCAAGGCAACTTCGCTTCACGTGGAGGCTGGGTCCGCGAACCGAGGGCGTAGGGCTTGTGTCCCGGTCTCCGTCGCTCCGGTGCCCATAACTTTTGATCCGTAAGGAGTTACGTGGCGCACAGCATACCGTTGCAATGCTCTTCGACAGCTCTACGAAGGGTGCAACCAACTTGCTCGATGTGCCCTTTATGGAGCCCAAAATTGAACGTTTTCATCAGTTTAAGGCCACTTTTCTTATTAAGCTCTGTTTTTCCGTCCCGGATCGTATGTCGTGATCTGTTAAAAGGACGACAACCTTACTCACGGGACTATAGAGGGCCCTACAACGCGTCGATATCACGTCTTGCGAAGATGCTGTGTTGTTGAAGCGGACGGGTTTTCGTTAAGCCCAATGGGCCTTCTGAATGGGCCATCTCTCTATGATGGGACTGTGAAGCGTAAAAACATAAGGGATTTGTGCCCTCAACATGACGGGTGCGATCTTACAAGCACTAATGTACTGGATCCCAACAGAACTCCAAAGTTAAGCGTGCTTGGGCAAGAGTAGTACTTGGATGGGTGACCCCTTGGGAAGTCCTCGTGTTGCACCCCCCTTTTCAATTTTTTTTCCTCCAGTTATGGTTGCCAAGATACTTTATCCACCGCATTTCTATTATCGAATCCCATTGCACCTTGGGCAAGACAACTTCGCTTAACATGGAGGCTGGGCCAACAAACCGAGGGCATAGGACTTGTGACCAGGTCTCCATCGCTCCGATGCCCATAACTTTTGATCCGTATGGAGTTACGCGGTGCACATCATACCGTTGCAAAGCTCTCCCAGAGATCTACAATGGGCGCAGCCAGCTTGCTTGCTGTGCCCTTTTTGGAACCCAAAATCATACGTTTTCATCAGTTTCGTGCCACTTTTCTTATTAAGCTCTTTTTTTCCTTAATGGATCGTACATCGTGAGTTGTTAAAAGGACGACAACCTTACTCGCGGGACATTAGAGGGCCCTACAACGCGTCGATATCACATCCTGTGAGGATGCTGCGTTGTTTAAGCGTACGGGTTGTCGTTAAGCCCATTGGACCTTCTGAATGGGCCATCTCTCTAGGGTGGGACTGTGAACCGTTAACACATAAAGGAATTGTGCCCTTAACATGACGGGTGCGATCATACAAGCACTAATGCGACAGATCCCATCAGAACTCCAAAGTTAAGCGTCCTTGGGTGAGAGTAGTTCTAGGATAGGTGACCCCGTGGGAAGTCCTCGTGTTGCACCCCCCTTTTCAATTTTTTTGCTCCGGTTAGGGTTGGCAAGATACTTTATCCACCACATTTCTTTTATCGAATCACGCGGCACCTTGGGCAAGACAACTTCGCTTCGCGTGGAGGCCGGGCCAGCAAACCGAGGGCGTAGGGCTTATGACCAGGTCTCCTTTGCTCTGGTGCCCATAACTTCTGATCCGTAAGGAGTCACGCGGTGCATAACATACCGTTACAAAGCTCTCTAGGAGCTCTACGATTGGGGCAGCCAGCTTGCTCGCTGTGCCCCATTTTGGAGCCCAAAATCAAACGTTTTCATCAGTTTTGGGCCAATTTTCTTATTAAGCTCAGTTTTTTCGTCCCGGAACGTACGTCGTGAGCTGTTAAAAGGATGACAACCTTACTCGCGGGATAATAGAGGGCCCTACAATGCGTCGATATCACATCTTGCGAGGATGCTGTGTTGTTGAATTAGATGGGTTGTTGTTAAGCCCATTGGGCCTTCTCAATGGGCCATCCCTCTAGGCTGGGACTGTGAATCGTTAACAAATAAAAGAATTGTGCCCTCAACATGACGGGTGCGATCATACCAGCACTAATGCACCGGAGCCCATCAGAACTCCGAAGGTAAGCGTGCTTGGACGAGAGTAGTACTAGGAGGGGTGACCCCCTGCGAAGTCCTCGTGTTGCACCCCCATTTTCAATTTTTTTTGCTCCGGTTTGGGTTGCCAAGATACTTTATCCACCACATTTCTATTATCAAATCCCACGGGACCTTGGGCAAGACAACTTCGCTTCATGCGGAGGCTGGGCCAGCAAAACGAGGGCGTAGGGCTTGTGACAAGGTCTCCGTCGCTACAGTGCCCATAACTTTTGATCCGTAAGGAGTTACGTGGCGCACAGCATACCGTTGCAAAGCTCTCCTAGAGCTCTACGACGGGGGTAGCTAGCTTGCTCGATGTACCCTTTTTGGAGCCCAAAATCGAACTTTTT
Organism: Ehretia macrophylla; assembly: GCA_037974665.1. NCBI lineage: Eukaryota > Viridiplantae > Streptophyta > Magnoliopsida > Boraginales > Ehretiaceae > Ehretia > Ehretia macrophylla. The sequence continues at coordinate 15,599,133 of CM075771.1, read as the reverse complement.
CATTAGTTTCGGGCCACTTTCCTCTTTTTACTCTATTTTTCCGTCCCGGATTGTACGTCGTGAGCTGTTAAAAGGATGACAACCCTACTCGCGGGATATTAGAGGGTCGTACAACACGTCAATATCATGTCTTGAGAGGATGCTACGTTGTTGGAGCGGATGGGTTGTTGTTAAGCCCATTGGGCCTTCTGAATGGGTAATCTCTCTAGGCTGGGACTGTGAACCGTTAACACATAAAGGAATTGTGCTCTCAACATGACGGGTGGGATTATACCAACACTAATGCAACGGATCCAATCAGAACTCCAAAGTTAAGCGTGCTTGGGGCAGAGTAGTACTAGGATGGGTGACCCCCTGGGTGGTCCTCGTGTTGCACCCCCGTTTTCAATTTTTTTTGCCTCGGTTAGGGTTGCCAAGATACTTTATCCACCACATTTCTTTTATCGAATCCCACGGCACCTTGGGCATGACAACTTCGCTTCAAGTGGAGGCTGGGCCCACATACGGAGGGCGTAGGGCTTGTGACCAGGTCGCCTTTGCTCCGGTGCCCATAACTTTTGATCCGTAAGTAGTTACACGGCACATAGCATACCGTTGCAAAGCTTTTCGAGAGCTCTACGACGGAGGCAGCCAGCTTGCTTGTAGTGCCAATTTTGGAACCCAAAATCGAACGTTTTCATCAGTTTCGGGCCGCTTTTCTTATTAAGGTCCATTTTTTTGTCCCGAATCATACGTCGTGAGCTGTTAAAAGGATTACAACCTTAATCGCAGGACATTAGGCTGCCCTACAATGCGTTGATATCACGTCTTGTGAGTATGCTGGGTTGTTGAAGCGGATGGGTTGTCGTTAAGCCCATTAGGCCTTCTGAATGGACCATCTCTCAAGGCTGGGTCTGTGAATCGTTAACACATAAAGGAATTGTGCCCTCAACATGACGGGTGCGATCATACCAACACTAACGCACCGGATCCCATCAGAACTCTGAAGTTAAGCGTGGTTGGGCGAGAGTAGTACTAGGATGGGTGACCCCCTGGGAAGTCCTCGTGTTGCACTCCCCTTTTCAATTTTTTTTTGTTCTGGTTAGCGTTGCCAAGATACTTTATCCACCACATTTCTCTTATCGAATCCCACGGCACCTTGGGCAAGACAACTTCGTTTCACGTGGAGGCCGAGCCCGCAAACCGAGGTCGTGGGGCTTGTGACCAAGTCTACGTCGCTCCGGCGCCTATAACCTTTGATCTGTAACGAGTTACGTGGTGCACAGCATACCGTTACAAAGCTCTACGAGAGCTCTACGACGGGGGCAGCCGGCTTGGTCGTTGTGCCCTATTTTGGAGCCCAAAATCGAATGTTTTCATCAGTTTCGGGCCACTTTTCTTTTTTTGCTCTGTTTTTCAGTCCCGGATAGTACGTTGTGAGCTGCTAAAAGGACGACAACCTTACTCACGGGACATTAGAGGGCCCTACAATGCGTCGATATCATGTCTTGCGAGGATGCTGCGTTGTTGAAGCGGATGGGTTACCGTTAAGCCCATTGGGCCTTCTGAATGGGCCATCTCACTAGGCTGGGATTGTGAACCGTTAACCCATAAAGGACATGTGCCCTCAACATGATGGGTGCGATGATACCAGCACTAATGCACCGGATCCCATTAGAACTCCGAAGTTAAGCGTGCTTGGGCCTGAGTAGTACAAGGATGGGTGACCCGCAGGGAATTCCTCGTGTTGCACCCCCCTTTTCAATTTTTTTTCCTCCGGTTAGGGTTGCCAAGATACTTTATCCATGACATTTCTTTTTTTGAATCCCACGGCACCTTGGTCAAGACAACTTCGCTCAAGTGGAGGCTGGGACCGCAAACCGAGGGCATAGGGCTTGTGACCAGGTCTCCGTCGCTCCGGTGCCCATAACTTCGGATCCGTAAGGAGTTACGCGGCGCACAACATACCGTTGCAAAGCTCTCCAAGAGCTCTACGATGGGGGCAGCCAGCTAGCTGGCTGTGCCCTATTTCGGAAACCAAAATCGAACGTTTTCATCAGTTTCGGGACACTATTCTTATTAAGCTCTGTTTTTGGGTCCCGGATCGTACGTTGTGAGATGTTAAAAGGACGACAACCTTACTCGCGGGACATTAAAAGGGCCTACAATGCATCGATATCACGTCTTGCGAGGATGTTGCGTTTGTTGAAGCAGATCGGTTGTCGTTAAGCCCATTGGGCCTTTTGAATCGGCCATCTCTCTAGGCTGGGAGTGTGAACTGTCAATACATAAAGGAATTGTGCCCTCAACATGACGGGTGCGATCATACCAGCAGTAATGCACCGGATCCATCAAAACTCCGAACTTAATCGTGCTTGGGCGAGAGTAGTGCTAGGATGGGTGACCCCCTGGGAAGTCCTCGTGTTGCACCCCCCTTTTCAATTTTTTTTTGCTCCGGTTAGGGTTGCCAAGATACTTTATCCACCCCATTTCTATTATCGAATCCCACGTCACATTGGGCAAGACAACTTCGTTTCACGTGGAGGCTGGGCCAATAAATCGAGGGCGTAGGGCTTGTGACCAGGTCTCCGTCGCTCCGGTGCCCATAACTTTTGATCCGTAAGGAGTTACGCTGCGCACAACAAACCGTTGCAAAGCTCTCGGAGAGCTTTACGATGGGGGCATCTAGCTTGCTCGATGTGCCCTTTTTGGAGCCCAAAATCGAACATTTTCATCAATTTCGGGCCACTTTTCTATTTTTGCCCTGTTTTGCCGTACCGGATCGTACGTCGTGGGCTGTTAAAAGGACGACAACCTTACTCGTGGGACATTAGAGGGCTCAACAATGCGTCGATATCATGTCTTGCGAGGATGCTGCGTTGTTGAAGCAGATGGGTTGTCGTTAAACCCATTGGGCCTTCTGAATGGGCCATCTCTTTAGGCTAGGACTGTGAACTGTTAACACATAAAGGAATTGTGCCCTCAACATGACGGGTATGATCAAACCAGCACTAATGCACCGGATCCCATCAGAACTCCGAAATTAAGCGAGCTTAGGCGAGATTAGTACTAGGATAGGTAACCCCCTGGGAAGTCCTCGTGTTGCACCCCCCTTTTTAATTTTTTTTGCTCCGGTTAGGGTTGCCAATATACTTTATCCACCACCTTTTTATTATCGAATCCCATGGCACCTTGGGCAGGACAACATTGCTTCACATGGAGGTTGGGCCAACAAACCGAGGGCGTAGGGCTTGTGACCAGGTCTCCGTTGCTCCGGTACCCATAACTTTTGATCCGTAAGGAGTTACGCGGCGCACACCATAACGTTGCAAAGCTCTCTGAGAGCTCTACGATGGAGCTAGCTAGCTTGCTAGCTGTGCCATTTTTGGAGCCCAAAATCGAACGTTTTCATCAGTTGCTGGCTTCATTTCTATTTTTGCTCTGTTGTTCCGTCCAGGATCATACGCCATAAGTTGTTAAAAGCACGACAACCTTACTCGCGGGACATTAGAGGGCCCTACAAAGCGTCGAGATCATGTCTTGTGAGGATGTTGCGTTGTTGAAACAGAAGGGTTGTCGTTAAGCACATTGGGCCTTCTGAGTGGGCCATCTCTCTAGGCTGGGAATGTGAACCGTTAACACATAAAGGAATTGTGCCCTCAACATGATGGGTACGATCATACCTGCACTAATGCACTGGATTCCATCAGAATTCCGAAATTAAGCGTGCTTGGGCGAGAGTAGTACTAGGATGGGTGACCCCCTGGGAAGTCCTCGTGTTGCATCCCCTTTTCAATTTCTTTTGCTCCGGTTAAGGTTGCCAATATACTTTATTAACCACCTTTCTATTATCAAATCCCACAGAACATTGGGCAAGACAACTTTGCTTCACGTAGAGGCTGGGCCCGTAAGCCGAAGGCGTAGGGCTTGTGACCAGGTCTCCGTCGCTCCGGTGCCTATTACTTTTGATCCGTAAGGAGTTACGCGGTGCACAGCATACCTTTGCAAAGCTCTCCGAGAGCTCTACGACGGGGGCAGCCAGGTTGCTCGCTATGCCCATTTTTGGAAACCAAAATTTAACGTTTTCATCAGTTTCGGGCAACTTTTCTTATTAAGCTCGGTTTTTACGTCCTGGATCGTACGTTCTGAGCTGTTAAAAGGACGACAACCTTACTTGCGGGACATTAGAGGGCCCTACAACGCGTCGATATCACGTCTTGCGAGGATGCTGCGTTTTTGAAGCAGATGGGTTGTCGTTAAGCCCATTGGGCCTTTTGAATCGGCCATCTCTCTAGGCTGGGACTGTGAACCGTTAACACATAAAGGAATTGTGCCCTCAACATGACGGGTGCGATCATACCAGCACTAATGCACCGGATCCCATCAAAACACCGAAGTTAAGCGTGCTTGGACGAGAGTAGTACTAAGTGGGTGACCCCTTGGGAAGTCCTCGTGTTGCACCCTCCTTTTCAATTTTTTCTGCTCCAGTTATGGTTGCCAAGATACTTTATCCACCACTTTTCTATTATATAATCCCGCGATACCTTGGTCCAGACAACTTCGCTTCACGTGGAGGCTGGGCCAGAAAACGGAGGGTGTAAGGCTTGTGACCAGGTCTCCATCGCTCCGGTGCCCATAACTTTTGATCCGTAAGGAGTTACACAGCGCACAACATACCGTTGCAAAGCTCTCCGAGAGCTCTACGACGGGGGCAGCCAGCTTGCTCGCTGTGCCCTTTTTGAAGCGCAAAATCGAACGTTTTCATCAGTTTCGGGCCACTTTCCTATTTTTGCTCTGTTTTTCCGTCCCGGATCGTACGTCGTGAGCTGTTAAAAGGACGACAACCTTACTCGCGGTACATTAGACGGTCCTACAACGCGTCAATATCACATCTTGCGAGGATGCTGCGCTGTTGAAGCGGATAGGTTATCGTTAAGCCCATTGGGCCTTCTGAAAGGGCCATCTCTCTAGGTTGGGACTGTGAACCGTTAACACATAAAAGAATTGTACCCTCAACATGACGGGTGCGATCATACCAGCACTAATGCAATGGATCCCATCAGAACTCCGAAGTTAAGCGTGCTTGGGCGGGAGTAGTACTGGGATGGGTGACCCCCTGGGAATTCCTCGTGTTGCACCTTTCTTTTCAATTTTTTTTGCTCCAGTTAGGGTTGCCAAGATACTTTATCCACCACATTTCTAATATCAAATCCCACATCACCTAGGGCAAGACAACTTCGCTTCAAGTGGAGGCTGGGCCAGTAAACCGAGGGCGTAGGGCTTATGACCAGGTCTCCGTAGCTCCAGTGCTCTATGACGGGGGCAGCCAGCTTGCTCACTGTGCCCCTTTTTGGAGCCCAAAATCGAACGTTTTCATCATTTCGAGCCACTTTTCTTATTATGGTATGTTTTTCAGTCCCAGATCGTACGTCTTGAGCTGTTAAAAGGGCGACAACCTTACTCGCGGGACATTAGAGGGCCCTACAACGCGTCGATGTCACGTCTTGCTAGGATGCTGTGTTGTTGAAGGGGATGGGTTGTCGGTAGGCCCATTGGGCCTTCTGAATCGGCCATCACTATAGGATGGGACTGTGAACCATTAACACAAAAAGGAATTGTGCACTGAACATGATGGGTGCGATTATACCAGCATTAATGCACCGGATCCCAACAGACTCCGAAGTTAAGCGTGCTTGGGCCAGAGTAGTACTAGGATGGGTGACCCCCTGGGAAGTCCTCGTGTTGCACCCCCCTTTTCAATTTTTTTTGCTCTGGCTAGGGTAGCCAAGATGCTTTATCCACCACATTTCTTTTATTGAATCCCACGGCACCTTGGGCAAGACAACTTAGCTTCAAGTGGAGGCTGGGCCCGCAAACCGAGGGCATAGGGCTTGTGACCAGGTCTCCTTCACTCCGGTGCCCATAAGTTTTGATCCGTAAGGAGTTACGTGGCGCACAGCATACCGTTACAAAGATTTCCGTGAGCTCTACGACGGGGGCAGCCAGCTTGTTCGCTGTGACCATTTTGGAGCCCAAAATCGAACGTTTTCATCAGTTTCGGGCAACTTTTCATATAAAGCATGCTTTTTTCGTCCCGGATCGTACGTCGTGAGCTGTTAAAAAGACGACAACCGCACTCGCGGGACATTAGAGGGCCCTACAATGCATTGATATCACGTCTTGCGAGGATGCTGCGTTGTTGAAGTGGATGGGTTGTCGTAAAGCCCATTGGGCCTTCTGAATGCGCCATCTCTCTGGGCTGGGACTGTGCACCGTTAACACATAAAGGAATTGTGCCCTCAACAAGACTGGTGCGATCATACTAGCACAAATGCACCATATCCCATTAGAACTCCGAAGTTAAGTGTGCTTGGGCGAGAGTAGTACTAGGATGCGTGACCCCCTGGGAAGTCCTCGTGTTGCACCCCCCCTTTTCAATTTCTTTTGCTCCGGTTAGGGTTGCCAAGATACTTATCCACCATATTTTTATTATCGAATCCCATGGCACCTTGGGCAGGACAACTTCGTTTCACGTGGAGCATGGGCCAGCAAACAGAGGGCGTAGGGCTTGTGACCAGGTCTCCTTCGCTTCGGTGCCCATAACTTTTGATCCGTAAGGCGTTGCGTGGCGCATAACATACCGTTGCACAGCTCTCCGAGAGCTCTATGATGGGGGCAGCCAGCTTGGTCGCCGTGCCCTTTTTGGAGCCCAAAATCGAACGTTTTCATCAGTTTTGGGCCACTTTTCTGATTTTTGCTCTGTTTTCTCATCCCGGATCGTACGTCGTGTGCTGTTAAAAGGACGACAACCTTACTCGCGGGAAATTAGAGGGCCCTACAACGCGTCGATATCACGCCTTGCGAGGGTGCAGCGTTGTTGTAGCGGATTTGTTGTCGGTAAGCCCAGTGGGCCTTGTGAGTGGGCCATCTCTCTAGGCTAGGACTGTGAGCCGTTAACACATAAAGGAATTGTGGCCTCAACATGACGGGTGCTATCATACTAGCACTAATGCACCGGATCCCATCAGAACTCCGTTGTTAAAGCGTGCTTGAGCGAGAATAGTACTAGGATGGGTGACCCCCCTTGGGAAGTCCTCGTGTTGCACCCCCTTTTTCAATTTTTTTTTCTCCGGTTAGGTTTGCCAATATACTTTATCCACCACATTTCTATTATCGAATCCCACGGCACCTTGGGCAAGACAACTTCGCTTCACGTGGAGGCTGGGCCAGTAAACCGAGGGCGTAGGGCTTGTGACCAGGTCTCCGTCGCTCCGGTGCCCATAACTTTTTATCCGTAAGGAGTTACGCGGCGCACAGCTTCCCGTTGCACAGCTCTGCGAGAGCTCTACGACCGGGGCATCTATCTTGCTTGCTGTGCCCTTTTTGGAGCCCAAAATCGAGCGTTTTCATTAGTTTCGGGCCACTTTTCTATTTTTGCGCTATTTTTCCATCCCGGATAGTACGTCGTGAGCTGTTAAAAGGACGATAACCTAACTCGTGCGACATTAGAGGGCCCTACAACACGTCGATGTCACGTCTTGTAAGGATGCTGCGTTGTTGAAGCTGATGGGTTGTCGTTAAGCCAATTAGGCCTTTTGAATGGGTCATCTCTCTGGGCTGGTATTGTGAACCGTTCACTCATAAAGGAATTGTGCCCTCAACATGACGAGTTCGATCATACCAGCACTAATGCACCGTATCCTATCAGAATTCCGAAGTTAAGCGTGCTTGGGCCTGAGTAGTACTAGGATGGGTGACCCCTGGGAATTCCTCGTGTCGCACCCCCATTTTCAAATTTTTATCCTCCGGTTAAGGTTGCCAAGATACTTTATCCACCACATTTCTAATATCGAATCCCATGGCACCTTGGGCAAGACAACTTCGCTTCAAGTGGAGGCTGGGCCCGCAAACCGAGGGCGTAGGGCTTTTGACTAGGTCTCGATAGCTCCATTGCCCATAACTTTTGATCTATAAGGAGTTACACGGCGCAAAACAAACCGTTGCAAAGCTCTCGGAGAGCTCTACGACAGGGGTATCCAGCTTGCTCGCTGTGCCCATTTTTGGAGCCCAAAATCGAACATTTTCATCAATTTCGAGCCACTTTTCTTATTAAGCTATGTTTTTCCAACCCGGATCGTACGTCGTGAGCTGTAAAATGGACGACAACCTTACTTGCAGGACATTAGAGGGCCCTACAACCCGTCGATATCACGTCTTGCGAGGATGTTGCGTTGTTGAAGCAGATGGGTTGTCGTTAAGCCCATTGGGCCCTCTGAATCGGCCATCTCTCTAGGTTGGGACTGTGAACCGTTAACACATAAAATAATTGTGCACTCAACATGACGGGTGCAATCATACCAGCATTAATGCACCGGATCCCATCAGAACTCCGAAGTTAAGCATGTTTGGGCCAGAGTTGTACTAGTATGGGTGACCCCCTGGCAAGTCCTCGTGTTGCACCTCCCTTTCCAATTTTTTTTGCTCCGGTTAGGTTTTCCAATATACTTTATCCACCACATTTCTATTATCGAATCCGACGGCACCTTGGGCAAGACAACTTCGCTTCACATGGCGGCTGGGCCAGCAAACCGAGGGCGTAGGGCTTGTGATCAGGTCTCCGTCGCTCCGGTGCCCATTATTTTTTATCCGTAAGGAGTTACGTGGCGCACAGCATACCGTTGCAAAGCTATCTCAGAGCTCTATGACCGGGGCAGCTAGCTTGCTCGGTGTGCCCTTTTTGGAGCCCAAAATCGAACGTTTTCATTAGTTTTGGGCCACTTTTCTATTTTTGCTCTGTTTTTCCGTCCTGGATAGTATGTCATGAGCTGTTAAAAGGACGATGACCTTACTCGTGGGACATTAGAGGGCCCTACAATGAGTCAATATCACTTCTTGCGAGGATGCTGCGTTGTTGAAGTGGATGGGTTGTCGTTAAACCAATTGGGCCTTCTAAAAAGGCCATCTCTCTAGGCTGAGACTGTGAACCGTTAACACATAAAGGAATTGTGCACTCAACATGACGGGTTCGATGATACCAGCACTAATGCACCGGATCCCATCAGAACTTGGAAGTTAAGCGTGCTTGGGCATGAGTCGTACTAGGATAGGTGACCCCTTGTGAATTACTCGTGTTGCACCCCCTTTTCAATTTTTTTTCCTCCGGTTAGGGTTGCCAAAATACTTTATCCACCACATTTCTATTATCGAATCCCACGGCATCTTGGGCAAGACAACTTCGCTTTAAGTGAAGGCTGGGCCCGCAAACTGAGGGCGTAGGGCTTGTGACTAGTTCTCCGTCGCTCCGGTGCCCATAACTTTTGATCCGTAAAGAGTTACGCGGTGTACAGCATACCGTTGCAAAGCACTCCGAGAGATCTAGGATGGGGCAAGCCAGCTTGCTTGCTGTGCCCATTTTTGGAGCCCAAAATCGAACGTTTTCATCAGTTTCGGGCCACTTTTCTTATCAAGCTCTGTTTTTCCGTCCTGAATCGTACGTCGTGAGCTGTTAAAAGGACGACAACCTTACCCGCGGAACATTAGAGGTCCTACAATGCATCGATATCACGTCTTGCGAGGATGCTGCATTGTTGAATCGGATGGGTTGTCGTTAAACCCATTGGGCCTTTTGAATGGGCAATCTCTCTGGGCTGGGACTGTGAACTGTTAACACATAAGGGATTTGTGCCCATAACATGAGGGGTACGATTATAATAGCACTAATACATCGGATCCCATCAGAACTCCGAAATTAAGCGTGCTTGGGCGAGAGTAGTACTAGGATGGGTGACCTTCTGGGAAGTCGTTGTGTTGCACCGCCCTTTTCAATTGTTTTTGCCTCGGCTAGGCTTGCCAAGATGCTTTATCCACCACATTTCTATTACCGAATCCCACGTAACCTTGGGCAAGACAACTTCGCTTAACGTGGAGGCTGGGCCAGCAAACCGAGGGCGTAGGGCTTGTGACCAGGCCTCTGTCGCTCCGGTGTCCATAACTTTTGATCCGTAAGGAGTTGCGTGGTGCACAGCATACCGTTGCAAAGCTCTCCGAGAGCTATACGACGGGGGCAGCTAGCTTGCTCGTTGTTCCCTTTTTTGGTGCCCAAAATCAAACATTTTCATCAGTTTCGAGCCACTTTCTATTTTTGCTCAGTTTTTCCATCCCGGATCGTACGTCGTGAGTTGTTAAAAGGATGAAAACCTAACTTGTGGGACATTAGAAGACCCTAAAACGAGTCGATATCACGTCTTGCAAGGATGCTGCGTTGTTGAAGCGGATGCGTTGTCGTTTAGCCCATTGGGCCTTCTGAATGAGCCATCTCCCTGGGCCAGGACTGTGAATCGTCAACAAATAAAGGATTTGTGCCCTCAACATGACGGATGCGATCAGACTAGCACTAATGCACCAGATCCCATCAGACCTCTGAAGTTAAGCGTGCTTGGATGAGAGTAGTACTAGGATGGGTGACCCCGTGGGAAGTCCTCGTGTTGCACCTCCCTTTTCAATTTTTTTTGCCTCGGTTAGGGTTGCCAAGATGCTTTATCCACCACATTTTTATTATCGAATCCCATGGCACCTTGGGCAAGCCAACTTCGCTTCACGTGGAGGCTGGGCCGGCAAACCGATCGCGTAGGGCTTGTAACCAGGTCTCCTTCGTACCGGTGCCCATAACCTTTGATCCGTAAGGAGTTATGCGGTGCACAGCATACCGTTGCAAAGCTATATGAGAGCTCTACGATGAAGGCAGCCAACTTGCTCGCTGTGGCCGTTTTTGGAGCCCAAAATTGAACATTTTCATTAGTTTCGGGCCACTTTTCATCAGTTTCGGGCCACTTTTCTTATTAATCTCTTTTTTTCCTTTGCGGATCGTACGTCATGAGCTGTTAAAAGGACGACAACCTTACTCGCGCGACATTAGAGGGCCATACAACGTGTCGATATCACGTCTTGTGAGGATTCTGCGTTGTTGAACCCGATGGGTTGTTGTTTAGCCCCTTGGGCTTTCTGAATGAGCCATCTCTCTAGGCTGGGACTGTGCACCGTTAACACATAAATTAATTGTGCCCTCAACATAACGGGTGCGATCATACCAGCACTAATGCAACGGATACCATCAGAACTCCGAAGTTAAGCGTGCTTGGGCGAGAGTAGTACTAGGATGGGTGACCCCCTGCGAAGTCCTCGTGTTGCACCCACCTTTTCAATTTTTTTTGCTCCGGTTAGGGTTGCCAAGATACATTATCCCCCACATTTCTATTATCGAATTCCACGGCACCTTGGGCAAGACAACTTCGCTTCATGTAGAGGCTGGGCCAGCAAACCAAGGGCGTAGGGCTTGTGACCAGGTCTCCTTCACTCCGGTGCCCATAACTTTTGATCCGTAAGGAGTTACGCAGTGCACAACATACCGTTGCAAAGCTCTCCGAGAGCTCTACGACGGGGGCAGCAAGCTTGCTCATTGTGCCCATTTTTGGAGTCCAAAATCGAACGTTTTCATTAGCTTCGGGCCACTTTTCTATTTTTGCTCCGTTTTTCCGTCCCGAATTGTACGTTTTGAGTTGTTAAAAGGACGACAACCTTACTTTCAGGATATTAGAGGGCCCTACAATGCGTTGATATCACATCTTGCGAGGATGTTGCGTTGTTGAAGCAGATGGGTTGTCGTTAAGCCCATTGGGCCTTCTGAATGAGCCATCTCTCTAGGCTAGGACTGTGAACTGTTAACACATAAAGGAATTGTGCCCTCAACATGACAGCACATCATACCAGCACTAATGCACCAGATCCCATCAGAACTCCGAAGTTAAGTGTGCTTGGGCCAAAATAGTACTACGGTGGGTGACCCCCTAGGAATTCCTCGTGCTGCACCCCCCTTATAAAATTTTTTTGCCCCGGTTAGGGTTGCCATGATGCTTTATCGACCACATTTTTATTATCGAATCCCATGGCACCTTTGGCAAGCCAACTTCGCTTCACATGGAGGCTGGGCCGGCAAACCGATCGCGTAGGGCTTGTGACCAGGTCTCCTTCGTACCGGTGCCCATAACCTTTGATTCGTAAGGAGTTATGCGGTGCACAGCATACCGTTGCAAAGCTCTATGAGAGCTCTACGACGAAGGCAGCCAACTTGCTCGCTGTGGCCGTTTTTGGAGCCCAAAATTGAACATTTTCATTAGTTTCGGGCCAATTTTCATCAGTTTCGGGCCACTTTTCTTATTAATCTCTTTTTTTCCTTTGCGGATCGTACGTCATGAGCTGTTAAAAGGACGACAACCTTACTCGCGCGACATTAGAGGGCCATACAACGTGTCGATATCACGTCTTGTGAGGATTCTGCGTTGTTGAACCCGATGGGTTGTTGTTTAGCCCCTTGGGCTTTCTGAATGAGCCATCTCTCTAGGCTGGGACTGTGCACCGTTAACACATAAATGAATTGTGCCCTCAACATAACGGGTACGATCATACCAGCACTAATGCAACGGATACCATCAGAACTCCGAAGTTAAGCGTGCTTGGGCGAGAGTAGTACTATGATGGGTGACCCCCTGGGAAGTCCTCGTGTTGCACTCCTCTTTTCAATTTTTTTTCTTCCGGTTAGGGTTGCCAAGATACTTTATCCGCCACATTTCTATTATCGAATCCCACTGCACCTTGGGCAAGACAACTTCGCTTCACGTGGAGGCTGGGCCGGCAAACCTGGGGCGTAGGGCTTGTGACCTGGTCTCCGTCGCTCCGGTGCCCATATATTTTGATCAGTAAGGAGTTACGTGGTGCACAACATACCGTTGCAAAGCTCTCCGAGAGCCCTACGACAGGGGCAGCAAGCTTGCTCGCTTTGTCCTTTTTGCAACCCAAAATCGAATGTTTTCATCAGTTTTGAGCTACTTTTCTGTTTTTGCTCTGTTTTTCCGTCGCAGGATCGTATGTCGTGAGCTGTTAAAAGGATGACAGCTATACTCGCGGGACATTAGAGGGCCCTACAACGCGTCGATATCACGTCTTGCGAGGATGATGCATTGTTGAAGCGGATGGGTTATCATTTAGCCCATTGGGCCTTCTGAATGGGCCATCTCTCTAGGCTGGGAATGTGAACCGTTAACACATAAAGGAATTGTGCCCTCAACTTGACGGGTGCGATCATACCAGCTCTAATGCACCGGATCCCATCAGAACTCCGAAGTTAAGCGTGCTTGGGCGACAGTAGTACTAGGATGGGTGACCCCTTGGGAAGTCCTCGTGTTGCACCCCCCTTTTCAATTTTTTTTGCTCCGGTTAGGGTTGCCAAGATACTTTATCCACCACATTTCTATTATCGAATCCCACGGTACCTTGGGCAAGATAACTTCGCTTCACGTGGAGGTTGGGCTAGCAAACCGAGGGCGTAGGGCTTGTGACTAGGTCTCCTTTGCTCCGGTGCCCATAACTTTTGATCCGTAAGGAGTTATACGGCGCACGGCATACCGTTGTGAAGCTCTCTGAGAGCTCTACAATAGGGGTGGCAGCTTGCTCGCTGTGCCCTTTTTTGGAGCCCAAAATCGAACGTTTTCATCTGTTTCGGGCCACTAATCTTATTAAGCTCTGTTTTCCCGTCCCGGATCGTGCGTGATGAGCTGTTAAAAGGACGACAACCTTACTCGCGGGACATTAGAGGGCCCTACAATGCGTCGATATCACGTCTTGAGAGGATGCTGCGTTGTTGAAGCTGATAGGTTGTTGTTAAGCCCATTGGGCCTTCTGAATGGGCCATCTCTCTAAGCTGGGAATGTGAATCGTTAACACATAAAGGAATTGTGCCCTCAACATGATGGGTGCGATCATACCAGCTCTAATGCACTGGATCCCATAAGAACTCTAAATTTAAGCGTGCTTGGGCGAGAGTGGTACTAGGATGGGTGACCCCTTGGGAAGTCCTCGTGTTGCACCCCCCTTTTCATTTCTTTTTGCTCCGGTTAGGGTTGCCCAGATACTTTATCCACAACATTTCTTTTATCGAATCTCATGGCACCTTGGGCAAGACAACTTCGCTTCAAGTGGAGGCTGGGCACGCAAACTGAGGGCGTAGGGCATCTGACCAGGTCTCCTTCGCTCCGGTGCCCATAACTTTTGATCCGTAAGAAGTTACGCAACGCACAACATGCCGTTGTAAAGCTCTCCGAGAGCTCTACGATGGCGGCAGCAAGCTTGCTCGCTGTGCCCATTTTTGGAGCCCAAAATTGAACGTTTTCATCAATTTCGGGCCACTTTTCTAATTAAGCTCTATTTTTCCGTCCTGGATCGTACGTCGTGAGCTGTTAAAAGGATGACAACCTTACTCGCGGGACATTAGAGGGCCCTACAACGTGTCAATGTCACGTCTTACGAGGATGCTGCGTTGTTGAAGCGGATAGGTTGTCGTTAAGCCCATTGGGTCTTCTAAATGGGCCATCTCTCTTGGCTGGGACTGTGAACCGTTAACACATAAAGGAATTGTGCCCTCAACATGACGGGTGTGATCATACCAGCACTAATGCACCGGATCCGATCAGAACTCCGAAGTTAAGCGTGCTTGGGCCAAAGTAGTACTAGGATGGGTGACCCCTTGGGAAGTCCTCGTGTTGCACCTCCCTTTTCAATTTTTTTTGCTCCGGTTAGGGTTGCCCAGATACTTTATCCACGACATTTCCTTTATCGAATCCCACGCCACCTTGGGCAAGACAACTTCGCTTCACGTGGAGGCTGGGCCAGCAAACCGAGGGCGTAGGGCTTGTGACCAGGTCTCCTTCGCCCCGGTGCCCATAACTTTTGATCCGTAAGGAGTTACGCGGCGCACAGCATACCGTTGCAATGCTCTTCGAGAGCTCTACGACGGGGGCAGCCAGCTTGCTCGATGTACTTATTTTAGGAGCCTAAAATTGAACATTTTCATCAGTTTTGGGCCACTTTTCTTATTAAGCTCGGTTTTCCATCACGGATTGTACATCGTGAGCCGCGAAAAGGATGACAACCTTACTCGTGGGACATTAGAGGGCCCTACAATGCATCGATATCACGTCTTGCGAGGATGCTGCGTTGTTAAAGAGGATGGGTTGTCGTTAAGCCCATTGGGCCTTCTGAATGAGCCATCTCTCTAGGTTGGGACTGTGAACCATTAACACATAAAGGAATTGTGCCCTCAACATGACGGGTACGATCATGTGAGGCCTGACCCCGAATAACGTGTGTTACATAGATTTGTTTGTCTTAGACCCAGAATTGTATGACCTACCTTAGACTACATGCCCTGTCTTGGTTTTCGTGCATGCTTTATCATTCGTGCCTTGACCTAGAATGGTGTGCCCTAATCCCCTACTGACGTGCAATACCTAGTTATACGTACCTTGACCTCAATGTAAGTGCGTTACCTCATTTTGTGTGCCCTAACCTTGAACTGCGTACCTTAACTGAGATATAGAGTTGTTCCTTGATTTGCGTGCCTTGCATTGGTTTACGTGCATTCACATAGGATTGCATGCCTTAGTCATGAAGTACGTGTCTACCTCGTGATTTGTGCCTCGTATCGATTTCTGTGCGTGTCTAGTAGTGCGTGCCCTTGACCTAGGAAAGTGTGCCCACACGCTAATCAATAAAGAATCCTACACAAAGCACTAGACTATAAAATAATCCTACAAACACCACTAACTATTATTATAATCCTAATTCAAATCTCTACAAAATCCACTAACACCTAAATATTATATTTTAAACTCACTACAAGACAAAATCTCACAAACCTCTAAACATATCCAATATTCTATTCTACCTAAAATCCCTAAATACCCAACATTCTCTTACACATATGCTAAAACAATTCAAAAGATGCTCAAAAGATGACACAAAATCTGATTTTTGCATGCCCAAGGCCAACATTTGCATCAACAATTGCGAAAGCTTCTATTTTCTCTCATTTTTCTCACTCTCCTCACATTTCTCTCTCTCCCTCTCCTTCTTCTCTCTCAATATCGGTTTTGGCTGAGTTTTATCTTGCCTTTGCTCATCTTCATCAATCCACGGTGCATCAAGACAAACAACAAGCAAAGAAACTTGACCAAGCTAGCTAGGATGCAAGAATCACACATGCATGCTCTCTGAGTCCCAATTTCGGCCTTGGCAAGTTTGCTAGCTTCCATTTCTTTTCTTCTTGTTCTAACCACATGCATCTACTAAGAACGTGGTCACTAAGCTAGGAAAAATAGAGAGAAATCGGGTGGTGTCTTGGCTAAGCAAGGAAGAAGAAGAAAATTGTGCTTCATCAAGTTTTGTGCATCTTCTTGTTGATTTACCAAGGTGAGGGCTAAAACCTTTTGAAAATCCTTCAAAAATCCACATGCATGCTCTTAAATGTATGTCTTTGCTTCTGTACTTGAGTTATATGTGTGTTCATAAGCTCTTACAACCATGCATGGCAAGATTTTGGCTTGAAGTTGATGATAGATGAAATCGGGTTTGTTGACAGCTCTCTGACTTGTTGTTGCAAGGTGAGTTTGGATAGGAAAATGATGTTGAAAATGCATGAACATTTGTAGGTGACTATTTTTTCCAGTTTGGAACATGTTTCTCAGAAATAGGCCAAAGCTAATTTTGATTCTAAGGTCCTCAAAATGGAAAATTATTAAAATGTGTCCAAATCTGGAAGTCTGGAAAAATGAAGCAGGTTTTGGCAGCTGCACTGACCTTATTGAACGAACCCGTTTTGACTTAGTAAATGATGTCCAAAATGCATGAAATTTGGTTTGATGCTAGATTTTTCAGTTCTGGACATTTTTGTTAGAAATGGACTAAGGCTAAATCGGACCCTAAGGAGCTCAAAAACGACATTATTGAAATGTGTACAAATCTGGACAGTTTTGTGCAATCCCACTGTTTTGGCTATAACTATTAATCTCGAACTCCAAATGATGCAAGGTTTGTTTTTAATTTTAGTTCACTTCTTAAGATTTAATTTGAAATCTTATTTACTGGAATTGGAGATTGTTTGCTTGACTTAATGATTGTGAGAAAACAGCCTATTGCAGTAAGGGTTTCACTTAGTTATATGCTTAGAAATTTGTTGTAACTTCTCTTGTGGTATTAATTGCTTTGGATTGTGGCATTGGGATGTTGTGGGGACTGTTTTGGGTACTTGGGGATGTTTGGATTAATTAATGCTTGGCTTGAGATTGATTTTGAGTTGACTTGAGGCTTAATTGCACGGGTAAGCACGAAATGGAAACCCTAGTGACTAGGTGAACTTGCTAAGTGTTGATCCTTTGAATATTGAGTGCAATTATATGTTTTTTTAGACTGCCCATAGTTTCCCTTATAGCCTAAAGGTGATTTTGATCATTGCAAGTTGACAAATAGGCCTTTCTTGCATCCGAGCTCACGTATATGTTGTTGCATGTTAAATAATCTCATCATTTGATTACATGAATGTTGTAATGAGTTATATGACTTGTCTTACGTGTACATGGCTGCCCGTTTAATGTTCATATAACTCCATATGCCTTTCAAGTGAAATTACTTGTCTATTCGTGCCTCGCTTGTTTATTTGTCAATGTACAATCTTATGACTGTCCGGAGACAACCTACTTTGTTGTCCTCCCAATGTGATATATTAAATGTCATAAATGTGAATTGCATACAAGGTTGCAACCTTTCATTTTGGCATGGTAGCGTCCACGCACACCGGGCAGCATCGGGCTTGCCGGTGCAACTGTGACTACCATGGTCCCATTCCCTCTCTCGCTTGGGGGCTAGACTTCCTCGGAGAGTTGGGTCGTAGGATTTTAGGGTGCATCCGGAGTACACCCACTTGGCGTGTTAAGGGGATGATTTGAAGTCAGCCGCAACAACTGAGAGCAAAAGCTTACCATATCCTTTTTCTATATGTATAAGTACTCTCGCTTGGTTCCTAGAGAACCTCGGGGAGGAAAGACTGGTAATTCTGCTCCTTTACTTTATATTATCGTTATGTACTTAATTGTGTTGTATTCATGCTTGCAAAAGGATTTTCATAAGTTGAACCGAAAAATGAGTTTCAAAACTTATTTCTCATTCCCCCTCGCTGAGTTCATAAGGACTCACCCTCTTTTATCATCTCAGGTGAAGAAGATCAAGAACAGGTAACTGAGGACGATGTGCCTAACGATGATTCCTTGGAGTGATTGCCTGTCCTATGTGCTTTACGTGATTATGACTATTTGTGAACTATGCTACTTGAAGACTATTTCTTTTGATGTTGCTCAATGTTTGTAATGTAAAAGACCCTCGTTGTAATTTGGTGTCTAATTTTGGTTTGTATTGATATTAACTTGATAGACACTAGACACTACTATGATCGTACTGCTAGTATCTTTAATAGGATTATGAAGTATTAGGTAAAGGCTAAGTAAAATGAACCAACCAAATCTTAAGCAGGTACACGTTATTAAGCTAAGATCAACAGGTACTTTTGTAATGAGGATTAACAAATGAATAAGACATAGTATCATGCTAGGTTATTAATCAAACGAGACATCAAGATAACCAGTAGGCATTTCAATTGATGATAAATAGTAATCTTAGTTGGAAATGAATTTGAGATGGTAAATTTTGAGGCGTTTAAAGAATTAGGTCAAAACAAAGAGCCCAATTACAGTCGTTATGCTGCCGGTTTTTCAAAAAATTTTGGAGTTTAGGCCAAAACGTTAAGTGTTAAATCTTCATGAACGGTTAAGTACGAGACGTGACTTGAATGTTTAGATCACACCCTAGTCTAACCTTTATAGGCCGGGTTGGGGCGTGACACCTTATATTAGAATGGTATCAGAGCTTAGTTTACTAACTAGGCATTAGTCGGGTTCAACTCTCTGACCGTAGGTAGAAGCCCTAAGATAATTATGATATCTTGTTTATATGTGTTAGTGTGTGCTAGTGTGCTTTAATTGTTTTGAACATCGAATATTATGTGCCTTTGCGGACCATATGTATTCTATATCATATACACCGACACGTCCTCAATAATGCATGCATGCTTTTATACTCCTTCGTTGATACATGTGCATGTTATATAACCGTGAATGACTGTTTATACACATAGATAGTTATGATTAGGACTTTCAGGGAAGTGAATTTGTGCAGGATGAACGAAAAGGCTCGGTTAGAGATTTCTCGCATCTTCACAGGTACTCGATGGATCGTATGTATTATTGGATATGCATATATATAAAATGCATAGCACAGGTATAATTGTTGAGGTAAAATTATCTCCTTATCTTTGGAATACATATGCCTGTGATTAAGTTATCAATTTTATAGCTATAAAGTTCTTGATTCTGTTAAACCGTTCTTCTAATTGTGGTTCAAGAATAAATGTTAAGGACATACAACTTTCCTTAGATATAAGAATATACTATTGGACATGTGGAGTAGTATATATATGTTCATATGCTTATAATGGAAGTTTGACTTAGGAGTTGCTTTTGAATTAAATTCTTATATCTTAAAATGGTATAATATACTATTTATATGATCGAATCCTTACTTGATTGGAATTAAGCATCGTTGAACCTAATAAGGTGTATATTAACGAGTTTCAAGTTCACTCAATGGTAAGATTGTGACCTAGAAATTAAGAGATGAACTCGTGGAAATTGACGATAGGGGTTAGATTATTAAGACGTGAATAGTGTGTTTAAGTAACTTAACAATGGATAACCTCAAGACATGTAGGCAACTCTGGAGACTAAGTTTAACAATGTTGATGAATCTTTAGTATAACAAGATATGGGGATGTTGGAATCGAGGAATTCGCATAACTAGAACTCGTGTTCAGAAGACTACACCTAAATGTTAGGTCGAATGGAAGTGTAAGGTATTGAATTATGTATTAGATGACTAATGTTGCTAAGGTCCTAAGTTGGATATTGGTGATATTAAGAATCATGGTATCAAATTGTTGCCCCTCGGATTTAGTTGTGATTATGCGAAGTAAGACCGATGGACCTAGTATATAAACCATGGAAATGAGATTAAAGCATCTGGTTGCAAAGTGGAGTCGTTAGGATATGATTAGTAATCCTAAATAGCTAATAGTGAGTATGCATGATGATTCATGGTGAACCCTAGGACCTAAGGTCATTGAGACTTGATGCTCTTAGCTAGTTGAACATGTAAATGAAGAGAGTAAGATTCCATATAGTTAAGATAGAGATGAATTAGAGTCATGATGACCAAAGAGACTACTGTTAGACAACCGTATTATGTGCACCATTTCACGTCTAGAAACTAGCCGTTGGTAGACTTCGAATCGTGGTCGTTAAATGGAGGGCGGATCTTGTAGTGATAGTTAAATGAGTCGTTGACTACTTTTGAAGTTCCAATAGATTGTGTTGTGGTTATAATTCTTAAGTTGACACCGCCTTGAAGTTATTTTGTGTAACAAGCTACTTGGATTAGTATGGTAAGTATCTTATGAGCTAGATCATTTCGGTACCCATTTATAGTCCTAGGATTGTTGTTGTATGACCGGTAACCTAGTAGAGAATTGATCTCACTTACATGGCTATGAACCTAGCTTAGTAATATTAATGTTGAAGATATATTGGCGGGCATTAAGTGTTCAAAGGAATGACTAGTTCGCTAAGTGAGTAGGACCATTGTCTCCTTAAGTATGACATAACATTGGGTTGAGGTGAGTGAAATTTATTTGACATTGAAACTATTCGCCTTAGGAGTTTTGGATAAGATTAAAATAAAATTCTGAAGCCTTGTGACTTGAAAATAGAGATTTGAATAAGGAAATAAATTGTGGATCACAAGCTGATGAAGCTTACTTGAAAAGTTTAACTAGTGCTACATGATTAGTTTACCCATGCAATTTCGATGGCAATTTGTTGGTGATACTTAATAAACCTTAGAATTCGAGTTTAATAAATCTCAACGGTCTTCCTCCTTGATTACAAGCGTGAAGGTTAACGAAGCTGGGAAAGGATGTTAGTGAATAGGAGTTTGTAACCGGGAGACTAGTTATTAGAAGATTTACTAATCCAATGTACCTTCAAGATAAGAACTATGATACTATCGATAGATGACGACTTGAGATGGATTAGTTTGTTTGGTGAGTTCAACCTAAAAATAGGGTCGTATGTGGAAATGATCCATAAGTTGTATATGTCCTACATGTTAACAGTTTTGAAACTGGTTGATAGGATATATAAATTGGATATAGACCTATCATCTTGAAATTGGTATATGTCACCATAGGATCATGGCATTATTGTGATATCCCTTTTGAGGTATGAATAAATAAATAAAAAAAGGATTGACACAACATAAGTCATGATTTTGGAGTCATAGTTATATTGTTAGAATACCGATGCAGCTTTGATTACTATGTTTGGAGATTCCAACCTTAGCTAATGAATTTGACCTTAAGATCAAATGGAGAATAGAGTCATTCAAAGGAACAAACTATGAATGTAGGGGTCACACCGAATTAAATGATTGGAGAAAGCTAGGAAGTGAATTGGTTGTGGTAAGAGAGATCACTGAACACGGGACGACCTAGAGTGGGAAATAACAAAGGCCAGAATCCGTTTAAATGACCTCAATAGGTAAGAATGAATTTCGGGACGAAATTCTTTTAAGGAGGGGAGGATGTGAGGCCCGACCCCGAATAACGTGTGTTACCTATATTTGCGTGCCTTAGACCAAGAATTGTATGACCGGCCTTAGACTACGTGCCCTCTCTTGGTTTTCGTGCATGCTTCGTCATTCATGCCTTGACCTAGAATAGTGTGCCCTCATCCCCTACTGACGTGTGATACCTAGATATACGTACCCTGACCTCGATGTAAGTGCGTTACCTCATTTTGTGTGCCCTAACCTTGAATTGCGTACCTTAACCTAGATATAGAGTCGTGCCTTGATTTACGTACCTTGCATTGGTTTACGTTCATTCACCTAGGATTGCGTGCCTTAGTCATGAAGTACGTGTCTACCTCGTAGTTCGTGTCTACCTCTTGATTCGTGCCTCGTATCGATTTCTGTGCGTGTCCCGTAGTACGTGCCCTAGACCTAGGAAAGCATGCCTACACGCTAATCAATAAAGAATCCTACACAAAGCACTAGACTATAAAATAATCCTACAAACACTACTAACTATTATTATAATCCTAATTCAAATCTCTACAAAATCCACTAACACCTAAATATTATATTTTAAACTCACTACAAGACAAAATCTCACAAACCTCTAAACATATCCTATATTCTATTCTACCTAAAATCCCTAAATACCCAACATCAACAATTGCAAAAGCTTCTATTTTCTCTCATTTCTCTCACTCTCCTCACATTTCTCTCTCTCCCTCTCATTCTTCTCTCTCAATCTCGGTTTTGGCTGAGTTTTATCTTGCCTTTGATCATCTTCATCAATCCATGTTGCATCAAGACAAACAACAAGCAAAGAAACTCGACCAAGCTAGCTAGGATGCAAGAATCACACATGCATGCTCTTTGAGTCACCATTTCTGCCTTGGTGAGTTTGTTAGCTTCCATTTCTTTTCTTCTTGTTCTAACCACATGCATCTACTATGAACTTGGTCACTAAGCTAGGAAAAATAGAGAGAAATCGGGTGGTGTCTTGGCTAAGCAAGGAAGAAGAAGAAAATTGTGCTTCATCAAGTTTTGTGCATCTTCTTGTTGATTTGCCAAGGTGAGGGATAAAACCTTCTGAAAATCCTTCAAAACTCCACATGCATGCTCTTAAATGCATGTCTTTGCTTCTGTACTTGAGTTATATGTGTGTTCATAAGCTCTTACAACCATGCATGGCAAGATTTTGGCTTGAAGTTGATGATAGATGAAATCGGGTTTGTTGACAGCTCTCTGACTTGTTGTTGTGAGGTGAGTTTGGCTAGGAAAATGATATTGAAAATGCATGAAACTTGGTAGGTGACTAGTTTTTCCAGTTTGAACATTGTTTGCAGAAATAGGCCAAAGCTAATTTTTACTCGAAGGTCCTCAAAATGGCAAATCATTAAAATGTGTCCAAATCTGGAAGTCTGGAAAAATGAAGCAGGTTTTGGCTGATGCACTGACCTTGTTGAACGAACCAGTTTGGACTTAGTAAATGATGTCAAAAATGCATGAAATTTTTTGTGCTGCTATATTTTTCGGTTCTGGACATTTTTGTCAGAAATGGACTAAGGCTAAATCTGACTCTAAGGACCTCAAAAATGACAATTATTGAAATGTGTGCAAATCTGGACAGTTTTGTGCAATCCCACTGTTTTGGCTATAACTATTGATCTCGAACTCCAAATGATGCAAGGTTTGTTTCTGATTTTAGCTCACTTCTTAAGATTTAATTTGACATCTTATTTACTGGAATTGGAGATTGTTTGCTTGACTTAATGATTGTGAGAAAACAGCCTATTGCAGTAAGAGTTTCACTTAGTTATATGCTTAGAAATTTGTTGTAACTTCTCTCGTGGTATTAATTGCTTTGGATTGTGGCATTGGGATGTTGTGTGGACTGTTTTGAGTACTTGGGGATGTTTGGATTAATTAATGCTTGGCTTGAGATTGATTTTGAGTTGACTAGAGGCTTAATCGCACGGGTAAGAACGAAATGGAAACCCTCGTGACTAGGTGAACTTGCTAAGTGTTGATCCTTTGAATATTGAGTGCAATTATATGTTTTGTTAGACTTCCCGTAGTTGCCCTTATAGCCTAAAGGTGATTTTGATCATTGCATGTTGACAAATAGGCCTTTCTTGGATCCGAGCTCACGTATATGTTGTTGCATGTTGAATAATCTCATCATTTGATTACGTGAACGTTGTAATGAGTTATATGACTTGTCTTACGTGCGTTGCATGACAGACCGTTTAATGTTCATATAACTCCATATGCCTTTCAAGTGAAATTACTTGTCTATTTGTGCCTCGCTTGTTTATTTGTGAAATCTTATGACACTCTGGAGGCAACCTACTTTGTTGTCCTCCCAATGTGATATATTAAATGTCATAAATGTGCATTGCATATAAGGTTGCAACCTTTCATTCTGGCATGGTAGCGTTCACGCACACCGGGCAGCATCTGGCTTGCCGGTGCAACCGTGACTACCATGGTCCCATTCCCTCTCTCGCTTGGGGGCTAGACTTCCTCGGAGAGTTGGGTCGTAGGATTTCGGGGTACATCCGGAGTACACCCACTTGGTGTGTTAAGGGGATGATTTGAAGTCGGCCGCAACAACTGAGAGCAAAAGCTCACCGTATCCTTTTTCTATATGTATAAGTACTCTCGATGGTTTCTAGAAAACCTCGGGGAGGATAGACTGGTAATTCTGCTCCTTTACTTTATATTATCGTTATGTACTTAATTGTGTTGTATTCATGCTTGCAAAAGAATTTTCATAAGTTGAACCGGAAAATGAGTTTCAAAACCTATTTCTCATTCCCCCTCGCTGAGTTCATAAGGACTCACCCTCTTTTATCATCTCAGGTGAAGAAGATCAAGAACAGGTACCTGAGGACGATGTGCCTAATGATAATTCCTCGGAGTGATTGCCTGTCCTATGTGATTTGCGTGATTATGGCTATTTGTGAACTATGCTACTTGAAGACTATTTCTTTTATGTTGCACAATGTTTGTAATGTAAAAGACCCCCGTTGTAATTTGGGGTCAAATTTTGGTTTGTACTGATATTAACTAGACAGACACTAGACACTACTATGATCGTTTTGCTATTATTACTGCTAGTATCTATAATAGGATTACGAAGTATTAGGTAAAGACTAAGTAAAATGAACCAACCAAATCTTAAGTAGGTACAAGTTATTAAGTTAAGATCAACAGGTAGTTTTGTAACGAGGATTAACAAACGAACGAGACATAGTATCATGCTAGGTTATTAATCAAACGAGACATCAAGATAACTAGTAGGCATTTCAATTGATGATAAATAGTAATCTTAGTTGGAAATGAATTTGAGATGTTAAATTTTGAGTCGTTTAGAGAATTAGGTCAAACCAAAGAGCCCAATTACAGCCGTTATGCTGCCGGTTTTCTGAAAAATTTTGGAGTTTAGGCCAAAATGTTAAGTGTTAAATCTTCATGAACGGTTAACTACGAGACGTGACTTGAATGTTTAGATCACACCCTAGTCTAAACTTTATAGGCCGGGTTTGGGCGTGACAGATCATATCAGCACTAATGCACCCGATTCCATCAGAACTGCGAAGTTAAGCGTGCTTGGGCGAGAGTAGTACTAGGATAGGTGACCCCCTGGGCAGTCCTCGTGTTACACCCCGCTTTTCAATTTTTTTTGCTCCGGTTAGGGTTGCCAAGGTACTTTATCCACCACATTTCTATAATCGAATCCCACAGCACCTTAGGCAAGACAACTTCGCTTCACGTGGAGGCTGGGCCAGCAAACCGAGAGCGTAGGGCTTGTGACCAGGTATCCGTCGCTCCGGTGCCCATAACTTTTGATCCGTAAGGAGTTACGCGGCACACAGCATACCGTTGCAAAGTTCTCCGAGAGCTCTACGACGGAGGCAGCCAGCTTGCTCGCTGTGCCTGTTTTTGGAGAACAAAATCGATCGTTTTCATCAGTTTCGTGCAACTTTTCTAATTTCTTCTATTTTTCCGTCCCGGATCGTATGTCGTGGGCTGTTAAAAGGATGACAACCTAACTCGTGGGACATTAGAGGGCCCTACAATGCGTCGATATCACATCTTGCAAGGATGTTGCGTTGTTGAAGCGAATGAGTTGTCGTTAATCCCATTGGGCCTTCTGAATAGGCCATCTCTCTAGGCTGAGACTGTGAACTATCAACACATAAAGAATTGTGCCCTCAACTTGACGGGTGTGTTCATGCCAGCACTAATGCACCGGATCCCATCAGAACTTCGAAGTTAAGCGTGCTTGGGCAAGAATAGTACTAGGATGGGTGACCCCCTAGGAAGTCCTCGTGTTGCGACCCCTTTTCTATTTTTTTTGCTCCGGTTAGGGTTGCCAAGATACTTTATCCACCACAATTCTATTATCGAATCCCACGGAACCTTGGGCAAGACAACTTCCCTTCACTTGGAGGCTAGGCCTGTAAACCGAGGGCGTAGGGCTTGTGACAAGGTCTCCGTCGCTCCGGTGCCCATTACTTTTGATCTGTAAAGAGTTACGCGGTGCACAGCATACCGTTGGAAAGCTCGTCGAGAGCTCTACGATGGGGGAAACTAGCGTGCTCGTTGTGCCCTTTTTCGCAGCCCAAAATAGAACGTTTTCATCAGTTTCGGGCTACTTTTCTACTTTTGCTATGTTTTTCCGTCCCGGATCGTATGTCATGAGCTGTTAAAAGCACGACAACCTTACTCGTAGGACATTAGAGGGCCCTACAATGCGTCGATATCACTTCTTGTGAGGATGCTGCGTTGTTGAAGTGGATGGGTTGTCGTTAAGCCCATTGGTCCTTCCGAATGGGACACATCTTTAGGCTGGGACTGTGAACAGTTAACACATAAAGGAATTGTGCGCTCAACATGACGGGTGCGATCATATCAGCACTAATGCACCGGATCCCATCAGAACTCCGAACTTAAACGTGCTTGGGCGAGAGTAGTACTATGATGGGTAACCCCCTGGGAAGTCCTCGTGTTGCACCCCCATTTTCAATTTTTTTTGCTCCGGTTAGGGTTGCCAAGATACTTTATCCACCACATTTCTATTATCGAATCCCACGACACCTTGGGCAGGACAACTTCGCATCACGTGGTGGCTAGGCCAGCAAACCGAGGGGGTAGAGCTTGTGACCAAGTCTCCGTCGTTTCGGTGCCTAAAACTTTTGATCTGCAAGGAGTTACGCGGCGCACAATATACCATTGCAAAGCTCTCTGAGAGCTCTACGACGGGGGCAGCATGCCGGCTTCTGTGCCCTTTTTGGAGCCCAAAATCGAACGTTTTCATCAATTTCGGGCTACTTTTCTGGTTTTGCTCTATTTTTGGGTCCCGGATCGTATGTCGTGAGCTGTTAAAATGATGACAACCTTACTCGCGGAACAATAGAGTGCCATACAATGCGTCGATTTCACGTCTTGTGAGGATGCTACGTTGTTGAAGCGGATGGGTTGTCGTTAAGCCCATTGGGCCTTCTAAATGGGCCATCTCTCTAGGCTGGGACTGTGAATTGTTAACACATAAAGGAATTGTGCCCTCAACATGACGGGTGCGATCATACCAGCACTAATGCATCGGATCCCATCAGAACTCCGAAGTTAAGCGTGCTTGGGCGAGAGTAGTACTAGGATGGGTGACCCACTAGGAAGTCCTCGTGTTACACCCCGTTTTTCAATTTTTTTTGCTCCGGTTAGGGTTGCCAAGATACTTTATCCATCACATTTCTATTATCGAATCCAACGACATCTTGGGCAAGACAACTTCGCTTCATGTGGTGGCTGGGCCAGCAAACTGAGGGCGTAGGGCTTGTGACCAGGTTTCCCTCGCTCCGGTGCCCATAACTTTTGATCCGTAAGGAGTTACGCGGCGCACAGCATACCGTTGGAAAGCTCTTCGAGATCTCTACGGCAGGGGAAGCTAGCTTGCTCACTGTGACCTTTTTAGAGTCCAAAATCGAAAGTTTTTATCAGTTTTGGGCCACTTTTCTATTTTTGCTCTGTTTTTTGGGTCCCGGATCGTACGTCGTGGGCTGTTAAAAGGATGACAACCTTACTTGCGAGACATTAGAGGGCCCTACAACGCGTCGATATAACGTCTTGCGAGGATGCAGCGTTGTTGAAGCAGATGGGTTGTCGTTAATCCCAATGGGCCTTCTGAATGGGCTATCTCTCTAGGTTAGGACTGTGAACCGTTAACACACAAAGGAATTGTGCCCTGAACATGACAGGTGCAATCAAACCAGCACTAATGCACCGGATCCCATCAGAACTCCAAAATTAAGCGTGCTTGGGGGAGAGTAGTACTAGGATGGGTGACCCCCTGGGAAGTCCTCGTGTTGCACCCCCTTTTTCAATTTTTTTTGCTCGGTTAGGGTTGCCAATATACTTTATCCTCCACATTTCTATTATCGATTCCCACGGCACCTTGGGCATGACAACATCGCTTCACGTGGAGGCTGGGCCAGCAAACTGAGGGCGTAGGGTTTGTGACCAAGTCTCCGTCGCTCCGGTGCCCATAACTTTTGATCCGTAAGGAGTTACGCGGCGCACAGCATACTGTTGCAAAGCTCCCTGAGAGCTCTACGACGGGGGCAGCCAGTTTGCTCGTTGTGCCCTTTTTGGAGACCAAAATTGAACTTTTTCATCAGTTTCGGGCGACTTTTCTATTTTTCCTCTGTTTTTCCTTCTCGGATCGTACGTCGTGAGCTGTTAGAAGGACGACAACCTTACTCTTGGGACATGAGTGGGCCCTACAATGCGTCGATATCACGTCTTGCGTGGATGCTGCATTGTTAAAGTGGATGTGTTGTCGTTAAGCCCATTGGGCCTTCTGAACGGGCTATCTCTCTAGGCTGGGACTGTGAATCATTAACACATAAAGGAATTGTGCCCTCAACATGACGGGTGCGATCATACCAGCACTAATGCACTGGATCCCATCAGAAGTCCGAAGTTAAGCGTGCTTGGGCAAGAGTAGTACTAGGATGGGTGACCCCCTAGGAAGTCCATCTGTTGCACTCCCCTTTTCAATTTTTTTTTCTCCGGTTAGGGTTGCCAAGATACTTTATCCACCACATTTCTATTATCGAACCCCACGGCACCTTGGGCAAGACAACTTCGCTTCACGTGGAGGCTGTGCCAGCAAACCAAGGGCATAGGACTTGTGACCAGGTCTCCGTCGCTCCGGTGCCCATAAGTTTTTATCCGTAAAGAGTTACGTGGCGCACATCATACCGTTGCAAAGCTCTCCGAGAGCTCTATGATGGGGGTAGCTAGCTTTCTCGTTGTGCCCTTTTTGGAGCCCAAAATTGAACGTTTTCATCAGTTTCTGGCCACTTTTCTGATTTTTGCTCTGTTTTTCCATCCTGGATCATAAGTCGTGAGCTATTAAAAGGATGACAATCTGACTCGCGGGACATTAGAGGGCCCTACAACGCGTCAATATCTCGTATTACGAGGATGCTGCATTGTTAAAGTGGATGGGTTGTCATTAAGCCCATTGGGCCTTCTGAACGGGCTATCTCTCTAGGCTGGGACTGTGAACCGTTAACACATAAAGGAATTGTGCTCTCAACATGACGGGTGCAATCATACCAGCACTAATGCACTGGATCCCATCAGAAGTCCGAAGTTAAGCGTGCTTGGGCAAGAGTAGTACTAAGATGGGTGACCCCCTAAGAAGTCCACGTGTTACACTCCCCTTTTCAATTTTTTTTTCCCCGGTTATGGCTCCCAACATACTTTATCCACCACATTTCTATTATCGAACCCCACGGCACCATGGGCAAGAAAACTTCGCTTCCCGTGGAGGGTGGGCCACCAAACCGAGGGCGTATGGATTGTGACCAGGTTTCCGTCGCTCCGGTGCCCATAACTTTTGATCTGTAAAGAGTTACGCGGTGCACAGCATACCGTTGCAAAGCTCTCCGAGGGCTCTACGATAGGGGTAGCTAGCTTGCTCGCTGTGCCCTTTTTGGAGCCCAAAATCGAACGTTTTCATCAGTTTTGGGCCACTTTTCTACTTTTGCTCTGTTTTTCCGTCCTGGATCGTACGTCGTGAGATGTTAAAAGGACGACAACTTTACTCACGGGACATTAGAGCGCCCTACAACGCGTCGATATCACGTCTTGCGAGGATGCTGCGTTGTCGAAGTGGATGGGTTGTTGTTAAGCCCATTGGTCCTTCTGAATGGGCCACCTCTCTAGGCTGGGACTGTGAACAGTTAACACATAAAGGAATTGTGCCCTCAACATGACGGGTGCGATCATAGAAGCACTAATGCACCGGATCCCATCAGAACTCCGAAGTTAAGTATGCTTGGGCGAGAGTAGTACTAGGATGGGTAACACCCTAGGAAGTCCTCGTGTTGCACCCCCCTTTTCAATTTTTTTTGCTCCGGTTAGGGTTGCGAAGATACTTTATCCACCACATTTCTATTATCAAATCCCACGGCACCTTGGGCAACGAAACTTCACTTCACGCGGAGGCTGGGCCAGCAAACCGAGGGGGTAGGGGATGTGACAAAGTCTCCGGCGCTCCAGTGCCCATAACTTTTGATCCGTAAGGAGTTACGCGGCGCACAGCATACCGTTGCAAAGCTCTCCGAGAGTTCTATGACGGGCGTAGTAAGCTTACTCGCTGTGCCATTTTTGGAGCCCAAAATCGAACATTTTCATTAGTTTTGGGCTACTTTTCTCGTTTTGCTCTGTTTTTGGGTCCCAGATCGTACGTCGTGAGCTGTTAAAACGACGAAAACCTTAATCACGGAACATTAGAGGGCCCTACAATGCGTCGATATCTCGTCTTGCGAGGATGATGGGTTGTTGAAGCAGATGGGTTGTCGTTAAGCCCATTGGGACTTCTGAATGGGCCATCTCTCTAGGCTTGGACAGTGAACCGTTAACACATAAAGGAATTGTGCCATCAACACGACGGGTGCGATCAGACCAGCACTAATGCACTGGATCCCATCAGAACTCCAATGTTAAGCGTCCTAGGGCGAGAGTGGTACTAGGATGGGTGACCCCTTGGGAAGTCCCCGTGTTGCACCCCCCTTTTCAATTTTTTTTCCTTCGGTTAGGGTTGCTAATATACTTTATCCACCACAATTCTATTATCGAATCTCACGGCACCTTGGGCAAGACAACTTTGCTTCACTTGGAGGCTGGGCCCGCAAACCGAGGGCGTAGGGCTTGTGACCAGGTCTCCGTCGCTCCGGTGCCCATAACTTTTGATCCGTAAGGAGTTACTCGGTGTACAGCATGCCGTTACAAAGCTCTCCGAGAACTCTACGACGAGGGCATCTAGTTTTCTCGCTGTGCCCTTTTTGGAGCCCAAAATCAAATGTTTTCTTCAGTTTCGGGCCACTTTTCTATTTTTACTCTATTTTTCCGTCTGGGATCGTATGTCGTGAGCTGTTAAAAGGATGAAAACCTTACTCGTGGGACATTAGAGGGCCCTACAATGTGATGATATCACGTCTTGCGAGGATGCTACGTTGTTGAAGCGGATGGGTTGTCGTTAATCCCATTGGGCCTTCTGAATGGGCCATCTTTCTAGGCTGGGACTGTGAATCGTTAACACATAAAGGAATTGTTCCCCCAACATGACGGGTGCGATCAAACCAGCACTAATGCACCGGATCCCATCAGAACTCTGAAATTAAATGTGCTTAGGCGAGAGTAGTAGTAGGATGGGTGACCCCCTGGGAAGTCCTCGTGTTTTAAACCTTTTTTCAATTTTTTTTGCTCCGGTTAGGGTTGCCAATATACTTTATCCACCACATTTCTATTATCGAATCCCACGGCACCTTGGGCATGACAATATCGCTTCACGGGGAGGCTGGGCCAGCAAACCGAGGGCGTAGGGCTTGTGACCAGGTCTCCGCTGCTCCGGTGCCCATAACTTTTGATCCGTATGGAGTTACACGGCGCACAGCATACCGTTGCAAAGCTCTCCGAGAGCTCTACGACAGGGGCAGCTAGCTTGCTCGCTGTGACCTTTTTGGAGCCCAAAATTGAACATTTTCATCAGTTTTGGGCCACTTTTCTATTTTTGCTCTGTTTTTCTGTCCCGGATCGTACGTCGTGAGCTGTTAAAAGGACGACGACCTTACTTGCGGGACATTAGAGGGCTCAACAATGCGTCAATATCATGTCTTGCGAGGATGCTGCGTTGTTGAAGCAGATGGGTTGTCGTTAAACCCATTGGGCCTTCTGAATGGGCCATCTCTCTAGGCTAGGACTGTGAACCGTTAACACATAAAGGAATTGTGCCCTCAACATGACGGGTGTGATCAAACCAGCACTAATGCACCGGATCCCATCAGAACTCCGAAATTAAGCGAGCTTGGGCGAGAGTAGTACTAGGATGGGTAACCCCCTGGGAAGTCCTCGGGTTGCACCCCTTTTTTAATTTTTTTTGCTCCGGTTTGGGTTGCCAATATACTTTATCCACCATATTTCTATTATAGAATCCCATGGCACCTTGGGCAAGACAACATTGATTCACATGGAGGCTGGGCCAGCAAACCGATGGCATAGGGCTTGTGACCAGGTCTCCGTTGCTCCGGTGCCCATAACTTTTGATCCGTAAGGAGTTACGTGGCGCACAGCATACCGTTGCAAAGCGCTCTGAGAGCTCTACGATGGGGGTAGCTAGCCTGCTCGTTGTACCATTTTTGGAGCCCAAAATCAAATGTTTTCATTTGTTTCGTGCCAATTTTCTTCTTTTGTGTTGTTTTTCCATCCTGGATCGTACGTCGTGAGCGGTTAAAAGGATGACAACCAAACTCGCGGCACATTAGAGGGCCCTACAACGCGTCAATATCACGTCTTGTGAGGATGTTGCGTTGTTGAAGCCGAAGGGTTGTCGTTAAGCACATTGGGCCTTCTGAGTGGGCCATCTCTCTAGGCTGGGAATGTGAACCGTTAACACATAAAGGAATTGTGCCCTCAACATGACGGGTGCGATCATACCAGCACTAATGCACTCGATCCCATCAGAACTCCGAAGTTAAGTGTACTTGGGCGAAAGTAGTACTATGATGGGTGACCCCCTGGGAAGTCTTCGTGTTGCACCCCACTTTTCAATTTTTTTTGCTCCGATTAGGGTTGCCAATATACTTTATCCACCACATTTCTATTATCGAATCCCACAGCACCTTGGGCAAGATAACTTCGCTTCACTTGGAGGCTGGGCCAGCAAACCGAGGGCGTAGGGCTTGTGACCATGTCTCTGTCGCTCCGGTGCCCATAACTTTTGATCTGTAAGGAGTTACACGACGCACAACATACCGTTGCAAAGCACTCTGAGAGCTCTACGACGGGGGCAGCCAGCTGGCTCGCTGTGCCCTTTCTGGAGCCCGAAATCAAACTTTTTCATCATTTTAGGGCAATTTTTCTGTTTTTGCTCTGTTTTTATGTCCCGGATCATACGCTGTGAGTGGTTAAAAGGATCACAACCTTACTCGCGGGACATTAGAGGGCTCTACAATGCGTCGATATCATGTCTTGCGAGGATGCTGCGTTGTTGAAGCGGATGGGTTGTCGTTAAGCCCATTGGGCCTTCTAAATGGTCCATCTCTCTAGGCTGGGACTATGAACCATTAAAACATAAAGGAATTGTGCCCTCAACATGATGGGTACGATCATACCAGCACTAATGCACTGGATTCCATCAGAACTCCGAAATTAAGTGTGCTTGGACCAGAGTAGTACTAGGATGGGTGACCCCCTGGGAAGTCCTCGTGTTGCACCCCACTTTTCAATTTTTTTTGCTCCGGTTAGGGTTGCCAATATACTTTATTCACCACATTTCTATTATCGAATCCCACGGCACCTTGGGCAAGACAACACCACTACACGTGGAGGCTCGGCCAGCAAACAGAGGGCGTAGGGCTTGTGACTAGGTCTCCATCGCTCCGGTGCCCATTACTTTTGATCTGTAAGGAGTTACGCGGCGCACAGCATACCGTTGCAAAGCTCTACGAGAGCTCTACAATGGGGGTAGCCAGCTTGCTTGCTGTACCATTTTTGGTGCCCAAAATCGAACGTTTTCACCAGTTTCAGGCCACTTTTCTATTTTTGGTATGTTTTTCCATCTCGGATCGTACATCGTGGCTTTTAAAAGGATGACAACCTTACTCGCGGGACATTAGAGGGCCCTACAAAGCGTCGATATCACGTCTCGCGAGGATGGTCCGTTGTTGAAGGGGAGGGGGGGCGTGAAGCCCATTGGGCCTTCTGAATGGGCCATCTCTCTAGGCTGGGACTTTGAACTGTTAACACATAAAAGAATTGTACCCTCAACATCACGGGTGTGATTATACCAGCACTAATGCACCGGATCCCATCAGAACTCCGAAGTTAAGCGTGCTTGGGCGAGAGTAGTACTAGGATGGGTGACCCCCTGGGAAGTCCTCGTGTTGCACCCCCCATTTCAATTTTTTTTGCTCCGGTTGGGGTAGCCAATATGCTTTATCCACCACATTTCTATTATCGAATCCCATGGCACCTTGGGCGAGACAACTTCGCTTCACGTGGAGGCTGGGCCACCAAACTGAGGGCGTAGGGCTTCTAACCTGGTCTATGTGGCTCTGGTGCCCATAACTTTTGATCCGTAAGGAGTTACCCTGCACACAACATACGGTTGCAAAGCTCTTCGAGAGCTCTAAGACGGGGGCAGCCAGCGTGCTCGCTGTGCCCGTTTTTCGAGCCCAAAATTGAACATTTTCATCAGTTTCGGGCCACTTTTCTTATTTAGCTCTATTTTTCCGTCCTGTATCGTACGTCGTGAGTTGTTAAAAGGACAAAAACCTTACTCGCGGGATATTACCAGGCCCTACAATGCGTCGATATCAAGTCTTACGAAGCTGCTGCATTGTTGAAGCGATGGGTTGTGGTTAAGCCCATTGGGCCTTTTGAATGGGCCATCCCTCTAGGCTGGCATTGTGAACCGTCAACACATAAAGGATTTGTGCCATCAACATGACGGGTGCAATCATAGCAGCAATAATGCACCGGATCCCATCAGAACTCCGAAGTTAAGTGTGCTTGGGTGAGAGTAGTACTAGGATCGGTGACCCCCTAGAAAGTCCTCATGTTGCACCCCCTTTTTCAATTTTTTTTACTCCGGTTAGCGTTGCCAAGATACTTTATCTACCACATTTCTATTATCAAATCCCATGGCACCTTGGGCAAGACAACTTCGCTTCACGTGGAGGCTGGGCGGGCAAACCGAGGGCGTAGTGCTTGTGTCCAGGTGTCCGTCGCTCTGGTGACCCTAACTTTTTATCTGTAAAGAGTTACGCGGCACACAACATACAGTTGCAAAGCTCTGTGAGAGCTCTACGACGGGGGCAGCAAGCTTGCTCACTGTGCCCTTTTTGGTGCCCAAAATTGAACGTTTTCATCAGTTTCGGGCTATTTTTCTATTTTTGCTCTATTTTTCCAACCCGGATCGTACGTCGTGAGCTTCTAAAAGCATGACAACCTTACTCGCGGGACATTAGAGGGCCATACAACGCGTTGATATCACGTCTTGCGAGGATGCTGCGTTGTTGAAGTGGATTGGTTGTCGTTAAGCCCATTGGGCCTTCTGAATGGGCCATCTCTCTAGGCTAGGACTGTGAACCGTTGACACATAAAGGAATTGTGCCCTCAACATGACGGGTGCGATCATACCAGTACTAATGCACCGAATCCCATCAGAACCCCGAAGTTAAGCGTGCTTGGGTGGGAGTAGTTCTAGGATGGGTGACCCCTTGGGAAGTACTCGTGTTACACCCCTCTTTTCAATTTTTTTTGCTCCGGTTAGGGTTGCCAAGATACTTTATCCACCACATTTATATTATTGAACTCTACGGCACCTTGGGCAAGACAACTTCGCTTCACGTCGAGGCTGGGCCAACAAACCGAGGGCGTAAGGCTTGTGACCAGGTCTCCGTCGCTCCGATGCCCATAACTTTTGATCCGTAAGGAGTTACATGGTGCACAGCTTTCCGTTGCAAAGCTCTCCGAGAGCTCTATGACAGGGGCACCTTGCTTGCTCACTGTACCCTTTTTGGAGCCCAAAATCGAACGTTTTCATCAATTTTCGGCCAATTTTCTATTTTTGCCCTATTTTTCCGTCCCGGATAGTACGCCGTGAGTTGTTAAAAGGACGACAACCTTACTCGCGGGACATTAGAGGGCCCTACAATGCGTCGATATCACGTCTTGCTAAGGTGCTGCGTTGTTGAAGTGGATGGGTTGTCGTTAAGACCATTGGCCCTTTTGAATGGGCCATCACTCTAGGCTGGGACTGTGAACCGTTAACACATAAAGGAATTGTGCCCTCAACATGACGGGTGCGATCATTCCAGAACTAATGCACCGGATGCCATCAGAACTCCGAAGCTAAGCGTGCTTGGGCGAGAGTAGTACTAGGATGGGTGACCCCCCAGGAAGTCCTCGTGTTGCATCCCCCTTTTCAATTTTTTTGCTCCGGTTAGGGTTGTCAAGATACTTTATCCACCATATTTCTATTATCGAACCCCACGGCACCTTGGGCAAGGCAACTTCGCTTCACATGGAGGATGGGCCAGCAAACCGAGGGCGTAAGGCTTGTGACCAGGTCTCCTTCGCTCCGGTGCCCATAACATTTGATCCGTAAGGAGTTACGCGGCGCACAACATACCGTTGCAAAGCTCTCCGAGAGCTCTACGATAGGGGCAGAAAGCTTGCTCGCTGTACCCTTTTTGGATCCCAAAATCGAACGTTTTCATCAATTTTCGGCCAAATTTTGACTTTTGCTATGTTTTTTCGTCCTGGATCGTACGTCGTGAGCTGTTAAAAGGACGACAACCTTACTCGTGGGACATTAGAGGGCCCTACAATACGTCGATATCACGTTTTTCGAGGATGCTACGTTGTTGAAGTGGATGGGTTGTCGTTAAGCCCATTGGGCCTTTTGAATAGACCATCTCTCTAGGATGGGACTGTGAACCGTTAACAAATAAAGGAATTGTGCCCTCAACATGACGGGTGCAATCATACCAGCAATAATGCACCCGATCCCATCAGAACTCCGAAGTTAAGCGTGCTTGGGCGAGAGTAGTACTAGGATGGGTAACCCCCTGGGAAGTCCTCGTGTTGCACCCCCCTTTTCAATTTTTTTTGCTCTGGTTAGGGTTGCCAAGATACTTTATCCACCGCATTTCTATTATCGAATCCCACGGCACCTTGGGCAAGACAACTTCGCTTCACGTGGAGGCTGGGCCCGCAAACCGAGGGCGTAGGGCTTGTGACCAGGTCTCCGTCGCTCCGGTGCCCATAAATTTTTATCCGTAAGGAGTTATGCGGCGCACAGCATACCGTTGGAAAGCTCTCCTGGAGCTCTACGACAGGGGTAGCCTGCTTGCTAGCTGTGCCCTTTTTGGAGCCCAAAATTGAATGTTTTCATTAGTTTCGGGCCACTTTTTTATTTTTGCTATGTTTTTCTGTCCTGGATTGTACGTCGTGAGTTGTTAAAAGGATGACAAAATTACTCGCGGGACATTAGGGGGCCCTACAATGCGTCGATATCATGTCTTGCAAGGATGCTGCGTTGTTGACGCGGATGGGTAGTCATTAAGCCCATTGGGCCTTCTAAATTGGCCATCTCTCTAGGCTGGGACTGTGAACCATTAACACATAAAGGAATTCTGCCCTCAACATGACGGGTGCGATCATACCAGCACTAATGCACCGGATCCCATCAGAACTCCGATGTTAAGCGTGCTTGGGCGTGAGTAGTACTAGGATGGGTGACCCCCTGGGAAGTCCTCGTGTTGCACCCCCCTTTTCAATTTTTTTTCCTCCGGTTAGGGTTGCCAAGATACTTTATCCACCACATTTCTATTATCGAATCCCACGGCACCTTGGGCAAGAAAACTTCCCTTCACGTGTAGAATGGGCCAGCAAACCGAGGGCCTAGGGCTTGTGACCAGGTCTCCGTCGCTCCGGTGCCCATCACTTTTGATCCGTAAGGAGTTACACGGCGCACAGCATACCGTTGCAAAAGCTCTGCGAGAGCTCTATGATAGGGGCAGCATGCCTGCTTGCTGTACCCTTTTTGGAGCCCAAAATCGAACGTTTTCATAAGTTTCTGGCCACTTTTCTTTTTTTGCTATGTTTTTCCGTCCCGGATCGTACGTCGTGAGCTGTTAAAAGGACAACAACCTTACTCGTGGGACATTAGAGGGCCTGACAACGCGTCGATATCACGCCTTTGGAGGATGCTACGTTGTTGAAGTGGGTGGGTTGTCGTTAAGCCCATTGGGCCTTCTAAATGGTCCATCTCTCTAGGCTAGGACTGTGAACCGTTAACACTTAAAGGAATTGTGCCCTCAACATGACGGGTGCGATTATACCAGCACTAATGCACCGGATCCTATCAGAACTCCGAAGTTAAGCATGCTTGGGCGAGAGTAGTACTAGGATGTGTGACCTCGTGGGAAGTCCACGTGTTGCACCCCCCTTTTCAATTTTTTTTGCTCCGGTTAGGGTTGCCAAGATACTTTATCCACCACATTTCTATTATCGAATCCCATGGCACCTTGGGCAAGATAACTTCGCTTCACGTGGAGGCTGGGCCAGCAAACCGAGGGCGTAGGGCTTGTGACCAGGTGTCCTTCGCTCCGGTGCCCATAACTTTTGATCTGTAAGGTGTTAGGCAGCGCACAACATACCGTTACAAACCTCTCCGATAGTTCTACGATGAGGGAAGCCAGCTTGCTCGCTGTGCCCATTTTTGGAGCCCAAAATCGAACGTTTTCATCGGTTTCGGTCTACTTTTCTTATTTAGCTATGTTTTTTCATCCCGGATCGTACGTCGTGAGACGTTAAAAGGATGAAAACTTTACTCGCGGGACATTAGAGGGCCCTACAATGCGTCGATATCACGTCTTGCGAGGATGCTACGTTGTTGAAACGGATGGGTTGTCGTTAAGCCCATTGGGCCTTCTAAATGGGCCATCTCTCTAGGCTGGGACTGTGAACCGTTAACACATAAAGGAATTGTGCCCTCAACATGATGGGTGCGATCATACCAGCACTAATGCACCGGATCCCATCAGAACTCTGAAGTTAAGTGTGCTCGGGTGAGAGTAGTACTAGGATAGGTGACCCCCAAGTAAGTCCTCGTGTTGCACCCCTCTTTTCAATTTTTTTTACTCCGGTTAGCGTTGCCAAGATACTTTATCTACCACATTTCTATTATCAAATCCCATGGCACCTTGGGCAAGACAACTTCGCTTCACGTGGAGGATGGGCCAACAAACCGAGGGCGTAGGGCTTGTGACCAGGTCTCCGTCGCTCTGGTGACCATAACTTTTTATCTGTAAAGAGTTACGCGGCACACAACATACAGTTGCAAAGCTCTGTGAGAGCTCTACGACGGGGGCAGCAAGCTTGCTCACTGTGCCCTTTTTGGTGCCCAAAATTGAACGTTTTCATCAGTTTCGGGCTATTTTTCTATTTTTGCTCTATTTTTCCATCCCGGATCGTACGTCGTGAGCTTCTAAAAGCATGACAACCTTACTCGCGGGACATTAGAGGGCCGTACAACGCGTTGATATCACGTCTTGCGAGGATGCTGCGTTGTTGAAGTGGATTGGTTGTCGTTAAGCCCATTGGGCCTTCTGAATGGGCCATCTCTCTAGGCTAGGACTGTGAACCGTTGACACATAAAGGAATTGTGCCCTCAACATGACGGGTGCGATCATACCAGTACTAATGCACCGAATCCCATCAGAACCCCGAAGTTAAGCGTGCTTGGGCGGGAGTAGTTCTAGGATGGGTGACCCCTTGGGAAGTCCTCGTGTTACACCCCTCTTTTCAATTTTTTTTGCTCCGGTTAGGGTTGCCAAGATACTTTATCCACCACATTTATATTATTGAACTCTACGGGCCCTTGGGCAATACAACTTCGCTTCACGTGGAGGTTGGGCCAGCAAACCGAGGGCGTAGGGCTTGTGACCAGGTCTCCGTCGCTCCGATGCCCATAACTTTTGATCCGTAAGGAGTTACATGGTGCACAGCTTTCCGTTGCAAAGCTCTCCGAGAGTTCTATGACAGGGGCAGCTAGCTTGCTCACTGTACCCTTTTTAGAGCCCAAAATCGAACGTTTTCATCAATTTCCGACCAATTTTCTACTTTTGCTCTATTTTTTCGTCCTAGATCGTACGTCGTGAGCTGTTAAAAGGACGACAACCTTACTCGCGGGACATTAGAGGGCCCTACAATGCGTCGATATCACGTTTTGCGAGGATGCTGCGTTGTCGAAGTGGATGGGTTGTCGTTAAGCCCATTGAGCCTTTTGAATGGACCATCTCTCTAGGCTGGGACTGTGAACCGTTAACACAAAAAGGAATTGTGCCCTCAACATGACGGGTACAATCATACCAGCACCAATCCACGGGATCCCATCAGAACTCAGAAGTTAAGCGTGCTTGGGCGAGAGTAGTACTAGGATGGGTGACCCCCTAGGAAGTCCTCGTGTTGCACCCCCCTTTTCAATTTTTTTTGCTCCGGTTAGGGTTTCCAAGATACTTTATACACCATATTTCTATTATCGAACCCCACGGCACCTTGGGCAAGGCAACTTCGCTTCACGTGGAGGCTGGGCCAGCAAACCGAGAGCGTAGGGCTTGTGACCAGGTCTCCGTCGCTCCGGTGCCAATAACTTTTGATCCATAAGGAGTTACATGGTGCACAGCTTTCCGTTGCAAAGCTCTCCGAGAGCTCTATGACAGGGGCAGCTAGCTTGCTCGCTTTACCCTTTTTGGAGCCCAAAATTGAACGTTTTCATCAGTTTCGGGCCAATTTTCTATTTTTGCTCTATTTTTCCGTCCCGGATCGTACGTCGTGAGCTGTTAAAAGGACGACAACCTTACTCGCGGGACATTATAGGGCCCTACAACTCGTCGATATCACGTTTTGCGAGGATGCTACGTTATTGAAGTGAATGGGTTGTCGTTATGCCTATTCGGCCTTCTAAATGGGCCATCTCTCTAGGTTGGGACTGTGAACCGCTAACACTTAAAGGAATTGTGCCCTCAACATGACGGGTGCAATCATACCAGCACTAATGCACCGGATCCCATCAGAACTGCGAAGTTAAGCGTGATTGGGCGAGAGTAGCACTAGGATGGATGACCCTCTGGGAAGTCCTCGTGTTGCACCCCCCTTTTCAATTTTTTTTGCTCCGGTTAGGGTTGCCAAGATACTTTATCCACCATATGTCTATTATCGAACCCCACGGCACCTTGGGCAAGGCAACTTCGTTTCACGTGGAGGCTGGGCCAGCAAACCGAGGGCGTAGGGCTTGTGACCAGGTCTCCGTCGCTCCGGTGCCCATAACTTTTTATCCGTAAAGAGTTACTCGGCGCACAGCATACCGTTGAAAAGCTCTCTTAGAGCTCTACGTCGGGGGCAGCTTGCTTGCTTGCTTTGCCCTTTTTGGAGCCCAAAATTGAAAGTTTTCATCAGTTTCGGTCTACTTTTCTATTTTTGCTCCGTTTTTCTATCCCGGATCGTACGTCGTGAGCTATTAAAAGGATGACAACCTTACTCGCGGGAAATTAGAGGGCCCTACAATGCGTCGATATCACGTCTTGCGAGGATGCTGCGTTGTTGAAGTGGATGCGTTGTCGTTAAGCCCATTGGGCCTTTTGAATGGGCCATCTCTCTAGGCTGGGACTGTGAACCGTTAACACATACAGGAATTGTGCCCTCAACATGATGGGTGCGATCATACCAGTACTAATGCACCAGATCCCATCAGAACTCCGAAGTTAAGCGTGCTTGGGCGAGAGTAGTACAAGGATAGGTGACCCCGTGGGAAGTCCTCGTGTTGCACCCCCATTTTCAATTTTTTTTGCTCCGGTTAGGGTTGCCAAGATACTTTATCCACCACATTTCTATTATCGAACCCCACGGCACCTTGGGCAAGACAACTTCGCTTCATGTGGAGGCTAGGCCAGCAAACCGAGGGCGTCGGGCTTGTGACCAAGTCTCCGTCGCTCCGGTGCCCATAACTTTTTATCTATAAGGAGTTACGTGGCGCACAGCATACCGTTGCAAAGCTGTCCGAGAGCTCTATGACGGGGGCATCTTGCTTGCTTGCTGTGCCCTTTTTGGAGCCCCAAATTGATCGTTTTCATCAGTTTCGGGCCACTTTTCTACTTTTGCTCTGTTTTTCCGTCCCGGATCATACGTCGTGAGGTGTTTAAAGGATGACAACCTTACTCGCGGGACATTAGAGGGCCCTACAATGCGTCGATATCACGTTTTGCGAGGATGCTGCGTTGTTGAAGTCGATGGGTTGTCGTTAAGCCCTTTGGGCCGTTTGAATGGGCCATCTCTCTAGGCTGGGACTGTGAACCGTTAACACATAAAGAATTGTGCCCTCAACATGACGGGTGCGATCATACTTGCAATAATGCACCGGATCCCTTCAGAACTCCGAAGTTAAACGTGCTTGGGCAATAGTAGTACTTGGATGGCTGACCCCCTAGGAAGTCCTTGTGTTGCACCCCCCTTTTCACTTTTTTTTGCTCCGGTTAGGGTTGCCAAGATACTTTATCCACCACATTTCTATTATCGAACCCCACGGCACCTTGGGCAAGACAACTTCGCTTCACGTGTTGGCTGGGCCAACAAACCGAGGGCGTAGGGCTTGTGACCAAGTCTCCGTCTGTGAGGCCCGATCCCGAATAACGTGTATTACCTCAATTTATGTGCCCTGTCTTGGTTCTCGTGCTTGCTTTGTCAATCGTGCCTTGACTTAGAATTATGTTCTCTAATCCTCGACTTACGTGCCCTGACTTCGAATTGTGTGTGTTACCTAGTTTCATGTGCCCTGGCCTTGAAGGGCGTGTCTTAATCTAGGTTTAAGAGTCGTATCTCGATTTACGTACATTGCATTGAATT
The DNA here is from genome assembly GCA_037974665.1 of Ehretia macrophylla. Classification (NCBI taxonomy): domain Eukaryota; kingdom Viridiplantae; phylum Streptophyta; class Magnoliopsida; order Boraginales; family Ehretiaceae; genus Ehretia; species Ehretia macrophylla. The sequence goes on along the minus strand of CM075771.1, from coordinate 15,556,548 downwards.
ATGTGCCTTGCATTGGTTTACGTGCATTCACTTAGGATTGCGTGCATTAGTCTTGAAGTACGTGCCTTAGTCATGAAGTTCGTGTCCTACCTCGTAGTTCATGTCTACCTAATTCAAATAATATAAAATAATCCTACAAACACCACTAACTATTATTATAATCCTAATTCAAATCTCTACAAAATCCACTAACACCTAAATATTATATTTTAAACTCACTACAAGACAAAATCTCACAAACCTCTAAACATATCCTATATTCTATTCTACCTAAAATCCCTAAATACCCAACATTCTCTTACACACATGCTAAAACAATTCAAAAGATGCTCAAAAGATGACACAAAATCTGATTTTTGCATGCCCAAGGCCAACATTTGCATCAACAATTGCAAAAGCTTCTATTTTCTCTCATTTCTCTCACTCTCCTCACATTTCTCTCTCTCACTCTCATTCTTCTCTCTCAATCTCGGTTTTGGCTGAGTTCATACACCTCTTAGCTCATCTTCATCATCATATGGTTAATCAAGACAAGCCACAAGCAAAGGAACTCAACCAAGCTAGCTAGGTTGCAAGAAAACTCACATGCAAGCTCTTGGGTCTTCATTTCGGCCCTAGGTGAGTTACTAAGCTTCCATTTCTTTTCTTCTTGTTCTAACCACATGCATGTACTAAGAGCTTGGTCACTAAGCTAGGAAAAATAGAGAAAACCAAGTTGGAATCTCGGCTAGGCAAAGAAGACGAAGAAAATTGTTCTTCAACAAGTTTTTGTGCATCTTCTTGGTGATTTGCTAAGGTGAGGGCTAAAACCTTTTGAAAATCCTTCAAAAATCCACATGCATGCTCTTAAATGTATGTCTTTGCTTCTGTACTTGAGTTATATGTTCGTTCATAAGCTTCTTCAACCATGCATGGCAAGATTTTGGCTTGAAAGTGATGATAGGTGAAGTCGGATTATGTGACAGCTCTCTGACCTGTTGTTTCGAGGTGAGTTTGGATAGGCAAATGATGTTGAAAATGCACGAAAATTGGTAGGTGACTAGTTTGGCCAGTTTTGAACATTTTGCACAGAAATAGGACAAAGCTAATTTTGACTCTAAGATTCTCAAAATGGCAAATCTTTAAAATGTGTCCAAATCTGGAAATCTGGAAAAATGAAGCAGGTTTTGGCAGATTCACTGTCCTGTAGAACGAACCATTTTTGACTTAGTAAATGATATCCAAAATGCATGAAATTTGATATGATGCTAGATTATTCAGTTCTGGACATTTTTGTCAGAAATGGACTAAGGCTAAAACGGACCCTAAAGTCCTCAAAAATGAGAAGTATTGAAATGTGTGCAAATCTGGACAGTTTTGTGCTATCCCACTGTTTCGGCTATAACTAATGATCCCGAACTCCAAATGATGCAAGGTTTGTTTCTGATTTTAGTTAACTTCTTAAGATTTAATTTGATATCTTATTCACTGGAGTTGGAGATTTTTTTCTTGTCTTAACGATTGTGGGAAAACAGCCTATTGCAGTGAGGGTTTCACTTGGTTGTATGCTTAGAAAAATTGTTGTAACTTCTCTTTTGGTATTAATTGCTTGGGATTGTGACATTGGGATGTTGTGTGGACTGTTTTGAGTACTTGGGGATGTTTGGATTAATTGATGCTTGGCTTGAGATTGATTTTGAGTTGACTTGGGGCTTAATTGCACGGGTAAGCACAAAATGGAAACCTTAGTGACTAGGCGAACTTGCTAAGTGTTGATCATTTGAATATTGTGTGGAATTATATGCTTAGTAGGCTGCCCGTAGATGCCTTTATAGCCTTAAATGTGATTTTGATCATTGCATGTTGACAAATAGACCTTTCTTGCATCCGAGCCCACGTAGATGTTGTTGCATGTTGAATAATCTTAATATTTGATTACGTGGACTTTGAAATGAGTTATATGACTTGATTTACATGTGTTACATGGCTACCCGTTTAATGTTCATATAACTCCATATGCTTTTCAAGTGAAATTACTTGTCTATTTGTAATACCCGAGCCCGGAATGTGAAAATTCCTTGTTTATTATTTTGAAAATTGTATTTCCTTAAATTCTTTGAGAATTAATTGTTACTTTCTTGCCGTCGCAACGTGCATTGCATTTAGGGAGCGACAGCTAGAGAACGGTTTCTAGTCCTCAGCAAATAGTGAAACTAGTATTTAGATGACTTAAATTTTATATTTTAATTGTTGTTAGCTATAATTAATATTTCCTTAGTTAAAATGGCTTTAAAGTGCACAAAATAAGGCCATTTGACCAAGTTTTAAGTAATTGACCAAGCCTTGACCAACTTTGACCTAACTTGTCACCTAATAAGCTTTTAACTTAGCAAAATAAAAATAAAAAACCAGCTGAAAACAGAACCTTGTGCTGGCCGAAAATATTGAAGAGAAAAAAAATCATTTTCAACTTTCAAAACTTCCAATCTTCGCGTGAGCTTGTGAGCGGTTGTTACCGAGCCATCCAGCGTTGTTTTCCTAGCGACTAGGAGTGCCTAAGGTGAAGGAAGCACGTTATATGTGCATTTAAATGTTGTGTATGTTAACTTTGTAATTTTTAGATTTTATCCGTAGATTGTTGTTTAAAGCGTTTTGATGCTTCTAGAATGTTCCTTGTTGATTGTAGAACATGTATTTATAGCTTTTTAACATTTTCTGCGGTTAAATATTGAGATGGCAATTTAATTTGGACGTTGAATAGTGTTTTATGAATAGTAAACCCTTGGAACGATGAAGTTGTTCCGTTATGCTGTCCGTTGATGTAGAATTGTGCTAGGTGTTCTAGAATCCCTAAATGCATGGTTTTTTTGGGTTGCGTAATAGAAAAAACGAGAATTACGCCTTGGTGAAAGTCGCGGTCGTTTAGGTCGAGTTTGGCATTTTCTCGTTTTGCATGTTGGCATTGTTTCGGGAGGCCATGGAAAAACTTTTGGTGCGAATATGGCGTTGGTTGGGTCTTTGGTTGATATAGTTGTAGTTCAAACGAGCAAAGGGGGACAACGGGACTTTGCATGAATTCTAGGGTTAAGTAGGGTTTCGGGGTCTTTAGACGTGCCTTATAGTGACCTAGGAAGATTGGCAAAGTCAGTTTCCAGAACTCGTGGGTCGTTTGGAAATGGCAGTGTTTTGATAGTTGGGGCCGATTTGTGTTTTTTGCTTGTTTTCTTGATTTTATGCCTATAGAATGCTTAGGGTTGCTTGAAATACTTGTTTGAATTGATTTGGATTGAAATGTTTATCAATTGTTGCTATTGCGTGCGAGAGTAACCTACTTTGTTATTCTCCCACGTGTGGCTTTATCGCTTGTTTATCGCCTTGTATCGAGTCTTGCATTGAATAGTGTCTCGCGCGTGAGTGATGGGCCTCTCTGGGTAGCCTCGGGTTGCCAGTGTTGGTTGCTCTAGCTCCGCTGCTATTCCCTTTTCTCGCTTGGGTTGCCTCCCAGGGAGATTTGGGTCGTAGATTGATGGATACTTCCGGGGTATTCCAAACTGGTGTTATAAGGTGGTTTGGGCCAGCATGTCGTCATCAAACTTGTGTTTGAAAGTTGCTCGTGAAAAGAGTATCGTATCCTTTGAATGAGTGTTTACAGCTTTAAATACTTGCCTTGCTTTATTGATGGCTTATTGTATCTCTATATGATATTTGTATGAATTGCTTGGCTAATTGCATTGCATACTCCTCTCATCTCCGTCCTTGAGACCAATTGCCCTCGCTGAGCAATAGTTTTTGCTCATTCCTCTCTATACTATATTTTTACAGGAGTAGTTGAAGCAGACCCTCTTGAGGTAATTGAGGAGGAGGAACAGGTGGAGGTGTTCCCGTGATAGCACTTCTTTGCTTTGCTGGTGGTTGGTTACCAGATTTTGTGCGAGCCTTGCTTGATATGTATGTTGCTTGGAAGTCGCTTAATTTTGAGGCTTGTAGCCTTGTATGTATTTTCTAGTTTGAGACCTCTACGGTCTTATGTTGTATAAGTTGAAAGAATGTAAAGTTGTAAACTTATACTCTTGTGACTAGTAAGGAAATGCATGCTAATGGAATTGATTAGTGGCATAAATACTTGTGTAGTATGCATATCATTTTTGGGTTGCAAAGTTGGTTAATAAGGAATGTATGTTTCAAAGAAAGTTGGCTTGTTTTAATTGTTTTATGGCTTTCGCAAGTATTATGTTGATTTTAGGGTTTTCGGATCGTCCGCGGTACAGAGGAGACTCCGTCCGTGTGTCGGGTCCGGGCTTGGCCTTTTGCGGGGTCGGGTCGGGGCGTGACATCTTTAGGTGGTATCAGAGCATGATAGTCTTGCATGAGCCGGGATATGATTCTAGGTCTGTAGGGTAAAGGTCTAAAATGCTAAAGTGTTTATGTATGATTGCTAAGTGAAAAGAAAATGTTATAGCATGACTTTGTGAACTTGGAGTGTTTATGTGTTTAAGTGAAATAGTTTGGCAAGTTAAACTTGTCTTATGTGAATTGTGTGATAGAATATTGGATTGCTATTGACTTGAGTGTTATCTAATCTTATGTGCTATATTTCTGTCTATAAACTGCTTTTAAATGTTGCCAGCTATTGTGAATTGCTACTATGCCGCCACGTCGTGGTACTCCAGGTATAGGGTCAGATGAAGAGGCAGCAGAACAGGGTCAGCAACCGTTGCCTGAGCAGTTTATGGCTCCCATGACTACTGCAATTGACCGGATTACACAAGTGCTGCATAAGTAGAGGTAGGACAGGAATAATCCCCAGGGAAATCAAGCTAATCCTGGTGGACAAGGGTATAGAGTTGAGAATAACCAGCTAGAGAAATTTATGAGGCACGAGCCGGGAAAGTTCTTCGGAGAGCCGGATGATGAGGCGGCCGAGAGATGGATTAATCGTGTTGAGAAAATTTTCACCGCTTTGAGGTACACAGATGAGGCAAGAATATATTATGCGTCATTCTTGTTTGAGGGTAATGCAGAGCAGTGGTGGAATACTGTCAAGAGGAGGTGGGATTGTGAGGATGTACCACATTTGTGGGATGATTTTGTAAGTGAGTTTCGGGACAAGTATATTCCCGAGATGGCTATGGAAAGGTGGGAGGATGAGTTTGTGGCCCTGAAGCAAGGAAATATGACTGTTGCACAGTACGAGGCTAGGTTTGTCAGCCTGTCGAGGTATATGCCCGAGTTGGTACGGCCGGCTAGGAGGATGATTCATAGGTTTGTCCGTGGGCTGAGAATGGATATTCAGTTGCATTTGACTGGGCAGACCTACACTACTTTTCCCGAGGCATTTCAGGTAGCCTCGAAGTTTGAGAAACGGAAGGCTGAGATGATAGCTGAGAGCAGTCAGCCGAGTAAGAAGCAGTATTTGGGCCAGAGCAGCCAGGTCAGCCGAGGCAGTATCAGACTTCTGCACAGGTTCCTCAGCAACGTCCGTATCAGCCACAGCAGCAGATTCAGGCTAGGCCAGCTGTGACTAGACCTCAGCAGGGAGGTACAGTTCCTACTACTGCCAGAGCCCGAGTACCTACAGGAAACACTGTTGTAAGGCAAAATCAGAAGTGTAACTATTGTAATCGATCAGGGCATATTGAGGCTAATTGCTGGAGGAAGAGTGGTAAATGCATAGGCTGTGGGAGTGATGATCATAGGGTGAGAGATTGCCCTAAGTATAACAATGTTCAGGGCTGTACTGGATGCCAAGGTGTTCAGAATAGGGCTGCAGGTGCACGTCTAGCACAGAGGGTTCCGGCTAGGGTCTTTGCACTGGATGCAGAGGAGCTACCCGATACCACAGCTATAGTGGAAGGTACCTTTCTTCTCAATACTCAACCAGTTAAAGTTTTGATTGATCCCGGAGCTACACATTCATTTATAACTCCTGCATGTGCACGATCTGTGAATGTTTGCATTGATAAATTGCCGCATGAAGTTGAAGTTAGTACACCTTTGGGTGCAAAATTTGTTACTGAGTCTATTTGCAAATCTTGTGATATATGCATTGAGAACCATAAATTTCCTGCTAATTTGATTATACTGCCATTCCGTGACTTTGAAATCATTTTGGGAATGGACTGGTTGGGGAAGTACTATGCTCAGTTGGATTGTAGAACAAAGGTTGTTTATCTTCAGGTTCCTGACCTACCGGTACTGGAGATTGTTGGGAATTGCAGGGCTGCCCGAATTCCTCTTTTATCGGCGATCAAGACTTCTAAGTTGTTGAATAGGGGTTGTGAAGCTTACCTAGCCTATTTGATCAACCAGCCTACTGATAAGTTGAGTTTGAATGAGGTTCCGATTGTTAGAGACTTCCCTGGTGTATTTCCCGAGGAATTACCGGGTTTACCACCGGATAGGGAGATTGAGTTCGTGATTGATCTTGTGCCAGGCACTGCGCCAATTTCTAGGAGTCCTTATAGAATGGCATCGGCTGAACTTCAGGAGTTAAAAATTCAGCTTCAGAATTTGCTTGAGAAAGGGTTTATACAACCTAGTTCTTCGCCGTGGGGTGCGCCTGTGTTGTTTGTGAGAAAGAAAGACGGCACGCTACGGCTATGCATTGATTACAGGGGACTTAATCAAGTCACGATTAAGAATAAATACCCCTTGCCGTTGATTGAAGAATTGTTTGACTAGTTGCAGGGTGCGAGTGTTTATTCCAAATTTGACTTGAGGCAGGGTTACTATCAACTTAGAATTCGGAATGACGATATACCAAAGACGGTATTCAGGACTAGATATGGCCACTATGAATTTGTTGTTTTGCTTTTTGGTTTGACGAATGCACCAGCCGCATTCATGGACTTGATGCAGAGGGTTTTCGACCTTACCTTGATCAGTTTGTCGTGATCTTTATTGACGACATTTTAGTGTATTCGAAGAACGAGGCTGAACATGAGCAACACTTGAAGATTGTGCTTCAGACTTTGCAGGAAAACAAGCTTTTTGCTAAATTCAGCAAGTGTGAGTTCTGGCTGAATCAAATATCTTTTCTAGGCCATATCATTTCAGATCAAGGAATTTTAGTGGACCCAGCTAAGATTGAAGTTGTTTCATCTTGGAAGAGACCTGAGTCGGTGTCAGAGATTCGGAATTTTCTTGGGTTGGCAGGTTACTACCGGAGATTTGTTAAAGACTTTTCCAAAATTTCTGGACCTTTGAGCCAGTTGACTCGGAAGAAAGTTGCTTACAACTGGGATGCCAAATGTGAATCCAGTTTCCAAGAATTGAAGAAGATACTAACTACAGCTCCTATACTAGCTTTACCTGAGGGAACCGAAAACTTTGTTGTCTACAGTGATGCATCTAAAGAAGGTTTGGGCTGTGTTTTAATGCAGAATGGTAAGGTGATTGCTTATGCTTCCAGGAAGTTGAAACCTTATGAAGTCAATTACCCTACACATGATCTTGAGTTAGCTGCAGTTGTGTTTGCTTTGAAGAAGTGGCATCACTACTTGTGGGGTAGCAGATTTGAAATATTTACTGACCACAAGAGTCTCAAGTATTTGTTTTCACAGAAGGATTTGAATATGAGGCAACGGAGATGGCTGGAGCTATTGAGTGGTTACAACTGTTCTATAAACTATGTGCCAGGTAAGGCAAATGTTGTTGCTGATGCTTTGAGCCGAAAGGCTACTGTTGCAAGCTTAATTATCAAGGATTGGGAGACTTTGGAAGAAATTTGTTCATGGAAGCCAGAAGCTACTGAGGTAGGGATTCGATTTGCTAGTTTGCAGATTCAGTCAGGGTTGCTAGCACAGATCAGAGAGGCTTAGAAGACTGATCCTCACATCATGAAGATCCAAGAAAAATCAAAAGGGGGAGAGTCGGAGTTTAAATTACATGCAGATGGTATCTTTAGATTCAGGGACAGAGTATGTGTTCCTGGTGATCCGACTTTGAAGAATGAGATCCTGTCCGAGGCACATAATTCGAGGTATACGATTCACCCGGGCAGTACTAAAATGTATAGAGATTTGAAACAACACTTCTGGTGGAACAATATGAAGAGGGAGATTGCTGGATATGTATCCAGATGTTTGACTTGTCAAAGGGTTAAAGTTGAGCATCAGAGGCCAGTCGGACTTCTACAGCCATTGTCTATTCCGCAATGGAAGTGGGTACATATAACAATGGACCTTGTGACCGATCTGCCTAGATCTCCGAGAGGATGTGATTCTGTTTGGGTTGTTGTGGACCGCTTGACTAAAGTTACACATTTTATTCCCGTGAACAAAGAGGATAGCCTTGATAAGCTAGCTGAGCTTTATGTTGCTAATATTATGAGATTGCATGGTGTGCCACAGAGTATAGTGTCAGATAGAGATCCCAAATTCAGATCTCGTTTTTTGCAGAAATTGCAAGAGGCCCTGGGAACTAAGTTAAGCTTCAGTACTGCATATCATCCACAAACTGATGGCCAGTCTGAGAGAACCATCAGGATCTTAGAAGACATGCTTCGGGCATGTGTGCTAGACTTTGGGAAGAACTGGGAGAAGTTTTTGCCTTTAGCGGAGTTCGCCTACAATAATAGTTATCAATCTACTATAGGTATGGCTCCCTATGAGGCACTGTATGGTCGGAAATGCAGATCCCCATTATATTGGGAAAAGGTTGGAGAGATGAGAACAGTTGATCCGACTGTGTTACCTGAGATGATTAAGATGGTAGATAATGTTCACCTTATTCGCCAGTGTATGCTTACAGCTCAGAGTCGTCAGAAGAGTTATGTGGATAAGCACCGTCGGGATCTTGAGTTTGCTTTGGGAGATTGGGTGTTTCTTAAGATTTCTCCTCGGAAGGGATTGATTCGGCACGGTAAGAGCGGGAAACTTAGTCCTAGGTATGTGGGTCCGTATGAGATCACCGAAAAGGTAGGTCCTTTGGCTTATCGGTTAGCTTTGCCTCCGAGCTTGTCGAGACTGCACGATGTGTTCCACGTGTCGATGTTAAAGAAATATCATCCAGACCCTTCACATGTACTTGAACCAGAGCCTTTGCAAATTGAAGAAAAGTTGTCTTATGGAGAGAAACCGATTCGAATTGTGGATCAAAAAGTTCAGGAGCTTCGCAGAAAGAGTATTCCGTTAGTAAAGGTTCTGTGGAATCATCATGGGTTTGAGGAAGCAACTTGGGAAAGAGAGGACCAAGTTCGGGATCAGTATCCGGAGTTGTTTGTTGACCAGGTAAGAATTGCGTGGGCGCAATTGTTTTAAGGGGGAGAGGGTGTAATACCCGAGCCCGGAATGTGAAAATTCCTTGTTTATTATTTTGAAAATTGTATTTCCTTAAATTCTTTGAGAATTAATTGTTACTTTCTTGCCGTCGCAACGTGCATTGCATTTAGGGAACGACAGCTAGAGAACGGTTTCTAGTCCTCAGCAAATAGTGAAACTAGTATTTAGATGACTTAAATTTTATATTTTAATTGTTGTTAGCTATAATTAATATTTCCTTAGTTAAAATGGCTTTAAAGTGCACAGAATAAGGCCATTTGACCAAGTTTTAAGTAATTGACCAAGCCTTGACCAACTTTGACCTAACCTGTCACCTAATAAGCTTTTAACTTAGCAAAATAAAAATAAAAAACCAGCTGAAAACAGAACCTTGTGCTGGCCGAAAATATTGAAGAGAAAAAAAATCATTTTCAACTTTCAAAACTTCCAATCTTCGCGTGAGCTTGTGCGGGGTTGCTACCGAGCCATCCAGCGTTGTTTTCCTAGCGACTAGGAGGCCCTAAGGTGAGGGAAGCACGTTATTTGCACATTTAAATGTTGTGTATCTTAACTTTGTAATTTTTAGATTTTATCCGTAGATTGTTGTTTAAAGCGTTTTGATGCTTCTAGAATGTTCCTTGTTGATTGTAGAACATGTATTTATAGCTTTTTAACATTTTTTGCGGTTAAATGTTGAGATTGTAATTTAAATTGATTGTTGAATAGTATTTTGTGAATTAGTAAACCCTTGGAACGATGAAGTTGTTCCGTTATGCTGTCCGTTGATGTAGAATTGTGCTAGGTGTGCTAGAATACCTAAATGCATGGTTTTTTTGGGTTGCGTAATGGAAAAAACGGGAATTAAGCCTTGTTGAAAGTTGGGGTCGTTTAGGTCGAGTTTGGCGTTTTCTCGTTTTGCATGTTGGCATTGTTTCAGGAGGCCATGGAAGCACTTTTGGTGCGATTATGGCGTTGGTTGGGTGTTTGGTTGGTATAGTTGTAGTTCAAACGAGCAAAGGGGGAAAACGGGACTTTGCGTGAATTCTAGGGTTAAGTAGGGTTTCGGGGTCTTTAGACGTGCCTTATAGTGACCTAGGAGGATTGGCGAAGTCGGTTTCTAGAACTTATGGCTCGTTTGGAAATGGTAGTGTTTTGATAGTTGGGGCCAATTTGTGTTTTTTGCTTGTTTTCTTGATTTTATGCCTATAGAATGCTTAGGGTTGCTTGAAATACTTGTTTGAATTGATTTGGATTGAAATGCTTATCAATTGTTGCTATTGCGTGCGAGAGTAACCTACTTTGTTATTCTCCCACGTGTGGCTTTATCGCTTGTTTATCGCCTTGTATCGAGTCTTGCATTGCATAGTGTCTCGCGCGTGAGTGATGGGCCTCTCTGGGTAGCCTCGGGTTGCCAGTGTTGGTTGCTCTAGCTCCGCTGCTATTCCCTTTTCTCGCTTGGGTTGCCTCCCAGGGAGATTTAGGTCGTAGATTGATGGATACTTCCGGGGTATTCCAAACTGGTGTTATAAGGTGGTTTGGGCCGGCGCGTCGTCATCGAATTCGTGTTTGAAAGTTGCTCGTGAAAAGAGTATCGTATCCTTTGAATGAGTGTTTATAGCTTTAAATACTTGCCTTGCTTTATTGATGGCTTATTGTATCTCTATATGATATTTGTATGAATTGCTTGGCTAATTGCATTGCATACTCCTCTCATCTCCGTCCTTGAGACCAATTGCCCTCGCTGAGCAATAGTTTTTGCTCATTTCTCTCTATACTATATTTTTACAGGAGTAGTTGAAGCAGACCCTCTTGAGGTAATTGAGGAGGAGGAACATGTGGAGGTGTTCCCATGATAGCACTTCTTTGCTTTGCTGGTAGTTGGTTACCAGATTTTGTGCGAGCCTTGCTTGATATGTATATTGCTTGGATGACGCTTAATTTTGAGGCTTGTAGCCTTGTATGTATTTTCTAGTTTGAGGCCCCTACGGTCTTATGTTGTATAAGTTGAAAGAATGTAAAGTTGTAAACTTATACTCTTGTGACTAGTAAGGAAATGCATGCTAATGGAATTGATTAGTGTCATAAATACTTGTGTAGTATGAATATCATTTTTGGGTTGCAAAGTTGGTTAAGAAGGAATGTATGTTTCAAAGAAAGTTGGCTTGTTTTAATTGTTTTATGGCTTTCGCAAGTATTATGTTGATTTTAGGGTTTTCGAATCGTCCGCGGTACAGAGGAGACTCCGTCCGTGTGTTGGGTCCGGGCTTGGCCTTTTGCGGGGTCGGGTCAGGGCGTGACACTATTCGTGCCTCGCTTGTTTACTTGTCAATGTGCAATCTTATGACTGTCCGGAGGCAACCTACTTTGTTGTCTTCCTAATGTGATATATTAAATGTCATAAATGTGCATTGCATACAAGGTTGCAACCTTTCAGTTTGGCGTGGTAGCGATCACGCACACCGGGCGGCATCGGGCTTGCCGGTGCACCCGTGACTACCACTGTCCAATTCCCTCTCTCGCTTGGGGGCTTGACTTCCTCGGAGAGTTGGGTCGTAGGATTTCAGGGTACATCCGGAGTACACCCACCTGGCGTGTTAAGGGGATGATTTGAAGTCGGCCGCAACAACTGAGAGCAAAAGCTCACCGTATCCTTTTCTATATGTGTAAGTACTCTCGCTTGGTTCCTAGAGAACCTCGGGGAGGAAAGACTGGTAATTGTGTTCCTTTACTTTATATTATTGTTATGTACTTAATTGTGTTATATTCATGCTTGCAAAAAGGATTTTCATAAGTTGAACCGGAAAATGAGTTTCAAAACCTATTTCTTGTTCCCCCTTGCTGAGTTCATAAGGACTCACCCTCTTTTATCATCTCAGGTGAAGAAGATCAAGAACAGGTACCCAAGGACGACGTGCCTAACGATGATTCCTTGGAGTGATTGCCGGTCTTATGTGCTTTACGTGATTATGACTACTTGTGAACTCCATGCTACTTGAAGACTATTTCTTTTATGTTGCTTGTTGTTTGTAATATAAAAGACCCCCGTTGTAATTTGGGGTCTAATTTTGGTTTGTACAGATGATAACTAGACAGACACTAGACATTACTATAATCATTTTGCTAATATTACTACTAGTATCTATAATAGGATTATAAAGTATTAGGTAAAGGCTAAGTAAAATGAACCAACCAAATCTTAAGCAGGTACACGTTGATAAGCTAAGATCAACAGGTACTTTTGTAACGAGGATTAACAAACGAACGAGACATAGTATCATGCTAGGTTATTAATCAAACGAGACATCAAGACAACCAGTAGGCATTTCAAAGCTAAGATCAACAGGTACTTTTGTAACGAGGATTAACAAACGAACGAGACATAGTATCATGCTAGGTTATTAATCAAACGAGACATCAAGACAACCAGTAGGCATTTCAATTGATTATAAATAGTAATCTTAGTTGGAAATGAAATTGAGATGGTAAATTTTGAGGAGTTTAGAGAATTAGGTCAAACTAAGAAGCCAATTACAGCCGTTATGCTGCCAGTTTTCCAGAAAAATTTTGGAGTTTAGGCCAAAATGTTAAGAGTTAAATCTTCATGAACGGTTAAGTACGAAACTTGACTTGAATGTTTAGATCACACCCTAGTCTAACCTTTATAGGCCGGGTTGGGGAGGGACACCGTCGCTCCGGTGCCCATAAATTTTTATCTGTAAAGAGTTACGCAGCGCACAACATACCGTTGCAAAGCACTCAGAGAGCTCTACGACGGGGGCAGCTATCTTGCTCGCTGTGCCCTTTTTGGAGCCCAAAATCGAACGTTTTCATCAGTTTCGGGCTATTTTTCTATTTTTGCTCTGTTTTTCCGTCCCGGATTGTACGTCGTGCGTTGTTAAAAGCACGACAACCTTACTCGCGGGACATTAGAAGGCCCTACAAAGCTTCGATATCACGTCTTGCGAGGATGCTGCTTTGTTGAAGTGGATGGGTTGTCGTTAAACCCATTAGGCCTTCTGAATGGGCCATCTCTCTAGACTGGGACTGTGAACTGTTAACACATACAGGAATTGTGCCCTCAACATGACGGGTGCGATCATACCAGCACTAATGCACTGGATCCCATCAGAACTCCGAAGTTAAGCGTGTTTGGGCGAGAGTAGTACTAGGATGGGTGACCCCCTGGGAAGTCCTCGTGTTGCACCCCCCTTTTCAATTTTTTTTGCTCCGATTAGGGTTGCCAAGATACTTTATCCACCACATTTCTATTATCGAATCCCATGGCAGCTTGGGCAAGACAAGTTCGCTTCACGTGGAGGCTGGGCCAGCAAACCGAGGGCGTAGGGCTTGTGACCAAGTCTCCGTCGCTGCGGCGCCCATAACTTTTGATCCGTAACGAGTTACGCGGGGCACAGCATGCCGTTGCAAAGCTCTCCGAGAGCTCTACGACAGGGGCAGTCCACTTGCTTGCCGTGCCCTTTTCGGAGCCCAAAATCGAATGTTTTCATTAGTTTCGAGCCACTTTTCTATTTTTGCTAGGTTTTTCCGTCCTTGATCGTACGTCGTGAACGGTTAAAAGGACGACAACCTTACTCGCGGGACATTAGAGGGCCCTACAACTCGTCAATATCACGTCTTGCAAGGATGCTGCGTTGTTGAAGCGGATGTGTTGTTGTTAAGCCCATTGGGCCTTCTTAATGGGCCATCTCTCTAGGCTAGAACTGTGAACCGTTAACACATAAAGGAATTGTGCACTCAACATGACGGGTGCGATCATACCAACACTAATGCACCGGATCCCATCAGAAGTCCGAAGTTAAGCGTGATTGGGCGAGAGTAGTACTAGGATGGGTGACCCCTTGGGAAGTCCTCGTGTTGCACCCCCCTTTTCAACTTTTTTTGCTCCGGTTAGGGTTGCCAATATACTTTATCCACCACATTTATATTATCGAATCCCACGGTACCTTGGGCAAGACAACTTCATTTCACGTGGAGGCTGGGCCAGCAAACCGAGGGCTTTGGGCTTGTGACCAAGTCTCCGTCGCTCTGGTGCCCATAACTTTTGATCTGTAAGGAGTTACGCGGCGCACAGCATACCGTTGCAAAGCTCTCTGAGAGCTCTACGACAGGGGTAGCTAGCTTGCTTGCTGTGCCCTTAACGGAGCCCAAAATCGATCGTTTTCATCAGTTTTGGGCCAATTTTCTACTTTTGCTATGTTTTTCCGTCCCGGATCGTACGTCGTGAGCTATTAAAAGGACGACAACCTTACTCACGGGACATTAGAGAGTCCTACAATTCATCGATATCACGTCTTGCGAGGATGCTGCGTTGTTGAAGTGGATGGGTTGTCGTTAAGCCCATTAGGTCTTTTGAATGTGCCATCTCTCCAGGCTGGGACTGTGAACCGTTAACACATAAAGGAATTGTGCCCTCAACATGACGGGTGCGATCATACCAGCACTAATGCATCGGATCCCATCAGAACTCCGAAGTTAAGCGTGCTTGGGCGAGAGTAGTACTAGGATGGGTGACCCCCTAGGAAGTCCTCGTGTTGCACCCCTCTTTTCAATTTTTTTTGCTCCGGTTAGGGTTGCCAAGATACTTTATTGACCACATTTCTATTAACGAACCCCACGGCACCTTGGGCAAGACAACTTCGCTTCACGTGGAGGCTGGGCCAGCAAACCGAGGTCGTAGGGCTTGTGACCAAGTCTCCGTTGCTCCGGTGCCCATAACTTTTTATCCGTAAAAAGTTACGTGGCGCACAGCATACCTTTGTAATGCTCTCTAAGAGATCTACGACGGGGGCAGCTAGCTTGCTTGCTGTGCCCTTTTTGGAGCCCAAAATCGAACGCTTTCATCAGTTTCGGGCTACTTTTCTATTTTTGCTCTGTTTGTCCGTCATGGATCGTACGTCATGAGTTTTTAAAAGGACGACAACCTTACTAGCGGGACATTAGAGGGCCCTACAATGCGTCGATATCACGTCTTGCGAGGATGCGGCGTTGTTGAAGCGGATGGGTTGTCGTTAAGCCCATTAGGCCTTCTGAATGGGCCATCTCTCTAGGCTGGGACTCTGAACCGTTAACACATAAAGGAATGGTGCCCTCAACATGACGGGTGCGATCATACCAGAACTAATGCACCGGATCCCATCAGAACTCCGAAGTTAAGCGTGCTTGGGCGAGAGTATTACTAGAATGGGTGACCCCCTAGAAACTCCTCGTGTTGCACGCACCTTTTCAATTATTTTTGCTTCGGTTTGGGTTGCCAAGATGTTTTATCCACCACATTTCTATTATCAAATCCCACGGCAACTTGGGCAAGACAACTTCGCTTCACGTGGAGGCTGCGCCCGCAAACCGAGGGCGTAGGGCTTGTGACCAAGTCTCCGTCGCTCCGGTGCCCATAACTTTTGATCCGTAAGGAATTACATGGTGCACAGCATACCGTTGCAAAGCACTCCAAGAGATCTACGATGGGGGCAGCCAGCTTGCTCGCTGTGCCCTTTTTGGAACCCAAAATCGAACATTTTCGTCAGTTTCAAGCCACTTTACTATTTTTGCTCTATTTTTCCACTCTGGATCGTACATCGTGAGCTGTTAAAAGTACGACAACCTTATTCGCGGGATATTAGAGGGCCCTACAACGCGTCGATATCACATCTTGTAAGGATGCTGCGTTGTTAAAGCGGAAGGGTTGTCGTTAAGCCAATTGGGCCTTCAGAATGGGCCATCTCTCTTGGCTGGGACTATGAACCGTTAACACATAAAGGAATTGTGCCCTCAACATGTCGGGTGCGATCATACCAGTACCAATGCACCGGATCCCATCAGAACTCCGAAGTTAAGCGTGCAAGGGCGAGAGTAGTACTAGGATAGGTGACCCCCTGGGAAGTCCTCGTGTTGCACCCCCCTTTTCAATTTTTTTTTCTCCGGTTAGGGTTGCCAATATACTTTATCCACCAAATTTCTATTATCGAATCCCCCGGCACCTTGGGCAAGACAACTTCACTTCACATGGAGGCTGGGCCAGCAAACCGAGGGCGTAGAGCTTGTGATCAGATCTCCGTCGCTCTGGTGCCCATAACTTTTTATCCGTAAAGAGTTACGCGGCGCACAGCATACCTTAGCAATGCTTTGCGAGAGCTCTTCGACGGGGGCAACTAGCTTGCTCGCTGGGCCCATTTTGGAGCCCAAATCGAACGTTTTCATCAGTTTCGGGCAACTTTTCTATTTTTGCTCTATTTTTTTGTCCCGTATCGTACGTCGTGAGCTGTTAAAAGCACGACAACCTTACTCGCGGGATAGTAGAGGGCCCTACAACGCGTCGATATCACGTCTTCCAAGGTTGCTACGTTGTTGAAGTGGATGGGTTGTTGTTAAGCCCATTGTGCCTTCTAAATGGGCCATCTCTCTAGGTTGGAACTGTGAACCGTTAACACATAAAGGAACTGTGCCCTCAACATGACAGCTGCGATCATGCCAGCACTAATGCATCCGATCCCATCAGAACTCCGAAGTTAAGCGTCCTTGGGCGAGAGTAGTACTAGGATGGGTGACCCCCTGGGAAGTCCTCGTGTTGCACCCCCTTTTCAATTTTTTTTGCTCCGGTTAGGGTTGCCAAGATACTTTATCCACCACATTTCTATTATCAAATCCCACGGCAACTTGGGCAAGACAACTTCGCTTCACGTGGAGGCTGGGCCAGCAAATCGAGGGCATAGGGCTTGTGACCAAGTCTCCGTCACTCTGGTGCCCATAACTTTTGATCCGTAAGGAGTTACGCGGCGCACAGCATACCGTCGCAAAGCTCTCTGAGAGCTCCACAACGGGGTCAGCCAGCTAGCTCGCTGTGCCCTTTTTGGAGCCTAAAATCGAACGTTTCATCAGTTTCGGGCCACTTTTCTATTTTTGCTATGATTTTCCGTCTCGGATCGTACGTCGTCAGCTGCTAAAAGGACGACAACCTTACTCGCGGGACATTTGAGGGCCCTACAATGCGTCGATATAAAGTCTTGTGAGGATGCTGTGTTGTTGAAGCGGATGGGTTGTCGTTAGGCCCATTAGGCCTTCTGAATGGGCCATCTCTCTAGGCTGGGACTGTGAACCGTTAACACATAAAGGAATTGTGCCCACAACATGACGGGTGCGATCATACCAGCACTAATGCATCGGATCCCATCAGAACTACGAAGTTAAGCGTGCTTGGGCGAGAGTAGTACTAGGATGGGTAACCCCCTAAGAAGTCCCCGTGTTGCACCCCCCATTTCAATTTTTTTGCGCGGGTTAGGGTTGCCAAGATACTTTATCCACCACATTTCCATTATCGAACCCCACGGTATCTTGGGCAAGACAACTTCGCTTCACGGGTAGGCTGGGCCAGCATACCGAGGGCGTAGGGCTTATGACCAAGTCTCCATCGCTCCGGTGCCCATAACTTTGGATCTGTAAGGATTTATGCGGACCACAGCATACCGTTGCAAAGCTCTCCGAGTGCTCTACGAAGGGGGCCGCCAGCTTGCTCTCTGTGCCCTTTTTGGAGTCCAAAATCGAACATTTTCATTAGTTTCGGGCCACTTTTCTATTTTTGGTCTGTTTTTCCGTTTCCAATCGTTCGTCATGAGCCGTTTAAAGGATGACAACCTCACTCACAGGACATTAGAGGGCCTTACAATGCGTTGATATCACATCTTGCGAGGATGCTACATTGTTGACGCAGATGGGTTGTTGTTAAGCCCATTAGGCCTTTTGAATGGGCCATCTCTCTAAGCTGGAACTGTGAACCGTTAACACATAAAGGAATTGTGCCCTCAACATGACAGGTGCGATCATACCAGCACTAATGCACCGGATCCCATCAGAACTCCGCAGTTAAGCGTGCTTGGGTGGGAGTAGTAATAGGATTGGTGACCCCGTGGGAAGTTCTCGTGTTGCACCCCCATTTTCGATTTTTTTTGCTCCGGTTAGGGTTGCCAATATACTTTATCCACCACATTTCTATTATCGAATCCCACGGCACCTTGGGCAAGACAAGTTCACTTCACGGTGCAGCTGGTCCAACAAACCGAGGGGGTAGGGCTTGTGATCAGGTCTCCGTCGCTCCGGTGCCCATAAATTTTTATCCGTAAAGAGTTACGCGGCGCACAGCATACCTTTGCAATGCTCTCCGAGAGCTCTACGACAAGGGCAGCTAGCTTGCTCACTGGGCCCTTTTTGGAGCCCAAAATCGAACGTTTTAATCAGTTTTGGGCTACTTTTCTATTTTTGCTCTATTTTTTCGTCCCGTATCGTACGTCGTGAGCTGTTTAAAGCACGACAACCTTACTCGCGGGATATTAGAGGGCCCTACAACGCGTCGATATCACGTCTTCCGACGATGCCGTGAGGCCCGACCCCGATTTGCGTGCGAAACCTAGCTTCGTGTACACTAACCTAGATTTGCGTGCCATGACCTAGATTTAAGAAATGAGTTCATTTTATGTGCCATGCATTGAATTACGTGCATTCGTTTGGGATTGCGTGCATTTACTTGTAAAACGTGCGTCCGTCTCGTAGTTCGTGTCCTATCTCGTAGTGCGTGTCCTAGACCTAGGAAAGCGTGCCTTCACGCTAATCAAGGAAATATCTTTCACGAAGCACTAGACTATTAAACAATCCTACAAAATCCACTATCAATATAATAATCCAAATTCCATTCACTAGAAGACAAAAATGCACCAAACACTCGACATTCCTTATTCTTTTTTCTTTTTTCTTTTTGCATTTTCAACACACAACAATTAACACCCAAAGGATGACACAAATTCAGCCCTTTTATTAGCCTTGGCCGACCAAACCATGGCTTTGCACAAGGTTTGAACAATTTTTTTTTTATTGCATGCTTAGACATTTTATGACACAAAGGCATTAAAAATTGCTAAAAAATCCTTCCACTTGCACAAATTTTCCGCCACTTCATCCTTGCCCATCCTAGAAATTTCAAAATATCACATTGGAGACACAAAATGCAGAATTTTGAAGCCCAAGGCCGACATTCCCCTTGAAGATGCAAAAGGCTTCCTTGTTTGTCATTTTCTTCATTTCTTTTCATTCATTTCTCTCATTCTCGGCCTTGGCTGAATTCACCATCTTCTCAACTTCTCCTCTTCACACCATAGCTAAGTATAGCAAGCTACAAGTAAAGAACTACAACCGAGCAAGCTAGAGTTCAAAAATTTCTCTTGTATGTGCATTGAAGCTTCATTTTCGGCCTAGGTGAGTTACTAAGCATCCATTTCTTTTCTTCAAGTTCTAGCTATGTGCATGCACTAAGAGATTGATCATTAAGCTAAGAAAAATAGAGAAAAACCAGTGAGGTTCTCGGCTAAGCAAGGGAAAGAAGAAGATTTGAGCTTCAACAAAGGGTCTTGAGCATTTTGTGGTTGATTGCTAAGGTGAGGGTTAAAACCTTTTGAAAACTCTTTAAAAACTCACATGCATGCTCATAGATGTGTGTATTTGCTTCTGTACTTGAGATATATGGTCGATCATAAGCTTAAATAACCATGCATGGCAAGATCTTGGCTTGAAAATGATGCTAGGTGAAGTCGAATTTATGGGACAGCTCTCTGACCAGTGTGTTCTAGGTAAGTTTAGCTAAGGAAATGATGTTGAAAATGCTTGCAAATTGGTGGGTGACTATTTTGGACAGTTTTGAATATTTTTCCCAGAAATAGGCCGAAGATAATTCTGACTCTAAGGTCTTCAAAATGGCAAATCATTAAAATGTGACCAAATCTGGAAATCTGGAAAAATGAATCAGGTTTTGGCAGATGCACTGACCTTCTGGAACAAACCATGTTTGACTTAGTAAATGTTGTCCAAAATGCATGAAATTTGGTGTGCTACTATATTTTTCAGTTCTGGACAATTTTTTTAGAAATGGACCAAAGCCAAAACTGACTTTAAGGACCTCAAAAACTTCAATTTATGAAAAGTGTACAAATGTGGACAGTTTTGTGCTACCTCACTGTTTCGGCCATAACTAATGATTCTAAACTCCAATTGATGCAAGGTTTGTTTCTGAGTTAAATTCTTAAGATTTAATTTGACATCTTATTCACTGAATTTGGAGATTGTTTGCTTACCCGATTGATTGTGAGAAAACCGCCTATTGCAGTGAGTGTTTCACTTAGCTATATGCATGGGAAACTATTGTAACCTCTCTTGTGGTACTAATTGCTTGGAATTGTGATGTTGGAATATTGCGTGGACTGTTTTGAGTACTTGAGGATGTTTGAATTGAATGATGTATGACTCGGGAATGATGTTGAGTTGACTTAGGGTTTGAACACACGGTTATGCATGAAACGGAAACCCTAATGGCTAAGTAATCTTACTAAGTGTTAATCATTGGATATTGTGTGGAAACTGTACGTTGCGTGAGCTGCCCGTAAATGTGTTATAACTTCAATTATGGTTTTGACCATTGCATGTTGTCAAATAAGCTTGTCTTGCTACCGAACCCACGTAAATGTTGTTGCATGTCGAATAATTCGTATCACTTGATTATATGAGCTTCTTGATGTGTTATATGGCCTGTTTTACATGTGTTACATGGCTGCCCGTTTGATGTTCATATGACTCTATATGCCTTTCAAGTAAAATTACTTGTCTTATCGTGCCTTGTTTGACCACTTGACAACGTGCGATCTTATAACTGTTCGGAGGCAACCTACTTTGTTGTCCTCCTAATGTGATATGTTAAATGTTATAAATGTGCATTGCATACAAGGTTGCAACCTTTCGTGTGGCATGGTAGCGTTTCACGTCCGCTGGGCGGCATCGGGCTTGCCGGTGTTACCGTGACTACCATGATCCAATTCCCTCTCTCGCTTGGTATTCACCCTTGGAGAGTTGGGTCGTAGGTTTCGGGGTACATCCAGAGTACACCCAATTGGGAGTGATAAGTGGATTATTGAAGTCGGCCGCAACAATTGATTCGAAATTGAAATTGAGAGCAAATGCTCACCGTATCCTTGAAATGATTGGTAATTGTATCCGTTTCTCGATTTGTTTCTTATAATTGCTTACCATATTAATTGTAATATGTGACATGTTTTAAAAAGGGGTTTTCATAAATTGAACTGGAAAACGAGTTTCAAAACTTATTTCTTGTTCCCCCTCGCTGAGTTCATAAGGACTCACCCTCTTTTATCATCTCAAGTGAAGAAGAACAGGCACCGGAACCCGAGGATAATGTACCTAACGATGAACCCCTGGAGTGATTGCCTATTACTGTTGTTTTCCTTGAACGTGACTATTTGTGAACTTTTGCTACTTGAAGACTATTTCCCTTATGTTATTTGTTGATTGTGATGTAAAAGACCCTCGTTGTAATTTGGGGTCTAATTTTGGTTTGTACTTATATTAAGTAGACTGATACTAGACGTACTATGATCGTTTTTGTTTTTGTTATCATTAGTATCTATCATAGGTTATGATGCTAGTTAAGGAATAGGCAAATGAACTTATCCAATCTCAACAGGTACTCGCTAATAAGTTAAGATCAACAGGTATATTTTGAAACGAGGATAAATGGACAAACGTGACATAGTATCATGCTAGGTTATAAATCAAACGGAACGTCGAATTAACCAATAGGCAATTCAATTGATGGAATAATAGCAATCTTAGCTGGAATTGAATTTGAGATGGTAAATTTTGAGGCTGTTAGAAAATTTAGGTCAAAACAAAGAGCCCAGTTAC
Source organism: Ehretia macrophylla (assembly GCA_037974665.1). Taxonomy (NCBI): domain Eukaryota; kingdom Viridiplantae; phylum Streptophyta; class Magnoliopsida; order Boraginales; family Ehretiaceae; genus Ehretia; species Ehretia macrophylla. The sequence goes on along the minus strand of CM075771.1, from coordinate 15,534,559 downwards.
AGCCGTTATGCTACCGGATTTCCGAAAAATTTTGAAGTCCAGAATAAAAGGTTAAGTGTTAAACCTCCTAGAATGATTAAGAATGTGAAAGGAATTGAATGTTAGATCACACCCTAGTCTAACCTTTATAGGCCGGGTTGGGGCGTGACACCTTAGAAGAATGGTATCAGAGCTTAGATTGCTTAAGCCGGGTTTAACTCTCGGACCGTGGGTAGAGCCCTAAGATAATTAGGATGACTTGTTTATGTGTTATTGTATGATAAATGTGCCTTTTTATGTTCTATGTGCTTAAGTGACTTGTCTGCCTTAAGTTTTTTTAGAATTGTACCAATATTATGTTGCATATCTTATGCATTAGATTCTTAATTATCATATTTCAATAAATTGTGCCTTTAGATGGCTGGCCCTAGTACACGTACTACTAATTGGAGCGGTGAACCTCAAGAGACCGGGGATGCCTATCAGACTAATCCCGGTATAGCTATGTTTAATATGATGGCAACTGCCATGGATCATGTATCACGTGTGATGGAGCGTCAGGATGCTCATGAGGCCAACAACAACATCAACAACAAGAATGAGGGTAACCATGGGAGACATAGCAGGATGAAGGAATTCATTGACTTTCGCCCGTCTAAATTCTACGGGGAAGCTGATGACGAGAAAGTCGAGGCTTGGCTGTTCGAGATTGAGAAGATTTTCAGGCCACTTGATTATACAGATGAAGAGAAATTGGAGTTTGCTGTATTTCTGTTGCACGGGGATGCCGAGCATTGGTGGCACACTGTAGAGGCACTGTGAGAGACTGATCAGACACCTCGCTTGTGGGGTAATTTCGTTAAGGCATTTAAGGAGAAATATGTACCTGCAGTTTTCAGGCAGAGACGGATCGAGGAGTTCATGCACTTAACCCAGGGTAATATGACGGTGGCCCAGTATGAGGCACATTTTGATCAACTATCCCGTTATGCTCAATATATGGTTTGTACTCCGGAGGCAAAAATGTGGAAATTTACCGTTGGTTTGAGGCCAGAGATTTAGGACCAGTTAGCTTCTCATGACTTCGATACTTATTCTGCTATCTTTGCTGCTGCCTCTCGAGTTGAGAAGAGGAAACTAGATGGAGCCGGTTCGAGTCAGCCAAACAAGAAACCATACCAGCCTCCAGGTCAGCAGAGGAAATTCCAGAGTCAGGGTCGTAATCAGGGCCAGAGCCAGAGTAGGTCAGGGAATAATCGTGGGCCGACTAAAGCGCCATCAGCCTCTTCCACCCGCGGATCCATAGGTAGTTCACCTGCTTCTCAGACTGTTACTTGTTCTCACTGTAGCAGGAAGGGTTACACTGAGGCCCAGTGTTGGAGGAAATCGGGGCGATGTGTGGGTTGTGGCAGTGATCAGCATCGGGCTAAGGATTGCCCTAGATGGCAAGGAGGACAAAATCAGGTTAAACCAGCTGGTAGAGGCAAGACTCCAGTTCCTAGAGTCCAGGCTTGAGCTTATGCCATTGAGTGCGAGGAGATTCCAGATGAGACCGCTGTTGTTGAAGGTACATTCTTCATACTGAATCAACCTGTTAAGGTGTTAATTGATCCGGGTGCTACTCATTCATTTATTATTCCCTTATGTATGGAACGTGTGAAATTGAAAGTTGTATGTTTACCATATGAAGTAGAAGTTGGTACTCCAATGGGTTCTAAAATTGTAACTAGTTCAGCTTGTAAAGCATGTAAAATCCAAATTAAGGATAGGGAATTCTCAGCCAATCTTATTGTATTACCTTTTCGAGACTACGAGGTCATTTTAGGGATGGACTGGCTGGCAAAACATCATGTCCAACTGGATTTCCGGGCAAAGATTATAACGTTCCGGGTACCTGATCAACCGATACTGGAGGTTTTGGGCCGAAGAGATTTCACCGGGAGTTCCATCATTTCATCTACAAAAGCAGTGAAGTCCTTGAGGAAAGGATGCAGCGGATACTTGGCTTACCTTATCAACAAGCCGTTGGATAAAGCTAAGTTGGAGGAGATGCCTGTGATCAAAGACTATGCAGATGTATTTCCTGAAGAGTTACCTGGTTTACCCCCAAATCGGGAGATCAAGTTTGTTATAGAGTTGCTGCCTGGCGCCCAGCCGATATCAAAAGCTCCCTATCGTATGGCACCGGCCGAGCTACAAGAATTGAAGGACCAATTGCAAGGATTGCTGAAGAAGGGATTTGTACAACCGAGCTCTTCACCGTGGGGTGCGCCCGTGCTATTTGTTAAGAAGAAAGACGGAACATTGAGGCTATGCATTGACTATCGAGGTTTGAACCAAGTGACTGTCAAGAATAAATACCCACTTCCCCTGATTGACGAGTTATTTGATCAACTGCAAGGAGCCAAAGTGTATTCGAAACGCGACTTGAGACAAGGGTATTATCAGTTGCGGATCAAGAAGGAAGATGTGCCTAAAACGGCTTTCAGGACGAGATATGGGCACTATGAATATGTGGTGATGCCTTTTGGACTAACTAATGCCCCTGCAGCTTTTATGGATTTGATGTATAGGGTGTTTCAACCCTACTTGGACCAATTTGTGGTGATCTTCATTGATGATATTTTGGTATACTCGAAATCGGAGGCGGAGCATGAGCAACATCTGCAGTTGGTACTGCAGAAACTTCGAGAGCACCAATTGTATGCAAAGTTTAGTAAATGTGAATTTTGGTTGCAACAAATTGCATTTTTGGGGCATATCATATCCCAAGAGGGAATAGTGGTAGATCCAGCAAAGATCGATGCAGTGGTGTCTTGGAAGAAGCCGGAAAATGTTACGGAAGTTCGTAGTTTTCTTGGTCTAGCCGGCTATTATCGGAGGTTCGTGAAGAATTTCTCTAAGATTGCAGGACCGCTTACAAAGCTCACTCAAAAGAAAACCAAGTTCGTGTGGGATGATAAGTGTGAGAACAGCTTCCAAGAGTTGAAGAAAAGATTGACTACCGCACCAGTTCTTGCATTGCCTGAAGGGAGTCAAGGTTTTGTAATCTATAGCGATGCTTCGAAAGATGGATTGGGATGTGTGTTGATGCAAAATGGAAAAGTGATTGCTTATGCCTCTAGGAAACCAAAGCCGTATGAGATGAATTACCCGACGCATGATTTGGAGTTAGCGGCTATTGTGTTTGCACTCAAGAAATGGAGGCATTATCTGTGGGGTAACAAGTTTGAAGTATTTACTGATCATAAGAGCTTGAAATACTTGTTCTCTCAAAAGGAGTTGAATATGAGGCAAAGGCGGTGGATGGAGCTTTTGGATGATTACAACTGCTCAATTAATTATGTGCCTGGTAAGGCGAACGTTGTTGCAGATGCCTTAAGCAGAAAAGCAAGCATGGCAAAACTGGAAGTCAAGGTGCAGGAGTTGTTGGAGGAAGCGTTTCTGTGGAAACCACAATTGACTCAGAAGGGGTTACTTTTTGCCACTACCCAAGTTCAATCAACTTTGTTGCCTGAGTTACGAGAGGCTCAAAGAAGGACCAACAATTTCAGAAGATTAAGGAAAGTAACGCAGACTTCAAGTTTCATGATGATGGTGTTTGGAGGTTTAAGAACCGGATTTGTGTTCCCAATGACCCAGAGCTGAAAAAGAGGATTCTTGAGGAAGCACATAATTCTAGATACACTATTCACCCCGGTGGAACAAAGATGTACTGGGATTTGAAGCAACACTACTGGTGGAATAACATGAAAAGAGAAATTGCGGAGTTTGTATCACGGTGTTTGACTTGCCAGAGAGTCAAAGCAGAACATCAACGACCCGCAGGTTTACTTCAGCCGTTGGAGATTCCTCAATGGAAATGGAAACATATAACTATGGATTTTGTTATGGACCTGCCTAGATCACGAAAGGGTCGTGACGCCGTTTGGGTTATAGTGGATAGATTGACTAAGTCTGCGCACTTCTTACCGATAAACAAGGAAGATAGTCCTGAGAAACTGGGAGATATGTATGTGGCGGAGATTGTAAGATTGCACGGGATGCCTGTGAGTATTGTATTGGATAGGGATCCTCGTTTTACTTCCCGATTTTGGAAGAGATTGCAAGAAGCTTTGGGGACGAAATTGAGTTTTAGCACGACTTATCACCCTCAGACGGATGGTCAATCGGAGAGAACTATTCAGATTTTGGAGGATATGCTGAGAGCATGTGTGTTGGACTTCGGGAAAGGTTGGGAGAAATATCTATCTCTAGCGGAGTTCGCCTACAACAATAGTTATTAGGCCACTATCGGGATGGCCCCATTTGAGGCGCTGTATGGACGTAAGTGTCGATCCCCAATCTACTGGGATGAAGTAGGTGAGACGAAGACTTTTGACCCGACACTTTTACCTGAACTGATGAAAATTGTTGATAACATCCACCTCATCCGGAAACGGATGCTTACCGCCCAGAGTAGGCAGAAGAGTTATGCAGACCGACAGAGATAGAGTCTCGAGTTTGAGGTTGGCAACAAGGTGTTCTTGAAGATATCACCCCGGAGGGGACTGATTAAACATGGCAAGGGTGGAAAGTTGAGTCCGAGATTTGTAGGACCGTTTCAGATAGTTGAGAAGGTTGGCAAGTTGGCGTATCGCCTAGCACTACCCCAGAACCTCTCCAATATTCACGACGTCTTTCATGTTTCGATGCTGCGGAAGTACCATCCTGACCCGTCGTATATCTTGGAGCCAGAACCGTTGCAGCTTCGGGAAAACTTGTCTTACGAGGAGAAGCCCATTCGGATCCTAGACCAGCAGGATCGGGAGTTGCGCAACAGAACTATACCTATGGTGAAAGTGTTGTGGGATCATCATGGACTCGAAGAAGCAACGTGGAAAAGGCGAGACCAGATGGAACAGCAGTATCCAGCTTTATTTCAAGGTAAATATTGAATTTCGGGACTAAATTCTTTTAAGGAGGGGAGGATGTAAGGCCTGACCCCGATTTGCGTGCAAAACCTAGCTTCGTGTACCCTAACCTAGATTTGCGTGCCATGACCTAGATTTAAGAAATGAGTTCATTTTATGTGCCATGCATTGAATTACGTGCATTAGTTTGGGATTGCGTGCATTTACTTGAAAAACGTGCGTCTGTCTCGTAGTTCGTGTCCTACCTCGTAGTGCGTGTCCTAGACCTAGGAAAGCATGCCTTCACGCTAATCAAGGAAATATCTTTCACGAAGCACTAGACTATTAAACAATCCTACAAAATCCACTATCAATATAATAATCCAAATTCCATTCACTAGAAGACAAAAATGCACCAAACACTAGACATTCCTTATTCTTTTTTCTTTTTTCTTTTTGCATTTTCAACACACAACAACTAACACCCAAAAGATGACACAAATTCAGCCCTTTTATTAGCCTTGGCCGACCAAACCATGGCTTTGCACAAGGTTTGAACAATTTTTTTTATTGCATGCTTAGACATTTTATGACACAAAGGCATTAAAAATTGCTAAAAAATCCTTCCACTTGCACAAATTTTTGGCCACTTCATCCTTGCCCATCCTAGCAATTTCAAAATATCACATTGGAGACACAAAATGCATAATTTTGAAGCCCAAGGCCGACATTCCCCTTGAAGATGCAAAAGGCTTCCTTGTTTGTCATTTTCTTCATTTCTTTTCATTCATTTCTCTCATTCTAGGCCTTGGCTGAATTCACCATCTTCTCAACTTCTCCTCTTCACACCATAGCTAAGTATAGCAAGCTACAAGTAAAGAACTACAACCGAGCAAGCTAGAGTTCGAAAATTTCTCTTGCATGTGCATTGAAGCTTCATTTTCGGCCTAGGTGAGTTACTAAGCATCCATTTCTTTTCTTCAAGTTCTAGCTATGTGCATGCACTAAGAGATTGATCATTAAGCTAGGAAAAATAGAGAAAAACTAGTGAGGTTCTCGGCTAAGCAAGGGAAAGAAGAAGATTTGAGCTTCAACAAAGGGTCTTGAGCATTTTGTGGTTGATTGCTAAGGTGAGGGTTAAAACCTTTTGAAAACTCTTTAAAAACTCACATGCATGCTCATAGATGTGTGTATTTGCTTCTGTACTTGGGATATATGGTCGTTCATAAGCTTAAACAACCATGCATGGCAAGATCTTGGCTTGAAAATGATGCTAGGTGAAGTCGAAATGGATGACAGCTCTCTGACCAGTCTGTTCGAGGTAAGTTTAGCTAAGCAAATGATGTTGAAAATGCTTAAAAATTGGTGGACGACTATTTTGGACAGTTTTGAACATTTTTCCCAGAAATAGGCCGAAGATAATTCTGACTCTAAGGTCTTGAAAATGGCAAATCATTAAAATGTGACCAAATCTGGAAATCTGGAAAAATGAATCAGGTTTTGGCAGATTCACTGACCTTGTGGAACGAACCATGTTTGACTTAGTAAATGTTGTCTAAAATGCATTAAATTTGGTGTTATACTAGAATTTTCAGTTCTGGAAAATTTTGTCAGAAATGGACCAAAGCCAAAACTGACTCTAAGGATCTCAAAAACTTCAATTTATGAAAAGTGTACAAATCTGGACAGTTTTGTGCTACCTCACTGTTTCGGCCATAACTAATGATTCTGAACTCCAATTGATGCAAGGTTTGTTTATGAGTTTAGTTAAATTCTTAAGACTTAATTTGATATCTTATTCACTGAATTTGGAGATTGTTTGCTTACCCGATTGATTGTGAGAAAACAGCCTATTGCAGTGAGTGTTTCACTTAGCTATATGCATGGGAAACTATTGTAACCTCTCTTGTGTTACTAATTGCTTGGAATTGTGATGTTGGAATATTGCGTGGACTGTTTTGAGTACTTGAGGATGTTTGAATTGAATGATGTATGACTCGGGAATGATGTTGAGTTGACTTAGGGTTTGAACACACGATTATGCATGAAACGGAAACCCTAATGGCTAAGTAATCTTACTAAGTGTTAATCATTGGATATTGTGTGGAAACTGTACGTTGCGTGGGCTGCCCGTAAATGTGTTATAACTTCAATTATGGTTTTGACCATTGCATGTTGTCAAATAAGCTTGTCTTGCTACCGAACCCACGTAAATGTTGTTGCATGTCGAATAATTCGTATCACTTGATTATATGAGCTTCTTGATGAGTTATATGGCCTGTTTTACATGTGTTACATGGCTGCCCGTTTGATGTTCATATGACTCTATATGCATTTCAAGTAAAATTACTTGTCTTATCGTGCCTTGTTTGACCACTTGACAACGTGCGATCTTATAACTGTTCGGAGGCAACCTACTTTGTTGTCCTCCTAATGTGATATATTAAATGTTATAAATGTTAATTGCATACAAGGTTGCAACCTTTCGTGTGGCATGGTAGCGTTTCACGTCCGCCGGGCAGCATCGGGCTTGCCGGTGTTACCGTGACTACCATGATCTAATTCCCTCTCTCGCTTGGTATTCACCCTTGGAGAGTTGGGTCGTAGGTTTCGGGGTACATTCGGAGTACACCCAATTGGGAATGATAAGTGGATTATTGAAGTCGGCCGCAACAATTGATTCGAAATTGAAATTGAGAGCAAATGCTCACCGTATCCTTGAAATGATTGGTAATTGTATCTGTTTCTCGATTTGTTTCTTATAATTGCTTACCATATTAATTGTAATATGTGACAAGTTTTAAAAAGGGGTTTTCATAAATTGAACCGGAAAACGAGTTTCAAAACTTATTTCTCGTTCCCCCTCGCTGAGTTCATAAGGACTCATCCTCTTTTATCATCTCAGGTGAAGAAGAACAGGCACCGGAACCCGAGGATAATGTACCTAACAATGAACCCCTAGAGTGATTGCCTGTTACTGTTGTTTTGCTTGAACGTGACTACTTGTGAACTTTTGCTACTTGAAGACTATTTCCCTTATGTTATTTGTTGATTGTGATGTAAAAGACCCCCGTTGTATTTTGGGGTCTAATTTTGGTTTGTACTTATATTAAGTAGACTGATACTAGACGTACTATGATCGTTTTTGTTTTTGTTATCATTAGTATCTATCATAGGTTATGATGCTAGTTTAGGAATAGGCAAATGAACTTATCCAATCTCAACAGGTACTCGCTAATAAGTTAAGATCAACAGGTATATTTTGAAACGAGGATAAATGGACAAACGTGACATAGTATCATGCTAGGTTATAAATCAAACGGAACGTCAAATTAACCAATAGGCAATTCAATTGATGGAATAATAGTAATCTTAGCTGGAATTGAATTTGAGATGGTAAATTTTGAGGCTGTTAGAAAATTTAGGTCAAAACAAAGAGCCCAGTTACAGCCGTTATGCTGCCGGATTTCCGGAAAATTTTGAAGTCCAGAATAAAAGGTTAAGTGTTAAACCTCCTAGAATGATTAAGAATGTGAAAGGACTTGAATGTTAGATCACACCCGAGTCTAACCTTTATAGGCCGAGTTGGGGCGTGACAATGCTACGTTGTTGAAGTGGATGGGTTGTCGTTAAGCCCATTGTGCCTTCTGAATGGGCCATCTCTCTAGGATGGGACTGTGAACCGTTAACACATAAAGGAATTGTGTACTCAACATGACGGGAGCGATCATACCAGCACTAATGCACTGGATCCCATCAGAACTCTGAAGTTAAGGGTGCTTGGGCGAGAGTGGTATTAGGATGGGTGACCCCCTGGGAAGTCCTCGTGTTGCACCCCCCTTTTCAATTTTTTTTGCTCCGGTTAGGGTTGCCAAGATACTTTATCCACCACATTTCTATTATCGAATCCCAAGGCACCTTGGGCAAGACAACTTCACTTCACGTGGAGGCTGGGCCAGCAAACCGAGGGCGTAGGGCTTGTGACCAAGTCTCCGTCGCTCTGGTGCCCATAAGTTTTGATCCGTAAGGAGTTACGCGGCGCACAGTATACCATTGTAAAGCTCTCCGAGAGCTCTACGACGGGGTCAGCCAGCTTGCTCGATGTGCCCTTTTTGGAGCCCAAAAATGAACGTTTTCATCTATTTCGGGCCACTTTTCTACTTTTAATCTATTTTTCAGTCCTGGATCGTACGTCGTGAGCTGTTAAAAGGATGACAACCGTACTCGCGAGACATTAGAGGGCCCTACAATGCATCGATATCACGTCTTGCGAGGATGTTGTGTTGTTGAAGCTGATGGGTTGTCGTTAAACCCATTAGGCCTTCTGAATGGGCCATCTCTCTAGGCTGGGACTGTGAACCGTTAACACATAAAGGAATTATGCCCTCAACATGACGGGTGCGATCATACCAGCACTAATGCACTGGATCCCATCAGAACTCCGAAGTTAAGCGTGCTTGGGCGAGAGTAGTACTAGGATGGGTGACCCCCTAGGAAGTCCTTGTGTTGCACCCCCCTTTTCAATTTTTTTGCTCCGGTTAGGGTTGCCAAGATACTTTATCCATCACATTTCCATTATCGAACCCCACGGCACCTCGGGCAAGACAACTTCGCTTCACGTGGAGGCTGGGCCAGCAAACCGAGGGCGTAGGCTTATGACCAAGTCTCCGTCGCTCCGGTGCCCATAACTTTTGATCCGTAAGGATTTACGCGGCGCACAGCATAACGTTGCAAAGCTGTCCGAGAGCTCTACGATGGGGGCAGCCAGTTTGCTCGCTGTGCCCTTTTTCGAGCCCAAAATTGAACATTTTCATCAGTTTCAGGCCAATTTTCTACTTTTGCTATGTTTTTCCATCCCGGATCGTACGTCGTGAGTTATTAAAAGGACGACAACCTTACTCGTGGGACATTAGAGGGACCTACAATGCATCGATATATTGGCTTGTGAGGATGCTGCGTTGTTGAAGCGGATGGGTTGTCGTTAAGCCCATTGGGCCTTCTGAATGGGCCATCTCTCTAGGCTGGGACTGTGAACCGTTAACACATAAAGGAATTGTGCCCTCAACATGACGGGTGTGATCATACCAGCACTAATGCACTGGAACCCATCAGAACTCCAAAGTTAAGCGTGCTTGGGCGAGAGTAGTACTAGGATGGTGACCCCTTGGGAAGTCCTCGTGTTGCACCCCCATTTTCAATTTTTTTTGCTCCGGTTAAGGTTGCGAATATACTTTATCCACAACATTTCTATTATCGAATCCCACGGCACCTTGGGCAAGACAACTTCGCTTCACGTGGAGGCTGGGCCAGCAAACAGAGGGCGTAGGGCTTGTCATCAAGTCTCCGTCGCTCCAATGCCGATAACTTTTTATCCGTAAAGAGTTACGTGGCGCACAGCATACCTTTACAGTGCTCTCCGAGAGCTCTATGACGGGGGCAGCTAGCTTTCTCGTTGGGCCCTTTTTGGAGCCCAAAATCGAACGTTATCATCAGTTTTTGGGTCCCGGATCGTACGTCGTGAGCTGTTGAAAGCACGACAACCTTACTCGTGTGACATTACAGGGCCCTACAATGTGTCGATATCACATTTTGCGAGGATGCTGCGTTGTTGAAGTGGATGGGTTGTTGTTAAGCCCATTGGGCCTTCTGAATGGGCCATCTTTTTAGGCTGGGACTGTGAACTGTTACCACATAAAGGAATTGTGCCCTCAACATGACGGGTGCGATCATACCAGCACTAATGCACCGGATCCCATCAAAACTCCAAAGTTAAGCGTGCTTGGGCGAGAGTAGTACTAGGATAGGTAACCCCCTAGGAAGTCCTCGTGTTGCACCACCCTTTTCAATTTTTTTTCTCCGGTTAGGGTTGCCATGATACTTAATCCACCACATTTCTATTATTGAATACCACGGCACCTTGGGCAAGACAACTTCGCTTCACGTGGAGGCTGGGCCAGCAAACCGAGGGCGTAGGGCTTGTGACAAAGTCTCTGTCGCTCTGGTGCCCATAACTTTTGATTCGTAAGGAGTTATGCACCGCACAGCTTACCGTTGCAAAGCTTTCCGAGAGCTCTACGACGGGGGCAGCCAGCTTGCTCGCTATGCCCTTTTTGGAGCCCAAAATCAATTGTTTTCATCAGTTTCGGGCCACTTTACTGGTTTTGCTCTATTTTTCCATCCCGGATTGTACGTCGTGAGTTGTTAAAAGTACGACAATCTTACTTGCTGGACATTAGAGGGCCCTACAACGCGTCGATATCACGTCTTGCGAGGATGCTACGTTGTTGAAGCGGATGGGTTGTCGTTAAGCCCATTAGGCCTTCTGAATGGGCCATCTCTCTAGGCTAGGACTGTGAACCAATAACACATAAAGGAATTGTACCCTCAGCATTACGGGTGCGATCATACAAGCACTAATGCACCATATCCCATAAGAACTCTGAAGTTAAGCGTGCTTGGGCGAGAGTAGTACTAGGATGGGTGACCCCCTAAGAAGTCCTCGTGTTGCACCCCCTTTTTCAATATTTTTTGCTCCGGTTAGGGTTTCCAAGATACTTTATCCACCACATTTCTATTATCGAACCCCATTGCACCTTGGGCAAGACAACTTCGCTTCACGTGGAGGCTGGGCCAGCAAACCAAGGGCGTAGGGCTTGTGATCAGGTCTCTGTCGCTCCGGTGCCCATAACTTTTTATCCGTTAAGAGTTACGTGGCGCACATCATACCTTTGCAATGCTCTTAGAGAGCTCTACGATGGGTCCCCGATCGTACGTCGTGAGCTGTTAAAAGCACGACAACCTTACTCGCGGGACATTAGAGGGCCCTACAACGCGTCGATATCATGTCTTGTGAGGATGCAGGGTTGTTGAAGCGGATGGGTTGTCGTTAAGCCCATTGGGCCTTCAGAATGGGCCATCTCTCTAGGCTGGGACTGTGAACCGTTAACACATAAAGGAATTGTCCCATCAACATGTCGGGTGCGATCATACCAGCACTAATGTACCGGATCCCATCAGAACTCCGAAGTTAAGCGTGCAGGGGCGAGAGTAGTACTAGGATAGGTGACCCCTTGGGAAGTCCTCGTGTTGTACCCCCCCTTTTCAATTTTGTTTGCTCCGGTTAGGGTTGCCAATATACTTTATCTACCAAATTTCTATTATCGAATCCCATGGCACCTTGGGCAAGACAACTTCACTTCACGTGGAGGCCGGGCCAGCAAACCGAGGGCATAGGGCATGTGATCAGGTCTCCGTCGCTCCGGTGCCCATAACTTTTTATCTGTAAAGAGTTACGCGGCGCACAGCATACCTTTGCAATGCTCTCCGAGAGCTCTTCGACGGGGTTAACTAGCTTGCTCGCTTGGCCCTTTTTGGAGCCTAAAATCGAACGTTATCATCAGTTTTGGGCTACTTTTCTATTTTTGCTCTTTTTTTTCATCCCAAATCGTACGTCGTGAGCTGTTAAAATAATGACAACCTAACTCGCGGGACATTAGAGGGCCCTACAATGCGTCAATGTCACGTCTAGTGAGGATGTTGTGTTGTTGAAGCGGATGGGTTGTCGTGAATGGGCCATCTCTCCAGGCTGGGACTGTGAACCGTCAACACATAAGGGATTTGTGCCCTCAACATGACAGGTGCGATCATACCAGTACTAGTGCAACGGATCCCATCAGAACTCTGAAATTAAGTGTGCCTGGGCGAGAGTAGTACTAGAATGGGCAACCCCCTAGGTAATCCTCGTGTTGCACCCAGCTTTTCAATTTTTTTGCTCGTGTTAGGGTTGCCAAGATACTTTATCCACCACATTTCCATTATCGAACCACACGGCACCTTGGGCAAGACAACTTCACTTCACGTGGAGGCTGGGCCAGCAAACCGAGGGCATAGGGCTTATGACCAAGTCTCTGTCGCTCTGGTGCCTATAACTTTTGATCCGTAAGGATTTACGCAGCCCACAGCATACTGTTGCAAAGCACTCTGAGAGCTCTACGATGGGATCAGCCAGCTAGCTCGCTGTGCCCTTTTTGGAGCCCAAAATCGAATCGTTTACTGGCAAACCAATAGCATACTTTTCTATTTTTGCTCTGTTTTTCCGTATCGGATCGTACGTTGTGAGCTGCTAAAAGGATGACAATCATACTCGCGGGACATTAGAGAGCCTTACAATGCGTCGATATCAAGTCTTGTGAAGATGCTGTGTTGTTGAAGCGGATAGGTTGTCGTTAAGCCCATTAGGCCTTCTGAATAGGCCATCTCTCTACGCTGGTACTGTGAACCTTAACACATAAAGGAATTGTGCCCTCAATATGACAGGTGCGATCATACCAGCACTAATGCACCGGATCCCATTAGAACTCCAAAGTTAAGCGTGCTTGGGCGAGAGTAGTACTAGGATGGGCAACCCCCTAGGAAGTCCTCGTGTTGCACCCCCCTTTTCAATTTTTTTTGCTCGGGTTAAGGTTTCCAAGATACTTTATCCACCATAGTTCCATTATCGAACCACACGGCACCTTGGGTAAGACAACTTCGCTTCACGTGGAGGCTGGGCCAGCAAACCGAGGGCGTAGGGCTTATGACCAAGTCTCCGTCGCTATGGTGCCCATAACTTTTGATCCGTAAGGATTTACGCGGCCCACAGCATACCGTTGCAAAGCTCTGCGAGAGCTCTACGATGGGGGCAGCCAGCTTGCTCTCTGTGCCCTTTTTGGAGCCCAAATTCGAACATTTTCATTAGTTTCGGGCCACTTTTCTATTTTTGCTTTTTTTTTCAATTTCGGATCGTACGCCGTGAGCTATTAAAAGGACGACAACCATACTCGCGGGACATTAGAAGGCTCTACAACGCGTCGATATCACGTCTTGCGAGGATGCTGCGTTGGTGAAGCGGATGGGTTGTCGTTAATCCCATTGGGCCTTCTGAATGGGCCATCTCTCTAGGCTGGGACTGTGAACCGTTAACACATAAAGGAATTGTTCCCTCAACATGACGGGTGTGATCATACCAGCACTAATGCACTGGATCCCTTTAGAACTTCGAAGTTAAGCGTGCTTGTGCGAGAGTAGTAATAGGATGGCTGACCCCCTGGGAAGTCCTTGTGTTGCACCCCCCTTTTCAATTTTTTTTGCTCCGGTTAGGGTTGCCAATATACTTTATCCACCACATTTCTATTATCAAATCCCACGGCACCTTGGGCAAGACAACTTCGCGTCATGTGGAGGCTGGGCCAGCAAACCGAGGGTTTAGGGCTTGTGATCCGGTCTCCGTCGCTCCGGTGCCCATAACTTTTTATCCGTAAAGAGTTACGCGGCGCACAGCATACCTTTGCAATGCTCTCCGAGAGCTCTATGACGGGGGCAGCTAGCTTGCTCGCTGGGCCCTTTTTGGAGCCCCATATCGAAGGTTTTCATCAGTTTTGGCTAATTTTCTATTTGTGCTCTGTTTTTTCATCCCGTATCGTACGTCATTCACTGTTTAGAGCACGACAACCTTACTCACGAGACATTAGAGGGCCCTACAATGCGTCGATATCACGTCTTTCGACGATGCTTCGTTGTTGAAGCGGATGGGTTGTGGTTAAGCCTATTGAACCTCCTGAATGGGCTATCTCTCTAGGCTGGGACTGTGAACCGTTAACAAATAAAGGAATTGTGCCCTCAACATGACAGGTACAATCATACCAGCACTAATGCACTGGATCCCATCAGAACTCTGAAGTTAAGCGTGCTTGGGCGAAAGTAGTACTAGGATGGGTGACGCCTTAGGAAGTCCTTGTGTTGCACCCCCCTTTTCATATTTTTTTGCTCCGATTAGGGTTGCCATGAGACTTTATCCACCACATTTCTATTATCGAATCCCACGGCACCTTGGGCAAGACAACTTCACTTCACATGGAGGCTGGGCCAGCAAACCGAGGGTGTAGGGTTTGTGACCAAGTCTCCGTCGCTCTGGTGCCCATAAGTTTTGATCCGTAAGGAGTTACGCGGCGCACAGTAGACCATTGCTATGCTCTCTGAGAGCTCTACGACGGGGGCAGCTACGTTGCTCGCAATGCCTTTTTGGAGCCCAAAATTGAACTTTTCATCAGGTTTGGGCCACTTTTCTGTATTTGCTCTGTTTTTCTGTCCCGGATCGTAAGTCGTGAGCTGCTAAAAGGGCGACAACCGTACTCGCGGGACATTAGAGGGCCCTACAATGCGTCAATATCACGTCTTGTGAGGATGTTGTGTTGTTGAAGCGGATGGGTAGTCGTTAAGCCCATTGGGCCTTTTGAATGGGCCATCTCTCTAGGCTGGGACTGTGAACTGTTAATACATAAAGGAATTCTGCCCTCAACATGATGAGTGCGATCATGCAAGCCCTTATGCACCGGATCCCATCAGAACTCCGAAGTTAAGAGTACCTGGGCGAGAGTAGTACTAGGATGGGTGACCCCCTAGGAAGTCCTCGTGTTGCACCCCCTTTTTCAATTTTTTTTGCTCCGGTTAGGGTTGCCATGATACTTTATCCACCACATTTCCATTATCGAACCCCACGGTACCTCGGGCAAGACAACTTCACTTCACGTGGAGGCTGGGCCAGCAAACCGAGGCCGTACGGCTTATGACCAAGTCTCCGTCGCTCCGGTGCCCATAACTTTTGATCTGTAAGGAGTTACGCGGCACACAGTATACCGTTGCAAAGCTCTCCGAGAGCTCTACGACGGGGGCAGCCAGCTTGCTCGCTGTGCCCTTTTTGGAGACCAAAATCGAACATTTTCATTAGTTTCGGGCCACTTTTCTACTTTAGCTCTGTTTTTCCATTCCGGATCGTACGTCGTGAGCTGTTAAAAGGACGACAACCTAACTCGCTGGACATTAGAGGGCCCTACAACGCGTCGATATCTTGTCTTGCGAGGATGCTGCGTTGTTGAAGCTAATGGGTTGTCGTTAAGCCCATTGGGCCTTCTGAATGGGCCATCTCTCGAGGCTGGGACTGTGAACCATTAACACATAAAGGAATTGTGCCCTTAACATAACTGGTGCAATCATACCAGCACTAATGCACTGGATCCCATTAGAAATCAGAAGTTAAGCTTGCTTGGGCGAGAGTAGTACTAGGATGGTGACCCCTTGGGAAATCCTCGTGTTGCACCCCTTTTTTCAATTTTTTTTGCTCCGGTTAGGGTTGCGAATATACTTTATCCACCACATTTCTATTATCGAATCCCAAGGCACCTTGGGCAAGACAACTTCTCTCCACGTGGAGGCTGGGCCAGCAAACCGAGGGCGTAGGGCTTGTGATCAGGTCTCTGTCGCTCCGGTGCCCATAACTTTTTATCCGTAAAGAGTTACGTGGCGCACATCATACCTTTGCAATGCTCTCAGAGAGCTCTATAATGGGGGCAGCTAGCTTGCTCACTGGGCCCTTTTTGGAGCCCAAAATCGAACGTTTTCATCAGTTTCAGACTACTTTTTAATTTTTTTGTGCCTTCTGAATGGGCCATCTCTCTAGGCTGGGACTGTGAACCGTTAACACATAAAGGAATTGTGCCCTCAACATGACGGGTGTGATCATACCAGCACTAATGCACTAGATCCCATTAGAACTCCGATGTTAAGCGTGCTTGGGCGAGAGTAGTACTAGGATTGGTGACCCCCTGGGAAGTCCTCGAGTTGCACCCCCCTTTTCATTTTTTTTTGCTCCAGTTAGGGTTGCCAGGATAATTTATCCACCATATTTCTATTATCGAATCCCATGGCACCTTGGGCAAGGCAACTTCGCTTCACGTGGAAGCTGGGCCCGCAAACCGAGGGCGTAGGGCTAGTGACCAGGTCTCCGTCGCTCTGATGCCCATAAATTTTTATCCGTAAGGAGCTACGCGGCGCACAGCATACCGTTGGAAAGTTCTTCGAGAGCTCTGCGACGGGGGCAGCTAGCTTGCTCGCTGTGCCCTTTTTGGAGGCCAAAATCGAACATTTTCATCAGTTTCGGGCCACTTTTCTGATTTAGCTCTATTTTTCCGTCCTGAATCGTACGTCGTGAGCTGTTAAATGGACGACAACCTTACTCGCGGGACATTAGAGGGCCCTACAATGCGTCGATATCACGTCTTGCAAGGATGCTGCATTGTTGAAGCGGATGGGTTATTGTTAAGCCCATTGGGCCTTCTGAATGAGCCATCTCTCTAGGCTGCGACTGTGAACCGTTAACACAAAAAGGAATTATGCCCTCAACATGACGGGTGCGATCATACCAGCACTAACGCACCAGATCCCATCAAAAACTCCGAAGTTAAGCGTGCTTGGGCGAGAGTAGTACTAGGATGGTGACCCATTGGGAAGTCCTCGTGTTGCACCCCCCTTTTCAAATTTTTTTGCTCCGGTTTGGGTTGCAAATATACTTTATCCACCACATTTCTATTATCGAATCGCACGGCACTTTGGGCCAGACAACTTCGCTACAAGTGGAGGCTGGGCCAGCAAACCGAGGGCGTAGGGCTTGGGATTAGGGCTCCTTCATTCCGGTGCCCATAACTCTTTATCCGTAAAGAGTTACACGGCGCCCAGCATACCATTGCAATGCTCTCCGAGGGCTCTATGACGGGGGCAACTAGCTTGCTCGTTGCGCACCTTTTGGAGCCCAAAATGGAACGTTTTCATCAGTTTTGGGCTACTTTTCTAGTTTTGCTCTGTTTTTTGATCCCGGATCGTACGTCGTGAGCTTTTAAAAGCACGACAACCTTACTCGTGGGACATTAGAGGGCCCTACAACGCATCGATATCACGTCTTGTGAGGATGCTGCGTTGTTGAAGTGGATGGGTTTTCGTTACTCCTATTGGGCCTTCTGAATGGGCCATCTCTCTAGGCTGGGTCTGTGAACCCTTAACACATAAAGGAATTGTGCCCTCAACATGACGGGTGCGATCATACCAGCACTAATGCGCCAGATCCCATCAGAACTCCGAAGTTAAGCATGCTTGGGTGAGAGTAGTACTAGGATGGTTGACCCCCTGGGAAGTCCTCATGTATCACCCCCCTTTTCAATTTTTTTTCTCCGGTTAGGGTTGGCAAGATACTTTATCCACCACATTTCTATTATCGAATCCCACGGCACCTTGGGCAAGACAACTTCGCTTCACGTGGAGGCTGGGCCAGCAAACCGAGGGGGTAGGGCTTGTGACCACGTCTCCGTCGCTCTGGTGCCCATAACTTTTGATCCGTAAGGAGTTACGCGGCGCACAGCATACCGTTGCAAAGCTCTCCGAGAGCTCTACGACGGGGGCAGCTAGCTTGCTCGCTTTGCCTTTTTTGGTGCCCAAAATCGAACGTTTTTATCAGTTTCGGGCCAATTTTCTATTTTTGCTCAGTTTTTCCGTCCTGGATCGTACGTCGTGAGTTGTTAAAAGGATAATAACCTTACTCGCGGGACATTAGAGGGCCCTACAATGCGTCGATATCACGTCTTGCGAGGGTGCTTCGTTGTTGAAGTGGATGGGTTGTCGTTAAGCCCATTAGGTCTTCTGAATGGGCCATCTCTCTAGGCTGGGACAGTGAACCGTTAACACATAAAGGAATTGTGCCCGCAACATGACGTGTGCAATCATAGCAGCACTAATGCATCGGATCCCATCAGAACTCCGAAGTTAAGCGTGCTTGGGCGAGAGTAGTACTAGGATGGGTGAACCCCTGGGAAGTCCTCGTGCTGCCCTCCCTTTTCATTTTTTTTTGCTCCGGTTAGAGTTGCCAAGATACTTTATCCGCCACATTTCTATTATTGAACCCCACGGCAACTTGGGCAAGACAATTTCGCTTCACGTGGAGGCTGGGCCAGTAAACCGATGGCGTAGGGCTTATGACCAAGTCTCCGTCGCTCCGGTTCCCATAAATTTTGATCCTTTAGGATTTACACGGCGCACAGCATACCGTTGCAAAGCTATCCGAGAGCTCTATGACGGGGCTAACCAGGTTGCTTGCTGTGCCCTTTTTGGAACCCAAAATCGAACATTTTCATCAGTTTCGGGCCACTTTTCTATTTTACTCTATTTTTCCGTTCTGGATCATACGTCGTGAGCTGTTAAAAGTACGACAACCTTACTCACGGGACATTAGAGGGCCCTACAATGCGTCGATATCACGTCTTGCGAGGATGCTACGTTGTTGAAGCGGATGGGTTGTCGTTAATCCCATTGGGCCTTCTGAATGGGCCATCTCTTTAGGCTTGGACTGTGAACCGTTAACACATAAAGGAATTGTTCCCTCAACATGACGGGTGCGATCAAAGCAGCACTAATGTACTGGATCCCATCAGAACTCCGAAGTTAAGCGTGCTTGGGCGAGAGTAGTACTAGGATGGGTGACCCCCTGGGAAGTCCTCGTGTCGCACCCCCTTTTTCAATTCTTTTTGCTCCAGTTAGGGTTGCCAAGATACTTTATCCACCACATTTCTATTATCGAATCCCACGGCACCTTGGACAAGACAACTTCAATCACGTGGAGGCTGGGCCAGCAAACCGAGGGCGTAGGGCTTGTGACCAAGTCTCCGTCGCTCTGGTGCTCATAACTTTTGATCCGTAACGATTTATGCGGTGCACAGGATACCGTTGCAAAGCTCTCCGAGAGCTCTACGACGGGGGCAGCCAGCTTCGTCGATGTGCCCTTTTTGGAGCCCAAAATTGAACATTTTCATCTGTTCCAGGCCATTTTTCTATTTTTACTCTGTTTCCCATCCCGGATCGTACATCGTGAGCTGTTAAAAGGACGACAACCTTATTCGTGGGACATTAGAGGGCCCTACAATGCGTCGATATCACGTCTTGCGAGGATGCTGCGTTATTGAAGCGGATGGGTTGTCGTTACGCCCATTAGGCCTTCTGAATGGGACATCTTTCTAGGCTGGGACTGTGAACCGTTAACACGTAAAGGAATTGTGCCCGCAACATGACAGGTGCAATCATAGCAGCACTAATGCATCGGATCCCATCAGAACTCCGAAGTTAAGCGTGCTTGGGCGAGAGTAGTACTAGGATGGGTGACCCCCTAGGCAGTCCTCCTGTTGCACCCCCATTTTCAATTTTTTTTGCTCCAGTGAGGGTTGCCAAGATAATTTATCCACCACATTTCTATTATCGAACCCCACGGCACCTTGGGAGAGAGAACTTCGCTTCACGTGGAGGCTGGGCCAGCAAACCGAGGGCGTAGGGCTTATGACCAAGTCTCCGTCGCTCCGGTGCCCATAACTTTTGATCCGTAAGGTTTACGCGGTGCACAGCATACCGTTGCAAAGCTCTCCGAGAGCTCTACGACGGGGGCAGCAAACTTGTTCACTTTGCCCTTTTTGGAACCCAAAATTGAACATTTTCATCAGTTTCAGGCCACTTTTCTATTTTTGCTCTGTTTTTCTGTTCTAGATCGTACGTTCTGAGCTGTTAAAAGGACGACAACCTTACTCGCGGGACATTAGAAGGCCCCACAATGCGTCGATATCACGTCTTGCAAGGATGTAGCATTGTTGAAGCAGATGGGTTGTCGTTAAGCCCATTGGGCCTTCTGAATGGGCCATCTATCTAGGCTGGGACTGTGAACCGTTAACACAAAAAGGAATTGTGCCCTCAACATGACGGGTGCGATCATACCAGCACTAATGCACTGGATCCCATCAGAACTCCGAAGTTAAAAGTGCTTGGGCGAGAGTAGTAGTAGGATGGGTGACCCCCTGGGAAGTGCTCATGTTGCACCCCCTTTTTCAATTTTTTTGCTCCGGTTAGGGTCGCCAAGATACATTATCACCACATTTCTATTATTGAATCCCACGGCACCTTGGGCAAGACAACTTCGCTTCACGTGGAGGCTAGGCCAGCAAATTGAGGGCGTAGGGCTTGTGACCAGGTCTCCGTCGCTCCGCTGCCCATAAATTTTGATCCGTTAGGAGTTACGCGGCACACATCATATCGTTGCAAAGCTCTCCGGGAGCTCTACGACGGGGGCAGCCAGCTTGCTCTCTGTGCCCTTTCTGGAGCCCAAAATCGAACATTTTCATCATTTTCGGGCTACTTTCCTATTTTTGCTCAGTTTTTCTGTCCCGGATCGTACGTCGCGAGCTGTTAAAAGGATGACAACCTTACTCGCGGGACATTAGAGGGCACTACAACGCGTCGATATCAAATCTTGCGAGGATGCTGCATTGTTGAAGTGGATGGGTTGTCGTTAAGCCCATTGGGGCTTCGGAATAGGCCATCTCTCAAGGTTGGGACTGTGAACCGTTAACACATTAAGGAATTGTGCCCTCAACATGAGCGGTGCGATCATACGAGCACTAATGCACCGGATCCCGAAAGAACTCCGAAGTTAAGCCTGCTTGGGCGAGAGTAGTACTAGGATAGGTGACCCCTTGGGAAGTCCTCGTGTTGCATCCCCCTTTTCAATTTTTTTTGCTCCGGTTAGGGTTGCCAAGAAACTTTATCCACCACATTTCTATTATAGTATGCCGCGGTACCTTGGGCAAGACAACTTCGCTTCATGTGGAGGCTGGGCCAACAAACCGAGGGCGTAGGGCTGGTGACGAAGTCTCCGTCGCTTTGGTGCCCATAACTTTTGATCCGTAAGGAGTTACGCGGAGCACAGCATACCGTTGCAAAGCTCTCTGAGAGCTCTACGACGGGGGTAGCTAGCTTGCTCGCTTTGCTCTTTTTGGAGCCCACAATCGAACTTTTCATCAGTTTCGGGCCACTTATCTAATTTTGCTATGTTTTTCCCTCCCGGATCGTACGTCGTGAGCTGTTAAAAGGATGACAACCTTACTCGCGGGACATTAGAGGGCCCTTCAATGCGTCGATATCATGTCTTGTGAGGATGCTGCGTTGTTGAAGCAGATGGGTTGTCGTTAAGCCCATTGGGCCTTCAGAATTGGCCATCTCTCTTGGCTGGGACTGTGAACCGTTAACACATAAAGGAATTGTGCCTTCAACATGACGGGTGCGATCATACCAGTACTAATGCACCGGATCCCATCAGAACTCCGAAGTTAAGCGTGCTTAGGCGAGAGTAGTACTGGGATGGGTGACCACCTTGGGAAGTCCCCGTGTTGCACCCCCCTTTTCAATATTTTTTCTACGGTTAGGGTTGCCAAGATACTTTATCCACCACATTTCTATCATCGAATCCCACGGCACCTTGGGCTAGACAACTTCGCTTCACGTGGAGGTTGGGCCAGTAAACTGAGGGCGTAGGCCTTGTCACCAAGTCTTCGTCACTCTGATGCCCATAACTTTTGATCCGTAAGGAGTTATGCGGCGCACAGAACACCGTTGCGAAGCTCTCCGAGAGCTCTACGCCGAGGGCAGCCAGCGTGCTCGATGTGCCCTTTTTGTAGCCCAAATTCGAACTTTTTCATCAGTTTCGAGCCACTTTTCTATTTTTGCTATGTTTTTTTGTCCCGGATCGTACGTCGTGAGCTGTTAAAAGGACGACAACCTTACTCGCGGGACATTAGAGGGCCCTACAACGCGTCGATATCACGTCATGCGAGGATGCTGTGTTGTTGAAGCGGATGGGTTGTCATTACGCTCATTAGGCCTTCTGAATGGGCCATCTCTCTAGGCTGGGACTGTGAACCGTTAGCACATAAAGGAATTGTGCCCGCAACATGACAGGTGCGATAATACCAGCACTAATGCATCGGATCCCATCAGAACTCCGAAGTTAAGCGTGCTTGGGCGAGACTAGTACTAGGATGGGTGACCCCCTAGGCAGTCCTCCTGTTGCACCCCCATTTTCAATTTTTTTTGCTCCGGTTAGAGTTGCCAAGATACTTTATCCACCACATTTCTATTATCGAACCCTACGGCACCTTGGGCAAGACAACTTCGCTTCACGTGGAGGCTAGGCCAGCAAACCGAGGGCATAGGGCTTGTGAGCAAGTCTCCGTCGCTCCGGTGCCCATAACTTTTGATCCGTAAGGTATTATGCGGCGCACAGCATACTGTTGGAAAGCTCTCCAGGAGCTCTACGACGGGGGCAGCAAACTTGCTCGCTGTGCCCTATTTTGCAGCCCAAAATCGAACATTTTCATCAGTTTTGGCCCACTTTTCTAATTTAGCTCTATTTTTTCGTTCCGGATCGTACGTCGTAAGCTGTTAAAAGGATGACAACCTTACTAGCCGGACATTAGAGAGCCCTACAATGCGTCGATATCACGTCTTGCTAGGATGCTGCGTTGTTGAAGCGGATGGGTTGTCGTTAAGCCCATTGGGCCTTTTGAATGGGCCATCTCTCTAGGCTGGGACTGTGAACCGTTAAAAAAAAAAAGGAATTGTGCCCTCAACATGACAGGTGCGATCATACCAACACTAATGCACCAGATCCCATCTGAACTCCGAAGTTAATTGTGCTTGGGCGAGAGTAATATTAGGATAGGTGACCCCATGGGAAGTCCTCGTGTTGCACCCCCTTTTCAATTTTTTTTTGCTCCGGTTAGGGTTGCCAAGATACTTTATTCACCACATTTCTATTATCGAATCCCACGGCACCTTGCGCAAGACAAGTTCGCTTCACGTGGAGGCTAGGCCAGCAAACCGAGGGCGTAGGGCTTGTGACTAGGTCTCCTTCGCTCCGGTGCCCATAACTTTTGATCCGTAAGGAGTTACGCGGCACACATCATATCGTTGCAAAGCTCTCCGGGAGCTCTACTACGGGGGCAGCCAGCTAGCTCACTATGCCCTTTCTGGAGCCCAAAATCGAACGTTTTCATCATTTTCGGGCTACTTTTCTATTTTTGCTCTGTTTTTCTATCCCGGATCGTACGTCGTGAGCTGTTAAAAGGCCGGCAACCTTACTCGCGGGACATTAGGGGGCCCTACAACGCGTCGATATCACAACTTACGAGGATGCTGCATTGTTGAAGTGGATGGGTTGTCGTTAAGCCCATTGGGTCTTCTGAATGGGCCATCTCTCTAGGCTGGGACTGTGAACCGCTAACACATAAAGGAATTGTGCCCTCAACATGAGCGGTGCGATCATACGAGCACTAATGCACCGGATCCCATCAGAACTCCGAAGTAAACCGTGCTTGGGCGAGAGTAGTACTAGGATGGGTGACCCCCTGGGAAGTCCTCGTGTTGCACCCCCCTTTTGAATTTTTTTTGCTCTGGTTAGGGTTGCCAAGAAACTTTATCCACCACATTTCTATTATCAAATCCCACGGAACCATGGGCAAGACAACTTCGCTTCACGTGGTGGCTGGGCCCGCAAACCGAGGGCGTAGGGCTTGTGAGCAGGGCTCCGTCGCTCCGGTGCACATAACTTTTGATCCGTAACGAGTTAGGCGGCACATAGCATACTGTTGGAAAGCTCTCCGAGAGCTCTACGACGGGTGCAGCTAGCTTGCTCGCTTTGCTCTTTTTGGAGCCCACAATCGAACGTTTTCATCAGTTTTGGGCCACTTTTCTATTTTTGCTCTGTGTTTTCGTCCTGGATCGTAAGTCGTGAGCTGTTAAAAGGATGACAACCTTACTCGCGGGACATTAGAGGGCCCTACAATGCAACGATATCATGTCTGGTGAGGATGCTGCATTGTTGAAGTGGATGGCTTGTCGTTAAGCCCATTGGGCCTTCTGAATGGGCCATCTCTCTAGGCTGGGACTGTGAATCGTTAAAACATAAAGGAATTGTGCCCTCAACATAACGGGTACGATCATACCATTACTAATGCACCGGATCCCATCAGAACTCTGAAGTTAAGTGTGCTTGGGCAAGAGTAGTACTAGGATGGGTGACCCCTTGGGAAGTCCTCGGGTTGCACCCCCTTTTCAATATTTTTTGCTCCGGTTAGGGTTGCCAAGATACTTTATCCACCACATTTCTATTATCGAATCCCACGGCACCTTGGGCAAGACAACTTCGCTTCACGTGGGTGTTGGGCCAGCAAACCGAGGGCGTAGGGCTTGTGACAAAGTCTCCGTCACTCCGGTGCCCATAACTTTTGATCCGTAAGGAGTTATGCGGCGCACAGAACACCGTTGCAAAGCTCTTCGAGAGCTCTATGCCGGGGGCAGCCAGCTCGCTCGTTGTGCCCTTTTTGGAGCCTAAAATCGAACGTTTTCAACAGTTTCGGGTCACTTTTCTGATTTTGTTCTATTTTTTCATCCCGGATCGTACGTCGTGAGCCGTTAAAAGGACGACAACCTTACTTGCGCGACATTAGAGGGCCCAACAACGCGTCGATATCACCTTTTGCGAGGATGCAGCGTTGTTGAAGCAGATGGGTTGTCGTTAAGCCCATTGGGCCTTCTGAATGGGCCATCTCTCTTGGCTGGGACTCTGAACCATTAACACATAAAGGAATTGTGCCCTCAACATGACGGGTGTGATCATACAAGCACTAATGTACCGGATCCCATCAGAACTCCGAAGTTAAGCGTGCTTGGGTGAGAGTAGTACTAAGATGGGTGACCCATTGGGAAGTCCTCGTGTTGCACCCCATTTTTCAATTTTTTTTGCTCCGGTTAGGGTTTCCAATATACTTTATCCACCACATTTCTATTATCGAATCCCACGGCACCTTGGGCAAGACAACATCGCTTCATGTAGAGGTTAGGCCAACAAACCGAGGGCATAGGGCTTGTGACCAGGTCTCCGTCTCTCCGGTGACCAGAACTTTTGATCTGTAAGGAGTTACGCGGCGCACAACATACCGTTGCAAAGCCCTCCGAAAGCTCTACGACAGGGGCAGCTAGCTTGCTCACTGTGCCCTTTTTGGAGCCCAAAATTGAACGTTTTCATTAGTTTCGGGCCACTTTTCTATTTTTGCTCTGTTTTTTGGTCCTGTATTTTACGTCGTGAGCTGTTAAAAGGACGACAACCTTACTCGCGGGACATTAGAGGGCCCTACAATGGGTCGATATCACGTCTTGCGAGGATGCTGCGTTGTTGAAGCGGATGGGTTCTTAAGCCCATTGAGCCTTCTGAATGGGCCATCTCTCTAGGCTGGGACTGTGAACCGTTAACAAATAAAGGAATTGTGCCCTAAACATGACGGGTGCGATCATGCCAGCACTAATGCACCGGATCCCATCAGAACTCTGAAGTTAAGCGTGTTTGGACGAGAGTACTACTATGATGGTGGACCCCCTAGGAAGGCCTTGTGTTGCCCCCCCTCCCCTTTTCAATTTTTTTAGCTCCGGTTAGGGTTGCCAAGATACTTTATCCACCACATTTCTATTATCGAACCCCACGGCACCTTGGGCAAGACAACATCGCTTCATGTGGAGGCTAGGACAGCAAACTGAGGGCGTAGGGCTTGGGACCAGGGCTCCGTCGCTCCAGTGCCCATAACTTTTGATTCGGAAAGAGTTACGTGGCGCATAGCATACCGTTGCAAAGCCCTCCGAAAGCTCTACAACGGGGGCAAATAGCTTGCTCGCTGTTCCCTTTTCAGAGCCGAAACTCGAACGTTTTCATCAATTTCCAGCCACTTTTCTATTTTTTCTCTGTTTTTCCGTCCCGGATCGTACATCATGAGCTGTCAAAAGGACGACAAACTTATTCGCGGGATATTAGAGGGCCCTACAATCCGTCGATATCACGTCTTGCAAGGATGCTGCATTTTTGAAGTGGATGGGTTGTCATTTAGCCCATTGGGCCTTCTGAATGGGCCATCTCTCTAGGCTGGGACTGTGAACCGTTAACACATAAAGGAATTATGCTCTCAACATGACGGGTGCGATTATACCAGTACTAATGTACCAGATCCCATCAGAACTCTGAAGTTAAGCGTGCTTGGGCGAGAGTAGTACTAGGATGGGTGACCCCCTAGGAAGTCCTATTGTTTCACCCCCCTTTTCAATTTTTTTTGTTCCGGTTAGGGTTGCCAAGATGTTTTATCCACCACATTTCTATAATCGAACCCCACGGAACCTTGGGCAGGACAACTTCGCTTCACGTGGAGGCTGGGCCAGCAAACCGAGGGCGTAAGGTTTGTGACTAGGTCTCCTTCGCTCCGGTGCCTATAACTTTTGATCAGTAAGGAATTACACGGCACACAACATACCGTTGCAAAGCTCTTCGAGAGCTCTACGACGGGGGCATCCAGCTTGCTCGTTGTGCCGTTTTTGGACCCTAAAATCAGACGTTTTCATCATTTTCAGGCCACTTTTCTATTTTTACTCTATTTTTCTGTCCCGGATCGTACGTCGTGAGCTGTTAAAAGGACAACAACCTTACTTGCGGGACATTAGAGGGCCCTACAACAAGTCGATATCACGTCTTGCGAGGATGCTGCGTTGTTGAAGCGGATGGGTTTTCGTTAAGCCCATTGGGCCTTCTAAATGAGCCATCTCTCAAGGCTGGGACGGTGAACCGTTAACACATAAAGAAATTGTGCCCACAAAATGACGGGTGCGATCATACCAGCACTAATGCCCGGATCCAATCAGAACTCCGAAGTTAAGCGTGCTTGGGCGAGAACAGTACTAGGATAGGTGACCCCCTGGGAAGTCCTCGTGTTGCACCCTCCTTTTCAATTTTTTTTGCTGCGGTTAGGGTTGCCAAGATACTTTATCCACCACATTTCTATTTCCAAATCCCACGGCACCTTGGGCAAGACAACTTCGCTTCACGTGGAGGATGGGCCAGCAAACCGAGGGCGTAGGGCTTGTGACCCGGTCACCTTCGCTCCGGTGCCCATAACATTTGATCCGTAAGGAGTTACGCGGCGCACAGCATACCGTTGCAAAGCTCTCCGAGAGCTCTACGTAGGGGGTAGCCAGCTTGCTCGTTGTACCCACTTTTGGAGCCTAAAATTGAATGTTTTCATCAGTTTCGGGCCACTTTTCTTATTAAGCTCTGTTTTTCCGTCCTGGATCGTACGTCATGAGCTGTTAAAAGGACGACAACCCTACTCGTGGGACATTAGAGGGTCCTACAACGTGTGGATATTACGTCTTGCAAGGATACTGCGTTGTTGAAGCGGATGGGTTGTAGTTAAGCCAATTGGGCCTTCTGAATGGGCCATCTTTCTAGGCTGGGACTGTGAACCGTTAACACATAAAGGAATTGTGCCCTCAGCATGACAGGTGCGATCATACCAGCACTAATGCACATGATCCCATCTGAACTCCGATGTTAAGCATGCTTGGGCAAGAGTAGTACTAGGATGGGTGAACCCCTAGGAAGTCCTCTTGTTGCACCCCCCTTTTCAATTTTTTTTGCTCCTGTTAGGGTTGCCAAGATGCGTTATCCACACATTTCTATTATCAAATCCCACGGCACCTTGGTCAAGACAACTTCGCTTCACGTGGTGGTTGGGCCAGCAAACCGAGGGTGTAGGGCTTGTGACTAGGTCTCCTTCATTCCGGTGCCCATAACTTTTGATCCGTAAGGAGTTACGCGGCGCACAGCATACCGTTACAAGGCTCTCGGAGAGCTCTATGATGGGGGCAGCCAGCTTGCTCGTTGTTCCCTTTTTTGGAGCCCAAAATCGAACGTTTTCATTAGTTTCGGGCCACTTTTCTGATTTTGCTCAGTTTTTCCATCCAGTATCGTACGTCGTGAGCTAGTAAAAGGACAACAACCTTACTCACGGGACATTAGAGGGCCCTACAACGCGTCGATATCACGTCTTGCGAAGATGCTGCATTGTTGAAGCAGATGGGTTATCGTTAAGCCCATTGGGCCTTCTGAATGGCCCATCTCTCTAGGCTGGGACTGTGAACCGTTAACACATAAAAGAATTGTACCATCAACATGACGGGTGTGATCATACCAGCACTAATGCACCGGATCCCATCAGAACTCCGAAGTTAAGCGTGCTTGGGCGAGAGTAGTACTAGGATGGTTAACCCCTTGGGAAGTCCTCTTGTTGTACCTCTCTTTTCAGTTTTTTTTGCTCCGGTTAGCATTGCCAAGATACTTTATCCACCACATTTCTTTTATCGTATCCCACGGCACCTTGGGCAAGACAACTTCGCTTCACGTGGAGGCTGGGCCAGCAAACCGTGGGCGTAGCGCTTGTGACCAGGTCTCTTTCGCTCCGGTGCCCATAACTTTTTATCCGTAAGGAGTTACGCGGCGCACAGCATATGTTGCAAAGCTCTTTGAGAGCTCTACGATGGGGGCAGCTAGCTTGCTCGCTGTGCCCTTTTTGTAGCCCAAAATCGAACGTTGTCATTAGTTTCGGGCCACTTTTTAGATTTTGCTCTATTTTTCTATCCCGGATCATACTTCGTGAGCTGTTAAAAGGACGACAACCTTACTTGCGGGACATTAGAGGGCCCTACAATGCTTTGATATCACGTCTTGCGAGGATGCTGCGCTGTTGAAACAGATGGGTTTTCGTTAAGCCTATTGGGCCTTCTGAATGAGCCATCTCTCTAGGCTGGGACTGTGAACCGTTAACAAATAAAGGAATTGTGCCCTCAACATGATGGGTACGATCATACCAGTACTAATTTACAGGATCCCATCAGAACTCCGAAGTTAAGCGTGCTTGGGCGAAAGTAGCACTAGGATGGGTGACCCCTTGGGAAGTCCTCGTGTTGCACCCCCTTTTCAATTTCTTTTGCTCCGGTTAGGGTTGCCAAGATACGTTATCCACCACATTTCTATTATCGAATCCTACGGCACCTTGGGCAAGACAACTTCGCTTCACGTGGAGGCTGGGCCTATAAACCGAGGGCGTAGGGCTTGTGACTAGTTCACCTTCGCTCCGGTGCCCAAAACTTTTGATCCGTAAGGAGTTACGCGGCACACAGCATACCGTTGCAAAGCTCTCTGAGAGCTCTACAATGGGCGTAGCCAGCTTGCTCGCTGTGCCCTTTTTTTGAACCCAAAATTGAAAGTTTTCATCAGTTTCGGCCCACTTTTCTTATTTGGATCTATTTTTCCATCTCGGATCATATGTCATGAGCTGTTAAAAGGACGACAACCTTACTCGCGTGACATTAGAGGGCCCTACAATGCGTCGATATCTCGTCTTGCAAGGATTCTGCGTTGTTGAAGCGGATGGGTTGTCGTTAAGCCCATTGGGCCTTCTGAATGGGCCATCTCTCAAGGCTGGGACTGTGAACCGTTAACACATAAAGGAATTGTTCCCTCAACATGACGGGTGCGATTATACCAGCACTAATGCACAGGATCCCATCAGAACTTCGAAGTTAAACGTGCTTGGGCGAGAGTAGTACTAGGATGGGTGACCCCCTGGGAAGTCCTCGTGTTGCACCACTCTTTTCAATTTTTTTTTTCTCTGGTTAGGGTTGCCAAGATACTTTATCCACCACATTTCCTTTATCAAATCCCACGGCACCTTGGGCAAGACAACTTCACTTCAAGTGGAGGCTGGGCGAGGAAACCGAGGGCGTAGGGCTTGTGACCAGGTCTCCTTCGCTCCGGTGCCCATAACTTTTGATCGGTAAGCAGTTACACGGCGCAAAGCATACCGTTGCAAAGCTCTCGGCGAGCTCTATGACGGGGGTAGCCAGCTTGCTCGCAGTGCCCTTTTTTGGAGCCAAAAATCGAACATTTTTATCACTTTCGGGACACTTTTCTAGTTTTGCTATGTTTTTTCCATACCGGATCGTACGTCGTGAGCTGTTAAAAGGACGACGACCTTACTCGCGGGTCATTAGAGGGGCCTACAACGCGTCGATATCACGTCTTGCGAAGATGCTGCGTTATTGAAGCGGATGGGTTGTCGTTAAGCCCATTGGGCCTTTTGAATGGGTCATCTCTCTAGGCAGGGACTGTGAACCGTTAACAAATAAAGGAATAGTACCATCAACATGACGGGTACGATCATACCAGTACTAATGCATCGGATCCCATCAGAACTCCAAAGTTAAGCGTGCTTGGGCGAGAGACGTGCTGGGATGGGTGCCCCACAGGGAAGTCCTCGTGTTGCACCCCTCTTTTCAGTTTTTTTTGCACCGGTTAGCGTTGCCAAGATACTTTATGCTCCACATTTCTTTTATCGAATCCCACGGCCCCTTGGGCAAGACAACTTCGCTTCACATGGAGGCTGGGCCAGCAAACCGAGGGCGTAGGGCTTATGACCAGGTCTCATTCGCTCCGGTGCCCATAACTTTCGATCCGTAAGGAGTTACGCGGCGCACAGCATATGTTGCAAAACTCTCTAAGAGCTGTACGACGGGGGCAGCTAGCTTGCTCGCTGTGCCCTTTTTGGAGACAAAAATTTAACGTTTTAATCAATTTCTGGCCACTTTTCTGGTTTTTGCTCTGTTTCTCCGTCCCGGATCGTACGTCGTGAGCTGTTAAATGGATGACAACCTTACTCGCGAGAAATTAGAGGGCCCTACAACGTGTCGATATCTAGTCTTGCGATGATGATGGGTTGTTGAAGGGATGGGTTATCATTAAGCCCATTGGGCCTTCTGAATGGGCCATCTCTCTAGGCTGGGACTGTGAACCGTTAACACACAAAGGAATAGTACCATCAACATGACGTGTGCGATTATACCAGCACTAATGCACCGGATCTCATCAGAACTCCGAAGTTAAGCGTGCTTGGGCGAGAGAAGTACTAGGATAGGTGACCCCCTGGGAAGTCCTCGTGTTGCACCCCTCTTTACAGTTTTTTTTGCTCCGGTTAGCGTTGCCAAGATACTTTATCCACCACATTTCTTTTATCGAATCCCACGGCACCTTGGGCAAGACAACTTCGCTTCACGTGGAGGCTGGGCCAACAAACCAAGGGCGTAGGGCTTGTGACCAGGTCTCCTTCGCTCCGGTTCCCATAACTTTCGATCCGTAAGGAGTTACGCGGCGCACAGTATATGTTGCAAAGCTCTCTGAGAGCTCTACAACGGGGACAGCTAGCTTGCTCGCTGTGCCCTTTTTGGAGCACAAAATCGAACGTTGTCATCAGTTTCGGGCCACTTTTTTGATTTTGCTCTGTTTTTCCGTCACGCATCGTACGTCGTGAGCTGTTAAAAGGACGATAACCTTACTCGCATGACATTAGAGGGCCCTACAACGCGTCGATATCACGTCTTGCGAGGATGCTGCGTTGTTGAAACGGATGGGTTGTCCTTCAGCCCATTGGGCCTTCTGACTGAGACCTCCCTCTAGGCTGGGATTGTGATCCGTTAACAAATAAAGGAATAGTACCATCAACATGACGGGTGCGATCATACCAACACTAATGCAGTGGATCCTATAAAAACTCCGAAGTTAAGCGTGCTTGGGCGAGAGCAGTACTAGGTTGGGTGACCCCCTGGGAAGTCCTCGTGTTGCACCCCTCTTTACAGTTTTTTTTGCTCCACTTAGTGTTGCCAAGATACTTTTTCTACAACATTTCTTTTATCGAATCCCACGACACCTTGGGCAAGACAACTTCGCTTCAAGTGGAGGCTGGGACCGCAAACCGAGGGCGTAGGGCTTGTGACCAGGTCTCCTTCGCTCCGGTGCCCATAAGTTTTGATCCGTAAGGAGTTACACGGCGTACAGCATACCGTTGCAAAGCTCTCCGAGAGCTCTACAATGGAGGCAGCCAGATTGCTCGCGGTGCTTTTTTTTGGATCCCAAAATCGAACGTTTTCATCAGTTTCGGGCAACTTTATTATTTAGATCTGTTTTTTCGTCCCAGATCGTATGTCGTGAGCTGTTAAAAGGACGACAACCTTACTCGCGGGACATTAGAAGGCCCTACAACGCGTCGATATCACGTCTTGCGAGGATGCTGCGTTGTTGAAGCGGATGGGTTGTCGTGAACCCCATCGGGCCTTCTGAATGGTCCATCTCTCTAGGCCGGTACTGTGAACCGTTAACACATAAAAGAATTGTTCCCTCAACATGATGGTTGCGATCATACAAGCACTAATGCACCGGATCCCATCAGAACTCCAAAGTTAAGCGAGCTTGGGCGAGAGTAGTACTAGGATGGGTGACCCCATTGGAAGTCCTCGTGCTGCACCCACTTTTTCAATTTTTTTTCCTCCAGTCAAGGATGCCAAGATACTTTATCCACCACATTTCTATTATTGAATCCCACGGCACATTGGGCATGACAACTTCGCTTCACGTGGAGGCTGGGACTGCAAACCGAGGGCGTAGGACTTGTGACCATGTCTCCGTCGCTCTGGTGCCCATAACTTTTGATCCGTAAGGAGTTACGCGGCGTACAACATACCGTTGCAAAGCTCTCCAAGAGCTCTACGACGGGGGCAGCAAGCTTGCTTGCTATGCCCATTTTTGGAGCCCAAAATCAAACGATTTTATCAGTTTCGGGCCACTTTTCTTCTTTTGCTCAGTTATTCCGTCCTGGATCGTATGTCGTGAGCTGTTAAAAGGAAGACAACCTTCCTTGCTGGACATTAGAGGGCCCTACAATGCGTCGATATCACGTCTTGCGAAGATGCTGCGTTGTTGAAGCGGATGGGTTGTCGTTAAGCCCATTGGGCCTTCTGAATGGGCCATCTCCCTAGGCTGGGACTGTGAACCGTTAATACATAAAGGAATTGTGCCCTTAACATTACGGGTGCAATCATACCAACACTAATGCATCGGATCCCAACAGAACTCCGAAGTTAAGCGTGCTTGGGCGAGAGTAGTACTAGGATGGGTGACCCCTGGGAAGTCCTCGTGTTACACCCCTCTTTTCAATTTTTTTTGCTCTGGTTAGCGTTGCCAAGATGCTTTATCCACCACATTTCTATTATTGAACCCCACGGCACCTTGGGCAAGACAAGTTCTCTTCAAGTGGAGGCTGGGCCAGCAAACCGAGGGCGTAGGGCTTGTGACCAGGTCTCCTTCGCCCCGGTGCCCATAACTTTTGATCCGTAAGGAGTTACATGGCGCACATCATACCGTTGCAAAGCTCTCCGAGAGCTCTATGACGGGGATAGCTAGCTTGCTCGCTGTGCCCATTTTTGGAGCCCAAAATTGAATGTTTTCATCAGTTTTGGGCCACTTTTCTTCTTTAGCTCTATTTTTTCATCTCGGATCGTACGTCGTGAGCTGTTAAAAGGACAACAACCTTACTCGCGGGACAATAGAGGGCCCTACAATGCGTTGATATCACGTCTTGCGAAGATCCTGCGTTGTTGAAGCGGATGGGTTATCATTAAGCCCATTGGGCCTTCGGAATGGCCCATCTCCCTAGGCTGGGACTCTGAACCATTAACACATAAAGGAATAGTACCCACAACACGATGGGTGCGATCATGCCAGCACTAATGCACCGGATCCCATCTGAACTCCGAAGTTAAGCGTGCTTGGGTGAGAGTAGTACTAGGATGGGTGACCCCCTAGGAAGTCCTCGTGTTGCACCCCCATTTTCAATTTTTTTTGCTCCTGTTAGGGTTGCCAAGATACTTTATCCACCACATTTCTATTATCGAATCCCACAATACCTTGGGCAAGACAACTTCGCTTCACGTGGAGGCTGGGCCAGCAAACCGAGGGCGTAAGGCTTGTGACCAGGTCTCCTTCGCTCCGGTGCCCATAACTTTTGATCCGTAAGGAGTTACGCGGTGCACAACATACCGTTGCAAAGCGCTCCGAGAGCTCTACAACGGGCGTAGCCAACTTGCTCATTGTACACTTTTTTGGAGCTGAAAATCGAACGTTTTCATTAGTTTCGGGCCACTTTTCTTATTTTGCTCTGTTTTTCCATCCCGGATCGTACGTCGTGAGCTGTTAAAAGGACAACAACCTTACTCGCGGAACATTAGAGGGCCCTACAATGCGTTGATATCACATCTTGCGAGGATGCTGCGTTGTTGAAGCGGATGGGCTGTCGTTATGCCCATTGGGCCTTCTGAATTGGCCATCTCTCTAGGCTGGGACTGTGAACCGTTAACACATAAAGTAATTGTTCCCTCAATATGACGGGTACGATCATAACAGCACTAATGCACTGGATCCCATCAGAACTCCGAAGTTAAGCGTGCTTGGGCGAAAGTAGTACTAGGATCGGTGACCCCATGGGAAGTCCTCGTGTTGCACCCCTCTTTTCAATTTTTTTTGCTTCGGTTAGGGTTGCCAAGATACGTTATCCACCACATTTCTATTATCGATTCCCACGGCACCTTGGGAAAGACAACTTCGCTTCACATGCAAGCTGGGCCAGCAAACCGAGGGCGTAAGGCTTGTGACTAGGTCACCTTCGCTCCGGTGCCCATAACTTTTGATCCGTAAGGAGTTACGCGGTGCACAACATACCGTTGAAAAGCACTCCGAGAGCTCTACGACGGGGGCAGCTAGCTTGCTTGCTTTGCCATTTTTGGAGAACAAAATCAAACGTTTTCATCAGTTTCGGGCCATTTTTCTTATTTAGCTCTGTTTTTTCGTCCCGGATCGTAGGCCGTGAGCTGTTAAAAGCACGACAACCTTACTCACAAGATATTATAGGGCCCTACAACGCGTCGATATCACGTCTTGCGAGGATGCTACGTTGTTGCAGCGGATGGGTTGTCGTTAAGCCCATTGGGCCTTCTGAATGGGCCATCTCTCTACGCTGGGACTGTGAACCGTTAACACATAAAGGAAATTGTGCCTTCAACATGACGGGTGCGATCATACCAGTACTAATGCACTGGATCCCATCGCAACTCCGAAGTTAAGCATGCTTGGGAGAAAGTAGTACTAGGATGGGTGAGCCATTGGGAAGTCCTCGTGTTGCACCCCTTTTTTCAATTTTTTTTGATCCGGTTTGGGTTGCCAAGATACTTTATCCACCATATTTCTATTATCGAATACCACGGCACCTTGGGCAAGACAACTTCACTTCACATGGAGGCTGGGTCCGCGAACCGAGTGCGTAGGGCTTGTGACCCGGTCTCCGTCGCTCCGGTGCCCATAACTTTTGATCCGTAAGGAGTTACGCGGCGCACAGCATACCGTTGCAAAGCTCTCCGACAGCTCTACGAATGGGGTAGCCAGCTTGCTCGCTGTGCCTTTTTTGGAGCCTAAAATCAAAAGTTTTCATCAGTTTCGGGCCACTTTTCTTGTTTAGCTCGATTTTTCCGTCTCGGATCGTACGTCGTGAGTCGTGAAAAGGACGACAACCTAACTCGCGCGACATTAAATGGCCCTACAATGCATTGATATCACGTCTTGCGAGGATGCTACGTTGTTGAAGCGGATAGGTTATCGTTAAGACCATTCGACCTTTCGAATGGGCCACCTCTCTGGGCTGGGACTGTGAACCGTCAACACATAAAGGAATTGTGCCATCTACATGACGGGTGCTATCAAACCAGTACCAATGCACCGGATCCCATCAGAACTCCGAAGTTAAGCGTGCTTGGGCGAGAGTAGTACTAGGATAGGTGACCCCTTGGGAAGTCCTCGTGTTGTACTCCCATTTTCAATTTTTTTCCTCCGGTTAGGGTTGCCAAGATACTTTATCCACCACATTTCTATTATTGAATCCCACGGCACCTTGGGAAGGACAACTTCGCTTCACGTGGAGGCTGGGCCAGCAAACCAAGGTCGTAGGGCTTGTGACCAGGTCTCCTTCGCTCCGGTGCCCATAACATTTGATCCATAGGGAGTTACGTGGCACACTGCATACCATTGCAAAGCTCTCCAACAGAACTACGACAGGGGCAGCCAACTTGCTCTCTTTGCCCATTTTTTGAGCCCAAAATCGAACGTTTTCATCAGTTTTGGGCCACTTTTCTTATTAAGCTCTATTTTTTCGACCCGGATCGTACGTCGTGAGCTGTTAAAAGGAGGACAACCTTACTCGCAGGAAATTAGTGGGCCCTACAACGCGTCGATATCACGTCTTGCGAGGAAGCTACGTTGTTGAAGCGGATGGGCTGTCGTTAAGCCCATTGAACCTTCTGAATGGGCCATCTCTCTAGGCTGGGATTGTAAACCGTTAACACATAAAGGAATTGTGCCCTCAACATGATGGGTACGATCATACCAGCACTAATGCACCGGATCCCATCAGAACTACGAAGTTAAGCGTGCTTGGGCGAGAGTAGTACTAGGATGGGCGACCCCCTGGGAAGTCCTCGTGGTGCACCCCCTTTTTCAATTTTTTTTCTCCGGTTAGGGTTGCCAAGATACTTTATTCACCATATTTCTATTATCGAATCCCACTGCACCTTGGGCAAGACAACTTCGCTTCACGTGGAGGCTGGGCCAGTAAACCGAGTGCGTAGGGCTTGTGACCAGGTCTCCTTCGCTCCGGTGCCCATAACTTTTGATCCGTAAGGAGTTACATAGCGCACAACTTACCGTTGCAAAGCTCTCCGAGAGCTCTTCGATGGGGGCAAGAGCTTGCTGGCTGTGCCAATTTTTGGAGCCCAAAATTGAACGTTTTTCATCAATTTCGGGCCACTTTTCTTATTAAGCTCTGTTTTTCTGTCCCGGATCGTTCATTGTGAGTTGTTAAAAGGAAGACAACCTTACTCGCGGGACATTAGAGGGCCTTACAATGCGTCGATATCACCTCTTACGATGATGCTGCGTTGTTGAAGCGGATGGGTTGTCGTTAAGCCCATTGTGCCTTCTGAATGGGCCATCTCTCTAGGATGGGACTGTGAACTATTAATACAAAAAGGAATTGTGCCATCAACGTGACGGGTGTCATCATACCAGTACTAATGCACTGGATCCAATCAGAACTCTGAAGTTAAGCGTGCTTGGGCGAGAGTAGTACTAGGATGCGTGACCCCCTGTGAAGTCCTCGTGTTGCACACCCCTTTTCAATTTTTTTTGCTCCGGTGAGGGTTGCCAAGATACTTTATCCACGACATTTCTTTTATCGACTCCCATGGCCCCCTGGGCAAGACAACTTCGCTTCAAGTGGAGGCTGGGCCCGCAAACCGAGGGCATAGGGCTTGTAACCAGGTCTCATTCGCTCCGGTGCCCATAACTTTTGATCCCCATGGAGTTAAGCGGCGCACAGCATACCGTTGCAAATCTCTCCGAGAGCTCTACGACTGGGGCAACCAGCTTGCTCACTTTACCCATTTTTGGAGCCCAAAATCGAACGTTTTCATCAGTCTCGAGCCACTTTTCTTACTAAGCTCTATTTTTTCATCCCGGATCGTACGTCGTGAGATGTTAAAATGATGACAACCTTACTCTCGGGACATTAGAGGGCCCTACAATGTGTCTATATCACGTCTTACGAGGATGCTGCATTGTTGAAGCGGATAGTTTGTTGTTAAGCCCATTGGGCCTTTTGAATTGGCCATCTTTCTAGGCTGGGACTGTGCACCATTAACACATAAAGGAATTGTGCCATCAACATGACGGGTGCGATCATACCAGCACAAATGCACCGGATCCCATCAGAACTCCGAAGTTAAGCGTGCTTTGGCGAGAGTAGTACTAGGATGGGTGACCCCCTGGGATTTCCTCGTGTTGCACCCCCATTTTCAATTGTTTTTGCTCCGGTTTGGGTTGCCAAGATACTTTATCTACCACATTTCTATTATCAAATCCCACGACACCTTGGGCAAGACAACTTCACTTCACGTGGAGGCTGGGCCCACAAACCGAGGGCGTAGGGCTTGTGACCAGGTCTCCGTCGCTCCGGTGCCCATAACTTTTGATCCGTAAGGAGTTACGCTGCGTACAGCATACCGTTGGAAAGCTCTTCGAGAGTTCTACGACGAGGGTAGCTTGCTTGCTTGCTGTGCCCTTTTTGGAGGCCAAAATTGAATGTTTTCATAAATTTCAGGCCAGTTTTCTTGTTTTTACTCGGTTTGTCCGTCCAGGATCGTACGTCGTGAGCTGTTAAAAGGACGACAACCTTACTCGCGGGACATTAGAGGGCCCTATAACGCGTCGATATCTCATCTTGCGAGGATGCTGGGTTGTTAAAGCGGATGCGTTGTTGTTAAGCCCATTGGGCCTTTTGAATGGGCCATCTCTCTAGGCTGGGATTGTGAACAGTTAACACATAAAAGCATTGTGCCCTCAACATGACGGGTGCGATCATACCAGCACTAATGAACCGGATCCCATCAGAACTCCGAAGTTAAGCGTGCTTGGGCGAGAGTAGTACTAGGATGGGTGACCCCCTGGGAAGTCCTCGTGTTGCACCCCCTTTTCAATTTTTTTTCCTCCGGTTAGGGTTGCCAAGATACTTTATCCACCACATTTCTATTATCGAATCCCACGGCACCTTGGGCAAGACAACTTCGCTTCACGTGGAGTCTGGGCCCGCAAACCGAGGGCGTAGGGCTTGTGACCAGGTCTCCATCGCTCCGGTGCCCATAACTTTTGATTCCAAAGGAGTTATGCGGCACACAGCATAACGTTGGAAAGCTCTACAAGAGCTCTATGACAGGGGCAGCTAGTTTGCTCGATGTGCCCTTTTTGGAGCCCAAAATCGAATGTTTTCTTCAGTTTCGGGCCACTTTTCAAAATATGCTCTGTTTTTCAGTCCCGGATCGTACGCCGTGAGTTGTTAAAAGGACGACAACCTTACTCGCGGGACATTAAGGGCCCTATAACTCATCGATATCACGTCTTACGAGGATGCTGCGTTGTTGAAGCGGATGGGTTGTCGTTAAGCCCATTGGGCCTTCTGAAGGAGCCATCTCTCTACGCTGGGATTGGCAACCGTTAACACATTAAGGAATTGCGTCCTCAACATAACGGGTGCGATCAAACCAGCAGTAATGCACCGGATCCCATCAGAACTCTGAAGTTAAGCGTGCTTGGGCAAGATCAATACTAGGATGGGTGAGCCCCTAGGAAGTCCTCGTGTTGCACCCCCCTTTTTAATTTTTTTTCCTTCGGTTAGGGTTGCCACGATACTTTACCCACCACATTTTTGTTATCGAATCCCACGGCACCTTGGCCAAGACAACTTCACTTCATGTGGAGGCTGAGCCTACAAATTGAGGGCGTAGGACTTGTGACCAGGTCTCCGTCGCTCCGGTGCCCATAACTTTTGATCCGTAAGGAGTTGCGCGGCGCACAACATACCGTTGGAAAACTCTCCGGGAGCTCTACGACGAGGGTAGCTAGTCTGCTCGATGTGCCCTTTCTGGAGCCCAAAATCGAATGTTTTCTTCCATTTCGGGCCACTTTTCTAATTTTGCTCTGTTTTTCCATCCCAGATCGTACGTCATGAGCAGTTAAATGGACGACAACTTTACTCGCGTGACATTAGGGGCCGTACAATGCGTCGATATCACGTATTGTGAGGATGCTGCGCTGTTGAAGCGGGTGGGTTGTCGTTAAGCCCATTGGGCCTTCTGAATGGGCCATCTCTCTAGGCTGGGATTGTGAACCGTTAACACATAAAGGAATTGTGCCCTCAACATGACGGGTGCGATCATACCAGCACTAATGCACCAGATCCCATCCGAACTCTGAAGTTAAGCGTGCTTGGGGGAGAGCAATACTAGGATGGGTGACCCCCATGGAAGTCCTCGTGTTGCTCCTCTCTTTTCAATTTTTTTTCCTCCGATTTGGGTTGCAAAGATACTTTATCCACCAGCATTCTTGCAAGACGTGATATCGATGCATTGTAGAGCCCTCTAATGTCCCACCAGTAAGGTTGTTTTCCTTTCAACAGCTAACGACGTACGATCTGGGACGAAAAAGAAGAGCAAAAACATAAAGATGGCCTGAAACTGATAAAAACGTTCAATTTTTTACTCCAAAAAGGGCACAGCAAGCAAGCAAGCTGCCCTCGTCGTAGAGCTCTCGGAGAGCTTTGCAACGGCATGCTGTGCGCCGCGTAAATCCTTACGGATCAAAAGTTATGGGCACCAGAGCGAAGGAGACCTGGTCACAAGCCCTACGCCCTCGGTTTGCGGTACTAGCCTCCACGTGAAGCGAAGTTGTCTTGCCCAATGTGCCGTGGGATTTGATAATAGAAATGTGATGGATAAAGTATCTTGGCAACCCTAACCGGAGGAAAAAAAATTGAAAAGGGGGTGCAACACGAGGACTTCCCAGGGGGTCACCCATCCAAATACTACTTTCGTCCAAGCACGCTTAACTTTAGAGTTCTGATGGGATCCGGTGTATTAGTGCTGGTATGATCGCACCCATCATGTTGAGGGGACAATTCTTTTATTTGTTAACGATTCACAGTCCCATCCTAGAGAGATGGCCTTTCAAAAGGCCCAATGGGCTTCACGACAACCCATCCACTTCAACAACGCAGCATCCTCGCAAGACGTGATATCGACGCGTTGTAGGGCCCTCTAATGTCACGCGAGTAAGGTTGTCGTCCTTTTAACAGCTCATGACGTACAATACGGGACAGAAAGACAGAGCTTAAGAAGAAAAGTGGCACGAAATTGATAAAAACATTCGATTTTGGGCTCCAAAAATGGGCACGGCGAGCAACCTGGCTGCCACATGTCTTAGGGCTCTCGGAGAGCTTAGCAACGGTATACTGTGCGCCGCGTAACTCCTTACAGATCAAAGGTTATGGGCACCGGAGCGATCAAGACCTGGTCACAATCCCTACGCCCACGGTTTGTTGGCCCAGCCTCCACGTGAAGCGAAGTTGTCTTGCCCTTGTGGATCTCCTCCTTTCTTTTGATTTTTCCTTTTTTTCTTTTCTAATGGAATAATAGCAAAGCGGAATAAGGAGAGGGGGTCCTCTTATAAAGTGTTTTCACAGACACTCATATCAATGAAATCTAGTTCATTGGAACGTTTTTCAAAATCTTCCGGCAAAAAAAAACTGTTGATCTTCAGGTCTTATCTCGCCCCCATACTGATCGAGTAGGCAGGGGAGTGCGTATTCTTTGTGTGCGGAGGTGCAAAATTTACCCTGGTCCATACATATCATGTAATTCTTGTTTTTCTCAAATACGGAGGTGGAAATTTCACGCCGGAGGAATTCGGGGGGAAAGGGCCTTTGGTTCATGTCCCTTTTAAGTATGTAATCTATGAGTTTGACCGAGGTTTGGTTGTACTATATCTCGGGTGCTTGATTGAGCTGACTAGCGTTTTGAGGAAGAGTGCTTCTCCGCATCTTCATACAGCCCCAAAACATGGCTATCAATTGCTCTTCGCTCAAGTCCTCAATTCGTAAGGGCAAGCGAATCAACTTTTTTTGGAGTGGTCCTGACTCTCGTATTGCTTCTGGAAGGGATTGGGCCAAAAGGAGGACGGGCACCCTTTTTTGTATATTCCATTCTTTTTCCAAGAAAGACTTTTCTCCATCAAGAACTTGTAAGAGGCTGTTCAAATAGGTCTCGCTTTCTTCTTTTTTTAACTGAAAGTCAACAAAGACCCAAAAATCATCTTGATTAGAGGCTCCGAACAAAGAATTGAGACTAGAATCAGCGAAATGGATACGTAGGACTCTCTTTAAAGAAAGAATAATTTTTTTCGCTTGCTTTATTCGCCAATATATAATAAGATTCTTTGTTGACTGAGGCCGATAGAAAGAAAGTGAAACTGCGAGCCAATCGAGAAGGGCATAATACTCTAATAGGAATTCCAACTCGTATTCCTCTGGCCAGCCATGCTGCTCAAGGTAGGTGCGAACCCTTTCATCCACTTTGAAAATGGAAGGGAGAGAGAGCTCAGCTTGCTCGTTCCCAACAATAAGAGGCTGGATAGAATTCAGTTCTTCTGACATGGGAAAATATTTAGTGATCTCAGGGACGAAAAGGCTTCATTTCTTCATTTTCTTCTTCTTCTTTAAAGTTGCAATTTCAATGATCTGGTCCTTCGTGTATCTTCCCCAGACCTCTCTCATTTCCTTATCACCCGAAGTAAAAAAGTCACACAGCCACCCCCAGCTCTTCGTAAATTGGACCTTCAAGTTCCATACGACTTCTAGAAAGGCCTCTTGGATGAGCCTAAGGCCCGTGTACCTTGAAGCACTCGTGTTTTCAAGAGCCAGATGGTATCGGAATGTACCTTCCTGCCCTTCCACCACAATCACCATGACAGTACAATAGAAGATCTTATTTAGACAAGCGATCGCGCTCAAACTTTCAAACGGAGGCCTTTAAAAAGAATGAGAGGAATAAAGATGCTCAACTGATAGGGAGAGGAATGGAGTACATATCTTTTTCAGTCTCTTTCGCTGAGGTTGTAGAAGCGGATGGGTTGTCGTTAAGCCCATTGGGCCTTCTGAATGAGCTATCTCTCAAGGCTGGGAATGTGAACTGTTAACACATAAAGGAATTGTGCCCTCAACATGACGGGTGCGATCATACCAGCACTAATGCACTGGATCCCATCAGAACTCCGAAGTTAAGCATGCTTTGGCTAGAGTAGTACTAGGATGGGTGACCCCCTCGGATGTCCTCGTGTTGCACCCCCCTTTTCAAATTTTTTTGCTCCGGTTAGGGTTGCCAAGATACTTTATCCACCACATTTCTATTATCGAATCCCACGGCACCTTGGGCAAGAAAACTTCACTTCACGTGGAGGTTGGGCCAGTAAACCGAGGGCATACAGCTTGTAACCAGGTCTCCTTCACTCTGGTGCCCATAACTTTTGATCCGTAAGGAGTTACACGGTACACAGCCTACCGTCGCAAAGCTCTCCGAAAGCTCTACGACGGGGGAAGCTTGCTTCCTTGCTGTGCCCTTTTTGGAGTCCAAAATCAAACGTTTTCATTAGTTTCGGGCCACCTTTATGTTTTTGCTCTGTTTTTCCGTCCCGGATCGTACGTCATGAGCTGTTAAAAGGACGACAACCTTACTGGCGGGACATTAGAGGGCCCTACAATGCGTCGATATCACGTCTTGCGAGGATGCTGCGTTGTTGAAGTGGATGGGTTGTTGTTAAGCCCATTGGGCCTTTTGAATGGGCCATCTCTCTAGGCTGGGACTGTGAACCGTTAACACATATAGGAATTGTGCCCTAAACATGACGGGTGCGATCATACCACCACTAATGCACCGGATCCCATCAGAACTCCGAAGTTAAGCATGTTTGGGCGAGAGTAGTGCTAGGATGGGTAACCCCCTGGGAAGTCCTCGTGTTGCAACCCCTTTCAATTTTTTTGGCTCCTGTTACGGTTGCTAAGATACTTTATCCGCCACATTTCTATTATCGAATCCCAAGGCACCTTAGGCAAGACAACTTCGCTTCACGTGGAGGGCGAGCCCGCAAATCGAGGGCGTAGGGCTTGTGAGCAGGTCTCCGTCGCTCCGGCGCCCATAACTTTTGATCCGTAAGGAGTTACGCGGCGCACAGCATACTGTGGGAAAGCTCTCCACGAGCTCTACGGCAGGGGCAGCTATTTTGCTCGATGTGCCCTTTTCGGAGCCCAAACTCGAATGTTTTCTTCAGTTTCAGGCCACTTTTCTAATTATGCTTTTTTTTTCAGTCCCGGATCGTACGTCGTGAGCTGTTAAAAGGACGACAACCTTACTCGCGGGATATTAGCGGGCCCTACAATGCGTCGATATCACGTCTTGTGAGAATGCTGCGTTGTTGAAGCGGATGGGTTGTCGTTACGCCTATTGCGCCTTGTAAATGGGCCATCTCTCTAGGCTGGGATTGTGAACCGTCAAGACATAAGGGATTTGTGTGCTCAACATGACGGGTGTGATCATACCAGCACTAATGCACCGGATCCCATCAGAACTCTGAAGTTAAGCGTGCTTGGGCAAGAGCAAGACTAGGATGGGTGAGCCCCTGGGAAGTCCTCATGTTGCACCCCCATTTTCAATTTTTTTTCCACCGATTAGGGTTGCCACGATACTTTACCCACCATATTTTATTATCGAATCCCACGGCACCTTGGGCAAGACAACTTCGCTTCACGTGGAGGCTGGGCCTGCAAATTGAGGGCGTAGGGCTTGTAACCAGGT
This sequence comes from Ehretia macrophylla, assembly GCA_037974665.1. Classification (NCBI taxonomy): domain Eukaryota; kingdom Viridiplantae; phylum Streptophyta; class Magnoliopsida; order Boraginales; family Ehretiaceae; genus Ehretia; species Ehretia macrophylla. The sequence goes on along the minus strand of CM075771.1, from coordinate 15,489,977 downwards.
CTCCATCGCTCCGGTGCCCATAACGTTTGATCCGTAAGGAGTTAAGCGGTGCACAACATACCATTGGAAAGCTCTCCGAGAGCTCTACTTCGGGGGCAGCTAGTTTGCTCGAGGTGCCCTTTTTGGAGCCCAAAATCGAATGTTTTCATCAGTTTCAGGCCACTTTTCTAATTTTGCTATGTTTTTCCGTCCCAGATCGTACGTCGGGAGCTGTTAAAAGGATGACAACTTTACTCGCGGGACATTAGGGGCCGTACAATGCGTCAAAATCACGTCTTGCGAGGATGCTACGCTGTTGAAGCGGATGGGTTGTCGTTAAGCCCATTGGGCCTTCTGAATGGGCCATCTCTCTAGGCTGGGATTGTGAACCGTTAACACATAAAGGAATTGTGCCCTCAACATGACGGGTGTGATCATACTAGCACTAATGCACCAGATCCCATCAGAACTCTGAAGTTAAGCGTGCTTGGGCGAGAGCAATACTAGGATGGGTGATACCCATGGAAGTCCTCGTGTTGCACCCCCCTTTTCAATTTTTTTCCTCCGGTTAGGGTTGCGAAGATACTTTATCCACCACATTTCTATTATCGAATCCCACGGCACCTTGGGCATGATAACTTCGCTTCATGTGGAGGCTGGGCCAACAAACCATCGGCATAAGGATTGTGACCAGGTCTCCTTCGCTCCGGTGCCCATAACCTTTGATCCGTAAGGAGTTACGCGGAGCACAGTATACCGTTGCTAAGCTCTCTGAGAGCTCTACGACAGCGGCAGCCAGCTTGCTCGCTGTGCCCATTTTTGCAGCCCAAAATCGAACCTTTTTATCAATTTCGTGCCACTTTTCTCATTAAGCTCTATTTTTCCGTCCCGTATTGTACGTCGTGAGCTGTTAAAAGGATTACAACCTTACTCGCAGGACATTAGATGGCCCTACAACGCGTCGATATCGCGTCTTAAGAGGTTGCTGCGTTGTTGAAGCGGATGTGTTGTCATTAAGCCCATTGGGCTTTTTGAATGGGCCATCTCTCTAGGCTGGGACTGTGAACCGTTAACACATAAAAGAATTGTGCCCTCAACATAACGGGTGCGGTCATACCAGCACTAATACACCGGATACCATTAGAACTCTGAAGTTAAGCGTGCTTGGGCGAGAGTAGCACTAGGATGGGTGACCCCCTGGGAAGTCCTCGTGTTGTACCCCATTTTTCAATTTTTTTGGCCCTGGTTAGGGTTGCCAAAATACTTTCTCCACCACATTTCTATTATCGAATCCCACGGAACCTTGGGCAAGACAACATTGCTTCACGTGGAGGCTGGGCCAACAAACCGAGGGCGTAGGGCTTATGACCTAGTCTCCGTCACTCCGGTGCCCATAACTTTTGATCCCTAAGAAGTTACGCGGCGCACAGCATACCGTTGCAAAGCTCTCCGAGGGCTCTACGACGGGGGCAGCAAGTTTGCTCGCTATGCCCTTTTTGGAGCCCAAAATCGAACATTTTCATCAATTTTAGGCCACATTTCTATTTTTGCTATGTTTTTCCGTCCCGGATCGTATGTAGTGAGCTGTTAAAAGGACGACAACCTTACTCGTGGGACATTAGAGGGCCCAACAACGCGTCGATATCACGCCTTACGAGGATGCTACGTTGTTTAAGCGGGTGGGTTGTCGTTAAGCCCATTGGGCCTTCTGAATGGGCCATTTCTCTAGGCTGGGACTGTGAACCGTTAACACATAAAGGAATTGTGCCCTCAACATGACTGGTGCGATCATACCAGCACTAATGCACGGGATCCCATCAGAACTCCGAAGTTAAGCATGCTTGGGCGAGAGTACTACTAGGATCGGTGACCCCCTGGGAAGTCCTCATGTTGCATCCCCCTATTCTTTTTTTTTTGCTTCGGTTAGGGTTGCCAAGATATTTTATCTACCACATTTCTATTATCGAATCCCACAACAACTTGTGCAAGACAACTTTGCTTCACGTGGAGGCTGGGCCAGCGAACCTAGTGCGTAGGGCTTATGACCAGGTCTCCTTCGCTCCGGTGCACATAACTTTTGATCCGTAAGGAGTTACGCGGCGCACAGCATACCGTTGAAAAGCTATCCGAGAGCTCTACAATAGGGGCAGCCAGCTTGCTCACTGTTCCCATTTTTGGAGCTCAAAATTGAATGTTTTCATCAGTTTCGGGCCATTTTTCTTATTTCGCTTTGTTTTTCTGTCCCATATCATACGTCGTGAGCTGTTAAAACGACGACAACCTTACTGGAGGGACATTAGATGGCCCTACAACGCGTCGATATCACGTCTTGTGAGGATGCTTCGTTGTTGAAGCTGATAGGCTGTCGTTAAGCCCATTGGGCCTTCTGAATGGGCCATCTCTCTAGGCTGCGACTGTGAACCGTTAACACATAAAGTAATTGTGCCCTCAACATGACGGGTGCGATCATACTAGCACTAATGCACCGGATCCCATCAGAACTCCGAAGTTAAGCGTGCTTGGGCGAGAGTAGTACTAGGATGGGTGACCCCTTGGGAAGTCCTCGTGTTGCACCCCCCTTTTAAATTTTTTTTCTTCTGGTTAGGGTTGCCAAGATATTTTATCCACCACATTTCTAGTACCGAATCCCATGGCAGCTTGGGCAAGCCAACTTCGTTTCACGTGGAGGCTGGGCCCGTAAACCGAGGGCGTAGGCCTTATGACCAGGTCTCCGTCACTCCGGTGCCCATATCTTTTGATCTGTGAGGAGTTACACGGCGTACAGGATACCGTTGGAAAGCTCTCCGAGAGCTGTACGACGGGGGCAGCCAGCCTGCTCGCTGTGCCCTTTTTGGAGCCCAAAATCAAACGTTTTCATCCGTTTCGGGCCACTTTTCTGGTTTTGCTCTGCTTTTTCATCTTGAATCGTACGTCGTGAGCTGTTAAAAGGACGACAACCTTACTCGCGGGACATTAAAGGGCCCTACAATACGTCGATATCACATCTTGCAAGGATGCTGCGTTGTTGAAGCGAATGCGTTGTCGTTAAGCCCATTAGGCCTTCTGAATGAGCCATCTCTCTAGGCTGGGACTGTGAACCGTTAACACATAAAGGAATTGTGCCCTCAACATGACGGGTGCGATCAGACCAGCACTAATGCACTGGATCCCATCAGAACTCCAATGTTAAGCGTGCTTGGGCGAGAGTGGTACTAGGATGGGTGACCCCCTGGGAAGTCCACGTGTTGCACCCCCCTTTTCTAATTTTTTTGCTGCGGTTATTGCTGCCAAGATACTTTATCCACCATATTTCTATTATGGAATCCCACGGCAACTTGGGCAAGAAAACTTTGCTTCACGTGGAGGCTGGGCCAGCAAACATAGGGCGTAGGGTTTGTGACTAGGTCTCCTTCGCTCCGGTGGCCACAACTATTGATCCGTAAGGAGTTACGCGGCGCACAGCATACCGTTGCAAAGCTATCCGAGAGCTCTACAACGGGGGCAGCGAGCTTGCTCGCTTTTCCCATTTTAGGAGCACAAAATCGAACGTTTTCATCAGTTTCGGGCCACTTTTCTTATTTTGGTTTGTTATTCCTTCCCGGATCGTACGTCGTGAGATGTTAAAAGGACGACAACCGTACTCGCTGGACATTATAGGGCCCTACAACGTGCCGATATCATGTCTTGCTAGGATTCTACGTTGTTGAAGCAGATGGGTTGTCGTTAAGCCTATTGGGCCTTTTGAATTGGCCATCTCTCTAGGCTGGGACTTTGAACCGTTAACACATAAAAGAATTGTGCCCTCAACATGACGGGTGCGATCATACCAGCACTAATGCACTGGATCCCATCACAACTCCGAAGGTAAGCGTGCTTGGGCGAGAGTATTACTAGGATGGGTGACCCCCTGGGAAGTCCTCGTGTTGCACTCCCTTTTTCAATTTTTTTTGCTCCGATTAGGGTTGCCAACATACTTTATCCACCACATTTCAATTATCGAATGCCACAGCACCTTGGGCAAGATAACTTCGCTTCACATGGAGGCTGGGCCCGCAAACCAAGGGCATAGGGCTTGTGGCGAGGTCTCCGTCACTCCGGTGCCCATAACTTTTGATCCGTATGGAGTTACGCGGCGTACCGCATACCGTTGCATAGCTCTCCGAGAGCTCTACGACGGGGGTAGCGAGCTTGCTCACTGTACCCATTTTGGGAGCCCAAAATCGAACATTTTCATCAGTTTTGGGCTAAGTTTCTTCTTTTGCTCTATTTTTCAGTCCCGGATCGTACGTCGTGAGTTGTTAAAAGGACAACAACCTTACTCGCAGGACATTAGAAGGCCCTACAATGCGTAGATACCATGTCTTGCGAGGATGCTGAATTGTTGAAGTAGATGGTTGTCGTTAAACCCATTGGGCCTTCCGAATGGGCCATCTCTCTAGGCTAGGACTGTTAACCATTAACACATAAAAGAATTCTGCCCTCAACATGACGGGTTCGATCATACCAGCACTTAAGCACCAGATCTCATCAGAACTCTGAAGTTAAACGTGCTTGGGCGAGAGTAGTACTAGGATGGGTGACCCCCTAGGAAGTTCTCGTGTTGCACCCCCCTTTTAATTTTTTTTTACTCCGGTTAGGGTTGCCAAGATACTTTATCCACCACATTTCTATTACCAAATCTCACGACACCTTGGGCATGACAACTTCACTTCACATGGAGGCTGGGCCTGCAAACCGAGGACGTGGGGCTTGGTACCAAGTCTCAGTCGCTCCAGTGCGCATAACATTCGATCCGTAAGGAGTTACGCAATGCACAACATACCATTGGAAAGCTCTCCGAGAGCTCCACAATGGGGGCAGCCAGCTTGCAGGCTGTGCCCATTTTTGGTGCCCAAAATTGAACGTTTTCATCAATTTTGGGCCACTTTTCCTATTAAGCTCTGTTTATCCGTCCCGGATCATACGTCATGAGTTGTTAAAAGGACGACAACCTTACTCGTAGCACATTAGAGGGCCCTACAATGCATCGATATCACGTCTTGCGAGGATGATACGTTGTTAAAGCGGATGGGTTGTCGTTAAGCCCATTGGGCCTTCTCATTGAGCCATCTCTCTAGGCTGGGACTGTAAACCGTTAACACATAAAGGAATTGTGCCATCAACATGACGGGTGCGATCATACCAGCACTAAAGCACCGGATCCCATCAGAACTCCGAAGTTAAGCTTGCTTGGGCGAGAGTAGTACTAGGATGGGTGACCCCCTGGGAAGTCCTAGTGTTGCACCCCCGTTTTCAATTATTTTTTCCTCCGGTTAGGGTTGCCAAGATACTTTATCCACCACATTTCTATTACTGAATCCTACGGCACCTTGGGCAAGACAACTTCGCTTCACGTGGAGGCTGGTCCCGAAAACCGTGGGCATTGGGCGTGTGACCAGGTCTCCGTCGCTCCGGTGCCCATAACTTTTGATCCGTAAGGAGTAACGCGTGGCACAGCATACCGTTGCAAAGCTCTGCAAGAGCTCTACAACGGGGGCAGCCAACTTGCTCGCTGTGCTTGTTTTTGGAGCCCAAAATCGAACGTTTTCATCAACTTCGGGCCACTTTTCTGATTTAGCATTGTTTTTCCGTCCCGGATCGTACGTCGTGAGCTGTTAAAAGGACGACAACCTTACTCGCGGGACATTAAAGGGCCCAACAATGCGTCGATATCAGATCTTGCGAGGATGTGGCATTGTTGAAGCGGATGGGTTGTCGTTAAGCCAATTAGGCCTTCTGAATGGGCCATCTCTCTAGCCTGGGACTGTGAACAGTTAACTCATAAAGGAATTGTGCCCTCAACATGACGGGTGCGATCATACCAGCACTAACGCACTGGATCCCATCAGAACTTCGGAGTTAAGCGTGTTTGGGCGAGAGTAGTACTAGGATTGGTGACCCCCTGGGAAGTCAACATGTTGCACCCCCTTTTCTATTTTTTTTGCTCCGGTTAGGGCTGCCAAGATACTTTATCCACCACATTTCTATTATCGAATCCCACGGCAACTTGGGAAAGACAACTTTGCTTAACGTGGAGGCTGGGCTAGCAAACCTAGGGCATAGGGCTTGTGACCAGGTCTCCTTCGCTCCGGTGGCCATAACTTTTGATCCGTAAGGAGTTACGTGGCGCACAATATACCGTTGCAAAGCAATCCGAGAGCTCTACAACGGAGGCACCGAGCTTGCTCGCTTTGCTTATTTTTGGAGTACAAAATCGAACGTTTCCATCAGTTTTAGGCCATTTTTCTTCTTGTGCTCTGTTTTTTCATCCCGGATCGTACATCGTGAGCTGTTAAAAGGACGACAACCTTACTCGCTGGACATTAGAGGGCCCTACAACGCGTCGATATCACGTCTTGCGTGGATGCTGCGTTGTTGAAGTAGATGGGTTGTCGTTAAGCCCATTGGGCCTATTGAATGGGCCATCTCTCTATGATGGGACTGTGAACCGTTAACAAATAAAGGAATTGTGCCCTCAACATGATGGGTGCGATCATATCAGCACTAATGCACCAGATCCCATCAGAACTCCGAAGTTAGGGGTGCTTGGGCGATAGTAGTACTAAGATGGGTGACCCCCTGGGAAGTCCTTGTGTTGCACTCCCCGTTTCAATTTTTTTTGCTCCGGTTAGGGTTGCCAAGATACTTTTTCCACCACATTTCTATTACCAAATCCCACGACACTTTGGGCGAGGCAACTTCGCTTCACGTGTAGGCTTGGCCCGTAAACCGAGGGCGTAGTGCTTGTGACCAGGTCTCCGTCGCTCCGGTGCCCATAACTTTTGATTCGTAAGGAGTTACACGTCGCACAGCATACCGTTGCAAAGCTCTCCGAGAGCTTTACGACGGGGGTAGCCAGCTTGCTCGCTGTGCCCTTTTTGGAGCCCAAAATCGAACGTTTTCACGTCTTGTGAGGATGCTGCGTTGTTGAAGTGGATAGGTTGTTGTTAAGCCCATTGGGCCTTCTGAATGGGCCATCTCTCTAGGCTGGGACTGTGAACTGTTAACACATAAAAGAATTGTGCCTTCAACATGACGGGTGCGATCATACTAGCACTAATGCACCGGATCCCATCAGAACTCCGAAGTTAAGCATGCTTGGGCGAGAGTAGTACTAGGATGGGTGACCCCCTGGGAAGTTCTCCTGTTCACCCCCTTTTTCAATTTTTTTTGCTCCAGTTAGGGTTGCCAAGATACTTTATCCACCACATTTCTATTATCGAATCCCACGGCACCTTGGGCAAGACTACTTCGCTTGACGTGGAGGCTGGGCCAGTAAACCGAGGGCGTAGGGCTTGTGACCAGGTCTCCTTCGCTTCGGTGCCCATAACTTTTTATCCGTAAGGAGTTATGCGGCACAAAGAATACCGTTGCAAAGCTCTCCTAGAACTCTACGATAGGTGCAGCTATCCTGCTCGCTGTGCCCTTTTTGGAGCCCAAAATCGAATGTTTATATCAGTTTCGAGCCACTTTTCTTATTAAGCTCTGTTTTTTCATCCCGGATAGTACCTCGTGAGCTGTTAAAAGGATGACAACCTTACTCGCGGGACATTAGAGGGCCCTACAACATGTCGATATCACGTCTTACGAGGATGTTGGGTTGTTGAAGCGGATGGGTTGTCGTTAAGCCCATTGGGCCTTCTGAATGAGCCATCTCTCTAGGCTGGGACAGTGAACCGTAAACACATAAAGGAATTGTGCCCTCAACATGACAGGTGCGATCATTCCAGAACTAATGCACCGGATCCCATCAGAATTCTGAAGTTAAGCATGCTTGGGCGAGAGTAGTACTAGGATGGGTGACCCCTTGGGAAGTCCTCGTGTTGCACCACCCTTTTCAATTTTTTTTGCTCCGGTTAGGGTTGCCAAGATACTTTACCCACCACATTTCTATTATCGAATCCCACGGCACCTTGGGCAAAACAACTTCGCTTCACGTGGTAGCTGGGCCCGCAAACCGAGGGCGTAGGGCTTGTGACCAAGTCTCCTTCGCTCCGGTGCCCATAACTTTTTATCCGTAAGGAGTTATGCGGTACACAGCATACCGTTGCAAAGCTCTCCGAGAGCTCTACGACGGGGGCAGCTCGCTTGCTCACTGTGCCCTTTTTGATACCAAAATTGAACCTTTTTATCGGTTTTGGGCCACTTTTCTTATTAAGCTCTGTTTTTCCGTCCCGGATCGTACGTCGTGAGCTGTTAAAAGGATGACAACCTTGCTCGCGGGACATTAAAGGGCCCTTCAACGCGTCGATATCACGTCTTGCGAGGATGTTGCGTTGTTGAAGCGGATGGGTTGTTGTTAAGCCCATTGGGCCTTCTGAATGGGCCATCTCTCTAGGCTGGGACTATTATCCGTCAACACATAAAGGATTTGTGCCCTCAACATGACTAGTGCGATCATAGCAGCACTAATGCAGCGGATCCCATCAGAACTCCGAAGTTAAGCATGCTTGGGCGAGAGTAGTACTAGGATGGGTAACCCCTTGGGAAGTCCTCGTGTTGCACCCCATTTTCAATAATTTTTGCTCCGGTTAGGGTTTCCAAGATACTTTATCCACCGCATTTCTATTTTCGAATCCCACGGCACCTTGGGTAAGACAACTTCGCTTCACGTGGAGCCTGGGCCAGCAAACCGAGGGCGTAGGGCTTGTGACCAAGTCTTCGTCGTTCCGGTGCCCATAACTTTTTATCCATAAGGAGTTATGCGGCGCACAGCATACCGTTGTAAAGCTCTCTGAGAGTTCTACGACAAGTGTAGCCAACTTGTTCACTGTGCCCATTTTGTGTCCCAAAATCGAACGCTTTCATCAATTTCGGGCCACTTTTCTTATTAAGCTCTTTTTTTCCGTCCCGGATCGTACGTCGTGAGCAGTTAAAAGGACGACAACCTTACTCGCAGGACATTAGAGGGCCCTATAACATGTCGATATCACGTCTTGTGAGGATGCTGCGTTGTTGAAGTGGATAGGTTGTTGTTAAGCCCATTGGGCCTTCTGAATGGGCCATCTCTCTAGGCTGGGACTGTGAACTGTTAACACATAAAAGAATTGTGCCTTCAACATGACGGGTGCGATCATACTAGCACTAATGCACCGGATCCCATCAGAACTCCGAAGTTAAGCATGCTTGGGCGAGAGTAGTACTAGGATGGGTGACCCCCTGGGAAGTTCTCCTGTTGCACCACCCTTTTCAATTTTTTTTGCTCCGGTTAGGGTTGCCAAGATACTTTATCCACCACATTTCTATTATCGATTCCCACGGCACCTTGGGCAAGACAACATCGCTTCACGTGGAGGCTGGGCCAGCAAACCAAGGGCGTAGGGCTTGTGACCAGGTCTTCGTCGCTCCTGTGCCCATAACTTTTTATCCGTAAGGAGTTACGCGGCGCACAGCATACCGTTGCGAAGCGCTCCGAGAGCTCTACGATGGGGATAGATAGCTTGCTCACTGTGCCCTTTTTGGAGTTCAAAATCGAACGTTTTCATCAGTTTCGGGCCACTTTTCTTATTATGCTCTGTTTTTCCGTCCCGGATCGTACGTCGTGAGCTGCTAAAAGGGCGACAACCTTACTCGCGGGACATTAGAGGGCCCTACAATGCGTCGATATATGAGGCCCGACCCCGAATAACGTTTGTTTCCTTGATTTACGTGCCATAGACCAAGAATGATATGACCGACCTTAGATTACGTGTCCTATCTTGATTTTCGTGCATACCTTGTCATACGTGCCTTGACCTAGATTAGTGAACCCTAATCCCCGACTGACATGCGATACCTAGTTATACGTGCCCTGACCTCGATTAGCGTGCGATACCTCATTTCGTGTGGCCTACCCTAGATTTGTGTGCCATGACCTAGGTTTGAGAATTGTGTTTAGTTTTGTGTGCCTTGTATTGAATCACGTGCATTCATTTAGGGTTGCATGCGTTTACTTAGAAAATGTGCGTTCGTCTCGTAGTTCGTGTCCTACCTCATAGTGCGTGCCCTAGACCTAAGAAAGCGTGTATTCACGTTAATTAAGAAAGCACCTTACACAAAGCACTAGACTACTAAATAATCCTACAAACTCCACTATCAATATTAAAATGCAAAAAACGGTATGTTGTTTGCCACATAACTCCTTACAAATCAAAAGTTATAGGCATCGGAGCGACGCAGACCTGGGCACAGGCCCCACACCCTCGGTTTACGAGCCCAGCCTCTACGCGAGGCGAAGTTGTCTGCCCAAGATGCCGTAGTACTCGATAATAGAAAGCGACGGATAAAGCATCTTGGCAAGGCTTAACGGGGCAAAAAATCAAAATGAAAAATGGGCTGCAGCACAAGGACTTCCCATAGGGTCACCTATCCTAGTACTATTCTCACCCAAGCACACTTAACTTCGGAGTTCTGATGGGATCCGGTGGATTAGTGCTGGTACGATCGCACCTGTCATGGTGAGTGTACCAAACCCTTATGTGTTGACGGTTCACAGTGCTGGTACGCCCCCAACCCGACCTATGGAGGTTAGACTAGGGTGTGATCTAATCATTCACGTTCTTTTGCGATTATAACTAGTCAACGAACGTTAAGCTTGTCCGTTAGACTAGAACTCCAAAAGTTTTTCGAAAAAAATGGCAGCATAACAGCTATAGTTAGGACCTTTTAGTTTGACCTAATTTCTAAACGCCTCAATTATTCCAATCATTAATCCAATTCCATTAAAGACTCCTATTTTGTCATCAACCGATATGCCTACTAGTCTATCTTGAAAGTCTCGTTTGGTTAATAAGCCTAGCATGATAACTATGTCCTGTTTATTTATCAATTTCCTATCATGCAAGTACCTATTATCCTTTAGTTTACAAATAAGCACCTAAGTGAAATTAGATAGAATTGACTTAGTTGATTTTTCACCTAGTGGTTTAATTGCCTACGATAGCTACTATTCAAGATAATGAAAGCAAATAACCAAATAAGAAGTTCGTCCGATTATAGATAGTACAATCCAAAACTAGACCCAAATTACAACGGGGTCATTTACATCAACAAAATAAGTAGTCTTCAGAGTAAACACAACGTTCATAGAACAGCCACTGACAAGCAAGGCACATAAAGCACGTAATCACTCCAAGGAATCATCAACAGACACATTCTCCTCGGGTACCTGTTCCAAATCTTCTTCACTTGTGATGATAAAAGAGGGTGAGTCCTTATGAACTCAGCGAGGGGGAACGAGAAATAACGTTTTGAAATCTCTTTTCTGGTTAGTCTTATGAAAACCCTTTTTTGAGAACATGTCACATATTACAATTAATAAGTATGCAAAATATAAGAATCATATTGAACAACAGATTCAATTACCAATCATTTCAAGGATACGGTGAGTTTCGCTCTCGAGATCAATCGGTGAGCATTTGCTGTCAATATCATTTTCAATAACAATTGTTGTGGCCAGCTTCAATCATACACTTATCGCTCCCAATTGGGTGTACTCCGGATGTACCCCGAAAACCTACGACCTAACTCTCCGAGGGTGGAATGCCAAGCGAGAGAGGGAATTAGACCATGGTAGTCATGGGAGTACTGGCAAGCCATAGTATGCCGCCCGGCGTTCGTGAAATGCTACCATGCCACAATGGAAGGTTGCAACCTTGTATGAAATGCACATTTATAACATTTAACATATCACATTAGGAGGACAACAAAGTAGGTTGCCTCCGAGCAGTTATAAGATCGCACGTTGACAAGTAAACACACGAGGCATGCTTTGATACTTAATTTCACTTGTAATGCACATGGAGTTATATGAATATTAGACGGGCAACCATGTAACACATGTAAATCTAGTCATATAACTCATTTCGGGGTTCACGTAATCAGATAATAAGTTTATACAAGCATGCAACGACGTCTACATAGGACCGGGTGCAAGAAAGGTCTACTTATCAACATGTAATTATCGGGAATCACATTTCAAGCATACTTAAAATTTATTAGGCAGCCCACTAACCACACAATTAAACACGATAACCATAGGATCATCACTTAGTGAGTTTTCATAGTCAATAGGGTTTCAATTCATGCTTACACGTGCGATTAAGCTACAAGTTGTCACGTAATTAAACCCAAGCCATGCATCAATTAATTAAAACATCCTTAATCATCCAAAACAGTCCAGACAACATCCAAGTGCCACAATCCCAAGCATTCAATACCACAAGAGAAGTTACAATAATTTTCAAAGCATTTCACTAGATAAAAACCTCACTGCAATGGTCTGTTTTCCCACAATCATTTAGACAAGCAAACAATCTCCAATTCCAGTGAACAAAATGTCAAATTAAATCTTAATGAGTGATTTAAATCCAGAAACAAACCTCGCATCATTTGGAGTTCGGATTCAAGAGTTATAGCTAAAACCGTGAGACTACGCAAAACTGTCCAGATTCGTACATATTTCAATACTTGCCATTTGGGAGGGTCTTAGGGTTAGATTTAGCTTTAGTCTATTTCTGAAAAAATGTCCAGAACTGCAAAATCTAGCAACCTACCAAATTTCATGCATTTTAAATATCATTTATTAGGTCAAAGCTGTTTTGTTCTACAAGGACAGTGAACTGCCAAAAACCTGCTCCATTTTCTCAGATTTTCCAAATTTAGACACCTTTCGATGTTTTTCCATTTTGGAGACCTTAGAGTCAAAATTTGCCTTGGCCTATTTCTATGTAAAATGCTCCGAACTGGCAAAAATAGTCACCTACCAATTTTCATGCATTTTCAACATCATTTACTAGGTCAAATGCATTTCGCTTTACCAAGTCAGAAATCTGCCAGCTACGCAATTCTTGCCTATCTTCAAGTTCTAGCCAAATATCTTGCCATGCATGGTCACATAAGCTCATGTACACACATATACAACAAGTACAGAGGTAAATGTAGACATTTGAAGACATGCATGTGGTTTTTGAAACCTTTTAAAAGAGTTTTAGCCCTCACCTTAGCCTATTGATGACAAATGATGCTCAAAATTCTCGAAGATGCACAAAAAGGTCTTCTCTCCTTGCTTGGCCGAGAGATAGCTTCAGGTTCTCTAATTCCTAGCTTAGTTACCATGTTCTTATTATGTGCATGTGGTTAGAACAAAAGGAGATGAAATAAAAGCTATCAAACATACCTAGGCCGAAATGAAGAGTTCTATGAGCTTGCATGCAATTTTTCTTGCTTCTTGCTTGCTTGGGCTGCCATGGACGAGTTTCTTAGAGTCCTTGAGTGCCTAGGAGAACCTTAGAAGATGAGCTTGATCTATGGAGCTTGAGGATGCAGCCTTGGCTGAGAGAGAGAGAGAGAGGAAATGAGAGAATGAGAGCTTGAGAGAGAGAAATGAAGTGTTTGTGCATATGGTCGGCCTTGAGCTTCTACAAATCTGATTTTTTGCTATCTTTGAACATCATTTGAATTGTTTACCATGCCTCTATCTTTGAACATCATTTGAATTGTTTACCATGCCTTGGTGATGTGGCCGAGAAAAGCATGCTTGGTGATGGCTTGGTTTCATTTTTTTATGCATTGTTCGAAGTGATTTTGTCATAGTTGTCTTGGAATGTTTTTTTTAATCATGCAAAGGCTTGTCAAATTGCAAGAAGTGGTCGGCCAAAGCATTGATCAATTCTGAATTTTGTCATGTTTCGAGCATTATTTAATTGTATGTGCTTGGAATTTGCAAAAGAATAAAGAATAAAGAATAAGAATGTTTAGCTTTTGGTGAAATTTTGTCTTCTAGTGAGTTGATTTTAGGATTATAATATTAGTTAGTGGAATTTGTAGGATTAATTAATAATCTAGTGCTTCGTGTAAGATGCTTTATTGATTAGCGCGCGGGCACGCTTTTTTAGGTTTAGGGCATGCACTACGAGGTAAGGCACGCACTTCAAGGTAAATGCACAGATTTTTATTTAAATGCATACAATTTTGGGTAAGTGCACGCAAACCAATGCAAGGTTCATAATTCAATGCAATGCACGTAAATCAAGGTATGGCGCTTAAACCTAGGTTAAGGCACGTAGTTCAAGGTTATGGCATATGAAATGAGGAAACACACATAAATCGAGGTATCGCACGTAATTCAAGGTCAGGGCATGTATATCTAGGTATGCACATACATCGAGAATTAGGGTACACAATTCTAGGTCAAGGCACGTATGACGAAGCGTGCATGAAACCAAGACAGGGCACACAATCCAAGATCAGTCATATAATTCTAGGTCTAAGGCACGTAAATTGAGGTTAGACACGTTATTCGAGGTCGGGCCTCATAGTCCCAACCCAGAGAGACTGCCCATTCGAAAGGCCCAATGGGTTTATTGACGACCAATTCGCTTCAACAACGTAGCATCCTCGCAAGACACGATATCGACGTGTTGTAATGCACTCTAATGCCCCGCGAGTTAGGTTGTAGTCCTTTTCCAGCTCACAACAAGCGATCTGGGACAAATAAACAGAGGAAAAAGAAGAAAAGTGGACCAAAACTGATGAAAATGGTCAATATTGGGCTCTAAAGACAGGCGCAGTAGAGTAGGATTGCTTCCCGCGTCGTAGAGCTCTCGGAGAGCTTTCCAACAGTATGTTGTGCGCCGCATAACTCCTTATGGATAAATAGTAATGGGCACCGTAGCGATGGAGACTTGGTCGCAGGCCCCACGTCCTCGATTTGCGGGTCCAGCCTCTTCGCGAGGCGAAGTTGTCTTGCCCAAAATTACGTGGGACTCGATAATAGAAAATTGATGGATAAAGCATCTTGGCAAGGCTTAATGGGGCAAAAAATCAAAACGAAAAGGTGGGTGCAACATGAGGACTTCCCAAGGGGTCACCCATCCTAGTAATACTCTCGCCCAAGCACCCTTAACTTTGGAGTTCTGATGGGATCCTATGCATTAGTGCTGGTATGATTGCCCCTATCATCTTGAGGGTGCAAAACCCTTATGTGTTGACGGTTCATTGTCCCAGGCCAGAGAGAAGACCCATTCGAAAGGCCCAATGGGTTTATCGACGACCCATCCACTTCAACAACGTAGCATCCTCGCAAGACACAATATCGACACGTTGTAATACCCTCTAATGTCTCGCGAGTTAAGTTTTCGTCCTTTTCGCGGCTCACTATGAACGATCCGGGAGAAATAAGTGGCGTAAAAAGAAGAAAAGTGGCCCAAAATTTATGAAAACGGTCAATTTTAGGCTCCGAAAATAGTTGCAGCCGAGCAGGCTTACTGCCCACATCATAGAGCTCTCGGAGAGCTTTTTAATGGTATGTTGTGCGCCGTATAACTCCTTACGGATCCAAAGTTATGGGCACCAAAGCGACGAAGACTTGGTCACTAGCCCCACGTACTCGGTTTACGGGCCCAGCCTCTTCACGAAGCGAAGTTGTCTTTCCCAAGATGTTGTGGGACTCGATAATAGAAATGTGACGGATAAAGCATCTTGGGAAGGCTTAACGGGGCAAAAAAACAAAACGAAAAGAGGGGTGCAACAAGAAGACTTCCCCGGGGGTCACCCATCCTAGTACTACTCTCGCCCAAGCACGCTTAACTTCGGAGTTCTGCTGGGATCCGATGCATTAGTGCTGGTATGATCGCACCCGTCAAGTTGAGGGCGCAAACCCCTTATGTGTTGACGGTTCACAGTCCCAGCCCAGAGAGACGACCCATTCGGAAAGCCCAATGGGTTTATCGATGACCCATCTGCTTCAACAACATAGCATCCTCGCAAGATGCGATATCGACACGTTCTAGTGCCCTCTAATGTCCCGCGAGTTAGGTTGTCGTCCTTTTCACAGCTCACTACGAACGATCCGGGACGAAGAAAAAAGCTCAAAAAGAAGAAAATTTGCCCAAAACTGAAGAAAACGATCAATTTTGGGCTCCGAAAACAAGTGCAGCTAAGCAGGCTTGTTACCCACGTCTTGGAGCTTTCATAGAGCTTTCCAACTATATGCTGTGTGCCACATAACTCCTTACAGATCAAAAGTTATGGGCACCGGAGCGACGGAGACTTGGTCATAGCCCCACGCCCTCGGTTTGCGAGCCCAGCCTCTACGCAGCGAGGCGAAGTTGTCTTGCCCAAGATGCCGTGGCACTCGATAATAGAAATATGACAGATAAAGCATCTTGGCAAGGCTTAACGGGGCAAAAAATAAAAATGAAAAGGGGGGTGCAACATGAGGACTTCCCAGGGGGTCACCCATCCCAGTACTACTCTCGCCCAAGCACGCTTAACTTCGGAGTTTTGATGGGATCCGTTGCATTAGCGCTGGTATGATCGCACCCGTCATGGTGAGGGCGCAAAACCCTTATGTGTTGATGGTTCACAGTCCCAGCCTAGAGAGACGGCCCATTTGAAAGGCCCAATGGGTTTATCGATGACCTATCTACTTCAACAACGTAGCATCCGAGCAAGTCGCGATATCGACGCGTTGTTGTGCCCTCTAATGTCCTGTGAGTTAGATTGTCATCCTATTCTGCCCCCATCGTAGAGCTCTTGAAGAGCTTTTCAACGGTATGTTGTGCACCATATAACTCCTTACGGATCAAAAGTTATGGGCACCGGAGCGACGAAGAGTTGGTCACTGGCCTCACGCCCACGGTTTGCGGGCCCAGCCTCTACACGAAGCGAAGTTGTCTTGCCCAAGATGCAGTGGGACTTGATAATAGAAAAGTGATGGATAAAGCATCTTGGGAAGGCTTAACGGGGCAAAAAAACAAAATGAAAAGAGGGGTGCAACACGAGGACTTCCCAGGGGTCACGCATCTTAGTACTACTCTTGCCCAAGCACGCTTAACTTCGGAGTTCTGATGGGATCCGGTGCATTAGTGATGGTATGATCGCACCCGCATGTTGAGGGCGCAAAGCCCATATGTGTTGACGGTTCACAGTCCCAGCCCAGAGAGACGGCCCATTCAAAAAGCCCAATAGGTTTATTGATGACCCATCTGCTTCAACAACGTAGCATCCTCGCAACACACGATATCGATGCTTTGTAGTGCACTCTAATGTCCCGCGAGTTAGTTAGTCGTCCTTTTCACGGCTCACTACGAATGATACGGGACAAAGAAATTGTGCAAAAAGAAGAAAAGATGCCGAAATCTGATGGAAATGGTCGATTTTGGGCTCTAAAAATAGGCACAGATGAGCAGGCTTGCTGCCCTCGTTGTAGAGCTCTCGGAGTGCTTTCCAAAGGTATGTTGTGCGCCGCATAACTCCTTACGGATCAAAAACTATGGGCACCAGAGCGATGGTGACTTGGTCACCGACCCCATGCCCTCGGTTTGCGGGCCCAGCCTCTACACGAAGCGAAGTTGTCTTGCCCAAGATGCCGTGCGACTCGATAATAGAAATGTGACGGATGAAGCAAATTGGGAAGGCTTAACGGGGCAAAAAAACTAAACAAAAACAGGGGTGCAGCACGAGGACATCCCCGGGGGTTACCCATCCTAGTACTACTCTCGCCCAAGCACGCTTAACTTCAGAGTTCTAATGGGATCCGGTGCATTAGTGTAGGTATGATCTCACCCATCATGTTGAGGGCGCAAAGCCCTTATTTGTTGACGGTTCACAGTCCCAACCCAAAGAGACGACCCATTCAAAAACCACAATGGGTTTATCGACGACCCATCTGCTTCAACAACGTAGCATCCTCGCAAGATGCGATATCGATGCATTGTAGTGCCCTCTAATCTCCCGCGAGTTAGGTTGTCGTCCTTTTCGCGGCTCATAACGAACAATCCGGTACAAAGAAACTGCGCAAAAAGAAGAAAAGTTGCCCAAAACTAATGAAAATAGTTGATTTTGGGCCCCGATAATTGGCACAGTCGAGCAGGCTTGCTGCCCTATCGTAGATCTCTTGAAGAGCTTTCCAACGGTATGATGTGCGTCACATAACGCCTTACGGATCAAAAGTTATGGGCACCAGAGCGACGGAGACTTGGTTACTGGCGCTACGCCCTCGGTTTGCAGACCCAGCCTCTTCGTGAAGCAAGTTGTCTTGACCAAGATGCCTTGGGACTCGATAATAGAAATGTGACGGATAAAGCATCTTGGGAAGGCTTAACGGGGCAAAAAAAAAAAAAAGAGGGGTGCAACACGAGGCCTCCATAGAGGGTCACCCATCCTATTACTACTCTCGCCCAAGCGCACTTAACTTCGGAGTTCCGATGGATCCGGTGCATTAGTGCTGGTATGATCGCACCCATCATATTGAGGGTGCAAAGCCCTTATGTGTTAATTGTTCACAGTCCCAGTCCCGAGAGACGGCCCATTCGAAAGGCCCAATGGTTTTATCGACGACCCATCTACTTCAACAACATAGCATATTCGCAAGACGCAATATCGACGCATTGTAGTGCCCTCTAATGTCCTGTGAGTTAGGTTGTCGTCATTTTCGCTACTCAATACAAATGATCCTGGCCGAAGAAACAGCGCAAAAGGAAGAAAAGAGGCCCAAAACTAATGAAAACGATCGATTTTGGGCTTTGAAAATAGGGGCAGCCTAGCAGGCTTGCTCCCCCTGTCGTAGAGCTCTTGGAGAGCTTTCCAACGGTATGCTGTGCATCGCATAACTTTTTACGGATCAAAAGTTATGAGCATCTAAGCGACGGAGACTTGGTCACAGGCCCCACGCCCTCGGTTTGCGGGCCCAGCCTCTACCCGAGGCGAAGTTGTCTTGCCCAAGATGCTGTGGTACATGATAATAGAAAATGACGGATAAAGCATCTTCACAAGGCTTAACGGGGAAAAAAATCAAAAATGAAAAAGGGGGTGCAACACGAGGACTTCCCAAGGGGTTCACCCATCCCAGTACTACTCTTGCCCAAGCACGCTTAACTTCGGAGTTCTGATGGGATCCGGTGTATTAGTGCTGGTATGATCATACCCATCTTGTTGAGGACGCAAAGCCCTTATGTGTTGACGGTTCACAGTCCCAGCCTAAAGAGACAGCCCATTCGAAAGGACCAATGGGTTTATCAACAACCCATCTGCTTCAACAACATAACATCCTCGCAAGATGCGATATCGATGCGTTGTAGTTCCTTCTAATGTCCCACGAGTTAGGTTGTCGTCCTTTTCCCGGCTCACTACGAACGTACCTGGACAAAGAAACTACGCAAAAAAGAAGAAAAGTGGCCCACAACTGATGAATACGGTCGATTTTGGGCTCCGAAAATAGTTGCAGCCGAGCAGGCTTGTTGCCCACGTCATAGAGCTCTTCGAGAGATTTTCAACGGTATGGTGTGTGCTGCATAACTCCTTACTAATCCAAAGTTATGGGCACCGGAGCAATGCAGACTTGGTCACAGGCCCCACACCCTTGGTTTGCGGGCCCAGCCTCTACGCGAGGTGAAGTTGTCATGCCCACGATGCCGTGGGACTTGATAATAGAAATGTGATAGATAAAGTATCTTGGCAAGGCTTAACAGGGAAAAAAATCAAAACGAAAAGAGGGGTGCATGATGGGTGCTTAGGTTAGGATAAAATTAAGGTCAATTCTAAGCCAAGTTTTAACTCACAAGTACACGAGTGATTGTAGTGTAATGTGCTAGTGCGAGGTCGAATCCACAGGGAGACGATTTGTAAGTTTGTAGAAAAGTGTGGGTAAAGTGCCTAAGTGATTAAACTAAATTAAATTGTAAAGTGGGTGATTTGAATGAAAGTTAACTAAAAATAAAATAAAAGTGAAATTAAATGCGAAAACTAAAATTAAATATTAGAGCTAAAATTGAGTTTTGATCACAATTGGGAAAGGTTTAGGGATCGAATTCCTATGCAAAACTTCAATTGTAGGCTCGAACTTAGGATATCCTATTTTGATGCAAAATTAGACTACAAGCCTAATTGATTAATTAATTACCTAAAGTTAACTAATTAACGGGTTAGACCTAGTTTAGAGGTGTAACGCTATCCACAAGTCTATTATTTAGCCGGAGTATAGATTTGTTCTTAAATCCTAGGCTCACGAGTTAATTAATTAAATGTGGAAAACTATGAAACAACCTATAGTTTTTACGACAAAGCCCAATTTATATATTTGATCTACCATATGAATTCCTATTAATTACTACCTACATGCATAATAAATTAATAGGATAAATAATAAAACATGTAAATCAAATATATAAAACTAGCATCAAAATAATTCAACCAAGTTCAAGACCATAAAATTAAACTATTACATAGTAATCCTACCCTAAACAATAATTTAGCTACTCATATCTAACGAATTTAAATCAAAGTTATGAAAAAAAATCATTATAAACTTCCTCGTAAATTAATTTAAATAAGTCAAAAAGTATTTAATTCAAATCCAATTGAATGACAAAACCTCAGATAAAAATCAAAATTAATGAACAAAGCTCGATGCTCCTGTTTTTTTTCTCTGCGTCATCAAGCTCTTCTCTGTTTCTCGTTTGCTATCCTTTTTCTTCTAATTTTCTCGCGCAACAGATCCTCTGTTCGTTCCTTTTTCTTTTCTTTGCGCCGCTTCCCTTTTTTTCTCCTTTTCTTCTGCGTAGTATCTGTTCCTTTTATAAGCAAAATAGACCGTCCTAACTTTGTGGGCTTTTGATCTACGTGGCCACTTTTCCTTTATAAGTGACAAAGTCCAACTTTGGACTTTGCTGACCATGTGCAAGCCTATTGGCCAAGGCATTAACTAATGCCTTGGTCAACGGGCATTGACCCTATTTTTTTATTCTTTTCTTTTTTCCTTTGTTTCAACAAATATTCTTGAATAAATTTCAAACTTCTTTTTTTCAATAATGACTCATCTACAATATTTGATTTTTTTCCAAATGCGCTTCTAATTGCTCTTTCACGAGTAAATCCCTACATGCACAAAAACACAATTAAAGTGATCAACGTTTTCAATAAATGTGCACAATTAATTCTAAAAATGCAAGAGATAAGTCTAAAAAATATGACTATATCAACACCCCCAAACCTATCTCTTGTTTGTCCCCAAGCAAGACTAAGATCTAAGCAAATCTTCAAGTTTTCAAGAGGTTGCTCTAACGAATCAATCAACTCTAGGAAAAGGACAAGGTTCGGGGAACGATTGATCTTATGGTGTAGTAGCGAAGCGAACTCATTCAGATCTCTCTCTTTAAAGACAAAACATGTTTACTACAAGGTTACACCAAACTTTATTAAGTGTCCACGTAACAGAGTAGCAAGACAACTTAATACAACTAGATCATAATACTTGCACCACCATTGCCTTTATAATCCTCCATAAATGCCTTTCACCCTTTTATTCATTCTAAAACATAAAAGTAGACACACTTTATCTCTTTCTATTAGGTGTTTAGTCCCCGACGGTAACACCCAACACCCCATGTAACAAGTTTTCTATGTCATCAATCCCAGCCATTTAAGGCTTAGGTTAATAGGCTTTGAAAGGCCCCATGCGTACCCTACTTGCTCAAAGTGTTGAACACCGAAACACTGCACACCTTAGCACATATCCCTAAAGATAGATAATGAATATAAGGATAGTGGTGCTAAGAGATAGAAGTAAAGAATTCCTTTTCTTTTTTTCTTTTTTTTGATTTTTTTCATCATTCGTTTTGTATATATATATATATATATATATATATATATATATATATATATATATATTGTTTTTTTTCTTCTTTTTTTTCACTATAAAGGCCTAGGCACGCAAACAAGACTACTCAAGCGAGGGTACTCATATCACAACCACATTATATCTCATCATCTTACAACCAAGTCATGGGACTACAATACTCTAAGCATAATCTCACAGTTCCCACACCTCGCATTCATCAAAATCAATCCTAAAAGATCAACTCAAAACTACCTCATAAAATCAAGTACCACATACTCTCCTCAATCACTTCGTAAGAGCTAATCAATACATTATCACAACTCCTCAATTACCAAAAAATTCACCACAAATCCACAAATAAACATAAATTTCAGATTTTCCCAAAACAACAATTGGCACAATTAAACACCCGCACCCCCAAACCTAAAGTTCGCTTGTCCTCAAGCAAATAGAATTAAAACATGCTAGGGGTATGGAAAATGGGCAAAAGAACATATAATGGGAATCCAATAGTGAAAGTGCATGAAAAGAAAGCAATTAAGAGAAATAGATAGAGTAGATGGACATACCTGAAGTGATAGATAATGAAAAGAAATGTAACCCTTCGCATCTACAACTTGTAATTAAGCTCAAGAGCAAAACAATAGAGGATAAGGCAAGATAAAATGAGAAAATACAATAAAATAATAAAAATATTTTTTTTTTTTTACTTTTTCATTTTTTTATATTTTTTTGTTGGCCGACCCTATTACATCCCCATACAAAGGCTCCGAACTCCGGGAGGCACTAAAGCCGACTGACTAAAAATAAATAAGCACACTGAAATAATTGAAAGAAAGAGAGCTAGAATACAAATATCTGAATCCCTTGAATGTTAGTTCGTAAGACAAATCTTGTAAAACTTCAAAAATGGAGTTAACTAAGTACATTAAAAATGCGGAGGAGAGGCCATTAATTTCAAACCACCAACGTATTCAAACCCCAGACATCTTCCCATACTTAAGAGGGAAGGCCAAGCATTACGCTTTCGGCCACTGATTTTACTTTCATAGTATCCATCATAATTAACCCCAAGACTTCCATTATACAAGATAATCCATTTTCGAGAAAATGGTAAAGCCCACTATAACCCAGTGGAGGTCCAACCGAAAAGCTGGGTAACATAATTAAAGAAAGAAAGATAAAGTAATTATTCCTAAGGTGTCTCCTAGAAGCGCTGCATTTAACGCTGACAGCCAGGCAAAGATCATTGCTCATGTAAGGTCAGAAGTGTCCCGTAGCTCTACAGATTCAACTTCGTGAGGGACCGAACTTGGATCAAGGGCATGTTTCAAACGCTGACCATTAACTGTGAGGACTCGCCCATCTTTGAGGTGTTTAATTTTAATAGCCCCTGAAGGGTATGCCTCGAGTACCTCATAGGGTCCATCTTATCTAGTCCTCAATTTTCCTAGAAAGAACTTCAATTTAGAGATAAACAACCAAACCTTATCTAAAGGGGTGAAGGTTTTGCGCAAAATAGATTTATCGTGGATTCTCTTCATCCTTTCCTTATAAAGCTTGGTATTCTCATAAGCTTCATAACGAAGCTCTTCCAACTCACTTAGGACCAATTTTCTACACTCACCCGCCTGTTGCATGTCAAAGTTCAGGGCTTTAAACTTTATGCTTTAGCTCAACATGGAGGTGGCAAGCCTTACCATAGACTAATCTATATGGAGACATGCCTATGGGGGTCTTAAAAGCTGTGCGATAGGCCCATAACGCATCGTGTAAATGATATGACCAATCTTTGCGATTAAGCCAAACTATTTTCTATAAAATGGATTTTATCTCCCTATTGGACACCTCCACTTGTCCACTTGTCTGCGGATGATAAGGTGTCGCAATCTTATGCCAGACTGAATATTTTCTCAATAATGCCTCAAGTGTCCTATGGCGAAAATGTTGTCCTCCATCACTCAAAAGCACACGTGGCACCCCAAACCTAGAAAAAATGTGCTCTTTAATGAACTTGACCACAACTTTATGGTCATTGGTTCGAGTTGCCACCGATTCCACCCACTTGGACACATAGTCCACGGCCACAAGAATATAAGTGTACCCATACAAAGAAGGAAAAGGTCCCATGAAATCAATGCCCCACACATCAAATATCTCACAAACTAAAATGGGTGATAAGGGCATCATGTCTCTCCTAGAGATAGACCCACACTGTTGACATCGATGACATTTCTTACAGAATTGTTGGGCATCTTTGAATAGAGTGGGCCAAAAGAACCCACACTAGAGGACTTTAGCAGTTGTCCTCTTTCCTCCAAAATGGCCACCACATGCCTCCCCATGACAAAAGCTAAGGATACTATCAAACTCCTCTTCCGTCACACATCGTCGGATAACCTGATCAGCACACACTTTAAAGAGATAAGGATCCTCCCAAATAAAATGTTTCACTCTAGCCATGAAATGATCCTTCTCTCCCCGCCCCCAGTGAGCAGGCAACTCTCTCGCTACCAAATAATTAACAAAATGGGCATACCAAGGAATCCTATGTGAGATAGCAAAGAGTTGCTCATCAGGGAATGTATCATTAAAAAGAAGGGAATCGGTGGGAGACCCAAGGACTAAACGCGACAAATGGTCAGCAACAAAATTCTCACTTCCTTTTGTATCTCTAATATCCAAGTCAAATTCCTGAAGTAATAGTAACCATCGAATCAGACGGGGCTTAGCATCCCGTTTAGCAAGTAACTAACGCAAGGCAGCATGATCCGTGTAGACTATCACCTTTGACCCTAGGATGTATGATCTAAATTTATCAAGGGAGAATACTACAGCTAGCAATTCCTTTTCTGTGGTAGTGTAATTCTTTTGAGCATCATCTAAGGTCTTGCTAGGGTAGTAAATCAAACATGGCAACTTATCCCTACGCTGTCCCAAAACAACCCCTACTACGTAGTCGGATGCATCACACATAATCTCAAAAGGGAGGCTGTAATCGGGAGGCTGGATGATAGGTGCGGAGGACAGTAAAAACTTCAACTTCTCAAATGCCTTGGCATACTCGTCATCAAAATAAAATAGAGTATCATGTGCCAGGAGGCTGGACAGGGGTCAAGCAATATGGCTAAAGTCCTTGATGAAACGCCGGTAGAAACCGGCATGACCAAGGAATGATCTAACGTCACGCACCATTTTTGGTGCTCGGAGTTTCTCTATCAACTCAACCTTGGCTGGGTCTACATGGATACCATCCTGACATACAACATGACCAAGTACTATCCCCCGTCTAACCATGAAATGACTTTTCTCCCAACTAAGCACCAAATTCATCTTAACACAACGCTCTAGCACCAGGGACAAGTGTGCGAGACACTCATCAAATGTAGCTCCAAAAACTGAAAAATCACCCATAAATACCTCTAGAAACTTCTCAATCATATCAGAAAAAATGTCCATCATACACCTTTGAAAGGTCACTGGTGCATTGCATAAACCGAAGGGCATACAACGATAGGCAAAGGTCCCATATAGGCAAGTGAATGTGGTATTTTCTTGCTCCTCGGGGAAGACTGGGATCTGATAATATCCGGAATACCCATCTAGGAAGCAATAGTAGCCCTGTCCGGCTACTCTATCTAATATCTGGTCAAGAAAGGGTAAAGGAAAATGGTCTTTCTGGGTCTTGGCATTAAGCTTTCTATGGTCAATATAGAGACGCCAACCAGTAGTGGTACGTGTAGGAATAAGCTCACCTTTATCATTAGGGACTACTGTGATCCCAGACTTCTTTGGTACCACCTGCACCGGACTGACCCATGAACTATCAGAAATCGTGTAAATGATACCCGTATCAAGCAGTTTAATGACTTCCTTATAAACTACCTCACTCATGTTTGGGTTCAGCCTCCTTTGCATCTCGCGGGAAAGAGCAGCACCATCTTCTAAGTGAATCTGATGCATACACAACGAAGGGTCTATACCTCGTAAGTCAGAAATGGTCTACCCTATGGCCTTTTGATGATCACGAAGGACTCCTAACAATCTCTCCTCATGCTCAGTGGTCAGGTCTGATGCGATAATTACTGGGAGGGTGTCATTAGGTCCTAAGTACACATATTTAAGATGCGCAAGCAAAGGTTTAAGCTCTAAAGTTGGAAAAGACTCAACCGGAGGGGGATCAGGACAAACTTTGGATGGAAGGGAGCTACGACTATTATTAGCCTTGTCAGGGCTAGGATCAGACATGACAGAAGTGGAGGCTACTAGCTCTTTCACAAATGAATCAGAGTCAAATTGAGTCAAGATTGCCTCAAGCTCTGCAAGCTCATCATCGGCAGTCAACATCAAATAAGCATGTTCCTCAATATAAGGGTCAATGATATCAACCATGAAGCACTCATCCTCAGAATGTCTACTTCCTCGATTAGCTGCTTTTGCGACCCTCACCTTAATTCTCATATTCCCAAAAGTCAACTCAATCATTCCTGTCCTACAATATATTACTGCATCAGCTGTGGCCAGAAAAGGCCTCCCTAGAAGAACTAGTGTCGCATGCCTAGTGTCTAGTCCTGAGTCCATGTCTAAGACAATAAAGTCAACCAGGAAGAGAAATTCACCAACTCTAACTAAGACATCCTCAATTATCCCTCTAGGTCATCTTTTAGTTCGATCTGCCAACTGAAGTGTAACATTTGTGGGAGTCAACTCCCTCAAACCTAAACACTCATATACTACAAATGGAATGAGATTCACACTAGACCCTCAGTCAAGGAGGGCATGGTTCGCTTGTTGATTTTGAATGATGCAAGGAATGGTGAAGGTTCCGGGGTCACTAAACTTGGGCAGAATGCCCTTAGTGCATATACTACTCACTTTCTCTGTGAGCCTCACCTTCTTTGGAATGTGGGTGGATTGCCTCTTACTAATACACAAGTCTTTGAGAAATTTGGCATAAGCCGGTATCTGCTGGATAACTTCAATAAGAGGCAGGTTTATCTTAATATCCTTCAAGTGGTCTAATACCCGAGACTGCTTATCATCTTTTCTAGGTCGCTCTAAAGCAGCAGGATAAGGCACCTTAGAAGGACTATCATCACTGTGATCTACAACCTGCTTCTCATCTCTCTGTGAAGGAATGGTGTTTTCCTTACTATCTTCTATCTTATCTCCTAACTCACTTCCTACTCTCTCAACCTTATCCTCAACCTCTTTTGTATTCCTACTCTTGTCACTCACTCTCGTTGTTCCACTAGACTCACCTACCTGATTATCTAACTGGTAACCACTCCGAAGGGGGATAACAACTTTGGCTTGCTCATGGTGGTCTCATTATGGACATTGCTACACTGGCCACGTGGATTCTCGATAGTCTGAGCAGGGAGCTTACCCTTATCCCTCCTAGTAATTTGTTGGGCCAATTGCCCAACTTGAGTTTCCAACTTAGCAATAGATTGCTGCTGAGCATGAATTACTTGAAGTAACTTATCATTAGACTTGTTAGGAGGAAGAGGAGGGCTAGGCTGAAATTGATTTCCTAGTTGTGGTTTAAAGTGAGGCCCATTAGACACATGATAGTATCCAGGAGGATTAGATTGAGGCTTTTGCACTTGAGCCTACGAAAATGAAGGGTCAGGATTCCCTTGACGCCATGAGAAAGCTGGATGATCTCGCCAACCAGGATTATATGTATTCGAATATGGATTATAATTACGAGAATAACCCTGGGCAGCACAAACTTGTTCCTGAATAAATTCAGGGAATTGAGAGGCAAGAGGACACCCTAGTGTGGGGTGGTCCACTGCAGAACATAAAGCACAACATTGAACATTTGGTAGGGCAGTTGAAGAAGTAGACCCTAAAGATATAAACTGATCAAATTTCTTGGTCAAAGCTGCCACTTGTGAGTTTAAGTCCTCATTTGTGCTCACCTTATATAGTGTCCTCCTAGAAGTGGGCTTACTCATTCTATCCATTGTTGAGTCTTGAAATGAGTCTTTGGCAATACTGTAAAGTCGGGCCCATGCCTCATTTGGGTGAGGTTATAAAACCCTCCATTACTATTAAATTCACCATCGTTTTCTGCTGTGGTGTCAACCCTCTATAGAAATACTGAAGCAACCTAGGTCTATCGAACCCATGGTGTGGGCAGTGACGAATGAGTCCATTAAACCTATCCCAAGTTTCATGAAATGACTCTAGATCGGACTGGGAAAAATTCATGATGTTCTCTTGAAGAGATGAGGTCTGGGCCATCGGAAAAAATCTAAACAGAAATTGAGTCAACAATTCTTCCCAAGAAGTAATGGTTCCCTTTTCAAGGGAATGAAGCCATTCTTTAGCTTTGTCCTTAAGAGAAAGTGGAGAGAAACACAATCGGATATTTTATTGAGTAACATTTGGAACATGCACAGTGGTACATATCTCAAGAAAATCACGAATATACGCATGTGGATTTTCATTGCTTTTCCCATAAAATGATGGAAGTATTGCTATCGTACTAGGTTTCATGTCAAAGTCCACATTATGGATGGCAAGTGGTCGGATAGCAATATTTGGCTGATATGTGGTCTGGAGAAAATGCTACCTAAGAGGTATATCATCAGGATCAGGATTATTAAGAACAATGGGAAGTTGGGTAATTTGAGGATTATTAACATTTTGAGGCACATTTAGATTTCCTTCATGCTCCGCCATGATTGTAGTTAAGACTCTTTGATTCCTATGGTGAGGGATTCTTTGTGGCTCAAGGTCAAGGGGTTCTAAAGGTAATCCTAAAGAATGACGTCCAAGCATATACAAGAAGCCAAGCTAATGAGAAATTAACTAAATTGAAATAAAAACCTAGAACTAGAAAAAACTATTTAAGAAAAATAACCAACTAGGAAACAGATAAATAAATAATGAACAATACAATAAATGAACTACTGAATGAATAAAAAGCAATAAAATCACTAAAATAATAAAGAAAGCAAATAAAGAATTTAAGATAATTATTTAAACTAAAACAAATAATAAGGTAAAACAAGAAAAATAATTTTTTTTTTTGATTTTGCAAATAAAATAAAATAAAAAAATAACTAAAACTAACACTTAAACAAAATACTACACTAGTCCAAAAACAATATCGTGCCTCCCCAGCAACGGTGCCAAAAACTTGATGGGTGCTTAGCTTAGGATAAAATTAAGGTCAATTCTAAGCCAAGTTTTAACTTGCAAGTGCACGAGTGATTGTAGTGTAATGTGCTAGTGTGAGGTCGAATCCACAGGGAGGCGATTTGAAAGTTTGTAGACAAGTGTGGGTAAAGTGCCTAAGTGATTAAACTAAATTAAATTGTAAAGTGGGTGATTTGAATGAAAGTTAACTAAAAATAAAATAAAAGTGAAATTAAATGTGAAAACTAAAATTAAATATGAGGGCTAAAAGTGAGATTTGATCACAATTGGGAAAGGTTTAAAGATCGGATTCCTATGCAAAACTTCAATTCTAGGCTTGAACTTAGTATTTCCTATTTTGATGCAAAATTAGACTACAAGCCTAATTAATTAAATAATCACCTAAAGTTAACTAATTAACGCGTTAGACCTAGTTTAGAGGTGCAACGCTATCTCCAAGTCCTTTATCTAGCCGGAGTATAGAATTGTCCTAAAATCCTAGGCTCACGAGTTAATTAATTAAGTGTGAATAACTATGGTACAACCTATAGTTTTTACGACAGAGCCCAATTTATATATTTGATCTACCATATGAATTCATATTAATTACTAGCTACAAGCATAATAAATTAATAGGATAAATAATAAAACATGTAAATCAAATATATAAAACTAGCATCAAAATAATTCAACCAAGTTCAAGACAATAAAATTAAACTATTACATAGTAATCCTACCCTAAACAATAATTTAGCTACGCATATCTAACGAATTTAAATCAAAGTTATGAAAAAAAATCATTATAAACTTCCTCATCAATTAATTTAAATAAGTCAAAAAGTATTTAATTCAAATCCAATTGAATGACAAAACCTCGGACAAAAATCAAAATTAATGAACAAAGCTCGATGCTCCTGCTTTTTTTCTCTGCGTCGTCAAGCTCTTCTCTGTTTCTCGTTTGCTGTCTTTTTTCTTCTAATTTTCTCGCACAACAGAGCCTCTGTTTGTTCCTTTTTCTTTTCTTTGCGCCGCTTCCCTTTTTTTCTCCTTTTCTTCTGCGTAGTATCTGTTCCTTTTATAAGCAAAATAGACTGTCCTAGCTTTGTGGGCTTTTGATCTACGTGGCCACTTTTCCTTTATAAGTGACAAAGTCCAACTTTGGACTTTGCTGACCATGTGCAAGCCTGTTGGCCAAGGCATTAACTAATGCCTTGGTCAACGGGCATTGACCCTTTTTTTCTTCTTTTCTTTTTTTCTTTGTTTCAACAAATATTCTTGAATAAATTTCAAACTTCTTTTTATCAATAATGACTCATCTGCAATATTTGATTTTTTCCCAAATGCGGTTCTAATTGCTCTTTCACGAGTAAATCCCTATATGCACAAAAACACAATTAAAGTGATCAACTTTTTCAATAAATGTACACAATTAATTCTAAAAAAGCAAGAGAAAAGTCTACAAAATATGACTATATCAGTGCAACACGAGGACTTCCAAGGGGGTCACCTATCCCAGTACTACTCTCGCCCAAGCACGCTTAACTTCGGAGTTCTGATGGGATCCTGTGCATTAGTGATGGTATGATCGCACCCGTCATGTTGAGGGCGCAAAGCCGTTATGTGTTGACGGTTCACAGTCCCAGCCTAGAGAGACAGTCCACTCGAAAGGACCAATGGGTTTATCGACGACCCATCTGCTTAAACAACATAGCATCCTCGCAAGATGCGATATCGACGCGTTGTAGTGCCCTCTAATGTCCCGTGAGTTAGGTTGTCGTCCTTTTCACAGCTCACTACGAATGATCCGGGGCAAAGAAACTGTGCAAAAAGATGAAAAGTGGCCCAAAACTGATGAAAACGGTCGATTTTGGGCTCCAAAAATAGTCACAGACGAATAGGCTTGTTGCCCATGTCATAGAGCTCTTGGAGAGCTTTTCAACGGTATGGTGTGCGCCGCATAACTCCTTACGGATCCAAAGTTATGGGCACCGGAGTGACGAAGACTTGGTCACAAGCCCCAGGCCCTCGGTTTGCGGGCCCAGCCTCTACGCAAGGTGAAGTTGACATGCCCAAGATACCATAGGACTCGATAATAGAAATGTGATGGATAAAGTATGTTGGCAAGGCTTAACGGGGCAAAAAATCAAAACGAAAAGGGGGGTGCAACACGTGGACTTCTAAGGGGGTCACCCATCCCAGTACAACTCTCGCCCAAGCAATCTTAATTTTGGAGTTCTGATCGGATCCAGTGCATTAGTGCTAGTATGATCACACCCATCATGTTGAGGGTGCAAAGCCCTTATGTGTTGACGGTTCATAGTCCCAGCCTAGAGAGATGGCCCATTCAAAAGGCCCAATGGGCTTAACGACAATCCATCTGCTTCAACAACGTAGTATACTCGCAAGACATGATATCGACACTTTGTAGCGCCCTCTAATGTCCCGCGAGTTAGGTTGTCGTCCTTTTCGCGGCTCACTACCAACGATTCAGGACAAAGAAACAGTGCAAAAAGAAGAAAAGTAGCCCAATACCGATGAAAATGGCCGATTCTGGTCTCCAAAAATAGACGAAGGTGAGCAGGCTTGCTACCCCCGTCGTAAAGCTCTCAAAGAGCTTTTCAACGGTGTGCTGTGCACCGCATAACTCTTACGGATCAAAAGTTATGGGCACTGGAGCGATGGAGAGTTGGTCACTGGCCTCACACCCTCGCTTTGCGGGCCCAACCTCTACACGAGGCGAAGTTGTCTTGCACAAGATGTCAAGGGACTCGATAATAGAAATGTGACGGATAAAGCATCTTGGGAAGGCTTAACGGGGCAAAAAAACAAAACGAAAATAGGGGTACAACACGAGGACTTCCTAAGAGTCACGCATCCTAGTACTACTCTCGCCCAAGCATGCTTAACTTTGGAGTTCTGATGGGATCCGGTGCATTAGTACTATTATTATTGCACCTGTCATGTTGAGGGCGCAAAGCCCTTATGTGTTGACGGTTCACAGTCCCAGCCCAAAGAGATGGCCCATTCGAAAGGCCCAATAGGTTTATTGATGACCCATCTGCTTCAATAACATAGAGTCCTCGCAAGACGCGATATCAATGTGTTGTAGTGCACTCTAATGTCTAGTGAGTTAGTTTGTCATCCTTTTCGTGGCTCACTACGAATTATACGGTACAAAGAAATAGTGCAAAAAGAAGAAAAGTTTCCCAAAACTGATGGAAACGGTTGATTTTGGGCTCTAAAAACAGGCGCAGCGGAGTAGGCTTTTTGCCCCCGTCGTAGAGCTCTCGGAGAGCTTTCCAAGGGTATGTTATGCGCCGCATAACTCCTTACGAATCAAAAGTAATAGGCACCGGAGAGACGGAGACTTGGTCACAGGCCCCTCGCCCTCGGTTTATAGGCCCAGCCCCTTCAAAAAGCGAAGTTGTCTTGCCCAAGATGCCGTGTGACTCGATAATAGAAATGTGATGGATAAAGCATCTTGGGAAGGCTTAACGGGGCAAAAAACACAAAACGAAAATAGGGGTGCAGCCCGAGGACTTCCCCAAGGGTTACCCATCCTAGTAATACTCTCACCCAAGCATGCTTAACTTCGGAGTTCTAATGGGATCCGGTGCATTAGTGCAGGTATGATTGCACCCATCATGTTGAGGGCGCAAAGCCCTTATGTGTTGACGGTTCATAGTCCCAACCCAAAGTGACGGCCCATTCGGAAACCACAATGGGTTTATCGACGACCCATCTGCTTCAACAACGTAGCATCCTTGCAAGACGCGATATCGATGCATTGTAGTGCCCTCTAATGTCCTGCGAGTTAGGTTGTCGTCCTTTTCGCGGCTCATAACAAATGATCCGAGACAAAGAAACTGTGCAAAAAGAAGAAAAGTTGTCCAAAACTTATGAAAACAGTCAATTTTTGGTCCCGAAAACAAGCACATTCGAGCATGCTTGCTTCCCATATCGTAGAGCTCTCGAAGAGCTTTCCAACAGTATGTTGTGCGTCGCATAACTCCTTACGGATCAAAAGTTATGGGCACCGGAGCCACGGAGACTTGGTCACTGGCCCTAAGCCATCGATTTGTGGGCCCAGCCTCTTCGTGAAGCGAAGTTGTCTTGCCCAAGATGCCGTGGGACTCGATAATAGAAATGTGACGGATACAGCATCTTGGGAAGGCTTAACGGGGCAAAAAAATAAAAAGAAAAGAGGGGTGCAATATGAGGCCTCCCTAGAGGGTCTCACATACTAGTACTACTCTTGCCCAAGCACGCTTAACTTCGGAGTTCTGATGGATCCAGTGCATTAGTGCTGGTATAATCGCACCCATCATGTTGAGGGTGCAAAGCCCTTATGTGTTGACTGTTCACAGTCCCAGCCCAGAGAGACGGCCCATTCGAAAGGCCCATTGGGTTTATCGACAACCCATCTGCTTCAACAATGTGGCATCTTTGCAAGACGCAATATCGACTCATTGTAGCGCCCTCTAATGTCCCACGAGTTACGTTTTCATCCTTTTTGCCTCTCATTATGAATGATCCTGGATGAAGAAATAGTGCAAAAAGAAGAAAAGAGGCCCAAAACTAATGAAAACGATCTTTTTTGGGCTCTAAAAACAGGGGTAGCCGAGTAGGCTTGCTTTCCCCGTCGTAGAGCTCTCGTAGAGCTTTCCAACAGTCTGTTGTGCGTCACATAACTCTTTACGAATCAAAAGTTATGAGCACCTGAGCGACGGAGACTTGGTCACAGGCCCCACGCCCTCGGTTTGTTGGCCCAGCCTCTACGCGAGGCGAAGTTGTCTTGCCCAAGATGCCGTGGTACTCGATAATAGAAAGTGACGGATAAAGCATCTTGGCAAGGCTTAACGCGGCAAAAAATCTAAACGAAAAGGGTGATTCAACATGAGGACTTCCCATGGGGTCACTCATCCTAGTACTACTCTCGCCCAAGCACGCTTAACTTCGGAGTTCTAATGGTATCCTGTGCATTAGTGCTGGTACGATCGCACCCGCCATTTTGAGGGTGTAAAACCCTTATGTGTTGACAGTTCATTGTCCCAGCCCAGAGAGACGGCCCATTCGATAGGCCCAATGGGCTTAATGACAACCTATCTGTTTCAACAACATAGCATCCTAGCAAGACGTGATATCGATTTATTGTAGTGCCCTCTAATGTCTAGTGAGTTAGGTTACCGTCCTTTACGCGGCTCACTACAAACGATCCGGGACGAAGAAACAGTGCAAAAAGAAGAAAAGTGGCCTAAAACTGATGAAAACATTCAATTTTGGGCTCTAAAAATAGGCGCAACTGAGCAGGTTTGCTACCCCCGTCGTAGAGCTCTCGGATAGCTTTTCAACAGTATGCTATGCGCCACATAACTCTTTACGGATCAAAAGTTATGGGCACCTGAGCGACGGAGACTTGGTCACAGGTCCCACACCCTCGGTTTGCGGGCCCAGCCTCTATGCGAGGTGAAGTTATCTGGCCAAGATGCCGTGGTACTTGATAATAGAAAGTGACGAATAAAGCATCTTGGCAAGGCTTAACAGAGCAAAAAATCAAAACGAGAAGGGGGTGCACCACGAGGACTTCCCAGGGGTCCCCCATCCTAGTACTACTCTCGCCCAAGCACGCTTAACTTCGGAGTTCTAATGGGATCCGGTGCATTAGTGCTGGTATGATCGCACCCGTCATGTTGAAGGCGCATATCCCTTATGTGTTGACGGTTTGCAGTCCTAGTCCAGAGAGACGGCCCATTCGAAAGGCCCAATGGGTTTATTGACGACCCATCTACTTCAACCATGTAGCATCCTCGCAAGACGCGATATCGACGTGTTGTTGCGCCTTCTAATGTCCCGCGCGTTAGGTTGTAGTCCTTTTCCAGCTAACTAGGAACAATTCGGGACAAAGAAATAGCGCAAAAAGAAAAAAAGTGGCCCAAAACTGATGAAAATGGTTGATATTGGGCTCTAAAAACTGGCGCAGCAGAGCAGGCTTACTGCCCCCATCGTAGAGCTCTCGGAGAGCTTTCCAACGGTATGCTCTGCGCTGCATAACTCCTTACGGATCAAAAGTAATGGGCACCGGACCGATAGAGACCTGGTCACAGGCCCCATGCCCTCGATTTGTGGGCCCAGCCTCTACACTAGGAGAAGTTGCCTTGCCCAAAATTGGGTGGGACTCGATAATAGAAAAGTAACGGATAAAGCATCTTGGCAAGGCTTAACGGAGCAAAAAAATAAAAACGAAAATGGGGGTGCCACATGAAGACTTCCCATGGGGTCACCCATCCTAGTACTACTCTCATCCAAGCACGCTTAACTTAGGAGTTCTGATGGGATCCTGTGGATTAGTGCTGATATGATCGCTCCCGTCATGTTGAGGGCGCAAAGCCCTTATGTGTTGACGGTTCACAGTCACAGCCCAGAGAGACAACCCATTCGAAAGGCCCAATGGGTTTATCAACAACCCATCTGCTTCAACAACGTAGCATCTTCGCAAGACGCGATATTGACGCATTGTAGTGCCCTCTAATGTCCCGCGAGTTAGGTTGTCGTCCTTTTCGCTACTCATTACGAATGATCCTGGATGAAGAAACAGCGCAAAAAGAAGAAAAGTGGCCCAAAACTGAAGAAAACACTTTATTTGGGGCTCTGAAAATAGGCGCAGCTGAACAGGCTAGCTTCCACCGTCGTAGAGCTCATGGAGAGCTTTCTAACAGTATGTTGTGCATCACATAACTCTTTACAAATCAAAATTTATGAGCACCTGAGCGACAGAGACTTGGTCACAGGCCTCACGCCCTCAGTTTGCCAGCCCAGCCTCTATGCGAGGCGAAGTTATCTTGCCCAAGATGTCGTGGTACTCGATAATAGAAAGTAACGGATAAAGCATCTTGGCAAGGCTTAACGTGGCAAAAAATGTAAACAAAAAGGGTGGTGCAACATGAGGACTTCCCATGGGGTCACTCATCCTTGTACTACTCTTGCCCAAGCACGCTTAAATTCGGAGTTTTAAGGGGATACGGTGCATTAGTGCTGGTATGATCGCACCCGCCATGTTGAGGGTGCAAAACCCTTATGTGTTGATGGTTCATTGTCCCAGCCCAGAGAGACGGCCCATTCGATAGGCCCAATGGGCTTAATGATGACCTATCTGCTTCAACAACGTAGCATCCTAGCAAGACGCGATATCGACGCATTGTAGAGCCCTCTAATGTCTACTGAGTTAGGTTGTCGTCCTTTTTGCGGCTCACGACGAACGATCCAGGAACAAGAAACAACACAAAAAGAAGAAAAGTGGCCCAAAACTGATGAAAACAGTCAATTTTGGGCTCCGAAAACATACACTGCCAAGTAGGCTTGCTACCCCCATTGTAGAGCTCTCGGATAGCTTTTCAACGGTACGTTGTGCGCCGTATAGCTCTTTACAGATCAAAAGTTATATACACCTGAGCGACGGAGACTTGGTCACAAGCCCTACGCCCTCAGTTTGCGGACCCAGCCTCTACGCGAGGCGAAGTTGTCTGGCCAAGATGCCATGGTACTCGATAACAGAAAGTGACGAATAAAGCATCTTGGCAAGGCTTAACGGGGCAAAAAATCAAAACGAAAAAGGGGGTGCAACACGAGGACTTCCCAAGGGATCACCTATCCTATTACTACTCTCGCCCAAGCACGCTTAACGTCG
Source organism: Ehretia macrophylla (assembly GCA_037974665.1). Lineage (NCBI taxonomy): Eukaryota > Viridiplantae > Streptophyta > Magnoliopsida > Boraginales > Ehretiaceae > Ehretia > Ehretia macrophylla. The sequence goes on along the minus strand of CM075771.1, from coordinate 15,453,522 downwards.
GTGTTCTGATGGGATCCGGTGCATTAGTGCTGGTATGATCGCACCCATCATGTTAAGGGTGCAAACCCCTTATGTGTTGACGGTTTGCAGTCCCAGCCCAGAGAGACAGCCCATTCGAAAGGCCCAATGGGTTTATTGACGACCCATCTGCTTCAACAACGTAGCATCCTCGCCAGACGCGATATCGACGAGTTGTAGTGCCTTCTAATGTCCCGCGTTTTAGGTTGTAGTCCTTTTCCAGCTAACTACGAATGATCCGGGACAAAGAAACAGCGCAAAAAGAAAAAAATTGGCCAAAAACTGATGAAAATGGTCGACATTAGGATTTAAAAACTGGCGCAATAGAGTAGACTTGCTGCCCCCATCGTAGAGCTCTCGGAGAGCTTTCCAACGGTATGTTGTGCGTCGCATAACTCCTTACAGATCAAAAGTAATGGGCACTAGAGTGACGGAAACTTGGTCACAGGCCCTACGCCCTCGATTTGCGGGCCCAGCCTCTACACTAGGAGATGTTGTCTTGCCCAAAATTGTGTGGGACTCAATAATAGAAAAGTAACGGATAAAGCATCTTGGCAAGGCTTAACGGGGCAAAAAATAAAAACGAAAATGGGGGTACAACATGAGGACTTCCCATGGGGTTACCCATCCTCGTACTACTCTCACCCAAGCACGCTTAACTTCGGAGTTCTGATGGGATCCTGTGCATTACTGCTGGTATGATCGCTCCCGTCATGTTGAGGGCACAAAGCCCTTATGTGTTGACGGTTCATAGTCCTAGCCCAAAGAGACGGCCCATTCGAAAGGCCTAATGGTTTTATAGATGAATCATCTACTTTTTGAACGTAGCATCCTCGCAAGACGCGATATCGACACATTGTAGTACCCTTTAATGTCCCACGAGTTAAGTTGTCATCCTTTTCACAGCTCACTACGAATGATCCAGGACAAAGGAACAGCACAAGACGCGATATCGACGTGTTGTAGTGCCCTCTAATGTCCCGCGAGTTAGGTTGTCGTCCTTTTCGCGGCACACTACGAAAGATTCGGGACAAAGAAATAGTGCAAAAAGAAGAAAAGTGGCTCAAAATTGATGAAAACGGTCAATTTTGGTCTCCGAATACAGGCACAGCCAAGCAGGATTTATGCCCCCGTCGTAGAGCTTTTCAACGGTATGTTGTGCGACGTAAAACTCTTTACGGATCAAAATTTATGTGCACCGGTGTGACAAAGATTTGGTCCACGGCCCCACGCCCTCGGTTTCCAGGCCCCGCCTCTACGCGAAGCAAAGTTGTCTTGCCCAAGATGCCGTGGGACCCGATAATAGAAATTTGATGGATAAAGCATCTTGAGAAGGCTTAACGAGACAAAAAAACAAAACGAAAAGTGGGGTGCAACACGAGGACTCCACAGAGGGTCACCCATCCTAGTATTACTCTTGCCCAAGCACGCTTAACTTCAAAGTTCTAATGGGATCCGGGGCATTAGTGCTGGTAAGATCGTACCCGTCATGTTGAGGGCGCAAAGCCTTTATGTGTTGATGGTTCACAGTCCCAGCCCAGAGAGACAGCTCATTCCAAAGGCTCAATGGGTTTATCGATGATCCACCTACTTCAACAACGTAGCATCCTCGTAAGACATGATATCAACGCGTTGTAGTGCTAACTAATGTGCCACGAGTTAGGTTCTCGTCCTTTTCGCGGCTCATTACGAATGATCTGGGATGAAGAAATAGCACAAAAAGAAGAAAAGCAGCCCAAAACTAATGAAAACGACCGATTTTGGGCTCTGAAAATAGGTGCAGACGAGCAGGCTTACTGCCCCTGTCGTAGAGCTCTCGGAGAGCTTTTCAACAGTATGTTGTACGCCGCATAACTACTTACGGATCAAAAGTTATGGGCACCGTAGCGTCGGAGACTTGGTCATAGGCCCCACGCCCCCGATTTGCGTGCCCACCCTCTACGTGAGGCGAAGTTGTCTTGTCCAAGATGCCGTGGTACTCGATAATAGAAAATTGACGGATAAAGCATCTTGGCAAGGCTTAACGAGGCAAAAAACCAAAACAAAAAGAGCAGCGCAACGCGAGGATTTCCCCTGGGGTCACCCATCCTAGTACTATTCTCGCCAAACATGCTTAACTTCGGAGTTCTGAGGGGATCCGGTGCATTATTGCTAGTATGATCGCACCTATCATGTTGAGGGCGCAAAGCCCTTATGTGTTGACGATTCATAGTCCCAACCGAGAGAGACTGCCCATTCAAAAGGCCCAATGGGTTTATTGACGACCTATCAGCTTCAAGAACATAGCATCCTCGCAAGATGCGATTTCGACGCGTTGTAGTGCCCTCTAATGTCCCGCGAGTTAGTTTGTCGTCCTTTTCGCGGCTCACTACAAACGATTTGGGACAAATAAATAACGCAAAAAGGATAAAAGTGGTCCAAAATAGATGAAAATGGTCAATTTTGGGCTCTAATAACTGGCGCAGCCGAGCAGGCTTGGGGCACCCGTCGTAGAACTCTCGGAGAGATTTCCAACGGTATGATGTGCGCCGCATAACTCCTTACGTATCAAATGTTATGGGCACCGGAGCGACAGAGAGTTGGTCACTGGTCCCACGCCTTCGGTTTGCATACACGAAGCGAAGTTGTCTTGCCCAAGAAGTCGTGGGACTCGATAATAGAAATGTGACGGATAAAGTATCTTGGGAAGGCTTAATAGGGCAAAAAAACAAAACGAAAAGAGGGGTACAACACGAGGACTTCCCTAGGGGTCACACATCCTAGTACTACTCTTACCCAAGCACGCTTAACTTCAGAGTTCTGATAGGATCCAGTGCATTAGTGCGGGTGTGATCGCACCCGTCATGTTGAGGGCGCAAAGCCCTTATAGGTTGACGGTTCACAGTCCCGACCTAGAGAGGCAGCCTATTCGAAAGGCCCAATGGGCTTATCGACGACCCATCTGCATCAACAACGTAGCATCCTCACAAGATGCAATATCGACGCGTTGTAGTGCCCTCTAATGTCCCGCGAGTTAGGTTGTCGTTCTTTTCGCGGCTTATTACGAACTATCCGGGACAAAGAAACAGCGCAAAAAGAAGAAAAATAGCCCCAAACTAATGAAAATGGTTGATTTTTGGCCCCAAAAATAGGCACAGCCAAGCAAGTATGTTGCTCCCATCGTAGAGCTCTCAGAGAGCTTTCCAACGGTATGCTGTGTATCGCATAACTCCTTACGGATCAAAAGTTATGGGCATCGGAGTGATGGAGACTTCGTCACTGGCCCCACGACCTCGGTTTGCGGGCCCAGCCTCTACGCGAAGCAAATTTGTCTTGCTCAAGATGCCGTGGGACCCGATAATAGAAATGTGACAGATAAAGCATCTTGGGAAGGCTTAACGGGGCAAAAAAACAAAACTAAAAGAGGGGTATAACACGAGGACTTCCCAGTGGGTCCCCCATCCTAGTACTACTCTCGCCCAAGCATACTTAACTTAGATGGGATCCGTTGCATTAGTGCTACTATGATCGCACCCGTCATGTTGAGGGTGCAAAGCCCTTATGTGTTGATGGTTCACAGTCCCAGCTAAAAGAGACGGTCCATTCAAAAGGCTCAATGGGTTTATCAACGACCAATCTGCTTCAACAACGTAGCATCCTCGCAAGACACGATATTGACGCATTGTAGTGCCCTCTAATGTCAAGCGAGTTAGGTTGTCATCCTTTTCGCGGCTCAATACGAAAGATCCGGGATGAAGAAACAGCGCAAAAAGAAGAAAAGTGGCCCAAACTGATGAAACGATCGATTTTGGGCTCTAAAAACATGTACAGACAAGCAGGCTTGCTGCCCCGTCGTAGAGCTCTCAGAGAGCTTTTCAACAGTATGTTGAGCTCCGCATAACTCCTTACAGATCAAAAGTTTTGGCCTCCGTAGCGACAGAGAATTGGTCAAAGGCCCCCACACCCTCAGTTTGTTTGCCCAGGCTCTACGCGAGGTGAAGTGGTCTTGCCTAAGATGCCGTGGTACTCGATAATAGAAAAGTGATGAATAAAGCATCTTAACAAGGCTTAATAGGGCAAAAAAACAAAACAAAAAGAGCGGCGCAACATGAGGATTTCTCTTAGGGTCACTTATCCTAGTACTACTCTCGCCCAAGCACGCTTAACATTGGAATTCTGATGGAATCCGGTGCATTATTGCTGGTATGATCGCGCCTGTCATGTTGAGGGCGTAAAGCCCTTATATGTTGACGGTTCATAGTCCCAGCTCAGAGAGACGGCCCATTCGAAAGGTCCAATGGGTTTATCGATGACCTATCAACTTCAACAACATAGCATCCTCGCAAGATGTGATATCGACGAGTTGTAGTGCCCTCTAATGTTCCGTGAGTTAGGTTGTCGTCCTTTTCGCGGCTCACTACGAATGATCCAGGACAAAGAAACAGTGCAAAAAGAAGCAAAATGGCCCAAAACATATGAAAATGGTCGATTTTGGGCTCTTAAAACATGCGCATCTGAGCAGGCTACTGCCCCTGTCGTAGAGCTCTCGGAGAGCATTCCAAAGGTATGTTGTGCGCCGCATAACTCTATACGGATCAAAAGTTATGGTCATCGGAGCGACGGAGACTTGGTCACTGGCCCCATGCCCTCGGTTTGTGGGCCTAGCCTCTACACGAAGCAAAGTTGTCCTGCCCAAGATGTCCTGGGACTTGATAATAGAAATATGACGGATAAAGCATCTTGGGAAGGCTTAACAGGGCAAAAAAACAAAGCGAAAAGACGGGTGCAACACGAGGAATTCCCCGGGGGTCACCCATCCTAGTACTACTCTCACCCTAGCATGCTTAACTTCGGAGTTCTGATGGAATCCGGTGCATTAGTGCTGGTATGATCGAACCCATCATGTTGAGGGCGCAAAGCCGTTATGTGTTGACAGTTCATAGTCCCAGCCCAGAGAGACGGCCCATTCGAAAGGCCCATTGGGTTTATCGACGACCCATCTACTTCAACAACGTAGCATCCTCGCAAGATACGATATCAACGGATTGTAGTGCCCTCTAATGACCCTCGAGTTAGGTTGTCGTCCTTTTCGCGGCTCATTACGAAAGATTTGGGAGGAAGATACAACACAAATAGAAGAAAAGTGGCCCAAAACTGATGAAAAGGATCAATTTTGGGCTCTAAAAGTAGGCGCAGACGAGCAGGCTTGTTGCCTCCGTCGTAGAGCTCTCGGAGAGCTTTCCAATGGTATGCTTTGCACGGTATGCTTTCCAACGGTAGGCTTGTTGCCCTCGGTTTGAGGTCCCAGCCTCTATGCGAGGCGAAGTTGTCTTGCCCAAGATGCCGTGGTACTCGATGTTAGAAAAGTGACGGATAAAGCATCTTGGTAAGGCTTAACAGGGTAAAAAATAAAATCGAAAAGGGGGGTGCAACACGAGGACTTACCATGGGGTCACCCATTCTAGTACTACTATAGCCCAAGCATGCTTAACTTCGGAGTTCTTATGGTATCCGGTGCATTAGTGCTGGTATGATCGCACCCATTATGTTGAGGGCACAAAGCCCTTATGTGTTGATGGTTCACAGTCCTAGCCTAGAGAGACGGCCCATTCCAAAAGCTCAATGGGTTTATCGATGACCCATCTGCTACAACAACGTAGCATCGTCGCAAGACGTGATATTGACGCTTTAGAGGGCCATCTAATGTCCCGCGAGTTAGGTTGTCATCCTTTACGAGGCTCACTATGAACAATCCGGGACAAAGAAACTGCGCAAAAAGAAGAAAAGTCGACCAAAATTGTTGAAAATAGTCAATTTTGGGCCCCGAAAATAGGCGCAGCTGAGCAGGCTTGCTACCCTCATTGTAGAGCTCTCGGAGAGCTTTCCAACAGTATGCTGTGCATCAAATAATTCCTTACGGATCAAAAGTTATGGGCACCAGAGCAACGGAGACTTGGTCACCGGCCCCACGCCCTCGGCTTGCGGGCCCAACCTCTACGCGAAGCAAAGTTGTCTTGCTTAAGATGTCGTGGGACTCGATAATAGAAATGTGATGGATAAAGCATCTTGGGAAGGCTTAACGGGGAAAAAAAATAAAATGAAAAGAGGGGTGCAACACGAGGACTCCCTAGAGGGTCACCCATCCTACTACTACCCTCGCCCAAGCACGCTTAACTTCGGAGTTCTGATGGGATCTGGTGCATTAGTACTGGTATGATCGCAGCCGTTATGTTGAGGCCGCAAAGCCTTTATGTGTTGATGGTTCACAGTCCCAGCCTAGAGAGACGGCCCATTCCAAAGGCTCAATGGTTTTATCGATGACCCATCTGCTTCAACAATGTAGCATCCTCACAAGACGCGATACCGACGCGTTGTAGTGCCGTCTAATGTCCCACGAGTTAGGTTGTCATCCATTTCGCGGCTCATTACGAACTATCCGGGATGAAGAAACAGCGCAAAAAAGAAGAAAATTGGCCCAATATTGATGAAAACGATCGATTTTGGGCTCTAAAAATAGGTGCAGACGAGCATGCTTCCTGCCCCCGTAGAAGAGCTCTCGGAGAGCTTTTCAACGGTATGCTGTGCATCGTATAACTCCTTAGAGGTCAAAATTTATTGGCACCGGAGCGACGGAGACTTGGTCACAGGCCCTACGCACTCGGTTTGCGCACCCAGCCTCCACGCGAGGCGAAGTTGTCTTGCCCAAGATGTCGTGGTACTCGATAATAGAAAAGTGACGGATAAAGCATCTTGGCAAGGCTTAACCGGGCAAAAAAACAAAACAAAAAGAGCGGTGCAACACGAGGACTTCCCTTGGGGTCACCCATCCTAGTACTACTCTCGCCCAAGCACGCGTAACTTCGGTGTTCTGATGGGATTTGGTAAGTTGGTGCTGGTATGATCGCACCTATCATGTTGAGGGTGCAAATCCTATATTTGTTGATGGTTCGCAGTCCCAGCCTAGAGAGACGACCCATTCGAAAGGCCCAATGGGTTTATCAACGACCCATCAGCTTCAACAACGTAGGATCCTCGCACGATGCAATATCGACACGTTGTAGTGCCCTCTAATGTCCTGCGAGTCAGGTTGTTGTCCTTTTCGCGGCTCATTACGAACGATCCGGGATGAAGAAACAGCGCAAAAAAGAAGAAAAGTGGCCTAATATTGATGAAAACAATCATTTTTGGGCTCCGAAAACAAGTGCAGACGAGCATGCTAGCTGCCCCCGTAGTAGAGCTCTCGGAGAATAATGCTACAAATGAATGTTTAACTAAAAATAAACACATAATTCAATGTTAACATTTATGATAACGCTTAATTAAATGCAATTAAATGCCATTAAATGCATGCCGGGTTCGGGTTATCACATCTTTCCCCCTTTAAAACAATTGCATCATCTCAATTCTTCTTCCAATAGAACTCTACATCCACTGAATCCAACTCTGACTAATCTTCATCGGTTGCTGAGCAAGATAGTGAATAAGGATGCTCGTAGGGAAACCCGAATAGAAATCCCAACCAAGAATGCCGAGGAAATACCAACTAAAGACTGAAGCAAGGATACGTAAGTAGACCTAGCTGAAAGTTCTGTAAAAGAATATAGAGAAGAATACCAAAGGCCAATCTCTAAATGAAATCCTCAAATCACCGAGTCTCTACTGCAACATCTTCGTAAAACAACAAGTATAGATTTCCCCTGAGTGGAAAAGCCGATGGAGAAGCCGTAAACAATACAAGATAATAAGTCCAAGCAGAATCCCAAGTGTAGGATCTTCCAATAAATGCCAATAAGGAAAATACTAGTAGAATGCCCAATAAGAATTCCAAAGAATACCGTAAGTAATATCACAAAATAAGTCCGATAGGACTTCCAATTACCAAACCAACTGAGAGATGCCAAAGAAAATACCCGAACAATGCTCAGTAAGAAAGTACCAAGAATTGCCCAATAAATAAGTATTAGATAAATGACCACTGAGAATTCTAGAGAATGCCATCGAAGAATTTCCAATAAGGGATGCCAGTAACACACCAATAAAGACCGAGACACATATGCCATAGATAATACCATGCAGTAAATCCGATTGAAACCCCAATAGCAAAGTCTACCAAGAAGTGCCAATAGAAGTTTCCAAATAATACCCAATAAGAAAACCAAAGAATGCTCCAAAGAACAACCAAATAGAACCCAAAAGAAAACTACTCTTTCAGAACTGTTAAGCACATAGGAGGACCTTAGAGATTCACCAATAACCGAGCTCCAAAAGCAAACACCAATTCCCAAATAGAGGCTAGTCAAATACTGCTCATTCCCATCAATCCATATAACTTGGAGGGCCTGCTACTAACCACTTCTCTTCAGGGGTAGAAGAAGTCTTTCTTACCATTTCAATAGGACATGTATGAATGTCAATATATCACATTTATACATATATGCCTTAATCTATTATGCAAGCATGTTTGTAAAACAGTTTATAAAACAGTTTATTCCACAAAGTCACTCAAGCACAACAATCAAGTCAAGCACAACATATCAATTCAAATCACGGCATAACCAATTCAAGACATTCCAAGACACACATTACAAGCAATACTTCACGCAAATAACAATTCACGAGATCAGTTCGATTCACGATGCCAATTCAATACACGAGTAGTCACTTCACTTCACGTAACACACATTTAGCACATAACATATATCTATATCACATAGGTGCACACATTCAAGTTAAGACACACAATCTCACATACAGGCACACACTTTCAAGACACACTTAACAAGCACACATTCAAGGATCACTACCCACCAGACCGAGGACCCTGTCCCGGCTTATGAGCTAAACAAGCTCTGATACCACCTGTAACACCCCGATCCCTCTCGAGACCAGGAGTTCTATCAATCAATCTAATCACAACCCAATTCCAAACCCGGGCAAAATTTTTAGGGAAAGACGGACAGAGTCTCCCCTGTTTCTAGGCAAAATGTAAATCCTGTAATAGCATATAAGTGGACCAGCACCGTGTCCAACCATTCAAAATTCCTCAAGGCCATCCGAGCCTTGGTTCTCAATAATTAAACACAACGAGTATACATACATTTCCAAGTACCAGACTATTCTAACTCTTCCTTTAAACAATACAAACATGCATTAAAGTTAAGCTATACTCACTAAATACATGAACTATCCTATCATACCACTTCAATAACCTAATCAAACTTATATTACATTCCTTTTTAACATTAAATACAAACAACACAAGAAACATACATCTTTGCATCTTTGACAACTCAAGCCACATAGCATGCAAGATAACTCTTCAAGCATGAACTTTCACGTAATCACGAACTTTCTAGCTAACATGGCATTTCCTGAAATGTGGTGGTCAGGAGTGAGTATACTCAACACATATACTCAGTGAGGGTGAGACAAATATCGAGGTAGAGAGAAAGAAAGTCGTGCAATGCAAATAAGGCAGTTAAGCAATATAACTGACAAGTAAGCTTTCAATATAGACAATCAATACAATAAACACTTAATAAAAGCATTAACACAACCATTCAAAGCTATACCACACTCTGAAGGCTATGGTTTACTCGAGCGAGAAATGTACCGATCATGACTTCAATAACTTTAATGATGACGCGCCGGCTCACCCACCTTATAACTTTCGTTTAGAATAGTCCGGACATACTCTGTCAATTCTACGACCCAAAACTCCCTGGGCAGCAACCCAAGCGAGAACGGGAATAGGACACGGAGCTAGAGCAACCAACACTGGCAACCCGAGGCTACCCAGAGAGGCCCATCACTCACGCACCTGACACTTATGCAATGCAATACGAAGAATATAACGATAATCGAGCAAGGCACTGAAGTGTAGGTTAGTAACAACATCCGATACAATAAGCATTTACAATCAATAAAATAACAAGAACAACACTAACAAAGGTTATCAACAATTGATATACAATTCAATCACAACCAACTTTAACAAGCATAACAAGCAATAATAAGCATTTTACATGCATAACACTATGAAAACCAACAAAAATACAAAACGACCCCAACTTTCAAAATGCTACAACTTTCAAACGAGCCACGAGTTTTGGAAACTGACTTCACCAATCCTCCTAGGTCACCATAAGATACGTCTAAAGACCACGAAAACTTACTTTACCCTAGAATTCCCGCAAAGCCCCGATTTCTCCCTTTGTTCGTTTGAACTACAGCTACCTCAACCGATCACCCCACCAATGTCACAAATGCACCAAAAGTGCTTCCTTGACGTACCTCGACAATGCCTTCACGCAACTCGAGAAATTTCCAAACTCGACCGAAATGACCCCAACATGTACCAAGCCATTTTTCTCCGATTTTCTATTACACAATCCAATTAAACCATACATTTAGGCATTCTAGCATATCTAGCACATTTCTACATCAACAGAACGCAAAACGAAGCAACTTTAACGTAACGAGGGTTTACTATTCATATTTTACTATTCCATTAGTATTTAAAATTGCAATTGCTATATTCAACAGTAGAAAATGCTAAAAAACTACAAATACATGTTCTACAATCATCAAAGAACATTCTTTAAGCAACAAAATGGATAAAATAACAACCTACGGCTAAATCACAAAAATTAAAGTTTAGACATAATTATTTCAAATGCGCAAATAATGATGAAACCCTCACCTTAGACGCTACTAGACGCAAGGAAAACCACGTTGGAAGCCTCGGAAACAACCCCGTGCAAGCTCTCGCGAAGATTTGAAGATTTGAAAGTTGAAAATGTTTTTTTCCCTTTGGAGTTTCAGCCTGCTCCTCTTTTATTTTTCAGCTTTTGTTTCTTTTATTTTTGCTATTTCATGCTATTTTAAAAGATGACAACAAGTCCAATGGTCAAAGACTTTGTCAAACTAATTAAAATTTGGTCAAATAAGCTTATTTTAGGCATTTTAAGGCTAAAACAACTAACACAATTCCAATTCTAGTTAATAACAACTAAAACACTAAAATTAAAACACTAAATACTAGTTTTCACTATTTCCTGAGGACTAGAATTCATTTCCTAACTATCGCTCTCGATATGCTATACACAAAACGACGAAGAACGAATAACACCTAAATATTATGGAATATAAGAAAAATATAATTTTTGAAAAACAACATAGTTCAAAATTTACTCCGGCTCGGAGCTACTTTTCATTTAATTGAAAACCGAGCATTAAGGTGCAAGAAAATAAAACTAGGTAACATAAATATGAAAAGTAGTTGATACTCCGTTGAAATAATTAACTCAAGTAGTATTTAATTACTTCTAAAAGAAATATGAAAATAATGCTAGAAATGAATGTTTAACTAAAAATAAACGCGAAATTCAATGCTAACATTTAAGATGACACTTAATTAAATGTAATTAAATGCCATTAAATGCATGTCGGGTTCGGGTTATCACAATGCAACTCGAGGACTTCCCCTGGGGTCACCCATCCTAGTACTACTCTCGCCCAAGCATGCTTAACTTCAGAGTTCTGATGGGATCCGGTGCATTAGTGCTGGTATGATCACACCTATCATTTTGAGGGCGCAAAGCACTTATGTGTTGATGGTTCACAGTCCCAGCCTAGAGAGACGGCCCATTCGAAAGGCCCAATGGGTTTATCAACGACCCATCAGCTTCAACAACGTAGGATCCTCGCACGCTGCGGTATCGATGCATTGTAGTGCCCTCTAATGTCCAGCAAGTTAGCTTGTCGTCCATTTTGTGGCTCACTACGAATGATACGGGGCAAAGAAATAGCGCAAAAAGAAGAAAATTTACCAAAAACTGATGAAAATGGTCGATTTTGGTCTCTAAAAATAGGCGCAGCCGAGCAGGCTACTGTCCCCGTCGTAGAGCTCTTGGAGAGCTTTCCAACGGTATGCTATGTGCCGCAAAACTCTTTATGGATCAAAAGTTATGGGCGCCGGAGCGAATTAGACTTGGTCACTGGCCCCACGCCCTCGGTTTGTGGGCCCAGCCTCTACACGAAGCGAAGTTGTCTTGCCCAAGATGCTATGTGACTCAATAATAGAAATATGACATGCAAAGCATCTTGGGAAGGCTTTACGGGGAAAAAAAACAAAACGAAAATAGGGGTGCAACACGAGGACTTCCCCGGGGGTCACCCATCCTAATACTACCCTCGCCCAAGCACGCTTAACTTCGGAGTTCTGATGGATCCGGTGCATTAGTGCTGGTATGATCGCACCAGTCATGTTGAGGGCGCAAAGCCCTTATGTGTTGGTGGTTCACAGTCCCAGCCTAGAGAGATGGCCTATTTGAAAGGCCTAATGGGTTTATCGACGACCCATCTGCTTCAACAACGTAGCATCCTCGCAAGACGCGATATCGACGCGTTGTAGTGCCATCTAATGTACAGTGAGTTAGGTTGTCTTCCTTTTCGCGGCTCACTACGAATGATCCAGGACAAAGAAACAGCGCAAAAAGAAAAAAATGTGGCCAAAATTGATGAAAACAGTCTATTTTGGGCCTCGAAAACAAGCGCAGCAAAGCAGGCTTGCTACCCCCATTGTAGAGCTCTCGGAGTGCTTTCTAACGGTATGTTGGATGTTGCATAACTTCTTACATATCAAAAGTTATGGGCACCAGAGCGACGGATACTTGGTCACTGGCCCCACGCCCTCGGTTTTAGGGCCTAGCCTCTAGGCGAAGCAAAGTTGTTTTGCCCAAGATGCCGTGGTACTTGATAATAGAAAAGTGACGGATTAAGCATCTTGGCAAGGCTTTACGGGGCAAAAAAACAAAACGAAAAGAGGGGTACAACACGAGGACTTCCCCGGAGGTCACCCATCCTAGCACTACTCTCGCCCAAGCACGCTTAACTTCGGAGTTCTGATGGGATCCAGTGCATTTGTGCTGGTATGATCGCACCTGTCTTGTTGAGGGGGCAAAGCCCTTATGTGTTGACGGTTCACAGTCCCAGCCTAGAGAGACGGCCCATTCGAAAGGCCCAATGGGTTTATCAACGATCCATCTGCTTCAACAACGTAGCATCCTAACAAGACGCGATATTGACACGTTGTAGTGCCCTCTAATGTCCCACGAGTTAGGTTGTCATCCTTTTCACAGCTCATTACGAACGATTCGAGATGGAGAAACAACGCAAAAAGAAGAAAGTAGCCTAAAACTGATGAAAATTTTCAATTTTGGGCTCTAAAAACTGGCACAACCAAGAAGGCTTGCTGCCCCAGTCGTAGAGCTCTCGGAGAGCTTTCCAACGGTATACTGTGCGCCGCATAACTCCTTACGGATGAAAAGTTATGGGCACCTGAGCGATGGAGACTTGGTCACAGGCCCCACGCCCTCAGTATGCGGGCCCAGCCACTATGCGAGGTAAAGTTGTCTTGCCCTAGACGCAATATTGATGCGTTGTAGTACCCTCTAATGTCCAGTGAGTTAGGTTGTCGTCCTTTTCACGGCACACTACGAATGATCCGTGACGAAGAAACAGTGCAAAAAGAAGAAAAGTGGCCCAAAACTGATGAAAACGATCAATTTTGGTCTCCGAAAATAGTCGTAGCCCAGCAGGCTTGTTGCCTCTATCGTGGAGCTCTCGGAGAGCTTTCCAACGTTATGCTGTGCACCGTATAACTCAATACAGATCAAAAGTTATGGGCACCGGAGAGACGGAGACTTAGTCACAGGCCCCACACCCTCAGTTTGCGGGCCCAGCCTCTACGCGGGGTAAAGTAGTCTTGCCCAAAATGCCGTAGGAAACGATAATAGAAAAGTGATGGATAAAACATCTTGGCAAGGCTTAACAGGGAAAAAAATCAAAACGAAAAGGGGGTACAACACGAGGACTTACCATGGGGTCACCCATCCTAGCACTACTCTCGCCCAAGCGCGCTTAACTTCAGAGTTCTGATGGGATCCGATGCATTAGTATTGGTATGTTCGCACCCATCATGTTAAGGGCGCAATGCCCTTTTGTATTGACGGTTCATAGTCCTAGACCAGAGAGACGGCCCATTCGAAAGGCCCGATGGGTTTATCGATGACCCATCTGCTTCAACAACGTAGCATCCTTGCAAGACGAGATATTGATGGGTTGTAGTGCCTTCTAATGTCCCACGAGTTAGGTTGTCATCCTTTTCGCGGCTCATTAAGAACGATTCAGGACGAAGAAACAGCGCAAAAAGAAGAAACGTGGCTGAAAATTGATGAAAACAAACGATTTTGGGCTTTGAAAACCAACACAGACGGCAGGCTTGCTACCCCCGCCGTAGAGCTCTCGGAGAGCTTTTCAACGGTTTGTTGTGCGCCGCATAACTCCTTACGGTATGGAGACTTGGTCATTGACCCCACGCCCTTGGTTTGCGGGCCCAGCCTCTACGCGAAGCGAAGTTGGCTTTCCCAAAATGCCATGGGACCTGATAATATAAATGTGACGGATAAAGCATCTTGGTATACCTGAACGGGGAAAAAAAACAAAACGAAAAGGGGGGTGCAACACGAGGACTTCCAAAGGTTTCACCCATCCTAGTACTACTCTCGTACAAGCACGCTTAACTTTGGAGTTCTGATGGGCTTCGGTGCATTAATGCTGGTATGATCGCACCCGTCATATTGAGGGTGGATAGCCGTTATGTGTTGACGGTTCACAGTCCCAGTCTAGAAAGACGACCCATTTGAAAGGCCCAATAGGTTTATCGACGACCCATCAGCTTCAATAACGTAGCATCCTTGCAAGACGCGATATCGACGGGTTGTAGTGCCCTTTAATGTCCCGCAGGTTAGGTTGTCGTCCTTTTCGCGACTCATTACGAACGATTCGGGATGAAGAAATAGAGCAAAAAGAAGAAAAGTTGCCCAAAATTGATGAAAATGATCGATTTTGGGCTCTGAAAACAGGCGCAGAGAAGCAGGCTTACTGCCCCCGTTGTAGAGCTCTCGGAGAGCTTTTCAATGGTATGTTGTGCGCCGCATAACTCCTCACAGAACAAAAGTTATGGGCACCGGGGCGACGGATACTTGGTCACAAGCCCCACGCCCTCGGTTTACGAGCCCAGCTTCTATGCGAGGCGAAGTTGTCTTACCCAAGATGTCGTGGTACTCGATAATAGAAAAGTGACAGATAAAGCATCTTGGCAAGGCTTAACAGGCAAAAAAACAAAACGAAAAGAAGGGTGCAACACGAGGACATCCTCGCGAGTCACCCATCCTAGTACTACTCTCACCCAAGCATGCTTAACTTCTGAGTTGTAATGGGATCCGGTGCATTAGTGCTGGTATGACAGCACCCATCATTTTGAGCGCGCAAAGCCCTTATGTGTTGACGGTTCACAGTCCCAGCCCAGAGAGACGGCCCATTTGAAAGGCCCAATAGGTTTATCGACGACCTATCTGCTTCAACAACGTTTCATCCTCGCAAAACACGATACCGACGTGTTGTAGTGCCCTCTAATGTCCCGCGAGTTAGGTTGTCGTCCTTTTCGCGGCTCAGTACGAATGATCCGGGACAAAGAAACAGCGCAAATAGAAGAAAAGTATCACAAAATTGATGAAAATAGTCAATTTTGGGCCCCAAAAATAGGTGATGCCGAGTAGGCTTCAAGCCCCCGTCGTAGAGCTCTCAGAGTATTTTCCAACGGTATGCTCTGCGTTGCATAACTCCTTACGGATCAAAAGTTATGGGCACCGGAGCGACGGAGACATGGTCATTGGCCCCACGCCTTCGGTTTGCGGGCCCAGCCACTAAACGAAGCGAAGTTGTCTTCCCAAGATGTCACGCCTCAACCCAGCCTATAAAGGTTAGACTAGGGTGTGATCTAAACATTCAAGTCATATCACGTACTTAACCGTTCATGAAAGTTTAACACTTAACGTTATAGCGTAAACTCCATAATTTTCCGGAAAACTGGCAGCATAACGGCTGTAATTGGGCTATTTGGTTTGAACTAATTCTCTGAATGCCTCAAATTTTCCAATCTCAATTTCATTTCCAACTAAGATTACTATTTACCATCAATTGAAATGCCTACTGGTTATCTCGAAGTCTCGTTTGATTAATAACATAGCATGATACTATGTCTCGTTTGTTTGTTAATCCTCGTTACAAAAGTACCGGTTGATCTTAGCTTAACAATGAGTACCTGCTTAAGATTGGATAGGTTCATTTTACTTAGTCCTTACCTAATACTTCATAATCCTATGATAGATACTAGCCAATGATGATAGCAAAACGATCATAGTAGTGTCTATCTAGTTGTTATCAATACAAGCCAAAATTAGACCCCAAATTACAACGGGGGTCTTTTACATTACAACAACAACCAACATAAGAAATGAAATAGTCTTCAAGGAACATAGCTTTCACAAATGGCCATAATCAAGCAAGGTACGTTGGACAAGCAATCATTCCAAGGAATCATCATTAGGCACGTCGTCCTTGGGTACCTGTTCTTGGTCTTCTTCACCTGATATGATAAAAGAGGGTGAGTCCTTATGAACTCAGCGAGAGGGAACGAGAAATAAGTTTTGAAACTCATTTTCCGGTTCAACTTACGAAAACCATTTTTGCAAGCATGAATATATCACAAGTAAGTACATAACATAATATAAAAGTAAAGGAACAAAATTACCCGTCTTTCCTCCCCGAGGTCCTCTAGGAACCAAACGAGAGTACTTATACATATAGTGAAAATGATACGGTGAGCTTTTGATCTCAGTTCATGTCAGTATCAGTTGTTGCGGTCGACTTGAAATCATCCACTTATCACGCCAAATAGGTGTACTCCGGATGTACCCCAAAATCCTACGACCCAACTCTCCGAGGAAGTCTAGCTCCCAAACAAGAGAGGGAATTGGACAATAGTAGTCACGGTTGCACCGGCAAGCCCGATGCCACCCGGTGTGCGTGAAACGCTACCACGCCAGAATGAAAGGTTGCAACCTTGTATGCAATGCACATTTATGACATTTAATATATCAAATTAGGAGGACAACAAAGTAGGTTGCATCCGAGCAGTCATAAGATTACACATTGACAAGTAAACAAGCGAGGCACGATAAGACAAGTAATTTCACTTGAAAGGCACATGGAGTTATATGAACATTAAATGGGCAGCCATGTAACGCGTGTAAATCAAGTCATATAACTCATTTCGAAGTTCACGTAATCAAATAATAAGATTATTCAACATGCAACGACACCTACGTGGGACCGGGTGCAAGAAAGGCCTACTTGTCAACATGTAATCATCAAAATCACATTTAGGGCTACAAGGGCAACTACAGGCAGCCTACTAAACATATAATTAAACATGATATTCATAGGATCAACACTTAGCAAGTTTACCTAGTTACTAGGGTTCCAATTCGTGCTTACCCGGGCGGTGAAACCCCAGCTCAACTTGTAATTGAGCGCAAGCCATGCATTGATTAATTCCAATACCCTCAAGAATTCAAAACAGTCCACATAACATCTAAATGCCTCAATCCCAAGCATTTAATACCACAAAAGAAGCTACAATAATTTTTCTAAGCTAATCACTAAGTGAAACCCTCACAGCAATGGACTGTTTTCTCACAATCATTAAGACAAGCAAACAATCTCCAATTCTAGTGAATAAGATGTCAAATTAAAGATTAAGGAGTGAACTAAATTCAGAAACAAACCTCGCATCATTTGGAGTTCGGGTTCAATAGTTATAGCCAACACAGTGAAACTGTACAAAATTGTCCAGATTTGCACACATTTCAATACTTGTCATTTTTGAGGGCCTTAGGGTCAGATTTAGCCTTAGTCCATTTCTGATAAAAATGTCCAGAACTGCAAAATCTAGCTGTACACCAAATGTCATGGATTTTTTATATCATTTACTAAGTCAAAACTGGTTCGTTCTACATGGTCAGTGAATCTGCCAAAACCTGCTTCATTTTTCCAGACTTTCCAATTTTGGACACATTTTGATAATTAGCCATTTTGAGGACCTTAGAGTCTAAATTAGCTTTGTCCCATTTCTACGAAAAGTGTTCAGAACTGGAAAAACTAGTTACCTACCAATTTTCACACATTTTCAACATCGTTTACCTAGCCAAAATCACCTCGCAACAACAAGACAGAAAGCTGTCACATGCACGATTTCATCTATCATCACACTCTAGCCCAAAATCTTGCCATGCATGGTTATAAAAGCTTATGAACACACATATATCTCAAGTACAGAAGTAAAGATAGACATTTAAGGGAATGCATGTGGTTTTTTGAAAGATTTTCAAGAAGTTTTAGCCCTCACCTTAGCAAAACAACAAGAAGATGCACAAGACTCTTGATGGTTGCACAAGATTGATTCTTTTCCTTGCTTAGCGGAGACACCACTCGATTTATCTCAAATTCCCTATCTTAGTAACCAAGTTCTTAGTAGGTGCATGTGGTTAGAACAAGAAGAAAAGAAATGGAAGCTAGCAAACTCACCTAAGCCGAAATGGAGGTGCTAAAGGCTTGCATGTGCATTTCTTTGCTCCTAGCTTTGCTTGGTCGAGTTCCTTGGTTGCTTGGAAGTCTTGAAGAGCCTTAGGATGAAGAAATTAGCTATGGAGTCTACGATATTCAGCTAGGGCCAAGAGAGAGAGAGAAGAATGAGAGGGAGAGAGAAGAATGAGAGGAAATGAGAGAAATGAAATAAAAATAAAAGCTTTGTTGGGCAAAGGAGCTTGTGTCGGCCTTGGGCATAAAAATTTCAGACTTTTGTGTCTTTAAGAAGCATTTTGAATTATCTAGTATGGGCATGGAGCTTGTGTCGAAATGGTGGAGCTTTGGGGAGGGGTTTGAGCTAATTTTTTTATGCATTTGTGTCATAGAATTGTCAAAGAATGTCTAGGAATTAAATTGAAATAAGCAAGGAAGCACAAATGCTCACAAGGTGGTCGGCCAAGGCATTGCTAGAATCTGAATTTTTTGTCTTGTTGATCATTATTTAATTGAGTGTTTGGGATATGCAAAGAATAAAGAATAAAGAATAAGGAATGTCTAGCTTTTTGTGAGATTTTATCTTCTAGTGGGTTGAATTAGTAATTTAATATTAGTTAGTGGGATTTGTAGGATTAATTATTGATCTAGTGCTTCGTGTTAGATGCTTTCTTGATTAACGTGTGGGCACGTTTTCCTAGGGTTAGGGCACGCACTATGTCACGCCCCAACCCGTCCTATAAGGTTAGACTAGGGTGTGAACTAAACATTCAGGTAATAACACGTGCTTAGCTGTTTATGAAGATTTGACACCTAATGGTTTAGTCTAAACTCCAAAGTATTTCCAGAAAACCGGCAGCATAACGGCTGTAATTGGGCTATTTTGTTTGACCTAATTCTCTAAACGCCTCAATTATTCCAATCATTAATCCAATTCCATTAAGGACTCCTATTTGTCACCAACCGATTTGCCTACTAGTTTATCTTGAAAGTCTCGTTTGGTTAATAAGCCTAACATGATAACTATGTCCCGTTTATTTGTCAATTTCCTATCATTCAGGTACCTATTATCCTTTAGTTTGCAAACGAGCACCTAAGTGAAATTAGATAGAATTAACTTAGTTGATTGTTCATCTAGTGGTTTGAATGCCTACGATAACTACTAATTAAGAAAACGAAAGCAAACAACCAAATAAAAGCTCGTCCGGTTATAGATAGTACAATCCCAGAATTAGACCCAAATTACAAGGGGGTCATTTAAATCAATAAAATAAATAGTTTGCAATCAAACACAACATCCATATAGCAACCACTTTCAGGCAAAGCACAAAAGCACATAAGGACAGGCAATCACTCCAAGGAATCATCGTTAGGCACATCGTCCTTGGGTACCTGTTCTTGATCTTCTTCACCTGAGATGATAAAAGAGGGTGAGTCCTTATGAACTCAGCGAGGGGAAACGAGAAATACATTTTGAAACTCTTTTTCCGGTTCAATTTATGAAAACTCTTTTTGAGAACATGTCACGTATTACAAATAATAAGGTACGCAATTATAAGAAACAAATCGAGTGACGGATACAAAGTAAGGGAACAGAAATACCAGTCTTTCCTCCCCGAGGTTCTCTAGGAACCAAGCAAGAATACTTACATATAAATACAGGAACAGGAATACCAGTCTTTCCTCCCCGAGGTTCTCTAGGAACCAAGCGAGAGTACTTATATAGATAGTAAAAAGGATACAATGAGCTTTTGCTCTCAGGTCAGTTTCAGAATCAGAAGTTGCGGCCAACTTCAAATCATCCCCCAAAACACGCCAAGTGGGTGTACTCCGGATGTACTCCGAAATCCTACAACCCAACTCTCCGAGGAAGTCTAGCCCCTAAGCGAGAGAGGGAATGGGACCATGGTAGTCACAGGTACACCGGCAAGCCCGATGCCGCCCGGTGTGGGTGATCGCTACCATGCCAACAGGAAAGGTTGCAACCTTGTATGCAATGCACATTCATGACAGGTAATATCTCACAGTAGGAGGACAACAAAGTAGGTTGCCTCCGGACAGTCATAAGATTGCACATTGACAGGTAAACAAGCAGGGCATGATAAGACAGGAAATATATCACAGTAGGAGGACAACAAAGTAGGTTGCCTCCAAACAGTCATAAGATTGCACATTGACAGGTAAACAAGCAGGGCATGATAAGACAGGAAATTTCACTTGAAAGGCATATAGAGTTATATGAAAATTAAACAGGCAGCCATGTAACACATGTAAAACAGGCCATATAACTCATTAAGAAGCCCACGTGATCAAGTGATAAGATTATTCAACATGCAATGACATCAATCATGGGTTCGGGTGCAAGAAAAGCTTATTTGTCAACATGCAATGGTCAAAATCACATTTGAAGTCATAAGACATTTACGGGCAGCCCACTAAGCATATAATTTCCACACAATATCCAAATGATCAACACTTAGCAAGACTACCTAGTCATTAGGGTTTCCGTTTCATGCTTAACCACGTGATTAAACCCTAAGTCAACTTAAAATCATTCTCAAGTCATGCATCATTCAATTTGAACATCCTCAAGTACCCAAAACAGTCCACACAACATTCCAACACCACAATTCCAAGCAATTAGTACCACAAGAGAGGTTACATCAATTTTCCAAGCATATAGCTAAGTGAAACCTTTACTGCAATAGGCTGTTTTTTCACAATAAATAGGATAATCAAAAAATCTCCAAATCCAGTGAATAAGATTTCAAATTAAAACTTAAGAAGTTAACTAAAATCAGAAACAAACCTTGCATCAATTGGAGTTCGGAATCATTAGTTATAGCCGAAACAGTGAAGTAGCACAAAACTGTCTAGATTTTCACACATTTCGATAATTGACGTTTTTGAGGTCCTTAGGATCAGATTCAGCCTTAGTCCATTTCTGACAAAAATGTCCAGAACTGAAAAATATAGCAGCACACCAATTTTTATACATTTTGGACATCAATAACTAAGTTAAATCTAGTTCCTTCTACAAGGTCAGTGCATCTGCCAAAACCTGCTTCATTTTTCCAGATTTCCAGATTTGGTCACATTTTAAAGATTTGCCATTTTGAGGATCTTAGATTCAAAATTAGCTTCAGCCTATTTCTGGAAAAAATGTTCAAAACTGTCCAACATAGTCACCTACCAATTTTTAAGCATTTTTAACATCATTTTCCTAGCTAAACTTACCTCGAACTGACTGGTCAGAGAGCTGTCAACAATTTCGACTTCGCCTAGCATCATTTTCAAGCCAAGATCTTGCCATGCATGGTTGTTTAAGCTTATGAACGACCATATAGCTCAAGTAAAGAAGCAAATACACACATTTATGAGCATGCATGTGAATTTTTGAAGAGTTTTCAAAAGGTTTTAACCCTCACCTTTGCAATCAACCAAAAGATGCACAAAAACCTTGTTGAAGCTCAAATCTCTTATTCTTCTTGCTTAACCGAGATTCCAACTTGGTTTTCTCTATTTTTCCTAGCCTAGTAATCAATCTCTTAGTACATGCATGTTGTTTGGACTTGAAGAAAAGAAATGGAAGCTTAGTAACTCACCTAGGCCGAAAATGAAGCTTCAATGCACATGCATGAGTGATTTTCGAACTCTAGCTTGTTTGCTCGAGTTGCTTGGATGATTTGCTTGCCTTGTTAAGATAAGAAATGATGGTGAGAGCTCAGCCAAGGCCGAGTATGAGAGAGGAAAATGAGAGTGAGAGAGAAATGTGAGAGGAAGAAATGAATGAAATGAAAATAAAACAAAAGCCTTGCAACTTGAGGAGCATGCTCGGCCTTGAGGCTTTCAATTTCAGCTTTTGTCTTCAAGATGCTTTAAATTTTGAAATATTTAGCATGGCAAAGTGTTATGGCCGAGAATGGTGAGGAGATTGAGGGGAATTTGAGCAATTTTTTAATGCCTTGTGTCATAGTTTGTCTTAGCATGCATAGAATAAAATAATTTTCTCAAACCTTCTGCAAAAAACCATGGTATGGTCGGCCAAAGGGCTTGCAATTGCTGAAAATTCAGATTCTATTTAATGCATTTTTTATTATAATAAGGGTGAAATTTGAGGTGCATTGGCTTTGGGTGAAAATAAAGAATAAAGAATGTTTAGTGTTTGGTGCTATTTCGTCTTCTAGTGAGTTGAATTGAGATTATTATATTGATAGTGGATTTTGTAGGATTGTTTAATAGTCTAGTGCTCCGTGAAAGATGCTTTCTTGGTTAACATGGTGGCACGAATTCCTAGGTCTAGGACACGAATTACGAGGTAAGACACGAACTACGAGGTACAACACATATTTCAAGACTAAGGCACATACTTCAAGATAAGTGCATGGATTCTAATGCTAACACACGCAACCCTATGTGAATGAACGTAGATCAAAATAAGGCACGTAATTCAATGCAATGCACATAATTCAAGACACGACTCTTAAACCTAGGTTAAGGCACGCAGTTCAAGGTTAATGCACACGAAACGAAAGGACACACGCAAATCAAGGTCTCGTACGTAAATTAAGGTCATGGCATGTTTATCTAGGTCATGGCATGTTTATCTAGGTATCACACGTATATCAAGGATTAGGGCACACAATTCTAGGTTAAGGCACGTATAACGAGGCATGCACGAAAACCAAGACAGGGCACGTAATCCAAGGTCGATCATTTAATTTTAGGTCTAAGGTGCGCAAATCGAGGTAGGACACGTTATTCGGGGTCGGATCTCACACACTATGAGGCAAGGCACGAACTACGAGATGAATGCACGTTTCCCAAACAAATGCACGCAACCCTAAATGAATGCACGTAATTCAATGCAAGACACACAAAACGAAACACGAATTTTAAACCTAGGTCAAGGCACACAAATCTAGGTTAGGGCACATGAAACGAGGTATCGCACGCAAATCGAGGTCGGACCTCACATCCTCCCCTCCTTAAGAGAATTTTGTCCCGAAATTCAATATTACCTTTGAAATAAAGCTGGATACTGTTGCTCCATCTGGTCTCGCATTTCCCATGTTGCTTCTTCAACTCCATGATGATCCCACAACACTTTCACCATCGGTATAGATTTGTTGCGTAACTCCCGATCTTGCTGGTCTAGGATCTGAACGGGCTTCTCTTCATAAGACATGTTCTGTGAGGCCCGACCTCGATTTGTGTGCGATATCTCGTTTCGTGTGCCCTAATCTAGATTTGCACGCCTTGACCTATTTTTAAGAATTGTGTTCATTTTATGTGCCATGCATTGAATTACGTGCATTCATTTAGGGTTGCGTGCATTTACTAGAAAAAAGTGCATTCGTCTCGTAGTTTGTGTCCTACCTCATAGTGCATTCCCTAGACCTAGGAAAGCGTGCCCTCACGCTAATCAAGAAAACATCTTGCACGAAGCACTAGGTCATTAATTAATCCTACAAAATCCACTAACTATTATTAAATTACTAATTCAACCCACTAGAAGACAAAATCTCACAAAAAGATAGACATTCCTTATTCTTTATTCCTTATTCTTTTTGCACTTTCAACACACAATTAAATAATGCTCAAAAGATGACACAAAATCAGATTTTCTATAGCCTTGGTCGACCACCACATGAGTTTTGTGCTTGCTTGCTCAATTCTATTTAATTATAGACAACTTATGACAACTCTATGACACAAATGCATAAAAAATTAGCTCAAAAACCTTTGCAAAAGCTTCCAATTCTCGACCAACTACTCCTTGCCCATGCTAGGAATTTCAAAATACATCTTGAAGACACAAAAAAGATGAATTTTTGCTGCCCAAGGCCGAATATGCTTCATCAATTGCAAGGCTTCTATTTTTTTTCATTTCTCTCATTTTCCTCTCACATTTCTCACTCTCCCTCTCATTCTTCTCTCTCTCTCTCGGCCTTGGCTAAGTTCCTTCACTTCATAGCTCATCTTCATCACACCATAGTTAATCAAGACAAGCAACAAGCAATGAAACTCACCCAAGCTAGCTAGGATGCAAGAATCACACATGCAAGCTTTTTGAACAACCATTTCGGCCTTGGTGAGTTTGCTAGCTTCCATTTCTTTTCTTCTTGTTCTAACCACATGCATCTACTAAGAACTTGGTCACTAAGCTAGGAAAAATAGAGAGAAATCGGGTGGTGTCTTGGCTAAGCAAGGAAGAAGAAGAAATTTGTGCTTCATCAAGTTTTGTGCATCTTCTTGTTGATTTGCTAAGGTGAGGGCTAAAACTTCTTGAAAATCCTTCAAAAATCCACATGCATGCTCTTAAATGTATGTCTTTGCTTCTGTACTTGAGTTATATGTGTGTTCATAAGCTTTTACAACCATGCATGGCAAGATTTTGGCTTGAAGATGATGATAGATGAAATCGGGTTTGGTGACAGCTCTCTGTCTTGTTGTTGTGAGGTGAGTTTGGCTAATAAAATGATGTTGAAAATTCATGAAAATTTGTAGGTAACTATTTTTTTCAGTTTTGAACATTTTTTGAAGAAATAGGACAAAGCTAATTTTGACTCTAAGGTCCTCAAAATGGCAAATCATTAAAATGTGTCCAAATCTGGAAGTCTGGAAAAATGAAGCAGGTTTTGGCAGATGCACTGACCTTGTGGAACAAACCAGTTTTGATTTAGTAAATGATGTCCAAAATGCATGAAATTTGGTGTGCTGCTAGGTTTTTCAGTTCTGGACATTTTTGTCGGAAATGGACTGAGGCTAAATCTGACCCTAATGACCTCAAAAATGACAATTATCGAAATGTGTGCAAATCTGTACAGTTTTGTGCAATCCCACTGTTTTGGCTATAACTATTGACCTCGAACTTTAAATGATGCAAGGTTTGTTTCTGATTTTAGTTCACTTCTTAAGCTTTAATTTTACATCTTATTCACTGGGATTGGAGATTGTTTGCTTGTCTTAATGATTGTGAGAAAACAGCCTATTGCAGTAAGGGTTTCACTTAGTGTTATGCTTAGAAAAATTGTTGTAACTTCTCTTGTTGAATTAATGCTTGGGATTGTGGCTTTGGGATGTTGTGTGGACTGTTTTGAATACTTGGGGATGTTTGAATTAATTGATGTATGGCTTGAGATTGACTTTGAGTTGACTTGGGGCTTAATCGCACGGGTAAGCACGAAATGGAAACCCTAGTGACTAGGCGAACTTGCTAAGTGTTGATCCTTTGAATATTGAGTGTAATTATATGTTTAGTAGGCTGCCCGTAGTTGCCTTATAGCCCTAAATGTGATTTTGATTCGTTGCATGTTGACAAATAGGCCTTTCTTGCATCCGAACCACGTAGATTGTTGTTGCATGTTGAATAACCTTATTATTTGATTACGTGGACGTTGAAATGAGTTATATGACCTGATTTACTTGCATTACATGTGGCTTCCCGTTTAATGTTCATATAACTCCATATGCTTTTCAAGTGAAATTACTTGTCTATTCATGCCTCGCTTGTTTACTTGTCAATATGCAATCTTATGACTGTCCGAAGGCAACCTACTTTGTTGTCCTCCTAATGTGATATATTAAATGTGCATTGCATAGAAGGTTGCAACCTTTCATTCTGGCGTGGTAGCGTTCACGCACACCGGGCAGCATTGGGCTTGCCGGTGCAACTGTGACTACCATTGTCCAATTCCCTCTCTCGCTTGGGGGCTAGACTTCCTTGGAGAGTTGGGTCGTAGGATTTCGGGGTACATCCGGAGTATACCCACTTGGCGTGTTAAGGGGATGATTTGAAGTTGGCCGCAACAACTGAGAGCAAAAGCTCACCGTATCCTTTTTCTATATGTACAAGTACTCTCGCTTGGTTCCTAGAGAACCTCGGGGAGGAAAGACTGGTAATTGTGTTCCTTTACTTTATATTATTGTTATGTACTTAATTGTGTTATAATCATGCTTCCAAAAAGATTTTCATAAGTTGAACCGGAAAATAAGTTTCAAAACCTATTTATCGTTCCCCCTCGCTAAGTTCATAAGGACTCACCCTCTTTTATCATCTCAGGTGAAGAAGATCAAGAACAGGTACCTGAGGACGATGTGCCTAACGATGATTCCTTGGAGTGATTGCCTGTCCTATGTGCTTTGCGTGATTATGGCTATTTGTGAACACTATGCTACTTGAAGACCATTTCTTTTTATGTTGTTCAATGTTTGTAATGTAAAAGACCCCCGTTGTAATTTGGGGTCTAATTTTGGTTTGTACTGATATTAACTAGACAGACACTAGACACTACTATGATCGTTTTTCTATTATTACTACTAGTATCTATCATAGGATTATGACGTAACATGTAAGGACTAAGTAAATGAACCTATCCAATCTTAAGCAGGTACTCGCTATTAAGCTAAGATCAACAGGTACTTTATAACGAGGATTAACAAACAAATGAGACATAGTATCATGCTAGGTTATTAATCAAACGTGACATATAGTTAGTAGGCGTTTCAATTGATGGAAAATAGTAATCCTAGTTGGAAATGAAATTGAGATTGGAAAATTTGAGGCGTTTAGAGGATTAGGTCAAACCAATAGCCCAAATATAGCCGTTATGCTGTCGATTTTCCAGAAAATTTTGGAGTTTAGGCTAAATATTAAGTGTTAAATTTTCATGAATGATTAAGTACGAGACGAGACTTGAATGTTTAGATCACACCCTAGTCTAACCTTATAGGTCGGGTTGGGGCGTGACACCTTATAAGAATGGTATCAGAGCTTAGATTGCTTAAGTCAGGTTTAACTCTCGGACCATGGGTAAAGCCCTAGGATGATTAGGATGACTTGTCTATATGTTGTTGTATGATAATGTTAAATGTGTCTTCTATGTTTTATGTGCTTAAGTGTTTAACATGTCTTAATTATTTCTAGAGTTATGTATCTATGTTATGTTGCATATCTTATGCATTAAATTCTTATTTGTCATACTTCAATAAATTATGCATTGTAATCTGTACCTATAGATGGCTGGCCCTAGTACCCGCACACTAATATGAGCGGTGAACCCTAAGAGACCAGAGATGCCTATCAAACTAATTCCAGTATAGCTATGTTTAACATGATGGCAAATGCCATGGATCGCATATCACGAGTGATGGAGTGCCAAGATGCACGTGAGGCCAATAACAACAACAACAACAGGAATGATGGTAACCATGGGAGACATAGCAGAATGAGGGAGTTCCTTGACTTTCACTCGTCCAAATTCCACGAGGAAGCTGATGATGAGAAAGCAGAGGTTTGGCTGTCCGAGTTCAAGAAGATTTTCTGGCCACTTGATTATACTGATGAAGAAAAGGTGGAGTTTGCCTTGTTTCTGTTGCACGGGGATGCTGAACATTGGTGGCACACTGTGGAGGCACTGTGGGAAACTGATCAGACACCTCGCTTGTGGGGTAATTTCGTTAAGGAATTCAAGGAGAAATATGTCCCCGCAGTTTCCAGTCAGAGGCGGATTGAGGAGTTCATGCACTTGACCCAGGGTAACATGACGATGGCCCAGTACGAGGCTCGTTTTGATCGACTGTCCAGTTATGCTCAATATATGGTTAGTACTCTGGAGGTGAAGATGTGGAAATTTATGACTGGATTGAGGCCAGAGATTCAGGACCAGTTAGCTTCTCATGACTTCGATACCTATTCCGCTCTCTTTGCTGCTGCTTCCCGAGTTGAGAAGAGGAAACTTGATAGAGCCGGATCGAGTCAACCGAACAAGAAACCATACTAGCCTCCAGGTCAACAGAGGAAATTCTAGAGTCAGAGTCGTAATCAGGGCTAGATCCATAACAAACCAGTGAATAACCGTGGCCCGACGAAAGCGCTATCAGCCTCTTCTACCCGCGGATCCACAGGTAGTTTACCTGCTACTCAATTTGTCAACTGTTCTAATGATGATTCCTTGGAGTGATTGCCTATCCTATGTGTTTTGTGTGATTATGACTATTTATGAACACTATGCTACTTGAAGACCATTTTTTTTTATGTTGTTCAATGTTTGTAATGTAAAAGACCCCCGTTGTAATTTGAGGTATAATTTTGGTTTGTACTAATATTAACTAGACAGACACTAGCCACTACTATGATCGTTTTGCTATTATTACTACTAGTATCTATCATAGGATTATGACGTAACAGGTAAGGACTAAGTAAATGAACCTATCCAATCTTAAGCAGGTACTCGCTATTAAGCTAAGATCAACAAGTACTTTATAACGAGGATTAACAAACAAACGAGAAATAGTATCATGCTAGGTTATTAATCAAACGTGACATATAGTTAGTAGGCGTTTCAATTGATGGTAAATAATAATCCTAGTTGGAAATGAAATTGAAATTAGAAAATTTGAGGCGTTTAGAGGATTAGGTCGAACCAAGAGCCTAATTACAACCGTTATACTGCCAGTTTTGCAGAAAATTTTGGAGTTTAGGCTAAACATTAAGTATTAAATTTTCATGAACGATTAAGTACGAGACAAGACTTGAATATTTAGATCACACGCTAGTCTAACCTTATAGGCCGGGTTGGGGCGTGACAAGTTCTCCCGAAGCTGCAACGGTTCTGGCTCCAAGATATGCGATGGATTAGGATGATACTTCTGTAGCATTGAAACATGAAAGACGTCGTGAATATTGGAGAGGTTTTGGGGAAGTTCCAGGCGATACGCCAACTTGCCAACCTTCCCAATTATCCCAAATGGTCCTACAAATCTCGGGCTCAACTTTCCACCCTTGCCGTGTTTAATCAGTCCCCTTCGAGGTGATATCTTCAAGAACACCTTGTTGCCGACTTCAAACTCGAGGCTCCGTCTCCCTCGGTCTGCATAACTCTTCTGCCTGCTCTGGGCAGTAAGCATCCGTTTCCAGATGAGGTGGATATTATCAACAGTCTTCATAAGTTCAGGTAGAAGGGTCGGGTCAAAAGTCTTCGTCTCACCTACTTCATCCCAGTAAATTGGGGATCGACACTTACGTCCATACAACGCCTCAAATCGGGCCATACTGATAGTGGCCTGATAACTGTTATTATAAGCAAACTCTGCTAGAGACAGATATTTCTCCCAACCTTTCTCGAAGTCTAAAACACACGCCCTCAGCATATCCTTTAGAATCTGAATAATTCTCTCCGATTGTCCATCAATCTGAGGGTGATAAGCCGTGCTGAAGCTCAACTTCGTTCCCAAAGCTTCTTGCAATCTCTTCCAAAATCGGGAAGTAAAATGAGGATCTCTATCCGATACAATGCTCACATGCATCCCGTGCAATCTTATAATCTCCGCCACATACATATCTTCAAATTTTCCAATCTCAATTTCATTTCCAACTAAGATTACTATTTACCATCAATTGAAATGCCTACTGGTTATCTCGAAGTCTCGTTTGATTAATAACCTAGCATGATACTATGCCATGTTTGTTTTTTAATCCTTGTTACAAAAGTACCTGTTGATCTTAGCTTAACAATGAGTACCTACTTAAGATTGGATATGTTCATTTTACTTAGTCCTTACCTAATACTTCATAATCCTATGATAGATACTAGCCAATGACGATAGCAAAACGACCATAGTAGTGTCTATCTAGTTGTTATCAGTACAAGCCAAAATTAGACCCCAAATTACAAAGGAGGTCTTTTACATTACAACAACAAGCAACAAAAGAAATGAAATAGTCTTCAAACAACATAGTTTTCACAAATGGCCATAATCAAGCAAGGCACATAGGACAAGCAATCATTCCAAGGAATCTTCATTAGGCACGTCATCCTCGGGTACCTGTTCTTGGTCTTCTTCACCTGAGATGATAAAAGAGGGTGAGTCCTTATGACCTCAGCGAAGGGGGAACGAGAAATAAGTTTTGAAACTCATTTTCCGGTCAACTTATGAAAACCCTTTTTGCAAGCATGAATATATCACAAGTACATAATGTAATATAAAAGTAAAGGAACACAATTACCAGTCTTTCCTCCCCGAGGTCCTCTAGGAACCAAGCGAGAGTACTTATACACATAGTGAAAAGGATACGGTGAGCTTTTGCTCTAAGTTCATGTCAGTATCAGTTGTTGCAGCCGACTTCAAATCATCCCCTTATCACACCAAATCGGTGTACTCCGGATGTACCCCGAAATCCTACGACCCAACTCCCCAAGGAAGTCTAGCCCTCAAGCGAGAGAGGGAATTGGACAATGGTAGTCACAGTTGCACCGGCAAGCCCGATGCCGCCCGATGTGCGTGAACGCTACCACGCCAGAATGAAAGGTTGCAACCTTGTATCCAATGCAGATTTATGACATTTAATATATCACATTAGGAGGACAACAAAGTAGGTTGCCTCCGAGCTGTCATAAGGTTGCACATTGACAAGTAAACAAGCGAGGCACGATAAGACAAGTAATTTCACTTGAAAGGCACATGGAGTTATATGAACATTAAACGGGCAGCCATGTAACGCATGTAAATCAAGTCATATAACTGATTTCGAAGTTCACATAATCAAATAATAAGATTATTCAACATGCAACGACACCTACGTGGGACCGGGTGCAAGAAAGGCCTACTTGTCAACATGTAATCATCAAAATCACATTTAGGGCTACAAGGGCAACTACGGGCAGCCTACTAAACATATAATTAAACACGATATTCATAGGATCAACACTTAGCAAGTTTACCTAGTTACTAGGGTTCCAATTCGTGCTTACCCGTGCGATTAAATCCCAAGTCATCTCGTAATTAAGCTCAAGCCATGCATTGATTAATTCCAACACCCTCAAGAATTCAAAAAAGTCCACATAACATCCAAATGCCACAATCCCAAGCATTTAATACAACAAAAGAAGCTACAATAATTTTTCTAAGCATATCACTAAGTGAAACCCTTACTGCAATGGACTGTTTTCTCACAATCATTAAGACAACCAAACAATCTCCAATTCCAGTGAATAAGATATAAATTAAAGCTTAAGGAGTGAACTAAATTCAAAAACAAACCTCGCATCATTTGGAGTTCAGGTTCGATAGTTATAGCCAAAACAGTGAAACTGTACAAAACTATCCAGATTTGCACACATTTCAATACTTGTCATTTTTTAGGGCCTTCGGGTCAGATTTAGCCTTAGTCCATTTCTGACAAAAATGTCCAGAACTGAAAAATCTAGCTACACACCAAATTTCATGCATTTTGGATATCATTTACTAAGTCAAAACATGTTCATTCTACAAGGTCAGTGAATCTGCCAAAACCAGCTTCATTTTTCCAGACTTTCCAGATTTGGATACATTTTGATAATTATCCATTTTGAGGACCTTAGAGTTGAAATTAGCTTTGGCCCATTTCTATGAAAAGTGTTCAGAACTGGAAAAAATAGTTACCTACCAATTTTGACTCATTTTAAACATCATTTACCTAGCCAAAATCACCTCGCAACAACAAGACAAAAATCTGTCACATGCACGATTTCATCTATCATCATATTCTAGCCAAAAATCTTGCCATGCATGGTTATAAAAGCTTATGAACACACATATATCTCAAGTACAGAAGTAAAGATAGACATTTAAGGGCATGCATGTGGTTTTTTGAAAGATTTTCAAGAAGTTTTAGCCCTCACCTTAGCAAAACAACTAGAAGATGCACAAGACTCTTGATGGTTGCACAAGATTGATTCTTTTCCTTTCTTAGCCAAGACACCACTTGATTTTTCTCAAATTCCCTAGCTTAGTAACCAAGTTCTTAGTAGGTGCATGTGGTTAGAACAAGAAGAAAAGAAATGGAAGCTAGCAAACTCACCTAAGCCGAAATGGAGGTGCTAAAGGCTTGCATGTGCATTTCTTTGCTCCTAGCTTTTCTTGGTCGAGTTCCTTGGTTGCTTGGAAGTCTTGAAGAGCCTTAGGATGAAGAACTTAGCTATGGAGTCTACAATATTCAGCTAGGGCCGAGAGAGAGAGAGAAAAATGAGAGGAAATGAGAGAAATGAAAGAAAAATAAAAGCTTTGTCGGGCAAAGGAGCTTGTGTCGGCCTTGGGCATAAAAATTTCAGACTTTTGTGTCTTCAAGAAGCATTTTGAATTATCTAGTATGGGCATGGAGCTTTTGTCGAAATGGTGGAGCTTTGGGGAGGGTTTTGAGCTAATTTTTTTTATGCATTTGTGTCATAGAATTGTCATAGAATGTCTAGGAATTAATTTGAATTAAGCAAGCAAGCACAAATGCTCACAAGGTGGTCGGCCAAGGCATTGCTAGAATCTGAATTTTTTGTCTTGTTGAGCATTATTTAATTGAGTGTTTGGGATATGCAAAGAATAAAGAATAAAGAATAAGGAATGTCTAGCTTTTTGTGAGATTTTGTCTTCTAGTGGGTTGAATTAGTAATTTAATATTAGTTAGTGGGATTTGTAGGATTAATTATTGATCTAGTGCTTCGTGTAAGATGCTTTCTTCATTAACGTGTGGGCACGCTTTCCTAGGTTTAGGGCACGCACTACGTGACAAGTCACAAACTACGAGATCAATGCACGTTTTCCAAACAAATGCACGCAACCCTAAATGAATGCACGTAATTCAATGCAAGACACACAAAACGAAACATGATTTTTAAACCTAGGTCAAGGCACGCAAATCTAGGTTAGGGCACACGAAACGAGGTATTGCACGCAAATTGAGTTCGGGCCTCACATCCTCCCCTCCTTAAGAGAATTTCGTCCCGAAATTCAATATTACCTTTGAAATAAAGCTGGATATTGTTGCTCCATCTGGTCTCGCCTTTCCCACGTTGCTTCTTCAACTCCATGATGATCCCACAACACTTTCGCCATCGGTATAGATTTGTTGCGCAACTCTCGATCTTGCTGGTCTAGGATCCGAATGGGCTTCTCTTCATAAGACAAGTTCTCCTGAAGCTGCAACGGTTCTGGCTCCAAGATATGCGATGGATTAGGATGATACTTCCGTAGCATTGAAACATGAAAGATGTCGTGAATATTGGAGAGGTTTTGGGGTAGTTCCAGGCGATACGCCAACTTGCCAACCTTCTCAATTATCTCAAATGGTCCTACAAACCTCGGGCTCAACTTTCCACCCTTGCCACGTTTAATCAGTCCCCTCCGAGGTGATATCTTCAAGAACACCTTGTCGCCGACCTCAAACTCTAGATTCCGTCTCCGTCGGTCTGCATAACTCTTCTGCCTGCTCTGGGCAGTAAGCATCCGTTTCCAGATGAGGTGGATATTATCAACAGTCTTCATAAGTTCAGGTAGAAGGGTCGGGTCAAAAGTCTTCGTCTCACCTACTTCATCCCAGTAAATTGGGGATCGACACTTACGTCCATACAACGCCTCAAATCGGGCCATACTGATAGTGGCCTGATAACTGTTATTATAAGCAAACTCCGCTAGAGACAGATATTTCTCCCAACCTTTCACGAAGTCTCAAACTCACGCCCTCAGCCTCTCCTCTATACTCTGATTAGTTATCTCCGATTGTCCTTCAGTCTGAGGGTGATAAGCCGTGCTGAAACTCAACTTCGTTCCCAAAGCTTCTTACATTCTTTTCCAAAATCGGGAAGTAAAACGAGGATCCCAATCCGATACGATACTCACAGGCATCCCGTGCAATTTTACAATCTCCGCCACATACATATCTCCCAATTTCTCAGGACTATCCTCCTTGTTCATCGGCAAGAAGTTTGTTGACTTGGTGAATCTATTCACTATGACCCAAACGGCGTGATGACGTTTTTGTGACCTGGGCAGGTCCATAACAATGTCCATAGTTATATGTTCCCATTTCCATTGAGGAATCTCCAACGGCTGTAGTAAACCTGCTGGTCGTTGATGTTCCGCTTTGACTCTCTGGCAAGTCAAACACCGTGCCACAAACTCCACAATCTCTCTTTTCATGTTATTCCACCAATAGTGTTGCTCCAAATCCTGGTACATCTTTGTTCCGCCGGGATGAATAGTGTATCTTGAATTATGGGCTTCTTCAAGAATCTTATTTTTTAGCTCTGGTTCATTAGGAACACAAATCCGATTCCTAAACCTCCAAATACCATCATCATGAAACTTGAAATCTGTGTTGCTTTCTTTAATCTTCTGAAACTGTTGGTCCTTCTGTTGAGCCTCTCGTAATTTAGACAACAAGGTCGATTGAACCTGTGTAATGACAAATAGTAACCCTTTTTGAGTCAATTGTGGTTTCCATAAAAATACTTCCTCCAACAACTCCTGCACCTTGACTTCCAGTTCTGTCATGCTCGCTTTCCAACTTAAGGCATATGCAACTACATTTGCTTTACCGGGCACATAATTGATTGTGCAGTTATAATCGTCCAAAAGCTCTATCCACCGTGTCACGCCCCGACCCGACCCCGCAAAAGGCCAAGCCCGAACCCGACACATGGACGGAGTCTCCTCTATACCGCGGACGATCTGAAAACCCTAAAACCATTATAACACTTGCGAAAGCCATAAAACAATTCAAACAAGCCAACTTTCTTTTAAAAAAAACATACATCCTCTTATTAACCAACTTTCCAAACCAAAATGCCATGCATACTACACAGGTATTTATGCCACTAATCAATTCCATTAGCATGCATTTTCTTACTAGTCACAAGGGTATAAGTTTATAACTTTACATTCCTCCAACTTATACAACATAATACCGTAGAGGCCTCAAACTAGAAAATACATACAAGGCTACAAGCCTCAAAATTAAGCGACATCCAAGCAATATACATAACAAGCAAGGCTCGCACAAAATCTGGTAACCAACCACCAGCAAAGCAGAGAAGTGCTATCACGGAAACACCTCCACCTGTTCCTCCTCCTCAATTACCTCAAGAGGGTCTGCTTCAACTACTCCTGTAAAAATATAGTATAGAGAGGAATGAGTAAAAACTATTGCTCAGTGAGGGCAATTGGTCTCAAGGACGGAGATGAAAGGAGTATGCAATGCAATTAGCCAAGCAATACATACAAATCATATAAAGATACAACCAAAGCCAACAATAAAGCAAGGCAAGTATTTAAAGCTGCAAATACTCTTTCAAAGGATACGATACTCTTTTAACGAGCAACTTTCAAACACAAATTCGATGACGACGCGCCGGCCCAAACCACCTTATAACACCAGTTTGGAATACCTCGGAAGTATCCATCAACCTACGACCTAAATCTCCCTAGGAGGCAACCCAAGCGAGAAAGGGAATAGCAGTGGAGCTAGAGCAACCAACACTGGCAACCCAAGGCTACCCAGAGAGGCCCATCACTCACGCGCGAGACACTATGCAATGCAAGACTCGATACAAGCCGATAAACAAGCGATAAAGCCACACGTGGGAGAATAACAAAGTAGGTTACTCTCGCACGCAATAGCAGCAATTTGATAAGCAATTCAATCCAAAGCAATTCAAACAAGTATTTCAAGCAACCCTAAGCATTCTATAGGCATAAAGTCAAGAAATCACACAAAAACACAAACCGGCCCCAACTATCAAAACCCTACCATTTCCAAACGAGCCACGAGTTCTGGAAACCGACTTCACCAAACCTCCTAGGTCACCATAAGGCACGTCTAAAGTCCCCGCAACCTTACTTTACCCTAGAACTCGCGCAAAGCCCCGATTTCCCCCTTTCTCATTTGAACTACAACTATACCAACCAAACACCCAACCAATGCCATAATCGCACCAAAAGTGCTTCCATGGCCTCCCGATACAATGCCAACATGCAAAATGAGAAAATGCTAAAGTCGACCTAAACGACCCCCACTTTCCCAAAGGCATAATTCCCATTTTTTTCTCACTACGCAACCCAAACAAACCACACATTTAGGCATTCTAGCACACCTAGCACATTCCTACATCAACGGACAGCATAACAGCGCAACTTCAACGTTTCAAGGTTTTACTATTCATAAAACACTATTCAACATCCAAATTAATTTGCAATCTCAACATTTAACCGCAGAAAATGTTACAAAGCTATAAATACACGTTCTACAATAGCCAAGGAACATTCTAGAAGCATCAAAACGATTTAAACGACAATCTATGGATAAAATCTAAAAATTTCAAAGTTGATACACTTAACATTTAAATGCGCGAATAACATGATTCCCTCACCTTAGGTACTCCTAGTCGCTAGGAAAACAATGCTAGTTGCCTCGGAAATCACCCCGCACGAGCTCACGCGAAGATTGATCGATTGGAAGTTGAAAGGTTTTTTTTTTTTTAACTATGAAGCTCACGGCCTGCACCTCTGTTTCAGCTACTGTTTTTTTTTATTTTGCTAAGTTAAAAGCTTATTTAAATGCTACATGGTCAAATGGTCAAAGGCTTAGGTCAACAACTTAAAACTTGGTCAAAATGACTTATTTTTGTGCATTTTTTAGCTCAATAACTAACACCAACTAAATTTTCAGCTAGCAACAACTAAAATATAAAATTTAAGTCATCTAAATACTAGTTTCACTATTTGCTAAGGACTAGAAATCGTTCTCTAGCTATCGTTCCTTAAATGAAATGCACGTTGCGACAGCGAGAAAGTAACAATTAATTCATAAAGAATTTAAGGAAATATAATTTTCAAAATAATAAACAAGAAAATTCACATTCCGGGCCAGGGTATTACACCCTCTCCCCCTTAAAACAATTGCGCCCACGCAATTCCTACCTGGTCAACAAACAACTCTGGATACTGATCCCGAACCTGGTCCTCTCTTTCCCAAGTTGCTTCCTCAAACCCATGATGATTCCACAGAACCTTTACTAACAGAATACTCTTTCTGCGAAGCTCCTGAATTTTCCGATCCACAATTCTATTCGGTTTCTCTTCATAAGACAACTTTTCTTCAATTTGCAAAGGCTCTGGTTCAAGTACATGTGAAGGGTCTGGATGATACTTCTTCAACATAGACACGTGGAACACATCGTGCAGTCTCGACAAGCTCGGAGGCAAAGCTAATCGATAAGCCAAAGGACCTACCTTTTCGGTGATCTCATACGGACCCACATACCTGGGACTAAGCTTCCCGCTCGTACCATGCCGAATCAATCCCTTCCGAGGAGAAATCTTAAGAAACACCCAATCTCCCAAAGCAAACTCAAGATCCCGACGGTGCTTATCCGCATAACTCTTCTGACGACTTTGAGCTGTAAGTATACGCTGGCGAATAAGGTGAACATTATCTACCATCTTAATCATCTCAGGTAACACAGTCGGATCAACTGTTCTCATCTCTCTAACCTCTTCCCAATATAATGGGGATCTACATTTCCGACCATACAACGCCTCGTAGGGAGCCATACCTATAGTAGATTGATAACTATTGTTGTAGGCGAACTCCGCTAAAGGCAAAAACTTCTCCCAGTTCTTCCCAAAGTCTAGCACACATGCCCGAAGCATGTCTTCCAAGATCCTGATGGTTCTCTCAGACTGGCCATCAGTTTGCGGATGATATGCAGTACTGAAGCTCAACTTAGTTCCCATGGCCTCTTGCAACTTCTGCCAAAAACGAGATCTGAATCTGGGATCCCTATCTGACACTATACTCTGTGGCACACCATGCAATCTCACAATATTAGCAACATAAAGTTCAGCTAACTTATCAAGGCTATCATGTTTGTTCACGGGAATAAAATGTGTAACTTTAGTCAAGCGGCCCACCACAACCCAAACAGAATCACATACTCTCGGAGATCTAGGAAGATCGGTCACAAGGTCCATTGTTATATGTACCTACTTCCATTGCGGAATCGACAACGGCTGTAGAAGTCAGGCTGGCCTCTAATGCTCAACTTTAACCCTCTGACAAGTCAAACATCTGGATACATACCCAGCAATCTCCCTCTTTATATTGTTCCACCAGAAGTGTTGCTTCAAATCTCTATACATTTTTGTACTACCCGGGTGAATCGTATACCTCGAATTATGTGCCTCGGACAGGATCTCATTCTTCAAAGTCGGATCATCAGGAACACATACTCTATCCCTGAATCTGAAGATGCCATCTGCATGTAATTTAAACTCCGACTCTCCCCCTTTTGACTTTTCTTGGATCTTCAAGATGTGAGGATCAGTCTTCTGAGCCTCTCTGATCTGTGCTAGCAACCCTGACTGAATCTGCAAACTAGCAAATCGAATCCCTACCTCAGTAGCTTCTGGTTTCCATGAACAAATTTCTTCCAAAGTCTCCCAATCCTTGATAATCAAGCTTGCAACAGTAGCCTTTCGGCTCAAAGCATCAGCAACAACATTTGCCTTACCTGACACGTAGTTAATAGAACAGTTATAACCACCCAATAGCTCTAGCCATCTCCGCTGCCTCATATTCAAATCCTTCTGCGAGAACAAATACTTGAGACTCTTGTGGTCAGTAAATATTTCAAATCTGCAACCCCACAAGTAATGACGCCACTTCTTCAAAGCAAACACAACTGCAGCTAACTCAAGATCATGTGTAGGGTAATTGACTTCATAAGGTTTCAACTTCCTAGAAGCATAAGCAATCACCTTACCATTCTGCATTAAAACACAGCCCAAACCTTCTTTAGATGCATCACTGTAGACAACGAAGTTCTCTGTTCCCTCAGGTAAAGCTAGTATAGGAGCTGTAGTTAGTCTCTTCTTCAATTCTTGGAAACTGGATTCACACTTGGCATCCCAATTGTAAGCAACTTTCTTCCGAGTCAACTGGCTCAAAGGTCCAGAAATTTTGGAAAAGTCTTTAACAAATCTCCGGTAGTAACCTGCCAATCCAAGAAAACTCCGAATCTCTGACACCGTCTCAGGTCTCTTCCAAGATGAAACAACCTCAATCTTAGCTGGGTCCACTGAAATTCCTCGATCTGAAATGATATGGCCTAGAAAAGATATATGATTCAACCAGAACTCACACTTGCTGAATTTAGCAAAAAGCTTGTTTTCCTGCAAAGTCTGAAGCACAATCCTCAAGTGTTGCTCATGTTCAGCCTCATTCTTCGAATACACTAAAATGTCGTCAATAAAGATCACGACAAACTGATCAAGGTAAGGTCGAAAAACCCTCTGCATCAAGTCCATGAATGCGGCTGGTGCATTCGTCAATCCAAACGGCAAAACAACAAATTCATAGTGGCCATATCTAGTCCTGAAAGCCGTCTTCGGTATATCGTCACTCCGAATCCTAAGTTGATAGTAACCCTGCCTCAAGTCAAATTTGGAGTAAACACTCGCACCCTGCAACTGGTCAAACAATTCTTCAATCAATGGCAAGGGGTATTTGTTCTTAATCGTGACTTGATTAAGTCTCCTGTAATCAATACATAACCGTAGCGTGCCGTCTTTCTTTCTCACAAACAACACAGGCGTACCCCACAGCGAAGAACTAGGTTGTATAAACCCTTTTCTCAAGCAAGTTATGAAGCTAAATTTTTAATTCCTGAAGTTCAGCCGATGCCATTTATAAGGACTCCTAGAAATTGGCACAGTGCCTGGCACAAGATCAATCACGAACTCAATCTCCCTATCCGGTGGTAAACCCGGTAATTCCTCGGGAAATACACCAGGGAAGTCTCTAACAATCGAAACCTCATTCAAACTCAACTTATCAGCAGGCTGATTGATCAGATAGGCTAAGTAAGCTTCAGAACCCCTATTCAACAACTTAGAAGTCTTGATCGCTGATAAAAGTAGAATTCGGGTAGCCCTGCAGTTCCCAACAATCTCTAGTACCGGTAGGTCAGGAAGCTGAAGATAAATGATCTTTGTTCTACAATCCAACTGAGCATAATACTTTCCCAACCAGTCCATTCCCAAAATGATTTCAAAGTCACGGAATGGCAATATAATTAAATCAGCAGGAAATTTACGGTTCTCAATGCATATATCACAAGATTTGCAAATAGACTCAGTAACAAATTTTGCACCCAAAGGCGTACTAACTTCAACTTCATGCGGCAATTTATCAATGCAAACATTCACAGATCGTGCACATGTAAGAGTTATAAACGAATGTGTAGCTCCGGGATCAATCAAAACTTTAACTGGCTGAGTATTGAGAAGAAAGGTACCTTCCACTATATATGTAGTATCGGGTAGCTCCTCTGCATCCAGTGCAAAGACCCTAGCCTGAACCCTCTGTGCTGGACGTGCACCTGCAGCCCTATTCTGAACACCTTGGCCTCCACCACGGCCCTGAACATTGTTATACTTAGGGCAATCTCTCACCCTATGGTCATCACTGCCACAACCCGTACATTTACCACTCTTCCTCCAGCAGTTAGCCTCAATATGCCCCGATCGATTACAATAATTACACTGCTGATTTTGCCTAACTGCAGTGTTTCCTGTAGGTGCTGGGGCTCTGGTAGTAGGAACTGTACCTCCCTGCTGGGGTCTAGTCACAGCTGGCCTAGCCTGAATCTGCTGCTGTGGCTGATACGGACGTTGCTGAGGAACCTGTGCAGAAGACTGATACTGCCTCGGCTGACTCTGGCTGCTCTGGCCCAAATATTGCTTCTTACTCGGCTGACTGCTCTCAGCTAACATCTCAGCCTTCCGTTTCTCAAACTTCGAGGCTGCCTGAAATGCCTCGGGAAAAGTAGTGTAGGTCTGCCCAGTCAAATGCAACTGTATGTCCATTCTCAGCCCACGGACAAACCTATGAATCATCCTCCTAGCCGGCCGTACCAACTCGGGCATATACCTCGACAGGCTAACAAACCTAGCCTCGTACTGTGCAACAATCATATTTCCCTACTTCAGGGACACAAACTCGTCTTCCCTCCTTTCCATAGCTATCTCGGGAATATACTTATCCCGAAACTCACTTACAAAATCATCCCATAAATGTGGAACATCCTCACAATCCCACCTCAATCTGACAGTATTCCACCACTGCTCTGCATCACCCTCAAATAAGAATGACGCATAATCTATTCTTGCCTCATTGGTGTACCTCAAAGCGGTGAAAATTTTCTCGACACGGTTAATCCATCTCTCGGCCGCCTCATCATCTGGCTCTCCGAAGAACTTTCCCGGCTCGTGCCTCAGAAATTTCTCTAACTGATTATTCTCAACTCTGTACCCCTGTCCACCAGGATTAGCTTGATTTCCCTGGGGATTATTCCTGTCCTGCCTCTGCTCATGCAGCACCTGTGTGATCCGGTCTACTGCAGTAGTCATAGTGGCCATAAACTGCTCAGGCAACGGCTGCTGACCCTGTTCTGCTGCCTCTTCATCTGATCCTATACCTTGAGTACCACGACGTGGCGGCATAGTAGCAATTCACAATAGCTGGCAACATTTAAAAGCAGTTTATAGACAGAAATATAGCACATAAGATTAGATAACACTCAAGTCAATAACAATCCAATATTCTATCACACAATTCACATAAGACAAGTTCAAATTGACAAACTATTTCACTTAAACACATAAACACTCCAAGTTCACAAAGTCATGCTATATCATTTTCTTTTCACTAAGCAATCATACATAAACACTTTAGCATTTTAGACCTTTACCCCACAGACCGAGAATCATATCCCGGCTCATGCAAGACTATCATGCTCTGATACCTTCTAAAGATGTCACGCCCCGACCCGACCCTGTAAAAGGCCAAGCCCGGACCCGACACACGGACGGAGTCTCCTCTGTACCGTGGACGATCCGAAAACCCTAAAACCATTATAACACTTGCGAAAGCCATAAAACAATTCAAACAAGCCAACTTTCTTTTAAAAACATACATCCTCTTATTAACCAACTTTCCAAACCAAAATGCCATGCATACTACACAGGTATTTATGCCACTAATCAATTCCATTAGCATGCATTTTCTTACTAGTCACAAGGGTATAAGTTTATAACTTTACATTCTTCCAACTTATACAACATAAGACCGTAGAGGCCTCAAACTAGAAAATACATACAAGGCTACAAGCCTCAAAATTAAGCGACATCCAAGCAATATACATAACAAGCATGGCTCGCACAAAATCTGGTAACCAACCACCAGCAAAGCAGAGAAGTGCTATCACGGAAACACCTCCACCTGCTCCTCGTCCTCAATTACCTCAAGAGGGTCTGCTTCAACTACTCCTGTAAAAATATAGTATAGAGAGGAATGAGCAAAAACTATTGCTCAGCGAGGGCAATTGGTCTCAAGGACGGAGATGAGAGGAGTATGCAATGCAATTAGCCAAGCCATGCATACAAATCATATAGAGATACAACCAAAGCCAACAATAAAGCAAGGCAAGTATTTAAAGCTGCAAACACTCATTCAAAGGATACGATACTCTTTCCACGAGCAACTTTCAAACACAAATTCGATGACGACACGCCGGCCCAAACCACCTTATAACACCAGTTTGGAATACCTCGGAAGTATCCATCAACCTACGACCCAAATCTCCCTGGGAGGTAACCCAAGCGAGAAAGGGAATAGCAGCAGAGCTAGAGAAACCAACACTGGCAACCCAAGGCTACCCAGAGAGGCCCATCACTCACGCGCGAGACTCTATGCAATGCAAGACTTGACACAAGACGATAAACAAGCGATAAAGCCACACGTGGGAGAATAACAAAGTAGGTTACTCTCGCACGCAATAGCAGCAATTGATAAGCATTTCAATCCAAATCAATTCAAACAAATATTCCAAGCAACCCTAAGCATTCTATAGGCATAAAGGCAAGAAAACACACAAAAACACAAACCGACCCCAACTATTAAAACCTTACCATTTCCAAATGAGCCACGAGTTCTGGAAACCGACTTCACCAAACCTCCTAGGTCACCACAAGGCACTTCTCAACACCCCGAAACCTTACTTTACCCTAGAACTCGCGCAAAGCCCCAATTTCCCCCTTTCTCGTTTGAACTACAACTATACCAACCAAACACCCAACCAATGCCATAATCGCACCAAAAGTGCTTCCATGGCATCCCGAAACAATGCCAACACGCAAAACGAGAAAATGATAAACTCGACCTAAACGACCCCGACTTTCCCAAAGGCTTAATTCCCGTTTTTCTCACTACGCAACCCAAACAAACCACACATTTAGCCATTCTAGCACACCTAGCACATTCCTACATCAACGGACAGTATAAGGGAGCAACTTTATCGTTTCAAGATTTTACTATTCACAAAACACTATTCAACATCCAAATTAAATTTCAATCTCAACATTTAACCGCAAAAAATGTTACAAAGCTATAAATACACGTTCTACAATAGCCAAGGAACTTTCTAGAAGCATCAAAACGATTTAAACGACAATCTACGGATAAAATCTAAAAATTGCAAAGTTGATACACTTAACATTTAAATGCGCAAATAACATGATTCCCTTACCTTAGGTACTCATAGTCGCTAGGAAAACAACGCTAGTTGCCTCGGAAATCACCCCGCACGAGCTCACGCGAAGATTTATCGATTGGAAGTTGAAAGGTTTTTTTTTATCTATGAAGCTCACGGCCTGCACCTCTGTTTCAGCTGCTGTTTTCTTTTTTATTTTGCTAAGTTAAAAGCTTATTTAAATGCTACATGGTCAAATGGTCAAATGGTCAAAGGCTTAGGTCAACAACTAAAACTTGGTCAAAATGACTTATTTTTGTGCATTTTTAAGCTCAATAACTAACACCAACTAAATTTTCAGCTAGAAACAACTAAAATATAAAATTTAAGTCTTCTATATACTAGTTTCACTATTTGCTGAGGACTAGAACGTTCTCTAGCTATCGCTCCTTAAATGCAATGCACGTTGCGACAACGAGAAAGTAACAATTAATTCATAAAGAATTTAAGGAAATATAATTTTCAAAATAATAAATAAGAAATTTCACATTCCGGGCTCGGGTATTACACACCGCCTTTGCCTCATGTTCAACTTTTTGTGAGAACGAATATTTCAAGCTCTTGTGATCAGTAAACACCTCGAACTTGTTACCCAACAGATAGTGCCTCTATTTCTTCAGTGCAAACACGATAGCCGCTAAGTCCAAATCATGCGTCGGGTAGTTCAATTCATACGGCTTCGGTTTCCTAGA
This sequence comes from Ehretia macrophylla, assembly GCA_037974665.1. Classification (NCBI taxonomy): domain Eukaryota; kingdom Viridiplantae; phylum Streptophyta; class Magnoliopsida; order Boraginales; family Ehretiaceae; genus Ehretia; species Ehretia macrophylla. The sequence continues at coordinate 15,408,947 of CM075771.1, read as the reverse complement.
AGCATATGCAATCACTCTACCATTTTGCATCAACATACAACCCAATCCTTCCTTCGAAGCATCACTATAGATTACAAAACCTTGACTCCCTTCAGGTAATGCAAGAACATGTGCGGTAGTCAATCTTTTCTTCAATTCTTGGAAGCTATTCTCACACTTGTCATCCCACACGAACTTTGTTTTCTTTTGAGCGAGCTTTGTAAGCGGTCCTGCAATCTTAGAGAAATCCTTTACGAACCTCCGATAATAGCCGGCTAGACCAAGAAAACTCCTAACCTCCGTAATGATTTCGGGCTTTTTCCAAGACATCACCGCTTCTATCTTTGCTGGATCCACTGCTATTCCCTCTTGGGATATGATATGCCCCAAAAATGCAATCTGTTGCAACCAAAATTTGCACTTGCTAAACTTTGCATACAATTGATGCTCTTGAAGTTTCTGCAGTACCAACTGAAGATATTGTTCATGCTCAGCCTCGGATTTCGAGTATACCAAAATATCATCAATGAAGATCACTACAAATTGGTTCAAGTAGGGTTGAAATACCTTGTGCATCAAGTCCATAAAAGTTGCAGGGACATTAGTTAGTCCAAATGGCATCACCACATATTCATAATGCCTATATCTCGTCCTGAAAGCCGTTTTAGGCTCATCTCCTTTTATGATACGCAACTGATAGTACCTTTGCCTCAAGTCGAGCTTCGAATACACTTTGGCTCCTTGAAGTTGATCAAATAACTCGTCGATCAGTGGAAGTGGGTATTTATTCTTGACAGTCACTTAGTTCAATCCTCGGTAATCGATGCATAGCCTCAGCGTTCCATCTTTCTTCTTTACAAATAGAACTGGTGCACCCTATGGAGAAGAACTTGGTTGAACAAACCCTTTCTTCAACAATCCTTGCAATTGGTCCTTCAATTCTTGTAGCTCGGCTGGTGCCATACAATAGGGAGCTTTAGATATCGGCTGGGTATTAGGCAGTAATTCTATAGTGAACTTGATCTCCCGATTTGGGGGCAAACCGGGCAATTCTTCTGGAAACACATCCGCATAGTCTTTGATCACTGGCATCTCCTCCAACTTAGCTTTGTCCGAAGACTTGTTAATGAGGTAAGCTAAGTATCCACTGCATCCTTTTCTCAAGGACTTTACTGCTTTCGTAAATGAAATGATGGAACTCCCGGTGAAATCTCTTCGACCCATTACCTCCAGTATTGGTTGACCAGGTATCCGGAATGTTAAAATATTCGTCTGGTAATCTAGTTGGGCATGATGCTTTGCCAACCAGTCCATCCCTAGAATGACTTCATAGTCTCAAAAGGGTAATACAATAAGATTGGCTGAGAATTGCCTATCTTTAATTTGGATTTTACATGCTTTACAAGCTGAGCTAGTAACAAGTTTAGAACCCATCGGAGTACCAACTTCTACTTCATAAGGCAAACATACAACTCGTAGTTTCACACGTTGCACACATAAGGAAGTAATAAATGAATGAGTAGCACTCGGATCAATTAGCACCCTAACAGGTTGATTCAGTATGAAGAATGTACCTTCAACAACAGTGGTCTCCTCTGGAAGCTATTCGCACTCAATAGCATAAGCTCGAGCCTGAACTCTAGGAACTGGAGTCTTGCCTCTACCAGCTGGTTTAACCTGATTTTATCCTGCTTTCCATTTAGGGCAATCCTTGATCTGATACTGATCACTGCCACACTGCACACATCGTCCTGACTTCTTCCAGCACTGGGCCTCGGTATGCCCCTTCTTGTCACAATAAGAACAGTTGACAGACTGAGTAGCAGGTGAACTACCTGTGGATCCGCAGGTGGAAGAGGCTGATGACGCTTTAGTCGGGCCACGGTTATTAGCTGGTCTGTTCTGGCTCTGGCCCTGACTACGACTCTGACTCTGGAATTTCCTCTGTTGCCATGAAGGCTGGTATGGTTTCTTGTTCGGCTGGCTCAAACCAGCTCTATCAAGTTTCCTCTTCTCAACTCGGGAAGCAGCAGCAAAAAAAGCAGAATAGGTATCGAAGTCATACAAAACCAACTGGTCCTGAATCTTTGGCCTCAATCCAGTCGTAAATTTCCACATCTTCGCCTCCAGAGTACTGACCATGTATTGAGCATAGTGGGACAATCAATCAAAATGAGCCTCGTACTGGGCCACCGTCATGTTACCCTGGTTCAAGTGCATGAATTCCTCAATCCGCCTCTGCCTAGAAACTGCAGGTACATATTTCTCCTTGAATGCCTTAACGAAATTACCCCACAAGCGAGGGGTATGATCAATTTTCCACAGTGTCTCCACAGTGTGCCACCAATGCTTAGTATCCCTGTGCAATAGAAACACATCAAACTCCACCTTTTCTTCATCAGTATAATCAAGTGGCCTGAAAATCTTCTCGATCTCGGACAGCCAAGCCTCTGCTTTCTCATCATCAACTTCATAGTGGAATTTGGATGGGCGAAAATCAAGGAACTCCCTCATTCTGCTATGTCTCCCATGGTTACCATCATTCCTGTTGTTGTTGTTGTTGGCTTCACGTGCATCTTGACATTCTATCACTCGTGACACGAGATCTATGGCATTTGCCATCATGTTAAATATAGCTATGCCGGGATTAGTTTGGTAAGCATCTCCGGTCTCTTGGGGCTCACCGCTCCTATTAGTAGTGCGGGTACTAGGGCCAGCCATCTATAGGCACATATTACGATGCACAATTTATTGAAATACGACAAATAAGAATTTAATGCATAAGATATGCAACATAATATAGATACACAATTCTATAAACAATTAAGACATGTTAATCACTTAAGCACATAGAACATAGAAGGTACAATTAACATTATCATACAATAAAATATAGACAAGTCATCCTAATTACCTTAGGGCTCTACCCATGGTCCGAGAGTTAAACCCGGCTTAAGCAATCTAAGCTCTGATACTATTCTTCTATATAAGGTGTCACGCCCCAACCCGGCCTATAAAGGTTAGACTAGGGTGTAATATAAACATTCGAGTCATGTCTCGTACTTAACCGTTCATGAAAGTTTAACACTTAACGTTATAGCCTAAACTCCATAATTTTCTGAAAAACCGGCAACATAACGGCTGTAATTGGGCTATTTGATTTGACCTAATTCTCTGAATGCCTCAAATTTTTCAATCTCAATTTCATTTCCAACTAAGATTACTATTTACCATCAATTGAAATGCCTACTGGTTATCTCGAAGTCTCGTTTGATTAATAACCTAGCATGATACTATGTCTCGTTTGTTTGTTAATCCTCGTTACAAAAGTACCTGTTGATCTTAGCTTAACAATGAGTACCTGCTTAAGATTAGATAGGTTCATTTTACTTAGTCCTTACCTGATACTTCATAATCTTATGATAGATACTAGCCAATGATGATAGCAAAACGACCAGTAGTGTCTATCTAGTTGTTATCAGTACAAGCCAAAATTAGACCCCAAATGACAACGAGGGTCTTTTATATTACAACAACAAGCAACATAAGAAATGAAATAGTCTTCAAGCAACATAGTTTTCACAAATGGCCATAATCAAGCAAGGCACGTAGGACAAGCAATCATTCCAAGGAATCATCATTAGGCACGTCGTCCTCGGGTACCTGTTCTTGGTCTTCTTCACCTGAGATGATAAAAGATGGTGAGTCCTTATGAACTCAGCGAGGGGGAACGAGAAATAATTTTTGAAACTCCTTTTACTGTCCAACTTATGAAAATCCTTTTGCAAGCATGAATATATCACAAGTACATAACATAATATAAAAGTAAAGGAACACAATTACCCGTCTTTTCTCCCCGAGGTCCTCTAGGAACCAAGCGAGAGTACTTATACACATAGTGAAAAGGATACGGTGAGCTTTTGCTCTCAGTTCATGTTAGTATCAGTTGTTGCGGCTGACTTCAAATCATCCCCTTATCACGCCAAATGGGTGTACTCCGGATGTACTCCGAAATCCTACGACCCAACTCTCCGAGGAAGTCTAGCCCCCAAGCGAGAGAGGGAATTGGACAATGGTAATAACGGTTGCACCGGCAAGGCCGATGCCGCCCGGTGTGCGTGAACGCTACCACGCCAAAATGAAAGGTTGCAACCTTGTATGCAATGCACATTTATGACATTTAATAGATCACATTAGGAGGATAACAAAGTAGCTTGCCTCCAAGCACTTATAAGATTGCACATTGACAAGTAAACAAGCGAGGCACGATAAGACAAGTAATTTCACTTGAAAGGCATATGGAGTTATATGAACATTAAACGGGAAGCCATGTAACGCATGTAAATCAAGTCATATAACTCATTTCGAAGTTCACGTAATCAAATAATAAGATTATTCAACATGCAACGACACCTACGTGGGACCGGGTGCAAGAAAGGCCTACTTGTCAACATGTAATCATCAAAATCACATTTAGGGCTACAAGGGCAACTACGGGCAGCCTACTAAACATATAATTAAACACGATATTCATAGGATCAACACTTAGCAAGTTTACCTAGTTACTAGGGTTCCAATTCGTGCTTACCCGTACGATTAAATCCCAAGTCATCTCGTAATTAAGCTCAAGCCATGCATTGATTAATTCCAACACCCTCAAGCATTCAAAACAGTCCACATAACATCCAAATGCCACAATCCCAAGCATTTAATACAATAAAAGAACCTACAATAATTTTTCTAAGCATATCACTAAGTGAAACCCTCACTGCAATGGACTGTTTTCTCACAATCATTAAGACAAACAAACAATCTCCAATTCCAGTGAATAAGATGTAAATTAAAGCTTAAGGAGTGAACTAAATTCAGAAACAAACCTCGCATCATTTGGAGTTCATGTTCGATAGTTATAGCCAAAACAGTGAAACTGTACAAAACTGTCCAGATTTACACACATTTCAATACTTGTCATTTTTAGGGCCTTAGGGTCAGATTTAGCCTTAGTCCATTTCTGACAAAAATTTCCAGCACTAAGAAATATAGATGTACACCAAATTTTATGCATTTTCGATATCATTTATTAAGTCAAAACTGGTTTATTCTGCAAGGTCAGTGAATCTGCCAAAACCTGCTTCATTTTTCCAGACTTTCCAGATTTAGACACATTTTGATAATTAGCCATTTTGAGGACCTTAGAGTCGAAATTAGCTTTGGCCCATTTCTACAAAAAAAAGTGTTCAGAACGGGAAAAACTAGTTAGCTACCAATTTTCACTCATTTGAAACATCATTTACCTAGCCAAAATCACCTCGTAACAACAAGACAGAAAGCTGTCACATGCACGATTTCATCTATCATCACATTCTAGCCCAAAATCTTGCCATGCATGGTTATAAAAGCTTATGAACACACATATATCTCAAGTAAAGAAGTAAAGATAGACATTTAAGGGCATGCATGTGGTTTTTTGAAAGATTTTCAAGAAGTTTTAGCCCTCACCTTAGCAAAACAACAAGAAGATGCACAAGACTCTTGATGGTTGCACAAGTTTTTTCTTTTCCTTGTTTAGCCGAGACACCACTCGATTTTTCTCAAATTCCCTAGCTTAGTAACCAAGTTCTTATTAGGTGCATGTGGTTAGAACAAGAAGAAAAGAAATGGAAGCTAGCAAACTCACCTAAGCCGAAATGGAGGTGCTAAAGGCTTACATATGCATTTCTTTGCTCCTAGCTTTTCTTGGTCGAGTTCCTTGGTTGCTTGGAAGTATTGAAGAGCCATAGGATGAAGAACTTAGCTATGGAGTCTACAATATTCAGATAGGGCCGAGAGAGAGAGAGAAGTATGAGAGGGAGAGAGAAGAATGGGAGGAAATGAGAGAAATGAAAGAAAAATAAAAGCTTTGTTGGGCAAAGGAGCTTGTGTCGGCCTTGGGCATAAAAATTTCAGACTTTTGTGTCTTCAAGAAGCATTTTGAATTATCTAGTATGGGCATGGAGCTTGTGTCGAAATGGTGGAGCTTTGGGAAGGGTTTTGAGCTAATTTTTTTATGCATTTGTGTCATAGAATTGTCATAGAATGTCTAGGAATTAATTTGAATTAAGCAAGCAAGCACAAATGCTCACAAGGTGGTCAGCCAAGGCATTGCTAGAATCTGAATTTTTTGTTTGTTGAGCATTATTTAATTGAGTGTTTGGGATATGCAAAGAATAAAGAATAAAGAATAAGGAATGTCTAGCTTTTTGTGAGATTTTGTCTTCTAGTGGGTTGAATTAGTAATTTAATATTAGTTAGTGAGATTTGTAGGATTAATTATTGATCTAGTGCTTCGTGTAAGATGCTTTCTTGATTAATGTGTGGGCACGCTTTCCTAGGTTTAGGGCATGCACTACGAGGCAAAGCACGAACTACGAGACGAATGCACATTTTTCAGGAAAATGCACGCAACCCTAAATGAATGCACGTAATTCAATGCAAGACACACAAAATGAAACACGATTTTTAAACCTAGGTCAAAGCACGCAAATCTAGGTTAGGGCACATGAAACGAGGTATCGCACGCAAATCGAGCTCGGGCCTCACACAAGATGTCGTGGGACTCGATAATAGAAATGTGATGGATAAAACATCATGTGAAGGCTTAACGGGGTAAAAAAACAAAGCAAAAAAGGGGGGTGCAACACGAGGACTTCCCAAGGGCTCACCCATCCTAGTACTACTCTCGCCCAAGCACGCTTAACTTCGGGGTTCTGATGGGATCCGGTGCATTAGTGCTGGTATGATCGCACCCGTCATGTTGATGGCGCATATCCCTTATGTGTTGATGGTTCATGTCCCAGCCCAGAGAGACGGCCCATTCAAAAGGCCCATTGGGTTTATCGACAAACCATCTGCTTAAAAAACGTAGCATCCTCGCAAGACGCGATATCGACACGTTGCAGTGACCGCTAATGTCCCATGAGTTAGGTTGTCGGCCTTTTCGCGGTTCACGACGAATGACCCGGGATGAAAAAAAAGCGTAAAAAGAAGAAAAGTTGGCCAAAACTGATAAAAATGTTCAATTTTGGGCACTAAAAATAGACGCAGTTGAGCAAGCTTGCAGCCCCTATCGTAGAGCTCTCGGAGAGCTTTCAAACGGTATGATATGCACCGCGTAACTCTTTACGTATCAAAATTTATGGCACCTGGGCGATAGAGACTTGGTCACAGGCCCTACGCCCTCGGTTTGCGGGCCAAGCCTTTACGTGAGGCGAAGTTGTCTTGCCCAAGATGCCGTGGTACTCGATAATAGAAAAGTGACGGATAAATCGTCTTCCCAAGGCTTAACGGGACAAAAAATAAAAATGAAAAGGGGGGTACAACACGAGGACTTCCCATGGGGTCACCTATCCTAGTACTACTCTTGCCCAAGCACACTTAACTTCCGAGTTCTTATGGGATCCGGTGCATTAGTACTGGTATGATCGCACCCGTCATGTTGAGGGCGCAAAGCCCTTATGTTTTGACGGTTCACACTCCCAGCCCAGAGAGACGGCCCATTCGAAAGGCCCAACGGGTTTATCGATGACCCATCTGCTTCAACAACGTAGAATCCTCTCAAGACGCGATATCGATGCATTGTAGTGACCTCTAATGTCCCGCGAGTTAGGTTGTCGTCCTTTTTGCAACTCACTACGAGCGATCTGGGACAAAAAAAACAGCACAAAAAGAAGAAAAGTGGTCTAAAACTGATGAAAACGGTCGATTTTGGGCCCCAAAAATAGGCATAGCCGAGCAAGCTTGCCTTCCCTGTCGTAGAGCTCTTGGAGAGCTTTTCAATGGTATGATGTACGTCGCATACAGATCAAAAGTTATGGGCACCGGAGCGACATAGACTTGGTCACTAGCCCAACGCCCCCGGTTTGCGGACCTAGACTCTACGCAAAGCGAAGTTGTCTTGCCCAAGATGCCGTGGGACTCGATAATATAAATGTGACGATAAAGCATCTTGGGAAGGCTTAACGAGGCAAAAAAACAAAACAAAAAGAGGGGTGGAACACGAGGACTCCCCAGAGGGTCACCCATCCTAGTACTACTCTTGCCCAAGCATGCATAACTTCGGAGTTCTGATGGGATCCGGTGCATTAGTGTTGGTATGATCACACCCGTCATGTTGAGGGTGCAACACCCTTATGTGTTGACCGTTCACAGTCCCAGCTCAGAGAGACGGCCCATTCGAAAGGCCGAATGGGTTTATCGATGACCCATCTACTTCAACAACGTAGCATCCTAGCAAGACACGATATTGACGGGTTGTAGTGCCCTCTAATGTCCCGCGAGTTAGGTTGTCGTCCTTTTCGCGGCTCATTACGAACGATCCGGGACGAAGAAACAGCGCAAAAAGAAGAAAAATGGCCCAAAATTGATAGAAACAATCGATTTTTGGATTTGAAAACTAGTGCAGACGGCAGGCTTGCTGCCCCCGTTGTAGAGCTCTTGGAGAGCTTTTCAACGGTATGTTGTGTGCCGCATAACTCCTTACGAATCAAAAATTATGGGCACCGGAGTGATGGAGACTTGGTCACTGACCCCACGCCCTCGTTTTGCGGAGCCAGCCTCTACGCGAGGTGAAGTTGTCTTGCCCAAGATACCGTGGGACTCGATTATAGAAATATGACAGATAAAGCATCTTCGGAAGGCTTAACGGGGCAAAAATACAAAATTAAAAGAGGGGAACAACACGAGGACTCCGTAGAGGGCCACCCATCCTAGTACTACTCTCGCCCAAGCACACTTAACTTCGGAGTTCTAATGGGATCCGGTGCATTAGTGCTGGTATGATCACACCCATCATGTTGACGGCCCAAAGCACTTAAGTGCTGACGATTCACAGTCCCAGCCCAGAGAGACGGCCTATTCAAAAGGCCCAATGGGTTTATAGACGACCCATTTGCTTCAACAACGTAGCATCCTCGCAAGACACAATATCGACCCATTGTAGTGCCCTCTAATGTCCCGCGAGTTAGGTTGTCATCCTTTTCACGGCTCATTATAAACGATCGCATTGTAGTGCCCTCTAATGTCTTCCGAGTTAGGTTGTCATCCATTTCGTGGCTTACTACGAACGATGCGGGATGAAGAAACAGTGCAAAAAGCAGAAAAGTGGCCCAAAACTGATGAAAATGGTCGATTTTGGGCTCCAAAAATAGGCGCAGCCGAGACATCATGCTGGCCTCGTCGTAGAGCTCTCAGAGAGCTTTCCAATAGTATGATGTGCACCGCATAACTCCTTATGGATCTAAAGTTATGGGCATCAAAGCGACGGAGACTTGGTCATTGGCCCCATGCCCTCGGTTTGCGGGCCCACCATCTACGCAAAGCGAAGTTGTCTTCCCAAGATGCCGTGGGATTCGATAATAGAAATGTGTTGGATAAAGCATCTTGGGAAGGTTTAACGGGGCAAAGAAACTAAACAAAAAGAGGGGTGAAACATGAGAACTTCCCAGGGAGTCACCCATCCCAGTACTACTCTCGCCCAAGCACGCTTAACTTCGAAGTTCTGATGGGATCCAGTGCATTAGTGCTGGTATGATCGCACCCCTCATGTTGAGGGAGCAAAACAATTATCTGTTGACGGTTCACTGTCCCAGCCCAAACAGATGGGCCATTCGAAAGGCCTAATGGGTTTATTGATGACCCATTTGCTTAAAAAACGTAGCATTCTTGCAAGACGCGATATCGACGCATTGAAATGCCCTCTAATGTCTCGCGAGTTAGGTTGTTGTCCTTTTTGCGGCTCACTACGTACGATCCGGGATAAAGAAACAGTGCAAAAAGAAGAAAAGTAGCCCAAAACTGATGAAAACGATCGATTTTAGGCTCTGAAAATAGGTGCAAGCAAGCAAACTTGCCACCCCCGTCGTAGAGCTCTCAAAGAGCTTTCCAACAGTATGCTGTGCGCCTCATAACTCCTTACGGATCAAAAGTTATGGGCATTGGAGCGACAGAGACTTGGTCACAGGCCCCGCGCCAACGGTTTGCGGGCCCAGCCTCTACGCAAGGCGAAGTTGTCTTACCCAAGATGCCGTGGGACTCGATAATAGAAATATGAACGATAAAGCATCTTGGCAAGGCTTAACGGGGAAAAAAATCAAAACGAAAAGGGGGGTGCAACACGAGGACTTCCCAAGATGTCACCCATCCCAGTACTACTCTATCCCAAGCACGCTTAACTTCGGAGTTCTTATGGGATCCTGTGCATTAGTGCTGGAATGATCGCACCCGCCATGTTGAGGGCGCAATACCTTTATGTTTTGACGGTTCATAGTCCCAACCCAGAGAGACGGCCCATTCGGATGACCCATTAGGTTTATCGTCGACCCATCTACTTCAACAACGTAGCATCCTCGCAAGACGTGATATTGATGCATTGTAATGCCCACTAATGTCTAGCGAGTTAGGTTGTCATCCTTTTCGCGGCTCACTACGAAAGATCCGAGACGAATTAACAGCTCAAAAAGGAGAAAAGTGACCCAAAACTGATGAAAAAGTTCGAATTTGGGCACCGAAAATAGGAACAGCCGAGCAGGCTTACTGTCCACGTCGTAGAGCTTTCGGAGAGCTTTTCAATGGTATGTTGTACGCTGCATAACTCCCTACGAATCAAAAGTTATGGGCACCGGAGCGACGGATAGTTGGTCACTAGCCGCACGTCATCGGTTTGCAAGCCCAGCATCTACGCGAAACGAAGTTGTCTTGCCCAAGACTCCGTAGGACTCGATAATAGAAATGTGACGGATAGAGCATCTTGGGAAGGCTTAACGGGGCAAAAAAACAAAACAAAAAGAGGGGTGAAACAAAAAGACTTCCTAGGGGGTCACCCGTCCCAGTACTACTCTCGCCAAGCACGCTTAACTTCAGAGTTCTGATGGGATCCGGCGTATTAGTGCGGGTATGATCATACCCGTCATGTTGAGGGTGCAAAGCCCTTATCTATTGACGGTTCACAGTCGTAGCCTAGACAGACGGCCCATTCGAAAGGCCCAGTGGGTTTATCGACGACCCATCTGCTTCAACAACGTAGCATCGTTACAAGACGTGATATCGTTGCGTTGTAGTACCCTCTAATGTCCCACGAGCTAGGTTGCCGTCCTTTTCACGGCTCACTACGCATGATCCGGGACAAAGAAACAGGGCAAAAAGAAGAAAAGTGGCCCAAAACTGATGAAAACGGTCGATTTTAGGCTCCAAAAATAGTCGCAGACAAGCAAGCTTGCTGCCCCATTCGTAGAACTCTCGGAGAGCTTTCCAAAGGTATACTGTGCACCGCATAACTCCTTACGGATCAAAAGTTATTGCCACCGGAGCGACAGAGACTTGGTCACTGGCCCAACGCCCTCGGTTTATGGGCCAAACCTCTATGCGAAGTGAAGTTGTCTTTCCCAAGCTGTCGTAGGACTCGATAATAGAAATATGACAGATAGAGCATCTTGGCAAGGCTTCACAGGGCAAAAAATCAAAATGAAAAGGCAGTGCAAGATGAGGACTTCCCAAGGGGTCACCCATCCCAGTACTACTCCAGCCCAAGCAAGCTTAACTTCAAAGTTCTTATGTGATCCAGTGCATTAGTGCTAGAAAGATTGCACCCGTCATGTTGAGGGTGCAAAACCTTTATGTGTTGACGGTTCACTGTCCCAGCCCAGAGAGACGGCCCATTCGAAAGGTCCAATGGGTTTATCGATGACCCATCTGCTTCAATAAAGTAGCATCATCGCAAGAAGCGATATCGACGCGTTGTAGTGCCCTCTAATGTCCCACAAGTTAGATTGTCGTCCTTTTCGCTGCTCACTACGAACGACCAGGACGTAGAAACTACGCAAAAAGAAGCAATGTGGCCCAAAACTGATGAAAATGATCAATTTTGGGCTCCAAAAATAGGCACAGTAAAACAGGCTTGTTGCCCCCGTCCTAGAGCTCTCGAAGGGCTTTCCAAGGGTATGTTGTGCACCATATAACTCCTTACGGATTAAAAGTTATAGGCACCAGAGCGAATGAGACTTGGTCACGGGCCCCAAGCCCTCGGTTTGCAGGCCTAGCCTCTACGAGAATCGAAGTATTCTTGGCCAAGATGCCGTGGGACTCGATAATAGAAATGTGACAGATAAAGCATCTTGGAAAGCCTGAACGGGGCAAAATAACAAAATAAAAAGGGGTATGTAATACGAGGACTTCCCAAGGGGTCACCCATCCTATTACTACTCTCGCGCATGCACGCTTAACTTCGGAGTTCTGATGGGATCCGGAGCATTACTGATGGTATGATCGCACATGTCATGTTGAGGGCATAAAACCCTTATGTGATGACGGTTCACACTCTCAGCCCAGAGAGGACCCATTCGAAATGTCCAAAGGGTTTATCGACGACCCATCTACTTCAACAACGTAGCATCCTCGCAAGATGCGATATCGACGCGATGTAGTGCCCTCTAATGTCCAATGAGTTAGGTAGTCATCCTTTTCGCGGCTCACTACGAACGATCCGTGATAAAAAAAACTTCCTAAAAAAAAGAAAAGTGGCCCAAAACTGATGAAACGATCAATTTTGGGCTCCGAAAATAGGTACGGCGGACCAAGCTTGCTGCCCCCATCGTAGAGCTCTTGGAGACCTTTTCAACGGTATGCTGTGCACCGCATAACTCCTTACGGATCAAAAGTTATGGGCACCGGAGCGACGAAGACTTGGTCACTAGCCCCACACCCTCAGTTTGTGGGCCCAGCCTCTACGTGAAGCGAAGTTGTCTTCCCCAAGATGCCGTGGGACTCGATAATAGAAATGTGATGCATAAAGCATCTTTGGAAGGGTTAACGGGGAAAAAAAATGAAAAGAGGGGTACAACACGAGGACTTCCCAAGGGGTCACCCATCCTAGTACTATTCTTGGCCAAGCACGCTTAACTTCGGAGTTTTGTTAGGATCTGGTGCATTAGTGCTGGTATGACTGCAGCCATCATGTTGAGGGTACAAAACCCTTATGTGTTGACAGTTCACAGTCCCAACCTAGATAGATGGCCCATTCGAAAGGCCCAATGGGTTTATCGACGACCCATCTACTTCAACAACGTAGCATCCTTACAAGATGCGATATCGACACGTTGTAGTGCCCTCTAATGTCTCGCGAGTTAGGTTGTTGTCCTTTTCGCGGCTCACTACATACGATATGGGACGAAGAAACAGCACAAAAAAAAAAGAAAAGTGGCCCAAATTTGATGAAAACAGTCTATTTTGGGCTCCGAAAATAGGCGCAGATGAGCAGGAATACTACCCCCGCTTACAGCACTCGGAGAGATTTCCAATGGCATGCTGTGCACCACATAACTCCTTACGGATCAAAAGTTATGAGCACCAGAGTGAAAGAGACTTGGTCACAGGTCCAAGGCCCTCGTTTTGCGGGCCTAGCCTCTACGGAAAGCGAAGTTGTCTTGCCCAAGATGCCATGGGACTCAATAATAGGCATGTGACAGATAAAGCATCTTGGGAAGGCTTAACGGGGCAAAAAAACAAACCAAAAAGAGGGGTACAACACGAGGACTTCCCAAGGGGTCACCCATCCCAGTACTACTCTCGCCCAAGCACACTTAACATCGGTGTTCTGATGGGATCCGGTGCTTTTGTACTGCAATGATCACACCCGTCATGTTGAGGGTGCAAAACCCTTATGTGTTGATGGTTCACAGTCCCAACCCAGAGTGACGGCCCATTCGAAAGGCCCAATGGGTTAATCGATGACCCATCTGCTTCAACAAGGTAGTATCCTCACAAGATGCGATATCGACGCATTGTAGTGCGCTCTAATGTCCCACGGGTTAGGTTGTCGTCCTTTTCGCGGCTTAGTACCAACGATCAGGGACGAAGAAACAGCGCAAAAAGAAGAAAATTGGGCCAAAACTGATGAAAACGGTCAATTTTGGGCTCCGAAATTAGGCACAGCCGAGCAGGCTTTGTTGCCCTCATCGTAGAACTCTCGTAGAGCTTTTCAACGGTATACTGTGCGCCACGTAACTCCTTATTGATCAAAAGTTATGGTCACCGGAGCGACGGACACTTGGTCGCAGGCCCTACGCCCTCGGTTTGCGGGCCCAACCTCTATGCGAGGCGAAGTTGTCTTTCCCAAGATGCCGTGGGACTCGATAATAGAAATCTGACAGATAAAGCATCTCTGCAAGGCTTAACGGGGCAAAAAATAAAAACGAAAAGTGGGGTGCAACATGAGGTCTTCATAGGGGTTTACCTATCCCAGTACTACTCTTGCCGAAGCACGCTTAACATCGGAGTTCTAATGGGATCCGGTGCATTAGTGCTGGAATGATCACACCCGTCATGTCGAGGGCACGAAACCCTTATGTGTTGACGGTTCACAGTCCCAGCCCAGAGAGACAGCCCATTCGAAACACCCAAAGGGCTTATCGATGACCTATCTGCTTCAACAACGTAGCATCCTCTCAAGACGCGATATCGACGTGTTGTAGGGCCCTCTATGTCCTTCGAGTTAGGTTGTTGTCCTTTTTACGGTTCACTACATACGATCTGGGACGAAGAAACAGCGTAAAAAGAAGGAAAGTGGCCCAAATTTGATGAAAATAGTCTATTTTGGGCTCCGAAAATAGGCGCAGATGAGTAGGAATGCTACTCCCGCTTAGAGCACTAGGATAGCTTTCCAATGGCATGCTGTGCGCTGCATAACTCTTTACGGATCAAAAGTTATGGGCACCGGAGCAATAGAGACTTGGTCACAGGTCCCAAACCCTCGGTTTGCGGGCCCAGCCTCTACGCGAAATGAAGTTGTCTTGCCCAAAATGCCGTGCGACTCGATAATAGGAATGTGACAGATAAAGCATCTTGGAAAGCCTGGACGGGCAAAAAAAAAAATGAAAAGAGGGGTGCAACACGAGCACTTCCCAGGGGGTTACCCATCCTAGTAGTAATTTCGCCCAAGCATGCTTAACTTTGAAGTTTTGATGGGATCCGGTTCATTAGTGCTGGAATGATCGCACCTGTCATGTCGAGGGCGCGAAACCCTTATGTGTTAACGGTTCACAGTCCTAGCCCAGAGAGACAGCCCATTCGAAAGACCCAAAGAGCTTATCGACGACCTATCTGCTTCAACAATGTAGCACCCTCGCACGACGTGATATCGACGCGCTGTAGGGCCTTCTAATGTCCTTCGAGTTAGATTGTCGTCCTTTTCGCGACTCACTACGAACGATCCGGAATGAAGAAACAACACAAAAAGAAGCAAAAGTGGCCCAAAGCTGATGAAAATGATCGAAAAGTTATGGGCACCGGAGCGATAGAGACCTGGTCACAGGCCCCAAGCCCTAGGTTTGCAGGCCCAGCCTCAACGCGAAGCGAATTTGTCTTGCCCAAGATGCCGTGGGACTCGATAATAGAAATGTGTCGGATAAAGCATCTTGGGAAGGCTTAACAAGGCAAAAAAATAAAGCAAAAAAAGGGGTGCAACACGAGGACTTCCCAGGGGGTCACCCATCCCAGTACTACTCTCGCCCAAGCACGCTTAACTTCGGAGTTCTGATGGGATCCAGTGCATTAGTATGGGAATGATCGCACCCGTCATGTTGAGGGCGCAAAACCCTTATGTGCTGACGGTTCACAGTCCCAACCCAGAGAGACGGCCCATTCGAAAGGCCCAATGGGTTTATCGATGAAACATCTGCTTCAACAACATAGCATCCTCAGAAGACGTGATATCAACGTGTTGTTGTGCCCTCTAATGTCCTTCGAGTTTGGTTGTCGTCCTTTTCGCGGCTCACTACGAACGATCCGGGATGAAGAAAAAGTGCAAAAAGAAGAAAAGTGGCCCAAAGCTGATGAAAATGATGGATTTTGGGCTCCGAAAGTAGGAACAGCAAGATAGTCTTGTTGCACTTATCTTAGAGGTCTCGGAGAGCTTTCCAACGGTATGTTGTGCGCCGTATAACTCCTTACGAATCAAAAGTTATGGGCACCGGAGCGATAGAGACTTGGTCACTAGCCCCACGTCCTCGTTTTGCGGGCCTATCCTCTACGCGAAGCGAAGTTGTCTTGCCCAAGATGTCGTAGGACTCGATAATAGAAATGTGGTGGATAAAGCATCTTGGGAATGGTTAATGGGGCAAAAAAACAAAATGAAAAGAGGGGTGCAACACGAGGACTTCCCAGGGGGTCACCCATCATAGTACTACTCTTACCCAAGCACACTTAACTTCGGAGTTCTAATGGGATCCTGTGCATTAGTGCTGGTATGATCGCACCTATCATGTTGAGGGTGCAAAGCCCTTATGTGTTGACGGTTCACAGTTCCAGCCGAAACAAACGGCCCATTCGAAAGGCCCAATGGGTTTATTGACGACCCATCTGCTTCAACAACGTAGCATCCTTGCAAGACGAGATATCGACTAGTTATAGTGCCCTCTAATGTACCGTGAGTTAGGTTGTCCTCCTTTTTGCGGCTCACTACGTACAATCCGGGACGAAGAAACAACGCAAAAAGAAGAAAAGTGGCCCAAAATTGATGAAAACAGTCAATTTTGGGCTCTGAAAATAAGCGCAGACGAGCAGGCATACTTCCCTCATCGTAGAGCTTCTAGAGAGCTTTCCAACGGTATGTTGTGCGCCACATAACTCCTTACGGATCAAAAGTTATGGGCACCGGAGCAATGGAGACTTGGTCACAGACCCCATGCCCTCGGTTTGCAGGCCCAGCTCTACGCGAGGCAAAGTTTTCTTTTCTAATATGCCTTTGGACTCGATAATAGAAATATGACGGATAAAGCATCTTGGCAATGCTTAACGGGGAAAAAAATCAAAACGAAAAGAGGGGTGCAACAAGAAGACTTCCCAGGCTGTCACCCATCCCAGTACTACTCTCGCCCAAGCACGCTTAACTTCAGAGTTCTGATGGAATCCAGTGCATTAGTGCTGGAATGATTGCACCTGCCATGTTAAGGGCACAAAACCCTTATGTGTTGATGGTTCACAGTCCCAGCCCAGAGAGACGGCCCATTTGAAAGGCCCAATGGGTTTATCGATGACCTATCTACTTCAACAACGTAGCATCCGAGCAAGTCGCGATATCGACGCGTTGTTGTGCCCTCTAATTTCCTACAAGTTAGGTTGTTGTCCTTTTTGCGGCTCACGACGAACGATCCGGGATGAAGAAATAACACAAAAAGAAGAAAAATGGCCCAAAACTGATGCAAATGTTCGATTTTGGGGTTCGAAAATAGACGCAGCTGAGTAGGCTTACTGTCCCAATTGTAGAGCTCTCAGAGAGCTTTCCAACGGTATGCTGTGCATCGCATAACTCCTTACGCATCAAAAGTTATGGACACCGGAGCGAAGGAGACTTGGTCATAGGCCCCACGTCCCCGGTTTGCGGGCCCAGCCACTATGCGAAGCGAAGTTGTCTTGTCCAAGATGCCATGGGACTCAATAATAGAAATCTAACGGATAAAGCATCTTGGCAAGGCTTAACGGGGCAAAAAATAAAAGTGAAAAGGGGGGTGCAACACGAGGATTTCCCAGGGGGTCACCCATCCTATTACTACTCTTATCCAAGCACGCTTAACTTCGGAGTTCTGATGGGATCTAGTGCATTAGTGCTGGAATGATCGCACTTGTCATGTTGAGGTTGGAAAACCCTTATGTGTTGACGGTTCACAGTCCTAGCCCAGAGACACAGCCCATTCGAAAGGCCCAATGGGTTTATCGATGACCCATCTGCTTCAAAAAAGTAGCATGCTCGCAAGACGCGATATCGACGAGTTGTAGTGCCCTCTAATGTCTTGCGATTTAGGTTGACATCCTTTTCGAGACTCATTACGAACGATCCGGGACAAAGAAACAATGCAAAAAGAAGAAAAGTATCCAGAAATTGATAAAAACGTTCGATTTTTGTCTCCAAAAAAAGGTACAACCGAGCAAGCTTGCTGTCCCCATCGTAGAGCTCTCGGAGAGCTTTCCAATGGTATGTTGTGCGCCACATAACTCCTTACGGATCAAAATTTATGGGCACCGGAGTGACGGATACCTGGTCCTAAGCCCCACGCCCTCGATTTACGGGCCCAGCCTCTATGTGAAGCGAAGTTGTCTTGCCTAAGATGCCGTGGGACTCGATAATAGAAATATGATGGATAAAACATCTTAGGAAGGCTTAACGGGGCAAAAAATCAAAACGAAAATGGGTGTACAACACGAGGATTTCCAAGGGGGTCACCCATCCCAGTACTACTCGCGCCCAAGCCCGCTTAACTTCGGAGTTCTGATGGGATCCGGTGCGTTAGTGCTGGAATGATCATATCCATCATGTTGAGGGCGCAAAACCCTTGTGTGTTGACGGTTCAGAGTCCCAGCCCAGAGAGACGGCCCATTCGAAAGTCCCAATGGGTTTATCAATGACGCATCTGCTTCAATAAAGTAGCATCCGAGCAAGACATGATATCAGCGCGTTGTAGTGCCCTCTAATGTCCTGAGAGTTAGGTTGTCGTCCTTTTCACGACTCACTACGAACGATCAGGGAAGAAGAAACAGCGCAAAAAAAAGAAATGTGGCCCAAAATTGATGAAAACGATCGATTTTAGGCTTCAAAAATAGGCACAACCGAGTAGGCTGGTTGGCCCCGCCGTAGAGCTCTCGGAGAGCTTTCCAACGGTATATTGCGCGCCGCATAACTCCTTATGGATCAAAAGTTATGGTTACCAGAGCGACGGACACTTGGTCACAGGCCCCACGCCCTCGGTTTGCGGACCCAGCCTCTATGTGAGGCCAAGTTGTCTTTCCCAAGATGCCGTGGGACTCGATAATAGAAATCTGACAGATAAAGCATCTTGGAAAGGCTTAACGGGGCAAAAAATAAAAACAAAAAGGGGGGTGCAACACGAGGACTTCCCAAGGGTTCACCCATCCCAGTACTACTCTTGCCGAATCAAGCTTAGCATCGGAGTTCTGATGGGATCCGGTGCATTAGTGCTGGAATGATCGCACCCGTCATGTCAAAGGCGCAAAACCCTTACCTGTCGACGGTTCACAGTCCTAGGCTTGAGAGACAGCCCATTCGAAAGACCCAAGGGGCTTATTGACAACATATCTGCTTCAACAATGTAGCATCCTCGCAAGACGCGATACCGACCCGTTGTAGTGCCCTCTAATGTCCTTTGAGTTAGGTTGTCGTCCTTTTTGCGACTCACTACGAACGATCCGGAATGAAGAAACAACGCAAAAAGAAGAAAAGTGGCACAAAGCTGATGAAGATGATCTATTTTAGCCTCTGAAAATAGGCACAACAAAATAGGCTTCTTTCCACCGTCGTAGAGCTCTCGGAGAGCTTTCCAATGGTATGCTGTGCGCCGCATAACTCCTTACGGATCAAAAGTTATGGGTACCGGAGAGACAGAGACCTGGTCACAGGCCCCACGCCCTCGGTTTGTAGACCAAGCCTCTACGCAAACCGAAGTTGTCTTGCCCCAAATGCTGTGGGACTCTATAATAGAAATGTGACGGATAAAGCATCTTGGCAAGCCTGAACAGGGCAAAAAAACAAAACAAAAAGTGGGGGACAACACGAGGACTTCCCAGGGGGTCACCTATCCCAGTACTATTCTCGCCCAAGCATGCTTAACTCCGGAGTTCTGATGGGATCCAGTGCATTAGTGTAGGAATGATCGTACCCGTCATGTTGAGGGGGTAAAACCCTTATGTGTTGATGGTTCACAGTCCCAGCCCAGAGAGACGGCCCATTCGAAAGGCCCAATGGCCTTATCGACAACCCATCTGCTTCAACAACGTAGCATCCTCGGAAGATGTGATATCGACCTGTTGTAGTGCCCTCTAATGTCCTTCGAGTTAGGCTGTCGTCCTTTTCGTAGCTCACTACGAACGATCCGGGACGAAGAAAAAGTGCAAAAAGTAGAAAAGTGGCCTAAAGCTGATGAAAAGGATCGATTTTGGGCTCCGAAAATAGGCACAGCAAAACAGGCTCGTTGCCTTTTTTGTTGAGGCCCCGGAGTGCTTTCCAACAGTATGTTGTGCGACGCATAACTCCTTACGAATCAAATGTTATGGGCACCGGAATGATAGAGACTTGGTCACAAGCCCCACGCCCTCGGTTTGCAAGCCCAGCCTATGCGCGAAGCGAAGTTGTCTTGTCCAAGATGCTGTGGGACTTGATAATAGAAATGTGACGGATAAAGCATCTTGGCAAGCCTGAACAGGGCAAAAAAACAAAACAAAAAGGGGGTGCAACACGAGGACTTCCCCAGGGGTCACCCATCCCAATACTACTCTCGCCCAAGCACGCTTAACTCTGAAGTTCTGATGGGATCCGGTGCATTAGTGCTGCAATGATCGCACCCGTCATGTTGAGGGCGCAAAACCCTTATGTGTTGACAATTCACAGTCCCAGCCCAGAGAGACGGCCCATTCGAAAGGCCCAATAGGTTAATCGATGACCTATCTGCTTCAACAACGTAGCATCCTCGCAAGATGCGATATCAATGCGTTGTAGTGCCCTCTAATGTCCCACGGGTTAGGTTGTCTCCTTTTCGCAGCTCACAACGAACGATCATGGACTAAGAAACAGCGCAAAAAGAAGAAAAGTTGCCTAAAACTGATGAAAACGGTCAATTTTTGGTTCCAAAAACAGGCACAACAGAGCACGCTTATTGCCCCCGTCGTAGAGCTCTCGGAGAGCTTTTCAACGGTATGTTGTGCGCTGCATAACTCCTTACGGATCAAAAGTTATAGTCACCGGAGCGACGGAGACTTCGTCACAAGTCCCACACCCTCGGTTTGCAGGCCCATCCTCTATGCGAGGCGAAGTTGTCTTGCCCAAGATCTCGTGGCACTCGATAATAGAAATGTGACGGATAAAGCTTCTTGGCAAGGCTTAGCGGGGCAAAAAATCAAAATGAAAAGGGTGGTGCAACACGAGGACTTTCCCGGGGGTCACCCATCCTAGTACTACTCTTTCCCAAGCACGCTTAATTTTGGAGTTCTGATGGGATCCGGTGCATTAGTGCTGGAATGATTGCACCCGTCATGGTGAGGGTGCAAAACCCTTATGTGATGACAGTTCACAGTCCCAGCCCAGAGAGACGACCCATTCGAAAGGTCTAATGGGTTTATCGACGACTGATCTACTTCAACAACGTAGCATCCTCACAAGACGCGATATCGACGCGTTGTAATGACTTCTAATATTCTGCTAGTTTGGTTGCCGTCCTTTTGGCGGCACCCAACGAACGATCTGGGACGGAGAAACAGCGCAAAAAGAAGAAAAGTGGCCCAAAACTAATGAAAACAGTGGATTTTGGGCTCCGAAAATAGGTGCAGCCGAGTAGGCTTGTTGCCCTCGTCGTAGAGCTCTCAGAGAGCTTTCCAACGGCATGCAGTGCACCGCATAACTCCTTACGGATCAAAACTTATGGGCACCGGAGCGACAGAGACTTGGTCAATCGCCCCA
This sequence comes from Ehretia macrophylla, assembly GCA_037974665.1. NCBI lineage: Eukaryota > Viridiplantae > Streptophyta > Magnoliopsida > Boraginales > Ehretiaceae > Ehretia > Ehretia macrophylla. The sequence continues at coordinate 15,387,478 of CM075771.1, read as the reverse complement.
CGCCCTCGGTTTACGGGCCCAGTGTAACACCCCGATCCCTCTCGAGACCGGGAGTTCTATCAATTAATCTAATCACAACCCAATTCCAAACCCGGGCATAAAATTTTTAGGGAAAGACGGACGGAGTCTCCCCTGTTTCTAGGCGAAATGTAAAACCTGTAATAGCATATAAGTGGACCAGCACCGTGTCCAACCATACAAACACCTCAAGGCCATCCGAGTCTTGGTTCTCAACAAGCGATCATAACCAAATATACATTTCCAATTTAAAAGCTAACCTATCTCTCTTCATCTTTGACAAGAACACTCATGCTAGGCCATTAAACTTCACTAACCAATTACATAAAATAGCCTCTCATACCATTCTAACTCTTTTCCTTTGGACATTACAAACATGCATTAAAGTTAAACCATTCTATCTGAATACATAAACTAGCTTTTTCAAATCACTTCAATAATCTAGAAAATTCATATTACATTCCTTTTTAACATTAAATACAAACAACACATGAAACATACATCTTTGCATCTTTGACCACTCAAGCCACATAGCACGCAAGACAACTCTTCAAGCACGAACATTCACGTAATCACAAACTTTCAAGCTAACATGGCATTTCCTGAAATGTGGTGGTGAGGAGTGAGTATACTCAACACGTATACTTAGTGAGAGCGAGACAGATATCGAGGTAGAGAGAAAGAAGTTCGTGCAATGCAATTAGGTACAGTTAAGCAACATAATCACTAAGGAAACATTCAATGTAAACGACAATACAATAAACAATTAAGAAAGCATTAACACAACCATTCAAAGCTATACCACACTTTGAAGGCTATGGTTCACTCGAGCGAGTAATGTACCGATCATGATTTCGATGACTTTAACGATGACGCGCCGGCTCACCCACCTTATAACTTCCGTTTAGAGTACTCCGGACATACTCTGTCAATTCTACGACCCAAACTCCCAATGTGGCGACCCAAGCGAGAAAGGGAATAGGACACAGAGCTAGAGTAACCAACACTGGAAACCCGAGGCTACCCAGAGAGGCCCATCACTCACGCGCTTGACACTATGCAATGCAATAAGAGATATATATAACAATAATCGAGCAAGGCACTGAAGTGCAAGTCAATAACAACATGCGATACAATAAGCAATTAAAATCAATAAAGTAACAAGAGCAATACTAACTAGCATTATCAACAATTGACATACAAATTCAATCATAATCAACTTTAACAAGCATAACAAGCAATATTAAGCATTCTATAGGCATTATACTATGAAAACACACAAAATCACAAAATGACCCCAACTTTCAAAACGCTACTACTTCCAAACGAGCCACGAGTTTTGGAAACCGACTTCACCAAACCTCCTAGGTCACCATAAGGCACGTCAAAAGACCGCGAAACCCTACTTTACCTTAGAATTCCCGCAAAGCTCCGATTTCCCCCTTTGCTCGTTTGAACTCCCGCTACCCTAACCAAACACCCAACCAACGCCATAACCACACCAAAAGTGCTTCCATGGCCTCTCGAGACGATGCCATCACGTAAAACGATAAAATGCCAAACTTGACCTAAACGACCCCAACTTTCACTAAGCCATTTTCCTCCGTTTTTCCGTTACACAATCCAATTAAACCACACATTTAGGCATTCTAGCATATCTAGCACCTTCCTACATCAACAGAACGCATAACGGAGCAACTTCAACAAAACGGGGGTTTACTATTCATTATTTACTATTCAATTAACAATTTATATTTCAATTTCGATATTCAACCGCAGAAAATGTTAAAAAGCTATAAATACATGTTCTACGATTGCTAGGGAACATTCTTTAAGCAATGAAACAGATAAAATAACAACCTACGGTTAAATCACAAAAATTAAAGTTTAGATACAATAATTTTAAATGCGCAAATAACGATGAAACGCTCACCTTAGTCGCTCCTAGACGCTAGGAAAACCACGCTGGATGCCTCAGAAACCACCCCGCACAAGCTCACGCAAAGATTTGAAGATTTGGCTTGAAAATATTTTTTTTCTCTCTTTGTATTTTCGGCCAGCTGCTCTCTGTTTTTTTTCAGCTTTGTTTCTTCTATTTTGCAATGTTTTATCCCTAATAAAAGATGACAACAAGCCCTCTAGTCAATGCCTTGGTCAAACTACTTAAAAATTGGTCAAATAGGCTTATTTCTTGCATTTTAAAGCTTAAAGAACTAACACAATTTTAATTCTAGCTAACTACAACCAAAACACTAAAATTAAAACACTAAATACTAGTTTTCACTATTTGCTGGGGACTAGAAATCATTTCCTAACTATCGCTCTCGATATGCAATGCACTTTGCGACATTAAAAGAATAACAATTAAATCTCAAAGAATTTAAGAAAATATAATTTCCAAAAAGTAACATAGTTCAAAATTTACTCCAGCTCGGAACTACTTTTCATTTAATTGAAAACCGAGTATTAAGATGCAAGAAAAATAAAACCGATTAACATAAATATGAAAAGTAGTTGATATTCTGTTAAAATAATTAACTCAAGTGTTATTTTAATCACTTCTAAAAGAAATATGAAAATAAAGCTACAAATAAATGTTTAACTAAAAACAAACACAAAATTCAATGCTAACATTTAAGATAACACTTAATTAAATGCAATTAAATGTCATTGAATGCATGCCAGGTTTGGGTTATCACATCCTTCCCCCCTTAAAACAATTGCGTCCTCGCAATTTTTCTTCCAATGGAACTCTGCATCCACTGAAATCCAACCTTGACTAATCTTCATCAGCTATTGAGCATGTATATTAATCAAGATAACCAATAGGGAAGTTTAAGAAGAAATTCCAAGTAGTAATTCCGAATAAAGGCTCAAATGTAGATACCGCACAAGAATCCCGTTGACACGAATACTGTAGAAGAATAAAATTCCAACCAAAAGCGCCGAGATAATACCAATAAAGACTAAAGCAAAGATACTATAGATAAATTCACATCACATATTAATGATAAGAGGAATACCGAATAAATACCCCATACACGAATCTTTAGTAGAAGTTCAACTATTACTGCCCGAGAATTCCCAAGCAAGAAGCCAAATAAAGGCTCAAACAAAGGTTCCATCCAAAGGTCCAAAGAAGTACCCCACTGATCATGAATTCATAGAAGAATTTTCCTGTTAGGAGTGCTGAAGAGAGTATTAAGAAAACCCAATCAAATATACTTCAAAAGTCCCAGAGAAGTCTTCTAAATAATAACCCCATAGGATAACCAATTAGATCTTGAGTATTGCTATCAAATGCTGAGAAGAATGTCAACGAAAATAGCAAAGAAAATATAATATGCCCAATAAGACAATCAAGTTGAATAACAAATATAGTTTCCCAGCTAGATGAAAAACCTAAGGGAAAATTCCAAGCTGGTGTACAATATACAAAACCAAACTCCGAGGGCCCTGCACTGTTTGCCAAGTGAGAACTTCATACAACCTTGCCAATAAGGAAAATACCAATAGAATGCCCAATAACAATTCCAAAGAGTACCGTAAGTAGTACTATACAATAAGTATGATAGGAATTCCAAATACCAAACCTACTGAGGGACACTAAAGAAAATTCCCGAAACAATGCTCCAGTGAGAAAATACCAAGGATTGCCCAATAAGTAAGTACCAAATAAATGACCACCAAGAATTCTATAGAATGCATTGAAGGATTCCCAAAAAGAGAAGCAAATAACACACAAATAAAGACCGAGACTCATATGCCATAGATAGTACCATACAGTAAGTCCAATTGAAATCCCAATAGCCGAGTCTACCAAGAAGTACCAACAAAAGTCTCCAAAGAATACCCAATAAGAAAACCAAAGAAGGGTCCAAAGAACAACCAAAAAGAACCCTAAAAGAAAGCTATTCTTTCGCAATTGTTAAGCACAGAAGAGGACCTTAGAGATTCGCCAACTACCGAGCTCCAAAAGCAAACACCAACTCCCAAATAAAGGCTAGTCAAATACTGCTCATTCCCGTCAATCCACATAACTTGGAGGCCTGCTACTAACCACTTCTCTTCAGGGGAAGGGAGAAGTCTTTCTTACCATTTCAACAAGACATGTATGAATGCCAGGATATAACATTTATATACATGCCTTATACTATTATGCAAGCAAGTTTACAAAAGAGTTTATTCAACAAAGTCACTCAAGCACGACAATCAAGTCAAGCACAACATAATCAATTCAAATCACGGCATAACCAATTCAAGACATTTCAGTATACACATTACAAGCAATACTTCAAGCAAATAACAATTCACGAGGTCGATTCGATTCATGATGCCAATTCAATATGTCAATTCAATGCACAACTAGACACTTCACTTCACTTAGCACACATTTAACACATAACACATAACACATAACAATATCACATAGGTGCACACATTCAGATCAAGACACACAATCTCACATACAGGCACACACTTTCAAGACACACTTAACAAGCACACATTCAAGGATCACTACCCGCCAGACCGAGGACCCTGTCCTGGCTTATGAGCTAAACAAGCTCTGATACCACCTGTAACACCCCGATCCCTCTCGAGACTGGGAGTTCTATCGATCAATCTAATTACAACCCAATTCCAAACCCGGGCATAATTTTTAGGGAAAAACGGACGGAGTCTCCCCTAATTCTAGGCAAAATGCAAAACCTGTAATAGCATATAAGTGGACCAGCACCGTGTTCAACCATACAAACACCTCAAGGCCATCCGACCCTTGGTTCTCAACAAGCGAACATAACCAAATATACATTTTTAATTTAAAAGCTAACCTATCTCTTTTCCTCTTTGACAACAACATTCATGCTAGGCAATTAAACTACACTAACCCATTACATAAAATAGACTATCATACCATTCTAACTCTTTTCATTTGAGCATTACAAACATACATTAAAGTTAAACTATTCTATCTGAATACATAAAGTACTTTTGCAAATCACTTGAATAAGCTAGAAAACTCTTACTACATTCCTTTTTAACAGTAAATACAAACAACACATGAAAGATACATGTTTGGATCTTTGGCAACTCAAGCCACATAGCACGCAAGACAACTCTTCAAGCATGATCTTTCACGTAATCATGAACTTTCCAGCTAACATGGCATTTCCTGAAATGTGGTGGTGAGGAGTGAGTATACTCAACACGTATACTCAGTGAGGGCGAGACAGATATCGAGGTGGAGAGAAAGAAGTTCGTGCAATGCAAATAGGTTCAGTTAAGCAACATAATCGATAAGGAAACATTCAATGTAAGCGAAAATACAATAAATAATTAAGAAAGCATTAACACAACCATTCAAAGCTATACTACACTTTGAAGGCTATGGTTCACTTGAGCGAGTAATGTACCGATCATGATTTCGATGACTTTAACGATGACGCGCCAGCTCACCCACCTTATAACTTCCGTTTAGAGTACTCCGGACATACTCTGTCAATTTTACGACCCAAACTCCCTGGGTGGCGACCCAAGCGAGAAAGGGAATAAGACACAGAGCTAGAGCAACCAACACTGGCAACCCGAGGCTACCCAGAGAGGCCCATCACTCACACGCCTGACACTTATGCAATGCAATACAAGATATATATAACGATAATCGAGCAAGGCACTGAAGTGCAAGTCAATAACAACATGCGATAAAATAAGCAATTAAAATCAATAAAGTAACAAGAGCAATACTAACTAGCATTATCAACAATTGACATACAAAAACAATCATAATCAACTTTAGCAAGCATAACAAGCAATATTAAGCATTCTATAGGCATTATACTATGAAAACACACAAAATCACAAAATGACCACAACTTTCAAAACGCTACTACTTCCAAACGAGCCACGAGTTTTGAAAACCGACTTCACCAATCCTCCTAGGTCACCATAAGGCACGTCAAAAGACCGCGAAACCCTACTTAACCCTAGAATTCACGCAAAGCTCCGATTTCCCCCTTTGCTCGTTTGAACTACCACTACCCTAACCAAACACCCAACCAATGCCATAACCACACCAAAAGTGCTTCCATGGCCTCCCGAGACAATGCCATCATGCAAAACTATAAAATGCCAAACTTGACCTAAACCCCGACTTTCACTAAGCCATTTTTCTCCGTTTTTCCATTACACAATCCAGTTAAACCACACATTTAGGCATTCTCGCATATCTAGCACCTTCCTACATCAACAGAACGCATAACGAAGCAACTTCCTCAAAACGGGGGTTTACTATTCACAATTTACTATTCAATTAACAATTTATATTTCAATTTCGATATTCAACTGCAGAAAATGTTAAAAAGCTATAAATACATGTTCTATGATTGCTAGGGAACATTCTTTAAGCAACGAAACGGATAAAATAACAACCTACGGTTAAATCACAAAACTTAAAGTTTAGATACAATAATTTCAAATGCGCAAATAACGATGAAACCCTCACCTTAGACACTACTAGACGCTAGGAAAACCTCGTTGGATGCCTCGGAAACCACCCCGCACAATCTCACGTGAAGATTTGAAGATTTGGCTTGAAATATTTTTTTTCTCTCTTTGTATTTTCGGCCAGCTACTCTCTGTTTTTTTTCAGCTTTGTTTCTTCTATTTTGCTATGTTTTATCCTTAATAAAAGATGACAACAAGTCCTCTAGTCAATGCCTTGGTCAAACTACTTAAAAATTGGTCAAATAGGCTTATTTCTTGCATTTTAAAGCTTAAACAACTAACACAATTTTAATTCTAGCTAACAACAACCAAAACACTAAAATTAAAAAACTAAATACTAGTTTTCACTATTTGCTGAGGACTAGAAATCATTTCCTAACTATCACTCTCGATATGCTATGCACTTTGCGACAATAAAAGAATAACAATTAAATATCAAAGTATTTAAGAAAATATAATTTTCGAAAAGCAACATAGTTCAAAATTTACTCCGGCTTGGAGCTACTTTTCATTTAATTGAAAAGCTAGCATTGAGATGCAAGAAAAATAAAATCGATTAACATAAATATGAAAAGTAGTTGATATTCCGTTAAAATAATTAACTCAAATATTATTTTAATTACTTCTAAAAGAAATATGAAAATAAAGCTACAAATAAATGTTTAACTAAAATAAACACATAATTCAATGCTAACATTTAAGATAACACTTAATTAAATGCAATTAAATGCCATTGAATGCATGCCGGGTTCGGTTTATCACACCCAGCCTCTACGTGAAGCGAAGTTGCCTTGCCCAAGATGCCGTGGGACTCGATAATTGAAATGTAATGGATAAAGCATGTTGGGAAGGCTTAACGGGGCAAAAACACAAAACGAAAAGAGGGGTGCAACACGAGGACTTTCCAGGGGGTCACCCATCCCGTTACTACTCTCGCCCAAGCACGCTTAAATTCGCAGTTTTGATGGGATGCGTTGCATTATTGCTGGAATGATCGCACCCATCATGTTGAGGGCGCAAAACCCTTTTTTGTTGATGGTTCACAGTCCCAGCCCAGAGAGATGGCCCATCCGAAAGGTCCAATACGTTTATCGATGACCAATCTGCTTCAACAACGTAGCATCCTCGCATGACGCAATATCGACGCCTTGTAATGCCCTATAATGTCCTACGAGTGAGGTTGTTGTCCTTTTCGTGGCTCACTTCGTACGATCCGGGTCAAAGAAACAGCGCAAAAAGTAGAAAAGTAGCCTAAAACTGATGAAAATGATCAATTTTGGGCTCCGAAAATAGGTACAGCCGAGCAGGCTTACTGCCCCCGCTGTAGAGCTCTTGGAGAGATTTTCAACGGTATGCTCTGCGCCGTATAACTTCTTACGGATCTAGATTTATGGCTACCGGAGTGACGCAGACTGGGTCACTGGCCCTATGCCCTCGGTTTGCGGGTCCAGCATCTACGCGAAGCGAAGTTGTCTTGCCCAAGATGCCGTGGGACTCGATAATAGAAATGTGATGGATTAACCATCTTGGGAAGGCTTAACAGGGTAAAAAAACAAAACAAATAGAGGGGTGCAACACGAGGACTTCCCAGGGGGTCACCCATCCCAGTACTACTCTCGCGCAAGCACGCTTAACTTCAGAGTTCTGATGGGATCCAATGCATTAGTGTTGGCATGTTCGCACCCGTCATGTTGAGGGTGCAAAGCCATTATCTTTTGACGGTTCACAGCCCCAGCCCAATACGAAAGGACCAATGGGCTTATCGACAACCTATCTACTTCAACAACGTAGCATCCTTGCTAGACGTGATATCGACGCATTGTAGGGCCCTCTAATGTCCTGTGAGTTAGGTTGTCGTCCTTTTCGCGGCTCACTACAAACGATCCGGGAAGAAGAAACAGCATAAAAAGAAGAAAAGTTAACCAAAACTGATGAAATCTATTGATTTTGGGCTCTAAAAATAGGCACAACAGAGCAGGCTTGTTGTCCCGTCGTAGAGCTCTCAGAAAGCTTTCCAATGGTATGCTATACGTCGCTAACTCCTTACGGATCAAAAGTTATAGGCACCGGATCGACGGAGACTTGGTCACTGCCCCATGCCATAGGTTTGCGGGCCCAGCATCTACGCGAAGCGAAGTTATCTTGCCCAAGATGCTGTGGGACATGATAATAGAAATCTGACAGATAAAGCATCTTGGGAAGGCTTAACGGGGCAAAAAACAAAAAAACAAAAAAAGGGGTGCAACATGAGGACTTCCCAGGAGGTCACCCATCCCAGTACTACTCTCGCCCAAGCACGCTTAACTTTAGAGTTCTGATGGGACCTGGTGCATTAGTGCTGGTATGATCGCATCCGTCATGTTGAGGGTGCAAAGACCTTATCTATTGACGGTTCATAGCCCCAGCCCAAATAGATGGCCCATTCCAAAGGCCCAATGGGTTTATCGATGATCCATCTGCTTCAACAACGTAGCATCCTTGCAAGATGCGATATCGACGCGTTGTTGTGCCTCCTAATGTCCCGCGAGTTAGGTTGTCGTCCTTTTCGCGGCTCACTTGGAATGATCCGGGATGAAGAAACAGTGCAAAAAGAAGATAAGTGAACCAAAACTAATGAAAATGATCCATTTTGGGCTCCAAAAACAGGCACAACCGAGCAGGATTGCTACCTCCGACGTAGAGCTTTCGGAGAGCTTTCCAACGGTATGCTATGCGCTGCATAACTCCTTATGGATCAAAAGTTATGAGCACTGGAACTATAGAGACTTGGTCACTGGCCCCACGCCATAGGTTTGCGGGCCCAGTCTCTACGCGAAGCGAAGTTGTCTTGCCCAAGATGTCGTGGGACTCAATAATAGAAATGTGCCGGATAAAGCATCTTGGGAAGGCTTAACAGGGCAAAAAAACAAAACAAAAAGAGGGGTGCAACACGAGGACTTCCTAGGGGGTCACCCATCCCAGTACTACTCTTGCCCAAGCACACTTAACATCGGTGTTCTGATGGTATCTGGTGCATTAGTACTGGAATGATCACACCCATCATGTTGAGGGTGCAAAACCCTTATGTGTTGATGGTTCACAGTCCCAACCCAGAGAGACGGCCCATTCGAAAGGCCCAATGGGTTTATTGACGACCCATCTACTTCTACAACGTAGTATCCTCGCTAGACGTGATATCGATGCATTGTGGTGCCCTCTAATGTCTTGCGAGTTAGGTTGTCGTCCTTTTCGGGGCTCACTACGAAAGATCCAGGATGAAGAAACAGCGCAAAAAGAAGAAAAGTGGCCCAAAACTAATGAAAATGGTAGATTTTGGGCTACGAAAATAGGCGCAGCTGAGCAGGATTGCTACCCTCGGTCGTAGAGCTCTCAGAGAGCTTTCCAAATTGTGCCCTCAACATGACGGGTGAGATCATACCAGCACTAATGCACTGGATCCCATCAGAACTCTGAACTTAAGCGCGCTTGGGCGAGAGTAGTACTAGGATGGGAGATCCCCTGGGAAGTCCTCGTGTTGCACACCCCTTTTCAATTTTTTTTGCTCCGGTTAAGGTTGCCAAGACACTTTATCCACAACATTTCTATTATCGAATTCCACAATACCTTGGGCAGGACAACTTCGCTGCACGTGGAGGCTGGGCCAGCAAACCGAGGGCGTAGGACTTGTGACCAAGACTCTGTCGCTCCGGTGCCCATAATTTTTGATCCGTAAGGAGTTATGTGGCGTACAGCTTGCCGTTACAAAGCTCTCCGAGAGCTCTATGACGGGGGCAGCCAGCTTGCTCGCTGTGCCCTTTTTGAGGCCAAAAATCGAACGTTTTCATCAGTTTCGGGCAACTTTTCTTCTTTAGCTCAGTTTTTATATCCCGGATCGTACGTCGTGAGTTGTTAAAAGGACGACAACCTTACTCGCGGGACATTAGAGGGCCCTACAACGCTTCGAGATCACGTCTTGCGAGGATATTGCGTTGTTGAAGCGGATGGGTTATCGTTAAGCCCTTTGGGCCTTTTGAATGGGCCATCTCTCTTGGCTGGGACTGTGAACCATTAACACATAAAGGAATTGTGCCCTCAACATGACGGGTGCGATCATACTAGCACTAATGCACCGGATCCCATTAGAACTCCGAAGTTAAGCTTGCTTGGACGAGAGTAATACTAAGTTGGGTGACCCCCAGGGAAGTCGTCGTGTTGCACCCCCTTTTTCAATTTTTTTTTCTCCGGTTAGGGTTGCCAAGATACTTTATCCACCACATTTCTATTTTTGAATCCCACGACACCTTGGACAAGACAACTTCGCTTCACGTGGAGGCGGGTCCCGCAAACCGAGGGCATAGGGCTTGTGACCAGGTCTCCGTCGCTCCGATGCCCATAACTTTTGATCCGTAAGGACTTATGCGGCGCACAGCATACCGTTGCGAAGCTTTCCAAGAGCTCTACGACTGGGGCAGCTAGCTTGCTTGCTTTGCCTTTTTTCGAGCCCGAAATCGAACGTTTTCATCAGTTTCTGGAACTTTTCTTCTTTTGCTGTGTTTTTCCCTCCCTGACCGTACGTCGTGAGCTGTTAAAAGGACGACAACCTTACTCGCGGGACATTAGAGGGCCCTACAACGCGTCGATATCATGTCTTGCAAGGATATTGCGTTGTTTAAGCGGATGGGTTGTCGTTAAGCCCATTGGGTCTTTTGAATGGGCCATCTCTCTAGGCTAGGACTGTGAACCGTTAACAAATAAAGGAATTGTGCCCTCAACATGACGGGTGCGATCATACCAGCACTAATGCACCGGATCCGATCAGAACTTCGATGTTAAGCGTGCTTGGGCTAGAATAGTACTAGGATGAGTGACCCCCTGGGAAGTCCTCGTGTTGTACCCCCATTTTCAACTTTTTTTGCTCTGGTTAAGTTTGCCAAGATATTTTATCCACCATATTTCTATTATCGAATCCCACGGCACTTTGGGCAAGACAACTTCACTTCACGTAGAGGCTACGCCCACAAACCGAGGGCGTAGGGCTTGTGACCAGATCTCCGTCGCTCCGGTGACCATAACTTTTGATCTGTAAGGAGTTACACGGCGCACAGTATACCGTTGCAAAGCTCTCCAAGAGCTCTACGATGGGGGCATCTAGCTTTCTCGCTTTGCCCTTTTTGGATCCCAAAATCGAACATTTTCATCAGTTTTGGGCTTGTTTTCTCTATTTTTGCTATTTTTCCGTGCTGGATCGTAAGTCGTGAGTTGTTAAAAGGAAGACAACCTAACTCATGGGATATTAGAGGGCCCTACAATGCCTCGATATCACATCTTGCAAGGATGCTGCATTGTCGAAGCAAATGGGTTCACGTTAAGCCCATTGGGCCTTTCGAATGGGCTATCTCTCTAGGCTGGGACTGTGAACTGTTAACACATAAAGGAATTGTGCCCTTAACATGATGAGTGCGATCATACCAGCACTAATGCACTAGATCCCATCCGAACTTCGAAGTTAAGCGTGCTTGGGTGAGAGTAGTACTATAATGGTTCACCCCTTGGGAAGTCCTCGTGTTGCACCACCCTTTTCAATTTTTTTGCTCCGGTTAGGGTTGCCAAGATACTTTATCCACCACATTTCAATTATCAAATTCCACGGCACCTTGGGCTAGACAACTTTGCTTCACATGGAGGCTGGGCCCGAAAACCGAGGGTGTAGGGCTTGTGACTAGGTCTCCGTCGCTCCGGTGCCCATAACTTTTGATCCGTAAGGAGTTTCGCGACTCACAGCACACCGTAGCAAAGCTCTCCGAGAGCTCTATGACGGGGGCAGCCAGCTTGCTGGCTTTGCCCTTTTTTGGAGCGCAAAATCGCATGTTTTCATTAGTTTCAGGCCACTTTTCTTCTTTAGCACGGTTTTTCTATCCCGGATCGTACGTCGTGAGATGTTAAAAGAACAACAACCTTATTCGTAGGACATTAGAGGGCCCTACACATGTCGAGATCACGTCTTGTGAGGATGTTACGCTGTTGAAGCGGATGGGTTGTCGTTAAGCCCATTGGGCCTTTTGAATGGGCCATCTCTCTAGGCTGGGACTGTGAACCGTTAACACATAAACGAATTGTGCCCTCAACATGACTGGTGCGATCATTCCAGCACTAATGCACCGGATCCCATCAGAACTCCAAAGTTAAGCGTGCTTGGACGAGAGTAATACTAGGATGGGAGACCCCCAGGGAAGTCCTCGTGTTGCACCCCCTTTTTCAATTTTTTTTTCTCTGGTTAGGATTGCCAAGATACTTTATCTGCCACATTTCTATTATCGAATCCCACGACACCATAGGCAAGACAACTTCGCTTCACGTGGAGGCTGGTCCCGCAAACCGAGGGCGTAGGGCTTGTGACCAGGTCTCCGTCGCTCCGATGCCCATAACTTTTGATTTGTAAGGAGTTCCGCGGCACACAGCATACCGTTTTGAAGCTCTCCGAGAGCTCTGCGATAGGGGCAGCTACCTTGCTCACTGTGCGCTTTTTGGAGCCCAAAATCGAACGCTTTCATCAATTTTGGGCCACTTTTCTTCTTTTGCTCTGTTTTTTCATCCCAGATCGTACGTCGTGAGATGTTAAAAGGATGACAACCCTACTCGTGAGACATTAGAGGGCCCTACAACGCGACGATATCACGTCTTGCGAGGATGTTGCGTTGTTGAAGCGGATCGGTTGTTGTTAAGCCCATTGGGCCTTTTGAATGGGCCATCTCTCTAGGCTGGGACTGTGAGCCGTTAACATATAAAGGAATTGGGCCCTCAACATGAGGGGTGCGATAATACTATCACTAATGCACCGTATCCCATCAGAACTCCGAAGTCAAGCGTGCTTTTGAGAGAGTAGTACTTGGATGGGTGACCCCTAGGGAAGTCCTTGTGTTGCACCCCCTTTTTCAATTTTTTTTGCTCCGGCTAGGGTTGCCAAGATAATTTATCCACTACATTTCTATTATCAAATCCCACGGAACCTTGGGCAAGACAACTTTGCTTCACGTGGAGGCTGGGCCATCAAACCGAGGGCGTAGGGCTTGTGACCAGGTCTCCGTCGCTCCGGTGCCCATAACTTTTGATCAATTATGAGTTACGAGGCACACAACATACCGTTACAAAGCTCTCCAAGAGCTCTACGATGGGGGCAGCTATCTTCCTCGTTGTGCCCTTTATGTAGCCCAAAATCGAACGTTTTCATCAGTTTCGGGCCACTTTTCTTCTTTTGCTATGTTTTTCTATCCCGGATCGTACATCGTAAGGTATTAAAAAGATGACAACCTTACTCGCGGGACATTTGAAGGCCCTACAACGCGTTGATATCACGTCCTACAAGGATGCTACGTTGTTGAAGGGGATGGGTTGTCGTTAAACCCATTGGGCCTTCTAAATGGGCCATCTCTCTAGGCTGGGACTGTGAACCGTTAATACATAAAGGAATAGTACCCTCAACATGACGGGTGTGATCATACCAGCACTAATGCACCGGATCCCATCAGAACTCCGAAGTTAAGCGTGCTTGGGCGAGAGTAGTACTAGGATGGGTGGCCCCTTGGGAAGTCCTTATGTTGCACCCCCCTTTTCAAATTTTTTTTCTCCGTTTAGGGTTGCCAAGATACTTTATCCACCACATTTCTATTATCGAATTCCACGGCACCTTGGGCTAGACAACTTCGCTTCACGTGGAAGCTGGGCCAGCAAAACGAGGGAGTAGGGCTTGTGACCAGGTATCCGTCGCTCTGGTGCCCATAACTTTTGATCCGTAAGGAGTTACGCCGCGCACAGCATACCGTTGCAAAGCGCTCCAAGAGCTCCACGACGGGGGCATCCAGCTTGCTCGCTGTGCCCTTTTTGGAGCCCAAATTCGAACGTTTTCATCTGTTTCGGGCCACTTTTCTTCTTATGCTCTGTTTTTTCGCTCCGGATCGTACGTCGTGAGCTTTTAAAAGGACAACAACCTTACTCACGGGACATTAGAGGTCCCTACAATGCATCGATATCACGTCTTGTGAGGTTGTTGCGTTGTTGAAGCAGATGGGTTGTCGTTAAGCCCATTGGGCCTTTTGAATGGGCCATCTCTCTGGGCTGGGACTGTAAACCGTTAACACATAAAGGAATTGTGCCCTCAACATGGCGGGTGCGATCATACCATCATTAATGCACCGGATCCCATCAGAACTCCAACGTTAAGCGTGCTTGGGCGAGAGTAGTACTAGGATGGGTGACCCCCTGGGAAGTGCTAGTGTTGCACCCCCTTTTTCAATTTTTTTTGCTCCGGTTAGGGTTGCCAAGATAATTTGTCCACCACATTTCTATTATCGAATCCCACGGCACCTTGGGCAAGACAACTTCGCTTCACGTGGAGGCTGAGCCAGCAAACCGAGGGCGTAGGGCTTGTGACCAGGTCTCCGTCGCTCCGATGCCCATAACTTTTGATCCGTAAGGAGTTACGTGGCGCACAACATACAGTTGCAAAGCGCTTCGCGAGCTCTACTACGGGGGCAGCTATGTTGCTCGTTGTGCCCTTTTTGGAGCCCAAAATCGAACATTTTCATCAGTTTTGGGCCACTTCTCTTCCTTTGCTATGTTTTTCTGCCCCGGATCGTACGGCGTGAGCTGTTAAAAGGACGTCAACCTAACTCGCGGGACATTAGAGGGCCCTACAATGCGTCGATATCATGTCTTGCGAGGATGTTGTGTTGTTGAAGTAGATGGGTTGTCGTCAAGCCCATTAGGCCTTTTGAATGGGTCATCTCTCTAGGCTGGGACTGTGACCCATGAACACATAAAGGAATTGTGCCCTCAACATGACGGGTGTGATCATACCAGTACTAATGCAACGGATCGCATCAGAACTCTGAAGTTAAGCGTGCTTGGGCGAGAATAGTACTAGGATGGGTGACCCCCTGGGAAGTCCTCGTGTTGCACCCTCATTTTCAATTTTTTTTACTCCGGTTAAGGTTGCCAATATACTTTATCCAACACATTTCTATTATCAAATCCCACGGCACCTTGGGCAAGACAAATTCACTTCACGTGGAGGCTGGGCCAGCAAACCGAAGGCGTAGGGCTTGCGACCAGGTCTACGTCGCTCCGGTGGCCATAAATTTTGATCCGTAGGGAGTTACGCTACGTACAGCATACCGTTGCAAAGCTCTCTGACATCTCTACGACTGGGGCAGCTATCTTGCTTGTTGTGCCCATTTTGGAGCCCAAATTCGAACGTTTTCATCAGTTTTAGGCTACTTTTCTTATTTTGCTCTATTTTTCCATCACGGATCGTACATCGTGAGCTGTTAAAAGGACGACAACCTTACTCGCTGGACATTAGAGGGCCCTACAATGCGTCGATGTCCCGTCTTGCGAGGATGATACGTTATTGAAACGGATGGGTTGTTGTTAAGCCTATTAGGCCTTCTAAATGGGCCATCTCTCTAGGCTGGGACTGTGAACCATGAACACATTAAGGAATTGTGCCCTCAACATGACGGGTGTGATCATACTAGTACTAATGCAATGGATCGCATCAGAACTATGAAGTTAAGCATGCTTGGGCGAGAATAGTACTAGGATGGGTGACCCGCTGGGAAGTCCTCGTGTTGCACCCTCATTTTCAATTTTTTTTGCTCCGGTTAGCGTTGCCAACATACTTTATCCACCACATTTCTTTTATCAAATCCCACCGCACCTTGGGCAAGACAGCTTCACTTCACGTGGAGGCTGGGCCAGCAAACCGAAGGCGTAGGGCTTGCGACCAGGTCTCCGTCGCTCCGGTGCCCATAAATTTTGATCCGTAGGGAGTTACGCTACGCACAACATAACGTTGTAAAGCTCTCCAACAGCTCTACGACGGGGGCAGCTATCTTGCTCGCTGTGCCCATTTTGGAGCCCAAATTCGAACGTTTTCATCAGTTTTGGGCTACCTTTCTTATTTGGCTCTATTTTTCCATCCCGGATCGTACATCGTGAGCTGTTAAAAGGACGACAACCTTACTCGCTGGACATTAGAGGGCCCTACAATGCGTCGATGTCCCGTCTTGCGAGGATGATACATTGTTGAAACGGATGGGTTGCTGTTAAGCCTATTAGGCCTTCTAAATGGGCCATCTCTCTAGGCTGGGACTGTGAATCGTTAACACATAAGGGAATTGTGCCCTCACCATGACGGGTGCGATCATACCAGCACTAATGCACCGGATCCCATCAGAACTCCGAAGTTAAGCATGCTTGGGCGAGAGTAGTAGTTGGATGGGGGACCCCTTGGGAAGTCCACTTGTTACACCCCCTTTTCCATTTTTTTTTGCTTTGGTTAGGGTTGCCAAGATAATTCACCTACCACATTTCTATTATCGAATCCCACGGCACCCTGGGCAAGACAACTTCGCTTCACGTGGAGGCTGGGCCAGCAAACCGAGGGCGTAGTGCTTGTGACTAGGTCTCCGTCACTCCGGTGCCCATAACTTTTGATCCGTAAGGAGTTACGCGGCGCACATTAGACCGTTGCAAAGCTCTCCGAGAGCTCTACGATGGGGGCAGCCAGCTTGCTCGCTATGCCCATTTTTGGAGACCAAAATCTAACGTTTTCACCATTTTCGGGTCACTTTTCTTCTTTTGCTATGTTTTTCTATCCCGAATCATACGTCTTGAGCTGTTAAAAGGATGAAAACCTTACTTGTGGGACATTAGAGGGTCCTACAACGCGTCAATATCACGTCTTCCGACGATGCTGTGTTGTTGAAGCAGATGGGTTGTCGTTAAGCCCATTGGGCCTTTTGAATGGGCCACCTCTCTAGGCTGGGACTGTGAACCATTAACACGTAAAGGAATAGTGCCATCAACATGACAGGTGCGATCATACCAGCACTAATGCACCGGATCCCATCAGAACTCTGAAGTTAAGCGTGCTTGGGCGAGAGTAGTACTAGGATGGGTGACCCCTAGGGACGTCCGCGTGTTGCAACCCACTTTTCAATTATTTTTGCTCCGGTTAGGGTTGCCAAGATACTTTATCCACCACATTGTTATTACCGAATCCCACGGCACCTTGAGCAAGCCACCCTCGCTTCCCGTGGAGGCTGGGCCCCCAAACCGAGGGCGTAGGGCTTGTGACCAGGTCTCCGTCGCTCCAGTGCCCATAATTTTTTATCCGTATGGAGTTACGCGGCGCACAGCTTACAGTTGCGAAGCTCTTCGAGAGCTCTACGACGGGGGCTGCCAGTTTGCTCGCTGTGCCCATTTTTGGTGCATAAAATCGAACGTTTTCACCAATTTTAGGCCACTTTTCTTCTTTTGCACTGTTTTTCCATCGCGGATCGTATGTCGTGAGCTATTAAAAGGACGACAACCATACTCGCAGGACATTAAACGGCCCTACAATGCTTCGATATCACGTCTTGTGAGGATGCTGCGTTGTTGAAGTGGATGGGTTGTCGTTAAGCCCAATTGGCCTTCTGAATGGGCCATCTCTCTAGGTTGAGACTGTGAACCGTTCACACATAAAGGAATTGTGCCCTCAACATGACGGGTGCGATCATACTAGCACTGATGCACCGGATCCCATCAAAATTCCGAAGTTAAGCGTGCTTGGGCGAGAGTAGTACTAGGATGGTTGACCCCTTGGGAAGTTCTCGTGTTGCACCCCCCTTTTCAATTATTTTTGCTCCGGTTAAGGTTGCCAAGATAATTTATCCACCACATTTCTATTATCGAATCCCACGGCACCTAGGGCTAGACAACTAGGCTTCACATAGAGGCTGGGCCCGCAAACCGAGGGTGTAGGGCTTGTGACCAGGTCTCCGTCGCTCTGGTGCCCATCACTTTTGGTCCGTAAGGAGTTACGCGGCAGACAGCATACCGTTGCAAAACCCTCTGAGAGCTCTATGATGGAGGCAGCCCGCTTGCTTGCTGTGGCCTTTTTGGAGCCTAAATTCGAATGTTTTCATCAGTTTCGGGCCACTTTTCTACTTCTGCTCTATTTTTCCGTCCTGGATCATACGTCGTAAGTTGTTAAAAGGATGACAACCTTACTCGCGGGACATTAGGGGGCCCTACAACGCGTCGATATCACGTCTTGCGAGGATGCTGTGTTGTTGAAGCGGATGGATTGTCGTTAAGCCCATTGGGACTTGTAAATGGGCCATCTCTGTAGGCTGGGACTGTGAACCGTTAACACATAAAGGAATTGTACCCTCAACATGACGGGTGTGATCATACCAGCATTAATGCACTGGATCCCATCAGAACTCCGAAGTTAAGCGTGCTTGGGTGATAGTAGTACTAGGATGGGTGACCCCCTTAGAAGTCCTCGTGTTGCACCCGCCTTTTCAATTTTTTTTATTCCGGTTTGGGTCGCCAAGATACTTTATCCACCAAATTTCTATTATCGAATCCCACGACACCTTGGGCAAGACAACTTCGCTTCACGTGGAGGCTGGGCCAGCAAACCGAGGGCGTAGTGCTTGTGACTAGGTCTCCGTCACTCCGGTGCCCATAACTTTTGATCCGTAAGGAGTTACGCGGCGCACATTAGACCGTTGCAAAGCTCTCCGAGAGCTCTACGATGGGGGCAGCCAGCTTGCTCGCTATGCCCATTTTTGGAGACCAAAATCTAACGTTTTCACCATTTTCGGGTCACTTTTCTTCTTTTGCTATGTTTTTCTATCCCGAATCATACGTCTTGAGCTGTTAAAAGGATGAAAACCTTACTTGTGGGACATTAGAGGGTCCTACAACGCGTCAATATCACGTCTTCCGAGGATGCTGTGTTGTTGAAGTAGATGGGTTGTCGTTAAGCCCATTGGGCCTTTTGAATGGGCCACCTCTCTAGGCTGGGACTGTGAACCATTAACACATAAAGGAATAGTGCCATCAACATGACAGGTGCGATCATACCACCACTAATGCACCGGATCCCATCAGAACTCTGAAGTTAAGCGTGCTTGGGCGAGAGTAGTACTAGGATGGGTGACCCCTAGGGACGTCCGCGTGTTGCAACCCACTTTTCAATTATTTTTGCTCCGGTTAGGGTTGCCAAGATACTTTATCCACCACATTCCTATTACCGAATCCCACGGCACCTTGAGCAAGACAACCTCGCTTCCCGTGGAGGCTGGGCCCGCAAACCGAGGGCGTAGCGCTTGTGACCAGGTCTCCGTCGCTCCAGTGCCCATAATTTTTTATCCGTATGGAGTTACGCGGCGCACAGCTTACAGTTGCGAAGCTCTTCGAGAGCTCTACGACGGGGGCTGCCAGTTTGCTCGCTGTGCCCATTTTTGGTGCACAAAATCGAACGTTTTCACCAATTTTAGGCCACTTTTCTTCTTTTCCACTGTTTTTCCATCGCGGATCGTACATCGTGAGCTGTTAAAGGACGACAACCATACTTGCAGGACATTAAAGGGCCCTACAATGCTTCGATATCATGTCTTGTGAGGATGCTGCGTTGTTGAAGTGGATGGGTTGTCGTTAAGCCCAATTGGCCTTCTGAATGGGCCATCTCTCTAGGTTGGGACTGTAAACCGTTAACACATAAAGGAATTATGCCCTCAACATGACGGGTGCGATCATACCAGCACTAATGCACCGGATCCCATCAAAATTCCGAAGTTAAGCGTGCTTGGGCGAGAGTAGTACTAGGATGGTTGACCCCTTGGGAAGTTCTCGTGTTGCACCCCCCTTTTCAATTATTTTTGTTCCGGTTAAGGTTGCCAAGATAATTTATCCACCACATTTCTATTATCGAATCCCACGGCACCTAGGGCTAGACAACTAGGCTTCACATAGAGGCTGGGCCCGCAAACCGAGGGTGTAGGGCTTGTGACCAGGTCTCCGTCGCTCCGGTGCCCATCACTTTTGGTCCGTAAGGAGTTACACGGCAGACAGCATACCGTTGCAAAGCCCTCCGAGAGCTCTATGATGGAGGCAGCCCGCTTGCTTGCTGTGGCCTTTTTGGAGCCTAAATTCGAATGTTTTCATCAGTTTCGGGCCACTTTTCTACTTCTGTTCTATTTTTCCGTCCTGGATCATACGTCGTAAGTTGTTAAAAGGACGACAACCTTACTCGCGGGACATTAGGGGGCCCTACAACGCGTCGATATCACGTCTTGCGAGGATGCTGTGTTGTTGAAGCGGATGGGTTGTCGTTAAGCCCATTGGGACTTGTGAATGGGCCATCTCTGTAGGCTGGGACTGTGAACCGTTACCACATAAAGGAATTGTGCGCTCAACATGACGGGTACGATCATACCAGCATTAATGCACTGGATCCCATCAGAACTCCGAAGTTAAGCGTGCTTGGGTGATAGTAGTACTAGGATGGGTGACCCCCTTAGAAGTCCTCGTGTTGCACCCGCCTTTTCAAT
The DNA here is from genome assembly GCA_037974665.1 of Ehretia macrophylla. Taxonomy (NCBI): domain Eukaryota; kingdom Viridiplantae; phylum Streptophyta; class Magnoliopsida; order Boraginales; family Ehretiaceae; genus Ehretia; species Ehretia macrophylla. The sequence continues at coordinate 15,366,590 of CM075771.1, read as the reverse complement.
TTTTTTTATTCCGGTTTGGGTCGCCAAGATACTTTATCCACCAAATTTCTATTATCGAATCCCACGACACCTTGGGCAAGACAACTTCGCTTCACGTGGAGGCTGGGCCCGCAAACCGAGGGCGTAGGACTTATGACCAGGTCTCTGTCGCTCCGGTGCCCATGACTTTTCATCCGTAAGGAGTTTCGCGGCACACAACATACCGTTGCGAAGCTCTCTGAGAGCTCTACGATGGGGGTAGCTAGCTTGCTCGCTGTACCCTTTTTGGAGCCCAAAATAAAACGTTTTCATCAGTTTCGGGTCACTTTTCTTTTTTTGCTCTGTTTTTCCGTCCCGGATCGTACATCGTGAGCTGCTAAAAGGATGACAACCTTACTCGCGGGACATCACATGTCCCTACAATGCATCGATATCACGTCTTGTGAGGATGCTGCGTTGTTGAAGCGGATGGGTTGTCGTTAAACCCATTGGGCCTTCTAAATAGGCAATCTCTCTAGGCTGGGACTGTGAACCGTTAACACATAAAGGAATTGTGCCATCAACATGGCGGGTGTGATCATACCAGAACTAATGCACCGGATCCCATAAGAACTCCGAAGTTAAGCGTGCTTGGGCGAGAGTAGTACCAGGATGGGTGACCCCCTGGGAAGTCCTCGTGTTGCACCCCCCTTTTCAAAATTTTTTCCTCCGGTTAGGGTTGCCAAGATACTTTATCTACCACATTTCTATTATCAAATCCCACGGCACCCTGGGCAATAGAACTTCGCTTCACGTGGAGGTTGGGCCCGCAAACCAAGGGCGTAGTACTTGTGACCAGGTCTCCGTCGTTCCGGTACCCATAACTTTTGATCCGTAAGGAGTTACGCGGCGAACATCATACCGTTGCAAAGCTCTCCGAAAGATCTACGGCAGTGGCAGCAAGCTCGTGCCCATTTTTTGAGCCCAAAATTGAACGTTTTCACCAGTTTCGGGCCACAATTCTTCTTTTGCCCTGTTTTTTAATCCCGGGTCGTACGTCGAAAGCTGTTAAAAGGACGACAACCTTACTCGCGGGACATTAGAGGGCCCTATAATGCGTTGATATCACGTCTTGTGAGGATGCTGCGTTGTTGAAGGTGATGAGTTGTCATTTAGCCCATTGGGCCTTCTAAATGAGCCATCTCTCTAGGCTGGGACTATGAATCGTTAATACAAAAAGGAATTGTGCCCTCAACATGGTGGGTGTGATCATACCAGCACTAATGATCCGGTTCCCATCAGAACTCCGAATTTAAGCGCGCTTGGGCGAGAGTAGTACTAGGATGGGTGACCCCTTGGGAAGTCCTCGTGTTGCACCCCCTTTTCAATTTTTTTTGCTCCGGTGAGGGTGGCCAGGATACTTTATCCACCACATTTCTATTACCGAATCCCACGGCACCTTGGGCAAGACAAATTCGCTTCACGTGGAGGCTGGGCTCGTGGTGCCTATAACTTTTGATTCATAAGGAGTTAAACTGCGCACAACATACCGTTGCAAAGCTCTCCGAGAGCTCTACGACGAGGGCAGCTAGCTTGTTCGTTGTGCCCTTTTTGGAGCCCAAAATCGAATACTTTCATCAGTTTCGGGTCACTTTTCTATTTTTGCTCTGTTTTTCCATCCCGGATCGTATGTCGTGAGCTGTTAAAAGGATGACAACCTTACTCACAGGACATTAGAGGGCCCTACAACGCGTCGATATCACGTCTTGCAAGGATGCTGCATTGTTGAAGCAGATGGGTTGTCATTAAGCCCATTGGATCTTTTGAATGGGCCATCTCTCTAGGCTGGGACTGTGAACCGTTTACACATAAAGGAATTGTACGCTCACCATGGCGGGTGTGATCATACCAGCACTAATGCACCAGATCCCATCAGAACACTGAAGTTAAGAGTGCTTGGGCGAGAGTAGTACAAGGATGGGTGACCCCCTGGGAAGTCCTCATGTTGCACCCCCCTTTGCAATTTTTTTTTGTCCGATTAGGGTCACTAATATGCTTTATCCACCAAATTTCTATTATCGAATCCCACAACACCTTGGGCAAGACAACTTTGCTTCAAGTGGAGGCTGGGCCAGCAAACCAAGGATGTAGGGCTTGTGACCAAGTCTCTGTCGCTCCGGTGCCCATGACTTTTGATCCTTAAGGAGTTACGCGGCGCACAGCATACCGTCACAAAGCTCTCCGAGAGCTCTATGACGGGGACAACCAGCTTGCTCGCTGTGCCCATTTTTGCAGCCAAAATTGAACGTTTTCACCCGTTTCGGGCCACTTTTCTTCTTTTGCTCTGTTTTCCAGTCCCGGATCATAAGTCGTGAGCAGTTAGAAGGACGACAACCTTACTCGCGGGAAATTAGAGGGCCCTACAATGCATCGATATTTTTGAGGATGCTACGTTGTTGAAGAAGATGGGTTGTCGTTAAGCACATTGGGCCTTCTGAATGGGCCATCTCTCTAGGCTGAGACTGTGAACCGTTAACACATAAAGGAATTATGCCCTCAACATGGCGGGTGCGATCATACCTGCACTAATGCACCGGATCCCATCAGAACTCTGAAGTTAAGAGTGCTTGGGCGATAGTAGTACTAGGATGGGTGACCCCCTGGGAAATCCTCGTGTTGCACCCCCATTTGCAATTTTTTTTGCTCCGGTTAGGGTCACCAGGATGCTTTATCCACCAAATTTCTATTATCGAATCCCACAACACCTTGGGCAAAACAACTTCGCTTCACGTGGAGGCTGGGACCGCAAACCGAGGGCGTAGGGCTTGTGACCAAGTCTCTGTCGCTCTGGAGATCATGACTTTTGATCCGTAAGGAGTTACGCGGCGCAAAGCATACAGTCACAAAGCTCTCTGAGAGCTCTATGACGGGGGCAGCCAGCTTGCTCGCTGTGGCCGTTTTTGGAGCAAAAAATCAAATGTTTTCACCCGTTTCGAGCCACTTTTCTTCTTTTGCTCTGTTTTCTAGTCCCGAATCGTACGTCGTGAGCTGTTAAAAGGATGACAACCTTACTCGCGGGACATTAGAAGGCCCTACAACGCATCGATATCACGTCTTTTGAGGATGCTACGTTGTTGAAGCAGATGGGTTGTCGTTAAGCCCATTGGGCCTTCTGAATGCGCCATCTCTCTAGGCTGGGACTGTGAACCGTTAACACATAAAGGAATTGTGGCCTCAACATGCCTGTACGATCATGCCAGCACTAATGCACCGGATCCCATCAGAACTCCGAAGTTAAGCATTCTTGGGAGAGAGTAGTACTAGGATAGGTGACCCCCTGGGAAATCCTCGTGTTGCACCCCCCTTTTCAATTTTTTTTGCTCCGGTTAGGGTTGCCAAGATACTTTATCCACCACATTTCTATTACCGAATCCCACGGCACGTTTGGGCAAGACAACTTCGCTTCACGTGGAGGCTGGACCCGCAAACCAAGGGCGTAGGGCTTGTGACCAGGTCACCGTCACTCCGGTGCCCATAACTTTTGATCCTTAAGGAGTTACGCGGCGCAAAGCATACGGTTGCAAAGCTCTCAGAGAGCTCTACGACGGGGGCTTCCAGCTTGCTCTCGGTGCCCATTTTTGGACCCCAAAATCGAACGTTTTCATCAGTTTCGGGCCACTTTTCTTCTATTGCTCTGTTTGTTCATCCCGGATCGTATGTCGTGAGCTGTTAAAAGGATGACAACCTTACTCGCGGGACATTAGAGTGCCCTACAACACGTCGATATCACGTCTTGCGAGGATGCTGCGTTGTTGAAGCAGATGGGTTGTCGTTAAGCCCATTGGGACTTTTGAATGGGCCATCTCTCAAGGCTGGGACTGTGAACCGTTAACACATAAAGGATTTGTGCACTCAACATGACGGGTGCGATCATACCAGCACTAATGCACCGGATCCCATCAGAACTACGATGTTAAGCATGCTTGGGCGAGAGTAGTACAAGAGTGGGTGACCCCCTGGGAAATCCTTGTGTTGCACCCCCCTTTTCAATTTTTTTTGCTCCGGTTAGGGTTGCCAAGATACTTTATCCACCACATTTCTACTAACGAATCCTGCGGCACCTTGGGCAAGACAACTTCGCTTCACATGGAGTCTGGGCCTGCAAACTGAGGGCGTAGGGCTTGTGACCAGGTCTCCGTCGGTCTGGTACCCATAACTTTTGATCCGTAAGGAGTTACGTAGCGCACAGCATATCGTTGCGAAGCTCTCCGAGAGCTCTACGACGGGGGCCACCAACTTGCTCGATGTGCCCGTTTTTTAAGCCCAAAATCGAACGTTTTCACTAGTTTCGGGCCACTTTTCTTCTATTGCTCTGTTTTTTCATCCCGGATCGTATGTCGTGAGCTGTTAAAAGGATGAAAATCTTACTCGCGGGACATTAGAGCGCCCTACAAGACGTCAATATCACGTCTTGCGAGGATGCTGCGTTGTTGAAGCAGATGGGTTGTCGTTAAGCCCATTGGGCCTTTTGAATGGGCCATCTCTCTAGGCTAGGACTGTGAACCATTAACATATAAAGGAATTGTGCACTCAACATGACGGATGCGATCATACCAGCAGTAATGCACCGGATCCCATCAGAACTCCGATGTTAAGCATGCTTGGGCGAGAGTAGTACTAGAATGGGCGACCCCTTGGGAAGTCCTCGTGTTGCACCCCCTTTTCAATTTTTTTTGCTCCGGTGAGGGTTGCCAATATACTTTATCCACCACATTTCTATTACCGAATCCCACGGCACCTTGGGCAAGACAACTTCGCTGCACGTGGAGGCTAGGCCCGCAAACCGAGGGCATAGGGCGTATGACCAGGTCTCCATCGCTCTAGTGCCCATAACTTTTGATCCGTAAGGAGTTACGCGGCCCACAGCATACTGTTGCAAAGCTCTCCGAGAGCTCTACGATGGGGCCAGCTAGCTTGCTTGCTATGCCCTTTTTGGGGCCCAAAATCGAATGTTTTCGTCAGTTTCGGGCCACTTTTATTCTTCTGCGCTATTTTTCAGTTCTGGATCGTAAGTCGTGAGCTGTTAAAAGGACGACAACCTTACTTGCGGGACATTAGAAGGCCCTACAACACGTTTATATCACGTCTTGCGAGGATGTTGCGTTGTTGAAGCAGATGGGTTGTGGTTAAGCCCATTGGGCCTTTTGAATGGGCCATCTCTCTTGGCAGGGACTGTGAACCGTTAACACATAAATGAATTGTGCCCTCAACATGACTGGTGTGATCATACCAGCACTAATGCAACGGATCCCATTAGAACTTCGAAGTTAAGCGTGCTTGGGCAAGAGTAGTACAAGGATGGGTGACCCCCTAGGAACTCCTCGTGTTGCTCCCCCCTTTTAAGTTTTTTTTGTTCCGGTTTGGGTCGCCAAGATACTTTATCCACTAAATTTCTATTATCGAATCCCTCGACACCTTGGGCAAGACAACTTCGCTTCATGTGGAGGCTGGACCAGCAAACCAAGGGCGTAGGGCTTGTGACCCGGTCTCTGTCGCTCCAGTGCCCATGACTTTTTATCCGTAAGGAGTTACACGGCGCAAAGCATACCGTTGCAAAGCTCTCCGACAGCTCTATGATGGGGGCAGCCAACTTGCTCGCTGTGCCCTTATTGGTGCCCAAAATCAAACATTTTCATCAGTTTCGGGCGACTTTTCTTCTTTTTCTTTGTTTTTCTGCCCCGGATCGTACATCGTGAGCTATTAAAAGGATGACAACCTTACTCGCAGGACTTTAGAGGGCCCTACAACGCGTCGATATCACGTCTTGCGAGGATGTTGTGTTGTTGAAGCAGATGGGTTGTCGTTAAGCACATTGGGCCTTCTTAATGGGCCATCTCTCTAGGCTGAGACTGTGAACCGTTAACACATAAAGGAATTGTGCCCTCAACATGGCGGGTACGATCATACATGCACTAGTGCGCCGGATCCGATCAGAACTCTGAAGTTAAGCGTGCTTGGGCGAGAGTAGTACAAGGATGGGTGACCCCCTGGGAAGTCCTCGTGTTGCACCCCCCCCTTTTCAATTTATTTTGCTCCGGTTAGGGTTGCCAAAATACTTTATCCACCACATTTCCATTATCGAATCCCACGGCACCATGGGTAAGACAACTTTGCATCACAAGGAGGATGGGCCTACAAACCGAGGGCGTAGGGCTTGTGACCAGGTCTCCGTCACTACGGTAACCATAACATTTGATCCGTAAGGAGTTACGCAGTGCACATCATACCGTTGCAAAGCTCTCCGAAAGCTCTACGACGGGGGTAGCCAGCTTGCTCGTTGTTCCCATTTTTGGAGCCCAAAATCGAACGTTTTCACCCGTTTTGGACCACTTTTCTTCTTTTACTCTGTTTTTTCGTGGCGGATCGTACGTCGTGAGTTGTTAAAAGGACGACAACCTTACTCGTGGGACATTAGAGGGCCCTACAACGCGTCGATATCACGTCTTGCGAGGATGCTGCATTGTTGAAGCATATGGGTTGTCGTTAAGCCCATTGGGCCTTCTGAATGGGCCATCTTTCTAGGCTGGGGCTGTGAATCGTGAACACATAAAGGAATTGGGCCCTCAACATGATGGGTGCGATAATCCCAGCACTAATGCACCGGATCCCATAAGAACTCCGAAGTTAAGCATGCTTGGGCGAGAGTAGTACAATGATGAGTGAGCCCCTGGGATGTCCTCGTGATGCACCCCCCTTTTCAATTTTTTTTGCATCGGTTAGGGTTGCCAAGATACTTTATCCACCACATTTCTATTATCAAATCCCACGGCACCTTGGGCAAGACAACTTCGCTTCACGTGGAGGTTGGGCCAGCAAACTAAGGGCGTAGGGCTTGTGACCAGGTCTCCGTCGCTCCGGTACGCATAACTTTTGATCCGTAAGGAGTTACATGGCACACAGCATACCGTTGCAAAGCTCTCCGAGAGCTCTACGACTGGGGCAGCCATCTTGCTCGCTGTGCCATTTTTAGGGCCCAAATTCGAACGTTTTCATCAATTTCGGGCCACTTTTCTACTTTTGCTCTATTTTTCCGTCCCGGATCGTACGTCGTGAGCTGTTAAAAGGACGACAACCATACTCGTGGGACATTAGAGGGCCATACAACGCATCGATATCACGTCTTGCGAGAATGCTGCGTTGTTGAAGCGGATGGGCTGTCGTTAAGCCCATTGGGCCTTCTGAATGGGCTATCTCTCTAGGTAGGGATTGTGAACCGCTAACACATAAATGAATTGTGGCCTCAACATGACGGGTGCGATCATACCAGTACTAATGCGCCGGATCCCATCAGAACTCCGAAGTTAAGCGTGCTTGGGCGAGAGTAGTACTAGGACGGGTGACCCCCTGGGAAGTCCTTGTGTTGCATCCCCTTTTTCTATTTTTTTTGCTCCGGTTTGGGTTTCCAAGATACTTTATCCACCACATTTCTATTACCGAATCCCACGGCATCGTGGGCAACACAACTTCGCTTCACGTGGAGGTTGGGCATGCAAACCAAGGGCGTAGGGATTGTGACCAGGTCTCTGTCGCTTCGGTGCCCATGACTTTTCATCTGTAAGGAGTTCCACGGCGCACAGCATCCCGTTGCAACGTACTCCGAGAGCTTTACGACGGGGGCAGCTAGCTTGCTCGTTGTGCACTTTTTGGAGCCCAAAATTGAAAGTTTTCATCAGTTTTGGGCCACTTTTTTCTTTTGCCCTATTTTTTCATCCCGGATCGTACGTCGTGAACTGTTAAAAGGACGACAACCTTACTGACGGGACATTAGAGGGCCCTACAACTCGTCGATATCACGTCTTGCGATGATGCTGCGTTCTTGATAGGTTGTCGTTAAGCCCATTGGGCCTTCTGAATAGGCCATCTCTCTAGTTGGGGACTGTGAACAGTTAACACATAAAGGAATTGTGCCTTCAACTTGGCGGGTGTGATCATACCAGCACTAATTCACCGGATCCCATCAGAACTCCGAAGTTAAGCGTGCTTCGGCGAGAGTAGTACTAGGACGGGTGACCCCCTGGGAAGTCCACGTGTTGCACCCCCCTTTTCAATTTTTTTTTCTCCGGTTAGGGTTGCCAAGAAACTTTATCCACCACATTTCTATTATTGAATCCAACGGCACCTTGGGCAAGACAACTTCGCTTCACGTGGAGGCTGGGCCCGCAAACCGAGGGCGTAGGGCTTGTGACCAAGTATTCGTCGATCCGGTGCCCATAACTTTTGATCTGTAAGGAGTTACGCGGCGCATAGCATATAGTTGGAAAGCTCTCCGAGAGCTCTACGACGGGGGCAGCTTGCTTGCTCGCTGTGCCCTTTTTGGAGCCCAAATTCGAACGTTTTCATAAGTTTCAGGTCAATTTTAAACTTTTACCCTGTTTTTTCATCCCGGATCGTAGGTCGTGAGCTGTTAAAAGGACGACAACCTTACTCGAGGAACATTAGAGGGCCCGACAATGCGTCGATATCATGTCTTGCGAGGATGCTGCGTTGTTGAAGGAAATGGGTTGTCGTTAACCCCATTGGGCCTTTTGAATGGGCTATCTCTCTAGGCTGGGACTGTGAACCGTTAACACATAAAGGAATTGTGCTCTCAACAAGACAGGGGGGATCATACCAGCACTAAGGCACCGGATCCCATTAGAACTCCGGAGTGAAGCGTGCTTGGGCGAGAGTAGCTCTATGATGGGTGACGCGCTGGAAAGTCCTGGGGGTGCACCCCCCTTTTCAAATTTTTTTCTTGCGGTTAGGGTTGCCAAGATGCTTTATCCGCCATATTTCTATTATCGAATCCCACGGCACCTTGGGCAAGAAAACTTCGCTTCACGTGGACGTTGGGCCAGCAAACCGAGGGCGTAGGGCTTGTGACCAGGTCTCCATTGCTCTGGTGCTCATAACTTTTGATCCGTAAGGAGTTACGCGGCGCACAGCATACCGTTGCAAAGCACTCCGAGAGCTCTACGACAGGGGAAGCTAGCTTCCTCGTTGTGCCTTTTTTGAAGCCCAAAATCGAATGTTTTCATCAGTTTCGAGCCACTTTTCTTCCTTTTCTCTGTTTTTTCATCCCGGATTGTACGTCGTGAGCTGCGAAACGGATGACAACCTAACTTGCGGGACATTAGAGGGCCCTACAACGCGTCGATATCACGTCTTGCGAGGATACTGCGTTGTTGAAGCAGATGGGTTGTCGTTAAGCTCATTGGGCCTTTTGTATGGGCCATTTCACTAGGCTGGGACGGTGAACCGTCAACACATAAAGGAATTGTACCCTCAACATGATGGGTGCGATCATACTAGCATTAATGCACCGGATCACATCAGAACTTTGAAGTTAAGCGTGCTTAGGTGAGAGTAGTACTAGGACAGGTGACCTCCTGGGAAGTCCTCGTGTTGCACCCCCCTTTTCAATTTTTTTTGCTTCGGTTAGGGTTGCCAAGATACTTTATCCACCATATTTCTATTACCGAATCCCACGGCACCTTGGGAAAGGCAACTTCGCTTCACGGGGAGGCTGGGCCCGCAAACCGAGGGTGTAGGTCTTGTGACCAAGTCTCTGTCACTCCAGTGCCCATGACTTTTCATCTGTAAGGAGTTACGTGATGCACAGTATACCGTTGCACAGCTCTCCCAGAGCTCTACGACGGGGGCAGCTAGCTTGCTCGCTGTGCTCTTTTTGGATCACAAAATCGAACGTTTTCCTAAGTTTCGTGCCGCTTTTATTCTTTTGCTATGTTTTTTCATCCCGGATCGTACGTCATGAGCTGTTAAAAGGATGAAAACTTTACTAGCGAGACATTAGAGGGCCCTACAACTCGTCGATATCACGTCTTGCGATGATGCTGCGTTCTTGATAGGTTGTCGTTAAGTCCATTGGGCCTTCTGAATGGGCTATATCTCTAGTTGGGGACTGTGAATCGTTAACACATAAAGGAATTGTGCCTTCAACATGACGGGTGCGATCATACCAGCACTAATGCACCGGATCCCATCAGAACTCCGAAGTTAAGCGTGCTTGGGAGAGAGTAGTACTAGGATGGGTGACCACCTGGGAAGTCCTCGTGTTGCATCCCCCTTTTCAATTTTTTATGGTCCGGTTAGGGTCGCCAAGATACTTTATCCACCACATTTCTATTATCGAATCCCACGGCACCTTGGGCAAGAGAACTTCGCTGCACGTGGAGGCTGGGCCAGCAAACCGAGGGTATAGGGCTAGTGACCAGGTCTCCGTCGCTCCGGTGCCCATAACTTTTGATCAGTAAGGAGTTACGTGGTGCACAGCATACCGTTGCAAAGTTCTCCAAGAGCTCTACGACGGGGGCACCTTGCTTGCTCCCTGTGCCCTTTTTGGAGCCCAAATTAAAACATTTTCATAAGTTTCAGGCCAATTTTCAACTTTTGCTCTGTTTTTTCATCCCGGATCATACGTCGTGAGCTGTTAAAAGGACGACAACCTTACTCGCGGAACATTAGAGGGCCCTACAATACATCGATATCATGTCTTGCGAGGATGCTGCGTTGTTGAAGGAAATGGGTTGTCGTTGACCCTATTGGGCCTTCTGAATGGGCCATCTCTCTAGTTGGGGACTGTGAACCGTTAACACATAAAGGAATTGTGCCTTCAACATGGCGGGTGCGATCATACCAACACCAATGCACCGGATCCCATCAGAAATCCAAAGTTAAGCATGCTTGGGCGATAGTAGTACTAGGATGGGTGACCCCCTGGGAAGTCCTTGTGTTGCACCCCGCTTTTCAATTTTTTTTCTCCGATTAGGGTTGCCAAGATACTTTATCCATCACATTTCTATTACCGAATCCCACAGCACCTTGGGCAAGACAACTTCGCTTCACGTGGAGGCTGCGCCCACAAACCGAGAGCAGAGGTCTTGTGACCAGGTCTCCGTCGCTCCGGTGCCCATAACTTTTGATCCGTAAGGAGTTACGCGGCGCACAACATACCGTTGCAAAGCTCTTCAAGAGCTCTACGACGGGGGTAGCCAGCTTGCTCGCTTTTCCCATTTTTGGAGCCCAAAATCGAACGTTTTCACCAGTTTTGGGCCACTTTTCTTCTTTTGCTCTGTTTTTCTGTCCCGGATTGTACGTCGTGAGCTGTTAAAAGGATGACAACCTTACATGCGGGACATTAGAGTACCCTACAACGCGTCGATATCACGTCTTGCGAGGATGCTGTGTTGCTGAAGCTGATGGGTTGTCGTTAAGCCCATTGGGCCTTCTGAATGGGCCATCTCTCTAGGCTGGGACTGTGAACCGTTAACACATAAAGGAATTGTGCCCTCAACATGACGGGTGCGATCATACCAGCCCTAATGCACCGGATCCTATCAGAACTCCGAAGTTAAGTGTGCTTGGGCGAGAGTAGTCCTAGGATGGATGACCCCCTGGGAAGTCCTCGTGTTGCACCCCTCTTTTCAATTTTTTTTTGCTCCGGTTAGGGTTGCCAAGATACTTTATTCACCACATTTCTATTACCGAATCCCACGACACCTTGGACAAGACAACTTCACTTCACTTAGAGGCTGGGCCTGCAAACCGCAGGCATAGGGCTTGTGACCAGGTCTCCGTCGCTGCGGTGCCCATAACTTTTGATATGTACGGAGTTACGCGGCGCACAGCATACCGTTGGAAAGCTATCCAAGAACTCTATGACGGGGGCAGCAAGCTTGCTTGCTGTGCCCTTTTTGGAGCCCAAAATTGAACATTTTCTTCAGTTTCGGGCCACTTTTCTTCCTTTGCTCCATTTTTCCGTCCCCGATCGTACATCGTGAGCTGTAAAAGGACAACAACCTTACTCGCGGGACATTAGAGGACCCTACAACGCGTCGATATCATGTCTTGCGAGGATGCTGCGTTGTTGAAGCAGATGGGTTGTCGTTAAGCCCATTGGGCCTTTTGAATGGCCCATCTCTCTAGGCTAGGACTGTGAACCGTTAACACATAAAGGAATTACACCCTCAACATGACGGGTGCGATCATACCAGCACTAATGCACCGGATCCCATCAGAACTCCGAAGTTAAGCGTGCTTGGGCTAGAGTAGTAGTAGGATGGGTCACCCCTTGGGAAGTCCTCGTGTTGCGCCCCCCTTTTCAATTTTTGTTGCTCCGGTTAGGGTTGCCAATGTACTTTATGCACCACATTTCTATTATCGAATCCCACGACATCTTGGGCAAGACAACTTCGCTTCACGTATGGGCTGGGCCTACAAACCGATGGCGTAGGGCTTGTGACCAGGTCTCCATCGCTCCGGTGCCCATGACTTTTGATCCGTAAGGAGTTATGCAGCACACAGCATACCGTTGCAAAGCTCTCTGAGAGCTCTACGACGGCGACAGGCAGCTTGCTCGCTGTGCCGTTTTTGGAGCCCAAATTCAAACGTTTTCATCAGTTTTGGGCCGCTTTTCTTCTTTTGCTCAGTTTTTTCGTCCCGGATCGTACGCCGTGAGCTGTTGAAAGGATGACAACCTAATCAAGAGTTGGGTAGTTGGTTATTTGTTGATGCTTGAGGAAGAAGAGCTTATTCAACTCGAGGGTCAAAGAAGACCAAGGAAATCTCGATTCAACTACAAGCCCAGATTACTAATGGAAAGAAGAGCCCGCCCGAAGTAGAATCCTTAGACACGTCCTTATCACGGGAGGGGAAGAGATGAAAGATTCATAGTTTCGAAGACCTTTCCATTGATAAGGCATTAAGGTATTATATGTCTTGCGAGGATGCTGCGTTGTTGAAGCAGATGGGTTGTCGTTAAGCCCATTGGGCCTTTTGAATGGGCCATCTCTCTAGGCTGGGACTGTGAACTGTTAACACATAAAGGAATTGTGCCCTCAACATGACGGGTGCTGTCACGCCCCGACCCGACCCCGCAAAAGGCCAAGCCCGGACCCGACACACGGACAAAGTCTCCTCTATACCGCAGACGATCCGAAAACCCTAAAATCAACATAATATTCGAGAAACCACAACATTCATTTGAGACAAGTCAACATTCTTTTAGAAAACATACATCTTTTCATTAACAACTTTGCAACCCAAAATGATATGCATACTACACAATTATTTATGCCACTAAACAATTAACCATTAGCATGCATTTCCTTCCTAGTCACATGAGTATATATTTACAACATTACAACCTTTAATCCTTTACAACATAAGACCATCTAGGCCTCAAAATAGATACTACATACAAGGCTACAAGCCTCAAAATAAAGCGACAACCAAGCATTAAACACATCAAGCATGGCTCGCACAAAAGTCTGGCAACCAACCACCAGCAAAGCAAAGAAGTGCTATCACGGAAACACCTCCACCTGCTCTTCGTCCTCTATTACCTCAATAGGGTTTGCTTCAACTACTCTTGTAAAATATAGTATAGAAAGGAATGAGCAAAAACTATTGCTCAGCGAGGGCAATTGGTCTTAAGGACGGAGATGCGAGGAGTATGCAATGCAATTAGTCAAGCAATTCATACAAATATCATATAGAGATACAACAGAGCCATCAATAAAGCAAGGCAAGCATTAAAACTATAAACACTCATTCAAAGGATACAGTACTCTTTTCACGAGCAACTTTCAATCACGAATTCGATGACGACGTGCCGGCTCAAACCACCTTATAACACCAGTTTGGAATACCCCGGAAGTATCCATCAATCTATGACCCAAATCTCCCTGGGAGGCAACCCAAGCGAGAAGAGGGAATAGGACACGGAGCTAGAGCAACCAACACTGGCAACCTGAGGCTACCCAAAGAGGCCCATCACTCATGCGCCTGACACTATGCAATGCAAGACTCGATACAAGGCGATAAACGAACAATAAAGCCACACATGGGAGAATAACAATGTAGGTTACTCTCGCACGCAATAGCAACAGTTGATAAGCATTTCAATCAGAATCAATTCAAACAAGTATATCAAGCAACCCTAAGCATTCTATAGGCATAATATCAAGAAAACAAGCAAAATCACAAATCGGCCCCAACTATCAAAACGCTACCGTTTCCAAACGAGCCATGAGTTCTGGAAACCGACTTCGCCAATCCTCCTAGGTCACCATAAGGCACATCTAAAGACCCCGAAACCTTACTTTACCCTAGAATTCACGCTAAGCCACGATTTCCCCCTTTGCTCGTTTGAACTACAACTATACTAACCAAACACCCAACCAACGCCATTATCGCACCAAAAGTGCTTCCATGGCCTCCCGAAACAATGCCAACATGCAAAACGAGAAAACGCCAAACTCGACCTAAACGACCCCGACTTTCACCAAGGCATATTTCTCGTTGTTTCCATTATGCAACCTAAACAAACCATGAATTTAGGCATTCTAGCAGACCTAGCACTTTTTCACATCAACAGAAAGCATAACAGTGCAACTTTATCGTTTCAAGGGTTTACTATTCATAAATTACTATTCAATTGACATTTAAATTACAATCTCAACATTCAACCGCAGAAAATGTTAAAAAGCTATAAATACATGTTCTACAATTGTCAAGGAACATTCTAGAAGCTTCAAAACGATTCAAACAACAATCTACGGATAAAATCTAAAAATCAAAAAGTTGACATACATAACATTTAAATGCGCAAATAACGTGCTTCCCTCACCTTAGGCACTCCTAGTCGCTAGGAAAACAACGCTGGTTGTCTCGAAAACACCCCGCACGAACTCACGCGAAGATTGAACGTTTGGAAGGTTGAGATTTTTTTTTATTTTCTCTCTTGTTTCGGCCTGCTTGTAGATCTGTTTTCAGCTTTTTTTTTTTTTTTGCATTGTTTTAAATTATTTAAGGTGACAACTTGGTCAAAGGTCAAGGCTATTTGGTCAAATAACTTAAAATTGGTCAAATTGTCTTATTTTTATGCATTTTAAGCTAAAATAACTATCACCAAAATTAATTCTAGCTAACTACAATTAAAATATAAAATTTAAGTCATCTAAATATTAGTTTCACTATTTGCTGAGGACTAGAAAACACTCTCTAGCTATCGCTTCCGAAATGCAATGCACTTTGCAACAACAAAAAAGTAACAATTAAATCCAAAAGAATCTAAGAAAATATAATTTTCAGAATAATAAACAAGAAAATTTCACATTCCGGGCTCGGGTATTACACCCTCTCCCCCTTAAAACAATTGCGCCCACAAAATTCTTACCTAGTGAACAAACAACTCCGGATACTGATTCCGAACTTGGTCATCTCTTTCCCAAGTGGCTTCCTCAAACCCATGATGATTCCACAAAACCTTTACTAACGGAATACTCTTTCTGCGAAGCTCCTGAATTTTTTGATCCACAATTCGAATCGGTTTCTCTTCATAAGACAACTTTTCTTCAATCTGCAAAGGCTCTGGTTCAAGTACATGTGAAGGATCTGGATGGTACTTCTTTAACATTGACACGTGGAAAACATCGTGCAGTCTCGACAAGCTTGAAGGTAAAGCTAACCGGTAAGCTAAAGGACCTAACTTTTCGGTGATCTCATATGGGCCCATATACCTGGGACTAAGTTTCCCGCTCTTACCGTGTCGAATCAATCCCTTTCGAGGAGAAATCTTAAGAAACACCCAATCTCCCAAATCAAACTCAAGATCCCGACGGTGCTTATCCGCATAACTCTTCTGACGACTCTGAGTTGTAAGCATACACTGGCGAATAAGGTGAACATTATCTACCATCTTAATCATCTCAGGTAACATAGTCGGATCAACTATTCTCATTTCTCCAACCTCTTCCCAATACAATGGGGATCTACATTTACGACCGTACAGTGCCTCGTAGGGAGCCATACCTATGGTAGATTGATAACTATTATTGTAGGCGAACTTCGCTAAAGGCAAAAACTTTTCCCAATTCTTCCCAAAGTCTAGCACACATGCCCGAAGCATGTCTTCCAAGATCCTGATGGTTCTCTCAGACTGGCCATCAGTTTGTGGATGGTATGCAATGCTAAAGCTCAACTTAGTTCCCATGGCCTCTTGCAACTTCTGCCAAAAACGAGATCTGAATCTGGGATCCCTATATGACACTATACTCTGTGGCACACCATGCAGTCTCACAATATTAGCAACATAAAGCTCAGCTAGTTTATCAAGGCTATCCTGTTTGTTCACGGGAATAAAATGTGTAACTTTAGTCAAGCGGTCCACAACAACCCAAACAGAATCACATCCTCTCGGAGATCTAGGAAGATCGGTCACAAGATCCATTATTATATGCACCCACTTCCATTGCGGAATCGACAACGGCTGCAAAAGCCCGGCTGGCCTCTGATGCTCAACTTTAACTCTCTGACAAGTCAAACATCTGGATACATACCTAGCAATCTCCCTCTTCATATTGTTCCACCATAAGTGTTGTTTCAGATCTTTATACATTTTAGTACTGCCCGGGTGAATCGTATACCTCGAATTATGTGCCTCGGACAGAATCTCATTCTTCAATGTGGGATCACCAGGAACACACACCCTGTCCCTGAATCTGAAGATACCATCTGCATGTAATTTAAACTCCGACTCTCCCCCTTTTGATTTTTCTTGGATTTTCAAGATGTGAGGATCAGTCTTCTGAGCCTCTCTGATCTGTGCTAGCAACCCTGACTGAATCTGCAAACTAGCAAATCGAATCCCTACCTCAGTAGCTTCTGCCTTCCATGAACAAATTTCTTCCAAAGTCTCCCAATCCTTGATAATTAAGCTTGCAACAGTAGCCTTTCGGCTCAAAGCATCAGCAACAACATTTGCCTTACCTGGCACGTAGTTTATAGAACAGTTGTAACCACTTAATAGCTCTAGCCATCTCCGCTGCCTCATATTCAGATCCTTCTGTGAAAACAAATACTTGAGACTCTTGTGGTCAGTAAAAATTTCAAATCTGCTACCCCACAAGTAATGACGCCACTTCTTCAAAGCAAACACAACTGCAGCTAACTCAAGATCATGTGTAGGGTAATTGACTTCATATGGTTTCAACTTCCTAGAAGCATAGGCAATCACCTTACCATTCTGCATTAAAACACAGCCCAAACCTTCTTTAGATGCATCACTGTAGACAACAAAGTTTTCTGTTCCCTCGGGTAAATCTAGTATAGGAGCTGTAGTTAGTCTCTTCTTCAATTCTTGGAAACTGGATTCACATTTGGCATCCCAATTGTAAGTAACTTTCTTTCGAGTCAACTGGCTTAAAGGTCCAGAAATTTTGGAAAAGTCTTTAACAAACCTCCGGTAGTAACCTGCCAACCCAAGAAAACTCCGAATCTCTGATACCGTTTCAGGTCTTTTCCAGGACGAAACAACTTCAATCTTAGCTGGGTCCACTGAAATTCCTTGATGTGAAATGATATGACCTAGAAAAGATATCTGATTCAACCAGAATTCAAACTTGCTGAATTTAGCAAAAAGCTTGCTTTCTTGCAAAGTCTGTAGCACAATCTTCAAGTGTTGTTCATGTTCAGCCTCATTCTTCGAGTACACTAAAATGTCGTCAATAAAGATCACGAAAAACTGATCAAGATAAGGTCGAAAAACCCTCTGCATCAAGTCCATGAATGCGGCTGGTGCATTCGTCAATCCAAACGGCAACACAACAAACTCATAGTGGCCATATCTAGTCCTGAATGCCGTATTCGGTATATCCTCACTCCAAATCCTAAGTTGATAGTAAACCTGCCTCAAATCAAATTTAGAGTAAACACTCGCACCCTGCAACTGGTCAAACAATTCTTCAATCAATGGCAAGGGGTATTTGTTCTTAATCGTCACTTGATTAAGTCCCCTGTAATCAATACATAACCGTAGCGTGCCGTCTTTCTTTCTCACAAACAACACAGACGCACCCCACAGCGATGAACTAGGTTGTATAAACCCTTTTTCAAGCAAGTTCTGGAGCTGAATTTTTAATTCCTGAAGTTCAGCTGATGCCATTCTATAAGGACTTCTAGAAATTGGCGCAGTGCCTGGCACAAGATCAATTACTAATTCAATCTCCCTATCCGGTGGTAAACCTGGTAATTCCTCGGGAAATACACCAGGGAAGTCTCTAACAATCGGAACCTCATTCAAAATTCAACTTATCAGTACGCTGATTGATCAAATAAGATAAGTAAGCTTCACAACCCTTATTCAACAACTTAGAAGTCTTGATCGATGATAAGAGAGGAATTCGGACAGCCCTGTAGTTCCCAACAATCTCCAGTACCGGTAGGTCAGGAACCTGAAGATAAACAATCTTTGTTCTACAATCCAACTGAGCATAATACTTCCCCAACCAGTCCATTCCCAAAATCACTTCCAAGTCACGGAATGGCAGTATAATTAAATCAGTAGGAAATTTACGGTTCTCAATACATATATCACAAGATTTGCAAATATACTCAGTAACAAATTTTGCACCCAAAGGCGTACTAACTTCAACTTCATGCGACAGTTTATCAATGCAAACATTCACAGATCGTGCACATGTAGGAGTTATAAACGAATGTGTAGCTCCGGGATCAATCAAAACTTTAACTGGCTGAGTATTTAGAAGAAAGGTACCTTCCACTATAGCTGTAGTATCGGGCAGCTCCTCTGCATCCAGCGCAAAGACCCTAACCTGAACCCTCTGTGCTGGACCTGCACCTGCAGCCCTATTCTGTACACCCTGGCAACCAATATGGCCCTGAACATTCCTCTACTTAGGGCAATCTTTCACCCTATGATCATCTCTCCCACAACCTGTGCATTTACCACTCTTCCTCCAGCAATTAGCCTCAATATACCCCGATCGATTACAAAAGTTACACTGCTGATTTTTCCTTACAACAGTGTTTCCTGTTGTTGCGGGGGCTCTGGTAGTAGTAGGAACTGTACCTCCCTACTGGGGTCTAGTCACAGCTGGCCTCCCCTGAATCTAATGCTGAGGCTGATACGGACGTTGCTGAGGAACCTGTGCAGAAGTCTAATACTGCCTTTGCTGACTCTGGCTGCTCTGGCCCAAGTACTATTTCTTACTCGGCTGACTGCTCTGAGCTATCATCTCAGCCTTCCGTTTCTCAAACTTCGAGGCTGCTTGGAATGCCTCGGGAAAAGTAGTGTAGGTTTGCCCAGTCAAATGCAACTGAATATCCATTCTCAGCCCACGAACAAACCTATGAATCATCCTCCTAGCTGGCCGTACCAGCTCGGGCATATACCTCGACAGGCTGACAAACCTAGCCTCATACTATGCAACAGTTGTGAGGCCTGACCCCGAATTGCGTGCGATACCTCGTTTTGCGTGCCCTAACCTAGATTTGCATGCCATGACCTAGGTTTGAGAATTGTATTTAGTTTTTTGTGCCTTGCATTGAATTTTGTGTATTCATATAGGGTTACGTGCGTTTACTTGAAAAATATGCCTTCGTCTCGTAGTTCGTGTCCTACCTCGTAGTGCGTGCCTTAGACCTAAGAAAGCGTGCCTTCACGCTAACCGAGAAAGCATCTTACACGGAACACTAAACTATAAAACAATCCTACAAAATCCACTATCAATATAATAATCCTAATTCAATTCACTAGAAGACAAAAAGTCACCAAAAAACAAAACATTCCTTATTCTTTATGCATTATTCTTTTTGCACTCTCAAGATACAATTAAATAATGCTTAAAGTTGACAAAAATTCAGCATTCTTTAATGCCTTGGCCGACCATATCAAGCTTTTTTGCACAAGGTTTGAACAACATAAATTAAATTTGCATGCTAGACAAACTATGACACCAAAATGCATTAAAAAATGATCAAAAAACCTTCCACTTGCACACTATTCTCGGCCATATCACTTTGGCCATGCTAAGCATTTCAAAGTGAAGCATTTTGATTACACAAATCATAATTTGGACTGCCCAAGGCTGACCAAACCCTTAAAGCACTTGCAAGCCATCACTTTGCCATATTTTCTTCATTTCTCTTTCATTTCTCTCTCTCTCCCTCTCATTTCTCTCTTCTCTCGGCCTTAGCTGCACATTACTACCTCCTTGGCTTGTCTTCTTCACCAATTAGCTGAGCAAGGTCGAACAGCCATCAAGAAAACCAAGCAAGCAAGCTAGAGTTCGTAAAACACTCATGCATGTGCATTAAAGCTTCATTTCGGTCCTAGGTAAGCTTCTTGACATCCATTTCTTTTATTCATGTTGTAGCCTCATGCATGTGCTAAGAGATTGCTTACTAGGCTAGGAAAAATTGAGAAAAGCTAGTGGGATTTCGGCTAGGCAAAGGAAAGGAGAAGATTTGAGCTTCAACCAGGTTTTTGGGCATAGTTTGGTTGATTGGAAAGGTGAGGGTTAAAAGCATTTGAAAACTCTTTGAAATTTCACATGCATGTTCATAAATGTGTATATTTGCTTCTGTACTTGAGTTATGTGGTCGTTCATGAGCTTAAACAACCATGCCTGGCAAGAACTTGGCTTGAAAATGATGCTAGGTAAAGTCGAATTTATGAGACAGCTTTCTGACCAGTCTGTTCGAGGTAATTTTGGCTAAGCAAATGATGTTGAAATTGCGTAAAAATCACTAGACGACTAGTTTGGACAGTTTTGAACAATTTTCGCAGAAATAGGAAAAGTCAAATTTTGGCTCTAAGGTCCTCAAAATGGGAAAATCACGAAAGGTAGCTAAATCTGGAAAAATTTGAGGAAATGAAACAGTTTTGGCAGATGCACTGACTATGTAAAACGAGAGGTTTTTGACCTAGAAAATGACATCCAAATTGCGTGAAATTTTTTTTTGCTGCTATATTTTTCAGTTGTGAACATTTTTTCCAGAAAGAGGCTTAGGCTAAAAATGAACCTAAGGACCTCAAAAACATGAAATATCGAAAGATAGGCAAATCTGGACAGTTTTGTGCAGTTCCACTATTTCGGCTATATCTAATGATCCCGAACTCCAATTGATGCAAGGTTTGTTTCTGATTTTAGTTAGCTTCTTAAGATTTAATTTGAAATCTTATTCACTGAATTTTGAGATTGTTTGATTATCCGATTGATTGTGAGAAAACAGCCTATTGCAGTGAGTGTTCGACTTAGCTATGTGCTTGGAAAACTATTGTAACGTCTTTTGTGGCACTAATTGCTTGGAATTGTGGTGTTGGAATATTATGTGAACTGTTTTGAGCACTTGAGGATGTATGAATTGAATGATGCATGACTTGGGAATGATGTTAAATTGACTTAGGGTTTTGATCGCACGATTATGCATGAAATGGAAACCCTAATGACTAAGTATTCTTGCTAAGTGTTAGCCATTGGATATTGTGAGGAAACTGTACGTTGCGTGGGCTGCCCGTAAATGTTTTATAACTTCAAGAGTGATCTTGACCATTGCATGTTGACAAATAAGCTTTTCTTGCATCCGAACCCATGTTGATATCATTGCATGTTGAATAATCTTATCACTTGATTGTGTGGACCTTTTAATGAGTTATATGGCCTGTTTTACATGTGTTACATGGCTGCCCGTTTAATTTCCATATAACTCTATATGCCTTTCAAGTGAAATTTCCTGTCTGATCGTGTCCTGCTTGTTTATCTATCAATGTGCAATCTTATGACTGTCTGGAGGCAACCTACTTTGTTGTCTTCCTTCTGTGATATATATTACCTGTCATGAATGTGCATTGCATACAAGGTTGCAACCTTTCTTGTCGGCATGGTAGCGATCACGCACACCGGGCGGCATCGGGCTTGCCGGTGTTACCGTGACCACCATGGTCCCATTCCCTCTCTCGCTTGGGGGCTAGACTTCCTCGGAGAGTTGGGTCGTAGGATTTTGGGGTACATCCGGAGTACACCCACCTGGTGTGTTTGGGGGATGATTTGAAGTCGGCCGCAACAACTGATCCTGGATCTGATCTGAGAGCAAAAGCTCACCGTATCCTTTTTATTATATGTATAAGTACTCCCGCTTGGATCCTAGAGAACCTCGGGGAGGAAAGACCGGTATTCCTGTTCTGTACTTGTATTTCTGTTGTATTCATGTTTGAGAAAGGGGTTTTCATAAGTTTAACCGGAAAATGAGTTTCAAAACTTATTTCTCGTTTTCCCTCGCTAAGTTCATAAGGACTCACCCTCTTTTATCATTTCAGGTGAAGAAGAACAGGTACAGGAACCCGAGCTCAATGTACCTAATGATGAACCCCTGGAGTGATTGCCTGTTATTGTTGTTTTGCTTGAACGTGACTACTTGTGTATTTTGTGCTGCTTGAAGACCATTTATCTTATGTTGCTTGTTGTTGCTAATGTAAAAGACCCCCGTTGTAATTTGGGGTCTAATTTTGGTTTGTACTTATATTAAGTAGACTGATACTAGACATACTATGATCGTTTTTGCTTTTGTTATCATTAGTATCTATCATAGGTTATGATGCTAGTTAAGGAATAGGCAAATGAACTTATCCAATCCCAACAGGTACTCGCTAATAAGCTAAGATCAACAGGTATATTTTGAAACGAGGATAAATGGACAAACGAGACATAGTATCATGCTAGGTTATAAATCAAATGGGACGTCGAAATAACCAATAGGCAATTCAATTGATGATAAAATAGTAAACTCTAGTCGGGAATAAACTTGAATTGAAAGTTTTGAGGCTGTTAGAAAATTTAGGTCAAAACAAGAGCCCAATTACAGCCGTTATGCTGCCGGATTTCTGGAAAATTTTGGAGTCTAGAATAAAACGTTAAGTGTTAAACCTCCTAGAATGGTTAAGAATGTGAAAGGACTTGAATGTTTAGATCACACCCTAGTCTAACCTTTATAGGCCGGGTTGGGGCGTGACAACAGTCATGTTTCCCTGCTTCAGGGCCACAAACTCGTCCTCCCGCCTTTCCATAGCCATCTCGGGAATATACTTGTCCCGAAACTCACTCACAAAATCATCCCACAAATGCGGTACATCCTCACAGTCCTACCTCCTCCTGACAGTATTCCACCACTGCTCTGCATCACCCTCAAACAGGAATGACGCATAATCTATTATTGCCTCATCAGTGTACCTCAAAGCAGTGAAAATTTTCTCAACACGATTAATCCATCTCTTGGCTGCCTCATCATCCGGCTCTCCAAAGAACTTACCCGGCTCGTGCCTCAGGAATTTCTCTAACTGGTTATTCTCAACCCTATACCCCTGTCCACCAAGATTAGCTTGATTTCGCCGGGGATTATTATTCCTGTCCTGCCTCTGCTCATGCAGTACATGGGTAATCCGGTCAACTGCTGTAGTCATAGTAGCCATAAACTGCTCAGGCAACGGTTGCTGACCCCGTTCTGCTACCTCTTCATCTACCCCTAGACCTTGAGTACCATGACGTGGCGACATAGTAGCAATTTCACAATAGCTGGCAACATTTAAAAGCAGTTTATAGACAGAAATATAGCACATAAGATTAGATAACACTCAAGTCAATAACAATCAAACATTCTAACACGCAATTCACATAACACAAGATTGACATGCCAAACTAATTCACTTTAAACACATAAGCACTCTAAGTTCACAAGGTCATACTATAACATTTTCTTTCCACTTAACAATCATACAATAACACTCTAGCATTTTGGACCTTTACCTCACAGACTGAGAAACATATCCCGGCTCATGCAAGACTATCATGCTCTGATACCACCTAAAGATGTCACGCCCCGACCCGACCCCGCAAAAGGCCAAGCCCGGACCCGACACATGGACGGAGTCTTCTCTGTACCGCGGACGATCCGAAAACCCTAAAATCAACATAATATTCGAGAAACCACAACATTCATTTGAGACAAGTCAACATTCTTTTAGAAAACATACATCTTTTCATTAACAACTTTGCAACCCAAAATGATATGCATACTACACAATTATTTATGCCACTAAACAATTACCATTAGCATGCATTTCTTTACTAGTCACATGGGTATATATTTACAACATTACAACCTTTAATCCTTTACAACATAAGACCATCTAGGCCTCAAAATAGATACTACATACAAGGCTATAAGCCTCAAAATAAAGCGACAACCAAGCATTAAACACATCAAGCATGGCTCGCACAAAAGTCTGGCAACCAACCACCAGCAAAGCAAAGAAGTGCTATTACGGAAACACCTCCACCTGCTCTTCCTCCTCTATTACCTCAATAGGGTCTTCTTCAACTACTCTTGTAAAAATATAGTATAGAAAGGAATGAGCAAAAACTATTGCTCAGCGAGGGCAATTGGTCTCAAGGACGGAGATGAGAGGAGTATGCAATGCAATTAGTCAAGCAATTCATACAAATATCATATAGAGATACAACAAAGCCATCAATAAAGCAAGGCAAGCATTAAAACTATAAACACTCATTCAAAGGATACGGTACTCTTTTCACGAGCAACTTTCAAACACGAATTCGATGACGACGCGCCGGCCCAAACCACCTTATAACACCAGTTTGGAATACCCCGGAAGTATCCATCAATCTACGACCCAAATCTCCCTCGGAGGCAACCCAAGCAAGAAGAGGGAATAGGACACGGAGCTAGAGCAACCAACCCAGAGAGGCCCATCACTCACGCGCCTGACACTATGCAATGCAAGACTCGATACAAGGCGATAAACGAGCAATAAAGCCACACGTGGGAGAATAACAAAGTAGGTTACTCTCGGATGCAATAGCAACAGTTGATAAGCATTTCAATCAGAATCAATTCAAACAAGTATATCAAGCAATCCTAAGGATTCTATAGGCATAATATCAGGAAAACAAGCAAAATCACAAATCGGCCCCAACTATCAAAACGCTACCATTTCCAAACAAGCCACGAGTTCTGGAAACCGACTTCGCCAATCCTCCTAGGTGACCATAAGGCACGTCTAAGACCCCGAAACCCTACTTAACCTTAGAATTCACGCAAAGGCCCGATTTCCCCCTTTGCTCGTTTGAACTACTACTATACTAACCAAACACCCAACCAACACCATAATCGCACCAAAAGTGCTTCCATGGCCTCCCGAAGCAATGCCAACACGCAAAACGAGAAAACACCAAACTTGACCTAAACGACCCCGACTTTCACTAAGCCATATTTCTCATTTTTTCCATTACGCAACCTAAACAAACCATGCATTTAGGCATTCTAGCATACCTAGCACATTTTCACATCAACATAAAGCATAACATCGCAACTTCATCGTTTTAGGGGTTTACTATTCACAAATTACTATTCAATTGACATTTAAATTACAATCTCAACATTCAATAGAAGAAAATGTTAAAAAGCTATAAATACATGTTCTACAATTGTCAAGGAACATTCTAGAAGCTTCAAAATGATTAAAACAACAATCTACGAATAAAATCTAAAAATCAAAAAGTTGACATACATAACATTTAAATGCGTAAATAACGTGCTTCCCTCACCTTAGGCACTCCTAGTCGCTAGGAAAAAACGCTGGTAGCCTCGGAAACCACCCCACACAAACTCACGCGAAGATTGAATGTTTGGAAAGTTGAGATTTTTTTTTCTTTTCTCTCTTGTTTCGGCCTGCTTGTAGTTCTGTTTTCAGCTTTTCTTTTTTTTATTTTGCATTGTTTTAACTTATTTAAGGTGTCAACTTGGTCAAAGGTCAAGGCTATTTGGTCAAATAACGTAAAATTGGTCAAATTGTCTTATTTTTATGCATTTTAAGCTAAAATAACTATCACCAAAATTAATTCTAGCTAACAACAATTAAAATATAAAATTTAAGTAATCTAAATACTAGTTTCACTATTTGCTGAGGACTAGAAAACACTCTCTAGCTATCGCTCCCGAAATGCAATGCATTTTGCCACAACTAAGAAGTAACAATTAAATCCAAAAGAATCTAAGAAAATATAATTTTCAGAATAATAAACAAGAAAATTTCACAATCTGGGCTCGGGTATTACAAGTGCGATCATACCAGCACTAATGCACCGGATCCCATCCAAACTCCGAAGTTAAGCGTGCTTGGGCGAGATTAGTACTAGGATGGGTGACCCCCTGGGAAGTCCACGTGTTGCACCCCCCTTTTCAATTTTTTTTGCTTCGGTTAGGGTTGCCAAGATACTTTATCCACCACATTTCTATTACCGAATCCCGTGGCACCTTGGGCGAGACGGAATCGTTTCACGTGGAGGCTGGGCCCGCAAACGGAGGGCGTAGGGCTTATGACCAGGTCACCATCGCTCCATTGCTATAACTTTTGATCCGTAAGGAGTTACGCGGCACACAGTATACCATTGCAAAGCTCTCCGAGAGCTTAACGATGAGGGTAGCTAGCTTTCTCGACGTGCCCTTTTTGAAGGCCAAAATCTAATGTTTTCCTCAATTTTGGGCCACTTTTCTTGTTTTTGCTCTGTTTTTCCATCCCCAATCGTACGTCATGAGCTGTTAAAATGAGAACAGCCTTACTTGCAGGACATTAGAGGGCCCTACAATGCGTCGATATCACGTCTTACGAGGATGCTGCGTTGTTGAAGCGGATGGGTTGGGGTTAAGCACATTGGGCCTTTTGAATGGGCCATCTCTCTAGGCTGGGACTGTGAACCGTTGACACATAAAGGAATTGTGCCCTCAACATGACGGGTGCGATCATACCAGCACTAATGCACTGGATCCCATCAGAACGTAGAAGTTAAGCATGCTTGGGCGAGAGTAGTACTAGGATGGGTAACCCCCTGGGACGTCCTCTTGTTGCACCCCCCTTTTCAATTTTTTTTGCTCCGGTTAGGGTTGCCAAGATACTTTATCCACCACAATTCTATTATCGAATCCCACGGCACCTTGGGCAAGACAACTTCGCTTCACTTTGAGGCTGGGCCCCCAAACCGAGGGCGTAGGGCTTGTGACCAGGTCTCCGTAGCACCAGTGCCCATAACTTTTGATCCGTATAGAGTTACGCGGCGCACAGCATACCGTTGGAAAGCACCTCGAGAGCTCTACGACGGGAGAAGCGAGCTTGTTCGTTGTGCCCTTTTTGGAGGCTAAAATCGAATGTTTTTATCCGTTTCGGGCCACTTTTCTAGTTTTTGCTCTACTTTTACGTCCCGGATCGTACGTCGTGAGCAGTTAAAAGGACGACAACCTTACTCGCGGGACATTGGAGGGCCCTACAACGCGTCGATATCTCTTCTTGCGAGGATGCTGCGTTGTTGAAGCAGATGGGTTGCCGTTAAGCCCTTTGGGCCATCTGAATGGGCCATCTCTCAAGGTTGGGACTGTGAACCGTTAACACATAAAGGAATTGTTCCCTCAACATGGCGGGTGCGATCATACCCACACTAATGCACCGGATCCCATCTGAACTCCGAAGTTAACCGTGCTTGGGCGAGAGCAGTACTAGCATGGGTGACCCCTTGGGGAAGTCCTCGTGTTGCACCCCCCTTTTCATTTTGTTTGCACCGGTTAGGGTTGCCAAGATACTTTATCCACCACATTTTTTGTTATCGAATCCCACGAAACATTGGGCAAGACAACTTCGCTTCACGTAGAGGCTGGGCCCGCAAACCGAGGGCGTAGTACTTGTGACAAGGTCTCAGTCGCTCCGGTGCCCATAACTTTTGATCCGTAAGGAGTTACGCGGCCTACAGCATACCGTTGCAAAGCTCTCCGACAGCTCTACGACGGGGGCAGCCACCTTGCTTGCTATTCCCATTTTTGGAGCCCAAAATCAAACGTTTTCATCAGTTTCAGGACACTTTTCTTCTTTTGCTCTGTTTTTCCGTCCCGGATAGTACGTCCAGAGCTGTTAAAAGGACGACAACCTTATTCGCAGGACATTAGAGAGCCCTACAACGGTTGATATCACGTCTTGCGAGGATGGTGCATTGTTGAAGCAGATGGGTTGTCGTTTAGCCCATTGGGCATTTTGAATGGGCCATCTCTCTAGGCTGGGACTGTGAACCGTTACCACAAAGGAATTGTACCCTTAACATGACGGGTACGATCATACCAGCACTAATGTACCAGATCCCATCAGAACTTCGATGTTAAGCGTGCTTGGGCGAGAGTTGTACTAGGATGGGTGACCCTCTGGGAAGTCCTCGTGTTGCACCCCCCTTTTCATTTTTTTTTGCACCGGTTAGGGTTGCCAAGATACTTTATCCACCACATTTCTATTATAGAATCCCACGACATCCTGGGCAAGACAACTTCGTTTCACGTGGAGGCTGGGCCAGCAAACCGAGGGCGAAGGGCTTGTGGCCAGCTCTCCGTCGCTCTGGTGCCAATAACTTTTGATCCGTATTGAGTAACGCGATGCACAGCATACCGTTTCAAAGCTCTCCGAGATCTCTATGACCGGGGCAGCCAGCTTGCTTGATGTGCACATTTTTGGAGCCCAAAATCGAACGTTTTCATCAGTTTTGGGCCACTTTTCTTCTTTAGCTCTGTTTTTCCGTCCCGGATCGTACGTCGTGAGTTGTTAAAAGGATGACAACCTTACTCGTAGGACATTAGAGAGCCCTACAACGGTTGATATCACGTCTTGCGAGGATGGTGCGTTGTTGAAGCAGATGGGTTGTCTTTTAGCCCATTGGGCATTTTGAATTGGCCATCTCTCTAGGCTGGGACTGTGAACCGTTAACACAAAGGAATTGTACCCTTAACATGACGGGTACGATCATACCAGCACTAATGTACCAGATCCCATCAGAACTTCGAAGTTAAGCGTGCTTGGGCAAGAGTTGTACAAGGATGGGTGACCCCTTAGGAAGTCCTCCTGTTGCACAACCCTTTTCAATTTTTTTTGCTCCGATTAGGGTCGCCAAGATACTTTATCCACCAAATTTCTATTATAGAATCCCACGACACCTTGGGCAAGACAACTTCGCTTCACGTGGAGGTTGGGCCCGCAAACCGAGGGCGTAAGGGTTTTGATTAGGCCTCTGTCGCTCCGGTGCCCATGACTTTTGATCCGTAAGGAGTTCAACGCCGCACAGCATTCCGTTGCAAAGCTCTCTGAGAGCTCTACGACAGGGGCAGCTAGCTCGCTCGCTGTACCCTTTTTGGAGCCCAAAATCGAACGTTTTCATCAATTTCGGGCCACTTTTCTTCTTTTGCTCTGTTTTTCCGACCTGAATCGTACGCCGTGAGCTGTTAAAAGAACGACAACCTTCCTCGTGGGACATTAGAGGGCCCTACAACCCGTCGATATCACGTCTTGCTTGGATGCTGTGTTGTTGAAGCGGATGGGTTGTTGTTAAGCCCATTGGGCTTTCTGAATAGGCCATCTCTCTAGGCTGTGACTGTGAACCGTTAACACATAAAGGAATTGTGCCCTCGACATGGCGAGTGTGATCATACCAGTACTAATGCACCGGATCCCATCAGAACTCCGAAGTTAAGCGCGCTTGGGCGAGAATCGTACTTGGATGGGTGACCTCCTAGGAAGTCCTCGTGTTGCACCCCCATTTTCAATTTTTTTTTCTCCGGTTAGGGTTGCTAAGATACTTTATCCACGACATTTCTATTTTCGAATCCCACGGAATATTGGGCAAGACAATTTCTCTTCACGTTGAGGCTGGACCCGCAAACCGAGGGCGTCGGGCCTGTGACCAGGTCTCTGTCGCTCCAGTGCACATAACTTTTGATCCGGAAGGAGTTTCGCAGCGCACAGCATACCGTTGCAAAGCTCTCCAAGAGCTTTACGACGGGGCCATTTTTTTTCTTTTGCACTTTTTTCTTGCCTGGATTGTACGTCGTGAGCTGTTAAAAGGACGACAACCTTACTCGCGGGACATTAGAGGGCCCTACAACGCGTCGATATCACGTCTTGCGAGGATGATGCGTTGTTGAAGTAGATGGCTTGTCGTTAAGACCATTGGGCCTCTCGAATGGGCCATCTCTTTCGGCTGGGACTGTGAACCGTTAACACATAAAGGAATTGTGCCCTCAACATGACGGGTGTAATCATACCAGCACTAATGCACCGGATCCCATCAGAACTCCGAAGTTAAGCGTGCTTGGGTGAGAGTAATACTAGGACGGGGAACCCCCTGGGAAGTCCTCGTGTTGCACCCCCCTTTTCAATTTTTTTTCTTCGGTTAGGGTTGCCAAGATATTTTATCCACCCTATTTCTATTATCGAATCCCATGGAACCTTGGGCAAGACAACTTCGCTTCACGTGGAGGCTGGGCCAGCAAACCGAGGGTGTAGGGCTTGTGACCAGGTCTCCATCGCTCCGGTGCCCATAACTTTTGATCCGTAAGGAGTTACGTGACGCACAGCATACCGTTGCAAAGCTCTCCAAGAGCTCCAAGATGGAGGCAGCTAGTTTGCTCGCTGTGCCATTTTTAGAGCCCAAATTCAAACGTTTTCATCAGCTTCGGCCCGCTTTTCTTCTTTTGCTCTGTTTTTCCATCCCGGATCGTACGTCGTGAGCGGTTAAAATGACGACAACCTTACTCGCAGGACATTAGAGGGCCCTACAACGCGTCGATATCACGTCCTGCGAGGATGCTGCATTGTTGAAGCAGATGGGTTGTCATTAAGCCCTTTGGGCATTTCGAATGGGCCATCTCTCTAGGCTGGGACTGTGAACCGTTAACACATAAAGGAATTGTGCCCTCAACATGATGGATGCGATCATACCAGCACTAATGCACCGGATCCTATCAGAACTCTGAAGTTAAGTGTGCTTGGGCGAGAGTAGTACTATGATGGGTGACCCCCTGGGAAGTCCTCGTGTTGTATCCCCCCTTTCAATTTTTTCTGCTCCGGTTAGGGTCGCCAAGATACTTTATCCACCACATTTCTATTATCGAATCCCACGACACATTGGACAAGACAATTTCGCTTCACGTGGAGGCTGGGCCCACAAACCGAGGGCGTAGGGCTTGTGACCAAGTCTCCGTCGCTCCGGTGCCCATAACTTTTGATCCGTGGGGAGTTATGCGGTGCACAACATACCGTTGCAAAGCTCTCCGATAGTTCTACGGAAGGGACAGCAAACATGCTTGCTTTGCCCATTTTTGGAGCCCAAAATCGAATGTTTTCACCAGTTTTGGTACACTTTTCTTCTTTTTCTCTGTTTTTTAGTCCCGGATCGTACGTCCTGAGCTGTTAAAAGGACGACAACCTTACTCACGGGACATTAGAGGGCCCTACAATGGGTCGATGTCATGTCTTGCGAGGATGCTGCGTTGTTGAAGTAGATGGGTTGTCGTTAAGCCCATTTGGCCTTTCGAATGGGCCATCTCTCTAGGCTGGGACTGTGAACCAATAACACATAAAGTAATTCTCCCCCCAACATCACAGGGGCCACCATACCAGCACTAATGCACCGGATTCCATTAGAACTCTGAAGTTAAGTGTGCTTGGGCGAGAGTTGTACTAGGACGGGTAACCCCTTGGGAAGTCCTCATGTTGCACCCCCCTTTTCAATTTTTTTTGCTCCGGTTAGGGTTGCCAAGATACTTTATCCAGGACATTTCTATTATCGAATCCCAAGGCACCTTGGGCAAGACAACTTCGCTTCACGTGAAGGCTGGGCCAGCAAACCGAGGGCGTAGGGCTTGTGACCAGGTCTCCAGCGCTCTGGTGCCTATAACTTTTGATCTGTAAGGAGTTACGTGGCGCACAACATACCGTTGCAAAGCTCTCCGAGAGCTCTACGATGGGGGTAGCTAGTTTGCTCGCTATTCCCCTTTTAGGGCCCAAATTCAAACGTGTTCATCAGTTTCGGGCCGTTTTTCTTCTTTTCCTCTATTTTTCCATTCCGGATCGTACGTCGTGAGCTGTTAAAAGGAGAACAACCTTACTCGCGGGATATTAGAGGTCCCTACAATGCGTCGATATCACGTCTTGCGAGGATGCTGCCGTGTTGAAGCAGATGGGTTGTCGTTAAGCCCATTGGGCCTTTTGAATGGGCCATCTCTCAAGGCTGGGACTGTGACCCGGTAACACAAAAAGGAATTGTGCCCTCAACATGACGGATGCAATCATACTAGCACTAATGCACCGGATCCTATCAGAACTCTGAAGTTAAGTGTGCTTGGGCGAGAGTAGTACTATGATGGGTGACCCCCTGGGAAGTCCTCGTGTTGCACCCCCCTTTTCAATTTTTTTTGCTCCCGTTAGGGTCGCCAAGATACTTTATCCACCACATTTCTATTATTGAATCCCACGACACCTTGGGCAAGACAATTTCGCTTCACGTGGAGGCTGGGCCCGCAAACCGAGGGCGTAGGGCTTGTAACCAAGTCTCCGTCGCTCCGGTGCCCATAACTTTTGATCCATGCGGAGTTATGCGGTGCACAGCATACCGTTGCAAAGCTCTCCGATAGTTCTACGGAGGGGACATCAAACATGCTTTCTTTACCCATTTTTCGAGACCAAAATCGAATGTTTTCACCAGTTTTGGGCCACTTTCCTTCTTTTGCTCTGTTTTTTCATACCGGATCGTACGTCCCGAGCTGTTAAAAGGACGACAACCTTACTCCCGGGACATTAGAGGGCCCTACAACGCGTCGATATCACGTCTTGCGATGATGCTGCATTGTTGAAGAAGATGGGGTGTCGTTAAGCCCATTGGGCCTTTTGAATGGGCCATCTCTCTAGGCTAGGACTGTCAACTGTTAACACATAAAGTAATTGTGCCCTCAACATGACGGGTGCGATCATACCAGCACTAATGCACTAGATCCCATCAGAACTCCGAAGTTAAGCGTGCTTGGGCGAGAGTACTACTAGGATGGGTGACCCCCTTGGAAGTCCTCGTATTGCACCCCCCTTTTCAATTTCTTTTGCTCCAATTAAGGTTGCCAAGATACTTTATCCACCACATTTCTATTACAGAATCCCACGGCACCATGGGCAAGACAACTTCGCTTCACGTGGAGGCTGGGCCCGCAAACCAAGGGCGTATGGCTTGTGATCAGGTTTCCGTCGCTCCGGTGCCCATAACTTTTGATCCGTATGGAGTTACGCTCCGAGAGCTCTACGACGGGGGCATCCAGCTAGCTTGCTGTGCCCTTTTTGGAGTTCAAAATCGAACGTTTTCATCAGTTTCAGGCCAATTTTCTTCTTTTGCTCTGTTTTTCCGTCCCGGATCGTACGTCGTGTGCTGTTAAAAGGACGACAACCTTACTTCCGGGACATTAGAGGGCCTTTCAACACGTCGATATCACGTCTTGCGAGGATGTTGCATTGTTGAAGCAAATGGATTATGGCTAAGCCTATTGGGCCTTCTGAATGGGCCATCTCTCTGGGCTAGGACTGTGAACTGTTAACACATAAAGGAATTGTGCCATCAACATGATGGATGCGATCACACCAGCACTAATGCACCGGAGTCCATCTGAGCTTCGAAGGTAAGCGTGCTTGGGCGAGAGTTGTACTAGGATAGGTGACCCCCTGGGAAGTCCTCGTGTTGCACCCCCATTTTCAATTTTTTTGCTCCGGTTTGGGTTCCCAAGATACTTTATCCACCACATTTCTATTATCGAATCCCACAGCACCTTGGGCAAGACAACTTCGCTTCACGTGGAGGCTAGGCCCGCAAACCGAGGGCGTAGGGCTTGTGACTAGGTCTCCGTCGCTCCGGTGCCCATGGCTTTTGATCTGTAAGGAGTTACGTGGCGCACAGCATACCGTTGCAAAGCTCTCCGAGAGCTCTACGAAGGGGGTAGCTAGCACGCTCGCTGTGGCCTTTTTCTAGAGCAAAATGGAACGTTTTCATCAGTTTTAGGCCACTTTTCTTCTGTAGCTCTATTTTTCCGTCTCCGATCGTACCTCCTGAGGTGTTAAAAGAATGACAACCTTACTCGCGGGACATTAGAGGGCCCTACAACACGTCGATATCTCGTCTTGCGTGCATGCTGCGTTGTTGAAGTGGATAGGTTGTTGTTAAGCCCATTGGGCCTTCTGAATAGGCCATCTCTCTAGGCTAGGACTGTGAACCGTTAACACTTAAGGGAATTGTGCCCTCGACATGGCGGGTGCGATCATACTAGCACTAATGCACCGGATCCCATCAGAACTTCGAAGTTAAGCGTGCTTGGGTGAGAGTAGTACTAGCATAGGTGACCCCCTGGGAAGTTCTCGTGTTGCACCCCCCTTTTCAACTTTTTTTTGGTCCGGTTAGGGTTGCCAAAATACTTTATCCACCACATTTCTATTATCGAATCCCACGGTACCTTGGGCAAGACAACTTCGCTTCACGTGGAGGCTGGGCATGCAAACCAAGGGCGTAGGGCTTGTGTCCAAGTCTCCGTCGCTCCGGCTCCCATAACTTTTGATCCGTAAGGAGTTACGCGGCGCACAGCATACCATTGCAAAGCTCTCCGAGAGCTCTACGACGGGGGCAGCTAGCTTGCTCGCTGTATCCTTTTTGGAGCAAAAAATTGATCGTTATCACTAGTTTCGGGCCACTTTTCTTCTTTTTCTATGTTTTTCCATCCCGGATCGTACGTCGTGAGCTGTTAAATAGACGACAACCTTACTCGCGGGACATTAGAGGGCCCTACAACTGGACGATATCATGTCTTGTGAGGATGCTGCGTTGTTGAAGCAGATGGGTTGTCATTAAGCCCATTGGGCCTTCTGAATGAGCCATCTCTCTAGGCTGGGACTGTGAACCGTCAACACACAAAGGAATTGTGCCCTCGACCTGGCCGTTACCATCAAACCAGCACTTATGCACCGGATCCCATCAGAACCTTGAGGTGAAGCGTGCTTGGTCGATAGTAGTACTACGATAGGTAACCCCCTAGGAAGTCCTCATGTTGCACCCCCCTTTTCAATTTTTTTTGCTCCAGTTAAGGTTGCCAAGATACTTTATCCATCACATTTCTATTACCGAATCCCACGGCACCTTGGGCAAGACAACTTCGCTTCACGTAGAGGCTGGGCCCGCAAACCGAGGGCATAGGGCTTGTGACCAGGTCTCCGTCGCTCCGGTGCCCATAACTTTTGATCCGTAAGGATTTAAGCGGCGCACAGCATACAGTTGCAATGCACAGCGAGAGCTCTACGACGGGGGCAGCTAGCTTGCTCGCTGTGCCCACTTTGGGAGCCCAAAATTGAAAGTTTTCATCAGTTTCGAGCCACTTTTCTTCTTTTGGTCTGTTTTATTGTCCCGGATCGTACGTCGTGTGCTGTTAAAAGGACGAAAACCTTACTTGCAGGACATTAGAGGGCCCTACAACGCGTTGATATCATGTCTTGCGAGGATGCTATGTTGTTGCAGCAGATGGATTGTCGTTAAGCCCATTGGGCCTTTTGAATGGGCCATCTCTCTAGGCTGGGACTGTGAACCGTTAACACATAACGGAATTGTGCCCTCAACGTGATGGGTGCTATCACACCAGCACTAATGCACCGGATCCAATCAGAATTCCGAAGTTAAGCGTGCTTGGGCAAGAGTAGTACTAGGATCGGTGACCCCTTGGGAGGTCCTCGTGTTGCACCCTCCTTTTCAATTTTTTTTGCTCCGGTTTGGGTTGCCAAGATACTTTATCCACCACATTTCTATTATCGAATCCCAGGGCACCCTGGGCAAGACAACTTCACTTCACGTGGAGGCTGGGCCCGCAAACCGAGGGTGTAGTGCTTGTGACCAGGTCTCCGTCGCTCCGGTACACATTACTTTTGATCCATAAGGAGTTACGCAGCGCACAATATACCGTTGCAAAGCTCTCCGAGAGCTCTACGATGGGGGCATCCAGCATGCTCGCTGTGCCCCTTTTTTGAGCCCAAATTCAAACGTTTTCATCAGTTTTGGGCCACTTTTCTTCTTTTGATTTGTTTTTCCATCCCGGATCGTACGTCGTGAGCTATTACATGGACGAAAACCTTACTTGCGGGACATTAGAGGGCCCTACAACTCGCCGATATCATGTCTTGCGAGGATGCTGCGTTGTTGATGCAAATGGGTTGTCGTTAAGCCCATTGGGCCTTTTGAATGGGCCATCTCTCTAGGCTGGGACTATGAACCGTTAACACATAACGGAATTGTGCCCTCAACATGACGGGTGCGATGATACACGCACTAATGCACCGGATCCCATCAGAACTCCGAAGTTAAGCGTGCTTGGGCGAGAATAGTACTAGGATGGGTGACCCCCTGGGAAGTCATCGTGTTGCACCCCCCTTGTCAAATTTTTTTGCTCCGGTTAGGGTTGCCAAGATACTTTATCCACCACATTTCTATTACCGAATCCCATGGCACCTTGGGCAAGACAACTTCGCTGCACGTGGAGGCTGGGCCCGTAAACCGAGGGCATAGGGCTTGTGAGCAGGTCTCCGTCGCTCCAGTGCCCATAACATTTGATCCGTAAGGAGTTACGCGGTACACAGCATACCGTTGCAAAGCTCTCCGAGAGTTCTACGACGGGTACCGCGTGCTTGATCGCTGTGCCCTTTTTGGTGTCCAAAATTGAACGTTTTCATCAATTTCGGGCTACTTTTCTTCTTTTACTCTATTTTTCAATCCCGGATTGTACGTCGTGAGCTGTTAAAAGGACGACAACCTTACTTCCGGGACATTAGAGGACCCTAAAACGCGTCGATATCACGTCTTGCTAGGATGCTGCGTTGTTGAAGCAGATGGGTTGTCGTTAAGCTTATTGGGGCTTTTGAATGGGCCATCTCTCTAGGCTGGGACTGTGAACCGTTAACACAAAACAGAATTGTACCCTCAACGTGACGGGTGCGATCATACCAGTACTAATGCACCGGATCCCCTCAGAACTCCGAAGTTAAGCGTGCTTGGGCAAGCGTAGTACTAAGATGGGTTACCCCCTGGGAAGTCCCCGTGTTACACCCCCCTTTTCAAATTTGTTTGCTTTGGTTAGGGTTGCCAAGATACTTTATCCACTACATTTCTATTACCGAATCACGCCTTGCGAGGATGCAGCGTTGTTGAAGCAGATGGTTTGTGGTTCAGCCCATTGGGACGTTTGAATGGGCCATCTTTCTAGGCTGGGATTGTGAACCGTTAACACATAAAGGAATTGTGCCCTCAACATGACGGGTGCAATCATACCATCACTAATACACCGAATCCCATCAGAACTCCAAAGTTAAGCGTGCTTGGGCGAGAGTAGTACTAGGATGGGTGACCCCTTGGGAAGTCATCGTGTTGCACCCCCCTTTTCAATTTTTTTGCTCCGGTTAGGGTTGCCAAGATACTTTATCCACCACATTTCTTTTACCGAACCCCACGGCACCTTGGGCAAGACAACTTCGCTCCACGTGGAGGCTGGGCCCACAAACCGAGGGCATAGGGCTTGTGACCAGGCCTCCGTCGCTCCGGTGTCCATAACATTTGATCTGTAAGGAGTTACGCGGCGCACAGCTTACCGTTCCAAAGCTTTCTGAGAGCTCTACGACGGGGGCACCATGCTTGATCGATGTGCCCCTTTTGGTGTCCAAAATTGAACTTTTTCATCAGTTTCGGGCCACTTTTCTTCTTTTGTTGTGTTTTTCCGTCCCGGATCGTATGTCGTGAGCTGTTAAAAGGACGACAACCTTACTTGCGGGACATGTAACTTTTGATCCGTATGGAGTTACGTGGTGCACAGCATACCGTTGCAAAGCTCTCCAAGAGCTCTACGATAGGGGCAGCTAGCTTGCTCGCTATGCCATTTTTGGATCCCAAAATCTAATGTTTTCATCAGTTTCGGGCCACTTTTCTTCTTTTACTATGTTTTCCATCCCGGATCGTACGTCGTGAGCTATTAAAAGGACGACAACCTTACTTGCGAGACATTAGAGGGCCCTACAATGCGTTGACATCACGCCTTGCAAGGATGCTGCATTGTTGAAGCATATGGGTTATCGTTAAGCCCATTAGGCCTTTCGAATGGGCCATCTCTCTAGGCTGGGACTGGGAACCGTTAAAACATGACAGAATTGTGCCCTCAACGTGATGGGTGCGATCATACCAGCACTAATGCACCGGATTCCATCAGAACTCCGAATTTAAGCATGCTTGGGCGAGAGTAATACTAGGATGGGTGACCCCCTGGGAAGTCCTCGTGTTGTACCCCACTTTTCAATTTTTTTTGCTCCGGTTAGGGTTGCCAAGACACTTTATCCACCACATTTCTATTATCGAATCTCACGGCACCTTAGGCAAGAAAACTTCGCTTCACGTGGAGGCTGGGCGAGCAAACCGAGGGCGGAGAGGTTGTGATCAGGTCACCGTCACTCTGGGGCCTATAACTTTTGATCCGTAAGGAGTTACGCGGCGCACAGTATACCGTTGCAAAGCTCTCCGAGAGCTCTACGACGGGGTCAGCTAGCTTACTTTTTGTGCCCATTTTTGGAGCCCAAAATCAAACGTTTTCACCAGTTTTAGGCCACTTTTCTTCTACTTCTCTGTTTATCCATCCTGGATCATACGTCGTGAGCTGTTAAAAGGATGACAACCTTACTCGCGGGACGTTAGAGGACCCTACAATGCGTCGATATCATGTCTAGCGAGGATGCTGCGTTGTTGAAGCATATGAGTTGTCGTTAAGCCCATTGGGCCTTTTGAATAGGCCATCTTTCTAGGCTAGGAGTGTGAACCGTTAACACATAAAGGAATTGTACCCTCAACATGATGGGTGCGATCATACCAGCACTAATGAACCGAATCCCATATGAACTTCGAAGTTAAGCGTGCTTGGGCGAGAGTAGTACTGGGATGGGTAACCCCTTGGGAAGTCCTCGTGTTGCACCCCCTTTTTCAATTTTTTTTTGCTCCGGTTAGGGTTGCCAAGATACTTTATCCACCACATTTCTATTATCGAATCCCACGACACCTTGGGCAAGACAACTTCGCTTCACGTGGAGGCTGGGCCCGCAAACTGAGGGCGTAGTGCTTGTGACCAGGTCTCCGTCGCTCTAGTGCCCATAACTTTTGATCCATATGGAGTTACGCGGCGCATAGTATACCGTTGCAAAGCTCTCCGAGAGCTCTATGACGGGGGTAGCTAGCTTGCTCGCCGTGCCTTTTTCAGAGCCCAAAATCGAACGTTTTCATCAGTTTCAGGCCACTTTTCTTCATTTGCTTTGTTTTTCCATCCCGGGTCATACGTCGTGAGCTATTGAAAGGACGACAACCTTACTCGCAGGATATTAGAGGGCCCTACAACGCGTCATCACATTTTCTGAGGACGCTGCGTTGTTGAAGCGGATGGGTTATCGTTTAGCCCATTGGGCCTTCTGAATGGGCCATCTCTCTAGGCTGGGACTGTGAACTGTTAACATATAAAGGAATTGTGCCCCCAACATGGCAGGTGCGATCATACCAGCACTAATGCACTGGATCCCATAAGAACTCCGAAGTTAACCGTGCTTGGGTAAGAATAGTACTAGGATGGTTGACCCCCTGGGAAGTCCTCGTGTTGCACCCCCCTTTTTAACTTTTTTTTCTCTGGTTAGGGTTGCCAAGATACTTTATCCACCAAATTTCTATTATCGTATCCCACGGACTCCTGGGAAACACACCTTCGCTTCACGTGGAGCCTGGGCCCACAAACCGAGGGCGTAGGGCTTGTGACCAGGTCTCCGTCGCTCCGGTGCCCATAACTTTTGATCCGTAAGGAGTTACGCGGCGCACAGCATGCCGGTGCAAAGTTCTCCTAGAGCTCTATGACAGGGGTGGCTAGCTTGCTCGTTGTGCCCATTTTAGAGACCAAAATCGAACGTTTTCATCAGTTTCAGGCCACTTTTCTTCTTTTGCTCTATTTTTCCATACCGGATCGTACGTCGTGAGCTATTAAAAGGACGACAACCTTGCTCGCGGGACATTAGAGGGCCCTACAACGCGTCGATATCACGTCTTGC
Organism: Ehretia macrophylla; assembly: GCA_037974665.1. NCBI lineage: Eukaryota > Viridiplantae > Streptophyta > Magnoliopsida > Boraginales > Ehretiaceae > Ehretia > Ehretia macrophylla. Next base: position 15,326,767 of record CM075771.1, on the reverse strand, counting down.
GAGGATGCTGCGTTGTTCAAGTTGATGGGTTGTCGTGAAGCCCATTGGGCCTTCTGAATTGGCCATCTCTCTAGGCTGGGACTGTGAACCGTTAATACATAAAGGATCCCATCCGAACTCCAAAGTTAAGCGTGCTTGGGCGAGAGTAGTACTAGGATGGGTGACCCCTTGGGAAGTCCCCGTGTTGCACCCCTTTTTCAATTTTTTTTTGCTTCGGTTAGGGTTGCCAAGACACTTTATCCACCACATTTCTATTATCGAATCCCACGGCACCATGGGCAAGTCAACTTCGCTTCATGTGGAGGCTGGGCCCGCAAACCGAGGGCATAGTGATTGTGACCATGTCTCCGTCGCTCCGGTGCCCATAACTTTTGATCCGTAAGGAGTTACACGGCGCATAGCATACCGTTGCAAAGCTCTCCGAGAGCTCTACGACGGGAGCAGCCAGCTTGCTTGCTGTACGCATTTTTGGGGCACAAAATCGAACGTTTTCAACAGTTTTGGGCCACTTTTCTTCTTTTGCTCTATTTTATCATCCCGGATGGTACGTTGTGTGCTGTTAAAAGGACGACAACCTTACTTGCAGGACATTAGAGGGCCCTACAATGCATCAATATCACGGCTTGCGAGGATGCTGCGTTGTTGAAGCAGATGGGTTGTCGTTAAGCCCATTGGGGCTTCTGAATTGGCCATCTCTCTAGGCTGGGACTGTGAATCGTTAACACATAAAAGAATTGTGCCATCAACATGACGGGTGCAATCATACCAGCACTAATCCACCGGATCCAATTAGAACTCCGAAGTTAGGTGTGCTTGGGCAAGAGTAGTACTAGGATGGGTGACCCTTTGGGAAGTCCTCGTGTTGCACTCCCCTTTTCAATTTTTTTTGCTCCGGTTAGGGTTGCCAAGATAATTTATATACCACATTTCTATTACCAAATCCCACGGCACCTTGGGCAAGACAACTTCGCTTCACGTGGAGGCTGGGCCCGCAAACCGAGGGCGTAGGGCTTGTGACCAGGTCTCCGTCGCTCTGGTGCCCATAACTTTTGATCCGTAACGAGTTTCGCAGCGCACAACATACCGTTGCAAAGCTTTCTGAGAGCTCTACGATAGGGGCTGCCAGCTTGCTCGTTGTGCCCATTTTTGGAGACTAAAATCGAACAATTTCACCAGTTTCTGGTCACTTTTCTCCTTTTGCTCTGTTTTTTCGTCCCGGATCATACGTCGTGAACTGTTAAAAGGACGGCAACCTTACCCGCGGGACATTAGAGGGCCCTACAATGCGTCGATATCAAGTCTTGCAAGGATTATGCGTTGTTGAAGCGGATGCGTTATCGTTAAACCCATTGGGCCTTTTGAATGGGCCCTCTCTCTAGGCTAGGACTGTGACCCGTTAACAATTAAAGAAATTGTGCCCTCAACATGACGGGTGCGATCATACCAGCACTAATGCACCGGATCCTATCAGAACTCCGAAGTTAAGCGTGCTTGGGCGAAAGTAGTACGAGGATGGGTAACCCCCTGGGAAGTCCTCGTGTTGCACCCCCCTTTTTCAATTTTTTTTGCTCCGCTTATGGTTGCCAAGATACTTTATCCACCACATTCTTATTACCAAATCCCACGGCACCTTGGGCAAGACAACTTCGCTTCACGTAGAGGCTGGGCCCGCAAACCGAGGGCGTAGGGCTTGTGACCAGGTCTCCGTCGCACCGGTGTCTATAACTTTTGATATGTATGGAGTTACGCGGCGCACAGTATACCGTTGCAAATCTCTTTGAGAGCTTTACGACGGGGGCAGCCAGCTTGCTCGCTGTGCCTTTTTTGGAGCTAAAAATCGAACGTTTTCAACATGTTTCAGGCCACTTTTCTTGTTTTGCTGTGTTTTTACATCCCGGATCATATGTCATGAGCTGTTAAAAGGACGACAACCTCATTTGCGGGACATTAGAGGGCCCTACAATGTGTCGATATCACGTCTTGCGAGGATGCTATGTTGTTGAAGTGGATGGGTTATCGTTAAGCCCATTGGGCCTTCTGAATTGGCCATCTCTCTAGGCTGGGACTGTGAACCGTTAACACATAAAGGAATTATGCCCTCAACATGGCGAGTGCGAACATACTAGCACTAATGCACTGGATCCATTAAGAACTCCGAAGTTAAGTGTGCTTGGGCGAGAGTAGTACTAGGATGGGTGACCCCCTGGGATGTCCTCGTGTTGCACCCCCTTTTTCAATTTTTTTTTCTCCGGTTAAGGTTGCCATGATAATTTATCCACCACATTTCTATTATCAAATCCCATGGCACCCTGGGCAAGACAACTTCACTCCATGTAGAGGCTGGGCACGTAAACCGAGGGCGTAGGGCTTGTGACTAGGCCTCCGTCACTCCGGTACCCATAACTTTTGATCCGTAAAGAGTTACGCGCCGCACAGCATACCGTTGGAAAGCTCTCCGAGAGCTCTACGACGGGGGCAGCTAGTTTGCTCGTTGTGCCCTTTTTGGAGACCAAAATCAAATGGTTTCATCAGTTTCAGGCCACTTTTCTTCTTTTGTTCTTTTTTTTCCGTCCCGGATCGTACGTCGTGAGCTGTTAAAAGGATGACAACCTTACTCGCGGGATATTAGAGGGCCCTACAACGCGTCGAAATCACCTCTTGTGAGGAAGCTGCGTTGTTGAAGTTGATGGGTTGTCGTGAAGCCCATTGGGCCTTCTGAATGGGCCATCTCTCTAGGCTGGGACTATGAACCGTTAACACATAAAGGAATTGTGCCCTCAACATGGCGGGTGCGATCATACCAGCACTAATTCACCGGATCCCATCCGAACTCTGAATTTAAGCGTGCTTGGGCGAAAGTAGTACTAAGATGGGTGACGGGTTGCCAAGACACTTTATCCACCACATTTCTACTATCGAATCCCTCGGCACCTAGGGGAAGACAACTTCGCTTCACGTGGAGGCTGGGCCCACAAGTCGAGGGTGTAGTGCTTGTGACCAGGTCTCCGTCGCTCCGGTGCCTATAACTTTTGATCCGTAAGGAGTTACGCGGCGCATAGCATACCGTTGAAAAGCTCTCTGAGAGCTCTATGACAGGGGCAGCCAGCTTGTTTGCTGTGCCCATTTTTGGCGCACAAAATCAAACGTTTTCAACAGTTTCGGGCCACTTTTCTTCTTTTGCTCTATTTTTCCATCCCGGATCGTACGTCGTGAGCTGTTAAAAGGACGACAACCTTACTTGCGGGACATTAGAGGGCACTAAAATTGGTCGATATCACGTCTTGCAAGGATGGGTTGTCGTTAAGCCCATTGGGCCCTCTGAATGGGCCATCTCTCTAGGCTGGTACTGTGAACTGTTAACAAATAAAGGAATTGTGCCCTCAACATGACGGGTGCAATCATACCAGCACTAATACACCAGATCCTATCAGAACTCCGAAGTTAAGTGAGCTTTGGTGAGAGTAGTACTAGGATGGGTGACCCCGTTGGAAGCCCTCGTGTTGCACCCCCCTTTTAAATTTTTTTTGCTCGGTTAGGGTTGCGAAGATAATTTATCCACCACATTTCTAATATCGAATCGCACGGCACCCTGGGCAAGACAACTTCGCTTCATGTGGAGGCTGAGCTCGTAAACCGAGGGCGTAGGGCTTGTGACCACGTCTCCGTCGCTCCGGTGCCCATAACTTTTGATCTGTAAGGAGTTACGTGGGGCACAGCATACCGTTGCAAAGCTCTCCGAGAGATCTACAACGGGGGTTGCCAGTTTGCTCGTTTTGCCCATTTTTGGAGCCCAAAATCAAACGTTTTCACCAGTTTCGGGCCAGTTTTCATTTTTTGCTCTGTTTGTCTTTCCCGGATCGTACGTCGTGAACTGTTAAAAGGACAACAACCTTACTCGCGGGACATTAGAGGCCCTACATCGCATCGATATCACGTCTTGCAAAGATTCTGCGTTGTTGAAGCGGATGTGTTATCGTTAAGCCCATTGGGCCTTCTTAATGGGCCATCTCTCTAGGTTGGGACTGTGAACTGTTAACACATAAGGAATTGTGCCCTCAACATGACGGGTGCGATCATACCAGTACTAATGCACCGGATCCCATCAGAACTCAGAAGTTAAGCGTGCTTGGACGAGAGTAGTACTAGGATGGGTGACCCTCTGGGAAGTCCTCGTGTTGCACCCCCTTTTTCAATATTTTTTGCCCCGGTTTGCCAAGATGCTTTATCCACAACATTTCTATTACCAAATCCCATGGCACCTTGAGCAAGATAACTTCGCTTCACGTAGAGGTTGGGCCCATAAACCGAGGGCATAGACCTTGTGACCAGGTCTTCGTCACTCCGGTGCCTATAACTTTTGATCCGTAAGGAGTTACGCGGCGCACAGCATACCGTTGCAAATCTCTCCAAGAGATCTAAAACGGGGGTAGCTAGCTTGCTTTCTGTGCCTTTTTTGGAGCCCAAAATCGAACGTTTTCACCAGTTTTACGCCACTTTTCTTCTACTGCTCTGTTTTTACCTCACGGATCGTACGTCGTGAGCTGTTAAAAGAATGACAACCTCACTCGCAGGACATTAGAGAGCCCTACAACGCGTCGATATCTTGTCTTGTGAGGATGCAGCGTTGTTGAAGCGGAGGGGTTGTCGTTAAGCCCATTGGGCCTTTTGAATGGGCTATCACTTTGGGCTGGGACTGTGAACCGTTAACACATAAAGGAATTGTGCCCTCAACATGACGGGTGCGATCATACCAACACTAATGCATCAGATCCCATAAGAACTCCGAAGTTAAGTGTGCTTGGGCGAGAGTAGTACTAGGATGGGTGACCCCCTAGGAAGTCCTCGTGTTGCACCCCCTCTTTCAATTTTTTTTCTCCGGTTAGGGTTGCCAAGATACTTTATCCACCGTATTTCTATTATCGAATCCCACGGAACCTTGGGCAAGACAACTTCACTTCACGTGGCGGCTGGGCCAGCAAACCGAGGTCTTAGGGCTTGTGACTAGGTCTCCGTCGCTCATGTGCCCATAACTTTTGATCCATAACGAGTTACGCGGCGCACAACATACCGTTGCAAAGCTCTCCGAGATCTCTACAATGGGGGAAGCCAGCTTGCTCTTTGTGGCCATTTTTGGGGCCCAAAATTGAACGTTTTCACTAGTTTAAGGCCATTTTTCTTCTTTTGCTATGTTTTTCCATCCCAGATCGTACGTTGTGTGCTGTTAAAAGGACGACAACCTTACTCGCTGGACATTAGAAGGCCCTACAACGGGTCGATACCACGTCTTGCAAGGATGCTGCATTGTTGAAGCATATGGGTCGTCATTAAGCCCATTGGGCCATCTCTCTAGGCTGGGACTGTGAACCGTTAACACATAAAGGAATTGTGCCCTCAACATGACGGGTGCGATCATACCAGCACTAATGCACCTGATCCTATCAGAACTCCGTATTTAAGCGCGTTTGGATGAGAGTACTAGGATGGGTGACCCCCTGGGAAGTCCTCGTGTTGCACCCCCTTTTTCATTTTTTTTTGCTTCGGTTAGGGTTGCCAAAATAATTTATCCATGAAATTTCTATTATCCAATCCCACGGCACCCTGGGCAACACAACTTCACTTCACGTGGAGGCTGAGCTCGCAAACCGAGGGCGTAGGGCCTGTGACCAGGTCTCTGCCGCTTCGTTGCCCATAACTTTTGATCCGTAATGAGTTACACAGCGCACAACATACTGTTGCAAAGCTCTCCGATAGCTCTACGACGGGGGCAGCTAGCTTGTTCGCTGTGCCCATTTTGGAGCCCATATTCGTACGTTTTAATCAGTTTCATGCCAGTTTTTTTCATTTGCTCCGTTTTTCCGTCCCGGATCGTACGTCGTGAGTTGTTAAAAGGATGACAACCTTACTCACGGGACATTAGAAGGCCCTACAATGCGTTGATATCACGTCTTGCGAGGATGCTACGTTGTTGAAGCAGATGGGTTGTCGTTAAGCCCATTGGGCCTTCTGAATGGGCCATCCCTCTAGGCTGTGACAGTGAACTGTTAACATATAAAGGAATTACACCCTCAACATGACGGGTGCGATCATACCAGCACTAATTCACCGAATCCCATCAGAACTCCAAAGTTAAGCGTGCTTGGGCTAGAGTAGTACAAGGATGGGTGACCCCCCAGGGAAGTCCTCGTGTTGCACCCCCCTTTTAAAATTTTTTTGCTCTAGTTAGGGTTGCCAAGATACTTTAACCACAACATTTCTATTGCCAAATCCCACGGCACCTTGGGCAAAACAACTTCGCTTCACGTGGAGCCTGGGCCCGTAGACCGAGGGCGTAGGGCTTGTGACCAGGTCTCCGTCGCTCCGGTGCCTATAACTTTTGAACCGTAAGGAGTTACGCGGTGCACAGCATACTGTTGCAAAGCTCTCCGCGAGCTCTACGACGGGGGGAGCTAGCTTGGTTTCTGGGCCTTTTTTGGAGTCCAAAATCGAACATTTTCACCAGTTTTAGGCCAATTTTCTTCTATTTCTCTATTTTTTCGTCCCGGATCATACGTCGTGAGCTGTTAAAAGGATGACAACCTTACTCGTGGGATATTAGAAGGCCTTACAACGCTTCGATATCATGTCTTGCGAGGATGATGCGTCGTTGAAGCATATGGGTTGTCCTTAAGCCCATTGGGCCTTTTCAATTGGCCACCTCTCTAGGCTGGGACTGTGAATCGTTAACACATAAAGGAATTGTGCCCTCAACATGACGGGTGCGATCATACCAGTACTAATGGACCGGATACCTTCAGAACTCTGAAGTTAAGCGTGCTTGGGCGAGAGTAGTACTAGGATGGGTGACCCCTTGGGAAGTCCTCGTGTTGCCCCCCGCTTTTCAATTTTTTTCGCTCCAGTTAGGGTTGCCAAGATACTTTATCCTCCACATTTCTATTACCAAATCCCACGGCAGCTTAGGCAAGACAACTTCGCTTCACGTGGAGGCTGGGCCCGTAAACCGAGGGAGTAGGGCTTGTGACCAGGTCTCCGTCGCTCTGGTGCCCACAACTTTTGATCCGTATGGAGTTACGCAGCGCACATCATACCGTTGCAAAGCTCTCTAAGAGCTGTACGATGGGGGCAACCAGCTTGCTCGCTATGCCTTTTTTGGAGTCCAAAATCGAACGTTTTCACTAGTTTCAAGCCACTTTTATTCTTTTGCTCTGTTTTTCCGTCCCGGATCGTACTTTGTGAGTTGTTAAAAGCACGACTACCTTACTCCCGGGACATTAGAGAGCCCTACAACGCGACGATATCACGTCTTGTGAGGATGCTGCATTGTTGAAGCGTATAGGTTGTCGTTAAGCCCATTGGGCCTTCTAACTGGGCCATCTCTCTAGGCTGAGACTGTGAACCGTTAACACATAAAGGAATTGTCCCCTCAAAATGACGGTTGCGATCATACTTGCACTATTGCACCAGATCCCATCAAAACTCCGAAGTTAAGCGTGCTTGGGCGAGAGTAGTACTAGGATGGGTGACCCCATGGAAGTCCTCGTGTTGCACCCCCTTTTTCAAATTTTTTTGCTCTAGTTAGGGTTGCCAAGATAATTTATCCGCCACATTTCTCTTATCGAATCCCACGGCACCCTGGGCAAGACAACTTCACCCCACGTGGAGGCTGGGCCCGCAAACCGAGGGCGTAGGGCTTGTGACCAGGTCTCCATCGCTCCGGTGCCCAAAACTTTTGATCCGTAAGGAGTTACACGGCACACAGCATACCGTTGCAAAGCTCTACGAGACCTCTACGATGGGGGCAGCCAGCTTGCTTACTGTACCCTTTTTGGTGCCCAAATTCGAACATTTTCATTAGTTTCGGGCCACTTATCTTCTTTTGCTCTGTTTTTCCTTCATGTATCGTATGTCGTGAGCTGTTAAAAGGATGACAACCTTGCTCGCGGGACATTAGAGGGCCCTACAACGCGTCGATATCACGTCTTGCGAGGATTCTGCATTGTTGAAGCAGATGGGTTGTCGTTAAGCCCATTGGGCCTTTTGAATGGGCCTTCTCTCTAGGTTGGGAGTGTGAACTGTTAACACATAAAGGCATTGTGCCCTCAACATGATGGGTGCGATCATACCAGCACTAATGCACCGGATCCCAAAAGAACTCTGAAGTTAAGCGTGCTTGAGCAAGAGTAGTACTAGCATGGGTGACCCCCTGGGAAGTCCTCGTGTTGTACCCCCATTTTCAATTTTTTTTGCTCCGGTTAAGGTTGCCAAGATACTTTATCCACCACATTTCTATTATCCAATCACACGGCACCTTGGGCAAGACAACTTCGCTTCACGTGGAAGCTGGGCCAGCAAACCAAGGTCTTAGGGCTTGTGACCAGGTCACCGTCGCTCCGGTGCCCATAACTTTTGATCCATAAGGAGTTGCACGGCGCACAATATACTGTTACAAAGCTTTCTGAGAGCTCTACGACAGGGGCAGCCAGCTGGCTCGCTGTTCCCATTTTTGGACCCCAAAATCGAATGATTTCACCAGTTTCAGGCCACTTTTCTTCTTTTGCTCTGTTTTTTCATCCCAGATCGTACGTCGTGAGCTGTTAAAAGGACAGGAACCTTACTCGCAGGAAATTAGAGGGCCCTACAACACGTCGATATCATGTCTTGCGAGGATGCTGCATTGTTGAAGCGTATGGGTTGTCATTAAGCCCATTGGGCCTTCTGAATGGGCCATTTCTCTTGGCTGGGACTGTGAACCATTAACACATAAAAGAATTGTGCCCTCAACATGACGGGTGCGATCATACCAGCACTAATGCACCGGATCCTATCAGAACTCCGTAGTTATGCGTGCTTGGGCGAGAGTACTGCTAGGATGGGTGACCCGCTGGGAAGTCCTCGTGTTGCACCCCCCTTTTCAATTTTTTTTGCTCCGGTTAGGGTTGCCAAGATAATTTATCAACAAAATTTCTATTATCGAATCCCACGGCACCCTGGGTAAGATAACTTCACTTCATGTGGAGGCTGGGCCCGCAATCTGAGGGCGTAGGGCTTATGACCAAGTCTCTGTTAGTCCGGTGACCATAACTTTTTATCTGTAAGGAGTTACGGGGCGCACAACATACCGTTGCAAAGCTCTCCGAGAGCTCTACAACAGGGGTAGCTACATGCTCGTTGTACCCTTTTTGGAGCCCAAATTCGAACATTTTCATCAGTTTCGGGCCACTTTTCTTAATTTGCTATGTTTTTCCATCCCGGATCGTATGTCGTGAGTTGTTAAAATGACGACAACCGTACTCACGGGATATTAGAGGGCCCTACAATGCGTCGATATCACGTCTTGTGACGATGCTACGTTTTTGAAGCAGATGTGTTGTCGTTAAGCCCATTGGGCCTTTTGAATGGGCCATCTCTCTAGGCTGGGACTGTGAACCGTTAACACATAAAGGAATTATGCCCTCAACATGACGGGTGTGATCATACCAGCACTAATGCACCGGATCCCATCAAAACTCCGAAGTTAAGCGTGCTTGGGCGAGAGTAGTACTAGGATGGGTGACCCCCAAGGAAGTCCTCGTGTTGCACCCCCTATTTCAATTTTTTTTGCTCCGGTTCGGGTTGCCAAAATACTTTATCCACCACATTTCTATTACCGCATCCTACGGCACCTTGGGCAAGACAACTTCGCTTCACGTGGAGGCTGGGCCCGCAAACCGAGGGCGTAGGGCTCGTGACCAGGTCTCTGTCGCTCCGGTGCCCATAACTTTTGATCCGTAATGAGTTACGCTGCGCCAGCATACTGTTGCAAAGCTCTCCTAGAGCTCTACGTCGCGCGCAAGCAGCTTGCTCCCTTATCCCATTTTTGGACCCCAAAATCGAACGTTTTCACCTATTTCAGGCCACTTTTCTTCTTTTGCTCTGGTTTTCCATCCCGGATCGTACGTCGTGAGCTATTAAAAGGACGAAAACCTTACTCACAGGATATTAGAGGGCGTTACAATGCGTCGATATCACGTCTTGCGAGGATGCTGCGTTGTTGAAGCGTATGGGTTGTCGTTAAGCCCATTGGGCTTTCTGAATGGGCCATCTCTCTAGGCTGCGACTGTGAACCGTTAACACATAAAATAATTGTGCCCTCAACATGACGGGTGCGATCATACTTGCACTAATGCACCGGATCCCATCAGGATACCGAAGTTAAGTGTGCTTGGGCGAGAGTAGTACTAGGATGGGTGACCCCCTGGGAAGTCCTCGTGTTGCACACCCCTTTTCAATTTTTTTTGCTCCGGTTAGGGTTGCCAAGATACTTTATCCACCATATTTCTATTATCGAATCCCACGGCACCTTGGGAAAGACTACTTCGCTTCACGTGGAGGCTGGGCCAGCAAACCGAGGGCGTAGGGCTTGTGACCAGGCCTTCGTCACTCCAGTGCCGATAACTTTTGATTCGTTAGGAGTTATGTGGTGCACAACATACCGTTGCAAACCTCTCCGAGAGCTCTACGACGGGGGCAGCCAGCTTGTTTGCTATGCCCTTTTTGGAGCCCAAATTTGAATGTTTTCAGCAGTTTTGGGCCACTTTTCTTCTTTTGCTATGTTTTTCTATCTCGGATCGTACGTCGTGAGCTATTAAAAGGACAACAACCTTACTCGTGGGACATTAGAGGGCCCTACAACGTGTCGATATCACGTCTTGCGAGGATGCTGCGATGTTGAAGCAGATGGGTTGTCGTTAAGCCCATTGGGCCTTTTGAATGGGCCATCTCTCTAGGCTGGGAGTGTGAACCGTTAACACATAAAGGAATTGTGCCCTCAACATGACCAGTGCAATCATACCAGCACTAATGCACCGGATCCCATAAGAACTCCGAAGTTAAGCGTGCTTGGGCGAGAGTAGTACTAGGATGGGTGACCCCTAGGGAAGTCCTCGTGTTGCACCCCCCCTTTTCAATTTTTTTTGCTCCGGTTAAGGTTGCCAAGATACTTTATCCACCATATTTCTATTACCGAATCCCACGGCACCTTGGGCAAGACAACTTCGCATCACGTAGAGGCTGGGCCCGCAAACCGAGGGAGTAGGGCTTGTGACCAGGTGTCACGCCCCAACCCGGCCTATAAGGTTAGACTAGGGTGTGACCTAAACGTTCCGGACATGTCACATTCTTAACCGTTATGAAGATTTAACACTTATCGCTTTAGTCTAAACTCCAAAGTTTTCCTGAAATCCAGCGGCATAACGGCTGTAATTGGGCTATTTGGTTTGGCCTAATTCTCTAAACGCCTCAATTATTCCAATCATTAATCCAATTCCATTAAGGACTCCTATTTGTCACCAACCAATTTGCCTACTAGTTTATCTTGAAAGTCTCGTTTGGTTAATAAGCCTAACATGATAACTATGTCTCGTTTATTTGTCAATTTCCTATCATGCAAGTACCTATTATCATTTAGTTTGCAAATGAGCACCTAAGTGAAATTAGATAGAATTAACTTAGTTGATTGTTCGTCTAGGGGTTTGAATGCCTACGATAACTGCTAATTAAGAAAATGAAAGCAAACAACCAAATAAAAGTTCGTCCGGTTATAGATAGTACAATCCTAGAATTAGACCCAAATTACAACGGGGTCATTTACATCAATAAACAACGAGCAACATAAAATAAATAGTCTTCAAGTAGTATAGTTCAAAAATAGCCATAATCACGCAAAGCACACAAGACAGGCAACCACTCCAAGGAATCATCGTTAGGCACATCGTCCTCGGGTACTTGTTCTTGATCTTCTTCACCTGAGATGATAAAAGAGGGTGAGTCCTTATGAACTCAGCGAGAGGGAACGAGAAATAAGTTTTGAAACTCATTTTCCAGTTCAACTTATGAAATCCTTTTGCAAGCATGAATATAACAATAATACAAGTACAGGAACAAAAATATCAGTCTTTCCTCCCCGAGGTTCTCTAGGAACCAAGCGAGAGTACTTATACACATAGTAAAAAGGATACAATGAGCTTTTGCTCTCAGATCAGTTTCAAAATCAGATGTTGCGGCCGACTTTAGATAACCCCAAAACACGCCAGGTGGGTATACTACGGATGTACCCCAAAATCCTACGACCCAACTCTTCGAGGAAGTCTAGGCCCCAAGCGAGAGAGGGAATGGGACCATGGTAGTCACGGGTGTACCGGCAAGCCCGATGCCGCCCGGTGTGCGTGATCGCTACCATGCCGACAGGAAATGTTGCAACCTTATATGCAATGCACATTCATGACATGTAATATATCACAGTAGGAGGACAACAAAGTAGGTTGCCTCCAGACAGTCATAAGATTGCACATTGACAGGTAACCAAGCAGGGCACGATAAGACAGGTAATATATCACAGTAGGAGGACAACAAAGTAAGTTACCTCCGGACAGTCATAAGGTTGCACATTGACAGGTAAACGAGCAAGGCACGATAAGACAGGAAATATATCACAGTAGGAGGACAACAAACTAGGTTGCCTCCGGACAGTCATAAGATTGCACATTGACAGGTAAACAAGCAGGGAAAGGTAAGACAGGAAATATATCACAGTAGGAGGACAACAAAGTAGGTTGCCTCCGGACAGTCATAAGATTGCACATTGACAGGTAAACAAGCAGGGCACGATAAAACAGGTAATTTCACTCGAAAGGCATATAGAGTTATATGAAAATTAAACAGGCAGCCATGTAACACATGTAAAACAGGCCATATAACTCATTAAGAAGCCCACGTGATCAAGTGATAAGATTAGTGAACATGCAATGACATCAATCATGGGTTCGGGTGCAAGAAAAACTTATTTGTCAACATGCAATGGTCAAAATCACATTTGAAGTTATAATAAATTTACGGGCAGCCCACTAAACATATAATTTCCACACAATATCCAAATGATCAACACTTAGCAAGACTACCTAGTCATTAGGGTTTCCGTTTCATGCTTAACCGTGTGATTAAACCCTAAGTCAACTCAAAATCATTCTCAAGTCATGCATAATTCAATTCAAACATCTTCAAGTACTCAAAACAGTCCACACAACATCCCAACACCACAATTCCAAGCAATTAGTACCACAAGAGAGGTTACAACAATTTTACAAGCATATAACTAAGTGTAACGCTTACTGAAATAGGCTGTTTTCTCACAATCAATAGGATAACCAAAAAATCTCCAAATCCAGTGAATAAGATGTCAAATTAAAGCTCAAGAAGTTAACTAAAATCATAAATAAACCTTGCATCAATTGGAGTTCGGGATCATTAGATAAAGCCGAAACAGTGGGATAGCACAAAACTGTCCAGATTTGCACACATTTCGATAATTGACGTTTTGGAGGTCCTTAGGGCCAGATTCAGCCTTAGTCCATTTCTAACAAAAATGTCGAGAACTGAAAAATATAGAAGCACAACAATTTTCATACATTTTGGACATCATTAAATAAGTCAAATATGGTTCGTTCTACAAGGTCAGTGCATCTGCCAAAACCTGCTTCATTTTTCCAGATTTCCAGATTTGGTCACAGTTTAAAGATTTGCCATTTTGAGGACCTTAGAGTAGAAATTAGCTTTGGCCTATTTCGGCGAAAAGTGTTCAAAACTGTCCAAAATAGTTACCTACCAATTTTCAAGCATTTTTAACATCATTTTCCTAGCTAAACTTACCTCGAAACAGACTGGTAAGAGAGCTGTCAACAATCCGACTTCACCTATCACCACTTTCAAGCCAAGATCTTGCCATGCATGGTTGCAAAAGCTTATGAACTAACATATAACTCAAGTACAGAAGCAAAGACACACATTTATGAGCATGCATGTGAATTTTGAAAGATTTTCAAAAGGTTTTAGCCCTCACCTTAGCAATCAACCCAAAAGATGCACAAAAACTTGTTGAAGCAAACTTTTCTTCTTCTCCTTTGCCTAGCCGAGGTTCCAACTAGATTTTCTCTATTTTTCCTAGCTTAGTGATCAATCTCTTAGCACATGCATGAGGTTAGAATAATAAGAAAAGAAATGGAAGCCAAGAAGCTTACCTAGGCCGAATAGAAGTCTTCAATGCACATGCATGTGTGATTTTCACTTCCTAGCTAGCTCGGTTGAGGTTCTTTGCTTGTGGCTTGTTTGGTTTGGCTATGGGGTGGAGAAGAGAAGCTATGGAGGTAGAGAACTCAGCCAAAACCGAAATGGAGAGAGAAAATGAGAGGGAAGTGAGAGAAATTGAAAGGAAATGAGAGAATATGACAAAAGTGATGGCTTTGCAATTTTTTGAGCATATGGTCGGCCTTGGGCATACAAATTCAGACTTTTTGTGTCTTCAAGGAGTATTTTGAAATGGCTAGCATGGGCATGGAGCACTTGGTCGAAAATGGTGGAGATTTGAGGAGAATTTGAGCAAATTTTTATGCATTGTGTTAAGTGTTTTTGTCATAGTTTGTCTAGGACTAATTTTTTATGCATTTGTGTCATTAGAATTGTCATAGGAATGTTGGGGAATGAGGGAATCTAAGTAGAATAAAATATAGGAGTGTTTGTTGATGAGTTGAATTATGAATAAAATAATAGATAGTGGAAAATGTAGGAATAGTTTAGTATTATTTTATTGTTAGTGGAGTTTGTAGAGAATTTGAATTAGGAATATAATATTGATTAGTGGATTGTGTAGGATTATTTTAGTGTCTAGTGCTTTGTGTAGGATTCTTTCTTGATTAACGTGGTGGCATGGATTCCTAGGTCTAGGGCACAAATTACGAGGTAGACACGAACTTCAAGGCTAAGGCACGTACTTCAAGACTAATGCACGCAATCCTAGGTGAATGCACGTAACCCAATGCGAGGCACGTAATTTAATGCATTGCACGCAAATCAAGGCACGACTTCATATCTAGGTTAAGGTACGCAGTTCAAGGCTAGGGCACAGAAAATGAGGTAACGCACGTACATCGAGGTCAGGGCACGTATATCTGGGTATTACACGTCAGTCGGGGATTAGAGTACACTATTCTAGGTCAAGGCACGTATGACGAGGTATGCACGAAAACCAAGACAAGACACGTAATCCAATGTCGGTCATACAGTTCTGGGTCTAAGGCACGCAAATCAAGGTAAGGCATGTTATTCGGGGTTGGGCCTAACACCAGGTCTCCATCGCTCCGGTGCCCATAACTTTTGATCCGTAAGGAGTTACGCGGCGCACAGCATACCGTTGCAAAGCTCTCCGAGAGCTCTACGACGGGGGTAGCCAGCATGCTCGCTGTGCCATTTTTTGGAGCCCAAAATTGAACGTTTTCATCAATTTCGGTCCACTTTTATTCATTTGCTCTATTTTTTCGTCCCGAATCGTACGTCGTGAGCTGTTAAAAGGTAGACAACCTTACTCACGGGACATTAGAGGGCCCTACAACACGTCGATATCACGTCTTGCGAGGATGCTGCGTTGTTGAAGCGGATGGGTTGTCGTTAAGCCCATTGGGCCTTTTGAATGGGCTATCTCTCTAGGCTGGGACTGTGAACCGTTAACACATAAAGGAATTGTGCCCTCAACATGACGGGTGCGATCATACCAGCACTAATGCACCGGATCCCATCAGAACTCCGAAGTTAAGGGTGCTTGGGAAAGAGTAGTACTAGGATGGGTGACCCCCTTGGAAGTCCTCGTGTTGTACCCCCTTTTTCAATTTTTTTTGCTCTGGTTAGGGTTACCACGATACTTTAACCACCATATTTCTATTATCGAATCCCACGGCACCTTGGGCAAGACAACTTCGCTTCACGTGGAGGCTGGGCCAACAAACCGAGGTCTTAGGGCTTGTGACCAGGTCTTCGTCGCTCCGGTGCCCATAACTTTTGATCCATAAGGAGTTACGCGGCGCACAACATACCGGTGCAAAGCTCTCCGAGAGCTCTACGACGAGGGCAGCCAGCTTGCTTGCTGTGCCTAGTTTTGGAGCCCAAAATCGAACGTTTTCACCAGTTTCAGGCCACTTTTTTTCTTTTGCTCTATTTCTCCATCTCGGATCGTACGTCGTGAGCTATTAAAAGGACGACAACCTTACTCGCGGGACAATAGATGGCCCTACAACGCGTCGATATCACGTCTTGTGAGGATGCTGCATTGTTAAAGTGTATGGGTTGTCGTTAAGCCCATTGGGCCTTCTGAATAGGCCATCTCTCTAGGCTGGGACTGTGAACCGTTAACACATAAAGGAATTGTGCCCTCAACATGACGGGTGCGATCATACCAGCACTAATGCACCGGATCCTATCAGAACTTCAAAGTTAAGCGTGCTTGGGCGAGAGTAGTACTAGGATAGGTGACCCCCTGGGAAGTCCCCGTGTTGCACCCTGCTTTTCAATTTTTTTTGCTCCAGTTAGTGTTGCCAAGATAATTTATCCACGAAATTTCTATTATCGATTCCCACGGCACCTTGGGCAAGGCAAATTCGCTTCACGTGGAGGCAGGGCCCACAAATCGAGGGCGTAGGGCTATTGACCAGGTCTCCATCCCTCCGGTGCCCATAACTTTTGATTCGTAAGGAGGTACGCAGCGCCCAGCACTCCGTTTCAAAGCTCCCTGAGAGATCTACGACGGGGGTAGCCAGCTTGCTTGTTGTGCCCTTTTTGGGGCCCAAAATCGAACGTTTTCATCAATTTCGGGCCACTTAGCTTCTTTTGCTCTATTTTTCCATCCTGGATTGTATGTCGTGAGCTGTTAAAAGGACGACAACCTTACTCGCGGGACATTAGAGGGCCCTACAACGCATGGATATCATGTCTTGCAAGGATGCTGCGTTGTTGAAGTAGATGGGTTGTCGTCAAGCCCATTGGCCTTTTGAATGGGCCATCTCTCTAGACTGGGACTGTGAATCGTTAACACATAAAGGAATTGTGCCCTCTACCTGACGAGTGCGCTCATACTAGCACTAATGCACAGGATCCCATCAGAACTCCGAAGTTAAAGCGTGCTTGGGCGAGAGTAGTACTAGGATAGGTGACCCCCTAGGAAGTCCTCGTGTTGCACCCCCATTTTGAATTTTTTTTTGCTCCGGTTAGGGTTGCCAAGATACCTTATCCACCACATTTCTATTACCAAAAACCATGGCACCTTGGGCAAGACAACTTCGCTTCACGTAGACACTGGGCCCACAAACCGAGGGCATAGGGCTTGTGACCAGGTCTCCGTTGCTCCGGTGCCCATAACTTTTGATCCGTAAGGAGTTACCCGGGCCACAGCATACCGTTGCAAAGCTCTCCGAGAGCTCTACGACAGAGGCAACCAGCTTGCTCGCTGTGCCCTTTTTGGAGCCCAAAAATGAACGTTTTCACCAGTTTCAGGCCACTTTTCTTCTTTTTCTCCGTTTTTCCATCCCTGATCATACGTTGTGAGATGTTAATAGGATGACAACCTTACCCGTGGGACATTAGAGGGCCCTACAACGCGTCGATATCACGTCTTGCGAGGATGCTGCGTTGTTGAAGCAGATGGGTTGTCGTTAAGCCCATTGGGCCATTTGAATGGGCTATCTCTCTAGGCTGGGACTGTGAACCGTTAACACATAAAGGAATTGTCCCCTGAACATGATGGGTGCGATCATACCAGCACTAATGCACCGGATCCCATCAAAACTCTGAAGTTAAGCGTGCTTGTGTGAGAGTAGTACTAGGATGGGTGACCCCTTGGGAAGTCCTCGTGTTGCACCCCGCTTTTCAATTTTTTTTGCTCCGATTAGGGTTGCCAAGATACTTTATCCACCACATTTCTATTACCGAATCCCACGGCACCTTGGGCAAGACAACTTCGTTTCACGTGGAGGCTGGGCCCAGAAACCGAGGGCGTAGGGCTTATGACCAGGTCTCCGTCGCTCCGCTGCCCATAACTTTTGATTCTTAAGGAGTTACGCGGCGCACAGCATACTGTTGCAAAGCTCTCCAAGAGCTCTACGACGGGGGCAGCCAGCTTGCTTGCTCTGCCTTTTTTGGTGTCAAAATTCGAACGTTTTCATCAGTGTCGGGCCATTTATCTTCTTTTGCTCTGTTTTTTCGTCCCGGATCGTATGTCATGAGCTGTTAAAAGGACGATAACCTTACTCGCGGGACATTAGAGGGCCCTACAACGCGTCGATATCACATCTTGCGAAGATGCTGCGTTATTGAAGCAGATGGGTTGTTGTTAAGCCCATTGGGCCTTTTGAATGGGCTATCTCTCTAGGCTGGGACTGTGAACCGTTAACACATAAAGGAATTGTTCCCTCAACATGACGGGTGCGATCATACCAGCACTAATGCACCGAATTCTATCAGATCTCTGAAGTCAAGAGTGCTTGCGTGAGAGTAGTACTAGGATGGGTGATCCCCTGGGAAGTCCTCGTGTTGCACCCCCCTTTTCAATATTTTTTGCTCCGGTTAGGGTTGCCAAGATAATTTATCCATGAAATTTCTATTACCGAATCTCATGGCACCTTGGGCAAGACAACTTCGCTTCACGTAGACACTGGGCCTGCAAACCGAGGGCATATATCACGCCCCAACCCGGCCTATAAAGGTTAGACTAGGGTGTGATCTAAACATTCAAGTCCATTCACATTCTTAATCGTTCTAGGAGGTTTAACACTTAACGTTTTATTCCAGACTCCAAAATTTTTAAAAAATCCAGCAGCATAACAGCTGTAATTGAGCTCTTTGTTTTGACCTAAATTGTCTAACAGCCTCAAAACTTTCAATTCAAGTTCATTCCCGACTAGAATTTACTATTTTATCATCAATTGAATTGCCTATTGGTTATTTCGACGTCCCGTTTGATTTATAACCTAGCATGATACTATGTCTCGTTTGTCCATTTATCCTCGTTTCAAAATATACCTGTTGATCTTAGCTTATTAGCGGGTACCTGTTGAGATTGGATAAGTTCATTTGCCTAATCCTTAACTAAGCATCATAACCTACGATAGATACTAGTGATAATAAAAGCAAAACGATCATAGTATGTCTAGTATCAGTCTACTTAATATAAGTACAAACCAAAATTAGACCCCAAATTACAACGGGGGTCTTTTACATTAGCAACAACAACAACGTAAGATAAATAGTCTTCAAGCAGCACAAGGCACACAAGTAGTCACGTTCAAGCAAAACAACAATAACAGGCAATCACTCCAGGGGTTCATCATTAGGTACATTATCCTCGGGTTCCTGTACCTGTTCTTCTTCACCTGAGATGATAAAAGAGGGTGAGTCCTTATGAACTCGGCGAGGGGGAACGAGAAATAAGTTTTGAAACTCATTTTCCGGTTAAACTTATGAAAATCCCTTTCTCAAACGTGAATACAACAGAAATACAAGTACATAATTACAAGTACAGAACAGGAATACCGGTCTTTCCTCCCCGAGGTTCTCTAGGATCCAAGCGGGAGTACTTATACACGTATTAAAAAGGATACGGTGAGCTTTTGCTCTCAGATCAGATCCAGGATCAGTTGTTGCGGCCGACTTCAAATCATCCCCCAAACACACCAGGTGGGTGTACTCCGGATGTACCCCAAAATCCTACGACCTAACTCTCCGAGGAAGTCTATCCCCCAAGCGAGAGAGGGAATGGGACCATGGTGGTCACGGTAACACCGGCAAGCCCGATGTCGCCCGGTGTGCGTGATCGCTACCATTCCGACAGGAAAGGTTGCAACCTTGTATGCAATGTACATTCATGACAGGTAATATATCACAGTAGGAGGACAACAAAGTAGGTTGCCTCCGGACAGTCATAAGATTGCAGATTGACCAAGTAAACAGGCAGGGCACGATAAGACAGGAAATATATCACTTGAAAGGCATATAGATTTATATGAAAATTAAACAGGCAGCCATGTAACACATGTAAAACAGGCCATATAACTCATTAAGAAGTCCACACAATCAAGTGATAAGATTAATCAACTTGCAATGATATCAACATGGATTCGGATCCAAGAAAAGCTTATGTGTCAACATGCAATGGTCAAGATCACTTTGAAGTTATATACCATTTACGGCCAGCCCACTCAGCATATGATTACAACACAATATCCAAATGACCAACACTTATTAAGACTACCTAGTCGTTAGGGCTTCCATTTCAAGTATTATTCGTGCAATTTGAGCCTCAACCCAACTCAATGTCAATCTCAAACCAAACATCATTTAATTTAACATCCTCAAACGTTCAAAAAAATGCACACAATATCCCAACACCACATTTCCACACAATTAGTTCCACAAGAGAGGTTACATCAATTTTCCAAGCATATGGCTAAGTAAAACCTTTACTGCAATAGGCTGGTTTCTCACAACCAAGAGAATAATCAAAAAAAATCCAAATGCAGTAAGTAAGATGGCAAATTGAAGCTTAAGAAGTTAACTAAAATCATAAGCAAACCTTGCATCAATTGGAGTTCGGGATCATTAGATATAGCTGAAACAGTGAGGTAGCACAAATCTGTCCAGATTTGTACACTTTTCAGAAATTAACGTTTTTGAAGTCCTTAGTGTCAGTGTTAGCTTTGGTCCATTTCTGACAAAATTGTCCAGAACTGAAAAATATATCAGCACACCAAATTTAATGTATTTTGGACATCATTTACTAAGTCAAACATGGTTCGTTCCACGAGGTCAGTGCATCTGCCAAAACCTGATTCATTTTTCCAGATTTCCAGATTTGGTCACATTTTAATGATTCGCCATTTTGAGGACCTTAGATTCAAAATTAGCTTCGGCCTATTTCTGGTAAAAATGTTCAAAACTGTCCAAACTAGTCACCCACTAATTTTCAAGAATTTTCAACATCATTGGCTTAGCTAAACTTACCTCGAGCAGACTGGTCAGAGAGCTGTCATCCATTTCGACTTCACCTAGCATCATTTTCAAGCCAAGATCTTGCCATGCATGGTTGTTTAAGCTTATGAACGACCATATAGCTCAAGTACATAAGCAAATACACACATTTATGAGCATGCATGTGAGTTTTTAAAGAGTTTTCAAAAGGTTTTAACCCTCACCTTTGCAATCAACCCAAAAAAATGCTCAAAACCTTGTTGAAGCTGAAATATCTTCTTCATCTTGCTTAGCCGAGATTCCAACTAGCTTTTCTCTATTTTTCCCTAGCTTAGTGATCAATCTCTTAGTACATGCATGTAGTTAGGACTTGAAGAAAAGAAATGGAAGCTTAGTAACTCACCTAGGCCGAAAATGAAGCTTCAATGCACATGCATGAGTGATTTTCGAACTCTAGCTTGTTTGCTCGACTTTCTTGATGATTGCTTGACTTGGCTTAGCTAAGTTATGAGGAAGACAAGCCAAGGAGATAGATAAATCAGCCAAGAACCGAAATGGAGAGAGGAAATGAGAGGGAGAGAGAGAAAATGTGAGGAAAGTGAGCGAAATGAGAGAAAAATGAGGCTTTTGCAATTTTTTGAGCATGTGGTCAGCCTTGGGCATACAAATTCAGACTTTTTTTGTCTTCAAGATGGAATTTTGAAATGTTAGCATGGGCATAGGTGGTTTGGTCGAAAATGGTGTGATAATTGAGGTGGTTTGAGCAATTTTTTATGCATTTGTGTCATAGTTTGTCTAAGCATGCATAGTTAATTGTATAATTGTTCAAACCTTGTGCAAAAACCATGGTATGGTCGGCCAAAGCATGTGCCAAATCTGAATTTTTGTCATGTTTTGGATGTTATTTAATTGTGTATTGAAAGTGCAAAAAGAATAAAGAATAAGGAATAAAGAATGTCTAGCTTTTTGTGTTATTTTGTCTTCTAGTGAGTTAAATTAGGATTATAATATTGATAGTGGATTTTGTAGGATTGTTTAATAGTCTAGTGCTCCGTGTAATATGCTCTCTTGATTAGCGTGAAAGCACGCTTTCCTAGGTCTATGGCACGCACTACGAGGTAGGGCACGAACTACGAGACGAACGCACGTTTTTCAAGACTAAGGCACATACTTCAAGATAAGTGCACGGATTCTAATGCTAACACACGCAACCCTAGGTGAATGAACGTAGATCAAAATAAGGCACGTAATTCAATGCAATGCACGTAATTCAAGACATGACTCTTAAACTTAGGTTGAGGCACGCAGTTCAAGGTTAATGCACACGAAACGAAGAGACACACGCAAATCAAGGTCTCGCACGTAAATTAAGGTCATGGCATGTTTATCTAGGTATCGCACGTATATCGAGGATTAAGGCACACAATTCTAGGTTAAGGAACGTATAACGAGGCATGCACGAAAACCAAGATAGGGCACGTAATCCTAGGTCGGTCATATAATTTTAGGTCCAAGGCGCACAAATCGAGGTAGGACACGTTATTCGGGGTCGGGCCTCACATCCTCCCCTCCTTAAAAGAATTTCGTCCCGAAATTCATTCTTACTTGTTAAGGTCATTTAGACGAATTCCGACCATTGTCATTTTCAACTCCGGGTCGTCCTTTGCTCTGTGATCTCTCTTACCACAACGAATTCACTTCCTAGCTTTCTCCAATCATTTAATTCGGTGTGACCCCTACATTTACAGTTCGTTCCTTTGAACAACTCTCTTTTCTCCAATTGATCTTAAGATCGAGTTCATTAACTAAGGTTAGAATCTCCAAACATAGTCATCAAAACTGCATCGGTATTCTAACAATATAACTGTAACTCCAAAATCATGGCTCATGTTGTATCAATCTCACATTCATACCTCAAAAGGAATATCACAATAATTCCATGATCCTAGGGTGACATACGCTAATCTCAAGATGATATATCTATATCTGATTTACATATCCTATCTACTAGCTTCAAAACTGTTATCACATAGGTCATACACAAGTTACGGATCATTTTCACAATACGACCCTATTTTCAGGAAAAACTATCCAAACAAACTGATCCTTCTCAAATTGTCATCGATCGATGGCATTATAGCCCTTTTTATCTCGCAGGTACATTAGATTAGCAAATCTTCTAATAATTAGTCTCCTGATCATAGGCTCCTATTCACTAACATCCTTTCCCAGCTTTGTTAACCTTCATGCTCGTAATCAACGAGAAAGACCGTTCAGATTCATTAAACTCGAATTCTAAGGTTTATTAAGTATCACCAACAAATTGCCATCGAAATTGCATGGGTAAACTAATCATGTAGCACTAGTTCAACTTTTCAAGTAAATTCATCAACTCGTAATCCACAATTTATTTCCTTATTCAAATCCCTATCTTCAAGTCAAGAGGCTTCAGAATTTCTTTAATATTAACCAAATCTCCTAAGGCGAATAGTTTCAACCTCAAATAATTTCTACTTACCTCAATCCAAGGTTACGTCATACTTAAGAAGACAATGGTCCTACTCACTTAGCGACCTAGTCATCCCTTCGAACACTTAATACCTGCCAATATATCTTCGACATTAATGTTACTAAGCTAGGTTCATAGCCATGTAAGTGATATCAATTCTCTACTAGGTTACCGGTCGTACAACAACAATCCTAGGACTATAAATGGGTACCGAAATGATCTAGCTCATAAGACACTTACCATACTAATCTAAGTAGCTTGTTACACAAAATAACTTCAAGGCCGTGTCAACATAAGAATTATGACCACGAGGCATCCTTCAACATAACCTATTAGAACTTCAAAAGTAATCAATTACTTATTTAACTATCACTACAAAATTCACCCCTCTTATTCGACAATCACAATTCAAAGTCTCCAACTGCTAGTTTCTAGAAGTGAAACGGTGCACATAGATACGGTGGTCTAACAATAGTCTCTTGGGTCATCATGACTCTGATTCATCTCTATCTTACTCTCTTTGTTTACATGTTCAGCTAGCTAAGAGCATCAAGACTCATCGACCTTAGGTCCTAGGGTTCACCATGAATCATCATGCATACTCACTATTAGCTATTTAGGATTACTGATCATATCCTAATGACTCCACTTTGCAACCAGATGCTTTAATCTCATTTCCATAGTTTATATAATAGGTCCATCGGTCTTACTTAAGGATATATGCTTTCCAACATCCTCTAGGGTATCTAAACAACGAGTGTATAGAATGACTTACTTGCATAATCACAACTAAACCCGAGAGGCACCAAATTAATACCATGATTCTAAATATCACCGATATCCAACTTAGGACCTTCAGCAACGTTAGTCATCTAATGCACAATTCCATTCCTTACACTTCTATCCGACCTAACATTTTAGGTGCAGTTTTCCAAACACGAGTTCTAGCTACGTGAATTCCTTGATTCCAGCATCTTTATATCTTGTTATATTAAAGAATCATCAATCTTGTTAAACTTAATCTCCAGAGTTGCCTACATGTCTTGAGGTTATCCATTGTTAAGTTACCTAAACACATTATTCACGCCTTAATAATCTAACCCCTATCGCCCATTTCCACGAGTTCATATCTTAATTTCTAGGTCACAATCTTACCATTGAGTGAACTTGAAACTCGTTAACATACACCTTATTAGGTTCAACGATGCTTAATTCCAATCAAGTAAGGATTCAATCGTACGAGTATATTGCTAACTTCTTAGATAGTCTATCAAGCCAATTTTAGGATGTGAGAAATGGATTCAAAGAAACCTCCAAGTCAACTTCCACTATCAGCACATGAGAATATATACTATTGTACATATTTAATAGTATACCCTTATATCTAAGGAAGTAGTATGTCCTTAACATTTATTCTTGAACCACAATTAGAAGAACGGTTTAACGGAATCAATAACTTCATAGCTATAAAATTAACAACATAATCACAGGTATATGTATTCCAAAAATAAGGAGATAACTTTACCTCAACAATTATACCCGTGCTACGCATTTTATACATATGCATATCCAATAATACATACTATCCATCGAGTACCTGTGAAGATGCCAAAAATCTCTAACCGAGCCTTTTCGTTCGTCCTGCACAAATTCACTTCCCTGAAAGTCCTAATCCTAACTATCTATGTGTATAAACAGTCATTCATGGTTATATAACATGCACATGTATCAAGGAAGGAGTATAAAAGCATGCATGCATTATTGAGGCACTAACGTGTCGGTGTGCATGACACATAATACATATAGTCCACAAAGGCACATAATATTCAATGCACAAAGCAATTAAAGCACATTAGCACACATTAACACATATAAACAAGACATCATAGTTACCTTAGGGCTTCTACCCACGGTCCGAGAGTTGAACCCAACTAACGCCTAGTTGCTAAACTAAGCTCTGATACCATTCTACTTATAAGGTGTCACGCCCCAACCCGGCCTATAAAGGTTAGACTAGGGTGTGATCTAAATATTCAAGTCCATTCACATTCTTAATCGTTCCAGGAGGTTTAACACTTAACGTTTTATTCTAGACTCCAAAATTTTTTGAAAATCCGGCAGCATAACGGTTGTAATTGGGCTCTTTGTTTTGACCTAAATTTTCTAACAGCCTCAAAACTTTTAATTCAAGTTCATTCCCGACTAGAATTTACTATTTTATCATCAATTGAATTGCCTATTGGTTATTTCGACGTCCCGTTTGATTTATAACCTAGCATGATACTATGTCTCGTTTGTCCATTTATCCTCGTTTCAAAATATACCTGTTGATCTTAGCTTATTAGCGGGTACCTGTTGAGATTGGATAAGTTCATTTGCCTAATCCTTAACTAAGCATCATAACCTATGATAGATACTAGTGATAATAAAAGCAAAACGATCATAGTATGTCTAGTATCAGTCTACTTAATATAAGTACAAACCAAAATTAGACCCCAAATTACAACGGGGGTCTTTTACATTAGCAACAACAACAACGTAAGATAAATAGTCTTCAAGCAGCACAAGGCACACAAGTAGTCACGTTCAAGCAAAACAACAATAACATGCAATCAATATAGGGGTTCAACGTTAGGTACATTATCCTCGGGTTCCTATACCTGTTCTTCTTCACCTGAGATAATAAAAGAGGGTGAGTCCTTATGAACTCAGCGAGGGGGAACGAGAAATAAGTTTTGAAGCTCATTTTCCGCTTAAATATATGAAAATCCCTTTCTAAAACGTGAATACAACAGAAATACAAGTACATAATTACAAGTACAGAACAGGAATACCGGTCTTTCCTCCCCGAGGTTCTCTAGGATCCAAGCGGGAGTACTTATACACATAATAAAAAGGATACGGTGAGCTTTTGCTCTCAGATCAGATCCTGGATAAGTTGTTGCGGCCGACTTCAAATCATCCCCCAAACACACCAGGTGGGTGTACTCCGGATGTACCCCGAAATCCTACGACCCAACTCTCCGAGGAAGTCTAGCCCCCAAGTGGGAGAGGGAATGGGACCATGGTGGTCATGGTAACACCGGCAAGCCCGATGCCTCACGGTGTGCGTGATCGCTACCATGCCGACAGGAAAGGTTGCAACCTTGTATGCAATGCACATTCATGGCAGGTAATATATCACAGTAGGAGGACAACAAAGTAGGTTTCCTCCGGACAGTCATAAGATTGCACATTGACCAAGTAAACAGGCAGGGCACGATAAGACAGGAAATATATCACTTGAAAGGCATATAGAGTTATATGAAAATTAAACAGGCAGCCATGTAACACATGTAAAACAGGCCATATAACACATTAAGAAGTCCACACAATCAAGTGATAAGATTATTCAACATGCAATGATATCAACATGGGTTCGGATGCAAGAAAAGCTTATTTGTCAACATGCAATGGTCAAGATCACTTTGAAGTTATAAAACATTTACGGGCAGCCCACTAAGCATATGATTCCAACGCAATATCCAAATGATCAACAATTATTAAGACTACCTAGTCGTTAGGGCTTCCATTTCAAGTATTATTCGTGCAATTTGAGCCTCAACCCAACTCAATGTCAATCTCAAACCATACATCATTTAATTCAACATCCTCAAACGTTCAAAACAGTCGACACAACATCCCAGCACCACATTTCCACACAATTAGTACCACAAGAGAGGTTACAACAATTTTCCAAGCACATAGCTAAATAAAACCTTTACTGCAATAGGCTGTTTTCTCACAATCAATAGGATAATCAAACAATCTCCAAATTCAGTAAATAAGATATCAAATTAAATCTTAAGAAGTTAACTAAAATCAGAAGCAAACCTTGCATCAATTGGAGTTCGGGATCATTAGATATAGCCGAAACAGTGAGGTAGCACAAAACTGTCCAGATTTGTACACTTTTCAGAAATTAACGTTTTTGAAGTCCTTAGGGTCAGTTTTAGCTTTGGTCCATTTCTGACAAAATTGTCCAGAACTGAAAAATATAGCAGTAAACCAAATTTCATTCATTTTGGATATCATTTACTAAGTCAAACATGGTTCGTTACACGAGGTCAGTGCATCTGCCAAAACCTTATTCATTTTTCCAGATTTCCAGATTTGGTCACATTTTAATCATTCGCCATTTTGAGGACCTTATATTCAAAATTAGCTTCGGCCTATTTCTGGTAAAAATGTTCAAAACTGTCCAAAATAGTCACCCACCAATTTTCAAGAATTTTCAACATCATTGGCTTAGCTAAACTTACCTCGAGCAGACTGGTCAGAGAGCTGTCATCCATTTCGACTTCACCTAGCAACATTTTCAAGCCAAGATCTTGCCATGCATGGTTGTTTAAGCTTATGAACGACCATATAGCTCAAGTACAGAAGCAAATACACACATTTATGAGCATGCATGTGAGTTTTTAAAGAATTTGCAAAAGGTTTTAACCCTCACCTTTGCAATCAACCCAAAAAAATGCTCAAAACCTTGTTGAAGCTCAAATCTCTTCTTCATCTTGCTTAGCCGAGATTCCAACTAGCTTTTCTCTATTTTTCCCTAGCTTAGTGATCAATCTCTTAGTACATGCATGTAGTTAGGACTTGAAGAAAAGAAATGGAAGCTTAGCAACTCACCTAGGCCGAAAATGAAGCTTCAATGCACATGCATGAGTGATTTTCGAACTCTAGCTTGTTTGCTCGACTTTCTTGATGATTGCTTGACTTGGCTTAGCTAAGTTATGAGGAAGACAAGCCAAGGAGATAGATAAATCAGCCAAGAACCGAAATGGAGAGAGGAAATGAGAGGGAGAGAGAGAAAATGTGAGGAAAGTGAAAGAAATGAGAGAAAAATGAAGCTTTTGCAATTTTTTGAGCATGTGGTCAGCCTTGGGCATACAAATTCAGACTTTTTTTGTCTTCAAGATGGAATTTTGAAATGTTAGCATGGGCATAGGTGGTTTGGTCGAAAATGGTGTGAGAATTGAGGTGGTTTGAGCAATTTTTTATGCATTTGTGTCATAGTTTGTCTAAGCATGCATAGTTAATTGTATAATTGTTCAAACCTTGTGCAAAAACCATGGTATGGTCGGCCAAAGCATGTGCCAAATCTGAATTTTTGTCATGTTTTGGATGTTATTTAATTGTGTATTGAAAGTGCAAAAAGAATAAAGAATAAGGAATAAAGAATGTCTAGCTTTTTGTGTTATTTTGTCTTTTAGTGAGTTAAATTAGGATTATAATATTGATAGTGGATTTTGTAGAATTGTTTAATAGTCTTGTGCTCCGTGTAAGATGCTCTCTTGATTAGCGTGAAAGCACGCTTTCCTAGGTCTAGGGCACGCACTACGAGGTAGGGCACGAACTACGAGACGAATGCACGTTTTTCAAGACTAAGGCACATACTTCAAGATAAGTGCACGGATTCTAATGCTAACACACGCAACCCTAGGTGAATGAACGTAGATCAAAATAAGGCACGTAATTCAATGCAATGCACGTAATTCAAGACATGACTCTTAAACCTAGGTTGAGGCACGCAGTTCAAGGTTAATGCACACGAAACGAAGAGACACGCAAATCAAAGTCTCGCACGTAAATTAAGGTCATTGCATGTTTATCTAGGTATCGCACGTATATCGAGGATTAAGGCACACAATTCTAGGTTAAGGAACGTATAACGAGGCATGCACGAAAACCAAGACAGGGCACGTAATCCTAGGTCGGTCATATAATTTTAGGTCCAAGGCGCACAAATCGAGGTAGGACACGTTATTCGGGGTCGGGCCTCATAGCATAGGGCTTGTGACCAGGTCTCCGTTGCTCCGGTGCCTATAACTTTTGATTTGTAAGGAGTTACGCGGCACACAACATACCGTTGCAAAGCTCTCCGAGAGCTCTACGACAGAGGCAGCCAGCTTGGTCGCTGTGCCCATTTTTGGATCCCAAAAAGGAACGTTTTCACCAGTTTCAGGCCACTTTTCTTCTTTTGCTCTGTTTTTCCATCCTTGATCGTATGTCGTGAGATTTAAAAAGGACGACAAACTTACCCGTGTGACATTAGAGGGCCCTACAAAGCGTCGATATCATGTCTTGCGAAGATGCTGCGTTGTTGAAGCAGATAGGTTGTCGTTAAACCCATTGGGCCATTTGAATGGGCTATCTCTCTAGGCTGGGACTGTGAATCGTTAACACATAAAGGAATTGTCCCCTGAACATGACGGGTGTGATCATACCAGCACTAATGCACCAGATTCCATTAGACTCCGAAGTTAAGCAAGCTTGGGTGAGAGTGGCACTAAGATGGGTGACCACCTGGAAAGCCCTCGTGTTGCACCCCCCTTTTCAATTTTTTTTGCTCCGGTTAGGGTTGCCAAGATACTTTATCCACCACATTTCTATTACCGAATCCCACAGAACATTGGGCAAGACAACTTCGCTTCACGTGGAGGTTGGGCTCGCAAACCGAGGGCGTAGGGCTTATGACTAGCTCTCCGTCGCTCCGGTGCCCATAACTTTTGATTCTTAAGGAGTTACGCGGCGCACATCATACCGTTGCAAAGCTCTCTGAGAGCTCTACGACGGGGGTAGCCAGCTTACTTGCTGTGCCCTTTTGGGTTTCCAAATTCGAACGTTTTCATTAGTTTCGGGCCACTTATCTTCTTTTGCTCTGTTTTTTCGTCCCGGATCGTATGTCATGATTTGTTAAAAGGACGATAACCTTACTCGCGGGACATTAGAGGGCCCTACAACGCGTCGATATCACGTCCTGCGAAGATGCTGCGTTGTTGAAGCAGATGGGTTGTTGTTAAGCCCAATGGGCCTTTTGAATGGGCTATCTCTCTAGGCTGGGACTGTGAATCGTTAACACATAAAGGAATTGTGCCCTCAACATGACGGGTGCGATCATACTAGCACTAATGCACCGAATCCTATCAGAACTCCGAAGTTAAGCGTGCTTGGGCGAGAGTAGTACTAGGATAGGTGACCCCCTGGGAAGTCCTCTTGTTGCACCCCCCTTTTCAATTTTTTTTGCTCCGGTTAGGGTTACCAAGATAATTTATCCATGAAATTTCTATTACCGAATCCCATGGCACCTTGGGCAAGACAACTTCGCTTCATGTAGACACTGGGCCCGCAAACCGAGGGCATAGGGCTTGTGACCAGGTCTCCGATGCTCCGGTGCCCATAACTTTTGATCCGTATGGAGTTACGCGGCACACAGCATACCATTGCAAAGCTCTCCGAGAGCTCTACGACAGAGGCAGCCAGCTTGCTCGTTGTGCCCATTTTTGGATCCCAAAAACGAACGTTTTCACCAGTTTCAAGCCACTTTTCTTCTTTTGCTCTGTTTTTCCATCCCTGATCATACGTCGTGAGATGTTAAAAGGACGACAACCTTACCCATGTGACATTAGAGGGCCCTACAACTCGTCGATATCACGTCTTGCGAGGATGCTGCATTATTGAAGCAGATGGGTTGTCGTTAAGCCCATTGGGCCATTTGAATGGGCTATCTCTCTAGGCTGGGATTGTGAACCGTTAACACATAAAGGAATTGTCCCCTGAACATGACGGGTGTGATCATACCTGCACTAATGCACCGGATCCCATCAAAACTCTGAAGTTAAGTGTGCTTGGGTGAGAGTACTACAAGGATGGGTGACCCACTAGGAAGTCCTCGTGTTGCACCCCACTTTTCAATTTTTTTTTGCTCCGGTTAGGGTTGCCAATATACTTTATCCACCACATTTCTATTACTGAATCACACTGCACCTTGGGCAAGACAACTTCGATTCACGCAGAGGCTGGGCCCACATACTTAGGGCATGCGGCTTGTGACTAGGTCTTCGTCGCTCCGGTGCCTATAACTTTTGACTCGTAAAGAGTTATGCTGCGCACAACATACCGTTACAAAGCTCTCCGAGAGCTCTACGACGGGGGCGGCAAGATTGTTTGCTGTGCCCTTTTTGGTGTCCAAATTCGAACGTTTTCTTTAGTTTCGGGCCACTTATCTTCTTTTGTTATGTTTTTTCGTCCCGGATCGTATGTCATGAGCTGTTAAAAGGACGATAACCTTACTCGCGGGACATTAGAGGGCCCTACAATGCGTCGATATCATGTCTTGCAAAGATGCTGCGTTGTTGAAGTAGATAGATTGTTGTTAAGCCCACTAGGCCTTTTGAATGGGCTATCTCTCGAGGCTGGGACTGTGAACCGTTAACACATAAATGTATTGTGCCCTCAACATGACGGGTGTGATCATACCAAAACTATTGCACCGTATCCCATCAGGACTCCGAAGTTAGGCGTGCTTGGGTGAGAGTAGTACTAGGATGGGTTACCCCTTGAGAAGTCCTCATGTTGCACCCCCTTTCTCAATTTTTTTTGATTCGGTTCGGGTTGCCAAGATACTTTATCCACCACATTTCTATTACCTAATCCCACGGCACCTTGGGCAAGACAACTTCACTTCACGAGGAGGATAGCCCCGCAAACCGAGGGCGTAAGGCTTGTGATCAGGTCTCTGTTACTCCGGTGCCCATAACTTTTGATCCGTATGGAGTTACGCGGCGCACAACATACCGTTGCAAAGCTCTCTAAGAGCTCTACGATGGGGGCAGCCAGCTTTCTCGTTGTGCCCATTTCTGGTGCCCAAAATTGAACGTTTTCATTTGTTTCGCGTGACTTTTCTTCTTTTGCTTTGTTTTTCTATCCCAGATCGTATGTCGCGAGCTGTTAAAAGGAAGGCAACCTTACTCGCAGGACATTAGAGGGCCCTACAACTCGTCGATATCACGTCTTGCGAGGATGCTGCGTTGTTGAAGCGGATGGGTTGTCATTAAGCCCATTGGGCCTTTTTTATGGGCTATCTCTCTAGTCTGGGACTGTGAACCGCTAACACATAAAGGAATTGTGCCTTCAACAAGACGGGTGCAATCATACCAGTACTAATGCACCGGATCCCATCAGAACTCCGAAGTTAAGCGTGCTTGGGCAAGAGTAGTACTAGGATGGGTGATCCCCTGGGAAGTCCTCGTGTTGCACTAACTTTTTCAATTTTTTTTGCCCCGGTTAGGGTTGGCAAGATTCTTTATCCACCACATTTCTATTATCGAATCCCACAGCACCTTAGGCAAGAAAACTTCGCTTCACGCAGAGGCTGGGCCTGCAAACCGAGGGCGTGGGGCTTATGGCCAGGTCTCCCTCTCTCCGGTGCCCATAACTTTTAATCCGTAAGGAGATGCGCGACACACAACATACCGTTGCAAAGTTCTCCGAGAGCTCTACGACGAGGGCAGCTAAAATTCTTGATGTACCCTTTTTGGAGCCTAAATTCGAACGTTTTCATATGTTTCAGGCCACTTTTCTTCTTTTGCTCTGTTTTTCCATCCCAGATCGTACGTCGTGAGCTGTTAAAAGGACGACAACCTTACTCGCAAGACATTAGAGGACCCAACAACGCGTCGATATCACGTCTTGCGAGGATGCTGTGTTGTTGAAGAGGATGGGTTGTTGTTAAGCCCATTGGGCCTTTTGAATGGGCCATCTCTCTAGGCTGGGACTGTGAACCGTTAACACATAAAGGAATTGTGCCCTGAACATGACGGGTGTGAACATACCAGCACTAATGCTCCGGATCCCATCAAAATTCCGAAGTTAAGCGTGCTTGGGCGAGAGTAGTACTAGGATGGGTGACCTCCTGGGAAGTCATCGTGTTGCACCCCCCTTTTCAATTTTTTTTTCTCTGGTTAGGGTTGCCAAGATACTTTATCCACCACATTTCTATTACCGAATCCAACGGCACCTTGGGCAAGACAACTTCGCTTCACGTGGAGGTTGGGCCCGCAAACCGAGGGCGTAGGGCTTGTGACCAGGTCTCCGTCACTCCGGTGCCCATAACTTTTAATCCGTAAGGAGTTACAGGACGCACAACATACCGTTGCAAAGCTCTCTGAGAGCTCTACAATGGGGGCAGCTAAAATGCTTGATGTGCCCTTTTTAGGGCCCAAAATTGAACGTTTTCATTAGTTTCAGGCTACTTTTCTTCTTTTGATCTGTTTTTCCATCCCAGATCGTACGTCGTGAGCTGTTAAAAGGATGACAATCGTAGTCGCGGGACATTAGAGGGCCCTACAATGCGTCGATATCACGTCTTGCGATGATGATGCGTTGTTGAAGCGGATGGGTTATCGTTAAGCCCATTGGGCCTTCTTAATGGGCCATCTCTCTAGGTTGTGATTGTAAACCATTAACACATAAGGGATTTGTGCCCTCAACATGACTGGTGCAATCACACCAACACTAATGCACAAGATCCCATCAGTACTTCGAAGTTAAGCGTGCTTGGGCGAGAGTAGTACTAGGATGGGTGACCCCCGGGGAAGTCCTCGTGTTGCACACCCCTTTTCAATTTTTTTTATCCCAGTTAGGCTTCCCAAGATACTTTATCCACCACATTTCTATTACCGAATCCCACGGCACCTTGGGCAAGACAACTTCACTTCATGTGGAGGGTGCGCCAACAAACTGAGGGCGTAGGGCTTGTGACTAGCTCTCCGTCGCTCCAGTGCCCATAACTTTTGATCCGTTAGGAGTTACGTGGCGCACAGCATACCGTTGCAAAGCTCTCTGAGAGCTCTACGACGGGGGCAGACAACTTGTTTGCTATGCCCTTTTTGGTGCCCAAATTCGAACGTCTCCATCAATTCAAGGCCACTTTTCTTCTTTTACTCTGTTTTTCCATCGCGGATCGTACGTCGCGAGCTATTAAAAGGACGACAACCTTACTCGCGGGACAATAGAGGGCCCTACGACACGTCGATGTCACGTCTTGCGAGGATGCTGCGTTGTTGAAGCAGATGGGTTGTCATTAAGCCCATCGGACCTTTTGAATGGGCTATCTCTCTCGGCTGGGATTCTGAACCATTAACACATAAAGGAATTGTGCCCTCAACATGATGGGTGTGATCATACCAGCACTAATGCACCGGATCCCATCAGGACTCCGAAGTTAAGCGTGCTTGGGCGAGAGTAGTACTAGGATGGTTGACCCTGGGAAGTCCTTGTGTTGCACCCCCCTTTTCAATTTTTTTTGCTCCGGTTAGGGTTGCAAAGATACTTTATCCACCACATTTCTATTACCGAATCCCACGGCACCTTGGGCAAGACAAATTCGTTTCACGTAGAGACTGGCACCACAAACCAAGGGCGTAGGACTTGTGACCAGGTCATTGTCGCTCCGGTGCCCATGACTTTTGATCCGTAAGGAGTTACGCGGTGCACAGCATACCATTGCGAAGCTCTCTGAGAGCACTATGTAGGGGGCAGCCAACTTGCTCGCTGTGCCTATTTTTGGAGCCCAAAATTGAACGTTTTCATTAGTTTTAGGCCATTTTTCTTCTTTTGCTCTATTTTTTCGTCCCTGATGGTACGTCGTGAGATGTTAAAAGGACGACAACCTTACTCGCGGGACATTAGAGGGTCCTACAACGCGTCGATATCACATCTTGCGAGGATGTTGCGTTGTTGAAGTGGATGGGTTGTTGTTAAACCCATTGGGCC
This sequence comes from Ehretia macrophylla, assembly GCA_037974665.1. Taxonomy (NCBI): domain Eukaryota; kingdom Viridiplantae; phylum Streptophyta; class Magnoliopsida; order Boraginales; family Ehretiaceae; genus Ehretia; species Ehretia macrophylla. The sequence goes on along the minus strand of CM075771.1, from coordinate 15,291,846 downwards.
TTCTGAATGAGCCATCTCTTTAGGCTGTGATTGTAAACCATTAACACATAAAGGAATTGTGCCCTCAACATGACGGGTGCGATCATACCAGGACTAATGCACCGAATCCCATCAGAACTTCGAAGTTAAGCGTGCTTGGGCGAGAGTAGTACTAGGATGGGTGACCCCTGGGGAAGTCCTCGTGTTGCACCCCCTTTTCAATTTTTTTTGCTCCGTTTAGGGTTGCCAAGATACTTTATCCACCACATTTCTATTATCGAATCCCACGGCACCTTGGGCAAGACAACTTCGCTTCACGTGGAGGCTGCGCCAACAAACCGAGGGCGTAGGGCTTGTGACTAGCTCTCCGTCGCTCCAGTGCCCATAACTTTTGATCCGTTAGGAGTTACGTGGCGCACAGCATACCGTTGCAAAGCTCTCCGAAAGCTCTACGACGGGGGCAGCCAACTTGTTTGCTATGCCCTCTTTGGTGCCCTTTTTGGTTCCCAAATTCGAACGTTTCCATCAATTCCAGGCCACTTTTCTTCTTTTGCTCTGTTTTTCCATCGCGGATCGTACGTTGTGAGCTATTAAAAGGAAGACAACCATAGTTGCGGGACATTAGAGGGCCCTACAACGCGTCGATGTCACGTCTTGCGAGGATGCTGCATTGTTGAAGCAGATGGGTTGTCGTTAAGCCCATTGGACCTTTTGAAAGGGCTATCTCTCTCGGCTGGGAGTCTGAACCATTAATACATAAAGGAATTGTGCCCTCAACATGATGGGTGTGATCATACCAGCACTAATCCACCTGATCCCATCAGGACTCCGAAGATAAGCATGCTTGGGCGAGAGTAGTACTAGGATGGGTGACCCCCTGGGAAGTCCTTGTGTTGCACCCCCCCTTTTCAATTTTTTTTGCTCTACTTAGGGTTGCCAAGATACTTTTTCCACCACATTTCTATTATCGGATCCCACGGTACCTTCGGCAACGCAACTTCTCTTCACGTAGAGACTGGGCCCGCAAATCGAGGGCGTAGGGCTTCTGGCCAGGTCTCTGTCACTCTGGTGCCCATAACTTTTAATCCGTAAGGAGTTACGCGGCGCACAACATACCGTTGCAAGGTTCTCCGAGAGCTCTATGATGGGGGCAGCAAGCTTGCTAGCTGTGCCCCTTTTTGGTGCACAAAAATGAATGTTTTCACTAGTTTCAGGCCATTTTTCTTCTTTTGCTCTGTTTTTCCATCCCTGATCGTACGTCGTGAGATGTTAAAAGGTCGACAATCTTACTCACAGGACATTAAAGAGCCTTACAACGCGTTGATATCACGTCTTGCGATGATGCTGCGTTGTTGAAGCGGATGGGTTATCGTTAAGCCTATTGGGCCTTTTGAATGGAACATCTCTCTAGGCTGGGACTGTGAACCGTTAACACATAAAGGAATTGTGCCCTCAACATGAAGGGTGCGATCATACCAGCACTAATTCACCGGATCGCATCAAAACTCCGAAGTTAAACGTGCTTGGGCGAGAGTAGTACTAGGAAGGGTGACCCCATGGGAAGTCCTCGTGTTGCACCCCCTTTTCAATTTTTTTTGCTCCGGTTAGGGTTTCCAAAGTGCTTTATCCACCACATTTCTAGTATCGAATCGGACGGCACCTTGGGCAAGACAACTTCGCTTCACGTGGAGGCTGGGCGAGCAAACCGAGGGCGTAGGACTCCGGTGCCCATAACTTTTGTTCTGTAACGAGTTACGCGACGCACAGCATACCGTTGCAAAGCTCTCCGAGGGCTCTAGGACGGGGGCACCTAGCATGCTCGGTTTTCCCTTTTTGGAGCCCAAAATCGATGGTTTTCATCAGTTTCGAGCCACTTTTCTATTTTTGCTCTGTTTTTTCATCCCGGATCATACGGCGTGAGCTGTTAAAAGGACGACAACCTTACTCGCGGGGCATTAGAGGGCCATACAACATGTCGACATCTCGTCTTGCGAGGATTCTGGGTTGTTGAAGCGGATGGGTTGTCGTAAAGCCCATTGGGCCTTCTGAATGGGCCATCTCTCATGACTGGGACTGTGAACCGTTAACACATAAAGGAATTGTGCCCAAAACGTGACGGGTGCGATCATACCAGTTCTAATTCACCGGATCCCATCAAAACTCCGAAGTTAAGCGTGCTTGGGCGAGTGTAGTACTATGATGGGTGACCCCTTGGGAAGTCCTCGTGTTGCACCCCCCTTTTTCAATTATTTTTGCTCCGGTTAGGGTTGCTAAGAAACTTTACCCACCACATTTCTATTATCGAATCCCACGGCACCTTGGGCAAGACAACTTCGCTTCAGGTGGAGGTTGGGCCAGCAAACCGAGGGCGTAGGGCTCGTGACCAGGTCTCCGTCGCTCTGGTGCCCAGAACTTTTGTTCTGTAAGGAGTTACGCGGCGCACAGCATACCGTTTCAAAGCTCTCCGAGAGCTCAACTGCGGGGGCACAAGCTTGTTCGCTTTGCCCTTTTTGGAGCCCAAAATTGAATGTTTTCATCAGTTTCTGGCCAATTTTCTTCTTTTGCTCTATTTTTCCGTCTCGAATCGTACGTCGTGAGCTGTTAAAAGGACGACAACCTTTCACGCGAGACATTAGAGGGCCCTACAATGCGTCGATATCACGTCTTGCGATGATGCTGCATTGTTGAAGCGGATGGGTTGTCATTAAGCCTATGGGGCCTTCTAAATGGGCCATCTCTCTAGGTTGGCACGGTGAACCGTTAACAAATAAAGAAATTATGCCCTCAACATGACGGGTGCGATCATACCAGCACTAATGCACCGGTTCCCATCAGAACTCCGAAGTTAAGCGTGCTTGGGCGAGAGTAGTACTAAGATGGGTGACCCCCTTGGAAGTCATCGTGTTGCACCCCCCATTTCAATTTTTTTTGTTCCGGTTAGGGTTGCCAAGATAATTTATCCACTACATTTTAATTATTGAATTCCACGGCACCTTGGGCAAGACAACTTCGCTTCACGTGAAGGATGGGCTAGCAAACCGAGGGCGTAGGGCTTGTGACCAGGTCTCATTCGCTCCGCTGCCCATAACTTTTGATCCGTAAGGAGTTACACGGTGCACAATATACCGCTACAAAGCTCTCCGAGAGCTCTATGACGGGGGCAGCTAGCTTGCTTGCAGTGCCCTTTTTGGAGCCCAAAATCGAACATTTTCAATAGTTTCAGGCAACTTTTCCATTCTTGATCTGTTTTTTCATCCCGGATCGTATGTCATGAGCTGTTAAAAGGACGACAACCCTTCTCGCGGGACATTAGAGGGCCCTCCAACGCGTCGATATCTCATCTTGCAAGGATGCTGCGTTGTTCAAGCGGATGGGTTGTCATTAAGCACATTAGACCTTCTGAATGGGCCATCTCTCTAGGCTGGGACTTTGAACCGTTAACACATAAAGGAATTGTGCCCTCAACATGACGGGTGTGATCATACCAGCACTAATGCACCAGATCCTATTAGAACTCCGAAGTTAAGCGTGCTTGGGCAAGAATAGTACTAGGATGGGTGACCCCCTGGGAAGTCCTCTTGTTGCACCCCCCTTTTCAATTTTTTTTGCTCCAGTTGGGGTTGCCAAGATACTTTATCCACCACATTTCTAGTATCGAATCCCACGGCACCTTGGGCAGGACAACTTCGATTCACGTGGAGGCTGGGCCAGTAAACCGAGGGCGTGTGGCTTGTGACCAGGTCTCCGTCGCTCCGGTGCCCATAACTTTTGATCCGTAACGAGTTACGCGGCGCACAGCATACCGTTGCAAAGCTATCTTAGAGCTCTATGACGGGGGCAGAGAGATTGCTTGATGTGCCCTTTTTGGAGACCAAAATCGAACCTTTTCATTAGTTTCGGTCCACTTTTCTATTTTTACTCTGTTTTTCCATCCCAGATCGTACGTCGTGTGCTGTTAAAAGGACTACAACCTGTCTCGAAGGACATTAGAGGGCCTTACATCGCGTCGATATCACGGCTTACGAGGATGCTGCGTTGTTGAAGTGGATGGGTTGTCGTTAAGCACATTGGGACTTCTGAATGGGCCATCCCTCTAAGCTGGGCCTGTAAACCGTTAACACAAAAAGGAATTGTGCCCTCAACACAATAGGTGCGATCATACCAGCACTAATGCACCGGATCCCATCAGAACTCCGATGATAAGTGTGTTTGGGGGAGAGTAGTACTAGGATGGGTGACCCCCTGGGAAGTCCTCATGTTGCACCCCCTTTTTCAATTTTTTTTCCTCCGGTTAGGGTTGCCAAGATACTTTATACACCACATTTCTATTATCGAATCCCACGGCACCTTGGGCAAGACAACTTCGCTTCACGTGGAGGCTGGGCCCGCAAACCGGGGGCGTAGGCCTTGTGACCAGGTCTCCGTCGCTCTGGTGGCCATAACTTTTGATCCGTAAGGAGTTACGCAGTGCACAGCATACCGTTGCAAAGCACTCCGAGAGCTCTACGACGGGGGCAGCCAGCCTGCTCGCTGTGCCCTTTTTGGATCCCAAAATCTAATGATTTCATCAGTTTCGGGCCATTTTTCTTATTTAGCTCTGTTTTTTCATCGCGCATCGTACGTTGTGAGCTGTTAAGTGGACGACAACCTTTCTCGTGGGACATTAGAGAGCCCTACATCGCATCGATATCACGTCTTGCGAGGATGTTGCGTTGTTGAAGCAGATGGGTTGTTGTTAAGCCCATTGGGCCTTCTGATTGAGCCATCTCTCTAGTCTGGGATGGTGAACCGTTAACACATAAAGGAATTATACCCTCAAAATGACGGGTGCGATCATACCAGCACTAATGCACCGGATCGCATCAGAACTCCGAAGTTAAGCGTGCTTGGGCGAGAATAGTACTAGGATAGGTTACCCCCGGGGAAGTCATCGTGTTGTACCACCCTTTTTAATTTTTTTTGCTCCGGTTAGGGTTGCCAAGATACTTTATCCACCACATTTTTATTATCGAATCCCATGCCACCTTGGGCAAGACAACTTCACTTCACGTGGAGGCTGGGCCAGCAAACCGAGGGCGTAGGGCTTATGACTAGGTCTTATTCGCTCCGGTGCCCATAACTTTTGATCCGTAAGGAGTTACGGTGCGCAATGTATACCGTTGCAAATTTCTCCAAGAGCTCTATGACGGGGGCAGCTCGCTTGCTCGGTGTGCCCTTTTTGGAGCCTAAAATCGAACGTTTTCATCAGTTTCGAGCCACTTTTCTAATTTTGCTCTGTTTTTTCATCCCAGAACGTACATCGTGAGCAGTTAAAAGGACGACAACCTTACTCGCGGGACATTAGAGGGCCCTACATCCCGTCGATAACACATCTTACGAGGATGCTACATTGTTGAAGCGAATGTGTTATCGTTAAGCCCATTGGGCCTTCTGAATGAGCCGTCTCTCTTGGCTTGGATTGTGAACCGTTAACACATAAATGAATGGTGCCCTCAACATGACGGGTGCGATCATACCTGCACTAATGAACCGGATCCCATCAGAACTCCGAAGTTAAGCGTGCTTGGGCGAGAGTAGTACTAGGATGGGTGACCCCGTGGGAAGTCCTCGTGTTGTACCCCCCTTTTCAATTTTTTTTGCTCCTGTTAGGGTTGCCAAGAAACTTTATCCACCACATTTCTACTATCGAATTCCACGGCACATTGGGCAAGACAACTTCGCTCCACGTGGATGCTGGGCCAGCAAACCGAGAGCGTAGGGCTTGTGACCAGGTCTCTGTCGCTCATGTGCCCATAACTTTTGATCCGTAAGGAGGTACGCAGAGCAAAGTATAACGTTTCAAAGCTCTCCGAGAGCTCTATGATGGGAGCAGTAAGCTTGCTTGCTGTGCCATTTTTGGAGCCCAAAATCGAACGTTTTCTACAGTTTTGAGCCATTTTTTTTATTTTTGCTATGTTTTTTTCCTCCTGAATCGTTCGTCTTGAGCTGTTAAAAGGACGACAACCATTCTCGCGGGACATTAGAGGGCCCTACAACGCGTCGATAACACGTCCTGCGAGGATGCTACGTTGTTGAATCAGATAGGTTGTTGTTAAGCCCATTGGGCCTTTTTAATGGGCGATCTCTCTAAGCTAGGACTGTGAACCGTTAACACATGAAGGAATTATGCCCTCAACATGACAGATGCGATCATACCAACACTAATGCACCGGAACCCATCAGAACTCTGAAGTTAAGCGTGCTTGGGCGAGAATAGTACTAGGATGGGTGACCCCCTGGGAAGTCCTCGTGTTCCACCCCCCGTTTCAATTTTTTTTGCTCCAGTTAGGGTTGCCAAGATACTTTATCCACCACATTTCGGTTATTGAATCCGGCGGCCCCTTGGGCATGACAACTTCGCTTCACGTTGATGCTGGGCCAGCAAACCGAGGGCGTAGGGCTTGTGACCAGGTGTCCTTCGCTCCGGTTCTAATAATTTTTGATTCGTAATGAGTTACCAGGGGCACAGCATACCGGTGCAAGGCTCTCCAAGAGCTCTACGACTGGGGGAGCCAGGTGGCTGGCTGTGCCCATTTTTGGAGCCAAAAATCGAACATTTTTCATCAGTTTCAGGCCACTTTTCTTATTTAGCTCTATTTTTTCGTCCCGAATCGTGCGTCGTGAGATGCTAAAAGGATCCCACCCTTACTCGCGGGACATTATAGGGCCCTACAATGCGTCGATATCACTTCTTGCGAGGATGCTGCATTGTTGAAGCGGATGGGTTGTCGTTAAGCACAGTGGGCCTTCTAAAAGGGCCATCTCTCTAGGCTCGGACTGTGAACCGTTAACACATAAAGGAATTGTGCCCTCAACATGACGATGCGATCATACCAGCACCAATGCACCGGAGCCCATCAGAACATCGAAGTTATGCGTGCTTGGGCGAGAGTAGTACTAGGATGGGTGACCACGTTGGAAGTGCCCGTGTTGCACCCCCCTTTTCAATTTTTTTTGCTCCAGTTATGGTTGACAAGATACTTTATCCACCATATTTCTATTATCGAATCCCACGGGGCTGGGCCAGCAAACCGAGGGCGTAAGGCTTGTGACCAGGTCTCCGTCGCACCGGTGCCCATAAGTTTTGATCAGTAAGGAGTTACGCGGTGAACAGCATACCGTTGCATAGCTCTCCCAGAGCTCTATGGCAGGGGCAGATAGCTTGGGCGATGTGCCATTTTTGGAGCCCAAAATCGAACGTTTTCATAAGTTTTGGGCCACTTTTCTATTTTTGCTCTGTTTTTCGGTCCCGGATCATACGTCGTGAGCTGTTAAAAGGACGACAACCTTTCTTGCAGGACATTAGAGGGCCTTACAACATGTCGATATCACGTCTTACGAGGATGATGCGTTGTTGAAGCGGATGGGTTGTCGTTAAGCACATTGGGCATTCTGAATGGGCCATCTCTCTAGGCTGGGACTGTAAACCATTAACACAAAAAGGAATTGTGCCCTCTACATGACGGGTGCGATCATACCGGCACTAATGCACCGGATCTCATCAGAACTCCGAAGTAAGCGTGCTCGGGCGAGAATAGTACTAGGAAGAGTTACCCCCTGGGAAGTCAGCGTGTTGCAGCCCCCTTTTCAAGTTTTTTTGCTCCAGTTTGGCTTTCCAAGATGCTTTATCGACCACCTTTCTATTATCGACTCCCACGGCACCTTGGGCAAGACAATTTCAATTCACGTGGAGGCTAGGCCAGCAAACCGAGGGCGTAGGGCATGTGACCAGGTCTCCGTCGCTCCGGTGCCCGTAACTTTTGATCCGTAAGGAGTTACACGGCGTACAGCATACCGTTGCAAAGCTCTCTGAGAGCTCTACAACGGGGGTAGCAAGCTTGCTCAATGTGCCCATTTTGGAACCCAAAATCGAACGTTTTCATCAGTTTTGGCACATTTTTCTTGTTTAGCTCTGTTTTTCCGTCCCGGATCGTACGTCATGAGCTGTTAAGAGGACAACAACCTTACTTGCGGGAAATTAGAGGACCCTACATCGCGTCGACATCACGTCTTGCGAGGATGCTGTGTTGTTGATGCGGATGGGTTGTCGTTAAGCCCATTGGGCCATCTGAATGAGCCATCTCTCTAGGCTGGGACGGTGAACCATTAACACATAATGGAATTATGCCCTCAAAATGACGGGTGCGATCATACAAGCAATAATGCACCGGATCCCATCAGAACTCCGAAGTTAAGCGTGCTTGGGCGAGAGTAGTACTAGGATGGGTGACCCCCTGGGAAGTCCTCGTGTTGTACCAACTTTTTCAATTTTCTTTGCCCCGGTTAAGGTTGGCAAGATTCTTTATCCACCACATTTCTATTATCGAATCCCACGGCACCTAGGGCAAGACAACTTTGCTTCACGTGGAGGCTGGGCCAGCAAACCGAGGGCGTAAGGCTTGTGACCAGGTCTCCGTCGCTCTGGTGCCCATAACTTTTAATCCGTAAGGAGTTACAGGGCGCACAACATACCGTTACAAAGCTCTCCGAGAGCTCTACGACGGAGGCAATTAAAATGCTTGCTGTGCCTATTTTCGGAGCCCAAATTCCAACGTTTTCATCAGTTTTGGGCCACTTTTCTTCTTTTGCTCTGTTTTTCCATCCTGGATCGTACGTCGTGCGCGGTTAAAAGGATGACAACCTTACTCGCCGGACATTAGAGCGCCCTACAACGCATCGATATCACGTCTTGCGAGGATGCTGCGTTGTTGAAGCTTATGGGTTGTCGTTAAGCCCATTGGGCCTTCTGAATGGGCCATCTCTCTAGGCCGGGACTGTTAACCGTTAACACATAAAGGAATTGTGCCCTAAACATGACGGGTGCAATCATACTAGCACTAACGCAACAAATCCCATCAGAACTCCGAAGTTAAGCGTGCTTGGGCGAGAGTAGTACTAGGATGGTTGAACCCCAGGGAAGTCCTCATGTTGTACACCCTTTTCTATTTTTTTACTCCGGTTTGGGTTGCCAAGATACTTTATCCACCACATTTCTATTATCGAATCCCACGGCACCTTGGGCAAGACAACTTCGCATCACATGGAGGCTGCGCCAACAAGTCGAGGGCGTAGGGCTTGTGACTAGCTCTCCGTCGCTGCAGTGCCCATAACTTTTGATCCGTTAGGAGTTACGTGGTGCACACTCTACCGTTGCAAAGCTCTCCGAGAGCTCTACGACGGGGGTAACCAACTTGTTTGCTATGCCCTTTTTGGTGCCCAAATTCGAACGTTTTCATCAGTTTCAGGCCACTTTTCTTCTTTTGCTCTGTTTTTCCGTCGCGGATCATACGTCGCGAGCTGTTAAAAGGACGACAACCTTACTCGCGGGACATTAGAGGGCCCTACAATGCGTCGATGTCACGTCTTGCAAGGATGCTGCGTTGTTGAAGCAGATGGGTTGTCGTTAAGCCCATTGGACCTTTTGAATGGGCTATCTCTCTCGGCAGGGACTCTGAACCATTAACACATAAAGGAATTGTGCCCTCAACATGATGGGTGTGATCATACCAGCACTAATGCACCGGATCCCATCAGGACTCCGAAGTTAAGCGTGCTTGGGCGAGAGTAGTACTAGGATGGGTGACCCCTTGGGAAGTCCTTGTGTTGCACCCCCTTTTTCAATTTTTTTTGCTCTGATTAGGGTTGCCAAGATACTTTATCCACCACATTTCTATTGCCAAATCCCACGGGACCTTGGGCAAGACAACTTCGCTTGATGTAGAGGCTGGGCCCGCAAACCGAGGGTGTAGGGCTTCAGACCAGGTCTCCGTCACTCCGCTGCCCATAACTTTTAATCCGTAAGGAGTTATGTGGCGCACAGCATACCGTTGCAAAGTTCTCCGAGTGGTCTATGATGGGGGCAGCCAGCTTGCTCGTTGTGCTCCTTTTTGGAGCCCAAAAATAAACGTTTTCACTAGTTTCAGGCTATTTTTCTTCTTTTGCTCTGTTTTTCCGTCCCTGATCGTACGTCGTGAGATGTTGAAAGGACGACCACCTTACTCACGGGACATTAGCGGCCCCTACAGCGTGTCGATATCACGTCTTGTTAGGATGATGCGTTGTTGAAGAGAATGGGTTGTCGTTAAGCCCATTTGGCCTTCTGAATGGGCCATCTCTCTAGGCTGTGACTGTAAACCGTTAACACATAAAAGAATTGTGCCCTCAACATGACGGGTGCGATCATACCAGCACTAATGCACCCCGCTTTTCAATTTTTTTTGCCCCGGTTAGTGTTGCCAAGATAATTTATCCACCAAATTTCTATTATCAAATCCTATGGCACCCTGGGCAAGACAACTTCGCTTCACGTGGAGGCTGGGCCCGGAAACCGATGGCGTAGGGCTGTGACCAAGTCTCCGTCGTTCCGGTGCCCATAACTTTTGATCTGTGAGGAGTTACGCGGCGCACAGTATACCGTTGCAAAGCTCTCTGAGAGCTGTACGACGGGGGCAGCCGGCTTGCTCGCTGTGCCCATTTTTGGTTCCCAAAATCGAACATTTTCATCAGTTTCGGGCCACTTTTCCTCTTTTGCTCTGTTTTTTCATCCCGGATAGTACGTCGTGAGTTGTTAAAAGGACGACAACCTTACTCGCGGGACATTAGAGGGCCCTACAATGCGTCAATATCACGTCTTACGTGGATGCTGCGTTTTTGAATCGTATGGGTTGTCGTTAAGCCCATTGGGCCATCTGAATGGGCCATCTCTCTAGGCTGGGACTGTAAACCATTAACACATAAAGGAATTGTACCCTCAACATGACGGGTGCGATCATACAAGCACTAATGCACCAGCTCCCATCAGGACACCGAAGTTAAGCGTGCTTGGGCGAGAGTAGTAGTAGGATAGGTGACCCTCTGAGAAGTCCTCGTGTTCCACACCCATTTTCAATTTTTTTTGCTCCGGTTGAGGTTGCCAAGATACTTTATCCACCACATTTCTATTATTGAATCCCACGGCACCTTGGGCAAGAAAACTTCACTTCACGTGGAGGTTGGGCCAGAAAACCGAGGGCGTAGGGCTTGTGACCAGGTCTCCGTCGCTCTGGTGCCCATAACTTTTGATCCGTTAGGAGTTACGTGGCGCACAACATACCATTGCAAAACTCTCCGAGAGCTCTACGATGGGGGCAGCCAACTTGTTAGCTATGCCCTTTTTGGAGCCCATATTCGAACGTTTTCATCAGTTTCGGGCCACTTTTCTTCTTTTGCTCTGTTTTTCCGTCCCGGATCGTACGTCGTGAGCTGTTAAAAGGACGATAACCCTACTCACGGGACATTAGAGGGCCCTCCAATGCATCGATATAACGTATTGCGAGGATGCTGCGTTGTTGTAGCCGATGGGTTGTCGTTAAGTCCTTTGGGCCTTTTGAATGGGCCATCTCTCTTGGCTGGGACTGTGATCTGTCAACACATAAAGCATTTGCGGCCTCAACATGATGGGTGAGATCATACCAGCACTAATGCACCAGATCCCATCGGAACTCTGAAGTTAAGCGTGCTTGAGCGAGAATAGTACAATGATGGGTGACCCCCGGGGAAGTCCTCGTGTTGCACCCCCCTTTTCAATTTTTTTTGCCCCAGTCAGGGTTACCAAGATACTTTATCCACCACATTTTTATTACCGAATCCCACGGTACCTTGGGCAAGACAACTTCGCCTCACACGGAGGCTGGACCCGCAAACTGAGGGCGTAGGGCTTGTGACCAGGTCTTCGTCACTCCGGTGCCCATAACTTTGATCCGTAAGAAGTTACGTGGCGCACAGCATACCGTTGCAAAGCTCTCCGAGAGCTTTGCGATGGGGGCGGCCAGCTTTCTTGCTGTACCCTTTTTGGTGCCCAAAATCGAACGTTTTCATCAGTTTCGGGCTGCTTTTCATCTTTTGCTCTGTTTTTCCGTCCTGAATCGTACGTCGTGAGCTGTTAAAAGGACGACAACCTTACTCGAGGGACATTAGAGGGCCCTACAATGTGTCGATATCACGTCTTGCGAGGATGCTGCGTTGTTGAAGTAGATGGGTTGTCGTTAAGCCCATTAGGCCTTCTGAATGGGCTATCTATCTAGGCTGGGACTGTGAACCGTTAACACATAAAGGAGTTGTGCCCTCAACATGACGGGTGCGATCATACCAGCACTAATGCACCGAATCCCATCAGAACTCCGAAGTTAAGTGTGCTTGGGCGAGAGTAGTACTAGGATAAGCGACCCCCTTGGAAAGTCCTCATGTTACACCCCTCTTTTCAATTTTTTTTGCTCCAGTTAGGGTTGCCAAGATACTTTATCCACCAAATTTCTATTATCGAATCCCACGGAACCTTGGTCAAGACAACTTCGCTTCACATGTAGGCTGGGCCAGCAAACCGAGGGCGTAGGGCTTGTGACCAGGTCTCCGTTGCTCCTGTGCCCATAACTTTTGATCCGTAAGGAGTTACGTGGCGCACAACAAAACGTTGCAAAGCTCTCCGAGAGCTCTAGGATGGGGGCACCTAGTATCCTCGCTGTGCACTTTTTGGAGCCCAAAATCGATCGTTTTCATCAGTTTTGGGCCACTTTTCTAATTTTGGTCTGTTTTTTCGTGCCGAATCATACGTCGTGATCTGTTAAAAGGGCAAAAACCTAACTCGCAGGACATTAGAGGGCCCTACAACGTGTCGATATCACGTCTTGTGAGAATGCTACGTTGTTGAATCAGATGGGTTGTCATTAGGCCCATTGGGCCTTATGAATGAGCCATCTCTCTAGGCTGGGACTGTGAACCGTTAACACTTAAAAGAATTGTGCCCACAACATGACTGGTGCGATCATACCAGCACTAATTCACCGGATACCATCAGAACTCCTAAGTTAAGCGTGCTTGGGCGAGAGTAGTACTAGGATGGGTGACCTCCTGGGAAGTCCTCGTGTTGCATCCCCCTTTTCAATTTTTTTTGCTCCGGTTAGGGTTGCCAAGATACTTTATCCACCACATTTCTATTATTGAATCCCACGGCACCTTGGGCAAGACAACTTCGCTTCACATGGAGGCTGGGCCTGCAAACCGAGGGCGTAGGGCTTGTGACCAGGTCTCCTTCGCTCCGGTGCCCATAACTTTTGATCCGCAAGGAGTTACGCGGCGCACAGCATACCGTTGTAAAGCTCTCCGAGAGCTCTACGATGGGGCAGCCAGCTTACTCGCTGTGCCCTCTTTGGAGCCCAAAATTGAACGTTTTCATCCGTTTTGGGCCACTTTTCTTATTTAGCTCTATTTTTTCGTCCCGAATCGTGCGTCGTGAGCTGTTAAATGGATGACAACCTTACTCGCGGGACATTAGAGGGCCCTACAACACGTCGATATCACGTCTTGCGATGATGCTGTGTTGTTGAAGCGGATGGGTTGTCATTATGCCTTTTGGGCCTTCTGAATGGGCTATCTCTCTACGCTGGCACGGTGAACCGTTAACACATAAAGGAATTATGCCCTCAACATGACGGGTGCGATCATACCAGCACTAATGCACCGGTTCCCATCAGAACTCCAAAGTTAAGCGTGCTTGGGCGAGAGTAGTACTAAGATGGGTGACCCCCTGGGAAGTCATCGTGTTGCACCCCCCTTTTCAATTTTTTTTGCTCCGGTTAGGGTTGCCAAGATAATTTATCCACCACATTTTTATTATTGAATCCCACGGCACTTTGGGCAAGACAACTTCGCTTCACGTGGAGGCTGGGCCAGCAAACCGAGGGCGTAGGGCTTGTGACCAGGTCTCCTTCGCTCCGGTGCCCATAACTTTTGATCTGTAAGGAGTTACGCGGCGCACAGTATACTGTTGAAAAGCTCTCCAAGAGCTCTATAACGGGGGCAGCTAGCTTGCTTGCTGTGCCCTTTTTGGAGCCCAAAATCGAACATTTTCAACAGTTTCAGGCAACTTTTCCATTTTTGCTCTGTTTTTTCATCCCGGATCGTATATGGTGAGCTGTTAAAAGGACGACAACCCTTCTCGTGGGACATTAGAGGGCCCTCCAACGCGTCGATATCTCGTCTTGCGAGGATGCTGCGTTGTTGAAGCGGATGGGTTGTCATTAAGCACATTAGGCCTTCTGAATGGGTCATCTCTCTACGCTGAGACTATGAACCGTTAACACATAAAGGAATTGTCCCGCATCGTACGTCGTGAGCTGTTAAGTGGACAACAACCTTACTCGTTGGACATTAGAGAGCCCTACATCGCATCGATATCACGTCTTACGAGGATGTTGCATTGTTGGAGTAGATGGGTTGTTGTTAAGCCCATTGGGCCTTCTGAATGAGCCATCTCTCTAGGCTGGGACGGTGAACCGTTAACACATAAAGGAATTATACCCTCAAAATGACGGGTGCAATCATACCAGCACAAATGCACCGGATCCCATCAGAACTCCGAAGTTAAGCGTGCTTGGGCGAGAATAGTACTAGGATGGGTTACCCCCTGGGAAGTCATCGTGTTGCACCCCCCTTTTTAATCTTTTTTCCTCCGGTTAGGGTTGCCAAGATACTTTATCCACCACCTTTTTATTATAGAATCCCATGCCACCTTGGGCAAGACAACTTCACTTCACATGGAGGCTGGGCCAGCAAACCGAGGGCGTAGGGCTTATGACTAGGTCTTCGTCGCTCCGGTGCCTATACCTTTTGATCCACAAGGAGTTACGCGGCACGCAGCATACCGTTGCAAAGCTCTCTGAGAGCTCTACGACTGGGACAGCAAGATTGCTTGCTGTGCCCTTTTTGGAGCCCAAAATTGAATGTTTTCATCTATTTCGGGCCACTTTTCTATTTTTGATCTGTTTTTCCATGCCGGATCGTATGTCGTGAGCTTTTAAAAGGATGACAACCTTACTTGCGGGACATTAGAGGGCCCTACAATGCGTCGAAATCACGTCTTGCGAGGATGCTGCATTGTTGAAGCGGATGGATTGTCGTTAAGCCCATTGGGCCTTCTGAATGAGCCATCTCTCTAGGCTGGGACTGTGAACCATTAACACATAAATGAATGGTGCCCTCAACATGACGGGTGCAATCATACTAGCACTAGTGCACCGGATCCCATCAGAACTCTGAAGTTAAGCGTGCTTGGGCAAGAGTAGTACTAGGATGGGTGACCCCCTGGGAAGTCCTTGTGTTTTACCCCCCTTTTCAATTTTTTTTGCTCCGATTATGGTTGCCAAGAAACTTTATCCACCACATTTCTATTATCGAATCCCACGGCACCTTGGGCAAGACAACTTCGCTCCCCGTGGAGGCTGGGCCAACAAACCGAGAGCGTAGGGCTTGTGACCAGGTCTCCGTCGCTCTGGTGCCCATAACTTTTGATTCGTAAGGAGTTACGCGGAGCACAGTATACCATTTCAATGCTCTCCGAGAGCTCTATGACGGGGGCTGCTAGCTTGCTCGCTATGCCCTTTTTGGAGCCCAAAATCGAACATTTTCTACAGTTTCGAGCCATTTTTCTATTTTTACTATGTTTTTTTGTCCTGAATCGTACGTCGCGAGTTGTTAAAAGGACGACAACCTTTCTCGCGGGACATTAAAGGGCCCTACAACGCGTCGATTGTGCCCTCAACATGACGGATGCGATCTCTCTAGGCTAGGACTGTTAACCGTTAACACATGAAGGAATTGTGCCCTCAACATGACGGATGTGATCATACCCGCACTAATGCACCGAAAACCATCAGAACTCCGAAGTTAAGTGTGCTTGGGCGAGAGTAGTACTAGGATGGGTGACCCCCTGGGAGGTCCTCGTGTTGCACCCCCCGTTTCAATTTTTTTTTGCTCCGGTTAGGGTTGCCAAGATACTTTATCCACCACATTTCTATTATTGAATCCCACGGCACCTTGGTCAAGACAACTTCGCTCCACGTGGAGGCTGGGCCAACAAACCGAGGGCGTAGGGCTTGTGACCAGGTCTCCTTCGCTCCGGTGCCAATAATTTTTGAATGTAATGAGTTACGTGGCGCACAGCATACCGTTGCAAAGCCCTCCAAGAGCTCTACGACAGGGGTAGCCAGCTTGCTCGTTGTGCCCATTTTTGGAGCCCAAAATCGAATGTTTTCATCAGATTCGGGCCAATTTTCTTATTTAGCTCTGTTTTTCCATCCCGGATCGTGCGTCATGAGATGTTAAAAGGACGACAACCTTACTCGTGGGACATTAGAGGGACGTACAATGCGTCGATATCACGTCTTGCGAGGATGCTGCATTGTTGAAGAGGATGGGTTATCGTTAAGCCCATTGGGCCTTCTAAATGGGCTATCTCTCTATGCTGGGACTGTGAACCGTTAACACATAAAGGAATTGTGCCCTCAACATGACGATGCGATCATACCAGTACTAATGCACCGGATCCCTTCAGAACACCGAAGTTAAGCGTGCTTGTGAGAAAGTTGTACTAGGATGGGTGACCCCCTTGGAAATCCTCGTGTTGCACCCCCCTTTTCAATTTTTTTTGCTCCAGTTAGGGTTGCCAAGATACTTTATCCACCACATTTCTATTATCGAATTCCACGGCACCTTGGGAAGGACAACTTCGCAACACGTGGAGGCTGGGCCAGCAAACCGAGGGCGTAGGGCTTGTGACCAGGTCTCCGTCGCTCCGGTGCCCATAACTTTTGATCCGTAAGGAGTTACGCAGCGCACAGTATACCGTTGTAAAGCTCTCCGAGAGCTCTATGTCGAGGGCAGCTAGCTTGCTCGTTGTGCCCTTTTTGGAGCCCAAAATCGAATGTTTTCATTATTTTCGGGCCACTTTTCTTATTTTGCTCTATTTTTTGATCCCGGATCATACGTCGTGAGCTGTTAAAAGGACAACAACCTTTCTCGCAGGACATTAGAGCGCCTTACAATGCGTCGATATCACGTCTTACGAGGATGATGCGTTGTTGAAGCGGATGGGTTGTCGTTAAGCACATTGGGCCTTCTGAATGGGCCATCTCTCTAGGATGGGACTGTAAACCATTAACACAAAAAGGAATTGTGCCCTCAACATGACGGGTGCGATCATACCGGCACTAATGCACCGGATCCCATCAGAACTCCGAAGTAAGCGTGCTTGGGCGAGAATAGTACTAGGATTGGTTACCCCCTGGGAAGTCATCGTGTTGTACCCCCCTTTTCAATGTTTTTTGCTCCAGTTAGGGTTGCCAAGATGCTTTATCCACCACATTTCTATTATCGAATCCCACGGCACCTTGGGCAAGACAATTTCGATTCACGTGGAGGCTAGGCCAGCAAACCGAGGGCGTAGTGCTTGTGACCAGGTCTCCGTCGCTCCGGTGCCCGTAACTTTTGATCCGTAACGAGTTACGCGCCGTACAGCATACCGTTGCAAAGCTCTCTAAGAGCTCTATGACGGGGGCAGCCAGCTTGCTCACTATGCCCTTTTTGGAGCCCAATATCGAACGTTTTAATCAGTTTCGGCCTATTTTTCTTATTTAGCTTTATTTTTTCTTCCCGGATCGTACGTCATGAGCTGTTAAGAGGACAACAACCTTACTCGCGGGAAATTAGAGGACCCTACATCGTGTCGACATCACGTCTTGCGAGGATGCTGTGTTGTTGAAGTGGATAGGTTGTCGTTAAGCCCATTGGGCCTTCTGAATGAGCCATCTCTCTTGGCTGGGACG
The DNA here is from genome assembly GCA_037974665.1 of Ehretia macrophylla. Taxonomy (NCBI): domain Eukaryota; kingdom Viridiplantae; phylum Streptophyta; class Magnoliopsida; order Boraginales; family Ehretiaceae; genus Ehretia; species Ehretia macrophylla. Next base: position 15,274,192 of record CM075771.1, on the reverse strand, counting down.
GTGAACCATTAACACATAAAGGAATTATGCCCTCAAAATAACTGGTGCGATCATACCAGCACTAATGCACCGGATCCCATCAGAACTCCGAAGTTAAGCGTGCTTGGGCGAGAGTTGTACTAGGATGGGTGACCCCCTGGGAAATCATCGTGTTGCACCCCCTTTTTCAATTTTTTTTGCTCCGGTTAGGGTTGCCAAGATACTTTATCCACCACATTTTTATTATCGAATCCCACGGCACCTTGGGCAAGACAACTTCGCTTCACGTAGAGGTTGGGCCAGCAAACCGATGGCGTAGGGCTTGTGACCAGGTCTCCTTCGCTCCGGTGCCCATAACTTTTGATCCGTAAGGAGTTACGCGGTGCACAGCATACCGTTGCAAAGCTCTCCGAGAGCTCTACGATGGGGCAGCCAGCTTACTCGCTGTGCCCTTTTTGGAGCCCAAAATTGAATGTTTTCATCCGTTTCGGGCCACTTTTTTAATTTAGCTCTATTTTTTCGTCCCGGATCGTGCGTCGTGAGCTATTAAATGGACGACAACCTTACTCGCGGGACATTAGAAGGCCCTACAATGCGTCACAATCATGTCTTGCGAGGATGCTACGTTGTTGAAGCGGATGGGTTGTCATTAAGCCCATTGGGCCTTCTGAATGGGCCATCTCTTTATGCTGGGACTGTGAACCGTTAACACATAAAGGAATTGTGCCCCCAACATGACGGGTGCGATCATACATGCACTAATGCACCGGATCCCATCAGAACTTCGAAGTTAAGCATGCTTGGGCGAGAGTAGTACTAGGATGTGTGACCCCCTGGGAAGTCCTCGTGTTGCACCACCATTTTCAATTTTTTTTGATCTGGTTAGGGTTGCCAGGATACTTTATCCACCACATTTCTATCATCGAATCCCATGGCACCCTGGGCAAGACAACTTCGCTTCACGTGGAGGCTGGGCCAACAAACCGAGGGCGTAGGGCTTATGACCAAGTGTCCGTCGCTCCGGTGCCCATAACTTTTGATCCTTAAGGAGTTACGCGGTGGACAGTTTACCGTTGCAAAGCTCTCCGAGAGCTCTATGATGGGGGCAGCTAGCTTGCTCGCTGTGCCCTTTTTGGAGCCCAATATCGAACATTTTCAATAGTTTTGGGCCACTTTTCTATTTTTGCTCTGTTTTTCCATCCTGAATCATACGTCGTGAGATGTTAAAAGGACGACAACCTTACTCTCAGGACATTAGATGGTCCTACAATGCGTCAATATCACGTCTTGCGAGGATGCTACGTTGTTCAAGCGGATGGGATGTCGTTAAGCCCATAGGGCCTTCTGAATTGGCATCTCTCTAGGCTGGGACGGTGAACCGTTAACACATAAAGGAATTGTGCCCTCAACATGATAGGTGCAATCATTCCAGCATTAATGCACCGGATCCCATCCGAACTCCGAAGTTAAGCGTGCTTGGGCGAGAGTTGTACTAGGATGGGTGACCACTTAGGAAGTCCTCATGTTGCACCCCCCTTTTCAATTTTTTTTTGCTCTAGTTAGGGTTGCCAAGATACTTTATCCACCACATTTCTATTATCAAATCCCACGACACCTTGGGCAAGACAACTTCGCTTCACGTGGAGGCTGGGCCAGCAAACCGAGGGCGTAGGGCCTTTGACCAGGTCTCATTCGCTCTGGTGCCCATAACTTTTGATCCGTAAGGAGTTCCGCGGCGTACAAGATATCGTTGCGAAGCTCTCCAAGAGCTCTACGACAGGGGCCCAAAATCGCACGTTTTCATCAGTTTCGGGCCACTTTTCTTATTTAGCTCTGTTTTTCCATCCCGTATCGTGCGTCGTGAGCTGTTAAAAGGACGACAACCTTACTCGCGGGACATTAGAGGGCTGTACAATGAGTCAATTTCACGTCTTACGAGGATGCTGTGTTGTTGAAGCGGATGGGTTGTCGTTAAGCCCATTGGGCTTTCTAAATGGGCCATCTCTCTAGGCTGGGACTGTGAACCATTAACACATAAAGAATTGTGCCCTCAACATGACGATGCAATCATACCAGCACTAATGCACCGGATCCCTTCAGAACTCCGAAGTTAAGCGTGCTTGTGAGAGAGTAGTACTAGGATGGGTAACCCCCTTGTAAGTCATCGTGTTGCACCCCCCTTTTCAATTTTTTTTGCTCCAGTTAGGGTTGCCAAGATACTTTATCCACCACATTTCTATTATCGAATTCCACGGCACCTTAGTCAGGACAACTTCGCTACACGTGGAGGCTGGGCCAGCAAACCGAGGGCGTAAGGGTAGTGGCCAGGTCTCCGTCGCTCCGGTGCCCATAACTTTTGATCGGTAAGAAGTTACGCGGTGCACAGCATACCATTGGAAAGCTCTCCGAGAGCTCTATGACGGGGGCAGATAGCTTGCTCGATGTGCCCTTTTTGGAGCCCAAAATTGAACTTTTCATAAGTTTTGGGCCACTTTTCTAATTTTGCTCTGTTTTTCGATCCCGGATCATACGTCGTGAGCTGTTAAAAGGACAACAACCTTTCTCGCAGGACATTAGAGGGACTTACAATACGTCGATATCACGTGTTACGAGGACGATGTGTTGTTGAAGCGGATGGGTTGTCGTTAAGCACATTGGGCCTTCTGAATGGGCCATCTCTCTAGGCTGGGACTGTAAACCATTAACACAAAAAGGAATTGTGCCCTCAACATGACGGGTGCGATCATTCCGGCACTAATGCACCGGATCCCATTAGAACTCCGAAGTAAGCGTGCTTGGGGGAGAATAGTACTAGGATGGGTTACCCCATGGGAAGTCATCGTGTTGCACCCCCCATTTCAATTTTTTTTGCTCTAGTTAGGGTTGCCAAGATGCTTTATCCACCACATTTCTATTATCGAATCCCACGGCACCTTGGGCAAGACAATTTCGATTCACGTGGAGGCTAGGCCAGCAAACCGAGGGCGTAGTGCTTGTGACCAGGTCTCCGTCGCTCCGGTGCCCGTAACTTTTGATCCGTAACGAGTTACGCGCCGTACAGCATACCGTTGCAAAGCTCTCTAAGAGCTCTATGACGGGGGCAGCCAGCTTGCTCACTATGCCCTTTTTGGAGCCCAAAATCGAACGTTTTCATCAGTTGCGCCCCATTTTTCTTATTTAGCTCTATATTTTCGTCCCGGATCGTACGTCATGAGCTGTTAAGAGGACAACAACCTTACTCGTTGGAAATTAGAGGACCCTACATCGCGTCGACATCACGTCTTGCGAGGATGCTGTGTTGTTGAAGTGGATGGGTTGTCGTTAAGCCCATTGGGCCTTCTGAATGAGCCATCTCTCTAGGCTGGGACGGTGAACCATTAACACATAAAGGAATTATGGACTCAAAATGACGGGTACGATCATATCAGCACTAATGCACCGGATCCCATCAGAACTCCGAAGTTTAGCGCGCTTGGGTGAGAGTTGTACTAGGATGGGTGACACCCTGCGAAGTCCTCGTGTTGCACCCCCTTTTTCAATTTTTTTTGCTCCGGTTAGGGTTGCCAAGATACTTTATCTACCACATTTTTTTTATCGAATCCCACGGCACCTTGGGCAAGACAACTTCGCTTCACGTGGAGGTTGGGCCAGCAAACCGATGGCGTAGGGCTTGTGACCAGGTCTCCTTCACTCCGGTGCCCATAACTTTTGATCCGTAAGGAGTTACGCGGCGCACAGCATACCGTTGCAAAGCTCTCCGAGAGCTCTACGATGGGGCAGCCAGCTTGCTCGCTGTGCCCTTTTTGGAGCCCAAAATTGAACGTATTCATCCGTTTCGGGCCACTTTTCTAATTTAGCTATATTTTTCCCTCCCGGATCGTGTGTCGTGAGCTATTAAATGGACGACAACCTTACTTGCGAGACATTAGAGGGCCCTACAACGCGTCACTATCACGTCTTGCTAGGATGCTGCGTTGTTGAAGCGGATGGGTTGTCATTAAGCCCATTGGGCCTTCTGAATGGGCCATCTCTTTACGCTGGGACTGTGAACCGTTAACACATAAAGGAATTGTGCCCCAACATGACGGGTGAGATCATACATGCACTAATGCACCGCATCCCATCAGAACTCCGAAGTTAAGCATGCTTGGGCGAGAGTAGTACTAGGATGGGTGACCCCCTCGGAAGTCCTCGTGTTGCACCCCCATTTTCAATTTTCTTTGCTCCGGTTAGGGTTTCCAAGATGCTTTATCCACCACATTTTTATTATCGAATCCCACGGCACCTTGGGCAAGACAACTTCGCTTCACGTGGAGGCTGGGCCAGCAAACCGAGGGCGTAGGGCTTGTGACCAGGTCTCCTTCACTCCGGTGCCCATACCTTTTGATCCGTAAGGAGTTTCGCGGCGTACAACATATCGTTACAAAGCTCCCCGAGAGCTCTACGACGGGGGCAGCCAGGTTGCTCGCTGTGCCCATTTTTGGAGCCCAAAATCGAACGTTTTCATCAGTTTCGGGCTACTTTTCTTATTTAGCTATGTTTTTGGGTCCCGGATCGTACGTCGTGAGCTGTTAAGCGGACAAAAACCTTACTTGCGGGACATTAGAGGTCCCTACAATTTGTCGATATCAGGTCTTGCGAGGATGCTGCATTGTTGAAGCGGATGGGTTGTCGTTAAGCCCATTTGGGCTTCTGAATGGGCCATCTCTCTAGGCTGGGACTGTGAACCGTTAACAGATAAATGAATTACGCCCTCAACAAGACGGGTGCGATCATACCAGAACTAATTCACCGGCTCCGATCAGAACTCCGAAGTTAAGCGTGCTTGGGCAAGAGTAGTACTATGATGGGTGACCCCTTGGGAAGTCCTCGTGTTGCACCCCCCATTTCAATTTTTTTTGCTCCGGTTAGGGTTGCCAAGATACTTTATCCACCACATTTCTATTATTGAATCCCACGGCCCTTGGGCAAGTCAACTTCGCTTCACGTCGAGGCTGGGCAAGCAAACCGATGGCGTAGGTCTTGTGACCAGGTCTCCTTCGCTCTGGTGCCCATAACTTTTGATCCGTAAGGAGTTATGCGGTGCACAGCATACCGTTGCAAAGCCCTCCGAGAGCTCTACGATGGGACCAGGTAGCTTGCTCGTTGTGTCCTTTTTGGAGGCCAAAATCGAATGTTTTCATCAGTTTCGGGCCATTTTTCTGATTTTTTCTCTATTTTTCCGCCCCGGATCGTACGCCGTGAGCTGTTAAAAGGACAACAACCTTACTCGCGGGAAATTATAGGGCCCTTCAATGCATCAACATCACGTCTTGCTAGGATGCTGCGTTCTTGAAGCGGATGGGTGGTCGTTAAGCCCATTGGGCTCTCTGAATGGGCCATTTCTCTAGGCTGGGAATGTGAACCGTTAACACAAAAATAAATTGTGCCATCAACCTGACGGGTGCGATCATACCAGCACTAATGCACCGGATCCCATCAAAACTCCGAAGTTAAGCGTGCTTGGGCGAGAGTAGTGCTAGTATGGGTGACCCCCTGGGAAGTCGTTGTTTTTACCCCCCTTTTCAATTTTTTTTGCTCCGGTTAGGGTTGCCAAGATACTTTATCCACCACATTTCTAGTATCGATTCCCATGGCACCTTGGGCAAGACAACTTCGCTTCACGTGGAGGTTGGGCCAGCAAACCGAGGGCGTAGGGCTTGTGACCAGGTCTCCGTCGCTTCGGTGCCCATAACTTTTGATCTGTAAGGAGTTACGTAGCGTACAACATACCGTTGCAAAGCTCTCCGAGAGCTCTATGACAGGTGCACCTTGCTGGCTTGCTGTGCCATTTTTGGATCCCAAAATAGAACATTTTCATTAGTTTCGGGCCACTTTTCTATTTTTCCTATGTTTTTTCGTGACGGATCGTACGTCGTGAGCTGTTAAAAGGACAACAACCTTACTCGATGGACATTAGAGGGCCCTACAACGCATCGATATCATGTCTTGCGAGGATACTGCATTGCTGAAGTGGATGTGTTATCGTTAAGCCCATTCGGCCTTTTGAATGGGCCATCTCTCTAGGCTGGGACTGTGAACCATTAACACATGAAGGAATTGCGCCCTCACCATGACAGGTGCGATCATACCAGCACTAACGCACCAACGCACCGGATCCCATCAGAACTCCAAAGTTAAGAGTGCTTGGGTGAGAGTAGTACTAGGATGGGTGACCCACTGGGAAGTCCTCGTGTTGCACCCCCATTTTCAAATTTTTTTGCTCCGGTTAGGGTTGCCAAGATACTTTATCCACCACATTTCTATTATTGAATACCATGGCACCTTGGGCAAGACAACTTCGCTTCAAGTGGACGCTGGGCTAGCAAACCGAGGGCGTAGGGCTTGTGACCTGGTCTCCTACGCTCCAGTGCCCATAACTTTTGATCCGTAGGCAGTTACGCGGTGCACAGCATACCGTTGCAAAGCACTCCGAGAGTTCAACGACGGGGGCAACCAGCTTGCTTGCTGTGTCCATTTTTGGAGCCCAAAATTGAACGTTTTCATCAATTTTGGGACACTTTTCTTATTTTGCCCTGTTTTTCCGTCCCGGATCGTGCGTCGTGAGCTGTTAAAAGGACGACAACCTTACACTTTGTACATTAGAGGGCCCTACAATGTATCGATATCACGTCTGGTGAGGATGCTGCGTTGTTGAAGCGGATGGGTTGTCGTTAAGCCCAATGGGCCTTTTGAATGGGCCATCTCACTAGGCTGGAACTGTGAACCGTTAACACATAAAGAAATTGTGCCCTCAACAAGACGGGTGCGATCATACCAGCACTAATGTGCAGGATCCCATCAGAACTCCGAAGTTAAGCGTGCTTGGGCGAGAGTAGTACTAGGATGGGTGACCCCCTGGGAAGTCCTCGTGTTGCACCCCCTTTTCAATTTTTTTTGCTCCAGTTAGTGTTGCCAAGATACTTTATCCATCACATTTCTATTATCGAATGCCACAGCACCTTGGGCAAGACAACTTTGCTTCACGTGGAGGCTGGGCCAGCAAACCGAGGATGTAGGGCTTGTGACCGGGTCTCCGTCGCTCCGGTGCTCATAACTTTTGATTCGTAAGGAGTTACGCAGCGCATAGCATACCGTTGCAAAGCTCTCCGAGAGCTGTATGATGGGGGCAACAAGTTTGCTTGTTGTGCCATTTTTGGAGCCCAAAATCAAATGTTTTCATCAGTTTCGGGCCACTTTTCTATTTTTGCTCTGTTTTTCTGTACCGGATCGTACGTCGTGAGCAGTTAAAAGGACGACAACCTTACTCGCGGGACATTAGAGGGCCCTACAACGCATAGATATCACATCTTGCGAGGATGCTGCGTTGTTGAAGCGGATGGGTTGTCTTTAAGCCCATTGGGCCTTTTAAATCAGCCATCTCTCTAAGCTGGGACGGTAAACCATTAACACATAAAGGAATTATGCCCTCAAAATGACGGGTGCGATCATACCAGTACTAATGCACCGGATCTCATCAGAACTCCGAAGTTAAGCGTGCTTTGGCGAGAGTAGTACTAGGATGGGTGACCCCCTGGGAAGTCATCGTGTTGCACCGCCCTTTTCAATTGTTTTTGCTCCGGTTAGGGTTGCCAAGATACTTTATCCACCACATTTTTATTATCGAATCCTACTGCACCTTTGGCAAGAAAACTTTGTTTCACGTGGAGGCTGGGCCAGAAAACCGAGGGCGTAGGGCTTGTGACCAGGTCTCCTTCGCTCCGGTGCCCATAACTTTTGATCCGTAAGGAGTTACGCGACGTACAGCATACCGTTGCAAATCTCTCTGAGAGCTCTACAACGGGGGCTGCTAGCTTGCTCGCTATGCCCTTTTCGGAGCCCAAAATCAAACGTTTTTATCAGTTTCAGGCCACTTTTCTATTTTTGCTCTATTTTTCCTTCCTGTATCGTACGTCGAGAGCTGTTAAAAGAATGACAACCTTTCTCGCAGGACATCAGAGGGCCCTACAACGTGTCGATATCACGTCTTGCGAGGATGCTGCATTGTTGAAGCGGATGGGTTGTTGTTAAGCCCATTGGGCCTTCTGAATGGGCCATCTCTCTAGGCTGGGACTGCGAACCGTTAACACGTAAAGGAATTGTGCCCTCAACATGACGGGTGCGATCCTACCAGTACTAATGGACCGGATCCTATCAGAACTTCAAAGTTAAGCGTGCTTGAGTGAGAGCAGTACTAGGATGGGTGACCCCCTGGGAAGTCCTCGTGTTGCACCCCCTTTTTCAATTTTTTTTGCTCCTGTTAGGGTTGCCAAGATACTTTATCCACCACATTTCTATTATCGAATCCCACGGCACCTTGGGCAAGACCACTTCGCTTCACGTGGAGGCTAGGCCAGCAAACCGAGGGCGCAGGGCTTGTGACCAGGTCTCCATCGCTCCGGTGCCCACAACTTTTGATTCGTAAGGAGTTACGTGACGCACAGCATACCATTGCAAAGCTCTCCAAGAGCTCTACGATGGGGGCAGCAAGCTTGCTTGCTGTGCCTTTTTTGGAGCCCAAAATCGAACGTTTTCGTCAATTTTGGGCCACTTTTCTATTTTTGCTCTGTTTTTCCGTTCCAGATTATACGTCGTGAGCTGTTAAAATGATGAAAACCTTACTCGCAGGATATTAGAGGGCCGTACAACCCATCGATATCACGTCTTGCGAGGATGATGCGTTGTTGAAGCAGATAGGTTATCGTTAAGCCCATTGGGCCTTCTGAATGAGCCATCTTTCTAGGCTGGGACGGTGAACCATTAATACATAAAGGAATTGTGCTCTCAAAATGACGGGTGTGATCATACCAGCACTAATGCACCGGATCCCATCAAAACTCTAAAGTTAAGCGTGCTTGGGCGAGAGTAGTACTAGGATGGGTGACCCCCTCGGAAGTCCCCGTGTTGCACACCTCTTTTCCATTTTTTTTGCTCCGGTTAGGGTTGCCAAGATACTTAATCCATCACATTTCTATTATCGAATCCCACGGAACCTTGGGCAAGACAACTTCACTTCACGTGAAGGCTGGGCTAGCAAACCGAGGGCGTAGGGCTTGTGACCAGCACTCTGTCGCTTCGGTGCCCATAACTTTTTATACGTAAGGTGTTATGCGGCGCACAACATACCGTTGCAAAGCTCTCTGAGAACTCTACGACGGGGGCAGCTAGCTTGCTCGTTGTACCCTTTTTGGAGCCCAAAATCGAACGTTTTCATCAGTTTCGATCCACTTTTCTATTTTTGCTTTGTTTTTCTGTCCTGGATCGTACGTCGTGAGCTGTTAAAAGGACGACAACCTTTCTCGCGGGGTATTAGAGGGCCCTACAATGCGTCGATATCACGTCTTGCGAGGATGATGCGTTGTTGAAGCAGATGGGTTGTCGTTAAGCACATTGGGCCTTCTGAATGGGCCATCTCTCTAGGCTGGGAATGTGAACCGTTAACACATAAAGGAATTGTGCCCTCAACATGACGGGTGCAATCATACCAGCACTAATGCACCAGATCCCATCAGAACTCCGAAGTTAAGCGTGTTTGGGCGAGAGTAGTACTAGGATGGGTGACCCCCTGGGAAGTCCTCGTGTTGCACCTCCTTTTTCAATTTTTTTTGCTCCTTTTAGGGTTACCAAGATACTTTATCCACCACATTTCTATTATCGAATCCCACAGCACCTTGGGCAAGACAACTTCGCTTCACGTGGAGGCTGGGCCAGCAAACCGAGGGCGTAGGGCTTGTGACCAAGTCTCCGTCGCTCCAGTGCCCATAACTTTTGATCTGTAAGGAGTTACGCAGCGCACAACATACCGTTGCAAAGCTCTCCTAGAGCTCTACGACTAGGGCAGCAAGCATGCTTGCTATGCCCTTTTTTGAGCCCAAAATCTAACGTTTTCATCAGTTTTGGGCCATTTTTCTATTTTTGCACTTTTTTTCCGTTCCGGATCGTACATCTTGAGCTGTTAAAAGGACAACAACCTTACTCGCAGGACATTAGAGGGCCTTACAACGCGTCAATATCACGTCTTGCGAGGATGCTGCGTTGTTGAAGCGAATGGGTTGTCATTAAGCCCATTGGTCCTTCTGAATGAGCCATCTCTCTAGGCTGGGACTGGGAACCGTTAACACATAATGGTATTGTGCCCTCAAAATGAAGGGGGCGATCATACCAGCAATTATGCACCGGATCCCACCAGAACTCCGAAGTTAAGCATGCTTGGGCGAGAGTAGTACTAGGATGGGTGACCCCCTGGGAAGTCCTCGTGTTGCACCCCCATTTTAATTTTTTTTTGCTCCGGTTAGGGTTGCCAAGATGCTTTATCCACCACATTTCTATTATCGAATCCCACTGCTCCTTGGGCAAGACAACTTCGCTTCACGTGGAGGCTGGGCCAGCAAACCAAGGGCGTAGGGCTTGTGCCCAGGTCTCCGTCGTTCTGGTGCGCATAACTTTTGATTCGTAAGGAGTTACGCGGTGCATAGCACACCATTGCAAAGCTCTCCGAGAGCTCTATGACGGGGGAAGTTAGCTTGCTCGCTGTACCCATTTTTGGAGCCCAAATTCGAATGTTTTCATCAGTTTTGGGCCACTTTTCTTACTTTGCTCTATTTTTCCGTCCCAGATCGTATGTCGTGAGATGTTAAAAGGACAACAACCTTACTCGCGGGACATTAGAGGGCCTTACAACGCATCGATATCACGTCTTTCGTGGATGCTACATTGTTGAAGTAGATGGGTGGTCGTTAAGCCCATTGGGCCTTTTGAATGGGCCATCTCCCTAGGCTGGGACTGTAAACCGTTGACACATAAAGGAATTGTGCCCTCAACATGACGAGTGCGATCATACTAGGACTAATGCACCGGATCCCATCAAAACTCCGAAGTTAAGCGTGCTTGGGCGAGAGTAGTACTAGGATGGGTGACCCCCTGGGAAAGGCTCGTGTTGGGCCCGTTTTTCAATTTTTTTTCCTCCGGTTTGGATTGACAAGATACTTTATCAACCACATTTCTATTATCTAATCCCACGGCATCTTGGGCAAGACAACTTCGCTGCACGTGGAGGCTGGGCTAGCAAACCGAGGGCGTAGGGCTTGTGACCAAGTCTCCGTCGCTCCGTTGCCCATAACTTTTGATCCGTAAGGAGTTACACGGCGCACATCATACCGTTGCAAAGCTCTTCAGGAGCTCTACGACGGGGGCAGCTAGCTTGCTCGTTGTGCCCTTTTTGGAGCCTAAAATCGAACGTTTTCATTAGTTTCAGGCCATTTTTCTATTTTTGCTATGTTTTTCCGCCCCGAATCGTACGTCGTGAGCTGTTAATAGGACGACAACCTTTCTCGCTGGACATTAGAGGGCCCTACATTGCGTCGATATCACACCTTGCGAGGATGCTACGTTGTTGAAGCGGATGGGTTGTCGTTAAGCCCATTGGGCCTTCTGAATGGGCCATCTCTCTAGGTTGGGACTGTGAACCGTTAACACATAAAGAAATTGTGCCCTAAATGTGAGGCCCGACCTCGAATAACGTGTGTTACCTTGATTTACGTGCCATAGACCCCTAATTATGACCGACCTTGGATTACGTGTCCTGTCTTGGTTTTCGTGCATAGCTCGTCATACGTGTGAGACCTCGATTTGAGTGCGATACCTCGTTTCGTGTGCCCTAATCTAGATTTACGTGTCTTGACCTAGGTTTAAGAATTGTGTTCGTTTTGTGTGCCATGCATTGAATTATGTGCATTCATTTAGGGTTGCGTGCATTTACTTGGAAAACGTGCGTTCGTCTCGTAGTTCGTGTCCTATCTCGTAGTGCGTGCCCTAGACCTAGGAAAGCGTGCCCTCACGCTAAACAAGAAAGCATCTTACACTAAGCACTAGGTCATTAAATAATCCTGCAAAATCCACTAACTATTATTAAATTACTAATTCAACCCACTAGAAGACAAAATATCACAAAAAGCTAGACTTTCCTTATTCTTTATTCTTTATTCTTTTTGCACTTTCAACACACAATTAAATAATGCTCAAAGATGACCAAAAAAATCAGATTTTTGATGCCTTGGCCGACCACTTTGAGAGCCTTGTGCTTGCTTTGCATAATTCAAATCTCATTCCTAACATTTTATGTCATTCTAAGACACAAATGCAAAAAAAATTGCTTAAAACCTCCTCAAACTCCACCATTCTCGACATTGCCCCCTTGCCCATGCTAAACACTTCAAAATTTAAGCATCTTGAAGACACAAATCTGAAAATTGCAAGCCCCTAGGCCGACAATGCTCATTTGCCCATCAAAACTCTTATTTTTCTTCATTTCTCATTTCTTTTAATTTTTCTCTCTCTCCCTCTCATTCTTCTCTCTCAATCTCGGTTTTGGCTGAGTTTCTTCATCCCTTAGCTCATCTTCATCATCCTATGGTGCATCAAGACAAACAACAAGCAAAGGAACTCAACCAAGCTAGCTAAGTTGCAAGAATCACACATGCAAACCCTTTGAGTCACCATTTCGGCCTTGGTGAGTTTGCTAGCTTCCATTTTTTTTCTTCTTGTTCTAACCACATGCATGTACTAAGAGTGTCACGCCCCAACTCGACCCCACCTACAATCAGTCAGGACGCAACGGAATTCCGGCAGTATAACGACAGTAATTAAGACACCGAGGCTCTACAATCATCTCCTCAATTAAGTTAACAACATACAACACATCCATATTACACAATAATCATTCTTCAACATTCCAATCATAGTTATACGCCTCCGTTCCAACTTAATACATAGGCTATACATACATTTCAAAATAGATTATACAAAACATTATTTTACAACAACTAAGATAATCTCATGGCAATGACTCCTGCACATAAGACTCATCCACATACCACACATTTCTCTCTTCAGGAGGCACATACCCGTAGTCAAAATCAGTAACACCTGCATGCATGCAATAATAGAGAGTGAGCTTATATAAAATAAGCCCAATGAGGATCCGATAGATCTCGAGCAAGGTCTACTAAACTCTTTGAAATAATCCATTAAGTCAGTAAACACAGATAACATCAATAATACTATCATCACATAACTATATGACCATTCAATAAAGGATACTCTCTCTAGTTGGTGTAGCTCCAAACGCCATCACGATCTCAACCATTCTTCTTGTAACTCCCTATTACTCACGCACCCGAGGTACCTCACTAGCCCCTCCCTCCATGACACCTCCGTCATGCGAGCTGGGGGTAGCCTCTGGCAGTCATGCCGTTATCAACCCGACAGCCCAACTCTGCCTGAGAGGTGGCACACACATACCAAGACTCCATAATCATCAATCATCAATCAATCATCATTTATTCATCATTGATAGCATCAATTATCATTTAAGCAACAATAACTTAGTTAGATGACAAAGTAGGCCATCTAACCGGACATGCATTATATACACAATTAAACCCTAAATTACTCATCAACAACTCACCATTCAACACTCAAACACCACCCAATCATTTAAAGGCATCGTTCAAGAAATTAAATAATGACAACCTAAACTTCAAAAATTCATAACTTACATTCTACTAACCCAAACATTGCCAAATCAATTTCTATCACTCACCCATTGAACCTACTACATTAGCCCTCCTGGAAATCCATAATAACACCTCCAAATCATGCCCGATAACCCTAAAACCCTAGGATGTCTTGGCTGAATTTTTTGGATTTTCACACGAACAATGTAATCGAAAATTCGGCATTACAACAACGCTAACACGTAATTATCAAGTATTTAGAAATCGACGGCAATCGATTTCGATCAACACAACTCAATTTAATCAACATTGAACAAATTAATCAAATTTAAATACCCGAAAAAATAAAAATTATGCTACATCTCACAGAAACTCGTAGTATTACCACTAAACGATCCCTAGCATGCAAGGAGCAATAATCTAACATCAGATTACAAATCTAACGGTTCAATAATCATTTATACGCATAAACACAAATTATGAGTTTTGAGATCTAGAATTTTTCTCTCACCTTTGATGTGTTTTGATGCAATAAATGTGTAGAATGGATGCCAAACAATCAATTTCAAGCTTTGAATCACTCAATTCGGCTTTGAAATGCAAAATCTATGAGAAAAATACTTTGAAAATGCCTTCATCTTTCTCCTCCAAGGAACCACGGTTTTGTGTGTGTTTTTGGTGGTGTTTTGCTTTGTTTTTAATGTGTGTTGATAATATATTAAGCAAAGGTCAAATAAATAAACGAAAGTCAAAGTGGAAACTAATTATTTTTAGTGTTTTCTTGACTTTAAATGCATTTTCTTGATCACCAATGTTCAAAACAATTATTCAACACCCAAGCTAGCTCAAGTAGGTTAGTTTTAGGTGACAAGAAGTTTTACAATCAAACAATTTCACCCGAGTCGGCTTAAAACTCGATTTTCGCAAAAGTCGCTGTAAAAACCCTAATAAATTCTTAAGCCGATTTTAAAACCGTTTTAATCAAACACAGGTCTATTAAAGTCCGTGGTCTAGGTCTAGAAGGGTTAAAAAGACAAGTTTCAAAATTTTAGCGGACGTGTTTCGAAAATACTATTCACTAAAAATCGACGATAAAATTTCTGATCCCGTTTTTTATGAAAATTTCATGAATGCACATTTAGCACGTATTAGGAGTATTGACATCAAAATTATAACATTCTAGGTCATATAGCACATAAACAGGTCAAATGCACGCAAAACGAGATAAAACACGTAAATTGAGTTAAAGCAGAAAAGTGGGGTTTCACAAAGAGCTTGGTCACTAAGCTAGGAAAAATAAAGAAAATCAAGTTGGAATCTCGGCTAAGCAAAGAAGAAGAAGAAATTTGTGCTTCAACAAGTTTTGTGCATCTTCTTGTTGATTTGCTAAGGTGAGGGCTAAAACCTTTTGAAAATCCTTCAAAAATCCACATGCATGCTTATAAATGTATGTCTTTGCTTCTGTACTTGAGTTATATGTTCGTTCATAAGCTTTTACAACCATGCATGGCAAGATTTTGGCTTGAAGATGATGATAGGTGAAATCAGATTGTGTGACAGCTCTCTGACCTGTTGTTTCGAGGTGAGTTTGGCTAGGAAAATGATGTTGAAAATGCATGAAAATTGGTAGGTAACTAGTTTTACCAGTTTTGAACATTTTCTGTAGAAATAGGCCAAAGCTAATTTCGACTCTAAAGTCCTCAAAATGGAAAATCATTAAAATGTGTCCAAATCTGGAAATCTGGAAAAATGAAGCAGGTTTTGGCAGATGCACTGACCTTGTAGAACGAACCATATTTGACTTAGTAAACGATGTCCAAAATGCATTAAATTTGGTGTACTTCTAGGTTTTTCAGTTATGGACATTTTTGTCAAAATGGACTAAGGCTAAATCTGACCCTAAGGACCTCAAAAATGACCATTATTGAAATGTATGCAAATCTGGACAGATTTGTGCAATCCCACTGTTTTGGCTATAACTATTGATCTCGAACTCCAAATGATGCAAGGTTTGTTTCTGATTTTAGTTCAATTATTAAGCTTTAATTTGAAATCTTATTCAATGTAATTGGAGATTGATTGCTTGACTCAATGATTGTGAGAATACAGCCTATTGCAGTGAGGGTTTCACTTAGTTATATGCTTAGAAATTTGTTGTAACTTCTCTTGTGGTATTAATTGCTTTGGATTGTGGCATTGGGATGTTATGTGGACTGTTTTGAGTGCTTGGGGATGTTTGGATTAATTGATGCTTGGCTTGAGATTGATTTTGAGTTGACTTGGGGCTTAATTGCACGGGTAAGCACGAAATGGAAACCCTAGTGACTAGGCGAACTTGCTAAGTGTTGAACCTTTGAATATTGAGTGTAATTATATGTTTAGTAGGCTGCCCGTAGTTTCCTTATAGCCCTAAATGTGATATTGATTCGTTGCATGTTGACAAATAGGCCTTTCTTGCATCCGAGCCCACGTAGATGTTGTTGCATGTTGAATAATCTTAATATTTGATTACGTGGACTTTGAAATGAGTCATATGATTTGATTTACATGTGTTACATGGCTGCCCGTTTAATGTTCATATAACTCCATACGCTTTTCAAGTGAAATTACTTGTCTATTCGTGCCTCGCTTGTTTACTTGTCAATGTGCAATCTTATGACTGTCCGGAGGCAACCTACTTTGTTGTCCTCCTAATGTGATATATTAAATGTCATAAATGTGCATTGCATACAATGTTGCAACCTTTCAGTCTGGCGTGGTAGCGATCACGCACACTGGGCAGCATCGAGCTTGCCGGTGCACCCGTGACTACCACTGTCCAATTCCCTCTCTCGCTTGGGGGCTAGACTTCCTTGGAGAGTTGGGTCGTAGGATTTCGAGGTACATCCGGAGTACACCCACTTGGCGTGTTAAGGGGATGATTTGAAGTCGGCCGCAACCACTGAGAGCAAAAACTCACCGTATCCTTTTTCTATATGTATAAGTACTCTCGCTTGGTTCCTGGAGACCCTCGGGGAGGAAAGACTGGTAATTGTGTTTCTTTACCTTATATTATTGCTATGTACTTAATTGTATTATATTCATTCTTGCAAAAGGATTTTCATAAGTTGAACCGGAAAATGAGTTTCAAAACCTATTTCTCGTTCCCCCTTGCTGAATTCATAACGACTCAGCCTCTTTTATTATCTCAGGTGAAGAAGATCAAGAAGAGGTACCTGAGGACGATGTGCCTAACGATGATTCCTTGGAGTGATTGCCTGTCCTATGTGCCTTGTGTGATTATGGCTATTTGTGAACTATGCTATTTGAAGACTATTTCCTTTTTATGTTGCTTGATGTGTAATGTAAAAGCCCCCTGTTGTAATTTGGGGTCTAATTTTGGTTTGTACTGATGTTAACTAGATAGACACTAGACGCTATTATGGTCATTTTGCTATTATTACTGCTAGTACCTATAATAGGATTATGAAGCATTAGGTAAAGGCTTAGTAAAATGAACCAACCAAATCTTAAGTAGGTACTCGCTATTAAGCTAAGATCAACAGGTACTTTTGTAATGAGGATTAACAAACGAACGAGACATAGTATCATGCTAGGTTATTAATTAAATGAGACATCAAGACAACCAGTAGGCATTTCAATTGATGATAAATAGTAATCTTAGTTGAAAATGAATCTGAGATGGTAAATTTTGAGGCGTTTAGAGAATTAGATCAAACCAAAGAGCCCAATTACAGCGGTTATGCTATCGGTTTTCCGAAAAATTTTGGACTTTAGGCAAAAACATTAAGTGTTAAATCTTCATGAATGGTTAAGTACGGGACGTGACTTGAATGTTTAGATCACACCCTAGTCTAACCTTTATAGGCCGGGTTGGGGCGTGACACTCAACATGATGGGTACGATCATACCAGCACTAATGCACCGGATCCAATCAGAACACCAAAGTTAAGCGTGCTTGGGCGAGAGTAGTACTAGGATGGGTGACCCCCTGGGAAGTCCTCGTGTTGCACCCCCCTTTTCAATTTTTTTTGCTCCGGTTATGGTTGCCAAGATACTTTATCCACCACATTTCTGTTATCAAATCCCACGTCACCTTGGGCAAGACAACTTCGCTTCACGTGGAGGCTGGGCCAACAAACCAAGGGCGTAGGGCTTGTGACCAGGTCTACGTCGCTCAGGTTCCCAAAACTTTTGATCCGTAAGGAGTTACGCGGCGCACAGCAAACCGTTGCAAAGCTCTCCAGGAGCTCTACGACGGGGGCAGCGAGCTTGCTCGCAGTGCTCTTTTTGGAGCCCAAAATCAAACATTTTCATCAGTTTTAGGCCACTTTTCTTCTTTTGCTCTATTTTTCCATCCCGGATCGTACGTCGTGAGCTGTTAAAAGGATGACACCCTTACTCGTGGGACATTAGAGGGCCTTACAACGCGTCGATATCACGTCTTGCGAGGAAGCTGTGTTGTTGAAGCGGATGGGTTGTCGTTAAGCCCATTGTACCTTCTGAATGGGCCATCTCTCTAGGCTGTTCCGTGAACCATTAACACATAAAGGAATTGTGCCCTCAACATGATGGGTGTGATCATACCAGCACTAAAGCACCGGATCCCATCAGAACTCCGAAGTTAAGCGTGCTTGGGCGAGAGTAGTACTAGGATGGGTGACCCCCTGGGAAGTCCTCGTGTTGCACCCCCTTTTCAATTTTTTTGCTCCGATTACGGTTGCCAAGATACTTTATCCATCACATTTCTATTATCGAATCCTATGGCACCTTGGACAAGACAACTTCGCTTCACATGGAGGCTGGGCCAACAAACCGAGGGCGTAGGGCTTGTGACCAGGTCTCCGTCGCTCCGATGCCTATAAATTTTGATCCGTAAGGAGTTACGCGGCGCACAGCATACCGTTGCAAAGCTCTCCGAGAGCTCTACGACGGGGGCAGCTAGCTTTATTGCTTTGCCCTTTTGGGAGCCCAAAATCGAACGTTTTCATCAGTTTTGGGCCATTTTTCTATTTTTGCTCTGTTTTTCCATCTCGGATCGTACGTCGTGAGCTGTTAAAAGGACGACAACTTTTCTTGCGGGATATTAGAGGGCCCTACAATGCATCGATATCACGTCTTGCGAGGATGCTGCGTTGTTGAAGCGAATGGGTTGTCGCTAAGCCCATTGGGCCTTCTGAATGAGCCAACTCTCTAGGCTGGGACTGTGAACTGTGAACACATAAAGGAATTGTGCCCTCAACATGACGGGTGCAATCATACCAGCACCAATGTACTGGATCCCATCAGAACACCGGAGTTAATCGTGCTTGGGTGAGAGTAGTACTAGGATGGGCGACCCCCCTGGGAAGTCCTCGTGTTGCACCCCCCTTTTCATTTTTTTTTGCTGCAGTTAGGGATGGAAAGATACTTTATGGAGCACATTTCTGTTATCGAATCCCACGGCACCTTGGGCAAGAGTACTTTGCTTCAGGTGGAGGCGGGGGCAGCAAACCGAGGGCGTAGGGCTTGTGACCAGGTCTCCTTCGCTCCTGTGCCCATAACTTTTGATCCGTAAGGAGTTACGTGGTGCACAACATACCGTTGCAAAGCTCTCTGAGAGCTCTACGACGGGGGCAGCCAACTTGCTCACTGTACATATTTTTGGAGCCCAAAATTGAACGTTTTAATCAGTTTCAGGCCACTTTTCTTATTTAGCTATGATTTTTCGTCCCAGATCTTACGTTATGAGATGTTAAAAGGACGACCACCTCACTCGCGGGACATTAGAGGGCCATACAACGCGTCGATATCACATCTTGCAAGGATGCTGGATCGTTAAGCCCATTGGGCCTTCTGAATGAGCCATCTCTCTAGGCTGGGACTGTGAACCGTTAAAACATAAAGGAATTGTGCCCTCAACATGATGGGTGCGATCATACCAGCACTAATGCACCGAATCCCATCAGAACTCCTAAGTTAAGCATGCTTGGGTGAGAGTAGTACTAGGATGGGTGACCCCCTAGGAAGTCCTCGTGTTGCACCCCCCATATCAATTTTTTTTGCTCCGGTTAGGGTTGCCAAGATACTTTATCCACCATATTTCTATTATCGAATCCCACGGCACCTTGGGTAAGACAACTTCGCTTCATGTGGAGGCTAGGCCAGCAAACCAAGGGCGTAGGTCTAGTGACCAGGTCTCCGTCGCTCCGGTGCCCATAACTTTTGATCCGTAAAGAATTACGCAGTGCGCAGCATACCATTGCAAAGCGCTCCGAGAGCTCTACGATGGGGGTAGCTAGCTTGCTCGCTTTGCCCTTTTTGGAGCCCAAAATCAAACGTTTTCATCTGTTTCATGCCACTTTTCTATTTTTGCTCTATTTTTCCATCTCATATCGTACTTCATGAGTTGTTAAAAGGACGAGAACCTTACTCGCAGGACATTAGAGGGCCCTACAACGCGTCGATATCACGTCTTGCGAGGATGCTGCGTTGTTGAAATGGATGGGTTGTCGTTAAGACCATTGGGCCTTCTGAATAAGCCATCTCTTTAGGCTGGGACTGTGAACCGTTAACACATAAAGGAATTGTGTCCTCAACATGACTGATGCGATCAAACCAGCACTAATGCACCAGATCCCATCAGAACTCCGAAGTTAAGTGTGCTTGGGCGAGAGGAGTACTAGGATGGGTGACCCCCTGGGAAGTCCTCGTGTTGTACACCCCTTTTCAATTGTTTTTGCTCCGGTTAGGGTTGCCAAGATACTTTATCAACCACATTTCCATTATCAAATCCCACGGCACCTTGGGCAAGGCAACTTCGCTTCACGTGGTGGCTGGGCCAGCAAACCGAGGGCGTAGGGCTTGTGACCAGGTCTCCTTTGCTCCGGTGCCCATAACTTTTGATCTGTAAGGACTTAGGCGACGCACAGCATACCGTTACAAAGCTCTCCAAGATCTCTACGATGGGGGTAGCTAGCTTGCTGGCTGTGCCAATTTTTGGAGCCGAAAATCGAACGTTTTCATTAGTTTCGGGCCACTTTTCTTATTTAGTTCTGTTTTTCCGTCCGCGATCGTACGTCGTGAGATGTTAAAAGGATGATAACTTTACTTGCGGGACATTAGCGGGCCCTACAACGCGTCGATATCACGTCTTGCGAGGATGCTGCATTGTTAAAGCGGATGGGTTGTCGTTAAGCCCATTGGGCCTTCTTAATGGGCCATCATGCCAGCACTAATGCACCGGTTCCCATCAGAACTCCAAAGTTAAGCGTGCTTGGGCGAAAGTAGAAATAGGATGGGTTACCCCTTTGGAAGTCCCCGTGTTGCACCCTACATTTCAATTTTTTTCCCCGGTTAGGGTTTCCAATATATTTTATCCACCACATTTCTATTATTAAATCCCATGGAACCTTGGGCAAGACAACTTCACTTCACGTGGAGGCTGGGTAAGCAAACCGAGGGCATAGGGCTTGTGACCAGGTCACCGTCGCTCCGGTGCCCATAACTTTTGATCCCAAAAGAATTACACGGCGCACAGCATACCGTTGGAAAGCTCTTCGAAAGCTCTACGACGGGGGCAGCTAGCTTGCTTGCTATGCCCCTTCTGGAGGCCAAAATCGAATGTTTTCAACAGTTCTGGGCCACTTTTCTGATTTTTTCTCTATTTTTCCGTCCCTGATAGTACGTCGTGAGCTGTTAAAAGGATGACAACCTTACTCGCGGGACATTAGAGGGCCCTACAACACGTCGATATCACGTCTTGCGAGGATGCTGCTTTGTTGAAGCGGATGGGTTGTCGTTAATCCCATTGGGCCTTCTGAATGAGCCATCTCTCTAGGCTGGGACTGTGAACTGTTAACACATAAAGGAATTGTGCCCTCAACATGACTGATGCGATCAAACCATCACTAATGCACCAGATCCCATCAGAACTCTGAAGTTATGCGTGCTTGGGCGAGAGGAGTACTAGGATGGGTGACCTCTTGGGAAATCCTCGTGTTGTACACCACTTTTCAATTTTTTTTGCTCTAGTTAGTGTTGCCAAGATACTTTATCCACCACATTTCTATTATCGAATCCCACGGCACCTTGGGCAAGGCAACTTCGCTTCACGTGGAGGCTGGGCCAGTAAACTGAGGGCGTAGGGCTTGTGACCAGGTCTCCTATGCTCCGGTGCCCATAACTTTTGATCTGTAAGGAGTTACGTGGCGCACAGCATACCGTTGTAAAGATCTCCGAGAGCTCTATGATGGGGGCACCCAGCTTGCTCGCTGTGCCCATTTTTGGAGGCCAAAAACGAACGTTTTCATCAGTTTCGGGCCACTTTTCTTCCAACACTAATGCACCGGATCCCGACAGAACTTTATAGGCCGGGTTGGGGCATGACACTCAACATGACGGGTGCGATCATACCAGCACTAATGCACCGGATCCCAGCAGAACTCCGAAGTTAAGCGTGCTTGGGCGAGAGTAGTACTAGGATGGGTAACCCCCTGGGAAGTCCTCGTGTTGCACCCCTCTTTTCAATTTTTTTTGCTCCGGTTATGGTTGCCAAGATACTTTATCCACCACATTTCTGTTATCAAATCCCACGTCACCTTGGGCAAGACAACTTCGCTTCACCTGGAGGCTGGGCCAACAAACCAAGGGCGTAGGGCTTGTGACCAGGTCTACGTCGCTCAGGTGCCCAAAACTTTTGATCCGTAAGGAGTTATACGGCGCACAGCAAACCGTTGCAAAGCTCTCCGGGAGCTCTACAACGGGGGTAGCTAGCTTGCGCGCAGTGCCCTTTTTGGAGCCCAAATTTGAACATTTTCATCAGTTTCAGGCTCCTTTTCTTCTTTAGCTATGTTTTTCCATCCCAAATCGTACGTCGTGAGCTGTTAAAAGGACGACAACCTTACTCGCGGGACATTAGAGGGCCTTACAACGCGTCGATATCATGTCTTACGAGAATGCTGCGTTGTTGAAGCGGATGGATTGTCGTTAAGCCCATTGTACCTTTTGAATGGGCCATCTCTCTAGGCTGTTCCGTGAACCGTTAACACATAAAGGAATTGTGCCCTCAACATGACGGGTGTGATCATACCAGCTCTAATGCACCGGATCCCATCAGAACTCCGAAGTTAAGCGTGCTTGGGCGAGAGTAGTACTAAGATGGGTGACCCCCTGGGAAGTCCTCGTGTTCCACCCCCTTTTCAATTTTTTTGCTCCGATTAGGGTTGCCAATATACTTTATCCATCACATTTCTATTATCGAATCCCACGGCACCTTGGACAAGACAACTTCGCTTCACATGGAGGCTGGGCCAGCAAACCGAGGGCGTAGGGCTTGTGACCAGGTCTCTGTCGCTCCGATGCCTATAACTTTTGATCCGTAAGGAGTTACGCGGCGCACAGCATACCGTTGCAAAGCTCTCCGGGAGCTCTACGATGGGGGTAGCTAGATTGCTTGCTTTGCCCTTTTTGGAGCCCAAAATCGAACGTTTTCATCAGTTTTGGGCCATTTTTCTATTTTTGCTCTGTTTTTCCATCCCGTATTGTACGTCGTGAACAGTTAAATGGACGACAACTTTTCTTGCGGGATATTAGAGGGCCCTACAACGCGTCGATATCACGTCTTACGAGGATGCTGCGTTGTTGAAGAGGATGGGTTGTCGCTAAGCCCATTGGGCCTTCTGAATGAGCCAACTCTCTAGGCTGGGACTCTGAACCGTGAACACATAAAGGAATTGTGCCCTCAACATGACGGGTGCGATCATACCAGCACCAATGTACTGGATCCCATCAGAACACCGGAGTTAAGCGTGCTTGGGCGAGAGTAGTACTAGGATGGGCGACCCCCTGGGAAGTCCTCGTGTTGTACCCCCCTTTTCAATTTTTTTTGCTCCGGTTAGGGTTGCCAAGATACTTTATCCACCGCATTTCTATTATCGAATCTCACGACACCTTCGGCAACACAACTTCGCTTCACGTGGAGGCTGGGCCAACAAACCGAGGGTGTAGGGGTTGTGACCAGGTCTCCTTCGCTCCGGTGCCCATAACTTTTGATCCGTAAGGAGTTACGAGGCGCACAGCATACCGTTACAAAGCACTCTGAGAGCTCTACGACGGGGGCAGCCAACTTGCTCATTGTGCCCATTTTTGGAGCCCAAAATTGAACATTTTCATCAGTTTTAGGCCACTTTTCTTATTTGGATTTGTTTTTTCATCCCGGATCTTACGTTATGACATGTTAAAAGGACGACCACCTCACTCGCGTGACATTAGAGGGCCATACAACGCGTTGATATCACATCTTGCAAGGATGCTGCATTGTTGAAGCAGATGGGTTGTCGTTAAGCCCATTGGGCCTTCTGAATGGGCCATCTCTCTAGGCTGGGACTGTGAACCATTAAAACATAAAGGAATTGTGCCCTTAACATGACGGGTGCGATCATACCAGCACTAATGCACTGGATCCCATCAGAACTCCGAGGTTAAACGTGCATGGGCGAGAGTAGTACTAGGATGGTTGACCCCCTGGGAAGTCCTCACCTTGCACCCCCATTTTCAATTTTTTTTGCTCCGGTTAGGTTTGCCAAGATACTTTATCCACCACATTTCTATTATCAAATCCCACGGCACCTTGGGTAAGACAACTTCGCTTCACGTGGAGGCTGGACCAGCAAACCGAGGACGTAAGGCTTGTGACCAGGTCTCCGTCGCTCTGGTGCCCATAACTTTTGATCCGTAAGGAGTTACACGGCGGACAGCATACAGTTGCAAAGCTCTCCAAGCGCTCTACGACGGGGGCAGCTAGCTTGCTCGCTTTGCCCTTTTTGGAGTCGAAAATCGAACGTTTTCATCAGTTTCGGGCCACTTTTCTATTTTTACTTTGTTTTTTCGTCTTGGATCGTACGTCGTGAGCTCTTAAAAGGACGACAACCGTACTCATGGGACATTAGAGGGCCCTACAACACGTCGATATCACGTCTTGCGAGGATGCTGCGTTGTTAAAGTGGATGGGTTGTCGTTAAGCCCATTGGGCTATCTCTCTAGGCTGGGACTATGAATCGTTAACACATAAAGGAATTGTGCCCTAAATATGACGGGTGCGATCATACCAGCACTAATGCACCGGATCCCATTAGAACTCCGAAATTAAGCGGGCTTGGGCGAGAGTAGTACTAGGATGGGTGACCCCATGTCAACTCCTCGTGTTGCACCCCTCTTTTCAATATTTTTTGCACCAGTTAGCGTTGCCAAGATACTTTATCCACCACATTTCTATTATCGAATCCCACGGCACATTGGGCAAGACAACTTCGCTTCATGTGGAGGGCGGGCCCGCAAACCGAGGGCGTAGGGCTTGTGACCAGGTCTCCGTCAATCCGGTGCCCATAACTTTTGATCCATAAGGAGTTATGCGGCGCACAGCATACCGTTGCAAAGCTCTACGAGAGCTCTGTGATGGGGGCAGCTAGCTTGCTCGCTTTGCCCTTTTTGGTGCCCAAAATTGAACATTTTCATTAGTTTTGGGCCATTTTTCTAGTTTTGTTCTATTTTTCCATCCCGGAACGTACGTCGTGAGCTGTTAAAAGGATGACAACCTTACTCACGGGACATTAGAGGGCTCTACAACGCATCGGTATCACGTCTTGCGAGGATGCTGCGTTGTTGAAACGGATGGGTTGTCGTTAAGCCCATTGGGCCTTCTGAATGAGCCATCGCTCTAGGTTGGGAGTGTGAACCATTAACACATAAAGGAATTGTGCCCTCAACATGACTGGTGCGATCAAACCAGCACTAATGCATCGGATCCCATCAGAACTCCGAAGTTAAGCTCGCTTAGGCGAGAGTAGTACTAGGATGGGTGACCCCCTGGGAAGTCCTCGTGTTGCACCCCCTTTTTCAATTTTTTTTGCTCCGGTTAGGGTTGCCAATATACTTTACCTACCACATTTCTATTATCGAACCCCACGGCACCTTGGACAAGACAACTTCGCTTCACGTGGAGGCTGGGCCAGTAAACCGAGGGCATAGGGCTTGTGACCAGGTCTCCGTCACTCCGGTGCCCATAACTTTTAATCCGTAAGGGGTTACGTGGCACACAGCATACCGTTGCAAAGCTCTCCGAGACCTCTACAACGGGGGCAGCTAGCATGCTCGCTTTGCCCTTTTTGGAGCCAAAAATTGAACATTTTCATCAGTTTCGGGCAACTTTTCTATTTTTTCTTTCTTTTTCCGTCCTTGATCGTACGTCGTGAGATGTTAGAAGGACGACAACCTTACTCACGGGACAATAGAGGGCCCTACAACGCGTCGATATCACATCTTGCGAGGATGCTGCGTTGTTGAAGTGGGTGGGTTATCGTTAAGCCCATTGGGCCTTCTGAATCAGCCATCTCTCTAGGCTAGAACTGTGAACCGTTAACACAAAAAGGAATTGTCCCCTCAACGTGACGGGTGCGATCATACCAACACTAATGCACTGGATCCCATCAGAACTCCGAAGTTAAGCGTGCTTGGGCGAGAGTAGTACTAGGATGGGTGACCCCCTTGGAAGTCCTCGTGTTGTACCCCCCTGTTCAATATTTTTTGCCCTGGATAGGGTTGCCAAGATACTTTATCCACCACATATCTATTATTGAATCCCACGGCACCTTGGCAAGACAACTTCGCTTCACGTGGAGGCAGGGCTAGCAAACCGAGGGCGTTGGGCTTGTGACCAGGTCTCCTTCGCTCCAGTGCCCATAACTTTTGATCCGCAAGGAGTTACACGGCGCACAGGATACCGTTGCAAAGCTCTCCGAGAGCTCTACAACGGGGGCAGCCAGCTTGCTCGCTGTGCCCATTTTTGGAGCCCAAAATTGAACATTTTTATCAGTTTCAGGCCACTTTTCTTATTTAGGCATGTTTTTTTGTCCCGGATCGTACGTCGTGAGATGTTAAAAGGACGACAACCTTACTCGCGGGACATTAGAGGGCCCTACAACGCGTCGATATCACATCTTGCGAGGATACTGCGTTGTTTAAGTGGATGGGTTGTCGTTAAGCCCATTGGGCCTTCTGAATGAGCCATCTCTCTAGGCTGGGACTGTGAACCGTTAACACATAAAAGAAATGTGCCCTCAACATGACGGGTATGATCATACCAGCACTGATGCACCGGATCCCATCAGAAGTCTGAAGTTAAGTGTGCTTAGGCGAGAGTAGTACTGGGACGGGTGACCGCCTGGGAAGTCCTCGTGTTGCACCCCCCATTTCAATTTTTTTTGCTCCGGATAGGGTTGCCAAGATACTTTATCCACCACATTTCTATTATCGAATCCCACGGCACATTGGGCAAGACAACTTCGCTTCACGTGGAGGCTGGGCCAGCAAACCGAGGGCGTAGGGCTTGTGACCAGGTCTCCTTCGCTCTGGTGCCCATAACTTTTGATCCGTAAGGAGTTACGCGGCACACAACATACCGTTGCAAAGCTCTCCGAGAGCTCTACTACGAGGGCAGCCAGCTTGTTCGCTGTGCCCATTTTTTTAGCACAAACTTGAACATTTTCATCAGTTTTATGCCACTTTTCTTATTTAGCTCTATTTTTCTGTCCCAGATCATACGTCGTGAGATGTTAAAAGGACGACAACCTTACTCGCAGGACATTAGAGGGCCCTACAATGCTTCGATATCACGTCTTGCGATGATGCTGCGTTGTTGAAGCGGATGGATTGTCGTTAAGCCTATTTGGCCTTCTAAAGGCGCCATCTCTCTAGGCTGGGACTGTGAACCGTTAACACATAAAGGAATTGTGCCCTCAACATGACGAGTGCGATCATACCAACACTAATGCACCGGATCCCATCAGAACTCCGAAGTTAAGCGTGCTTGCGCGAGAGTATTACTAGGATGGTTGACCCCCTGGGAAGTACTCGTGTTGCACCCCTCTTTTCAATTTTTTTTGCTCCGGTTAGGTTTGCCAAGATACTTTATCCACCACATTTCTATTATCAAATCACACGACACCTTGGGTAAGACAACTTCGCTTCACGTGGAGGCTGGGCCAGCAAACCGAGGGCGTAAGGCTTGTGACCAGGTCTCCGTCGCTCCGGTGCCCATAACTTTTGATCCATAAGGAGTTACGCGGCGCACAGCATACAGTTGCAAAGCTCTCCAAGAGCTCGACGACGGGGGCAGCTAGCTTGCTCACTGTGCCCTTTTTGGAGTCGAAAATTGAACGTTTTCATCAGTTTCGGGCCACTTTTCTATTTTTACTTGGTTTTTTCATCTCGGATCGTACGTCGTGAGCTGTTAAAAGGATGACAACCTAACTTGCAGGACATTAGAGGGCCCTACAACACGTCGATATCACGTCTTGCGAGGATGCTGCGTTGTAGTAGCGGATGGGTTGTCATTAAGCTCATTGGGTCTTGTGAATGAGCCATCTCTCTAGGCAGGGACTGTGAACCGTTAACACATGAAGGAATTGTGCCCTCAACATGACTGGTGCGATCATACTAGCAGTAATGCACCGGATCTCATCAGAACTCCGAAGTTGAGCGTGCTTGCGCGAGAGTAGTACTAGGATGGGTGACCCCCTGGGAAGTCCTCCTGTTGCACCCCCATTTTCACTTTTTTTTTCCTCTGGTTAGGGTTGCCAAGATACTTTATCTACCACATTTCTATTATCGAATCCCACGGCACCTTGGGCAAGACAACTTTGCTTCACGTGCAGGCTGGGCCAGTAAACCGAGGGTGTAGGGCTTGGGACCAGGTCTCTTTCTCTCCGGTCCCCATAACTTTTGATCCGTATGGTGGTATGCGGCGCACAGCATACCGTTGCAAAGCTCTCCGAGAGGTCTACGATGGGGGCATCGAGCTTGTTCGCTGTAACCATTTTAGGAGCCCAAAATTGAACGTTTTCATCAGTTTCAGGTCACCTTTCTTATTTAGCTCTGTTTTTCTGCACCGGATCGTACGTCGTGAGATGTTGAAAGGATAACAACCTTACTTACGAGGATGCTGCATTGTTGAAATGGATGGGTTGTCATTATGCGCATTGGGCCTTCTGAATGGGCCATCTCTCTTGGCTGGGACTATGAACCGTTAACACATAAAGGAATTGTGCCATCAACATGACAAGTGCGATCATACCAGCACTAATGCACCAGATCCCATCTGAACTCCGAAGTTAAGCATGCTTGGGCGAGAGTCGTACTAAGATGGGTGACCCCCTTGGAAGTCCTCGTGTTACACCCCTCTTTTTAATTTTTTTTGTTCCCTTTAGGGTTGCCAAGATACTTTAGCCACCATATTTCTATTATCGAATTCCACGGCACCTTGGGCAAGACAACTTCGCTCCACGTGGAGGCTGGGACAGCAAACCGAGGGTGTAGGGGCTTGTGACAAGGTTTCTATCGTTCCGGTGCCCATAACTTTTGATCTGTAAGGTGTTACTTGGCGCAAAGCATACCGTTTCAAAGCTCTCTGAGTGCTCTACGACGGGGGCAGCCAGTTTGCTCGTTGTGCCCCTTTTTGGAGCACAAAATCGAACGTTTTCATCAGTTTTAGGTCACTTTTCTTATTTTGCTCTGTTTTTTCACCCCGGATAGTACCACGTGAGCTGTTGAAAGGATAACAACCTTACTTGCGAGGATGCTGCATTGTTGAAATGGATGGGTTGTCGTTATTCCCATTGGGCCTTCTGAATGGGCCATCTCTCTAGGCTGGGACTGTGAACCGTTAGCACATAAAGGAATTGTGCCCTCAACATGACGGGTGCGATCATACCAGCACTAATGTACCAATTCCCATCAGAACTCCGAAGTTAAGCGTGCTTGGGAGAGAGTAGTACTAGGATGGTTGACCCCCTGGGAAGTTTTTGCTCCAGTTAGGGTTGCCAAGATACTTTATCCACCACATTTATATTATCGAATCCCAAGGTACCTTGGGCAAGACAACCTTACTCGCGGGACATTAGAGGGCGCTACAACGCGTCGATATCACGTCTTGCGAGGATGCTGAGTTGTTGAAGCAGATGGATTTTCGTTTAGCCTAGTGGGCCTTCTGAATGGGCCATCTCTCTAGACAACTTTGCTTCACGTGGAGGTTGGGCCAGCAAACCTAGGGTGTAAGGCTTGTGACCAGGTCTCCGTCGCTCTGGTGCCCATAACTTTTGATCCGTATGGAGTTACGCGGCGCACAGCAAACCGTTGCAAAGCTCTCCGAGAGCTCGACGACGGGGGCAGTTAGCTTGCTTGCTGTGCTCGTTTTTGGAGTACAAAATCGAACGTTTTCCTCAGTTTCGGGCCACTTTTCTAATTTAGCTCTTTTTTTCGGTCCCAGATCGTACGTCGTGAGCTGTTAGAAGGATGACAACCTTGCTCGCGGGACACTAGAGGACCCTACAATGCATCGATATCATGTCTTGCAAGCATGATGCGTTGTTGAAGTGGATGGGTTGTCGTTAAGCCCATTGGGCCTTCTGAATGGGCCATCTCCCTAGACTGGGACTGTGAACCGTTAACACATAAAGGAATTGTGCCCTCAACATGACGGGTGCGATCATACTAGCACTAATGCACCGGATCTCATCAGAACTCCGAAGTTAAGCGTGCTTGCGCGAGAGTAGTACTAGGATGGGTAAGCACCTGGGAAGTCCTCGTGTTGCACCCCCCTTTTCAATTTTTTTTGCTCCGGTTAGGGTTGCCAAGATACTTTATCCACCACATTTCTATTATCGAATCCCAAAGCACCTTGGGCAAGACAACTTCGCTTCACGTGGAGGCTGGGCCAGCAAACCGAGGGGATAAGGCTTGTGACCAGTTCTCCGTCGCTCCGGGGCCGATAACTTTTGATCCGCAAAGAGTTACGCGGCGTACAACATACCGTTGCAAAGCTCTCCGAGAGCTCTACAATGGGGGTAGCTAGCTTGCTCACTGAGCCCTTTTTAGAGCCCAAAATCGAATGTTTTCATTAGTTTTGGGCCACTTTTCTATTTTCGTTCTGTTTTTCCGTCCCGAATCGTACGTCGTGAGCTGTTAAAAGGACGAAAACCTTACTCGCGGGACATTAGAGGGCCCGACAACGAGTTGATATCACGTCTTGCGAGGATACTATGTTGTTGAAGCGAATGGGTTATCGTTAAGCCCATTGGGCCTTCTGAATGAGTCATCTCCCTAGGCTGGGACTATGAACCATTAACACATAAAGGAATTGTGCCCTCAACATGACGGGTGTGATCATACCAGCACTAATGCTCCAGATCCATCAGAGCTCCGTAGTTAAGCATGCTTGGGCGAAAGTAGTACTAGGATGGGTGACCCCCTGGGTAGTCCTCGTGTTGCACTCCCCTTTTCAACTTTTTTTGCTCCAGTTAGGGTTGCCAAGAGACTTATCCACCATATTTCTATTATCTAATCCCACGGCACCTTGGGCAAGACAACTTCTCTTCACGTGGAGGCTGGGCCAGCAAACCGAGGGCGTAAGGCTTGTGACCAAGTCTCCTGTGCTACGGTGCGTATAACTTTTGATCCGTAAAGAGCTACGCGGCGTACAGCATACCGTTGGAAAACTCTCCGAGAGCTCTACGACGAGGGCAGTTAACTTGCTTGCTATGTCCCTTTTTGGAGCACAAAATCGAACGTTTTCATCAGTTTCTGGCCACTTTTCTTATTTAGCTCTATTTTTTCATCCCGTATCGTGCGTCGTGAGCTGTTAAAAGGATGACAACCTTACTCGCGGTACATTAAAGGGCCCTACAATGCGTCGATATCATGTCTTGCTAGGATGCTGCGTTGTTGAAGCGGATGGGTTGTCGTTAAGCATGTTGGGCCTTCTGAATGGGCCATCTCTCTAGGCTGGGACTGTGAACCGTTAACACATAAAGGAATTGTGCCCTCAACCTAATGGGTGCGATCATACCAGCGCTAATGCACCGGATCCCATCAGAACTCCGAAGTTAAGTGTGTTTGGGCGAGAGTAGTACTAGGATCGGTGACCCCCTGGGAAGTCCTCGTGTTACACCCCCCTTTTCAATTTTTTCTACTCCGGTTAGGGTTGCCAAGATACTTTATCCACCATATTTCTATTATCGAATGCCACGGCACCTTGGGAAAGACAACTTCGCTTCACGTGGAGGCTGGGCCAGCAAACCGAGGACGTAGGGCTTGTGACCAGGTCTCCGTCGCTCCGTTGCCCATAACTTTTGATTCCTATGGAGTTACGCGGCGCATAGCATACCGTTGCAAAGCTTTCCGAGAGCTCTACGACGGGGACAACAAGTTTGCTTGCTGTGCCCTTTTTGGAGCCCAAAATCAAAAGTTTTCATCAGTTTCCGACCACTTTTCTATTTTTGCTCTATTTTTTCGTACCGGATCGTACGTCGTGAGCAGTTAAAAGGACGACAACCTTACTCGCGGGACATTAGAGGGCCCTACAACGCATCGATATCACGTCTTGCGAGGATGCTGCATTGTTGAAGCGGATGGGTTGTCTTTAAGCCTATTGGGCCTTCTAAATGAGCCATCTCTCTAAGCTGGGACGGTAAACCATTAACACATAAAGGAATTATGCCCACAAAATGACGGGTGCGATCATACCAGCACTAATGCACCGGATCCCATCAGAACTCCAAAATTAAGCGTGCTTGGGCAAGAGTAGTACTAGGATGGGTGACCCCCTGGGAAGTCATCGTGTTGCACCCCCCTTTTCAATTTTTTTTGCTCCGGTTAGTGTTGCCAAGATACTTTATCCACCACATTTTTATTATCGAATCCTACTGCTCATTTGGCAAGACAACTTCGCTTCACGTGGAGGCTGGGCCAGCAAACCGAGGGCCTAGGGCTTGTGACCAGGTCTTCGTCGCTCCGGTGCCCATAACTTTTGATCCGTAAGGAGTTACGCGGCGCACAGCATACCGCTGCAAAGCTCTCCAAGAGTTCTATGACGAGGGCAGCTAGCTTGCTTGCTATGCCCTTTTTGGAGCCCAAAATCGAACGTTTTCATCAGTTTCGGGCCACTTTTCTATTTTTGCTATGTTTTTCCGTCCTGGATCGTACGTCGAGAGCTGTTAAAAGAATGACAACCTTTCTTGCAGGACATTAGAGGGCCCTACAACGTGTCGATATCACGTCTGGCGATAATGCTGCGTTGTTGAAGCGGATGGGTTGTCGTTAAGCCCATTGGGCCTTCTGAATGGGCGATCTCTCTAGGCTGGGACTGTGAACCGTTAACACACAAAGGAATTGTGCCCTCAACCTGACGGGTGCGATCATACCAGCACTAATGGATCGGATCCTATCAGAACTTCGAAGTTAAGCGTGCTTGGGCGAGAGCAGTACTAAGATGGGTGACCCCCTGGGAAGTCCTCGTGTTGCACCCCCTTTTTCAAATTCTTTTGCTCCGGTTAGGGTTGCCAAGATACTTTATCCACCACATTTCTATTATCGAATCCCATGGCACATTGGGTAAGGCAACTTCGCTTCACGTGGAGGCTGGGCCAGCAAACCGAGGGCGTAGGGCTTGTGACCAGGTCTCCGTCGCTTCCGATGCCCATAACTTTTGATCCGTAAGGAGTTACGCGACGCACAGCATACCGTTGCTAAGCTCTCCGAGAGCTCTATGACGAGGGCAACAAGCTAGCTTGCTATGCCTTTTTTGGAGCCCAAAATTGAACGTTTTCATCAGTTTTGGGCCACTTTTCTAATTTTGGTATGTTTTTCTGTCCCGGATCGTAAGTCGTGAGCTGTTAAAAGGATGACAACCTTACTCATGGGACATTAGAGGGCCCTACAACCCGTCAATATCACGTCTTTTGAGGATGCTGCGTTGTTGAAGCGGATGGGTTGTCGTTAAGCCCATTGGGCATTCTGAATGGGCCATCTCTCTAGGCTAGGACGGTCAACCGTTAATACATAAAGGAATTGTGCTCTCAAAATGACGGGTACGATCATACCAGCACTAATGCACCGGATGCCATCAAAACTCCGAAGTTAAACGTGCTTGGGCGAGAGTAGTACTAGGATGGGTGACCCCCTCGGAAGTCCCCGTGTTGCACACCTGTTTTCCATTTTTTTTGCAACGGTTAGGGTTGCCAAGATACTTAATCCACCACATTTCTATTATCAAATCCCACAGCACCTTGGGCAAGACAACTTCGCTTCACGTGGAGGCTGGGCTAGCAGACCGAGGGCGTAGGGCTTGTGACCAGGACTCCGTCGCTCCGGTGCCCATAACTTTTGATCAGTAAGGAGTTACGCGGCGCACAGCATACCGTTGGAAAGCTCTTCGAGACCTCTACGACGGGGGCAGCTAGCTTGCACGTTGTGCCCTTTTTGGAGCCTAAAATAGAACATTTTCATCAGTTTCGGGCAACTTTTCTGATTTTTGCTATGTTTTTCTGTCCCAGATCGTACGTCGTGAGCTGTTAAAAGGACGACAACCTTTCTCGCAGGACATTAGAAGGCCCTACAACGTGTCGATATCACGTTTTATCAGGATGTTGCGTTGTTGAAGCAGATGGGTTGTCGTTAAGCCCATTGGGCCTTCTTAATGGGCCATCTCTCCAGGCTGGGACTGTGAACCGTTAACACATAAAGGAATTGTGCCCTCAACATGACGGGTGTGATCATACCAGCCCTAATACATCGGATCCCATCAGAACTCCAAAGTTTAGCGTGCTTGGGCGAGAGTAGTACTAGGATGGGTGACACCTTGGGAAGTCCTCGTGTTGCACCCCCCTTATCAATTTTTTTTTCCCAGTTAGGCTTGCCAATATGCTTTATCCACCACACTTCTATTATCGAATCCCACGACTCCTCGGGTAAGACAACTTTGCTTCACGAGGAGGCTGGGCCAGCAAACCGAGGGGTAGGGCTTGTGACCAGGTCTCCGTCGCTCCGGTACCCTTAACTTTTGATCCGTACGGAGTTACGCGGCGCACAGCATACCGTTGCAAAGCTCTCCTAGAGCTCTACGATGGGGGCAGCCAGCTTGCTCGCTGTGCCCTTTTTGGAGCACAAAAGCGAACATTTTCATCAATTTCGGGCCACTTTTATATTTATGCTCTGTTTTTCCGTGCCGGATCGTACGTCGTGAGCTGTTAAAAAACGAAAACCTTTCTCGCGGGACATTAGAGGGCCCTACAACGTGTCGATATCACATTTTATGAGCACGCTGCGTTGTTGAAGCGGATGGGTTGTCGTTAAGCCCATTGGGCCTTCTGAATGGGCCATCTCTCTAGGCTGGGAATGTGAACCGTTAACACATAAAGGAATTGTGCCCTCAACATGACGGGTGTAATCATACCAGTACTAATGCACCGTATCCTATCAGAACTCCGAAGTTAAGCGTGTTTGGACGAGAGTAGTACTAGGATGGATGACCCCCTGGGAAGTCCTCGTGTTGCACCCCCTTTTTCAATTTTTTTTGCGCCTGTTAGGGTTACCAAGATACTTTATCCACCATATTTCTATTATCGAATCCCACGGTACCTTGGGCAAGAAAACTTCGCTTCACGTGGAGGCTGGGCCAGCAAACCGAGGGCGTAGGGCTTGTGACCAGGTCTCCGTCGCTCCGGTGCCCAAAACTTTTGATCCGTAAGGAGTTACGCTGTACACAACATACCGTTGCAAAGCTCTCCGAGAGCTCTACGACGGGGGCAGCAAGCTTGCTTGCTATGCCCTTTTTGGAGCCCAAAATCCAACGTTTTCATCAGTTTTGGGCCACTTTTTTGTTTTTGCACTGTTTTCCATTTCGGATCGTACGTCGTGAGCTGTTAAAAGGACAACAACCTTACTCGCAGGAGATTAGGGGGCCCTATAATGCGTCGATATCACGTCTTGCGAGGATGCTGCATTGTTGAAGCGAATGGGTTGTCGTTAAGCCCATTGGGCCTTTTGAATGAGCCATCTCTCTAGGCTAGGACGGTGAACCGTTAACACATAAATGAATTGTGCCCTCAAAATGTAGGGGGCGATCATACCAGCACTAATGCACCGGATCCCATCAGAACTCTGAAGTTAAGCATTCTTGGGCGAGAGTAGTACTTGGATGGGTGACTCCTTGGGAAGTCCTTGTGTTGCACCCCACTTTTCAATTTTTTTTGCTCCGGTTAGGGTTGCCAAGATGCTTTATCCACCACATTTCTATTATCGAATCCCACTGCTCCTTGGGAAAGACAACTTTGCTTCACGTGGAGGCTGGGCCAGCAAACCGAGGGCGTAGGGCTTGTGACCAGGTCTCCGTCGCTCCGGTGCCCATAACTTTTGATCCGTAAGGAGTTACGTGGTGCACAGCATACCGTTGTAAAGCTCTCCGAGAGCTCTACGATGGGGGTAGCCAGCTTGCTCGCTGTGCCCTTTTTGGAACATAAAATCGAACCTTTTCATCAGTTCTGGGCCACTTTTCTTATTTAGCTCTATTTTTCCGTCCCGGATCGTACGTCGTGAGCTGTTAAAAGGACGACAACCTTACTCGCAGGACATTAGAGGGCCTTACAACGCGTTGATATCACGTCTTGCAAGGATGCTGCATTGCTGAAGTAGATGGGTTGTCGTTAAGCCCATTGGGCCTTCTAAATGGGCCATCTCTCTAGGCTGGTACTGTGAACCGTTAACACATAAAGGAATTGTGCCCTCAACATGACGGGTGCGATCATACTAGGACTAATGCACTGGATCCCATCAAAACTCTGAAGTTAAGTGTGCTTGGGCGATAATAGTACTAGGATGGATGACCCCCTGGGAAATCCTCTTGTTGTACCCCCTTTTTCAATTTTTTTTGCTCCGGTTAGGGTTGCCAAGATACTTTATCCACCACATTTCTATTATCGAATCCCACGGCATCTTGGGCAAGACAACTTCGCTTCACGTGGAGGCTGGACTAGCAAACCGAGGGCGTAGGGCTTGTGACCAAGTCTCCATCGCTCCGGCGCCTATAACTTTTGATCCGTACGGAGTTACGCGGCGCACATCATACCGTTGCAAAGCTCTTCGGGAGCTCTACGATGGGGGCAGATAGCTTGCTCGTTGAATCATTTTTGGAGCCTAAAATCGAACATTTTCATTAGTTTCTGGCCATTTTTCTATTTTTGCTGTGTTTTTCCGTCCCAAATCGTACATCGTTAGATGTTAAAAGGACGACAACCAAACTCGCGGGATATTACGGGGCCCTACAACACGTCGATATCACGTCTTACGAGGTTGCTACGTTGTTGAAGCAGATGGGTTGTCGTTAAGCCCTTTGGGCCTTTTGAATGGGCCATCTCTCTTAGCTGGGACTGTGAACCGTCAACACATAAAGGATTTGTGCCCACAATGTGAGGCCCGACCCCGAATAACGTGTGTTACCTTGATTTACGTGCCATAGACCCCTAATTATATGACCGACCTTGGATTACGTGTCCTGTCTTCATTTTCGTGCATACCTCGTCATACGTGCCCTGACCTTGATTTGCATGCGATACCTCAGTTCGTGTGCCCTAATTTAGATTTGCGTGTCTTGACCTAGGTTTAAGAATTGTGTTCGTTTTGTGTGCCATGCATTGAATTACGTGCATTCATTTAGGGTTGCGTGCATTTACTTTGAAAACGTGCGTTCGTCTCGTAATTTGTGTCCTACCTCGTAGAGCGTGTCCTAAAGCTAGGAAAGCGTGCCCTCACGCTAAACAAGAAAGCATTTTACACTAAGCACTAGGTCATTAATTAATCCTACAAAATCCACTAATTATTATTAAATTACTAATTCAACCCACTAGAAGACAAAATATCACAAAAAGCTAGACTTTCCTTATTCTTTATTCTTTATTCTTTTTGCACTTTCAACACACAATTAAATAATTCTCAAAGATGACCAAAAAAATCAGATTTTTGATGCCTTGGCCGACCACTTTGAGAGCCTTGTGCTTGCTTTGCATAATTCAAATCTCATTCCCAACATTTTATGACATTCTATGACACAAATGCATAAAAAAAATTGCTTAAAACCTCCTCAAACTCCACCATTCTCGACATTGCCCCCTTGCCCATGCTAAACACTTCAAAATTTAAGCATCTTGAAGACACAAATCTGAAAATTGCAAGCCCCTAGGCCGACAATGCTCCTTTGCCCATCAAAACTCTTATTTTTCTTCATTTCTCTCATTTCTTTTCATTTTTCTCTCTCTCCCTCTCATTCTTCTCTCTCAATCTCGGTTTTGGCTGAGTTTCTTCATCCCTTAGCTCATCTTCATCATCCTATGGTGCATCAAGACAAACAACAAGCAAAGGAACTCAACCAAGCTAGCTAAGTTACAAGAATCACACATGCAAACCCTTTGAGTCACCATTTCGGCCTTGGTGAGTTTCCTAGCTTCCATTTCTTTTCTTCTTGTTCTAACCACATGCATGTACTAAGAGCTTGGTCACTAAGCTAGGAAAAATAGAGAAAATCAAGTTGGAATCTCGGCTAAGCAAAGAAGAAGAAGAAATTTGTGCTTCAACAAGTTTTGTGCATCTTCTTGTTGATTTGCTAAGGTGACGGCTAAAACCTTTTGAAAATCCTTCAAAAATCCACATGCATGCTTATAAATGTATGTATTTGCTTCTGTACTTGAGTTATAAACTTTTACAACCATGCATGGCAATATTTTGGCTTGAAGACGATGATAGGTGAAATCGGATTGTGTGACAGCTCTCTGACCTGTTGTTTCGAGGTGAGTTTGGCTAGGAAAATGATGTTGAAAATGCATGAAAATTGTTAGGTGACTAGTGTTACCAGTTTTGACAATTTTTTGTAGAAATAGGCCAATGCTAATTTCGAGTCTAAACCCCTCAGAATGGCAAATCATTAAAATGTGTCCAAATCTGGAAATCTGGAAAAATGAAGCAGGTTTTGGCAGATGCACTGACCTTGTAGAACGAACAATATTTTACTTAGTAAATGATGTCCAAAATGAATGAAATTTGTTTTTCTGCAAGGTTTTTCCGTTCTGGACATTTTTGTCAGAAATGGACTAAGGCTAAATCTGAGCCTAAGGACCTCAAAAATGACAATTATTGAAATGTGTGCAAATCTGGACAGTTTTGTGCAATCCCACTGTTTTGGCTATAACTATTGATCTCGAACTCCAAATGATGCAAGGTTTGTTTCTGATTTTAGTTCACTTATTAATATTTAATTTGACATCTTATTCACTGGAATTGGAGATTGATTGCTTGACTCAATGATTGTGAGAAAATAGCCTATTGCAGTGAGGGTTTCACTTAGTTATATGCTTAGAAATTTGTTGTAACTTCTCTTGTGGTATTAATTGCTTTGGATTGTGGCATTGGGATGTTGTGTGGACTGTTTTGAGTGCTTGGGGATGTTTGGATTAATTGATGCTTGGCTTGAGATTGATTTTGAGTTGACTTGGGGCTTAATTGCACGGGTAAGCACGAAATGGAAACCCTAGTGACTAGGCGAACTTGCTAAGTGTTGAACCTTTGAATATTGAGTGTAATTATATGTTTAGTAGGCTGCCCGTAGTTTCCTTATAGCCCTAAATGTGATATTGATTCGTTGCATGTTGACAAATAGGCCTTTCTTGCATCCGAGCCCACGTAGATGTTGTTGCATGTTGAATAATCTTAATATTTGATTACGTGGACTTTGAAATGAGTTACATGATTTGATTTACATGTGTTACATGGCTGCCCGTTTAATGTTCATATAACTCCATACGCTTTTCAAGTGAAATTACTTGTCTATTCGTGCCTCGCTTGTTTACTTGTCAATGTGCAATCTTATGACTGTCCGGAGGCAACCTACTTTGTTGTCCTCCTAATGTGATATATTAAATGTCATAAATGTGCATTGCATACAAGGTTGCAACCTTTCAGTCTGGCGTGGTAGCGATCACGCACACTGGGCGGCATCAGGCTTGCCGGTGCACCCGTGACTACCACTGTCCAATTCCCTCTCTCGCTTGGGGGCTAGACTTCCTCGGAGAATTGGGTCGTAGGATTTCGGGTTACATCCAGAGTACATCCACTTGGCGTGTTAAGGGGATGATTTGAAGTCGGCCGCAACCACTAAGAGCAAAAGCTCACCGTATCCTTTTTCTATATGTATAAGTACTCTCGCTTGGTTCCTGGAGAACCTCGGGGATGAAAGACTGGTAAATGTGTTTCTTTACCGTATACTATTGTTATGTACTTAATTGTATTATATTCATTCTTGCAAAAGGATTTTCATAAGTTGAACCGGAAAATGAGTTTCAAAACCTATTTCTCGTTCCCCCATGCTGAGTTCATAAGGACTCACCCTCTTTTATCATCTCAGGTGAAGAAGATCAAGAACAGGTACCTGAGGACGATGTGCCTAACGATGATTCCTTGGAGTGATTGCCTGTCCTATGTGCCTTGCGTGATTATGGCTATTTGTGAACTATGCTATTTGAATACTATTTCCTTTTTATGTTGCTTGATGTGAATGTAAAAGTCCCCCGTTGTAATTTGGCGTCTAATTTTGGTTTGTACTGATGTTAACTAGACAGACACTAGACGCTACTATGGTCATTTTGCTATTATTATTGCTAGTATCTATAATAGGATTATGAAGCATTAGGTAAAGGCTTAGTAAAATGAACCAACCAAAGCTTAACTAGGTACTCGCTATTAAGCTAAGATCAACAGGTACTTTTGTGACGAGGATTAACAAACGAACGAGACATAGTATCATGCTAGGTTATTAATTAAATGAGACATCAAGACAACCAGTAGGCATTTCAATTGATGATAAATAGTAATCTTAGTTGAAAATGAATTTGAGATGGTAAATTTTTAGGCGTTTAGAGAATTAGATCAAACCAAAGAGCCCAATTACAGCCGTTATGCAACCGGTTTTCCGGAAAATTTTGGAGTTTAGGCCAAAACATTAAGTGTTCAATCTTCATGAATGGTTAAGTACGGGACGTGACTTGAATGTTTAGATCACACCTTAGTCTAACCTTTATAGGCTGGGTTGGGGCGTGACACTCAACATGACGGGTGCGATCATACCAGCACTAATGCACCGGATCCCATCAGAACTCCGAAGTTAAGCGTGCTTGGGCAAGAGTAGTACTAGGATGGGTGACCCCCTGGGAAGTCCTCGTGTTGCACCCCCCTTTTCAATTTTTTTTGCTCCGGTTATGGTTGCCAAGATACTTTATCCACCACATTTTTGTTATCGAATCCCACGTCACCTTGGGCAAGACAACTTCGCTTCACGTGGAGGTTGGGCCAACAAACCAAGGGCGTAGGGCTTGTGACCAGGTCTCCATCGCTCAGGTGCCCGAAACTTTTGATCCGTAAGGAGTTAGGCGGCGCACAGCAAACCGTTGCAATGCTCTCCGGGAGCTCTACGACGGGGGCAGCCAGCTTGCTCGCAGTGCCCTTTTTGGAGCCCAAAATCGAACATTTTCATCAGTTTGCGGACCACTTTTCTTCTTTTGCTCTGTTTTTCCGTCCCGGATCGTACGTCATGAGCTGTTAAAAGGATTACAACCTTACTCGCGGGACATTAGAGGGCCTTACAACGCGTCGATATCACGTCTTGCGAGGAAGCTGCGTTGTTGAAGCGGATGGGTTGTCGTTAAGCCCATTGTACCTTCTGAATGGGCCATCTCTCTAGGCTGGTCTGTGAACCGTTAGCACATAAAGGAATTGTGCCCTCAACATGACGGGTGTGATCATACCAGCACTAATGCACCGGATCCCATCAGAACTCAGAAGTTAAGCGTGCTTGGGCGAGAGTAGTACTAGGATGGGTGACCCCCTGGGAAGTCCTCGTGTTGCACCCCCTTTTCAATTTTTTTGCTCCGATTAGGGTTGCCAAGATACTTTATCCACCACATTTCAATTATCGAATCCCACGGCACCTTGGACAAGACAACTTCGATTCACGTGGAGGTTGGGCCAACAAACCGAGGGCGTAGGGCTTATGACCAGGTCTCCGTCGCTCCGATGCCCATAACTTTTGATCCGTAAGGAGTTACGCGGCGCACATCATACCGTTGCAAAGCTCACCGAGAGCTCTATGACGGGGGCAGCTAGCTTGCTTGCTTTGCCTTTTTTGAAGCCCAAAATCGAATGTTTTCATCAGTTTTGGGCCATTTACCTATTTTTGCTCTGTTTTTCATCCCAGATCGTACGTCGTGAACTATTAAAAGGACGACAACTTTTCTCGTGGGACATTAGAGGGCCCTACAACACATCAATATCACATCTTGCGAGGACGCTGCGTTGTTGAAGTGGATGGGTTGTCGCTAAGCCCATTGGGCCTTCTGAATGAGCCAACTCTCTAGGCTGGGACTGTGAACCGTTAACACATAAAGGAATTGTGCCCTCAACTTGACGGGTGCGATCATAACAGCACCAATGTACAGGAACCCATCAGAACACCGAAGTTAAGCGTGCTTGGGCGAGAATAGAACTAGGATGGGCGACCCCCTAGGAAGTCCTCGTGTTGCACCCCCCTTTTCAATTTTTTTTGCTCCGGTTAGGGTTGCCAAGATACTATATCCACCACATTTCTATTATCAAATCCCACAGCACCATGGGCAAGACAACTTCGCTTCACGTGGAGGCTGGGCCAACAAACCGAGGGCGTAGGGCTTGTGACCAGGTCTCCTTCGCTCCGGTGCCCATAACTTTTGATCCGTAAGTAGTTACGAGGCGCACAGCATACCGTTGAAAAGCTCTCCGAGAGCTCTACGACGGGGGCAGCCAACTTGCTTGCTGTGCCCATTTTTGGAGCCCAAAATTGAACATTTTCTTCAGTTTTGGGCCACTTTTCTTATTTAGCTCTGTTTTTTCATCCCGGATTTTACGTTGAGAGATGTTAAAAGGATGACCACCTCACTCGCGGGACATTAGAGGGCCATACAACGCGTCGATATCACATCTTGCAAGGATGCTGCATTGTCAAAGCGGATGGGTTGTTGTTAAGCACATTGGGCCTTCTTAATGGGCCATCTCTGTGACACCCCAATCCCTCTCGAGACCGGGAGTTCTATCAATCAAACTAATCACAACCCAAACCAAACCCGGGCAAAATTTTCAGGGAAAACGGACGGAGTCTCCCCTGTTTATAGGCGAAATGCAAAACCTGTAATAGCATATAAATGGACCACCACCGTGTCCAACCATACAAAACTTCCTCAAGGCCATCCGAGCCTCGGTTCTCAACAATTTAAACTCAGCAAGTATACATACATTTCCAATTTAAAAACTAACCTATCTTTTCATTTTGACAAGTACATTCAATTTAGGCAATTAAACCATACAAAGCTACTGCATAAAATAAACTATCATGCCATTCTAATTCTTTTCCTTTGGACATTACAGCCATGCATTAAAGTTAAGCTACATTAACTATATACATAATCTAACTTATCAAACCATTCCAACTACATAGCTAGATTTATATTACATTTCTTTTAACAATAATTACATACAACATAAAAGCATACAACTTGACCACTTTGACAACTCAGGTTACATAGGCACTCAAGACAACTCTTCAAGCACGGACTTTCACGAAATCACGAACTTTCCAGCTAACAGGGCATTTCCTGAAATGTGGTGGTGAGGAGTGAGTATACACAACACGTATACTCAGTGAGGGCGAGACAGATATCGAATTGGAGAGAAAGAAGATCGTGCAATGCAAATAGGTACAGTTAAGCAATACAATCAATAAAAGGCATTCAATATAAACAACAATACAATTAACCAACTAAAGAAAGCATTAACACAACCAATCAAAGCTATACCACACTTTGAAGGCTATGGTTCACTCGAGCGAGTAATGTACCGATCACGATTCCGATGACTTTAACGATGACGCGCCGGCCCAAACCACCTTATAACACCAGTTTGGAATACCCCGGAAGTATCCATCAATCTACGACCCAAATCTCCCTGGGAGGCAGCCCAAGCGAGAAGAGGGAATAGCTACGGAGCTAGAGCAACCAACACTGGCAACCCGAGGCTACCCAGAGAGGCCCATCACTCACGTGCTGACACTATGCAATGCAAGACTCGATACAAGGCAATAAACGAGCGATAGCACAACAATACAAACTAGTGACAACAAACGAGATAACAAGCAATCACAATCAATACTAGCATTCAACTAACTTTTCAAGCATAACAAGCAATAATAAGCAACAATAACACCAATTAAACAAGTATATCAAGCAACCCTAAGCATTCTATAGGCATAATATCAAGATAACAAGCAAAATCACAAATCGGCCCCAACTATCAAAACACTACCATTTCCAAACGAGCCACGAGTTCTGGAAACCGACTTCGCCAATCCTCCTAGGTCACCATAAGGCACGTCCAAGGACCCCGAAACCCTACTTTACCCTAGAATTCGCGCAAAGCCCCGATTCCCCCTTTGCTCGTTTGAACTACAAC
This sequence comes from Ehretia macrophylla, assembly GCA_037974665.1. NCBI lineage: Eukaryota > Viridiplantae > Streptophyta > Magnoliopsida > Boraginales > Ehretiaceae > Ehretia > Ehretia macrophylla. The sequence continues at coordinate 15,230,276 of CM075771.1, read as the reverse complement.
TATACCAACCAAACACCCTACCAATGCCATAATCGCACCAAAAGTGCTTCCATGGCCTCCCGAAACAATGCCAACACGCAAAACGAGAAAATGCCAAACTCGACCTAAACGACCCCGACTTTCACTAAGCCGTTTTTCTCCGTTTTTCCATTACACATTCCAATTAAACCACACATTTAGGCATTCTAGCATATCTAGCATCTTCCTACATCAACAGAACGCGTAACGGAGCAACTTCATCGAAACGGGGGTTTACTATTCATAATTTACTATTCATCAAACAATTTATATTTCAATTCCAATATTTAACCGCAGAAAATGTTAAAAAGCTATAAATACATGTTCTACAATCAACAAGGAACATTCTTTAAGCAACAAAACGATTAAAACAACAATCTACGCATAAAATTCAAAAATCAAAGTTTAGATACAAATATTTCAAATGCGCAAATAACGATGAAACCCTCACCTTAGACGCTCCTAGACGCTAGGAAAACCTCGTAGAGTGCCTCAGAAACCACCCCGTGCAAGCCCACGCGAAGAATCGAAGATTTGAAGTTGAGATTTTCTTTTTTTTTTTCTCCTTCTTTTCCTCATGGTTTCAATCCTTTTCTCTCTGTTTTTTTCGTGTGCAAATTCTGCTTATTTAAAAAAAAAATGTCAAGAAGTCAAAGGTCAAAATTCGGTCAACCCGCTAAACCAAAACAGCTATGCGCGACCTCACTAAAACGGCCATAACTTCTTCTAGAAAACTCCAATTCACGAACGGTTTGAACCCTCATAAACTAGACTCATAGAGCTTTCCAACCATATATAATTTGCTACCTAACTCTTCCCCAATTGGTTCAGATTTAATTCCAAAGTTGACCCAAAATTTGACTAACTTAACATTGCATTTTTTTATTTCTAATCCCAAGTTTGCCTTTTATTAAACATTTCAAAAATTTCCACCTTGTCCTAGTTGGTCAATGTAGATGAAAAGTCAACTAGTTTGGTCAAAGAAGGTGAAAGGTCAATAAAATGCAATTTAAATGAACTTAAAATGCTATTGAATACATGCCAGGTTCGGGGTATCACATCCTTCCCCCCTTAAAACAATTGCGTCCTCGCAATTCTTCTTCCAATAGGACTCTGCATCATCTACAATCCAACTCTGACTAGTCTTCATTAGCTACTGAAAAAGTATTTAATAAAGATGACCAATAGGAAAGTTCAAGTAGAAATGCCAAGTAGTAACGCCAAATAGAAGCTCAAATGCAGATACCGTACAAGAATTCCGTTGACACGAATACCGAAGAAGAATAAATTCCAACCAGAAATGCCGAGCTAATACCAATAAAGACTAAAGCAAAGATACTGTAGATGTCATTAATACCACACAATAAGGACAAGAAGAATACCTCACGCACGAATCTCCAATAGAAGTATAACTGTTACTGCCCGAGAATTCCCAAGCAAGAAGCCAAATAAAAGCTCAAACAAAGATTCTATCTAGAGGTCCAAAGAAGTACCCCGCTGGTCATGGATTTCATAGAAGAATTCCCTGTTAAAAGTGCTGAAGAAAATACCAAGAACCCAATCAAATATATTTCCAAAGTTCCAAAGAAGCCTTCCAAATAATAACCCCATGGAACAACCAATTAGATTCCGAGTTTTGCTATCAAATGCTGAGAGGAATGTCAAAGGAAATAACAGAGAAAATATAACGTGCCCAATAAGACAACCAAGTTGAATAACAAACATAGTTTCCCAGATGGACGAAAACTCCAAGGATAAACACCGAACTGATGAACAATATACCGAAACCAAACTCTGAGTCCTCTTCACTGTTTGCCAAGTGAGAACTTCATACAACTTTGCCAACAAGGAAAATACCAAGAGAATGCCCGAACAATGCTCCAGTAAGAAAGTACCAAGAATTGCCCAATAAGTAATACTAAATAATTGGCCACTGAGAATCCTAGAGAATGCCATTGAAGAATTTCCAATAAGGAATACCAGTAACACTCCAATAAAGACCGAGACACATATGCCATAGATAATACCACGTAGTAAGGCCGATTGAAATCCCATTAACCAAGTCCACCGAGAAGTGACAACAAAAGTCCCCAAAGAACACTCGTTATGAAAACCAAAGAATGTTCCAGAGAACACCCAATTAAAACCCCAAGAGAAAGCTACTCTTTCGCAACTGTTAAGCACAGAGAATGACCAAAGGGATTCGCCAATAACCGAGCTCCAAAAGCAATCACCAATTCCCAAATAAAGGCTAGTCAAATGCCATTCATTTCCTGCTAATCCATACACCTTGAAAAACCAGCGGTGAACCACTTTCTTCAGGGGAGGAAGAGGACTTACTTACCATTTCAATAGGACATGTATGAATGCCAATATATCACAGTTATACATATGCATTAAGCTATTATGCCAGCAAGTTTACAATATAGTTTATTTAGCAAAGTCACTCAAGCATAACAATCAAGTCACGCACAGCATAATCAATTCAAATCACGGCATAGCTAATTCAAGACATTTCAGTACACACATTAAAAGCAATACTTCAAGCAAATAACAATCCACGAGGTCGATTCGATAGGTCAATTCAATGCACAACTAGACACTTTACTTCACTTAGCACACAATTAACACATAACACATAACTATATCACATAGGAGCACACATTCATGTCAAGACACATAATCTCACATAAAAGCATACACTTTCAAGACACACTTAACAAGCACACATTTAAGGGTCACTACCCACCAGACCGAGGACCCTGTCCCGGCTTATGAGCTAAATAAGCTCTGATACCACCTGTGACACCCCGATCCCTCTCGAGACCGGGAGTTCTATCAATCAAACTAATCACAACCCAAACCAAACCCGGGCAAAATTTTCAGGGAAAACGGACGGAGTCTCCCCTGTTTATAGGCGAAATGCAAAACCTGTAATAGCATATAAATGGACCACCACCGTGTCCAACCATACAAAACTTCCTCAAGGCCATCCGAGCCTCGGTTCTCAACAATTTAAACTCAGCAAGTATACATACATTTCCAATTTAAAAACTAACCTATCTTTTCATTTTGACAAGTACATTCAATTTAGGCAATTAAACCATACAAAGCTACTGCATAAAATAAACTATCATGCCATTCTAATTCTTTTCCTTTGGACATTACAGCCATGCATTAAAGTTAAGCTACATTAACTATATACATAATCTAACTTATCAAACCATTCCAACTACATAGCTAGATTTATATTACATTTCTTTTAACAATAATTACATACAACATAAAAGCATACAACTTGACAACTTTGACAACTCAGGTTACATAGGCACTCAAGACAACTCTTCAAGCACGGACTTTCACGAAATCACGAACTTTCCAGCTAACAGGGCATTTCCTGAAATGTGGTGGTGAGGAGTGAGTATACACAACACGTATACTCAGTGAGGGCGAGACAGATATCGAATTGGAGAGAAAGAAGATCGTGCAATGCAAATAGGTACAGTTAAGCAATACAATCAATAAAAGGCATTCAATATAAACAACAATACAATTAACCAACTAAAGAAAGCATTAACACAACCAATCAAAGCTATACCACACTTTGAAGGCTATGGTTCACTCGAGCGAGTAATGTACCGATCACGATTCCGATGACTTTAACGATGACGCGCCGGCCCAAACCACCTTATAACACCAGTTTGGAATACCCCGGAAGTATCCATCAATCTACGACCCAAATCTCCCTGGGAGGCAGCCCAAGCGAGAAGAGGGAATAGCTACGGAGCTAGAGCAACCAACACTGGCAACCCGAGGCTACCCAGAGAGGCCCATCACTCACGTGCTGACACTATGCAATGCAAGACTCGATACAAGGCAATAAACGAGCGATAGCACAACAATACAAACTAGTGACAACAAACGAGATAACAAGCAATCACAATCAATACTAGCATTCAACTAACTTTTCAAGCATAACAAGCAATAATAAGCAACAATAACACCAATTAAACAAGTATATCAAGCAACCCTAAGCATTCTATAGGCATAATATCAAGATAACAAGCAAAATCACAAATCGGCCCCAACTATCAAAACACTACCATTTCCAAACGAGCCACGAGTTCTGGAAACCGACTTCGCCAATCCTCCTAGGTCACCATAAGGCACGTCCAAGGACCCCGAAACCCTACTTTACCCTAGAATTCGCGCAAAGCCCCGATTCCCCCTTTGCTCGTTTGAACTACAACTATACCAACCAAACACCCTACCAATGCCATAATCGCACCAAAAGTGCTTCCATGGCCTCCCGAAACAATGCCAACACGCAAAACGAGAAAATGCCAAACTCGACCTAAACGACCCCGACTTTCACTAAGCCATTTTTCTCCGTTTTTCCATTACACATTCCAATTAAACCACACATTTAGGCATTCTAGCATATCTAGCATCTTCCTACATCAACAGAACGCGTAACGGAGCAACTTCATCGAAACGGGGGTTTACTATTCATAATTTACTATTCATCAAACAATTTATATTTCAATTCCAATATTTAACCGCAGAAAATGTTAAAAAGCTATAAATACATGTTCTACAATCAACAAGGAACATTCTTTAAGCAACAAAACGATTAAAACAACAATCTACGCATAAAATTCAAAAATCAAAGTTTAGATACAAATATTTCAAATGCGCAAATAACGATGAAACCCTCACCTTAGACGCTCCTAGACGCTAGGAAAACCTCGTAGAGTGCCTCAGAAACCACCCCGTGCAAGCCCACGCGAAGAATCAGAGATTTGAAGTTGAGATTTTCTTTTTTTTTTTCTCCTTCTTTTCCTCATGGTTTCAATCCTTTTCTCTCTGTTTTTTTCGTGTGCAAATTCTGCTTATTTAAAAAAAAAATGTCAAGAAGTCAAAGGTCAAAATTCGGTCAACCCGCTAAACCAAAACAGCTATGCGCGACCTCACTAAAACGGCCATAACTTCTTCTAGAAAACTCCAATTCACGAACGGTTTGAACCCTCATAAACTAGACTCATAGAGCTTTCCAACCATATATAATTTGCTACCTAACTCTTCCCCAATTGGTTCAGATTTAATTCCAAAGTTGACCCAAAATTTGACTAACTTAACATTGCATTTTTTTATTTCTAATCCCAAGTTTGCCCTTTATTAAACATTTCAAAAATTCTCACCTTGTCCTAGTTGGTCGATGTAGATGAAAAGTCAACTAGTTTGGTCAAAGAAGCTGAAAGGTCAATAAAATGCAATTTAAATGAACTTTAAATGCTATTGAATACATGCCAGGTTCGGGGTATCACAATCTCTCTAGGCTGGGACTGTGAACCGTTAACACATAAAGGAATTGTGCCCTCAACATGACGGGTTCGATCATACCAGCACTAATGCACCGAATCCCATCATAACTCCTAACTTAAGCGTGCTTGGGCAAGAGTAGTACAAGGATGGGTGACCCCCAAGGAAGTCCTCGTGTTGCACCCCCCATTTAATTTTTTTTTGCTCCGGTTAGGGTTGCCAAGATACTTTATCCACCACATTTCAATTATCGAATCCCACGGCACCTTGGGCAAGACAACTTCGCTTCACGTGGAAGATGGGCCAGCAAATCGATGGCGTAGGGCTTGTGACCAGGTCTCCGTCGCTCCGGTGCCCTCAACTTTTGATCCATAAGGAGTTACGCAGTGTACAACATACCGTTGCAAATCTCTCTGAGAGCTCTACAACGGGGGCAGCCAACTTGCTCGTTGTGCCCTTTTTGGAGCCCAAAATCGAATGTTTTCATCCGTTTCGGTCCACTTTTCTTCTTTTGCTTTGTTTTTCCGTCCTGAATCGTACGTCGTGAGCTGTTAAAAAGACGACACCCTTACTCACCGGACATTAGAGGGCCCTACAACGCGTCGATATCACGTCTTGCGAGAATGCTGCGTTGTTGAAGCGGATAAGTTGTCATTAAGCCCATTGGGCATTCTGAATGGGCCATCTCTCTAGGCTGGGACTGTGAACCGTTAACAAATAAAGGAATTGTGCCCTCAACATGATGGGTGCAATCATACCAGCACTAATGCACTGGATCCTATCAGAACTCCGAAGTTAAGCATGCTTCGGCAAGAATAGTACTAGGATGGGTGACCCCTTGGGAAGTCCTCGTGTCGCACCCCCCTTTTCAATTTTTTTTGCTCCGGTTAGGGTTGCCAAGATACTTTATCCACCACATTTCTATTATAGAATCCCACGCACCTTGGGCAACACAACTTCGTTTCACATGGAGGCTGGGCCCGCATACCGAGGGTGTAGGGCATGTGACTAGGTCTCCGTCGCTCCGGTGCCCTTAACTTTTGATCCGTAAGGAGTTACGTGGCGTATAGCATACCGTTGCAAAGCTCTCCGAGAGATCTACGACGGGGGCAGCCAGCTTGCTCGCTGTGCCCATTTTCGGAGCCCAAAATCAAACATTTTCATCAGTTTAGGGCCACTTTTCTTCTTTTGTGCTATTTTTCCATACTGAATCGTATGTCGTGAGCTTTTAAAAGGACGACAGCCTAACTCGCAGGACATTAGAGGGGCCTACAATGCATAGATATCACGTCTTGTGAGGGTGCTACGTTGTTGAAGCGGATGGGTTGTCGTTAACCCTATTGGGCCTTTTGAATGGGCCATCTCTCTGGGCTGGGACTGTGAACCATCAACACATAAGGGATTTGTGTCCTCAACATGATGGGTGCGATCATACCACCACTAATGCACCGGATCCCATCAGAACTCCGAAGTTAAGCGTGATTGGGCGACAGTAGCACTAGGATGGGTGACCACCTAGGAAGTCCTCGTGTTGCACCCCCCCTTTTCAATTTTTTTTTGCTCCGGTTACGGTTGCCAAGATACTTTATCCGCCACATTTCTATTATCGAATCCCACGGCACCTTGTTCAAGACAACTTCGCTTCACGTGGAGGCTTGGCCAGCAAACCGAGGGCGTTGGGCTTATGACCAGGTCTCCATCGCTCCGGTGCCCATAACTTTTGATCCGTAAGGAGTTACACGGCGCACAGCATACCGTTGCAAAGCTCAACGAGAGCTCTACGACGGGGACAACCAGCTTGCTCTCTCTGCCCATTTTTGGAGACCAAAATCGAACGTTTTCATCAGTTTCATGCCACTTTTCTTATTTAGCACTATTTTTTTGTCCCGGATCGTACGTCGTGAGATGTTGAAAGGACGACAACCTTACTCGCGGGACATTAGAGGGCCCTACAACGGGTCGATATCACGTCTTGCGAGGATGCTGCGTTGTTGAAGTGGATGGGTTGTCGTTAAGCCCATTGGGCCTTCTGAATGAGCCATCTCTCTAGGCTGGGACTGTGAACCGTTAACACATAAAAGAATTGTGCCCTCAACATGACGGGTGCGATCATACCAGCACTGATGCACCGGATCCCATCAGAACTCCGAAGTTAACCGTGCATGGGTTAGAGTAGTACTAGGATGGGTGACGCCTGGGAAGTCCTCGTGTTGCCCCCCCCCCTTTTGAATTTTTTTTGCTCCGGATAGGGTTACCAAGATACTTTATCCACCACATTTCTATTATCGAATCCCACGGCACCTTGGGCATGACAACTTCGTTTCAAGTGGAGGCTGGGCCAGCAAACCGAGGGCGTAGGGCTTGTGACCAGGTCTCCTTCACTTCGGTGCCCATAGCTTTTGATCTGTAAGGAGTTATGCGACGTACATCATACCGCTACAAAGCTCTCCGAGAGCTCTACGACGGGGGCAGCCAGCTTGCTCGCTGTGCCCATTTTTGTAGCCCAAAATTGAACATTTTCATCAGTTTTAGGCCACTTTTCTTATTTAGCTCTATTTTTCTGTCCCCGATTATACGTCGTGAGATGTTAAAAGGACGACAACCTTACTCATGGGACATTAGAGGGCCCTATAACGCATCGATATCACGTCTTGCGATGATGCTGCGTTGTTGAAGCGAATGGATTGTCGTTAAGCCCATTTGGCCTTCTGAATGCGCTATCTCTCTAGGCTGGGACTGTGAACTGTTAACACATAAAAGAATTGTGCCCTCAACATGACGGGTGCGATCATACCAGCACTGATGCACCGGATGCCATCAGAACTCCGAAGTTAACTGTGCATGGGTGAGAGTAGTACTAGGATGGGTGGCCGCCTGCGAAGTCCTCGTGTTGCACCCCCCATTTTCAATTTTTTTTGCTCCGGATAGGGTTGCCAAGATACTTTATCCACCAAATTTCTATTATCAAATCCCACGCCACCTTGGGCAAGACAACTTCACTTCACGTGGAGGCTGGGCCAGCAAACCGAGGGCGTAGGGCTTGTGACCAGGTCTCCTTCGCTCCAGTGCCCATAACTTTTGATCCGTAAAGAGTTACACGGCACACAGCATACCGTTGCAAAGCTCTCTAAGAGCTCTACGACAGCGGAAGCCAGGTTGCTCGCTGGACCCATTTTTGGAGCCCAAAATCAAACGTTTTCATCAGTTTCAAGCCATTTTTCTTATTTAGCCCTATTTTTTTGTCCCGGATCGTACGTCCTTAGCTGTTAAAAGGACGACAACCTTACTCGCGGGAAATTAAAGGGCCCTACAACGCGTCGATATCACGTCTTGCGAGGATGCTGCGTTGTTGAAGTGGATGGGCTGTCGTTAAGCCCATTGGGCCTTCTGAATAAGCAATCTCTCTAGGCTGGGACTGTGAACCGTTAACAGATAAAAGAATTGTGCCCTCAACATGACGGGTGCGATCATACCAGCACTGATGCACCGGATCCCATCAGAACTCCGAAGTTAAGCGTGCTTGGGCGAGAGTAGTACTAGGATGGGCGACCGCCTGGGAAGTCCTCGTGTTGCACCCGCCTTTTCAATTTTTTTGGCTCCAGATAGGGTTGCCAAGATACTTTATCCACTACATTTCTATTATCGAATCCCACGGCACCTTGGGCAAGACAATTTCGCTTCATGTGGAGGCTGGGCCAGCAAACCGAGGGCGTAGGGCGTGTGACCGACCTCCTTCGCTCCGGTGCCCATAACTTTTGAACCGTAAGGAGTTACGCGGCGCACAGCATACCGTTGCAAAGCTCTCTGAGAGCTCTACGGCGGGGGTAGCCAGCTTGCTCGCTGTGCCCATTTTTGGAGCCCAAAATTGAACATTTTCATCTATTTAGGCCACTTTTCTTATTTAGCTCTATTTTTCTATCACAGATCATACGTTGTGAGATGTTAAAAGGACGACAACCCTGCTCACGGGAAATTAGAGGGCCCTACAACACATCGATATCACGTCTTGCAATGTTGCTGCGTTGTTGAAGCGGATGGATTGTCGTTAAGCCCATTTGGCCTTCTGAATGCGCCATATGTCTAAGCTGGGACTGTGAACCGTTAACACATAAAGGAATTGTGCCCTCAACATGACGGGTGCGATCATACCAGCACTAATGCACCGGATCCCATCAGAACTCCGAGATTAAGCGTACTTGGGCGAGAGTAGTACTAGGATGGTTGACCCCCTGGGAAGTCCTCGTGTTGTACCCCCCTTTTCAATTTTTTTTGCTCCGGTTAGGTTTGCCAAGATACTTTATCCACCACATTTCTATTATCAAATCCCACGGCACCTTGGGTAAGACAACTTCGCTTCATGTGGAGACTGGGCCAGCAAACCGAGGACGTAAGGCTTGTGACCAGGTCTCCGTCACTCCGGTGCACATAACTTTTGATCCGTAAAGAGTTACGCGGCGCACAACATACAGTTGCAAAGCTCTCCAAGCGCTCTACGACGGGGGCAGCTAGTTTGCTCGCTTTGCACTTTTTGGAGTTGAAAATCGAACGTTTTCATTAGTTTCGTGCCACATTTCTAATTTTACTTTGTTTTTCCATCTCGGATCGTACGTCGTGAGCTGTTAAAAGGACGACAACTTTACTCGTGGGACATTAGAGGGCCCTACAACGCGTCTATATAACGTCTTGCGAGGATGCTGCGTTGTAGTAGCCGATGCGTTGTCGTTAAGCCCATTGGGCCTTCTGAATGAGCCATCTCTCTAGGCTGGGACTGTGAACCGTTAACACATAAAGGAATTGTGCCCTCAACATGACGGGTGCAATCATACTAGTAGTAATGCACCGGATCCCATCAGAACTTTGAAGTTAAGCGTGCTTGGGCGAGAGTATTACTAGGATGGGTGAGCCCCTGGGAAGTCCTCGTGTTGTACCCCCTTTTCCAATTTTTTTACCTCCGGTTAGGGTTGCCAAGATACTTTATCCACCACATTTCTATTATCGAATCCCACGGCACCGTGGGCAAGACAACTTCGCTTCACGTGGAGGCTGGGCCGGCAAACCGAGGGTGTAGGGCTTGTGACCAGATCTCTTTCGCTCCGGTGCCCATAACTTTTGATCCGTAAGGAGTTACGCGGCGCACAGCATACCGTTGCAAAGCTCTCCGAGAGCTCTACAATGGGGGCATAGAGCTTGCTCGCTTTACCCATTTTTGGAGCCCAAAATCGAACGTTTTCATCAGTTTCAGGTCACTTTTCTTATTTAGCTCTATTTTTTCATCTCGGATCGTACGTCGTGAGCTGTTAAAAGGATAACAACCTTACTCGCGGAACATTAGAGAGCCCTACAACGCGTCAATATCACGTCTTGCGAGGATGCTGCGTTGTTGAAGTGGATGGGTTGTCGTTATGCCCATTGGGCCTTCTGAATAGGCCATCTCTCTAGGCTGGGACTGTGAACCGTTAACACATAAAGGAATTGTGCCCTCAACATGACGGGTGCGATCATACCAACACTAATGCACCAGATCCCATCATAACTCAGAAGTTAAGCGTGCTTGGGAGAGAGCAGTACTAGGATGGTTGACCCCCTGGGAAGTTTTTGCTCCGGTTAGGGTTGCCAAGATACTTTATCCACTAAATTTCTATTATCGAATCCCACGGCACCTTGGGCAAGACAACTTTACTCGGGGGACATTAGAGGGCCCTACAACGAGTCGATATCATGTCTTGCGAGGATGCTGCGTAGTTGAAGCGGATGGATTGTCGTTAAGCCTATTGGGCCTTCTGAATGGGCCACCTCTCTAGACATCTTCGCTTCACGTGGAGGCTGGGCCAACAAACCGAGAGCGTAAGGCTTGTGACCATGTCTCTGTCACTCCGGTGCCCATAACTTTTGCTCTGTAAGGAGTTACGCGGCACACAACATACCGTTGCAAAGCTGTCCGAGAGCTCTATGACGGGGGCAGTTAGCTTGCATGTTGTGCCTTTTTTGGAGCACAAAATCGTACGTTTTCATCAGTTTTGGGCTACTTTTCTTATTTAGCTCTGTTTTTCCGTCCCGGATCGTACGTCATGAGCTGTTAAAAGGATGACAACCTTGCTCGCGGGACATTAGAGGACCATACAACGCGTCGATATCATGATGCGTTATGCCCATTGGGCCTTCTGAATAGGCCATCTCTCTAGACTGGGACTGTGAACCGTTAACACATAAAGGAATTGTGCCCTCAACATGACGGGTGCGATCATACCAGCACTAATGCACCGGATCTCCTCAGAACTCCGAAGTTAAGCGTGCTTGGGCGAGAGTACTACTAGGATGGGTAACCCCCTGGGAAGTCCTCGTGTTGCACCCCCCTTTTTAATTTTTTTTGCTCCGGTTAGGGTTGCCAAGATACTTTATCCACCACATTTCTATTATCGAATCCCAAAGCACCTTGGGCAAGACAACTTCGCTTCACGTGGAGGCTGGGCCAGCAAACCGAGGGCGTAAGGCTTGTGACCAGGTCTCCGTCGCTCCGGGGCCCATAACTTTTGATCCGCAGGGGTTACGCGGCGCACAGCATACCGTTGTAAAGCTCTCCGAGAGCTCTACAACGGGGGCAGCTAGTTTGCTCGCTGAGCCTTTTTAGAGCCCAAAATCTAATGTTTTCTTTAGTTTCGGGCCACTTTTCTATTTTTGCTCTATTTTTCATCCCGGATCATACGTCGTGAGCTGTTAATAGGATGACAACCTTACTCGCTGGACATTAGAGGGCCCGACAACGAGTTGATATCACGTCTTGCGAGGATACTGCGTTGTTGAAGCTGATGGGTTGTCGTTAAGCCCATTGGGCCTTCTGAATGAGCCATCTCCCTAGGTTGGGACTGTGAACCATTAACACATAAAGGAATTGTGCCCTCAACATGACGGGTGTGATCATACCAGCACTAATGCTCCAGATCCATCAGAGCTCCGAAGTTAAGCATGCTTGGGCGGGAGTAGTACTAGGATGGGTGACCCCCTGGGTAGTCCTCGTGTTACACCCCCCTTTTCAATTTTTTTTGCTCCGGTTAGGGTTGCCAAGATACTTTATTCACCGCATTTCTAATATCGAATTTTATGGCACCTTGGGCAAGATAACTTCGCTTCACGTGGAGGCTGGGCCAGTGAACCGAGGGCGTAGGGCTTGTGATCAGGTATCTTTCGCTCCGGTGCCTATAACTTCTGATCCGTAAAGAGTTACGCAGCGCACAGCATACAGTTGCAAAGCTCTCCGAGAGCTCTACGACGGGTGCAGCAAACTTGCTCGCTCTGCCCTTTTTGGAGCCCAACTTCGAACGTTTTCATCAGTTTCGGGCCACTTTTCTTTTGATCTATTTTTTCATTCCAGATAGTACGTCGTGAGCTGTTAAAAGGATGACAACCTTGCTCGCGGGACATTAGAGTGCCCTAAAACACGTCGATTTCACGTCTTGCGAGGATGCTGCATTGTTGAAGCGGATGGGTTGTCGTTAAGCCCATTGGACCTCTAGAATATGCCATCTCTCTAGGCTGGGTCTGTGAACCGTTAACACATAAAGGAATTGTGCTCTCAACATGGCGGGTGCGATCATACTAGCACTAATGCACCGGATCCCATCAGAACTACGAAGTTAAGCGTGCTTGGGCGAGAGTACTACTAGGATGGGGGACCCCGTGGGAAGTCCTCGTGTTGCACCCCGAGGTTCAATTTTTTTTTCTCCTGTTTGGGTTGGGAAGGTAATTTATGCACCACATTTCTATTATCGAATCCCACGGCACCTTGGGCAAGACAACTTCGCTTCACGTGGAGGCTAGGCCAGCAAACCGAGGGCGTAGGGGTTGTGATCAGTTCTCTGTCGCTCCGGGGCCCATAACTTTTGATCCGCAAGGAGTTATGCAGCGCACAGCATACCGTTGCAAAGCTCTCCGAGAGCTCTACAACGGGGGCAACTAGCTTGCTCGCTTCGCCCTTTTTACAGCCCAAAATCGAACTTTTTCATTAGTTTCGGGCCACTTTTCTTTTTTTGGTCTATTTTTCCGTCCCGGATCGTATTTCGTGAGCTGTTAAAAGGACAACAACCTTACTCGCGTGGCATTAGAGGGCCCTACAACGAGTTGATATCACGTCTTGTGAGGATGCTGCGTTGTTGAAGCGGATAGGTTGTCGTTAAGCCCATTGGGCCTTCTAAATGAGCCATATCTCTAGGCTGGGACTGTGAACCGTTAACACATAAATGAATTGTGCCCTCAACATGACGGGTGCGATCATACCAGCACTAATGCACCGGATCCCATCAGAACTACGAAGTTAAGAGTTCTTGGGCAAGAGTAGTACTAGGATGGGTGACCCCCTAGGAAGTCCTCGTTTTGCACCCCCCTTTTCAAATTTTTTTCCTCCGGCAAAGGTTGCCAAGATAATTTATCCACCACATTTCTATTATCAAATTCCACGGCACCTTGGGCAAGACAACTTCACTTCACGTGGAGGCTGGGCCTGCAAACCGAGGGCGTAGGGCTTATGACCAGGTCTCCTTCGCTCCGGTGCCCATAACTTTTGATCCGTAAAGAGTTACGCGGCGCACTGCATATCTTTGCAAAGCTCTCCAAGTCCTCTATGATGGGGGCAGTGAGCTTGCTCGCTGTGCCCCTTTTTGGAGCACAAAATCGAACGTTTTCATCAGTTTCAGGCCACTTTTCTTATTTAGCTATGTTTTTCCGTCCCGGATCGTACGTCTTGAGCTGTTAAAAGGATGACAACCTTACTCGCAGGACATTGGAGGGCCCTACAACCCGTCAATATCACGTATTGCGAGGATGCTGTGACCAGGTCTCCTTCGCACGGCACCGTGGGCAAGACAACATCGCTTCACGTGGAGGCTGGGCCAGCAAACCGAGGGCATTAGGCTTGTGACCAAGTCTCCTTCGCTCCGGTGCACATAACTTCTGATACGTAAAGAGTTACGCGACGCACAACATACAGTTGCAAAGCTCTCCGAGAGCTCTATGACGGGGGCATCGAGCTTGCTCGCTCTTCCCTTTTTGGAGCGCAAAACCGAACGTGTTCACTTGTTTCTGGCCAATCTTATTCGTTTGCTCTGTTTTTTCGTTCCGGATCGTACGACGTTTGCTGTTAAAAGGACGACAACCTTACTCGCGGGACATTTGAGTGCCCTACAACTTGTCGATTTCACGTCTTGCATTGTTGAAGCGGATGGGTTGTCGTTAAGCCCATTGGGCCTTCTGAATGTGCCATTTCTCTAGACTGGGACTGTGAGCTGTTAACACATAAAGGAATTGTGCCCTCAACATGACGGGTGCGATCGTACCAGCACTAATGCACCGGATCCCAACAAAACTCCGAAGTTAAGCGTGCTTGGGCGAGAGTAGTACTAGGATGGTTGACCCGCTGGGAAGTCCTCGTGTTGCACCCCCCTTTTCAATTTTTTTTTTGCTCTGGTTAGGTTTGCCAAGATACTTTATCCACCATATTTCTATTACCAAATCCCACGGCACCTTGGGTAAGACAACTTCGCTTCACGTGGAGGCTGGGCCAGCAAACCGAAGGCGTAAGGCTTGTGACCAGCTCTCCGTCGCTCTAGTGCCCATAACTTTTGATTCGTAAGGAGTTACGCGGCGCACAGCATACCGTTGCAAAGCTCTCCGAGAGCTCTACGATCGAGGCAGCGAGCTTGCTCGCTATGGCCTTTTGAGCCTAAAATTGAACGTTTTCATCAGTTTCGGGCCATTTTTCTTCTTTTGCTCTGTTTTTCCATCCCGGATCGTACATCATGAGCTATTAAAAGGATGAAAACCTTACTCGTGAGACATTAGAGTGCCCTACAACTTGTCGATTTCACGTCTTACGAGGATGCTGCATTGTTGAAGCGGATGGGTTGTCGTTAAGCCCATTGGCCTTCTGAATGTGCCATCTCTCTAGGCTGGGACTGTGAGCTGTTAACACATAAAGGAATTGTGCCCTCAACATGACGGGTGCGATTGTACCAGCACTTATGCACCGGATCCCATTAGAACTCCAAACTTAAGCGTGCTTGGGCGAAATTAGTACTATGATGGGTGACCCCCTGGGAAGTCCTCGTGTTGCACCCCCCCTTTTCAATTTTTTTTGCCTCGGTTAAGTTTGCCAAGATACCTTATCCACCACATTTCTATTACCAAATCCCACGGCACCTTGGGCAAGACAACTTCGCTTCACGTGGAGGCTGGGCCAGCAAACCGAGGGCGTAAGGCTTGTGACCAGCTCTTTGTCGCTCCAGTGCCCATAACTTTTGATTCGTAAGGAGTTACGTGGCGCACAACATGCAGTTGCAAAGCTCTCCAAGAGCTCTACGATGGGAGTAGTGAGCTTGCTCGCAGTGCCCTTTTTGGAGCCCAAAATCGAACGTTTTGATCAGTTTCGGGACACTTTTCTATTTTTGCTCTGTTTGGATGAAAACCTTACATGCGGGACATTAGAGGGCCCTACAATGCGTCGATATCACGTCTTGCGAGGATGCTGCGTTGTCGAAGCGGATGGGTTGTCGTTAAGCCCATTGGGCCTTCTGAATGAGCCATCTCTCTAGGCTGGGACTGTGAACCACTAACACAAAAAGGAATTGTACCCTCAACATGACGGGTGTGATCATACCAGCAGTAATGTACCAGATCCCATCAGAACTCCGAAGTTAAGCGTTCTTGGGCGAGAGTAGTTCTAGGCTGGGTCACCCCCTAGGACGTCCTCGTGTTGCCCCCCCCCTTTTTATTTTTTTTTGCTCCGGTTTGCGTTCCCAAGATACTTTATCCACCATATTTCTATTATTGAATCCCACGGCACCTTGGGCAAGACAACTTCGCTTCACGTGGAGGCTGGGCCAGCAAACCGAGGGTGTAGGGCTTGTGACCTGGTCTCCTTCGCTCCGGTGCCAATAACTTTTGATCCATAAGGAGTTACGTGGCGCACGGGGGCAGTTAGCTTGCTCGCTGTGCCCCTTTTTGGAGCACAAAATCGAACGTTTGCATTAGTTTCTGTCCATTTTTCTTATTTAGCTCTGTTTTTCCGTCCCGGATCGTAGGTCGTGAGCTGTTAAAAGGATGACAACCTTACTCGCGGGACATTAGAGGACCCTACATCGCGTTGATATCACGTCTTGCGAGCATGATGCGTTGTTGAAGCGGATGGGTTGTCGTTTTGCCCATTGCGGCTTCTGAATGGGCCATCTCTCTAGACTGTGACTGTGAACCGTTAACACATAATGGAATTATGACCTCAACATGACGGGTGCGATCATACAAGCACTATTGCACCGGATCTCATCAGAACTCCGAAGTTAAGCTTGCTTGGGCGAGAGTAGTACTAGGATGGGCAACCCTAACCGGAGCAAAAAAAATTGAAAAAGGGGGTGCAACACGAGGACTTCCCACGGGGTCACCCATCCTAGTACTGCTCTTGCCCAAGCATGTTTAACTTCGAAGTTCTGATTGGATTCGGTCCATTAGTGCTGGTATGATTGCACCCGTCGTGTTGAGGGCACAATTCCTTTATGTGTTAACGCTTCACAGTCCCAGCATAGAGAGATCGCCTATTCAGAAGGCCCAATGGGTTTAACAACAACCCATCCGCTTCAACAACGCAGCATCCTCGCAAGTCGTGATATCGACGCATTGTAGGGCCTTCTAATGTCCTACGAGAAAGGGTGTCATTCTTTTAACAGCTCTCGAAGTACGATCCGGGATTGAAAAACAGAGCTAAAATAGAAAAGTGGCCCGAAACTGATGAAAACGTTCGATTTTGGGCCCCGAAAAGGGCAGAGCGAGCAAGCTCGCTGCCCCCATCGTAGAGCTCTCAGAGAGCTTTGCAACGGTATGCTGTGCGCCGCTTAACTCCTTACGAATCAAAAGTTATGGGCACCGGAGCGATGGAGAGCTCGTCACAAGCCTTACGCCCTCGGTTTGCTTGCCCAGCCTCCACGTGAAGCGAAGTTGTCTTACCCAAGGTGCCGTCGGATTTGATAATAGAAATGTGGTGGATAAAGTATCTTGGAAAACCTAACCGGAGCAAAAAAAATTGAAAGGAGGGGTGCAACACGAGGGCTTCCCATGGGGTTACCCATCCTAGTACTACTCTCGCCCAAGCACGCTTAACTTCGGAGTTCTGATGGGATCATGTGCATTAATTCTGGTACGATCGCACCCGTCATGTTGATGGCACAATTCCTTTATGTGTTAATAGCTCACTGTCCCAGCCTAGAGAGATGGCACATTCAGAAGGCCCAATGGGCTTAATTACAACCCATCAGCTCCAACAATGCAGCATCCTCGCAAGATGTGAAATTGACAAGTTGTAGGGCTGTCTAATGTCCCGCGAGTAAGGTTGTCGTCCTTTTAACCACTCACGATGTGCGATCTGGGATGGAAAAACAGAGCAAAAGAAGAAAATTGGCCCGAAACTGATGAAAACGTTCAATTTTAGGCTCCAAAAGGGTAGAGCGAGCAAGCTCGCTGCCCCTATCGTAGAGCTCTCGGAGAGCTTTGCAATGGTATGCTGTGCGCCGCGTAACTCCTTACGAGTCAAAAGTTATGGGCACCGGAGCGACAAAGAGCTGGTCACAAGCCTTACGCCCTCGGTTTGCTGGACCAGCCTCCACATGAAGCGAAGTTGTCTGGCCCAAGGTGCCATGGGATTCGATAATAGAAATGTGGTGGATAAAGTATCTTGGCAACCCTAACCGGAGCAAAAAAAATTGAAAGGAGGGGTGCAACACGAGGGCTTCCCAGGGGGTTACCCATCCTAGTATTACTCTCGCCCAAGCACGCTTAACTTCAGAGTTCTGATGGGATCCGGTGCATTAGTGCTGGTATGATCGCACCCGTCATGTTAAGGACACAATTCCTTTATGTGTTAATGGTTCACAGTCCTAGTCTAGAGAGATGGCCCATTCAGAAGGCCCAATGAGCTTAACGACAACCCATCGGCTTCAACAACACAGCATCCTCGCAAGACGTGATATCGACGCGTTGTAGGGCCCTCTAATGTCCCTCGAGTAAGGTTTTCGTCCTTTTAACTCTCACAACGTACGATCCGGGACAGAAAAACAGAGCTAAAGAAGAAAACTGACCCGAAACTTATGAAAACGTTCGATTTTGAGCTCCAAAAATGGGCACAGCGAGCAAGTTGGCTGCCCCCGTCGTAGAGCTCTCGGAGAGCTTTGCAACGGTATGCTGTGTGTCGCGTAACTCCTTACTGATCAAAAGTTATGGGCACCGGAGCGAAGGAGACCTGGTCACAAGCCCTACGCCCTCGGTTTGCTGGCCCAGCCTCCACGTGAAGTGAAGTTGCCTTGCCTAAGGTGCCGTGGGATTCGATAATAGAAATGTGGTGAATAAAGTATCTTGGCAACCCTAACCGGAGCAAAAAAAATTGAAAAGGGGGGTACAACACGAGGACTTCCCAGGGGTCACCCATCCTAGTACTCCTCTCGCCCAAGCACGCTTAACTTCAGAGTTCTGATGGGATCTGGTGCATCAGTGCTGGTTTGATCGCATCAGTCATGTTGAGGGCACAATTCCTTTATGTGTTAACGGTTCACAGTCTCAGCCTAAAGAGATGGCTTATTCAGAAGGCCTAATGGGCTTAACGACAACCTATCCGCTTCAACAACGCAGCATCCTCGCAAGACGTGATATCGACGCATTGTAGGGCCCTCTAATGTCCTACGAGTAAGGTTGTCGTCCTTTTAAGCGCTCACAACGTACGATTCGGGATGGAAAAACAGAGTAGAAACAGAAAAGTGGCGTGAACCTGATGAAAACATTCGATTTTGGGCTCCAAAAAGGGCAAAGCGAGCAAGCTATCTACCCCCATCGTAGAGCTCTCGGAGAGCTTTGCAACGGTATGCTATACGCCGCGTAATTCTTTACGGATCAAAAGTTATGGGCACCGGAGCGACGGTGACCTGGTCACAAGCCCTAGGCAATCGGTTTGCTGACCCAGCCTCCACGTGCAGCGAAGTTGACTTACCCAAGGTGTTGTGGGATTCGATAAAAGAAATGTGGTGGACAAAGTATCTTGGCAACCCTAACCGGAGCAAAAAAATTTGAAAAGGGGGTGCAACACGAGGACTTCCAAGGGGGTCACCCATCCTAGTACTACTCTTGCCCAAGCACGCTTAACTTCGGAGTTCTAACGGGATCCGGTGCATTAGTGCTGCTATGATCACACCCATCATGTTGCGGGCACAATTCCTTTATGTCTTAACGGTTCACAGTCCCAGCCTAGAGAGATGGCCCATTCAGAAGGCCCAATGGGCTTAACGACAACCCATCCGGTTCAACAATGCCGCATCCTTGCAAGACGTGATATCGACACGTTGTAGGGCCCTCTAATGTCCAGCGAGTAAGGTTGTCGTCCTTTTAACAGCTGACGACGTACGATCTGGGACGGAAAAATAGAGCTAAATAAGAAAAGTGGCCCAAAACTGATGAAAACGTTGGATTTTGGGCTCGAAAAAGGGCATAGCAAGCAAGGTAGCTGCCCCCGTCGTAGAGCTCTCGGAGAGCTTTGCAAGGGTATGTTGTGCGCTGAGTAACTCCTTACGGATCAAAAGTTATGGGCACCGGAGCGACGGAGACCTGGTCACAAGCCCTACGCCCTCGGTTTGCTGGCCCAGCCTCCATGTGAAGCGAAGTTGTCTTGACCAAGGTGCCGTGGGATTCGATAATAGAAATGTGGTAGATTAATTATCTTGGCAACACTAACTGGAGCAAAAAAATGGAAAAGAAGGTGTGCAACACGGGGACTTCCGAGGGGGTCACCAATCCAAGTACTACTCTCGCCCAAGCACACTTAACTTCGGAGTTTTGATGGGATCCGGTGCATTAGTTCTGGTTTGATCGCACCCGTCATTTTGAGAGCACAATTCCTTTATGTATTAACGGTTCACCATCCCAGCCTAGAGAGATGGCTCATTCAGAAGGCCCAATGGGCTTAACGACAACCTATCCGCTTCAACAACGTAGCATACTCGCAAGACGTGATATCGACGGGCTGTAGGGCCCTCTAATATCCCGTGAGTTAGGTTTTCATCCATTTAACAGCTCACGACGTACGATCCAGAATGGAAAAATAGAGCAAAAATAGAAAAGTGGCCCAAAATTGATGAAAACGTTAGATTCTGGGATCCAAAAAGGGCACAACGAGCAAGCTAGCTGCCCCTGTCGTAGAGCTCTTGGAGAGCTTTGCAACGGTATGATGTGCGCCGCATAGCTCCTTACGGATCAAAAGTTATGGGCACCGTTATGACGGAGACCTGGTCACAGGCCCTACGCCCTCCGTTTGCTGGCCCAGCCTCCAGGTGTAGCGACGTTGTCTTGCCCAATGTGCCATGGGATTCGATAATAGAAATGTGGTGGATAAAGTATCTTGGCAATACTAATTGGAGCAAAAAAAATTGAAAAAGGGGGTGCAACAAGAGGACTTCCCAGGGGGTCACCAATCCTAGTACTACTCTCGCCCAAGCACGCTTAACTTCGGAGTTCTGATGGGATCCGGTGCATTAGTGCTGGTATAATCGCACCGGTCATGTTGAGGGCACAATTCATTTATGTGTTAACGGTTCACAGTCCCAGCCTAGAGTGACCACCCATTCAGAAGGCCCAATGGGCTTAACGACAACCCATCCGCTTCAACAACGTAGCATCCTCGCAAGACGTGATATCGACGCGTTGTAGGGCCCTCTAATGTCCTGCAAGAAAGGTTGTCATTCTTTTAACAGCTCTCGACGTACGATCCGGGATGGAAAAACAGAGCAACAATAGAAAAGTGACCCGAAACTGATGAAAACCTTCGATTTTGGGCTCCGAAAAGGGCATAGCGAGCAAGCTAGCTGTCCCCGTCGTAGAGCTCTCGGAGAGCTTTGCAGCGGTATGCTGTGCGCCACATAACTCCTTACAGATCAAAAGTTATGGGCACCGGAATGAAGGAGACCTGGTCACAAGCCCTACACCCTCGGTTTGCTGGCCCAGCCTCCACGTGAAGCGAAGTTGTCTTGCCAAAGGTGCAGTAGGATTCGATAATAAAAATGTGGTGGATAAAGTATCTTGGCAACCCTAACCGGAGCAAAAAAAATTGAAAAGGGGGGTGCAACACGAGGACTTCCCAAGGGGTCACCCATCCTAGTACTACTCTCGCCCAAGCACGTTTAACTTCGGAGTTCTGATGGGATCCGGTGCATTAGTGCTGGTATGATCGCACCCGTCATGTTGAGGGCACAATTCCTTTATTTGTTAACGGTCACAGTCACAGCCTAGAGAGATGGCCTATTCAGAAGGACCAATAGGCATAACGACAACCCATCCACTTCAACAACGCAGCATCCTCGCAAGACGTGATATCGACGCATTGTAGGGCCGTCTAATGTCCGGCGAGTAAGGTTGTCATCCTTTTAACAGCTCACGACGTATGATCCGGGACGAAAAAATAGTGCTTAATAAGAAAAGTGACCTGAAACTGATGAAAACGTTCAATTTTGGGCTCCAAAAAGGGCACAGCGAGCAAGCTTACTGCCCCCGTCGTAGAGCTCTCGGAGAGCTTTAAAATGGTATGCTGTGCGCTGCGTAACTCCTTACGAATCAAAAGTTATGGGCACTGGAGTGACGAAGAGCTGGTCACAAGCCTTACGCCCTCGGTTTGCTGGCCCAGCCTCCACGTGAAGCGAAGTTGTCTTACCCAAGGTGCCGTGGGATTTGATAATAGAAATATGGTGGATAAAGTATCTTGGCAAACCTAACCAGAGCAAAAAAAATTGAAAAGGGGGTGCAACACGAGGACTTCCCAGCGGGTCAACCATCCTAGTACTACTCTCGCCCAAGCACACTTAACTTCGGAGTTCTGATGGGATGATGTGCATTAATGCTGGTACGATCGCACCTGTCATGTTGATGGCACAATTCCTTTATGTGTTAACAGCTCACAGTCCCAGCCTAGAGAGATGGCACATTCAGAAGGCCCAATGGGCTTAACGACAACCCATCCGCTTCAACAATGCAGCATCCTCGCAAGATGTGAAATCGACAAGTTGTAGGGCACTCTAATGTCCCGCGAGTAAGGTTGTCATCCTTTTAACAGCTCACGGCGTACGATCCGGGATGGAAAAACATAGCAAAAGAAGAAAAGTGGCCCGAAACTGATGAAAACGTTTGATTTTGGGCTCCAAAAAGGGCAGAGCGAGCAAGCTCGCTACCCCCATCGTAGAGCTCTCGGAGAGCTTTGCAACGGTATATTGTGCGCCGCGTAACTCCTTACGAATCAAAAGTTATGGGCACTGGAGCGACGGAGAGCTGGTCACAAGCCTTACGCCCTCGGTTTGCTGGCCCAGCCTCCACGTGAAGCGAAGTTGTCTTACCCAAGGTGCCGTGGGATTTGATAATAGAAATATGGTGGATAAAGTATCTTGGCAAACCTGACCGGAGCAAAAAAAATTGAAAAGGGGGGTACAACACGAGGACTTCCCAGCGGGTCAACCATCCTAGTACTACTCTCGCCCAAGCACGCTTAACTTCGGAGTTCTATTGGGATCCGGTGCATTAGTGCTGGTACGATCGCACCCGTCATGTTGAGGGCACAATTCCTTTATGTGTTAACAGCTCACAGTCCCAGCCTAGAGAGATGACACATTCAGAAGGCCCAATGTGCTTAACGACAACCCATCCGCTTCAACAATGCAACATCCTCACAAGACGTGAAATCGACAAGTTGTAGGGCACTCTAATATCCCGCGAGTAAGGTTGTCGTCCTTTTAACAGCTCACGACGTACGATCCGAGAATGAAAAACAGATTAAAAGAATAAGAGTGGCCCGAAACTGATGAAAACATTTGATTTTGCGCTCCAAAAAGGGTAGAGTGAGCAAGCTCGATGCCCCCGTCGTAGAGCTCTCGGAGAGCTTTGTAACTATATGCTGTGCACCACGTAACTCTCTACGTATCAGAAGTTATGGGGACCGGAGCGAAGGAGACCTGGTCACAAGCCTTACGCCCTCGGTTTGCTGGCCCAGCCTCCACGTGAAGCGATGTTGTCTTTCCCACGGTGCCATGGGATTCGATAATAGAAATGTGGTGGATAAAGCATCTTGGCAACCTTAACCGGTGCAAAAAAAAAATTGAAAAGGTAGGTGCAACACTGCGTCTTCCCAAGGGGGCACCCATCCGAGTTGTACTCTCGCCCCATCACGCGTTACTTCGGAGTTCTGATGGGATCCGGTGCATTTGTGCTTGTATGATCGCACCCGTCATGTTGAGGGCACAATTCCTTTATGTGTTAATGGTTCACAGTCCCAGCCTAGAGAGATAGCCAATTCAGAAGGCCCAATGGGCATAACGACAACCCATCCACTCAAACAACGCAGCATCCTCGCAAAACGAGATATCGATGGGTTGTAGGGCCCTCTAATGTCCTGCGAGTAAGGTTGACATCCTTTTAACAGCTCAAGACGTACGATCCAGGATGGAAAAACATAGCTAAATAAGAAAAGTGGCTTGAAACTGATGAAAACGTTCGAAGTTGGGCTCCAAAAAGGGCAGAGCGAGCAAGTTCGCTGCCCCCGTTGTAGAGCTCTCGGAGAGCGTTGCAACTGTATGCTATGCACCGCGTAACTCTTTACGGATCAGAAGTTATGGGCACCGGAGCGAAGGAGACCTGGTCACAAGCCCTACGCCCTCGGTTCGCTAGCCCAGCCTCCACGTGAAGCAAAGTTGTGTTGCCCAAGGTGCCATAAAATTCGATAATAGAAATGTGTTGAATAAAGTATCTTGGTAACCCTAACCGGAGCAAAAAAAATTGAAAAGGGGGGTGCAACACGAGGACTACCCAGGGGGTGACCCATCCTAGTGCTACTCTCGCCCAAGCATGCTTAACTTCGGAGCTTTGATGGATGAGGAGCATTAGTGCTGGTATGATCACACTTGTCATGTTTAGGGCACAATTCCTTTATGTGTTAATGGTTCACAGTCCCATCCTAGGGATATGGCTCATTCAGAAGGCCCAATGGGCTTAACGATAACCCATCGGCTTCAACAACGCAGTATCCTCGCAAGACGTGATATCAACTCGTTGTCGGGCCCTCTAATGTCCCGCGAGTAAGGTTGTCGTCCTTTTAACAGCTCACGACGTACGATTCGGGATGGAAAAACAGAGCAAAAATAGAAAAGTGGCCCGAAACTAATGAAAACATTCAATTTTGGGCTTTAAAAAGGGCTCAGCGAGCAAGCTAGCTGCCCTCGATTTAGAGCTCTTGGAGAGCTTTGCAATGGTATGCTGTGCGCCGCGTAACTCCCTGCGGATCAAGAGTTATGGGCCCCGGAGCGACGGAGACTTGGTCACAAGCCTTACGCCCTCGGTTTGCTGGCCCAGCCTCCACGTGAAGCGATGTTGTCTTACCCAAGGTGCTTTGGGATTTGATAATAGAAATGTGGTGGATAAAGTATCTTGGCAACCCAAACCGGAGCAAAAGAAATTGAAAAGGGCAGTGCAACACGAGGACTTCCCAGGGGGTTACCCATCCTAGTACTACTCTCGCCCAAGCATGCTTAACTTCGGAGTTCTGATAAGATCCGGGGTATTAGTGCTGGTATGATCGCACCCGTCATGTTGAGGGCACAATTCCTTTATGTGTTAACAGTTCACAGTCCCAGTCTAGAGAGATGGCCCATTTAGAAGGCCCAATGGGCACAACGACAACCCATCCGCTTCAACAACGCATCATGCTCGCAAGACATGATATCGACGCGTTGTAGGGTCCTCTAATGTCCTGCGAGCAAGGTTGTCATCCTTTTAACAGCTCACGATGTACGATCCGGGACAGAAAAATATAGCTAAATAAGAAAAGTGGCCTGAAACTGATGAAAACGTTTGATTTTGTGCTCCAAAAAGGGGCACAGCAAGCAAGCTAACTGCCCCCGTCGTAGAGCTCTCGGAGAGCTTTGCAACGGTATGTTGTACGCTGCGTAACTCCATACGGATCAAAAGATATGGGCACCAGAGCGACGGAGACCTGGTCACAAGCCTTACGCCCTCGGTTTGCTGGCCTAGCCTCCACGTGAAGCGAAGTTGTCTAGAGAGATGGCACATTCAGAAGGCCCAATAGGCTTAACGACAATCCATCCGCTTCAACAACGCAGCATCCTCACAAGACGTGATATCGACGCGTTGTAGGGCCCTCTAATGTCCCGCGAGTAAGGTTGTCATGCCCAAGGTGCCGTAGGATTCGATAATAGAAATGTGGCGGATAAAGTATCTTGGCAACCCTAACCGGAGCAAAAACTTCGCAGGGGGTTAACCATCCTAGTACTACTCTCTCAAAGCAAGCTTGACTTCGGAGTTGTGATAGGATCGGGTGCATTAGTGCTGGTATGATCGCACCCGTCATGTTGAGGGCACAATTCCTTTATGTGTTAAAGGTTCACAGTCCCAGTCTAAAGAGATAGCCCATTCAGAAGGCCCAATGGGCATAACGACAACCCATCCACTTCAACAACTTAGCATCCTCGAAAGACGTGATAATGAGGCGCTGTAGGGCTCTGTAATGTCCCGCGAGTAAGCTTGTCGTCCTTTTAACAGCAGACGACGTACGATCAGGGACAGAAAAACATAGCTTAATAAGAAAAGTGGCCCAAAACTGATGAAAATGATCAATTTTCGGCTCCAAAAATGGGCACAGCGAGCAAGCTAGCTACGCCCATCGTAGAGCTCTAGGAGAGCTTTGCAACGGTATGTTGTGCGCCGTGTAATTCCTTACGGATCAAAAGTTATGGGCACCGGAGTGAAGAAGACCTGGTCACAAGCCCTACGCCCTCGGTTTGCTGGCCTAGCCGCCACGTGAAGCGAAGTTGTCTTGCCCAAGGTACCGTGAAATTCGATAATAAAAATGTGGTGGATAAAGTATCTTGGCAACCCTAACCGGAGGAAAACAAATTGAAAAGGGGGGTGCAACACGAGACCTTCCCAGGGGTCACCCATCCTAGTACTACTCTCGCCCAAGCACGCTTAACTTCAGAGTTCTGATGGCATCCGGTGCATTACAGCTATTATGATCGCACCCGTCATGTTGAGGGCACAATTCCTTTATGTGTTAATTGTTCACAGTCCCAGCCTTGAGAGATGGCTAATTCAGAAGGCCCAATAGGCTTAACGACAACCCATCTGCTACTACAACGCATCATCCTCGCAAGACGTGATATCAACGCGTTGTAGGGCCCTCTAATGTCCTGCGAGTAAGGTTATCGACCTTTTAACAACTCACGACGTACGATCCGGGATGGAAAAACAAAGTAAAAATAGAAAAGTGGCCCGAAACTGATGAAAACGTTCAATTTTTGGCTCCAAAAAGGGCACAGAGAGCAAGCTAGCTGCCCCCGTCGTAGAGCTCTTGAAGAGCTTTGCAACGGTATGCTGTTCTCCGCGTAACTCCTTACGGATCAAAAGTTATGGGCACCGGAGCGAAGGAGACCTGGTCACAAGCCCTACGCCCTCAGTATGCCGGCCCAGCCTCCACGTGAAGCAAAGTTGTCTTATCCAAGGTGCCGTGGGATTTGATAATAGAAATGTGGTGGATAAAGTATCTTGGCAACCCTAACCAGAGCAAAAAAAATTGAAAATGGGTGTGCAACATGAGGACTTCCCAGGGGGTCACCCATCCAAGTACTACTCTTGCCCAAGCACGCTTAACTTCGGACTTCTGATGGGATCCGGTGTATTATTACTGGTATGATCGCACCCGCCATGTTGAGGGCACAATTCCTTTATGTGTTAACGGTTCACAGTCCCAGCCTAGAGAGATGGCACATTCAGAAGGCCCAATGGGCTTAACGAGAACCCATCCGCTTCAACAATGAAGCATCCTCGCAAGACGTGAAATCGACGCATTGTTGGGCACTCTAATTTCCCGCGAGTAAGGTTGTCGTCCTTTTAACAGCTCACAACGTACTATCCAGAACGGAAAAACATATCAAAAGAAGAAAAGTGGCCCGAAACTGATGAAAACTTTCGAAGTTGGGCTCCAAAAAGGGCAGAGCAAGCAAGTTCGTTGCCCCCATCGCAGAGCTCTCGGAGAGCGTTGCAACTGTATGCTGTGCGCCGCGTAACTCTTTACGGATCAGAAGTCATGGGCACCAGAGCGAAGGAGACCTGGTCACAAGCCCTACGCCCTCGGTCCGCTGGCCCAGCCTCCACGTGAAGCGAAGTTGTGTTGCCCATGGTGCCATAAAATTCGATAACAGAAATGTGGTGAATAAAGTATCTTGGCAACCCTAACCGGAGCAAAAAAAATTGAAAAGGTGGGTGCAACACGAGGACTACCCAGGGGGTCACCCATCCTAGTCCTACTCTCGCCCAAGCATGCTTAACTTCAGAGCTCTGATGGATGTGGAGCATTAGTGCTGGTATGATCACACCCGTCATGTTGAGGGCACAATTCTTTTATGTGTTAATGGTTCACGGTCCCTGCCTAGGGAGATGGCTCATTCAGAAAGCCCAATAGGCTTAACGACAACCCATCCGCTTCGACAACGTAGTATCCTCGCAAGACGTGATATCAACTCGTTGTCGGGCCCTCTAATGTCCTGCGAGTAAGGTTGTCGTCCTTTTAACAGCTCACGACGTAGGATCCGGGACCGAAAAACAGAGCAAAATTAGAAAAGTGGCCTGAAACTAATGAAAACATTTGATTTTGGGCTCTAAAAAGGGCTCAACGAGCAAGCTAGCCGCCACCATTGTAGAGCTCTCGGAGTGCTTTGCAAGGGTATGTTGTGCGCCGCGTAACTCCTTGCGGATCAAAAGTTATGGGCCCCGGAGTGACGGAGACCTGCTCACAAGCCTTCCGCCCTCGGTTTGCAGGCCCGGCCTCCACGTGAAGCGAAGTTGTCTTGCCCAAGGTGCCGTAGGATTCGATAATAGAAATGTGGTGGATAAAGTATCTTGGAAACCCTAACCGGAGCAAAAAAAATTGAAAAGGGGGTGCAACACGAGGACTTCACAGTCGGTTACCCATCCTAGTAATACTCTCGCCCAAGCACGCTTAACTTCAGAGTTCTGATGGGATCCGGTGCATTAGGGCTGGTATGATCACACTCGTCATGTTGAGGGCTAAATTCCTTTATGTGTTAACGGTTCACAGTCCCAGTCTAGAGAGATGTCCCATTCAGAAGGCCTAATGGGCATAACGACAACCCATCCGCTTCAACAACGCATCATGCTCGCAAGACATGATATCGACGCGTTGTAGGGTCCTCTAATGTCCCACGAGCAAGGTTGTCATCCTTTTAACAGCTCACGACGTACAATTCGGGACGAAAAAACAAAGCTAAATAAGAAAAGTGGCCTGAAACTGATGAAAACGTTCGATTTTGTGCTACAAAAAGGGGCACAGCAAGCAAGCTAATTGTCCCCGTCGTAGAGCTCTCGGAGAGCTTTGCATTGGTATGCTGTGCGCCGCGTAACTCCATACAGATCAAAAGTTATGGGCACCAGAGTGACGGAGACCTGGTCACAAGCCATACGCCATCGGTTTGCTGGCCCAGCCTCCACGTGAAGCGAAGTTGTCTAGAGAGATGGCCCATTCAGAAGGCCCAATAGGCTTAACGACAATCCATCCACTTCAACAACGCAGCATCCTCGCAAGACATGATATCGACGCGTTGTAAGGCCCTCTAATGTCCCGCGAGTAAGGTTGTCTTGCCCAAGGTGCCGTGGGATTCGATAATAGAAATGTGGTGGATAAAGTATCTTGGCAACCCTAACCAGAGCAAAAACTTCCCAGGGGATCAACCATCCTAGTACAACTCTCTCCCAAGCATGCTTAACTTCAGAGTTCTGATGGGATCTGGTGCATTAGTGCTGGTATGTTCGCACCCTTTATGTTGAGGGCACAATTCCTTTATGTGTTAACGGTTCACAGTCACAGCCCAGAGAGATGGCCAATTCAGAAGGCTCAATGGGCTTAACGACAACCCATCCACTTCAATAACGCAGCACCCTCGCAAGACGTGATATTGACGTGTTGTAGGGCTCTCTAATGTGCCGCGAGTAAGGTTGTTATCCTTTTAACAGCTCACGATGTACGATCCGAGACGAAAAAACATAGCTAAATATGGGCACCGGAGCGAAGAAGACCTAGTGATAAGCCCTACGCCCTCAATTTGCTGGCCCAGCCTCCAGGTGAAGTGAAGTTGTCTTGCCCAAGGTGGCATGGGATTCGATAATAAAGTATCTTGGCAACCCTAACCGGTGCAAAAAGAAATAAAAAGGGGGGTGCAACACGATGGCTTCCCAGGGGGTAACCCATCCTAGTACTATTCTCGCCCAAGCACTCTTAACTTCGGAGTTCTGATGGGATCCGGTTCATTAGTGCATCTCTGATCGCACCCGTCATTTTGAGGGTATAATTCCTTTATGTGTTGACGGTTCACCGTCCCAGCCTAGAGAGATGGCTCATTTAGAAGGCCCAATGGGCTTAAAGACAACGCATCTACTTCAACAATGCAACATCCTCACAATACGTGATATCAACACGATGTAGGGCTCTCTAATGTCCAGCGAGTAAGGTTGTCGTCCACTTAATAGCTCACGACGTACGATGCGGGATGAAAAAACAGAGCTAAATAAGAAAAGTGGCCCGAAACTGATGAAATCGTTCGATTTTGGACTCCAAAAAGGGAACAATGAGCAAGCTAGCTGCCCCCGTCGTAGAGCTCTCAGAGGGCTTTGCAACCGTGTGCTATGGGCCGCGTAACTCCTTACGGTTCAAAAGTAATGGGCACCGGAGCGACGGAGACTTGGTCATAAGCCCTACACCCTCGGTTTGCTGGCCCAGCCTCCACGTGAATCAAAGTTGTCTTGGCCAAGGTGCCGTGGGATTGGATAATAGAAATGTGGTGGATAAAGTATCTTGGCAACCCTAACCGGAGCAAAAAAAATTGAAAAAGGGGGTGCAACACGAGGACTTCCCAAGGGGTCACCCATCCTAGTACTACCCTCGCCCAAGCACACTTAACATCGGAGTTCTGATGGGATCCAGTGCATTAGTGCTGGTATGATCGTACCCGTCGTGTTGAGGGCACAATTCCTTTTTGTGTTAACGGTTTACAGGCCCAGCCTAGAGAGATGGCCCATTCAGAAGGCCGAATGTGCTTAAGGACAACCCATCCGCTTCAACAACGCAGCATCCTCGTAAGACGTGCTATCAACGCGATGTAGGGCCCTCTAATGTCCTTCGAGACAGGTTATAGTCATTTTAATAGCTCACGACGTACGATCCGGGACGGAAAAACAGAGCAAAAGAAGAAAAGTGGCCTGAAACTGATGAAAACGTTCGATTTTGGGCTCCAAAAAAGGGCACATCGACCAAGCTCGCTGCCCCCGTCATAGAGCTCTCAGAGAGCTTTGCAACAGTATGCTGTGCGCCACGTAACTCTTTATTGATAAAAAGTTATGGGCACCAGAGAGACGGAGACCTGGTCATAAGCCCTACGCCCTCGGTTTGCACGCCCAGCCTCCACGTGAAGCGAAGTTGTCTTGCCTAAGGTGCCGTGGGATTCGATAATAGAAATGTGGTGGATAAAGTATCTTGGCAATCCTAACTGGAGCAAAAAAAATTGAAAAAGGGGTGCAACAAGAGGACTTCCCAAGGGGTCACCCATCCTAGTACTACTCTAGCCCAAGCACGCTTAACTTCGGAGTTCCTAAGTGATCCGTTGCATTAGTGCTGGTATGATCGCACCCGTCATGTTGAGGCCACAATTCCTTTATGTGTTAACGGTTCATAGTCCCAGCCTAGAGAGATGGCCCAGTCAGAATGCCTAATGTGCTTAATGACAACCCACACAGTTCAACAACGCAGCATCCTCGCAAGACGAGATATCGACGCATTGGAGGGCACTCTAATGTCCCGCGAGAAGGGGTGTCGTCCTTTTTACAGCTCACGACATACGATCCGGGATGAGAACACAGACCAAAATGGAAAAGTTGCCTGAAACTGTTGCAAACATTCGATTTTGGGCTCCAAAAAGGGCACAGCAAGCAAGCTAGCTGCCCCCGTCATAGAGCTCTTGAAGAGCTTTGCAACGGTATACTGTGCGCTGCGTAACTCCTTACAGATCAAAAGTTATGGGCACCGGAGCGAATGAGACCTGGTCACAAGCCCTACGCCCTAGGTTTGCTGGCCTAGCCTCCACGTGAAGCAAAGTTGTCTTGCCCAAGGTACCGTGGGATTCAATAATAAAAATGTGGTGGATAAAGTATCTTGCCAACCCCAACTGGAGCAAAAAAAATTGAAACGGGGGGTGCAACACGATGACTTCCCAGGGGGTCACCCATCCTAGTACTACTCTCGCCCAAGCATGCTTAACATCGGAGTTCTGATGGGAACCGATGTATTAGTGCTGGTATGATCGCACCCGTCATGTTGAGGGCATAATTCCTTTATGTGTTAATGGTTCACCGAGCAAGCCTAGAGAGATGGCCCATTCAGAAGGCCCAATAGGCTTGACGACAACCCATCCGCTTCAACAACGCAGCATCATCGCAAGACGTGATATCGACGCATTGTAGGGCCCTCTAATGTCCCGCGAGAAAGGTGGTGGTCCTTTTAACAGCTCACGACGTACGATTCGAGAGGGAAAAACAGAGCCAAAATAGAAAAGTGGCCCAAAAGTAATAAAAACGTTCGATTTTGGGCTCCAAAAAGGGCACATCGAGCAAGCTCGCTGCCCCCGTCATAGAGCTCTCAGAGAGCTTCGTAACGGTATGCTATGTGCCGCATAACTCCTTACGGATCAAAAGTTATGGGCACCGGAGCGTCGGAGACCTGGTCACAAGCCCTATGCCCTCGGTTTGCTATCCCAGCCTCCACGTGAAGCGAAGTTGTCTTGCCCAAGGTGCCGTGTGATTCGATAGTAGAAATGTGGGGGATAATGTTTCTTGGCAACCCTAACCGGAGAAAAAAAATTGAAAAGGGGGGTACAACACAAGGACTTCCCAGGGGGTCGCCCATCCTAGTACTACTCTCGCCCAAGCACACTTAACTTCGCAATTCTGATGGGATCCGGTGAATTAGTTGTTTTATGACGGCACCAGTCATGTTGAGACCACAATTCCTTTATGTGTTAACGGTTCACAGTCCCAGCCTAGAGAGATGGCTCATTCAGAAGGCCCAATGGGCTTAACGACAACCCATCCGCTTCAAAAACGCAGCATCATTGCAAGACGTGATATCGACGCGTTGTAGGGCCCTCTAATGTCCCGCGAGTAAGGTTGTCGTCCCTTTAGCAGCTCACGACGTATGATCGGGGATGAAAAAACAGAGCAAAAATAGAAAAGTGGCCCGAAACTGATGAAAATGATCGATTTTGAGCTCCAAAAAGGGCAAAGCGAGCATGCTAGTTACCCCCGTCCTAGAGCTCTTGGAGTGCTTTGCAACGGTATACTGTGCGCCAAATAACTCCATACGAATCAACAGTTATGGGCACCAGAGCGAAGGAGACCTGGTCACAGGCCCCACGCCCTCGGTTTGCTGGCCCAGCCTCCACATGAAGCGAAGATGTCTTGCCTAAGGTGCCGTGGGATTCAATAATAAAAATGTGGTGGATAATGTATCTTGGAAACCCTAACCGGAGCAAAAAAAATTGAAAAGGGGGGTGCAACACGATGACTTCCCAAGGGGTCACCCATCCCAGTACTACTCTCGCCCAAGCACGCATAACTTCGGAGTTCAAATGGGATCCGGTGCATTAGTGCTGGTATGATCGCACTCATCATGTTGAGGGCATAATTCCTTTATGTATTAACGGTTCACCGTGCCAGCCTAGAGAGATGGCCTATTCAGAAGGCCCAATAGGCTTAGCGACAACCCATCCACTTGAACAACGCAGCATCATCGCAAGACGTGATATCGACGTGTTGTAGGGCCCTCTAATGTGCAGCGAGAAAGGTTTTCTTCCTTTAAATAGCTCACGACGTACGATTCGAGACGAAAAAATAGAGAAAAAATAGAAAAGTGGCACGAAACTAATGAAAACGTTCGATTTTGATCTCCAAAAAGGGAAAAGCAAGCAAGCTTGCTGCGCCCATAGTAGAGCTCTCGGAGAGCTTTGCAACGGTATGCTGTGCACCGCTTAACTCCTTACGGATCAACAGTTATGGGCACCGGAGCGACGGAGACTTGGTCACAAGCCCTACGCCCTCGGTTAGCTGGCCCAGCCTCCACGTGAAGCGAAGTTGTCTTGCCCAAGATGCCGTGGGATTCGATAATAGAAATGTAGTGGATAAAGTTTCTTGGCAACCCTATCCGAAGGAAAAAAAATTGAGAAGGGGGGTGCAACAAAAGGACTTCCCACGGGGTCACCCATCCTAGTACTACTCTCGCCCAAGCACGCTTAACTTCAGAGTTCTTATCGGATCCGGTGCATTAGTGCTGGTCTGATCACACCGTCATGTTGAGGGCACAATTCCTTTATGTGTTAACGGTTCACAGTCCCAGCCTAGAGAGATGGCTCATTCAGAAGGCCCATTGGGCTTAACGACAACCCATCTGCTTCAACAACGCAACATCATCGCAACACGTGATATCGACGCGTTGTAAGGCCCTCTAACGTCCCGCGAGTAAGGTTGTCATCCTTTTAACAGCTCACGACGTATGATCTGTGATGAAAAAATAGAGCAAAAATAGAAAAGTTGACCGAAACTGATGAAAACGATCGATTTTGGGCTCCAAAAAGGGAAAAGCGAGCATGCTAGGAGCCCCCATCCTAGAGCTCTCGGAGAGCTTTGCAACGTTATGCTGTGCGCCGCATAACTCCTTACGGATCAAAAGTTATGGGCACCGGAGCGACGGAGACCTGGTCACAAGCCCTACGCCCTCGGTTTGCTGGCCCAGGCTCCACGTGAAGCGAAGTTGTCTTGCCTAAGGTGCCGTGGGATTCGATAATAGAAATGTGGTGGATAAAGTGTTTTGGCAACCCTAACCGGAGCAAAAAAAATTGAAAAGGGGGGTGCAACACGAGGACTTCCCATGGCGCAACCCTTCCTAGTACTACTCTCGCCCAAGCACGCTTAACTTCAAAGTTTTGATCGGATCCGGTAACTTAGTGCTGGTATGATTGCACCCGTCATGTTGAGGGCACAATTCCTTTATGTGTTAACGGTTCACAGTCCCATCCTAGAGAGATGGCCCATTCAGAAGGCCCAATAGGCTTAACGACAACCTATCCGCTTCAACAACGGAGCATCATCGCAAGACGTGATATCGACGCATTGTAGAGCTCTCTAATGTCCCGCGAGAAATGTTGTTGTCCTTTTAACAGCTCATGATGTACGATCCGAGACAGAAAACAGAGCAAAAATAGAAAAGTGGCCCGAAACTGATAAAAACATTCGTTTTGGGCTCCAAAAAGGGCACAGCGAGCGAGCGAGCTGCCCCTTTGTAGAGATCTCGGAGAGCTTTGCAACGGTATGCTGTGCGCCGCGTAACTCCTTACGGATCAAAAGTTATGGGCACCTGAGCGACGGAGACTTGGTCACAAGCCCTACGCCCTCGGTTTGGTGGCCCAGCCTCCACATGAAGCGAAGTTGTCTTGCCCAAGGTGCCGTGGGATTCGATAATAGAAATGTGGTGGATAAGGTTTCTTGGCAACCCTAACCGGAGCAAAAAAAATTGAAAAGGGGGGTGCAACACGAGAACTTCCCAGGGGGTCACCCATCCTAGTACTACTCTCACCCAAGCACGCTTAACTTCGGAGTTTTGATGGGATCCGGTGAATTACTGCTGGTATGATCGCACCCGTCATGTTGAGGGCACAATTCCTTTATGTGTTAATGGTTCACAGTCCCAGCCTAGAAAGATGGCCCATTCCAAAGGCCTAATAGGCTTAACGACAACCTATCCGCTTCAACAACGCAGCATCATCGCAAGACGTGATATCGACGCATTGTAGGGCCCTCTAATTTCCTGTGAGAAATGTTGTCATCCATTTAACAGCTCATGATGTACGATCCGCGACGGAAAAATAGAGCAAAAATAGAAAAGTGGCCCGAAATTGATGAAAACGTTCGATTTTGGGCTCCAAAAAGGGCACAGCCAACAAGCGAGCTACCCCCGTAGTAGAGATCTCAGAGTGCTTTGCAACGGTATGCTGTGCGCCGTGTAACTCCTTACGGATCAAAAGTTATGGGCACCGGAGCGACAGAGACCTGGTCACAAGCCCTACGCCCTCGGTTTGCTGGCCCAGCCTCCACGTGAACCGAAGTTGTCTTGCCCAAGGTGTCGTAGGATTCGATAATTGTAATGTGGTGGATAAAGTTTCTTGGCAACCCTAACCGGAGCAAAAAAAATTGTAAAGGGGGGTGCAACACGAGGATTTCCCAAGGGGTCACCCATTCTAGTACTACTCTCGCCCAAGCACACTTAACTTCGGAGTTCTGATGGGATCCGGTGCAATAGTGCTTGTATGATCGCACCCGTCATGTTGAGGGCACAATTCCTTTATATGTTAACGGTTCACAGTCTCAGACTAGAGAGATGGCTCATTCATAAGGCCAATGGGCTTAACGACAACCCATCAACTTCAACAACACAGCATCCTCGAATGAAGTAATATGGGCGCGTTGTAAGGCCTTCTAATGTCCCGCGATTGTGGTTTTCGTCCTTTTAACAGCTCACGATGTACGATCCGGGATGAAAAAACAAAGGAAAAATAGAAAAGTGGATCGAAACTGTTGAAAACGAGCAATTTTGGGCTACAAAAAGGGCACATCGAGCAAGCTAGCTGCCCCTATCGTAGAGCTCTTGGTGAGCTTTGCAACAGTATACTGTGCGCCGCGTAACTCCTTACGGATCAAAAGTTA
The DNA here is from genome assembly GCA_037974665.1 of Ehretia macrophylla. Taxonomy (NCBI): domain Eukaryota; kingdom Viridiplantae; phylum Streptophyta; class Magnoliopsida; order Boraginales; family Ehretiaceae; genus Ehretia; species Ehretia macrophylla. Next base: position 15,194,054 of record CM075771.1, on the reverse strand, counting down.
TGGGCACCGGAGCGACGGAGACCTGGTCACAAGCCCTACGCCCTAGGTTTGCTGGCCCAACCTCCACGTGAAGCGAAGTTGTCTTGACCAAGGTGCCGTGGGATTCGAAAATAGAAATGTGGTGGATAAAGTATCTTGGAAACCCTAACCGGAGCAAAAAAAATTGAAAAGGGGGGTGCAATACGAGGACTTCCCCGGGGTCACCCATTCTAGTACTACTCTCGCCCAAACACGCTTAACTTCGGAGTTTTGATGGGATCCGGTGCATTAGTACTGGTATGATCGCACCCGTCATGTTGAGGGCACAATTCCTTTATGTGTTACTGGTTCACAGTCCCAGCCTTGGGAGATGGCCCATTCAGAAGGCCCAATAGGCTTAACGACAACCAATCCGTTTCAACAACGCAGCATCATCGCAAGACGTGAAATCGACGCGTTGTAGGGAAGTCTAATGTCCCGCGAGAAAGGTTGTCATCCAGTTAACAGCTCAAGACGTACGATCGGAGACAGAAAAACATAGAAAAAATAGAAAAGTAGCCCGAAACTGATGAAAACGTTCAATTTTGGGCTCCAAAAAGGGCACAGCGAGCAAGCTAGCTACCCCAATAGTAGAGCTCTCGGAGAGATTTGCAACGGTATGCTTTGCGCCGTGTAATTCCTTATGGATCAAAAGTTATGGCCACCGGAGCGACGGAGACCTGGTCACAAGCCCTACGCCCTGGGTTTGCTGGCCCAGCCCCCTCTTGAAGCGAAGTTGTCTAGCCCAAGGTGCTGTGGGATTCGATAATAGAATGGTGGTGGATAAAGTTTCTTGGCAACCCTTACCGGAGCAAAAAAAATTGAAAAGGGGGGTGCAACACGAGGACTTCCCAGGGGGTCACCCATCCTAGTACTAACTCGCCCAAGCACGCTTAACTTCAGAGTTTTGATGGGATCCGGTGAATTAGTGCTGGTATGATCACACCCGTCATGTTGAGGGTACAATTCCTTTATGTGTTAACGGTTCACAGTCCCAGCCTAGAGAGATGGCCCATTCAGAAGGCCCAATTGACTTAACGACAACCCATCTGCTTCAACAACGCAACATCCTCGCAAGATGTGATATCGATGTGTTGCAGGGCCCTTTAATGTCCTACGATCAAGGTTGTCGTCCTTTTAACAGCTCACAATGTACGATTCGGGACGAAAAAACAGAGCAAAAGAAGAAAAGTGGCCCAAAATTGATGAAAACGTTCAAATTTGGGCTCGAAAAAGGGTACAACGAGCAAGCTGGCTGCCACCGTCGTAAAGCTTTAGGAGAGCTTTGCAACGGTATGTTGTGCGCCGCGTAACTCCTTACTGATCAAAAGTTATGGTCACCGGAGCGACGGAGACCTGGTCACAAGACCTACGCCCCTGGTTTGCTAGCCCAGCCTCCACATGAGGCGAAGTTGTCATGCCCAAGGTGCCGTGGGAATCGATAATAGAAATGTGGTGGATAAAGTTTCTTGGCAACCCTAACCGGAGCAAAAAAATAGAAAATGGGGGTGCAACAGGAAGACTTCCCAGGGGGTCACCCATTCTAGTACTACTCTCGCCCAAGCACGCTAAACTTCGGAGTTCTGATGGTATCCGGTGAATTAGAGCTGGTATGATCGCACCCGTCATGTTGAGGGCACAATTCTTTTATGTGTTACCGGTTCACAGTCCCAGCCTAGATAGATGGCCCATTCAGAAAGCTCAATAGGCTTAACGACAACCCATCTGCTTCAACAATGCAGCATCATTGCAAGACGTGATATCAACGTGTTGTAGGGCCCTCTAATGTCCCGCGAGAAAGGTTGTCCTCCTTTTAACAGCTCAAGGCGTACGATCCGAGATGAAAAAACAAAGTAATAATAGAAAAACGGTTCGAAACTGATTAAAACGTTCAATTTTGGGCTCCAAAAAGGGCACAGCGAGCAAGCTAGCTGCCCCCGTAGTAGAGCTCTCGGAGAGCTTTGCAACGGTATGCTGTGCGCCGTGTAACTCCTTACGGATCAGAAGTTATGGGCACCGGAGCGACGGAGACCAGGTCACATGCCCTACGCCCTCGGTTTGCTGGGCCAGCCTCCACATGAAACGAAGTTGTCTTGCCCAAGGTGCCGTGGGATTCGATAATAGAAATGTGGTGGATAAATTTTCTTTCCAACCCTAACCGGAGCAAAAAAAATTGAAAAGGGGGGTGCAACACGAGGACTTCCTAGGGGGTCACCCATCCTAGTACTACTCTCGCCAAAGCATGCTTAACTTAAGAGTTCTGATGGGATCCGGTGCATTAGTGCTGGTATGATCGCACCCGTCATGTTGGGGGCACAATTCTTTTATGTGTTAACGCTTCACAGACCCAGCCTAGAGAGATGGCTCATTCATAAGGCCAATGGGCTTAACGACAACCCTTCCGCTTCAACAACGCAGCATCCTTGGAAGACGTGATATTGACACATTGTTGGGCCATCTAATGTCCAGCGAGTAAGGTTGTCGTCCTTTTAACAACTCACGACGTACAATCCGGGATGAAAAAAACAAAGTCAAAATAGAAAAGTTGCCCAAAACTGATGAAAATGATCGATTTTGGGCTCCAAAATGGGCACAGCGAGATGCTAGGTGCCCCTGTCGTAGAGCTCTTGGAGAGCTTTGTAACGGTATGCTGTACGACACATAACTCCAAACGGATCAAAAGTTATGGGCACCGGAGCGACAGAGACCTGGTCACAAGCCCTACGCCCTCGGTTTTCTGGCCCAGCCTCCACGTGAAGCGAAGTTGTCTTGCCCAAGGTGCCGTGGGATTCGATAATCGAAATGTGGTGGATAAAGTATCCTGGCAACCCCAACCGGAGCAAAAAAAATTGAAAAGGGGTGTGCAACATGAGGACTTCTTAGAGGTTCACCTATCCTAGTACAACTCCCGCCCAAGCACGCTTAACTTCGGTTTCCTGATGGGAGCCGGTGCATTAGTGCTTGTATGATCGCACCCGTCATGTTGCGGGTACAATTCTTTTATGTGTTATTGGTTCACAGTCCCAGCCTAGAGAGATGGCCCCTTCTAAAGGCCCAATGGGCTTAACGACAACCCATCCGCTTCAACAACGTAGCATCCTCGCAAGACGTGATATCGACGCGTTGTAGAGTCCTCTAATGTCTCGCGAGTAGCGTTGTAGTCCTTTTAATAGTCACGAAATACGATTCGGGACGAAAAAACAAAGCAAAAGAAGAAAAGTGGCCTGAAACTGGTGAAAATGTTCGATTTTGGGCTCCAAAAAGTTGCACAGCGAGCAAGCTGGCTGCGCCCGTCGTACAGCTCTCGGAGAGCTTTGCAACGGTATGTTGTGCGCCGCGTAACTCCTTACGGATCAAAAGTTATGGGCACCTGAGCGATGGAGACCTGGTCACAAACCCTACGCCATCGATTTGCGAGCCCAGCCTCCACGTGAAGCGAAGTTTTCGTGCCCAGGGTGCCGTGGGATTTGATAATAGAAATTTGGTGGATAAATTATCTTGGCAACTCTAACCGGAGCAAAAAAAATTGAAAAGCATGGTGCAACACGAGGACTTCCCAGGGGGTCGCCCATCCTAGTACTACTCTTGGCCAAGCATGCTTAACTTCTGAGTTCTGATGGGAGTCAGTGCATTAGTGCTGGTATGATCGCACCCGTCATGATGAGAGCACAAATCCCTTATGTGATAACAGTTCACAGTCCTAGCCCAGAGAGATGGCCCATTCAAAAGGCCCAATGGGCTTAACGACAACCCATCCGCTTCAACAACGCAGCATCCTCGCAAGAGTTGATATCGACGCGTTGGAGGGCCCTCTAATGTCCCGCGAGTAAGGTTGTGGTCCTTTTAACATCTCACGACGTACGATCAGGGACAGAAAAACAGAGCAAAAGAAGAAAAATGGCTTGAAACTAGTGAAAACATTCGTTTTTGGGCTCCAAAATGGGGCACAGCGAGCAAGTTGGCCGCCCCCATCGTAGAGCTCTTGGAGAGCTTTGCAATGGTATGATGTGCGCCGCGTAACTCCTTACGGATCAAAAGTTATAGGACCGGAGCGACAGAGACCTGGTCAGAAGCCCTACACCCTTGGTTTGCGGGCCCAGTCTCTACGTGAAGCGAAGTTGTCTTGCCCAAGGTGCCGTGGGATTCGGTAATAGAAATGTGTTGGATAAAGTATCTTGGAAACCCTAACCGGAGCAAAAAAAATTGAAAAGGGGGGTGCAACACAAGGACTATCCAGGGGGTCACCAATCCTAGTACTACTCTCGCCCAAGCACGCTTAACTTCGGAGTTTTCATAGGATCTGATGCATTAGTGCTGGTATGATCACACTCGTCATGTTGAGGGCACAATTCCTTTATTTGTTAATGGTTCAGAGTCCCAGCCGAGAGAGATAGCCCATTCAAAAGGTCCAATGGGCTTAACGACCACCTATCTGCTTTAACAATGTAGCATCCTCGCAAGACGTGATATCGACGCGTTGTAGGGCCCTATAATGTCCGGCGAGTAAGGTTGTCGTCCTTTTAATAGCTCACGATGTACGATCCGTGACGAAAACACAGAGCAAAAGAAGAAAAGTGGCCCGAAACTGATGATAACGTTCGAATTTGGGCACCAAAAAGGGCATAGCAAACAAGCTGGCTGCCCCCATCGTAGAGCTCTCGGAGAGATTTGCAACGGTATGTTGTGCGCCACGTAACTCTTAACGGATCAAAAGTTATAGGCACTGGAGCGATAGAGAGCTAGTCACAAGCCCTACGCCCTCGGTTTGTTGGCCCAGCCTCCACGTGAAGCGAAGATGTCTTGCCCAAGGTGCCGTGGGATTCGATAATAGAAATGTGGTAGATAAAGTATCTTGGCAACCTTAACCGAAGCCAAAAAAATTCAAAAAGGGGTGCAACACGAGGACTTCCCAGGGGGTCACCCATCCTACTACTACTCTCGCCCAAGCGCTCTTGACTTCGGTGTCGAGATGGGATTCGTTGCGTTAGTGCTACTGTGATCGCCCCCGTCATGTTGAGGGCACAATTCCTTTATGTGTTAAAGGTTAACAGTCCCAACCTAGAGAGATGGCCCATTCAGAAGGCCCAATGGGCTTAACGACAACCCATAAGCTTCAACAACGCAGCATCCTAACAAGACGTGATATCGACGCGTTGTAAGGCCCTCCAATGTCCAGCGAGTAAGGTTGTCATCCTTTTAACAGCTCACGACGTACGATCTGGGAAGTAAAACATAGCAAAAGAAGAAAAGTAGCCTGAAACTGGTGAAAACGTTCGATTTTGGGCTCCAAAAATGGGCACAGCGAGCAAGCTGGTTGCGCCTATCATAGAGCTTTCGGAGAGCTTTGCAACAGTATGTTGTGCGCCGTGTAACTCATTACGGATCAAAAGTTATGGGCACCAAAGCGATGGAGACCTGGTCACAAGCCCTACTCCCTCAGTTTGCGGGCCCAGCCTCCACGTGAGGCGAAGTTGTCATGCCCAAGGTGCCGTGGGATTCGGTAATAGCAATGTGGTGGATAAAGTTTCTTGGCAACCCTCACCAGAGCAAAAAAAATTGAAAAGGGGGGTGCTACACGAGGACTTCCCTGGGGGTCACCCATCCTAGTACTACTCTCGCCCAAGCACGCTTAACTTCGGAGTTTTGATGGGATCCGGTGCATTAGTGTTGGTATGATCACACCCGTCATTTCAGGGCACAATTCCTTTATGTGTTAACGGTTCACAGTCCCAGCCTAGAGAGATGGCCCATTCAACAGGCCCAATGGGCTTAACGACAACCTATCTACTTCAACAACGTAGCATCCTCGCAAGACGTGATATCGACACGTTGTAGGGCCCTCTAATGTCCCGCGAGTACAGTTGTCATCCTTTTAACAGCTCACGACGTATGATCCGGGATAGAAAAACAGAGCAAAAGAAGAAAAGTGGCCCGAAACTGATGAAAACTTTCGAATTTGGGCTCCAAAAAGGGCACAGCAAGCATTTTAGCTGTCCCCGTCGTAGAGCTCTCGGAGAGTTTTGCAACGGTATGTTGTGCGCCACGTAACTCCTTACGGATCAAAAGTTATGGGCACCGGAGCGACGGAGACTTGGTCACAAGTCCTACGCCCTCGGTTTGCTGGCCCAGCCTCCACGTGAAGCGAAGTTGTCTTGGCCAAGGTGCCGTTGGATTCGATAATCGAAATGTGGTGGATAAAGTATCTTGGCAACCCTAACCGGAGCAAAAAAAATTGAAAAGGGGGGTGCAACACGAGGACTTCCCAGGGGGTCACCCATCTGAGTACTACTCTCGCCCAAGCACGCTTAACTTCGGAGTTCTGATGGGATCCGGTGCATTAGTGCTGGTATGATCGCACCTGTCATGTTGAGGGCACAATTCTTTTATGTGTTAACGGTTCACAGTCCCAGCCTAGAGAGATAGCCCATTCAGAAGGCCCAATGGGCTTAACGACAACCCATCTGCTTCAACAACGCAGCATCCTTGCAAGACGTGATATCTTCGCTTTGTAGTGCCCTCTATTGTCCCATGAGTAAGGTTGTCGTCCTTTTAACAGCTCACGACGTACGATCTAGGACTGAAAAACAGAGCAAAAGAAGAAAAGTAGACCGAAACTGATGAAAACATTCGATTTTGGGCTCCAAAAAGGGCACAACGAGCAAGCTGGCTAACCCTGTCGTAGAGCTCTCGGAGAGCTTTGCAACGATATGTTGTGCGTTGCATAACTCCATACGGATCAAAAGTTATGGGCACCGGAGTAATAGAGACCTGGACACAAGCCTTACGCCCTCGGTTTGCGGGGCCAGCCTCCTCGTGAAGTGAAGTTGTCTTGCCCAAGGTGCCGTGGGATTCGGTAATAGAAATGTGGTGGATAAAGTATCTTGGCAACCCTAACCGGAGCAAAAAAAATTGAGAAGGGGGGTGCAACACGAGGACTTCCCAGGGGGTAACCCATCCTAGTACTACTCTCGCCCAAGCACGCTTAACTTCGGAGTCCTGATGGGATCCGATGCAATAGTTCTGGTATGATCACACCCGTCATGTTGAGGGCACAATTCCTTTATGTGTTAACAGTTCACAGTCCCAGCCTAGAGAGATAACCCATTCAAAAGGCCCAATGGGCTTAACAACAACCCATCTTCTTCAACAACGCAGCATCTTCACAAGACGTGATATCGACTCGTTGTAGGGCCCTCTAATGTCCCGTCAGTAAGGTTGTCATCCTTTTAACATCTCACGACGTACGATCAGGGATGGAAAAACAGGGCAAAAGAAGAAAAGTGGCCTGAAACTGGTGAAAACATTCATTTTTGGGCTCCAAAAACGAGCACAGCGAGCAAGCTAGCTACCTTTGTTGTAGAGCTCTCGGAGAGCTTTGCAATGGTATGCTGTGCGCTGCGTAACTCCTTACAGATCAAAAGTTATGGGCACCGGAGCAACGGAGACCTGGTCACAAGCCCTATGCCCACGGTTTGCAGGACCAGTGTCTACGTGAGGCGAAGTTGTCTTGCCCAAGGTGCCATGGGATTCGGTAATAGAAATTTCGTGGATAAATTATCTTGGCAACCCTAACCGGAGTAAAAAAAATTGAAAAGCAGGGTCCAACACGAGGACTTCACAAGGGGTCACCTATCCTAGTACTACTCTCGCCCAAGCATGCTTAACTTCGGAGTTCTGATAGGATATGGTGCATTAGTGGTGGTATGATCGCACCATTTATGTTGAGGGCACAAATACCTTATATGTTGACGGTTCATAGACCTAGCCTAGAGAGATAGGTCATTCAAAAGGCCTAATGAGCTTAACAACAACCCATCTGCTTCAACAACGCAGCATCTTTGCAAGACGTGATATCGACGCGTTGTAGGGACCTCTAATGTCCCGCGAGTAAAGTTATCGTCCTTTTAACAGCTCATGACATACGATCCGAGATGAAAAAATAGAGCAAAAGAAGATAAGTTGTCCGAAACTGATGAAAACGTTCGAATTTGGACACCAAAAACGGCACAGCAAGCAAACTGGCCGCCCTCGTCGTAGAGCTCTCGGAGAGCTTTGCAACAGTATGCTGTGCGCCGCGTAACTCCTTAAGAATCAAAAGTTATGGGCACCGGAGTGACGGAGACCTGGTCATAAGCCCTACGCCCTCGGTTTGCGGACCCAGCCTTCACGTGAAGCGAAGTTGTCTTGCCCACGGTGCCGTGGGATTCGGTAATAGAAATGTGGTGGATAAAGTATCTTGGCAACCCTAATCGGAGCAAAAAAATTTGAAAAAGGGGGTGCAAGACGAGGACTTCCGAGGGGGTGCCCCATCCTAGTACTACTCTGACCCAAGCACGCTTAACTTCAGAGTTTTGATGGGATCCGGTGCATTAGTGCTGGTATGATCGCACCCGTCATGTTCAGGGGACAATTCCTTTATGTGTTAACGGTTCACAGTCCCAGCCTAGAGAGATAGCGCATTCAAATGGCCCAATGGGCGTAACGACAACCCATCTACTTCAACAACCCAGCATCCTCGCAAGACGTGATATCGACACGTTGTAAGGCCCTCTAATGTCCCGCGGGTAAGGTTGTCGTCCTTTTAACATCCCACGACGTATGATCAGGGATGGAAAAACAGAGCAAAAGATGAAAAGTGGCCTGAAACTGGTGAAAATGTTCATTTTTGGGCTCAAAAAATGGGTACAGTGAGCAAGCTGGCTGCCTCTGTCGTAGAGCACTCGGAGAGCTTTGCAACGGTATGCCTTGCGCCACGTAACTTCTTGCAGATCAAAAGTTATGGCCACCGGAGCAACGGAGACTTGGTCACAAGCCCTATGCCCTCAGTTTGCGGGCCCTGCCTCCACGTGAAGCGAAGTTGTCTTGCTCAGGGTGCCGTGGGATTCGATAATAGAAATTTCGTTGATAAATTATCTTGGCAACACTAACCGGAGCAAAAAAAAATTGAAAATGGGGGTGCAACACGAGGACTTCCCAAGGGGTCACCTATCCTAGTACTACTCTCGGCCAAGCACGCATAACTTCGGAGTTTTGATACGTTCCGGTGCATTAGTGCTGGTATGATCGCACCCGTCATATTGAGGGCACAATTCCTTTATGTGTTAACGGTTCACAGTCCCAGCCTAGAGAGATGGCCTGTTCAGAAGGCCCAATGCGCTTAACGACAACCCATACACTTTAACAATGCAGCATACTCGCAAGACAAGATATCGACGAGTTGTAGGGTCCTCTAATGTCCCGCCAGTAAGGTTGTCGTCCTTTTAACAGCTCACGCCATATGATCCGGGACGAAAAAACAGAGCAATAGAAGAAAAGTGGCCTAAAACTAGTGAAAATGTTCGATTTTGGGCTCCAAAAAAGGCACAGAAAGCAAGCTAGCTGCCCCCGTCGTAGAGCTCGCGGAGAGCTTTGTAACGGTATGTTGTACGCCGCGTAACTCCTTACGGATCAAAAGTTATAGTCACCGAAGCGACGCAGACCTGGTCACAAGCCCTACGCCTTCGGTTTGCGAGCCCATCCTTCACGTGAAGCGAAGTTGTCTTGCCCAAGGTGCCGTGGGATTTGGTAATAGAAATGTGGTGGATAAAGTATCTTGGCAACCCTAACCGGAGAAAAAAAATTGAAAAGGGGGGTGCAACACGAGGACTTCCCAGGGGGTCACCCATCCTAGTACTACTCTCGCCCAAGAACGCTTAACTTCGGAGTTCTGATCGGATTCGGTGCATTAGTGCTGGTATGATCGCACCCATCATGATAAGGGCACAATTCCTTTATGTGTTAACGGCTCACAGTCCCAGCCTAGAGAGATGGCCCATTCAAAAGGCCCAATGGGCTTAACAACAACCCATATGCTTCAACAACGCAGCATCCTCGCAAGACGTGATATCGATGCATTGTAGGGCCCTCTAATGTACCGCGAGTACGGTTGTCGTCCTTCTAACAACTCACAACGTACGATCCGGGACGGAAAAACAGAGCAAAATAAGAATAGTGGCCCGAAACTACTGAAAACGTTCAAATTTGGGCTCCAAAAAGGGCACAACGAGCATGCTAGCTGCCCCTGTTGTAGAACTCTCGGAGAGCTTTGCAACGGCATGTTGTGCGCCTCGTAACTCCTTACGGATTAAAAGTTATGGGCATCGGAGTGACAGAGACCTGGTCATAAGCCCTACGCCGTCGGATTGTAGGCCCAGCCTCCACGTGAAGCGAAGTTGTCTTGCCCAGGGTGCCGTGGGATACGATAATAGAAATTTCGTGGATAAATTATCTTGGCAACCCTAACCGGAGCAAAAAAAATTAAAGAGGGGGGTGCAACACGAGAATTTCCCAGCGGGTCACCCATCCTAGCGCTACTCTCGCCCAAGCACGTTTAACTACGGAGTTCTGATAGGATCCGGTGCATTAGTGCTGGTAGGATCGCACCCATCATGTTGAGGGCACGATTCCTTTATGTGTTAACGGTTCACAGTCCCAGCCTAGAGAGATGGCCCGTTCAGAAGCCCAATGGGCTTAATGACAACCCAAACGCTTCAACAATGCAGCATCCTCGCAAGACGTGATATCGTCGCATTGTAGGGCACTTTAATGTCCCGCGACTAAGGTTGCCGTCCTTTTAACAGCTCACGACGTACGATCTGGGATGGAAAAACAGAGCAAAAGAAGAAAAGTGGCCTGAAACTGGTGAAAACATTCGATTTTGGGCTCCAAAAATGGGCACAGCAAGCAAGCTGGCTGCCCCCGTCGTAGAGCTCTCGCAGAGCTTTGCAACGGTATGCTGTGTGCAGCGTAACTTCTTACGGATCAAAAGTTTGGGGCACCGGAGCGATGGAGACCTGGTCACAAGCCCTACGCCCTCTGTTTGCAGGCCCAGCCTCCACATGAAGCGAAGTTGTCTTGCCCAGGGTGTCGTGGGATTCGATAATAGAAATATGGTGGATAAATTACCTTGGCAACCCTAAGTTGAGCAAAAAAAATTGAAAAAGGGGGTGCAACACGAGGACTTCCTCGGGGTAACCCATCCTAATACTACTCTCGCCCAAGCACGCTTAACTTCGGAGTTTTGATGGGATCTGGTGCAATAGTGCAAGTACGATCGCACCCGTCATGTTGAGGGGACAATTCCTTTATGTGTTAACGGTTCACAGTCCCAGCCTAGAGAGATGGCCCAATCAGAAGGCCCAATGGGCTTAACGACAACCCATAGGCTTCAACAACGCAGCATCCTCACACGACGTGATATCGTCGCGTTGTAGGGCCCTCTAATGTCCCGCGAGTAAGGTAGTCGTCCTTTTAATAACTCACGACGTACGATCCGGGACGGAAAAACAGAGCAAAAGAATAAAAGTGGCTTGAAACTGGTGAAAATGTTCGATTTTGGGCTCCAAAAAAGGCATAGCGAGCAAGTTCGCTGCCCCAGTCGTACAGCTCTTAGAGAGCTTTGCAACGGTATGCTGTGCGCCGCGTAACTCCATACGGATCAAAAGTTGTGGGCACCGGAGCGACGGAGACCTGGTCACAAGCCCTACTCCCTCGGTTTACGGGCCCAGCCTCCACATGAAGCGAAGTTGTCTTGCCTAAGGTGTCGTGGGATTTGGGAAAAGAAATGTGGAGGATAAAGTATCTTGGCAACCCTAACTGGAGCAAAAAAATTTGAAAAGGGGGGGGCAACACGAGGACTTCCCACGGGGTCACCCATCCTAGTACTACTCTCGTCCAAGCACGCTTAACTTCGGAGTTCTGATGGTATCCGGTGCATTAGTACTGGTATGATCGCACCCGTCATGTTGAGGGCCCAATTCCTTTATGTGTTAACGGTTCACATTCCCAGCCTAGAGAGGTGGCCCACTAAAAAGGCCCAATGGGCTTAAGGACAACCCATATGCTTCAACGATGCAACATCCTTGCAAGACATCATATCGACGCGTTGTAGGGCCCTTTAATATCCTGCGAGTAAGGTTGTCGTCCTTTTAACAGCTCATGACGTATGATCCGTGACGAAAAAACCGAGCAATAGAAGAAAAGTGGCCTAAAACTAGTGAAAACATTCGATTTTGGGCTCCAAAAAGGGCACAGAAAGCAAGCTAGCTGCCCCCATCGTAGAGCTCGCGGAGAGCTTTGCAACGGTATGCTGTGTGCCATGTAACTCCTTACGGATCAAAAGTTATAATCAACGGAGCGACGGAGACCTGGTCACAAGCCCTACGCCCTCGGTTTGCGGGCCCAGCCTCCACGTGAAGCAAAGTTGTCTTGCCCAAGGTGCCGTGGGATTCGGTAAAGAAATGTGGTGGATAAAGTATCTTGGCAACCCTAACCGGAGCAAAAAAATTTGAAAAGGGGGGTGCAACACGAGGACTTCGTAGGAGGTCACCTATCCTAGTACTACTCTCGCCCAAGCACGCTTAGCTTCGGAGTTTTGATGGGATCCGGTGCATTAGTGCTGGTATGATGGCACCCGTCATGTTGAGTGCACAATTCCTTTATGTGTTAACGGTTCACAGTCCCAGCGTAGAGAGATGGCCCATTCAAAAGGCCTAATGGGCTTAACGACAACCCATCTTCTTCAACAACGTAGCATCCTCGCAAGACGTTGTATTGACGTGTTGTAGGGCCCTTTAATGTCCCGCGAGTAAGGTTGTCATCTATTTAACACCTCACGACGTACGATCCGGGATGGAAAAACAGAGCAAAAGATAAAAAGTTGACCAAAAATGATGAAAACGTTCGAATTTGGGCTCCAAAAAGGGCACCGCGAGCATGCTTGCTGCCCCCGTTGTAGAGCTCTCGGAGAGCTTTCCAAAGGTATGCTATGCGCCCCGTAACACCATACAGATTAAAAGTTATGGGCACCAGAGCGACAAAGACTTGGTCATAAGCCCTACGCCCTCGGTTTGCGGACCCAGCCTCCACGTGAAGCGAAGTTGTCTTGCCCAGGGTTACGTGGGATTGGATAATAGAAATTTCGTGGATAAATTATTTTGGAAACCCTAACCGGTGCAAAAAAATGTGAAAAGGGGGGTGCAACATGAGGACTTCCCAGTGGGTCACCCATCCTAGTACTCTCGTCCAAACACGCTTAACTACAGAGTTCTGTTAGGATCCGGTGCATTAGTGCTGGTATGATCGCACCCATCATGTTGAGGGCACAATTCCTTTATGTGTTAACGGTTCACAGTACCAGCCTAGAGAGATAGCCAATTCAAAAGGCCCAATGGGATTAACGATAACCCATACGCTTCAACAATGCAGCATCCTTGCAAGACGTGATATCGACGCGTTTTAGGGCCCTCTAATGTCTCGCGAGTAAGGTTGTCGTCCTATTAACAGCTCACGACGTACGATCTGGGATAGAAAAACAGAGCAAAAGAAGAAAAATGGCCTGAAACTAGTGAAAATGTTCGATATTGGGCTCCAAAAACGTCCACAGCGAGCAAGCTGGCTTCCCCCGTCGTAGAGCACTCGGAGAGCTTTGCAACGGTATGTTGTGCGCCGCGTAACTCCTTATGGATCAAAAGTTATGGGCACTAGAGCCACGGAGACCTGGTCACAAGCCCTAAGACCTCGGTTTGCTGGCCCAGCCTCCACGTGAAGCGAAGTTGTCTTGCCCAAGGTGTCGTGGGATTCGATAATAGAAATTTCGTGGATAAAGTATCTTGGCAACCCTAACCGGAGAAAAAAAAATTGAAAGAGGAGGTGCAACACGAGGACTTCCTAGGGGTTCACCCATCCTAGTACTATTCTCACCCAAGCACACTTAACTTCGGAGTTGTGATGGTATCCAATGCATTAGTGCTGGTATGATCGCACCAGTCATGTTGAGGGCACAATTCCTTTATGTGTTAACGGTTCACAATCCCAGCTTAGAGAGATAGCCCATTCAAAAGGCCCAATGGGCTTAACGACAACCCATCCGCTTCAAGAACGCTGCATCTTCACAAGACGTGATATCGACGAGTTGTAGGGCCCTCTAATGTCCCGCGAGTAAGGTTGTCGTCCTTTTAACAGCTCACGACATACGATCCGGGATGTAAAACAGAGCAGTAGAAGAAAAGTGGCCTAAAACTGGTGAAAATGTTCGATTTTGATCTCCAAAAATGGGCACAGAAAGCAAGCTAGCTGCCCCTGTCGTAGAGCTCTCGGACACCGTTGCAACAGCATGTTGAGCGCCGCAGGACTCCTAACGGATCAAAAGTTATAGGCACCAGAGCGACGGAGACCTGGTCACAAGTTCTACGCCCTCAGTTTGCGAGCCCAACCTCCACGTGCTTTGGTAATAGAAATGTGGTGGATAAATTATCTTGGCAACCATAACTGGAGCAAAAGAAATTGAAAAGGGGGGTGCAACACGAGGACTTCCCAGGGGGTCACCCATCCTAGTACTACTCTCGCCCAAGCACGCTTAACTTCGGAGTTCTGATGGGATCCGGTGCATTAGTGCTGGTATGATCGCACCCGTCATGTTGAGGGCACAATTCCTTTATGTGTTAACGGTTCACAGTCCCAACCTAGAGAGATGGCCCATTCAGAAGGCCCAATGGGCTTAACGATAACCCATCTACTTCAACAACGCAGCATCCTCGCAAGAAGTGATATCGACGCGATGTAAGGCCCTCTAATGTCCCGCGGGTAAGGTTGTCATCCTTTTAACAGATCACGACGTACGATCCGGGACGGAAAAATAGAGAAAAAAATGAAAAGTGGCCGAAATTGGGTAAAACGTTTCATTTTGGGCTCCATAATTAGCCACCACGAGCAAGCTCGCAGCCCCCGTCGTAGAGCTCTCGGAGAGCTTTGCAACGGTATGCTGTGCACCGCATAACCCCTTACGGATCAAAAGTTATGGGCACCGGTGCGACGGAGACCTAGTCACACGCCCTACGCCCTCGGTTTGTTAGCCCAGCCTCCACATGAAGCGAAGTTGTCATGCCTAGTGTGCCGTGGGATTCGATATTAGAAATGTGGGAGATAAATTATCTTGGAAACCCTAACCAGAGCAAAAAAAATTGAAAAGGGGGGGTACAACACGAGGGCTTCCAAGGGGGTCGCCCATCCTAGTACTACTCTCGCCCAAGCACACATAGCTTCGGAGTTCTGATGGGATCCGGTGGATTAGTGCTGGTATGATTGCACCCGTCATGTTGAGGGCACAATTCCTTTATGTGTTAACGGTTCACAGTTCCAACCTAGAGAGATGGCCCATTCAGAGGGTCCAATGGGCTTAACGACAACCCATCCTTGTAAGACATGATATCGACAAACTGTAGGGCCCTCTAATGGCCTGCAAGTAAGGTTGTCGTCCTTTTAACAGCTCACGACGTACGATCCGGGATTAAAAAATAGAGCAAAAGAAGAAAAGTGGCCCGAAACTGTTAAAAACGTTCGATTTTGGGCCCCAAAAATGGGCACAACAAACAAGTTGGCTGCCCCCATCGTAGAGCACTCGAAGAGCTTTGCAACGGTATGCTATGCGCCGCGTCAATCCTTACGGGTCAAAAGTTATGGGCACTGGAGCGAAGGAGACCTGGTCACAAGCCCTACGCCCTCGGTTTGCTAGACCAGCCTCCACGTGAATTGAAGTTGTATAGCCCAAGGTGCCATAGGATTCGATAATAGAAATTTGGTGGATAAAGTATCTTGGCAACCCTTACCGGAGAAAAAAAAATTGAAAAGGGGGGTGCAACAGGAGGACTTCCCCGAGGGTCACCCATCCTAGTACCATTCTCGCCCAAGCACACTTAACTTCGGAGTTCTGATGGGATCCGATGCATTAGTGCTGGTATGATCACAACCGTCATGTTGAGGGCACAATTCCTTTATGTGTTAATAGTTCACAGCCCCAGCCTAGTGAGATGGCCCTCTAATGTTCCGCAAGTAAGGTTGTCGTCCTTTTAACAGCTCACGACGTACGATCCGGGAGGTAAAAACAGAGTAGTAGAAGAAAAGTGACCCGAAACTGATGAAAACGTTTGATTTTGGGCTCCAAAAAAGGGCAAAGCGTGCAAGCTAGCTGTCCATGTCGTAGAGCTCTCGGAGAGCTTTGCAACAGTATGCTGTGCACCGCGTAATTCCTTACAGATCAAAAGTTGTAGGCACCGGAGCGACGGAGACCTGTTCACAAGCCCTACGCCCTCGGTTTGCGAGCCCGGCCTCCACATGAAGCGAAGCTGTCTTGCCCAGGGTGCCGTGGGATTGGATAATAGAAATGTGGGGGATAAAGTATCTTGGCAACCCAAACCGGAGAAAAAAAATTGTAAAGGGGGGAGCAACACGAGGACTTCCCAGGGGGTCACCCATCCTAGTACAACTCTCGCCCAAGCACGCTTAACTTCGGAGTTCTGATGGGATCCGGCGCATTAGTGTTGGTATGATCGCACCCGTCATGTTGATGGCACAATTCCATTATGTGTTAACGGTTTACAGTCCCAGCCTCAAGAGATGGCCCATTCCGAAGGCCCAATGGGCTTAACGGTAACCCATCCGCTTCAACAACCCAGCATTCTTGCAAGACGAGATATCGACGCGTTGTAGGGCCCTCAAATGTCCCGGGTAAGGTTGTCGTTCTTTTAACAGTTCACAACGTACGATCCGGGACGAAAAAACAGAGCAAAAAATGAAAAGTGGCCCGAAATTGGTGAAAACATTTGATTTTGGGCTCCAAAAATGGGCACAACGAGCAAGCTGGCAGCCCCCGTCGTAGAGCTCCCAGAGACCTTTGCAACGGTATGCTGTGCTCCGCGTAACCCTTTACGGATCAAAAGTTATGGGCACCGGAGCGACGGAGACCTGGTCACAAGCCCTACGCCCTTGGTTTGCGAGCCCAGCCTCTACATGAAGCGAAGTTGTCTTGCCCAGGGTGCCGTGGGATTCGATATTAGAAATGTGGTAGATAAATTATCTTGGCAACCCTAACCAGAGCAAAAAAAAATGAAAAGGGGGGTACAACACGAGGACTTCCAAGGGGGTCGCCCATCCTAGTACTACTCTCGCCCAACCACACCTAGCTTCGGAGGTCTGATGGGATCCGGTGGATTAGTGCTGGTATGATTGCACCCGTCATTTTGAGGGCACAATTCCTTTTTGTGTTAACGGTTCACAGTCCCAACCTAGAGAGATGGCCCATTCAGAGGGTCCAATGGGCTTAACAACAACCCATCCTTGCAAGACATGATATCGACAAATTGTAGGGCCCTCTAATGGCCCGCAAGTAAGGTTGTCGTCCTTTTAACAGCTCACGACGTACGATCCGGGATTAAAAAATAGAGCAAATGAAGAAAAGTGGCCCGAAACTGTTGAAAACGTTCGATTTTGGGCCCCAAAAATGGGCACAACAAACAAGTTGGCTGCCCCCGTCGTAGAGCACTCGGAGAGCTTTGCAACGGTATGCTATGCGCCGCGTCACTCCTTACGGATCAAAAGTTATGGGCACCGGAGCGACGAAGACCTGGTCACAAGTACTACGCCCTCGGTTTGCGGGCCCAGCCTCCACGTGAAGCGAAGTTGTCTTCCCCAGGGTGCCGAGGGATTCGATAATAGAAATGTGGTGCATAAAGTGTCTTGGCAACCCGTCACCCATCCTAGTACTACTTTCGCCCAAGCACACTTAACTTCGGAGTTCGGATGGGATCCGGTGCATTTGTGCTGGTATGATCGCTCCCGCCATGTTGAGGGTACAATTCCTTTATGTGTTAACGGTTCACAGTCCCAGCCAAGAGAGATGGCCATTCAGAAGGCCCAATGGGCTTCACGACAACCCATCAACTTCAACAACGCAGCATCCTCGCAAGACGTGATATCGACGCGTTGTAGGGCCCTCTAATATCCCGCGAGTAAGGTTGTTGTCCTTTTAACAGCTCACCACGTATGATCCGGGACGAAAAAACAGAGCAAAAGAACAAAAGTGGCCTGAAACTGATGAAAACATTCGATTTTG
Source organism: Ehretia macrophylla (assembly GCA_037974665.1). NCBI lineage: Eukaryota > Viridiplantae > Streptophyta > Magnoliopsida > Boraginales > Ehretiaceae > Ehretia > Ehretia macrophylla. The sequence goes on along the minus strand of CM075771.1, from coordinate 15,176,110 downwards.
GTCTCCAAAAAGGGCACAACGGGCAAGCTAGCTACCCCCGTCGTAGAGCTCTAGGAAAGCTTTGCATCGGTATGCTGTGCGTCGCGAAAGTCCTTACGGATTAAAAGTTATGGGCACCGGTGCGACGGAGACCTGGTCGTAAGCCCCACGCCCTCGGTTTGCTGGCCCAGCCTCTACGTGAAGCGAAGTTGTCTTGCCCAGGGTGCCGTGGGATTCGATAATAGAAATGTGGTGCATAAAGTATCTTGGCAACCCTAACCGGATAAAAAAAAATTGAAAAGGGGGGTACAACACGAGGACTTCCCAGGGGGTCACCCATCCTAGTACTACTCTCGCCCAAGCACGCTTAACTTCGGAGTTCTTAAGGGATCTAGTGCATTAGTGCTAGTATGATTACACCCACCATGTTGAGGGCACAATTCCATTTTGTGTTAACGGTTCACAGTCCCAGCCTAGAGAGATGGCCCTCTAATGTCTAGCGAGTAAGTTTGTCGTCCTTTTAACAGCTCACGACGTACAATCCGGGACGGAAAAACAGAGCTTAATAAGAAAAGTGGCCCGAAACTGATGAAAACGTTCAATTTTGGGCTACAAAATGGGCATAGAGAGCAAGCTTGCTGCCCCCATCGTAGATCTCTCGGAGAGCTTTGCAACAGTATGCTGTACACAGCGTAACTCCTTACGGATCAAAAGTTTTAGGCACCGGAGCGACGGAGACCTGGTTACAAGTTCTACGCCCTCGGTTTGCAGGCCCAGCCTCCACATGAAGCGAAGTTGTCTTGTCCAAGGTGCAGCGGGATTTGGTAATAGAAATGTGGTGGATAAAGTATCTTGGCAACCATAACAGGAGAAAAAAAAATTGAAAAAGGGGGTGCAACACGAGGACTTCCCAGGGGGTCACCCATCTTAGTACTACTCTCGCCCAAGCACGCATAACTTCGGAGTTCTGATGGGATCCGGTGCATTAGTTCTGGTATGATCGCACCCGTCATGTTGAGGGCACAATTCCTTTATGTGTTAACGGTTCATAGTCCAAGCCTAGCGAGATGGCCCATTCGAAAGGCCCAATGGGCTTAACGGCAACCCATCCACTTCAACAACGCAGAATGCTCGCAAGATGTGATACCGACGCGATGTAGGGCCCTCTAATGTCCCCCGGGTAAGGTTGTCGTTCTTTTAACAGTTCACGACGTACGATCCGGGATGAAAAAACAGAGCGAAAAATGAAAAGTGGCCCGAAACTGGTGAAAACATTTGATATTGGGCTCCAAAAATGGGCACAACGAGCAAGCTGGCAGCCCCCGTCGTAGAGCTCCCAGAGAGCTTTGCAACGGTATGCTGTTCGCCGCGTAACTCCTTACAGATCAAAATTTATGGGCACCGGAGCGACGGAGACCTGGACACAATCCCCACGCCCTTGGTTTGCGGGCCCAGCCTCTACATGAAGCGAAATTGTCTTGCCCAAGGTGCTGTGGGATTCGATATTAGAAATGTGATGGATAAATTTTCTTGGCAACCCTAACCGGAGCAAAAAAAATTGAAAAGGGGGGTGCAACACGAGGGCTTCCAAGGGGGTCGCCCATCCTAGTACTACTCTCGCCCAAGCACACTTAACTTCGGAGTTCTGATGGGATCCGGTGGATTAGTGCTGGTATGATTGCACCCGTAATGTTGAGGGCACAATTCCGTTATGTGTTAATGGTTCATAGTCCCAGCCTAGAGAGATGGCATATTCAGAGGGCCCAATGGGCTTAACGACAACCCATATTTGCAAGACGTGATATCGACAAATTGTAGGGCCCTCTAATGTCCCGCAAGTAAGGTTGTCATCCTTTTAACAGTTCACGACGTACGATCAGGGACGAAAAAATAGAGCAAAAGAAGAAAAGTGGCCCGAAACTATTGAAAACATTCTATTTTGGGCCCCAAAAATGGGCACAGCAAACAAGCTGGCTGCCCCCGTCATAGAGCTCTCAGAGAGCTTTGCAATGGTATGCTATGCACCGTGTAACTCCTTACGGATCAAAAGTTATGGACACTAGAGCGATGGAGACCTGGTCCAAAGCACTACGCCCTCGGTTTGCGGGCCCAACCTCTACGTGAGGCGAAGTTTTCTTCCCAGGGTGCCAAGGGGTTCGATAATAGAAATGTGGTGGATAAAGTGTCTTGGCAACCCGTCACCCGTCCTAGTACTACTTTCCCCCAACCATGCTTAACTTCGGAGTTCGGATGGGATCCGGTGCATTAGTGCTGGTATGATCGCACCCGCCATGTTGAGGGCACAATTCCTTTATGTGTTAACGGTTCACAGTCCTAGCCTAGAGAGATGGCCCATTCAGAAGGCCCAATGGGCTTCACGACAGCCCATCAACTTCAACAACGCAGCATCCTTGCAAGACTTGATATAGAGGAGTTGTAGGGCACTATAATGTCACGCGAGTAAGGTTGTCGACCTTTTAACAGCTGACGACGTACGATCCGGGACGGAAAAAAAGAGCAAAAGAAAAAAAGTGGCCTGAAACTGATGAAAACATTCGATTTAGGTCTCCAAAAAGGGCACAACGAGCAAGCTAGCTGCCCCCGTCGTAGAGCTCTAGGAGAGATTTACATCGGTATACTATGTGCCGCATAACTCCTTACGGATCAAAAGTTATGGGCACCGGAGCGACAGAGACCTGGTCATAAGCCCTACGCCCTCGGTTTACGGGCCCAGCCTCCACGTGAAGCGAAGTTGTCTTGCCCAAGGTGCTGTGGGATTCGATAATAGAAATGTGGTGGATAAAGTATCTTGGCAACCCTAACCGGAGAAAAAAAAATTGAAAAGGGGGGTGCAACACGAGGACTTCCCAGGGGGTCACCCATCCTAGTACTAGTCTCTCCCAAGCACGCTTAACTTCAAAGTTCTTAAGGGATCCAGTGCATTAGTGCTGGTATGATCATACCCGCCAAGTTGAGGGCCCAATTCGTGTATGTGTTAACGGTTCACAGTCCAAGCCTAGAGAGATGGCCCATTTAGATGGCCCAATGGGCTTAACGATAACCCATCCGCTTCAACAACGCAGCATCCTCGGAAGACGTGATATCGACACATTGTAGGGCCCACTAATGTCCCGCGAGTAAGGTTGTCGTCCCTTTAACATCTCACGACGTTTGATCCGGGATGGAAAAACAAAGCAATAGAAGAAAAGTGGCCTGAAAATGATGAAAACGTTCCATTTCGGGCTCCAAAAATGGTACAGCGAGCAAGCTAGCTGCCCCCGTCGTAGAGCTCTCGGAGAGCTTTGCAACGGTATACTGTGCGCCGCGTAACTCCAAACGAATCAAAAGTTATAGGCACCAGTGCGACGGAGACCTGGTCACAAGCCCTACGCCCTCGGTTTACGGGCCCAGCATCCACGTGAAGCTAAGTTGCCTTGCCCAAGGTGCCGTGGGATTTGGTAATAGAAACGTCGTGGATAAAGTATCTTGGCAACCCTAACCGGAGCAAAAAAAATTGAAAAGCGGGGTGCAACACGAGGACTACCTAGGGGGTTACCCATCCTAGTACTACTCTTGCGCAAGCACGCTTAACTTCGGAGTTCTGATTGGATCCGGTGCATTAGTGCTGGTATGATCGCACCTGTCATGTTGAGGGCACAATTCCTTTATATGTTAACGGTTCACAGTCCCAGCCTAGAGAGATGGCCCATTCAAAAGGTCCAATGGGCTTAACGGTAACCCATCCGCTTCAACAATGCAGAATCCTTGCAAGACGAGATATCGACGCATTGTAGGGCCCTCTAATGTCCCGCAGGTAAGGTTGTCGTCCTTTTAACAGTTCACGACGTACGATCCGGGATGAAAAATAGAGCAAAAGAAGAAAAGTGGCCCGAAACTGGAGAAAACGTTCGATTTTGGGCTCCAAAAATGGGCACAACGAGCAAGCTGGCAGCCCCCATCGTAGAGCTCTTAGAAAGCTTTTGCATCGGTATGCTGTGCACCGCGTAACTCCTTACAGATCAAAAGTTATGGGCACCAGAGCGACGGAGACCTGGTCACAAGCCCTAAGCCCTCGGTTTGCAAGCCCAGCCTCCTCGTGATGCGAAGTTGTCTTGCCCAAGGTGCCGTGGGATTCGATAATAGGAATTTGGTGGATAAATTATCTTGGCAACCATAACCGAAGCAAAAAAAATTGAAAAGAGTGGTGCAACACGAGGACTTCCCAGAGGGTTGCCCGTCCTAGTACTACCCTTGCCCAAGCACACTTAACTTCGGAGTTCTGATTGGATCCGATGGATTAGTGCTGGTATGATTGCACCCGTAATGTTGAGGGCACAATTCCTTTATGGGTTAACGATTCACAGTCCCAGCCTAGAGAGATGGCCCATTCAGAAGGCCCAATGGGCTTAATGACAACCCATCTGCTTCAACAACGCAGTATCCTCGCAAGACGTGATATCGATTCTTGGTAGGGCCCTTTAATGTCCCGCAAGTAAGTTTGTCGTCCTTTTAACAGCACACGACGTACGATCCGGGACGAAAAAACATAACAAAAGAAGAAAAGTAGCCCGAAACTGTTGGAAACGTTCGATTTTGGTCCCCAAAAATGGGCACAGCAAGGAAGATGGCTTCCCCCGTCGTAGAGCTCTCAGAGAGCTTTGCAACGGTATGCTATGCACCGCGTAACTCCTTACGAATCAAAAGTTATGGGCACCGGAGCGACGGAGACCTGGTCACAAGTTCTACGCCCTCGGTTTGCGGGCCCAGCCTCCACGTGAAGCGAAGTTGTCTTGCCTAGGGTGCCGTGGGATTCGATAATAGAAATGTGGTGGATAAAGTGTCTTGGAAACCCTAACCGGAGCAAAAAAAATTGAAAAGGGGGTGCAACACGTGGACTTCCCAGGGGGTCACCCATCCTAGTACTACTCTCGCCCAAGCGCACTTAACTTCGAAGTTCTGATGGGATCCGGTGCATTAGTCCTGGTATGATTGCTCCCGTTCTTTTATGTGTTAACGGTTCACAGTCCCAGCCTAGAGAGATAGCCCATTCAAAAGGCCCAATGGGCTTAATGATAACCCATCCGCTTCAACAACGCAGCATCCTCGTAAGACGTGATATCGACGCGTTGTGGGGCCCTCTAATGTCCCGCGAGTAAGGTTGTCATCCTTTTAATTGCTCGCGACGTACGATCCGGGACGGAAAAATAGAGCAAAAGAAGAAAAGTGGCCTAAAACTGATGAAAACCTTTGATTTTGGTCTCCAAAAAGGACACAACGAGCAAGCTAGCTGCCCCCGTCGTAGTGCTCTAGGAGAACTTTGCACCGGCATGTTGTGCGCCGTGTAACTCCTTACGGATCAAAAGTTATGGGCACCGGAGCGACGGAGACCTGGTCACAAGCCCTACGCCCTCGGTTTGGGGACCCAGCCTCCACGTGAAGCGAAGTTGTCTTGCCCAGGGTGCCGTGGGATTCGATAATAGAAATGTGGTGGATAAAGTATCTTGGCAACCCTAACCGGAGAAGAAAAAATTGAAAAGGGGGGTGCAACACGAGGACTTCCCAAGGGGTCAACCATCCTAGTACTACTCTCGTCCAAGCACGCTTAGCTTCGGAGTTCTTATGGGTTCTAGTGCATTAGTGCTGGTATGATCGCACCCACCATGTTGAGGGCACAATTCCTTTATGTGTTAACGGTTCACAGTCCCAGCCTAAAGAGATGGCCCATTCAGAAGGCCCAATAGGCTTAACGACAACCCATATGCTTCAACAATACAGCATCCTCGCAAGACATGATATCGACGCATTGTAGGGCCCTCTAACATCCCGCGAGTAAGGTTTTCGTCCTTTTAACAGCTCCTGACGTACGATCCGGGATGAAAAAACAGTGCAGTAGAAGTAAAGAGGCCTAAAACTGGTGAAAAAGTTCTATTTTGGGCTCCAAAAACGGGCACAAAAAGTAAGCTAGCTGCCTCCGTCGTAGAGCTCTCGGAGAGCTTTCCAACGGTATGCTGTGCGCCGCGTAACTCCTTACGGATCAAAAGTTATAGGCACCGGAGCGACGGATACCTAGTCACAAGGCCCACGCCCTCGGTTTGCTGGCCCAGCCTCTACGTGAATTGAATTTATCTTGCACAAGGTGTTGTGGGATTCTGTAATAGAAATGTGATGGATAAAGTATCTTGGCGACCCTAACTGGAGCAAAAAAAATTGAAAAGGGGGGTGCAACACGAGAACTTCCTAGAGGGTTACCCATCCTAGTACAACTCTCGCCCAAGCACGCTTAACTTCAGAGTTCTGAAGGGATCCGGTGCATTAGTGCAGGTATGATCGCACCCGTCATGTTGAGGACACAATTCTTTTTTGTGTTAACGGTTCACAGTCCCAGCCTAGAGCGATGGCCCATTCAAAAGGCCCAATGGGCTTAACAATAAACCCTCCGCTTCAACAACACAGAATCCTTGCAAGACGTGATATCGACGGGTTGTAGGGCCCTCTAATGTCCCGCGAGTAAGGTTGTCGTCCTTTTAACAGCTCATGACGTACGATCTGGGATGGAAAAACAGAGCAAAAGAAGAAAAGTGGCCCGAAACTGGTGAAAACTTTTGATTTTGTGCTCCAAAAAAGGCACAACGAGCAAGCTGGCAGCCCCCATCGTAGGGCTCTCGAAGAGCTTTTCAACAGTATGTTGTGCGCCGCGTAACTCCTTACAGATCAAAAGTTTTGGGCATTGGAGCTACGGAGACCTGGTAACAAGCACTACGCCTTCGGTTTGCGGGCCCAACCTCCGCATGAAGCGAAGTTGTCTTGCCCAGGGTGCCGTGGGATTCGATAATAGAAATGTGGTGGATAAAGTGTCTTGGCAACCGTAACCGAAGCAAAAAAAATTGAAAAGGGGGGGGGGGCAATACGAGGACTTCCCTGGGGGTCACCAATCCTAGTACTACTCTCGCCCAAGCACGCTTAACTTCGGAGTTCGGATGGGATCCGGTGCATTAGTGCTGGTATGATCGCACCCGCCATGTTGAGGGCACAATTCCTTTATGTGTTAACGGTTCACAGTCCCAGCCTAGAGAGATGGCCCATTCAGAAGGCCCAATGGGCTTCACGACAACCCATCAACTTCAACAACGCAGCATCCTCGTAAGACGTCATATCGACGCATTGTAGGGCCCTCTAATATCCGACGAGTATGGTTGTCGTCCTTTTAACAGCTCACGACGTACAATCCGTGACAGAAAAGCAGAGCAAAAGAAGAAAAGTGGCCTTAAACTTATGAAAATGTTCGATTTTGGCCTCCAAAAAGGGCACAACTAGCAATCTAGCTGCCCCCGTCGTAGAGCTCTAGGAGCGCTTTGCACCGGTATGCTGTGCGCCGCGTAACTCCTTATGGATCAAAAGTTATGGGCACCGGAGCGACGGAGACCTGGTCATAAGCCCTATGCCCTCTGTTTGCGGGCCCAGCCTCCACGTGAAGCGAAGTTGTCTTGCCCAGGGCGCCGTGGGATTCGATAACAGAAATGTGGTGGATAAAGTATCTTGGCAACCCTAACAGGAGAAAAAAAAATTGAAATGGGGGGTGCAACACGAGGACTTCCCAGGGGGTCACCCATCCTAGTACTACTCTCGCCCAAGCACGCTTAACTTCGGATTTCTTATGGGATCCAGTGCATTAGTGCTGGTGTGATCGCACCTGGCATGTTGAGGGCACAATTACTTTATGTGTTAACGGTTCACAGTCCCAGCCTAGAGAGATGGCTCATTCAGAAGGCCCAATGGGCTTAACGATAACATATCTGCTTCAACAACACAGAATCCTCGAAAGATGTGATATCGGAAAAAGTGGCCTGAAACTGATGAAATAGCTTGATTTTGGGCTCCAAACAAAGCATATAGAGCAAGCTAGCTACCCCCGTCGTAGAGCTCTCGAAAAGCTTTACAACGGTATGCTGTACGCCGCGTAACTCCTTACAGATCAAAATTTATGGGCACCAGAGCGACAGAGACCTGGTCACAAGCCCTATACCCTCAGTTTGCGGGCCCAGCCTCTAAGTGAAACGGAGTTGTCTTGCCCAAGGTCCCGTGGGATTCGATAATAGAAATGTGGTGGATAAAGTATCGTGGCAACCCTAACCGGAGCACAAAAAATAGAAAATGGGGGTGCAACACGAGAACTTCACAAGGGGTCACCCATCCTTGTACTACTCTCACCCAAGCACGCTTAACTTCAGAGTTCTGATGGGATCCGGTGCATTACTGCTGGTATGATCGCGCCTGTCATGTTGAGGGCACAATTCCTTTATTTGTTAATGGTTCACAGTCCCAGCCTAGAGTGGCGGCCCATTCAAAAGGCCCAATGGGCCCATCCGCTTCAACAACGCAGCATCCTCGCAAGACATGATATCGACTCATTGTAGGGCCCTCTAATGTCCCGCAAGGAAGGTTGTCATCATTTTAATAGCTCACAACGTACGATCCGTGACAGAAAAATAGATCAAAAGAAGAAAAGTGGCCTGACACTGATGAAAACGTTTGATTTTGGGCTCCAAAAAGTGCACAACGAGCAGGCTAGCCGCCCACGTCGTAGTGCTCTCGGAGTGCTTTGCAACGTATGCTGTGTGCCACGTAACTCCTTACGAATCAAAAGTTATGTGCACCGGAGCGACGGAGGCCTGGTCACATGCCCTATGCCCTCGGTTTGCAGGCCCAGCCTCCTCGTGAAGCGAATTGTCTTGCCCAGGGTGCCGTGGGATTCGATAATAGTAATGTGGTGGATAAATTATCTTGGCAACCCTAACCGAACGAAACAAAATTGAAATGGGGGGTGCAACACCCGGACTTCCCATGGGTCACCCATCCTAGTACTACTCTCGCCCAAGCACGCTTAAATTCGGAGTTCTAATGGGATCCGGTGGATTAGTGCTGGTATGATCGAACTCGTCATGTTGAGGGCACAATTCCTTTATGTGTTAACGGCTCACAGTCCCAGCCTAGAGAAATGGCCCATTTAAAAGGCCCAATGGGCCCATCCGCTTCAACAACGCAACATCCTCGCAAGACGTGATATCGACGCATTGTAGGGCCCTCTAATGTCCAGCGAGTAAGGTTGTAATCCTTTTAACAGCTCACGACGTACAATCCGCGACGAAAAAATAGAGCAAATGAAGAAATGTGGCCCAAAACTATTGAAAACGTTCGATTTTGGGCCCTAAAATGGGCAAAACAAGCAAGCTGGCTACCCCCGTCGTAGAGCTCCTTACGGATTTTGCAATGGTATGATGTGCGCCCCGTAACTCCTTACGGAACAAAAGTTATGGGCACCAGAGCGACGGAGACCTGGTCACAAGCACTACGCCCTCAGTTTGCGGGCCCCAGCCTCCACGTGAAACGAAGTTGTCTTGCCCAGGGTGCCGTGGGATTCGATAATAGAAATGTGGTGGAAAAAGTACCTTGGCACCCCTACCCGGAGAAAAAAAAATTCAAAAGGGGGGTGCAACACGAGGACTTCCCAGGGGGTCACCCATCCTAGTTCTACTCTTGCCCAAGCACGCTTAACTTCGGAGTTCTGGTGGGATCCGATGCATTAGTGCTTGTATGATTGCACCCGCCATGTTGAGGGCACAATTCCTTTATGTGTTAACAGTTCACAGTCCCAGTCTAGAGAGATAGCCCATTCAAAAGTCCCAATGGCCTTAACGACAACCCATCTGCTTCAACAACGCAGCATCCTTACAAGATGTGATATCAACGCATTGTAGGGCCCTCTAATGTCCCGTGAGTATGGTTCTCGCCTTTTTTGCTGCTCACGAAGTATGATCCGGGACGGAAAAACATTACAAAAAGTAGAAAACTGTCCTACAATTGTTGAAAACATTCGATTTTGGGCTCCCAAAAAGGCAAAGCGAACAAGCAAGATGCCCCTGTCGTAGAGCTCTCGAAGAGCTTTGAAACGGTATGCTGTGCGCCGTGTAACTCCTTACGGATCAAAAGTTATGGGCACCGGAGTGACGGAGACCTGGTCACAAGACCTACGCCCTCGGTTTGCTGGCCCAGCCTCCACGTGAAGAAAAGTTGTCTTGCCCAAGGTGTCGTGGGATTCAATAATAGAAATGTGGAGGATCGAGTATCTTGGGAGCCCTAACCGGAGCAAAAAAATTGAAAAGGGGGGTGCAACACGAGGACTTACCAGGGGGTCACCCATCTTAGTATTACTTTCGCCCAAGCATGCTTAACTTCGGAGTTCTGATGGGATCCAGTGCATTAGTGCTGGTATGATCGCACCCATCATGTTGAGGGCACAATTCTTTTAGGAATTAATGGTTCACAGTCCCAGCCTAGAGAGATAGCCCATTCAAAAGGCCCAAAGGGCTTAACCATAACCAATCTGCTTCAACAACGCAGCATCCTCGCAAGACGTGATATCGACGTGTTGTAGGGCCCTCTAATGTCCCGCAAATAAGGTTGTCCTCCTTTTAACAGCTCATGACGTCAGATACGGGATGAAAAAACATGGCAAAAGAAGAAAAGTGGTGCGAAATTGATGAAAACGTTCGATTTTGGGCTTCAAAAATGGCACAGCGAGCAAGCTAGTTGCCCCCGTCATAGAGCTCTCGGAGAGCATTGCAACGGTATGCTGTGCACTGCGTAACTCCTTACGAATCAAAAGACATTGGCACCGGAGCAATGGAGACCTGGTCACAAGCCCTACGCCTTCGGTTAGCGGGCCCAGCCTCCACGTGTAGCGAAGTTTTCTTGCCCAAGGTGCCGTGGGATTCGGTAATAGAAATGTGGTGGATAAAGTATCTTGGCTACCCTAATCGGAGCAAAAAAAATTGAAAAGGGGGGTGCAACACGAGGACTTCCCAGGGGGTCACCCATCCTAGTACTACTCTCGACCAAACACACATAACTTCGGAGTTCTAATGGGATCCGGTGCATTAGGGCTGGTATGATCGCACCTGTTATGTTGAGGGCACAATTCCTTTATGTGTTAACTGTTCACAGTCCTAGCATAGAGAGATGGCCCATTTAAAAGGTCCAATTGGCTTAACGACAACGCTTTTGCTTCAACAACGCAGTAGCCTCGCAAAACGTGATATCGACGCATTGTAGCGCCCTCTAATGTCTCGTGAGTAAGGTTGCAGTCCTCTTAACAGCTCACGACGTACGATCCGGGACGAAAAAAAAGAGCAAAAGAAGAAAAGTGGCCCAAAATTGGTAAAAACTTTAGAATTTGGGCTCCAAAAATGAGCACAGCGAGCAAGCTGGTTGTCCCCATCGTAGAGCTCTCGGAGAGCTTTGCAATGGTATACTATGCGCTGCAAAACTCCTTACGGATCAAAACTTATGGGCACCGGAGCGACGGAGACCTGGTCACAAGCTCTACGCCCCCAGTTTGAGGGCCTAGCCTTCACGTGAAGCGAAGTTGTCTTGCCCAAGGTGCCGTGGGATTCGATAATAGAAATATGGTGGATAAAGTATCTTGGCAACCCTAACCAGAAGAAAAAAAATTGAAAAGGGGGGTGTATCACGAGGACTTCCCTGGGGGTCACCCATCCTTGTACTACTCTCGCCCAAGCACGCATAACTTCGGAGTTCTGATGGGATCCAATGCATTAGTGCTGGTATGATCACACCCGTCATGTTGAGCGCACAATTCCTTTATGTGTTAACGGTTCACAGTCCCAGCATAGAGAGATGGCCAATTCGAATGGCCCAATGGGCTTTAGGACAACCCATCTGCTTCAACAACGTAGCATCCTCGCAAGCCGTGATATCGACGCGTTGTAAGGCCCTCTAATGTCCCACGAATAAGGTTGTCGTCCTTTTAACAGCTCACGACATATGATCCGGGACGGACAAATAGAGCAAATGAAGAAAAGTGACCTGAAATTGATTAAAATGTTCAATTTTTGTCTCCAAAAAGGGCACAACGAGCAAGCTAGCTACCCCCATCGTAGAGCTCTAGGAGAGCTTTGCACCGGTATGCTGTGCGTCGCATAACTCCTTACGAATCAAAATTTATGGGCACCGGAGCGACGGAGACTTGGTCACAAGCCCTACGTCCTCGGTTTGCGGGCCCAGCCTCCACGTGAAGCGAAGTTGTCTTGCCCTGGGTGCCGTAGAATTCGATTATAGAAATGTGGTGGATAAAGTATCTTGGCAACCCTAACCGGAGCAAAAAAAATTGAAAAGCGGGGAGCAACACGAGGACTTCCTAGGGGGTCACCCATCCTAGTACTACTCTCGCTCAAGCAGGCATAACTTCGGTGTTCTGAGGGAATCCGGTGGATTAGTGCTGGTATGATCGCCCCCATCATGTTGAGGGCACACTTCCTTTATGTGTTAACGGTTCACAGTCCCAGCCTAAAGAGATGGCCCATTCAGAAGGCCCAATGGGCTTAACGACAACCCATCTGCTTCAACAACACAGCATCCTCGCAAGACATGATATCGACACATTGTAGGGCCCTCTTATGTCCGGCAAGTAAGGTTGCCGTCCTTTTAACAGTTCACGGCGTACGACCAGGGATGAAAAAATAGAGCAAAAGAAGAAAAGTGGCCCGAAACAAATGAAAACGTTCAATTTTGGGCTCCAAAAAGGGCTCACCGAGGAAGCTAGCTGCATCCATCGTAGTGCTCTCGGAGTGCTTTGCAACAGTATGCTGTGCGCCGCGTAACTCCTTACGGATCAAAAGTTATGGGCACCGGAGCGACGGAGACCTGGTCATAAGTACTACGCCCTCGGTTTGTAGGCCCAGCCTCCACGTTAAGCGAAGTTGTCATGCCCAGGGTGCCGTGGAATTCGATAATAGAAATGTGGTGGATAAAGTATTTTGGCAACCCTAACCGGAGCAAAAAAAATTGAAAAGGGGGGTGCAACACGAGGCCTTCCCAAGGGGTCGCTCATCCTAGTACTACTCTCGCCCAAGTACGCTTAACTTCGGAATTCTGATGGGATCCAGTGCATTAGTTCTGGTATGATCACACCCGTCATGTTGAGGGCACAATTCCTTTATGTGTTAACGGTTCACAGTCCCAGCCTAGAGAGATAGCCCATTCAAAAGTCCCAATGGGCTTAAAGACAACCCATACGCTTCAACAACACAGCATCCTTGCAAGACGTGATATCGACGCGTTGTAGGGCCCTCTAATGTCCCGCAAGTAAGGTTGTCATGCTTTTAACAACTAACGACGTACGATCCGGGATGAAAAAACATACCAAAAGAAGAAAAGTTGCCCGAAACTGATGAAAATGTTCGATTTTGGGCTCCAAAAAGGGATCAGTGAGGAAGCTAGCTGCCCCCATCGTAGTGCTCCCGGAGAGCTTTGCAACAGTATGCTGTGCGCCGCGTAACTCCTTACGGATCAAAAGTTATGGGCACCGAAGCGACGGAGACCTGGTCACAAGCCCTACGCCCTCGGTTTGCTGGCCCAGTCTCCACGTGAAGCGAAGTTGTCTTGCCCAGGTTGCTGGGGGATTCGATAATAGAAATGTGGTGGATAAATTATCTTGGCAACCCTAACGGGAGAAAAAAAAATTGAAAAGTGGGGGGCAACACGAGGACTTCCTAGGGGGTCACCCATCCTAGTACTACTCTCGCTCAAGCAGGCTTAACTTCAGAGTTTTGAGGGGATCCGGTGGATTAGTGCTGGTATGATCCACCCATCATGTTGAGGGCACAATTCCTTTATGTGTTAACGGTTCATAGTCCCAGCCTAAAGAGATGGCCCATTCAGAAGGGCCAATGGGCTTAACGACAACCCATCTGCTTCAACAACGCAACATCCTCGCAAGCCATGATATCGACGCATTATAGGGCCCTCTAACGTCCCGCAAGTAAGGTTGTCATCCTTTTAATAGCTCACGACGTACGATCCCGACGGTAAAACAGAGCAAAAGAAGAAACGTGTCCCGAAACTATTGAAAACGTTCAATTTTGGGCCCCAAAAGTGGGCATAGCAAGCAAGCTGGCTGCCCCCGTCGTAGAGCTCTCTGAGAGATTTACAACAGTATGCTGTGCGCAGCGTAACTCTGTACGGATCAAAAGTTATGGCCACTAGAGCGACGGACACCTGGTCAAAAGCCCTACGCCCTCGGTTTGCGGGCTGAGCCTGTACGTGAAGCGAAGTTGTTATACCCTGGGTGCAGTGGGATCCGATAATAGAAATGTGATGGATAAAGCATCTTGGCAAGGCAAAACGGGGAAAAAAAATGAAAAGGGGGGTGCAACACGAGAACTTCCCAGGGGGTTACCCATCCTAGTGCTACTCTCACCCAAGCACGCTTAACTTCACAGTTCTTATGGGATCCAGTGCATTAGTGCTGGTATGATCGCACCTTCAATGTTGAGGGCACAATTCCTTTATGTGTTAATGGTTCACAGTCCCAGTCTAGAGAGATGGCCTATTCAGAAGGCCCAATGGGCTTAACGATAACCCATCCGCTTCAACAATGCAGCATCCTCGCAAAACGTGATATCGACTCGTTGTAGGGCCATCTAATGTCCCGCGAGTAACGTTGTCGCCCTTTTCACAGCTTACGACGTACGATCCGAGATGGAAAAATAGCGCAAAAGAAGAAAAGTGGCCTGAAACTGATGAAAACGTTCAATTTTGGGCTCCAAAAAGAGCATAGCGAGCAAGCTGTTGCCCCCGTCGTAGAGCTCTCAGAGTGCTTTGCAATTATGCGCCGTGTAACTCCTTACGGATCAAACGTTATGGGCACTGGAGCGACAGAGACCTGGTCACATGCCCTACGCCCTCGGTTTGGGGGCCCAGCCTCCACGTGAAGCGAAGTTGTCTTGCCCAAGGTGTCATGAGATTCAATAATAGAAATGTGGTGCATTAAGTATCTTGGCAACCCTAACCGGAGCAAAAAAAATTGAAAAAGGGGGTACTACACGAGGACTTCCGAGGGGGTCACCCATCCAAGTACTACTCTCGCCCAAGCACGCTTAACTTCGGAGTTCTGATGTGATCCGGTGCATTAGTGCTGGTATGATCGCACCCGTCATGTTGAGGGCACAATTCCTTTATGTGTTAACAGTTCACAGTCCCAGTCTAGAGAGATAGCCCATTTAGAAGGCCCAACGGGCTTAACGATAACCCATCAACTTCAACAACGCAGCATCCTCGCAAGATGTGATATCGACGAGTTATAGGGCCCTCAAATGTCCCGCGAGTAAGGTTGTCATCCTTTTAATAGCTCACGGTGTACGATCCGGGACGGAAAAATAGAGCAAAAGTAGAAAAGTGGCCTGAAACTGGTGAAAACGTTCGATTTTGGGCCCCAAAAAGGGCAAAGCGAGCAAGCTCGCTGCCCCCGTCGTAGAACTCTCGGAGTGCTTTTGAACGGTATGCTATGCGCCGCGTAACTCCTTACGGATCAAAAGTTATGGGCACCGGAGCGACGGAGACCTGGTCACAAGCCCTACGCCGTCGGCTTGCGGGCCCAACCTCCACATGAAGCGAAGTTGTCTTGCCCAAGGTGTCGTGGGATTCAATAATAGAAATGTGGTGGATAGGGTATCTTGGCAACTCTAACCGGAGCAAAAAAAATTGAAAATGGGGGTGCAACACGTGGACTTCCCAAGGGGTCACCCATCCTAGTACTACTCTCGCCCAAGCACGCTTAACTTCAGAGTTCTGATGGGATCCGGTGCATTAGTGCTGGTATGATCACACCCATCGTGTTGAGGGCACAATTCCTTTATGTGTTAATGGTTCACACTCCCAGCCTAGAGAGATGGCCCATTCAAAAGGCCCAAAGGGCTTAACCACAACCCATCTGCTTCAACAACGCAGCATCCTCGCAAGACGTGATATCGACGCGTTCTAGGGCCCTCTAATGTTCGACAAGTAAGGTTGTCATCCTTTTAACAGCTCACAACGTACGATCTGGGACGAAAAAACATAGCAAAAGAAGAAAAGTGGCCCGAAACTGATGAAAACGTTCAATTTTGGGCTCCAAAAAGGGCATAGCGAGCAAGCTAGCTGCCCCCGTCGTAGAGCTCTTGGAGTGATTTGCAACAGTATGCTGTGCGCCACGTAACTCCTTACGGATCAAAAGTTATGGGCATCGGAGCGACGGAGACCTGGTCACAAGCCCTACGCCCTCAGTTTGCGGGCCCAACCTCCACATGAAGCGAAGTTGTCTTTCCCAAGGTGTCGTGGGATTGGATAATAGTAATGTGGTGGATAAATTATCTTGGCAACCCTAACCGGAGCAAAAAAATTTGAAATTGGGGGTGCAACCCGAGGACATCCCAAGGGTCACCTATCCTAGTACTACTCTCGCCCAAGCACGCTCAACTTCGGATTTCTGATGGGATCCGGTGGATTAGTGCATGTATGATCTCACTTGTCATGTTGAGGGCACAATTCCTTTATGTGTTAACGGTTCACAGTCCCAGCCGAGAGAGATGGCCCATTTAGAAGGCCCAATGGGCCCATCCGCTTCAACAACGCAGCATCCTCACAAGACGTGATATCGACGCATTGTAGGGCCCTCTAATGTCCCCAAGTACGGTTGTCGTCCTTTTAACAGCTCACGACGTACGATCCGGGATGAAAAAATAGAGTAAAAGAAGAAAAGTGGCCCGAAACAGATGAAAACGTTCGATTTTGGGCTCCAAAAAGAGCATAGGGAGCAAGCTTGATGCCCCCGTCGTAGAGCTCTCGGAGAGCTTTGCAACATTATGTTGTGCACCGCGTAACTCCCTACGGATCAAAAGTTATGGGCACCGGAGTGACGGAGACCTGGTCACAAGCCTTATGCCCTCGGTATGCGGGCCCAGCCTCCACGTGAAGCGAAGTTGTCTTGCCCAGGATGCCGTGGGATTGTAATAGAAATGTGGTGGATAAATTATCCTGGCAAACCTAACCGGAGCAAAAAAAATTGAAAAGGGGGTTGCAACACAAGGACTTCCCAGAGGGTCACCCATACTAGTACTACTCTCGCCCAAGCTCCCTTAACTTCGGAGTTCTAATGGGATTCGGTGCATTAGTGCTAACGACAACCCATGTGGTGAATGATCGCACCCGTCACGTTGAGGGCACAATTCCGTTATGTGTTAACGGTTCACAGTCCTAGCCTAGAGAGATGGCCCATTCAAAAGGCCCAGTGGGCTTAACGACAATCCATCTGCTTCAACAACGCAGCATCCTCGGAAGACATGATATCGAAGCGTAGTAGGGCCCTCTAATTTCCAGCAAGTAAGGTTGTCATCCTTTTAACAGCACATGACGTACGATCCTGGACGGAAAAACAGATCAAAAGTAGAAAAGTGGCCCGAAACTGATGAAAACTTTCAATTTTGGGCTCCCAAAGGGGTCACAGCGAGCAAGCTAGCTGCCCCCGTCGTAGAGCTCTCGCAGAGCTTTGCTACTGTATGTTGTGTGCCGCGTAACTTTTTACGGATCAAAAGTTATGGGCACCAGAGCGACGGAGACCTTGTCAAAAGCCCCACGCTCTCGGTTTACGGGCACAGCCTCTACTTGAAGAGAAGTTCTCTCGCCCAAGGTGCCGTGGGATTCGGTAATAGAAATGTGATCGATAAAGTATCTTGGCAACCTTAACCGGAACAAAAAAAATTGAAAAGGGGGGTGCAACACGAGGACTTCCCAAGGGGTAACCCATCCTAGTCCTACTCTCGCCCAAGCACGCTTAACTTCAGAGTTCTGATGGGATCCGGTGCATTAGTGATGGTATGATCGCACCCGTCACATTGTGGGCACAATTCCATTATGTGTTAACGGTTCACAGTCCCAGCCTAGAGAGATGGCCCATTCAAAAGGCTCAATGGGCTTAACGACAACCCATCTGCTTTAACAACACAGCATCCTCGAAAGACGTGATATCGACGCGTTGTAGGGCCCTCTAATATTCCGCGAGTAAGGTTGTCATCCTTTTAACAGCTCACGACGTACGATCCGGGACGGAAAAATAGAGCAAAAGAAGAAAAACGGCCCGAAACTGATGAAAAACATTCGAATTTGGGCTCTAAAAAGGGCACAGCGAGCAAGCTAGCTGCCCCCATTGTAGAGCCCTCGGAGAGCTTTGCAACGGTATGCTGTGCGCCACATAACTCCTTACGGATCAAAAGTTATAGGCACCGGAGCAACGGAGACCAGGTCATAAGCCCTACACCCTCGGTTTGCTGGCCCAGCCTCCATGTGAATCAAAGTTGTCTTGCCCATGGTGACGTGGGATTCGATAATAGAAATGTGGTGGATAAAGTATCTTGGCAACCCTAACCGGAGCAAAAAAAATTGAAAATGGGGGTGCAACACGAAGACTTCTAAGGGGGTCACCAATCCTAGTACTACTCTCGCCCAAGCATGCTTAACTTCGGAGTTCTGATGGGATCTGGTGCATTAGCGCGGGTATGATCGCATCCGTCACGTTGAGGGCATAATTCCGTTATGTGTTAACGGTTCACAGTCCCAGCCTAGAGAGATGGCCCATTCAAAAGGACGAATGGGCTTAACGATAACCCATCAGCTTCAACAACGCAGCATCCTCGCAAGATGTGATATCGACGCATTTTAGGGCCCTCTAATGTCCCGCGAGTAAGGTTGTCGTCCTTTTAACAGCTCACGACGTACGATCCGGGAAGGCAAAATCGTACAAAAGAAGAAAAGTGGCCCGAAACTTATGAAAACGTTCGATTTTGAGCTCCAAAAAGGGCACAGCCAGCAAGCTGGCTGCCCCCGTCGTAGAGCTCTCGGAGAGCTTGGCAACGGTATGCTGTGCGCCACGTAACTCCTTACGGATCAAAAGTTATGGGCACCGGTGCAACAGAGACCTGGTCACAAGTCCTACGCAAGACATGATATCGATGTGTAGTAGGGCTCTCTAATGTCCAGCAAGTAAGGTTGTCGTCCCTTTAACAGCACACGACGTACGATCCGGGACAGAAAAACATAGCAAAAGAAGAAAAGTGGCCCGAAATTGATGAAAACTTTCAATTTTGGACTCCCAAAGGGGGCACAGCGAGCAAGCTAGCTGCCCCCATCATAGAGTTCTCGCAGAGCATTGTAACTGTATGATGTGCGCCGCGTAACTCCTTACGGATCAAAAGTTATGGGCGCCGGAGCGACGGAGACCTTGTCACAAGCCCTACGCCCTTGGTTTACGGGCCCAGCTTCCACGTGAAGCGAAGTTGTCTTGTCCAAGGTGCCGTGGGATTCGGTAATAGAAATGTGATGGATAAAGTATCTTGGCAACCTTAACCGGAGCAAAAAAAATTGAAAAGGGGGGTGCAACACGAGGACTTCCCAAGGGGTCACCCATCCTAGTACTACTCTCGACCAAGCTCCTTTCACTTTGGACTTCTGATGGGATCCGGTGCATTAGTACTGGTATGATCGCACCTGTGACGTTGAGGGCACAATTCCTTTATGTGTTAACGGTTAACAGTCCGAGCATAGAGAGATGGCCCACTGAAAAGGCCCAATGGGCTTAACGACAACCCATCTGCTTCAACATTGCATCATCCTCGCAAGACGTGATATGGATACATTGTAGGGCTTTCTAATTTCCCGCAAGTAAGGTTTTCGTCCTTTTAACAGCTCATGACGTACGATTCGGGATGAAAAAACATAGCAAAACAAGAAAAGTGGCCCAAAACTGATGAAAACGTTCGATATTGGGCTCCAAAAAGGGTACAGCGAGTAAGCTAGCTGCCCCCGACGTAGAGGTCTCAGAGAGCTTTGCAACGGTACACTGTGCACCGCGTAACGCCTAACGGATCAAAAGTTATGGGCAACGGAGCGACGGAGACCTAGTCACAAGCCCTAGGCCCTCGGTTTGCAGGCCCAGCCTCCACGTGAAGCGAAATTGTCTTTTCCAAGGTGCCGTGTGGTTCGATAATAGAAATGTGGTGGATAAAGTATCTTGGCAACCCTAATCGGAGCAAAAAAAAATTAAAAGGGGGGGGGGCAACACAAGGACTTCCTAGGGGCTCACCCATCCTAGTACTACTCTCGCCCAAGCTCGCTTAACTTCGGAGTTCTGATGGGATCCGGTGCATTAGTGCTGGTATGATCACACCCGCCATGTCGAGGGCACAATTCCTTTATGTGTTAATGGTTCACAGTCCCAGCCTAGAGAGATGGCTCATTCAGAAGGCCCAATGGGCTTAACGACAACCCATCAGTTTCAACAACGCAGCATCCTAGCAAGACGTGATATCGATGCATTGTAGGGCCCTGTAATATCTCCGGAGTAAGGTTGTCGTCTATTTAACAGCTCACGACGTACGATCTGGGATGGAAAAATAGAGCAAAAGGAGAAAAGTGGCCCGAAATTGGTGAAGATGTTCGATTTTGGGCTCTAAAAATGGGCACAACGAGCAAGCTGGCTTCCCCCATCATAGAGCTCTCGGAGAGTTTCGCAACGGCATGCTGTGCGCCACGTAACGCCTTACAGATCAAAAGTTATGGGCACCAGAGTGACAGAGACCTGGTCACAACCACTACGCCTACGGTTTGCGGGCCCAGCCTCCACGTGATGCGAAGTTGTCTTGCCCAAGGTACCGTGGGATTCGATAATAGAAATGTGGTGGATAAAGTATCTTGGCAACCCAAACCGGAGGAAAAAAAAATTTAAAGAGGGGTGTAACACAAGGACATCCCAGGGGGTCACCCATCATAGTACTACTCTCGCCCAAGCACGCTTAACTTCGGAGTTCTAATGGGATCTGGTGCATTAGTGCTAGTATGATCGCACCCATC
This sequence comes from Ehretia macrophylla, assembly GCA_037974665.1. Lineage (NCBI taxonomy): Eukaryota > Viridiplantae > Streptophyta > Magnoliopsida > Boraginales > Ehretiaceae > Ehretia > Ehretia macrophylla. Next base: position 15,155,395 of record CM075771.1, on the reverse strand, counting down.
ATGTTGAGGGCACAAATCCTTTATGTGTTGACGATTCACAGTCCCAGCCTAGAGAGATGGCCCATTCACAAGGCCTAATGGGCTTAACGACAACCCATCCGCTTCAACAACGCAGCATCCTCGCAAGACGTGATATTGATGCATTGTAGGGCCCTCTAACGTCCCGCGAGTAATGTTGTCATCCTTTTAACCGGTCACGACGTACGATCCGGGATGAAAAAATAGATCAAAAGAAGAAAAGTTGCCCGAAACTGATGAAAACGTTCAATTTAGGACTCCAAAATGGCATAGTGAGCAAGCTAGCTATTCCCGTTGTAGAGCTCTCGAAGATCTTTGCATCGGTATACTGTGCGCTACGTAACTCCTTCCGGATAAAAAGTTATGGGCACCAGAGCGACGGAGACCTGGTCACAAGCCCTACGCCCTCGGTTTGCTGGCCCAGCCTCCACATGAAGCGAAGTTGTCTTGCCCAAGGTGCCGTGGGATTCGTTAATAGAAATGTGGTGGATAAAGTATCTTGGCAACCTAATCGGAGAGAAAAAAATTGAAAAGGGGGGTGCAACACGAGGACTTCCCAGGGGGTCACCCATCCTAGTACTACTCTCACCCAATCCCGCTTAACTTCGGAGTTCTGATGAGATTCGGTGCATTAGTGCTGGTATGATCGCACCCGCCATGTCGAGGGCACAATTCCTTTATGTGTTAACGGTTCACAGTCCCAGCCTAAAGAGATGGCTCATTTAGAAGGCTCAATGGGCTTAACGACAACCCATCAGCTTCAACAACGCAGCATCCTCGCAAGACGTGATATCGATGCATTGTAGGGCCCTCTAATGTCTCGCGAGTAAGGTTGTCGTCCTTTTAACAGCTCACGACGTACGATCCGGGACGGAAAAACAGAGTAAAAGAAGAAAAGTGGCCCGAAACTGGTGAAAACGTTCGATTTTGGGCTCCAAAAAGGGCACAGTAAGCAAGCTAGCTACTCCCATCGTAGAGCTCTCGGAGATCTTTGCAACGGTATGCTGTACGCCGCGTAACTCCTTACGGATCAAAAGTTATCGGCACCGGAGCGCCGGAGACCTGGTCACAAGCCCTACGCCCTCGGTTTGTGGGCCCAGCCTCCATGTGAAGTGAAGTTGTCTTGCCCAAGGTGTCGTGGGATTCGGTAATAGAAATGTGGTGGATAAAGTATCTTGGCAACCCTAATCGGAACAAAAAAAATTGAAAAGGGGGGTGCAACACGAAGACTTCCGAGGGGGTGACCCATCCTAGTCCTACTCTCGCCCAAGCCCGCTTAACTTCGGAGTTCTGATGAGATCCGGTGCATTAGTGCTGGTATGATCGCACCCGCCATGTCGAGGGCACAATTCCTTTATGTGTTAACGGTTGACAGTCGCATCCAAGAGAGATGGCTCATTCAGAAGGCTCAATGGGCTTAACGACAACCCATCAGCTTCAACAATCCAGCATCCTCGCAAGACATGATATCGATGCGTTGTAAGGCCCTCTAATGTCTCGCTAGTAAGGTTGTCATCCTTTTAACAGCTCACGACGTACGATCCGGGACGGAAAAACATAGTAAAAGAAGAAAAGTGGCCTGAAACTGGTGAAAATGTTCGATTTTGGGCTCCAAAAAGGGCACAGTGAGCAAGCTAGCTACTCCCGTCATAGAGCTCTCGCAGATCTTTGCAACGGCATGCTGTAGGCCGTGGAACTCCTTACGGAGCAAAAGTTATCAGCACCGGAGCAACGGAGACCTGGTCACAAGCCCTACGCCCTCGGTTTGCGGGCCCAGCCTCCATGTGAAGTGAAGTTGTCTTGCCCAAGGGATCGTGGGATTCGGTAATAGAAATGTGGTGGATAAAGTATCATGGCAACCCTAATCGGAGCAAAAAAAATTGAAAAGAGAGGAACAACACGAGGACTTCCCAGGGGGTTACCCATCCTAGTACTACTCTCGCCCAAGCCCGCTTAACTTCGGAGTTCTGATGGGATCCGGTGCATTAGTACTGGCATGATCGCACCCGCCATGTCGAGGGCACAATTACTTTATGTGTTAACAGTTCACAGTCCCATCCTAGAGAGATGGCTCATTCAGAAGGCTCAATGGGCTTAACGACAACCCATCAGCTTCAACAACGCAGCATCCTCGCAAGACGTGATATCGATGCGTTGTAGGGCCCTCTAATGTCTCGCGAGTAAGGTTGTCGTCCTTTTAACAGCTCACGATGTGCGATCCGGGATGGAAAAACAGAGCAAAAGAAGAAAGTGGCCCGAAACTAGTGAAAACGTTCAATTTTGGGCTCCAAAAAGGGCACAGCGAGCAAGCTAGCTGCCACCGTCATAGAGCTCTCGGAGTGGTTTGCAACGGTATGCTGTGCGTCGCGCAACTCCATACGAATCAAAAGTCTTAGGCACCTGAGCTTGTGGTATTCGTTAATAGAAATGTGGTGGATAAAGTATCTTGGCAACCTTAAACGCAGCAAAAAAAATTGAAAAGGGGGGTACAACATGAGGACTTCCCAGGGGGTCACCAATCCTAGTACTAGTCTCGCCCAAGCACTCTTAACTTCGGAGTTCTGATGCGATCCGGTGCATTTGTGCTGGTATGATCGTACCAGCCATGTTGAGGGTACAATTCCTTTATGTGTTAACGGTTCACGGTCCCAGACTAGAGAGATGGCCCATTCAGAAGGCCCAATGGGCTTAACGACAACCCATCTACTTCAACAACGCAACATCCTCACAAGACGTGATATCGATGCGTTGTAGGGCCCTCTAATGTCCCGCGAGTAACGTTGTCATCCTTTTAAAAGCTCACGACGTATGATCCGGGATGAAAAAATAGAGCAAAAGAAAAAATGTGGCCCAAAACTAATGAAAACGTTCGATTTTGGGCTCCAAAAAGGGCACAGGGAGCAAGCTTGCTGCCCCCGTCGTAGTGCTCTCAGAGAGCTTTGCAATGGTATGCTATGCGCCGCGTAACTCCTTACGGATCAAAAGCTATGGGCGCCGTAGCGACAGAGACCTGGTCAAAAGCCCTATGCCCTCGGTTTGTGGGCCCAGCCTCCACGTGAAGCGAAGTTGTCTTGCCCAAGGTGTCGTGGGATTTGATAATAGAAATGTGGTGGATAAAGTATCTTGGCAAAGCTAACCGGAGCAAAAAAAATTTAAAAGGGGGGTACAACACGAGGACTTCCCAGGGGGTCACCCATCCTAGTTCTACTCTCGCCCAAGCACGCTTAACTTCGGAGTTCTGATGGGATCCGGTGCATTAGTGCTGGTATGGTCGCACCCGTCATGTTGAGGGCACAATTCCTTTAGGTGTTAACGGTTAACAGTCCCAGCATAGAGAGATGGCCCGTTCAAAAGGCCCAATGGGTTTAATGACAACCCATCTGCTTCAACATTGCAGCATCCTCGCAAGACGTGATACCGATGCGTTGTAGGGCTTTCTAATGTCCCGCAAGTAGGGTTGTCGTCCTTTTAACAGCCCACGATGTACGATCCGGGATGAAAAAACATAGCAAAAGAAGAAAAGTGGCCCAAAACTGATGAAAACGTTCAATTTTGGGTTCCAAAAGGGGTACAGTGAGCAGGCTGGCTGCCCCTGTCATAGCGCTCTTAGATAGCTTTGCAACGGTATGCGGTGCACCACGTAACTCCTTACGGATCAAAAGTTATGGGCACCAGAGCGACGGAGACCTTGTCACAACCCTTACGCCCTCGGTTTGCGGGCCCAGCCTCCACGTAAAGCGAAATTGTCTTGCCCAAGGTGTCGTGGGATTCGATAATAGAAATGGGGTGGATAAAGTATCTTGGCAACCCAAACCGGAGCAAAAAAATTTGAAAAGGGGGATGCAACCCGAGGACTTCCTAGGGGGTCACCTATCCTAGTACTACTCTCGCCCAAGCCCGCTTAACTTCGGAGTTCTGATGGGATCCGGTGCATTAGTGCTGGTATGATCACACCCGTCATGTTGAGGGCACAATTCCTTTATGTGTTACCTGTTCACAGTCCCAGCAGGGAGAGATGGCCCATTCAAAAGGCCCAATGGGCTGAACGACAACCCATCAGCTTCAACAACGCAGCATGCTTGCAAAATGTGATATCGACGCATTTTAGGGACCTCTAATGTCCCGCGATTAAGGTTGCCATCCTTTTAACAGCTCACGACGTACGATCCGGGACAGAAAAACAGAGCGAAAGAAGAAAAGTGGCCCAAAACTGATCAAAACGTTCGATTTCAGGCTCCAAAAAGAGCACAGCGGGAAAGCTAGCTGCCCCCGTCGTAGAGCTCTGGGAGAGCTTTGCAACGGTATATTGTGCGCCGCGTAACTCCTTACGAATCAAAAGTCTTCGGCACTGGAGCAACGGAGACCTGGTCACAAGCCCTATGCCCTCGGTTTGCAGGCTCAACCTCCACGTGAAGCAAAGTTGTCTTGCCCAAGGTGCCGTGGTATTCGTTCATAGAAATGTGGTGGATAAAGTATCTTGGAAGCCCTAACCGGAGCAAGAAAATTGAAAGGAGAGGGGCAACACGAGGACGTCCCAGGGGGTCACCCAGCCTAGTACTACTCTCGCTCAAGCACCCTTAACTTCGGAGTTCAGATGGGATCCGGTGCATTAGTGCTGGTACGATTGCACCCGCTATGTTGAGGGCACAATTCCTTTATGTGTTAACGGTTCACAGTCCCAGCCTAGAGAGATGGCCCATTTAGAAGGCCCAATGGGCTTAACGACAATCCATCTGCTTCAACAACGCAACATCTTTGAAAGACGTGATATCAACGCATTGTAGGGCCCTCTAATGTCCCGCAAGTAACGTTGTCATCCTTTTAACAGCTCACGACGTACGATCAGGGATGAAAAAACATAGCAAAAGAAGAAAAGTAGCCCGAAACTAATGAAAACGTTCGATTTTGGGCTCCAAAAATGGCACAGAGAGCAAGCTAGCTGCCCCTGTCGTAGAGCTCTCGGAAAGCTTTGCAACGGTATGCTGTGCGCCGCGTAACTCCTTACGGATCAAAAGTCATGGGAACCGGAGCGACGGAGACCTGGTCACAACCCCTACGCCCTCGGTTTGCGGGTCCAGCCTTCACGTGAAGCGAAGTTGTCTTGCCCAAGGTGTTGTGGGAGTCGATAATAGAAATGTGGTGGATAAAGTATCTTGGCAACCCTAACAGGAGCAAAAAAAATTTAAAAGGGGGGTACAACACGAGGACTTCCCAGAGCGTCACCTATCCCAGTACTACTCTCGCCCAAGCACGCTTAACTTCGGAGTTTTCATGGGATCCAGAGCATTAGTGCTGGTATGATCGCACCCGTCATGTTGAGGGCACAATTCCTTTATGTGTTAACGGTTCACAGTCCCAGCATAGAGAGATGGCCCATTCAAAAGGCCCAATGGGCTTAACAACAACCCATCTACTTCAACATAGCAGCAGCCTCGCAAGACGTGATATCGATGCATTGTAGGGCCCTCTAATGTCCCGCAAGTAAGGTTGTTGTCCTTTTAACAGCTCACGATGTACGATCCGGGACCAAAAAACATAGTAAAAGAAGAAAAATTGCCCAAAACTGATGAAAACGTTCGATTTTGGGCTTCAAAAAGGGCATAGCGAGCAAGCTAGATGACCCCGTTGTAGAGCTCTCGGGGAGCGTTGCAACGGTATGCTGTGCACCGCGTAACTCCTTATGGATCAAAAGTTATGGGCACCGGAGCGACGGAGACCTGGTCACATCCCCCACGCCCATGGTTTGCGGGCCCAGCCTCAATGTTAAGCGAAATTGTCTTGCCCAACGTGTCGTGGGATTCGATAATAGAAATGTGGTGGATAAAGTATCTTGGCGACCCTAACCAGAGCAGAAAAAATTGAAAAGGGGGGTGCAACACGAGGACTTCCCAGGGGGTCACCCATCCTAGTACTACTCTCGCCCAAGCACACTTAACTTCGGAGTTCTGATGGGATCCTGTGCATTAGTACTGGTATGATCGCGGTTCCTTTATGTGTTCACGGTTCATAGTCCCAGCCTAGAGAGATGCCCATTCAAAAGGCCCAATGGGCTTAACGACAACCCATCTGCTTCAACAACGCAGCATCCTCGTAAGATGTGATATCGACGAACTGTAGGGCCCTCTAATGTCCCGCGAGTAAGGTTGTCGTCCTTTTAACAGCTCACAGCGTACGATCCAGGATGGAAAAATAGAGCAATAGAAGAAAAGCGGCCCGAAACTAATGAAAACGTTTGAATTTGGGCTCTAAAAATTGCAAAACAAGCAAACTAACTGCCCCCATCGTAGAGCACTCGGAGAGCATTGTAACAATATGCTATGCGCCACGTAACTCCTTACGGTACAAAAGTTATGGGCAGTAGAGCGCTGGAGACCTGGTCACAAGCCCTACGCCCTCGGTTTGCTGGCCCAGCCTCCACGTGAAGCGAAGTTGTCATGCCCAAGGTGCTGTGGGATTCGATAATAGAAATGTGGTGGATAAAGTATCTTGACAACCCTAACCGGAGCAAAAAAATTTGAAAAAGGGGGTGCAACATGAGTACTTCCCATGGGGTCACCAGTCCTAGTACTACTCTCGCCCAAGCAAGCTTAACTTCGCAGTTCTGATGGGATCCGGTGCATTAGTGCTAGTATGATCACACCCGCCATGTTGAGGGCACAATTCCTTTATGTGTTAACGGTTCACAGTCCCAGCCTAGAGAGATGGCCCATTCAGAAGGCCCAATGGGTTTAACGACAACCCATCAGCTTCAACAACGTAGCATCCTCGCAAGACGTGATATCGACGCATTGTAGAGCCCTCTAAAGTCCCACGAGTAAGTTTGTTTTCCTTTTAATAGCTCACGACATACGATCCGGGACAGAAAAACAGAGCAAAAGAAGAAAAATGGCCCAAAACTGGTGAAAATGTTCGATTTTGGGCTCCAATAACGGGCACAACGATCAAGCTAGTTGTCCCCGTCGTAGAGCTCTTGGAGAGCTTTGCAACAATATGCTGTGCACTGCATAACTCCTTACGAATCGAAAGTTATGGGCACCGGAGCGACGGAGACCTGGTCACAAGCCCTACGCCCTCGGTTTGCGTACCCAGCCTCTACGTGAAGCGAAGTTGTCTTGCCTAAGGTGCCGTGGGATTCGATAATAGAAATATGGTGGAAAACGTATCTTGGCAACCCTAACCGGAGCAAAAAAAATTGGAAAATAGGGTACAACATGAGGACTTCCAAGGGGGTTATCCATCCTAGTACTACTCTGGCCCAAGCACACTTAACTTCGGAGTTCTGATGGGATCCGGAGCATTAGTGCTGGCATGATCGCACTCGCCATGTCGAGGGCACAATTCCTTTATGTGTTAACGGTTCACAGTCCCAGCCTAGAGAGATGGCCTATTCAGAAGGCCCAATGGGCTTAACAACAACCCATCCGCTTCAACAATGCAGCATGCACGCAAGACGTGATATCGATGCGTTGTAGGGCCCTGTAATGTCCCGCGAGTAAGGTTGTCATTCTTTTAACAGCTCAGGACGTACGATCCGAGTCGGAAGAACAGAGCTAAAGAAGAAAAGTGGCCCGAAACTGATGAAAACGTTCCATTTTGCTCTACAAAAAGGGCATAGCGAGCGAGCTAGCTACCCCCGTCATAGAGCTCTCGAAGAGCTTTGCAACGGTATGCTGTGCACCGCGTAACTCCTTATGGATCAGAAGTCATGGTCACCGGAGCGACGGAGACCTAGTCACAAGCCCTACGCCCTCGTTTTGCGGGCCCAGCCTCCACGTGAAGCGAAGTTGTCTTTCCCAAGGTGTCGTGGGATTCGATAATAGAAATTTGGTGGATAGAGTATCTTGGCGACCCTAACCGGAGCAAAAAAAATTGAAAAGGGGGGTGCAACACGAGGACTTCCCAGGGGGTCACCCATCCTAGTACAACTCTCACCCAAGCACGGTTAACTTCGAAGTTCTGATGGGATCTGGTGCAGTAGTACTGGTGTGATCGCACCCATCATGTTGAGGGCACAATTCCTTTATGTGTTAATGGTTCACAGTCCCAGCCTATTGAGATGGCCCATTCAAAAGGCCCAATGGGCTTAACCACAACCCATCTGCTTCAACAACGCAACATCCTCACAGGACGTGATATCGACGCGTTGTAGGGGCCTCTAATGTCCCGCAAGTAAGGTTGTCGTCCTTTTAACATCACACAACGTACGATCCGGGACAGAAAATCAGAGCGAAAGAAGAAAAGTGGACAGAAACTGATGAAAATGTTCGATTTTGAACTCCAAAAAGGGCACAGCGAGCTAGCTGGCTGCCCTCGTCGTAGAGCTCACGGAGAGATTTGCAATGGTATGTTGTGCGCAGCGTAACTCCTTACGGATCAAAAGTTATGTGCACCGGAGCAATGGAGACCTAGTCAAAAGCCATACGCCCTTGGTTTGCGGGCCCAGCCTCCACGTGAAGTGAAGTTGTCTTGCCCAAGGTGCCGTGGGATTCTGTAATAGAAATGTGGTGGATAAAGTATCTTGGCAACCCTAGCTGGAGCAAAAAAAATTAAAAATAGGGGTACAACACGAGAGCTTCCCAGGGGGTCCTAGTACTACTCTCGCCCAAGCACGTTTAACTTCGGAGTTCTGATGGGATCCGGGGCATTAGTGCTGGTACGATCGCACTCGTCATGTTGAGGGCACAATTACTTTATGTGTTAACGGTTAATAGTCCTAGCCTAGAGAGATAGCCCATTCAAAAGGCTTAATGGGCTTAACGACATCCCATCTGCTTCAACAACGCAGCATCCTCGCAAGACGTGATATCGACGCGTTGTAGGGCCCTCTTATGTCCCGCGAGTAAGGTTGTCGTCCTTTTAACATCTCAGGACGTACGATCCGGGATGAAAAAACAGAGCAAAAGAAGAAAAGTGGCCCAAAACTGGTGAAAACATTCGATTTTGGACTCCAAAAATTGGCAAAGCAAGCATGCTTGCTGTCCCCTCCTTAGAACTATCGGAGAACTTTGCAACGGTATGTTGTGCACCGCATAACTCCCCACGGACCAAAAGTTATGGGCACCGGAGCGACGAAGACCTGGTCACAAGCCCTACGCCCTCGGTTTGCGGGCCCAGCCTCCACGTGAAACAAAATTCTCTTGCCAAAGTGTCGTGGGATTTAATAATAGAAATGTGGTGGATAAAATATCTTGGCAACCCTGACCGGAGCAGAAAAAATTGAAAAGGGGGGTGCAACACTAGGACTTCCCACGGGGTCCCCCATCATAGTACTACTCTAGCCCAAGCACACTTAACTTCAGAGTTCTGATAGGATCTGGTGCATTAGTGCTGGTATGATCGCATCTGTCATGTTGAGGGCACAATTCCATTTTGTGTTAACGGTTCACAGTCCCAGCCTAGAGAGATGGCCCATTCGAAAGGCCCAATTGGCTTAACGACAACCTATCTGCTTCAACAACGCAGTATCCTTGCAAGACGTGATATCGACGCGTTGTAGGGCCTTCTAATGTCCCGCGAGTAAGGTTGTCTTCCTTTTAACAGCTCACGACATACGATCCGGGATAGAAAAACAGGGCAAAAGAAGAAAAGCGGCCCGAAACTGATGAAAACGTTTGAGTTTGGGCCCTAAAAGGGGCACAACGAGCAAACTAGCTGCCCCCATCATAGTACTACTCTCACCCAAGCAAGTTTAACTTCGTAGTTCTGCTGGGATCCGGTGCATTAGTGCTGGTATGATTGCACCTGCCATGTTGAGGGCACAATTCCTTTATGTTTTAACGGTTCACAATCCAAGCCTAGAGAGATGGCCCATTCAAAAGGCCCAATAGGCTTAACGACAACCCATCTGCTTCAACAACGTAGCATCCTCGGAAGACGTGATATTGACAAGTTGTAGGGCCTTCTAATGTCCCGCGAGTAAGGTTGTCGTCCTTTTAACATCTCACGACGTACGATCCGGGACTGAAAAATAGATCAAAAGAAGAAAAGGTGCCCGAAACTAGTGAAAACGTTCGATTTTGGGCTCCAAAAAGGGCACATCGAACAAGCTGGATGCCCCCGTCATAGAGCTCTCAGAGAGCTTTGCAACGGTATGCTATGCACCGCGTAACTCATTACGGATCAAATGTTATGGGCACCGGATCGACGGAGACCTGGTCACAAGCCCTACGTCCTCGGTTTATGGGCCCAGCCTCCACGTGAAGCGAAGTTGTCTTGCCCAAGGTGCTGTGGGATTCGATAATAGAAATGTGGTGGATAAAGTATCTTGGCAACCTTAACCGGAGGAAAAAAAATTGAAAATGGGGGTACAACACTAGGACTTCCCAGGGGGTCACTCATCCTAGTACTACTCTCGCCCAAGCACGCTTAACTTCGAAGTTCTGATGGGATCCGGTGCATTAGTGCTAGTATGATCACACCCGTCATGTTGAGGGCACAATTCCTTTATTTGTTAACTGTTCACAGTCCCAAACTAGAGACATGGCCCATTCAAAAGACCCAATGGGCTTAACGACAACCCATCTGCTTCAACAACGCAGCATCCTCGCAAGACGTGATATTGACGAGTTGTGGGGCCCTCTAATGTCCCGCGAGTAAGGTTGTCGTCCTTTTAAAAGCTCACGACGTACAATCCGGCACTGAAAAAATAGGGCAAAAGAAGAATTGTGGCCCGAAACTGGTGAAAACATTCGATTTTGGGCTCCAAAAATGGGCATAGCGAACAAACTGGCTGCCCCCGTCATAGAGCTCTCAGAGAGCTTTGCAGCAGTATGCTGTGCACCGCGTAACTCATTACGGATCAAAAGTTATGGGCACTGGAGCGACGGAGACCTGGTCACAAGCCCTAACCCTCAGTTTGCGAGCCCAGCCTCCACGTGAAGCGAAGTTGTCTTGTCCAAGGTACCGTGGGATTCGGTAATAGAAATGGGGTGGATAAAGTATCTTGGCAGCCTTAACCGGAGCAAAAAAAATTGAAAAGGGGGGTACAACACGAGGACTTCCCAGGGGGTCACCGATCCTTGTACTACTCTCGCCCAAGCACGCTTAACTTCGGAGTTCTGATGGGATCTAGTGCATTAGTGCTGGTATGATCGCACCCGCCATGTTGATGGCACAATTCCTTTATGTGTTAACGGTTCACAGTACCAGCCTAGAGAGATGGCCCATTCAAAAGGCCAAATGGGCTTAACGACAACCCATCTGCTTCAACAACGTAACATCCTCGCAAGATGTGATATTGACGCGTTGTAGGGCCCTCTATTGTCCCGCGACTAAGGTTGTCATCCTTTTAACAATTGACGACGTATGATCCGGGACTGAAAAATAGAGAAAAAGAAAAAAGTGGCCCGAAACTGGTGAAAACGTTCGATTTTGGGCTCCAAAAATGGGCACAACGAACAAGCTGCATGCCCCCGTCATAGAGCTCTCAGAGAGCTTTGCAACGGTATGCTATGCACTGCGTAACGCATTACGGATCAAAAGTTATGGGCACCGGAGCGACGGAGACCTGGTCACAAGCCCTACGCCCACGGTTTACGGGCCCAGCCTCCACGTGAAGCGAAGTTGTCTTGCCCAAGGTGCCGTTGGATTCGGTAATAGAAATGGGGTGGATAAAGTATCTTGGCAACCTTAACCGGAGCAAAAAAAATTGAAAAGGGGGGTGCAACACGAGGACTTCCCAGGGGGTCACCGATCCTAGTACTACTCTCGTCCAAGCATGCTTAACTTTGGAGATCTGATGGGATCCAGTACATTAGTACTAGTATGATCGCACCCGCCATGTTAAGGGCATAATTCCTTTATGTGTTAACGGTTCACAATCTCAACCTAGAGAGATGGCTCATTCAAAAGGCCTAACGGGTTTAACGATAACCCATCAGCTTCAACAATGCAGCATCATCGCAAGACATGATATCGACACGTTGTAGGGCCTTCTAATGTCCCTCGACTAAGGTTGTCATTCATTTAACAGCTCACGACGTACGATCCGGGATGAAAAAACAGAGCAAAAGAAGAAAAGTGGCCCAAAACTGGTACAAACGTTCGATTTTAGGCTCCAAAAAGGGCCAAACCGAGCAAGCTGGCTGCCCCTGTCATAGAGCTCTCGGAGAGCTTTATAACGGTATGCTGTGCGCCGAGTAACTCCTTACAAATCAAAAGTTATAGGCACCGGAGGGATGAAAACCTGGTCACAAGCCCTACACCCTCGGTTTGCGGGCCCAGCCTCCACGTGAAGCGAAGTTGTCTTGCCAAAGGTGCCGTGGGATTCAGTAATAGAAATTTGGTGGATAAAGTATCTTGGCAGCCCTAACCGGAGCAAAAAAATTGAAAAGGGGGATGCAACACGAGGACTTCCCATGAGGTCACCCATCCTAGTACTACTCTCGTCCAAGCATGCTTAACATCGGAGTTCTGATGGGATCTGGTGCATTAGTGCTGGTATGATCACACCCGCCATGTTGAGGGCACAATTCCTTTATGTATTAACGGTTCACAGTCCCAGCCTAGAGAGATGGCCCATTCAGAAGGCCTAATAGGCTTAACGACAACCCATCTGTTTCAACAACGCAGCATCCTCACAAGATGTGATATCGACACGTTCTAGGGCCCTCTAATGTCCCACGAGTAAGGTTGTCGTCCTTTTAACAACTCATGACGTACGATCCGGGACGGAAAAATAGAGCAAAAGAAGAAATATTGTCCGAAATTGGTGAAAACGTTCGATTTTGGGCTCCAAAAATGGGCACAGCGAGCAAGCTGGCTGCCCTCGTCGTAGAGCTCTCAGAGAGCTTTGCAACAGTATGATGTTCACTGCATAACTCCTTACGAATCAAAAGTTATGGGCATCGGAGCGACGAAGACCTGGTCACAAGCCCTACGCCTTCGGTTTGCTGGCCCAGCCTCCACGTGGTGCGAACTTTTCTTGCTGAAGGTGCCGTGGGATTCGATAATAGAAATGTGGTGGATAAAGTATCATGGCAACCCTAACTGGAGCAAAAAAAATTGAAAAGGGGGGTGTAACACGAGGACTTTCCAGGGGGTCACCTATCCTAGTACCACTCTCGCCCAAGCACGCTTAACATCGGAGTTTTGATGGGATCCGGTGCATTAGTGCTGGTATGATCGCACCCGTCATGTTGAGGGCACAATTCCTTTATGTGTTAACAGTTCACAGTCCCAGCATAGAGAGATGGCCCATTCAAAAGGCCCAATGGGCTTAATGACAACCCATAGGTTTCAAAAACGCAGCATCCATACAAGACGTGATATCGACGTGTTGTAGGGCCCTCTAATGTCCCACGAGTAAGGTTGTCGTCATTTTAACAACTCACGACGTACGATCCAGGACCGAAAAATTGAGCAAAAGAAGAAATGTGGTCCAATACTAGTGAAAACGTTTGATTTTGGGCTCCAAAAATGGGCACAGCGAGCAAGTTGGCTGCCCCCGTCGTAGAGCTCTCGGAGAGCTTTGCAACGGTATGCTGTGCGACGCGTAACTCCTCACGGATCAAAAGTTATGGGCACCGGAGCGACGAAGACCTGGTCACAAGCCCTACGCCATCGGTTTGCGAGCCCAGCCTCCACATGAAGCAAAGTTGTCTTGCCCAAGGTGACGTGGGAATCGGTAATAGAAATGTGGTGGATAAAGTATCTTGGCAACCCTAACCAGAGCAAAAAAATTGAAAAGGGGGGTGCAACACGAGGACTTCCCAAGGGGTCACCGATCCTAGTACCACTCTCGCCCAAGCAAGCTTAACTTCGGAGTTCTGATGGGATCTGGTGCATTAGTGCTGGTATGATCGCACCCGCCATGTTGAGGGCACAAGTTCTTTATGTGTTAACGGTTCACAATCCCAACCTAGAGAGATGGCTCATTCAGAAGGCCCAATGGGCTTAACAACAACGCATCAGCTTCAACAACGCAGCATCCTCGCAAGACATGATATCGACACGTTGTAGGGCCCGCTAATATCCAACAAGTAAGGTTGTCATTCTTTAAACAGCTCACGACGTACGATCCGAGACAGAAAAATAGAGCAAAAGAAGAAAAGTGGCCCGAAACTAGTAAAAACAATTGATTTTGGGCTCCAAAAATTGGCAAAGCGAGCAAGCTAGCTACCCCCATCGTAGAGCTCTCGAAGAGCTTTGCAACGGTACGCTGTGCGCCACGTAACTCCTTACGGATCAAAAGTTATGGGCAACGGAGCGACGGAGACCTGGTCACAAGCCCTACGCCATCGGTTTGCGGGCCCAGCCTCCACGTGAAACGAAGTTGTCTTGCCCAAGGTGCCGTCGGATTCGGTAATAGAAATGTGGTGGCTAATTTTTTATGGCAACCTTAACCGGAGCAAAAAAAATTGAAAAGGGGGGTGCAACACGAGGAGTTCCCAATGGGTCACCCATCCTAGTACTACTCTCGCACAAGCACGCTTAACTTCGGAGTTCTGATGGGATCCGGTGCATTAGTGGTGGTATGATCACACCCGCCATGTTAAGGGCACAATTCATTTATGTGTTAACGGTTCACAGTCCCAGCCTTGAGAGATGGCCCATTCAGAAGGCCCAATGGGCTTAACGACAACCCATCTGTTTCAACAACGCAGCATCCTCGCAAGACGTGATATCGACGCGTTGTAGGGCTCTTTAATGTCCCGCGAGTAGGGTTGTTGTCCTTTTAACAGCTCACGACGTATGATTCGGGGCAGAAAAATAGAGCAAAAGAAGAAAAGTATCCCGAAACTGATGAAAACATTCGATTTTGGGCTCCAAAAATGGGCACAACAAGCAAGCTAGCTGCCCCCGCTGTAGAGCTTTCGGAAAGCTTTGCAATGGTATGCTTTGCGCCGCGTAATGCCTTACGGATCAAAAGTTATGGGCACCGGAGCGACGGAGACCTTGTCACATGCCCCACGCCCTCGGTTTGCGAGTCCAGCTCCTACGTGAAGCGAAGTTGTCTTGCCCAAGGTGCCGTGGGATTAGGTAATAGAAATGTGGTGGATAAAACTTCTTGGCAAGCTTAACCAGGGAAAAAAAATTGAAAAGGGGGGTACAACACGAGGACTTCGCAGGGGGTTACCCATCCTAGTACTACTCTCGGCCAAGCATGCTTAACATCGGAGTTCTAATGGGATCCGGTGCATTAGTGCTGGTATGATCGCACCCGCCATGTTGAGGGCATAAATCCCTTATGTTTTTACGGTTCACAATCCCAGCCTTGAGAGATGGCCCATTCAGAAGGCCCAATGGGCTAACGACAACCCATCCGCTTCAACAACGCAGCATCCTCGCAAGACGTGATATCGACGTGTTGTAGGGCCCTCTAATGTCTCGCGAGTAAAGTTGTCGTCCTTTTAACAGCTCACGACGTACGATACGAGACAAAAAAACCGAGCAAAAGTAGAAAAGTGGCCCGAAACTGATGAAAACATTCGATTTTGGGCCCCAAAAAGGGTATAGCGAGCAAGCTAGTTGCCCCCGTCGTAGAGCTATCGGAGTGCTTTGCAACGGTATGCTGTGCGTCGCATAACTCCTTACGGATCAAAAGTCATGGGCATTGGAGCGACAGAGACCTGGTCACAAGCCCTACGCCCTCGGTTTGCTGGCCGGGCCTCCACGTGAAGTGAAGTTGTCTTGCCCAAGGTGCCGTGGAATTCGGTAATAGAAATGTGATGGATAAAGTATCTTGGCAACCCTAACGGGAGCAAAAAAATTGAAAAGGAGGGTGCAACACGAGGACTTACCAGGCGGTCACCCATCCTAGTACTACACTCGCCGAAGCACACTTAACTTCGGAGTTCTGATGGGATCCGGTGCATTAGTGTTGGTATGATCTCACCCGTCATGTTGAGGGCACAATTCCTTTATGTGTTAACGGTTCATAGTACCAGCCTAGAGAGATGGCCCATTCAGAAGGCCCAATGGACTTAATGACAATCCATCTGCTTCAACAACGCAACATCCTCGCAAGACGTGATATCGACGCGTTGTAGGGCCCTCTAATGTCCCGCTAGAAAGGTTTTCGTCCTTTTAACAACTCACGACGTATGATCCGGGACCGAAAAATAGAGCAACAGAAGAAAAGTGGGCCAAAACTGATGAAAACGTTCGATTTAGGGCCCCAAAAATGGGCACAGCGAGCAAGCTGGCTGCCCCCGGCATAGAGCTCTTGAAGAGCTTTGCAACGGGATGCTGTGCGCCGTGTAACTCCGTATGGATCAAAAGTTATGGGCACAGGAGCGACGAAGACCTGGTCACAAGCCCTACGCCCTCGGTTTGCGAGCCCAGCCTCCACCTGAAGCAAAGTTGTCTTGCCCAAAGTGCCGTGGGATTCGGTAATAGAAATGTGGTGGAAAAAGTATGTTGGCAACCCTAACCGAACCAAAAAAATTGAAAAGGCGGGTACAACACAAGGACTTCCCAGGGGATCACCCATCCTAGTACTACTCTCGCCCAAGCACGCTTAACTTCGGAGTTCTTATGGGATCCGGTGCATTAGTGCCGGTATGATCACACCCGCCATGTTGAGGGCACAATTCCTTTATGTATTAACGGTTCACAGTCCCAGCCTTGAGAGATGGCCCATTCAGAAGGCCCAATGGGCTTAACGACAACCCATCCGCATCAACAACGCAGCATCCTCGCAAGACGTGATATCGACGCGTTGTAGGGCCCGCTAATATCCAGCAAGTAAAGTTGTCATTCTTTTAACAGCTCACGACGTACGATCCGGGACGGAAAAACAGAGCAAAAGAGGAAAAGTGGCCAGAAACTGATGAAAACGTTCGATTTTGGGCTCCAAAAAGGGTATAGCGAGCAAGCTAGCTGCCCTCGTCGTAGAGCTATCAGAGAGCTTTGCAACGGTATGCTGTGCGTCGCATAACTCCTTACGGATCAAAAGACATGGGCATTGGAGCGACAGAGACCTAGTCACAAGCCCTACGCCCTAGGTTTGCGGGCCCAGCCTCCACGTGAAGCAAAGTTGTCATGCCCAAAGTGCCGTGGGATTCGGTAATAGAAATGTGGTGGATAAAGTATCTTGGCAACCCTAATCGGAGCAAAAAATTTGAAAAGGAGGGTGCAACACGAGGACTTACCAGGGGGTCACCCATCCTAGTACTATTCTCGCCCAAGCACGCTTAACATCGGAGTTCTGATGGGATCCGGTGCATTAGTGCTGGTATGATCACACCCGTCATATTGAGGGCACAATTCCTTTATTTGTTAACGGTTCACAGTCCCAGCTTAGAGAGATGGCTCATTCAAAGGGCCCAATAGGCTTAACGATAACCCATCAGCTTCAACAACGCAGCATCCTCGCAAGAGGTGATATCGACGCTTTGTACGGCCCTCTAATGTCCCACGAGTAAGGTTGTCATCCTTTTAACAGCTCACGACGTACGATCCGAGATGAAAAAACAGAGCAAAAGTAGAAAAGTGGTCCGAAACAGGTGAAAACGTTCGATTTTGGGCCCCATAAATGGGCATAGCGAGCAAGCTGGCTACCCCCATCGTAGAGCTCTCGGAGAGCTTTGCAACGGTATGCTGTGCGCCGCGTAACTTCGTATGGATCAAAAGTTATGGGCACAGGAGCGACGAAGACCTGGTCACAAGCCCTATCCCCTCGGTTTGCGGGCCCAACCTCCACGTGAAGAAAAGTTGTCTTGCCCAAAGTACCGTGGGATTCGGTACTAGAAATGTGGTGGAAAAAGTATGTTGGCAACCCTAACCGAAGCAAAAAAATTGAAAAGGGGGGTACAACACGAGGACTTCCCAGGGGGTCACCCATCCTAGTACTACTCTCGCCCAAGCACGCTTAACTTCGGAGTTCTTATGGGATCCGGTGCATTAGTGCTGGTATGATCACACCCGCCATGTTGAGGCCACAATTCCTTTATGTATTAACGGTTCAGAGTCCCAGCCTAGAGAGATGGCCCATTCAGAAGGCCCAATAGGCTTAACGACAACCCATCCGTTTCGACAACGCAGCATCCTCACAAGACGTGAAATTGACACATTGTAAGGCCCTCTAATGTCCCACGGGTAAGGTATTCGTCCTTTTAACAACTCATGACGTACGATCCGGGACGGAAAAGCAGAGCAAAAGAAGAAATGTGATCCGAAACTGATGAAAACGTTCGATTTTGGGCTCCAAAAAGGGCACAGCGAGCAAGCTGGCTGCCCTCGTCGTAGAGCTCTTGGAGAGCTTTGCAACGGTATGCTGTGCGCCACGAAACTTCATATGGATCAAAAGTTATGGGCACCGGAGCGACGAAGACCTGGTCACAAGCCTTACGACCTCGGTTTGCGTGCCCAACCTCCACATGAAGCGAAGTTGTCTTGCCCAAGGTGCCGTGGGATTCGATAATAGAAATGTGGTGGAAAAAGTATGTTGGCAACCCTAACCGAAGCAAAAAAATTGAAAATGGGGGTACAACACGAGGACTTCCCAGGGGGTCACCCATCGTAGTACTACTCTCGCCCAAGCACGCTTAACTTCGGAGTTCTTATGGGATCCGGTGCATTAGTGCTGCTATGATCACATCCGCCATGTTGAGGGCACAATTCCTTTATGTATTAACGGTTCACAGTCCCAGCCTTGAGAGATGGCCCATTCAGAAGGCCCAATGGGCTTAACGACAACCGATCCGCATCAACAACGCAGCATCCTCGCAAGAAGTGATATCGACGCGTTGTAGGGCCCGCTAATGTCCTGCAAGTAAAGTTGTCGTTCTTTTAACAGCTCACGACGTACGATCCGGGACAGAAAAACAGAGCAAAAGAAGATAAGTGGCCAGAAACTGATGAAAACGTTCGATTTTGGGCTCCAAAAAGGGTATAGCGAGCAAGCTAGCTGCCCTCGTCGTAGAGCTATCAGAGAGCTTTGCAACGGTATGCTGTGCGTCGCATAACTCCTTACGGATCAAAAGACATAGGCATTGGAGCGACAGAGACGTGGTCACAAGCCCTACGCCCTAGGTTTGCGGGCCCAGCCTCCACGTGAAGAAAAGTTGTCTTGCCCAAAGTGCCGTGGGATTCGGTAATAGAAATGTGGTGGATAAAGTATCTTGGCAACCCTAACCGAAGCAAAAAAATTGAAAAGGGGGGTACAACACGAGGACTCCCCCGGGGGTCATCCATCCTAGTACTACTCTCGCCCAAGCACGCTTAACTTCGGAGTTCAGATGGGATCCGGTGCATTAGTGCAGGTATGATCCCCCCCGCCATGTTGAGGGCACAATTCTTTATTGTGTTAACGGTTCACAGTCCCAGTCTAGAGAGATGGCTCATTCAGAAGGCCCAATGGGCTTAACGACAACCCATCCGCTTCAACAACGCAGCATCCTCGCAACACGTGATATCGACGTGTTGTAGGGCCCTCAAATGTTCCACGAGTAAGGTTGTCGTCCTTTTAATAGCTCACGACGTACGATCCGGGACGGAAAAACAGAGCAAAAGAAGAAAAGTGGCCCAAAATTGATGAAAACATTTGATTTTGGGCTCCAAAAAGGGCAAAGCGAGCAGGCTCGCTGCCCCCTACGGAGAGCTATCAGAGAGCTTTGCAACAGTATGCTGTGCACTGCTTAGCTCCTTATGTATCAAAAGTTATGGGCACTGGAGTGACGGAGACCTGGTCACAAGCCCTACGCCCTCGGTTTGAGGGCCCAACTTCCACGTGAAGCGAAGTTGTCTTGCCCAAGGTGCCGTGGGATTCGATAATAGAAATGTGGTGGATTAAGTATATTGGCGACCCTAACCGGAGCAAAAAAAATTGAAAAGGGTGGTGCAACACGAGGACTTCCCAGGGGGTCTCCCATCATAGTACTACTCTCGCCCAAGCACGCTTAAATTCGAAGTTCTGATGGGATCCGTTGCATTAGTGCTGCTATGACCACACCGGTCATGTTGAGGGCATAATTCCTTTATGTGTTAACGGTTCACAGTCCCTGCCCAGAGAGATGGCCCATTCAAAAGGCCCAATGGGCTTAACGACAACCCATCTGCTTCAACAACACGGCATCCTCGCAAGACGTGATATCGACGCGTTGTAGGGCCTTCTAATGTCCCGAAAGTAAGGTTGTCGTTCTTTTAACAGCTCACGACGTACGATCCGGAACTGAAAAATAGAGCAAAAGAAGAAAAGTGGCCCGAAACTGACGAAAACATTCGATTTTTGGCTCCAAAAAGGGCATAGCGAGCAAGCTAGCTGCCCCCGTCGTAGAGCTATCAGAGAGCTTTGCAACGGTATGCTGTGCGTCGCATAACTCCTTACAGATCAAAAGTCATGGGCATCGGAGCAATGGAGACCTTGTCACAAGCCCTACGCCCTCGGTTTGCGGGCCCAGCCTCCACGTGAAGCGAAGTTGTCATGCCCAAGGTGCCGTGGGATTCGGTAATAGAAATGTGGTGGATAAAGTATCTTGGCGACCCTAACCGAAGCAAAAAAAATTGAAAAGGAGGGTGCAACACGAGGACTTCCCAGGGGGTCTCCCATCCTAGTACTACTCTCGCCCAAGCACGCTTAAATTCGAAGTTCTGATGGGATCCGTTGCATTAGTGCTGCTATGATCACACCGGTCATGTTGAGGGCACAATTCCTTTATGTGTTAACGGTTCACAGTCCCTGCCCAGAGAGATGGCCTATTCAAAAGGCCCAATGGGGTTAACCACAAACCATCTGCTTCAACAACACGGCATCCTCGCAAGACGTGATATCGACGCGTTGTAGGGCCTTCTAATGTCCCGAAAGTAAGGTTGTCGTCCTTTGAACAGCTCATGACGAACGATCCGGAACTGAAAAATAGAGCAAAAGAAGAAAAGTGGCCCAAAACTGACGAAAACGTTCAATTTTCAGCTCCAAAAAGGGCATAGCGAGCAAGCTAGCTGCCCTTGTCGTAGAGCTCTTAGAGAGCTTTGCAACGGTATGCTGTGCGCTGCGTAACTCCTTACAGATCAAAAGTTATGGGCACTGGAGCGATGGAGAACTGTTCACAAGCCCTACGCCCTCGGTTTGCGGGCCCAGCCTCCACGTGCAGCGAAGTTATCTTGCCCAAGATGCCGTGGGATTTGGTAATAGAAATGTGGTGGATAAAGTATCTGGGTAACCATAACTGGAGCAAAAAAAATTGAAAAGGAGGGTGCAACACGGGGACTTACCAGGGAGTCTCCCATCCTAGTACTACTCTCGCCCAAGCATGCTTAATTTTGGAGTTCGGATGGGATCCGTTGCATTAGTGCTGCTATGATCACACCGGTCATGGTGAGGGCACAATTCCTTTATGTGTTAACGGTTCACAGTCCCTGCCCAGAGAGATGGCCTATTCAAAAGGCCCAATGGGCTTAACCACAAACCATCTGCTTCAACAACACGGCATCCTCACAAGACGTGATATCGACGCATTGTAGGGCCTTCTAATGTCCCGAAAGTAAGGTTGTCGTCCTTTGAACAGCTCACGACGAACGATCCGGAACTGAAAAATAGAGCAAAAGAAGAAAAGTGGCCCAAAACTGACGAAAACGTTCAATTTTCAGCTCCAAAAAGGGCATAGCGAGCAAGCTAGCTGCCCTCGTCGTAGAGCTCTTAGAGAGCTTTGCAACGGTATGCTGTGCGCTGCGTAACTCCTTACGGATCAAAAGTTATGGGCACTGGAGCGATGGAGACCTGTTCACAAGCCCTACGCCCTCGGTTTGCGGGCCCAGCCTCCACGTGCAGCGAAGTTGTCTTGCCCAAGATGCCGTGGGATTTGGTAATAGAAATGTGGTGGATAAAGTATCTTGGCAACCATAACCGGAGCAAAAAAAATTGAAATGGGGGGTGCAACACGAGGACTTCCCAGGGGCTCACCCATCCTTGTACTACTATCGCCCAAGCATCCTTAACATCGCAATTCTGATGGGATCCGGTGCATTAGTGCTGGGATGATCGCACCCGTCATGTTGAGTGCACAATTCCTTTATGTGTTAACGGTTCACAGTCCCAGCCTAAAGAGATGGCCCATTCAAAAGGCCCAATGGGCTTAACGACAACCCATCTGCTTCAACAACGCATCATCCTCGCAAGACGTGATATCGACATATTGTAGGGCGCTCTAATATCGCGCGAATAAGGTTGTCATCCTTTTAACAGCTCACGACATACGATCCGGGACCGAAAAATAGAGCAATAGAAGAAAAGTGGCCCGAAACTAGTGAAAACGTTCGATTTTGGGCTCCAAAAACGGACACAGTGAGCAAGCTGTATGCCCCCGTCGAAAAGCTCTCGGAGAGCTTTGCAACGGTATGCTATGCGCCACGTAACTCCTTACGGATCAAAAGTTATGGTCACCGGAGCGACGGAGACCTGGTCATGAGCCCTACGCCTTCGATTTGCCGGTCCAGCCTCCACGTGAAGCGAAATTGTCTTGCCCAAGGTGCCGTGGGATTCGGTAATAGAAATGTGTGGGATAAAGTATCTTGGCAACCCTAACCGGAGCAAAAAAAATTGAAAAGGGGGGTGCAACACGAGGATTTCCGAGGGGGTCACCTATCCTAGTACTTCTCACGTCCAAGCACGCTTAACTTCGGAGTTCTGATGCGATTCGGTGCATTAGTGCAGGTATGATCGCACCCGCCATATTGAGGGCACAATTCCTTTATGTGTTAGCGGTTCACAGTCCCAGCCTAGAGAGATGGCCCATTCAGAAGGCCCAATGGGCTTAACGACAACCCATCTGCTTCAACTACGTAGTATCCTCGAAAGACGTGATATCGATGCATTGTAGGGCACTCTAATGTCCCGCGAGCAAGGTTGCCATCCTTTTAACAGCTCACGACATACGATCCGGGACGGAAAAACAAAGCAATAGAAGAAAAGTGGCCCGAAACTAGTGAAAATGTTCGATTTTGGGCTCCAAAAACAGGCACAGTGAGCAAGCTTGCTGCCCCCGTCGTAGAGCTCTCGGAGAGCTTGGAACGGTATGCTATGCGCTGCGTAACTTCTTACGGATCAAAAGTTATGGGCACCGGAGTGACGGAGACCTGGTCATAAGCCCTACGCCCTCAGTATGCGGGCCCAGCCTCCACGTGAAGCGAAGTTGTCTTGACCAAGGTGCCGTGGGTTTCGGTAATAGAAATATGGTGGATAAAGTATCTTGGCAACCCGAAACGGAGCAAAAAAATTTGAAAAGGGGGGTGCAACATGAGGATTTCCAAAGGGGTCACTCATCCTAGTACTACTCTCGCCCAAGCATGCTTAACTTCGGAGTTCTGATGGGATTCGGTGCATTAGTGCAGGTATGATCGCACCTGCCATGTTGAGGGCACAGTTCCTTTTTGTGTTAACGGTTCACAGTCCCAGCCTAGAGAGATGGCTCATTCAGAAGGCCCAATGGGCTTAACGACAACCCATCTGCTTCAACAACGTAGCATCCTCGAAAGACGTGATATCGATGCGTTGTAGGGCACTCTAATGTCTCGCGAGTAAGGCTGTCTTCCTTTTAACGGCTCACGACGTACAATCCGAGACTGGAAAACAGAGCAAAAGAAGAAAAGTGGCCCGAAATGGGTGAAAACGTTCGATTTTGTGCTCCAAAAATAGGCACAGCGAGCAAGCTGGCTGCCCCTGTCGTAGAGCTCTCGGAGAGCTTTACGACGGTATGCTGTGCGCCGCGTAACTCCTTACAGATCAAAAGTCATGGGCATCAGAGCGACAGAGACCTGGTCACAAGCCCTACGCCCTCGGTTTGAGGGCCCAGCCTCCACGTGAAGCGAAGTTGTCTTGTCCAAGGTGTCGTGGATTCGATAATAGAATTTTGGTGGGTAAAGTATCTTGCTGACCCTAACAGAAGCAAAAAAAATTGCAATGGGGGGTGTAAAACGAGGACTTCCCAGGGGGTCACCTATCCTTGTA
This sequence comes from Ehretia macrophylla, assembly GCA_037974665.1. Classification (NCBI taxonomy): domain Eukaryota; kingdom Viridiplantae; phylum Streptophyta; class Magnoliopsida; order Boraginales; family Ehretiaceae; genus Ehretia; species Ehretia macrophylla. The sequence goes on along the minus strand of CM075771.1, from coordinate 15,131,493 downwards.
CTACTCTTGCCCAAGCACGCCTAACTTCAAAGTTATGATGGGATCCGGTGCATTAGTGCTGGCATGATCGCACCCGTCATGTTGAGGGTACAATTCCTTTATGTGTAAACGGTTCACAGTCCCAGCCTAGAGGGATGGCCCATTCAAAAGGCCCAATGGGCTTAACGATAACCCATCTGCTTCAACAAAGCAGCATCCTTGCAAGACGTGATATCTACGCATTGTAAGGTCCTCTAATGTCCGGCAAGTAAGGTTGTCATCCTTTTAACAGCTCACGACGTACTATCCGGGATGGAAAATCTGAACAAAAGAAGAAGTGTGGCCCAAAACTAATGAAAATGTTTGATTTTGTGCTCCAAAAAGGGCACAGCGAGTGAGCAAGCTGCCCCCGTCGTAGAGCTCTCGGAGAGCTTTGCAAAGGTATGTTGTGCACCGCGTAACTCCTTACGGATCAAAAGTTATGGGCACCAGAGCGATGGAGACCTGGTCACAAGCCCTATGCCTTCGATTTGCGCGCCCAGCCTCCACGTGAAGCGAAGTTGTCTTGCTCAAGCTGCCGTGCGAGTCGGTAATAGAAATGTGGTGTATAAAGTATCATGGCAACCTTAATCGGGGCAAAAAAAATTGAAAAGGGGGTGCAACACGAGGACTTGCCAGGGGGTCACCCATCCTAGTCCTACCCTCGCCCGAGCACGCTTAACTTCGGAGTTCTGATGGGATTCGGACCATTAGTGCCGGTATGATCGCACCCGCCATGTTGAGGGCATAATTCCTCTTTGTGTTAACGGTTCATAGTCCCAGCCTAGAGAGATGGCTCATTCAGAAGGCCCAATGGACTAAAAGACAACCCATCACCTTCAACAACGTAGCATCCTCGCAAGACGTGATATCGACGCATTGTAGGGCCCTCTAATGTCCTGCGAGTAAGGTTGTCGTGCTTTTAACAGCTTTCGACGTACGATCCGGGGTGAAAAAATAGGGCAAAAGAAGAATTGTGGCCCGAAACTGGTGAAAACATTCGATTTTGGGCTCAAAAAATGCGCGGAGCAAGCGAGCTTGCTGCCCCTGCCGTAGAGCTTTCAGAGAGCTTTGCAACGGTATGATGTGCCCCTTGTAACTCCTTACGGATCAAAAGTTATGGGTACCGGAGCGACGGAGACCTGGTCACAATTACTACGCCCTCGGTTTGCGGGCCCAACCTCCACTTGAAGCAAAGTTGTCTTGCCCAGGGTGCCGTGGGATTCGATAATAGAAATGTGGTGGATAAAGTATCTTGGCAACCCTAACTGGAGCAGAAAAAATTGAAAAGGGGGGTGCAACACGAGAGCTTCCCAGGGGGTCACCCATCCTGGTACTACTCTCGCCCAAGCACGCTTAACTTCGAAGTTCTGATGGGATTCGATACATTAGTGCTGCTATGATCGTACCCGCCATGCTGAGGGCACAATTCCTTTTTTGTGTTAACGGTTCACAGTCCCAGCCTAGAGAGATGGCTCATTCAAAAGGCCTAATGGGCTAAACGACAACCCATCACCTTCAACAACGCAGCATCCTCGCAAGACGTGATATCGACGAATTGTTGGGCCCTCTAATGTCCCGCGAGTCTGGTTCTCATCCATTTAACAGCTCACGACATACGATCCGGGATGAAAAACCAGAGCGAAAGAAGAATAGTGGCCCGAAACTGGTGAAAACGTTCGATTTTGGGCACCAAAAATGGGCACAGCAAGCATGCTTGCTGCCCCCGCCGTAGAGCTTTCGGAGGGCATTGCAACGGTATGCTGTGCGCCGCGTAACTCCTTACAGATCAAAAGTTTTGGGTACCGGAGCGACGGAGACCTGGTCACAAGTACTACGCCCTCGGTTTGCGGGCCCAACCTCGACGTGAAGCGAATTTGTCTAACCCAGGGTGCCGTGGGAATCGATAATAGAATGTGGTGGATAAAGTATCTTGGCAACCCTAACCAGAGAAAAAAAAATTGAAATGGGGGGTGCACCACGAGGACTTCCCATGGGGTCACCCATCCTAGTATTACTCTCGCCCAAGCACGCTTAACTTCGGAGTTCTTTTGGGATCCGGTGCATTAGTGCTGGTATGATCGCACCCGCCATGTTGAGGGGACAATTCCTTTATGTGTTAACGGTTCACAGTCCCAGCCTAGAGAGATTGCCCATTTAGAAGGCCCAATGGGCTTGACAACAACCCATCCGTTTCAACAACGCAGCATCCTCGCCAGATGTGATATTGACACATTGTAGGGCCCTGTAATGTCCCGCGAGTAAGGTTGTCATCCTTTTAGCAGCTCACGACGTATGATCCGGGACGGAAAAACAGAGCAAAAAAAGAAAAGTGGCCCGAAACTGATTAAAACATTTTATTTTGGGCTCCAAAAAGGGTACAGCGAGCAAGCTAGAAGCCCCCGTCGTAGAGCTCTCAGAGAGCTTCGCAATGGTATGTTGTGTGCCGCGTAACTCCTTACGGATCAAAAGTCATAGGCACCGGAACGACAGAGACTTGGTCACAAGCCCTAAGCCCTAGGTTTGCGGGCCCAGCCTCCACGTGAAGCGAAGTTGTCTTGCCCAAGGTGTCTTGGGATTTGATAATAGAAATATAAAGTATCTTGGCGACCCAAAACGGAGCAAAAAAAATTGAAAAGTGGGTGCAACACGAGGACTTCCCAGGGGGTCACCCATCCTAGTACGACTCTCGCCCAAGCACGCTTAACTTCGAAGTTCTTATGGGATCCGGTGCATTAGTGCTGGTATGATCGCACCCGTCATGTTGAGGGCCCAATTCCTCTATGTGTTAACGGTTCACAGTCCCAGCGTAGAGAGATGGCCCATTCAAAAGGCCCAATGGGCTTAGCCACAACCCATCTGCTTAAACAACATTCCATCTTCGCAAGACGTGATATCGACGCGTTGTAGGGCCCTCTAATGTCTCGCAAGTAAGGTTGTCATCCATTTAACAGCTCACGACGTACGATCTGCGATGGAAAAACAGAGCAAAAGAAGAAAAATGGCCCAAAATTAATGAAAACGTTCAATTTTAGGCTCCAAAAAGGGCATAACAAGCAAGCTTGCTGCCCCCGTCGTAGAACTCTCGGAGAACTTTGCAACGGTATGCTGTGCGCCGCGTGACTCCTTACGAATCAAAAGTTATGGGCACCGGAGCGATGGAGACCGGGTCACAAGCCCTACGCCCTCGGTTTGCGGGCCCAGCCTCCACGTGAAGCGAAGTTGTCTTGCCCAAGGTTCCGTGGGATTCGGTAATAGAAATGTGATGGATAAAATATCTTGGCAACCCTAACCGAAGAAAAAAAAATTGAAAAGAGGGGTGCAACACGAGGACTTTCCATGGGGTCATCCATCCTAGTACTACTCTCACCCAAGCACCCTTAACTTCGGAGTTCTGATGGGATCCGGTGCATTAGTGCTGGTATGATCGCACCCATCATGTTGAGGGCACAATTACTTTATGTGTTAACGGTTCACAGTCCCAGCCAAGAGAGTTGGCCCATTCAAAAGGCCCAATGGGCTTAAGGACAACCCATCTGCTTCAACAACGCAGTATCCTCGCAAGACATGATATCGACGTGTTGTAGGGCCCTTTAATGTCCCGTGAATAAGGTTATCGTCCTTTTAACAGCTCACAACCCACGATCTGGGACAGAAAAACAGAGCAAAAGAAAAAAAGTGGGCCAAAACTAGTGAAACCTTCAATTTTGGGCTTTAAATTTGCACAACGGGCAAGCTGGCAGCTCCCGTCGTAGAGCTCTCGGAAAGCTTTGCAACGGTATGCTGTGCGCCGCGTAACTCCTTACGGATCAAAAGTTATGGGCACCAGAGCGACGGAGACCTGGTCACAAGCCCTACGCCCTCGGTTTGCGGACTCAGCCTCCACGTGAAGCGAAGTTGTCTTGCCCAAGGTGCCGTGGGATTCGTCAATATAAATGTGGTGGATAAAGTATCTTAGCAACCCTAACCGGAGCAAAAAAAATTGAAAAGGGTGGTGGAACACGAGGACTTCCTAGGGGGTCACCCACCCTAGTACTACTCTCGCCCAAACACGCTTACCTTTGGAGTTCTGATGGGATCCGGTGCATTAGTTCGGGTATGATCGCACCCATCAATTTGAGGGCATAATTCCTTTATGTGTTAACGGTTCACAGTCCCAACCTAGAGAGATTGCCCATTCAGAAGGCCCAATGGGTTTAACGACAACCCATCCACTTCAACAACGTAGCATCCTAGAAAGTTGTGATATCGACGCATTGTAGGACCCTCTAATGTCCCACGACTAAGGGTTTCGTCCTTTTAACAGCTCAAGACGTATGATTTGGAATGGAAAAACAGAGCAAAAGAAGAAAAGTGGCCCGAAACTAGTGAAAACGTTCAATTTTGGGGTCCAAAAATAGGCTCAGCGAGCAAGCTGGCTGCCCCCGTCGTAGAGCCCACGGAGAGCTTCAAAACGGTATGATGTGCCCCGCGTCACTCCGTACGGATCAAAAGTTATGGGCACCAGAGCGACGGAGACCTGGTCACAAGCCCTACGCCCTCGGTTTGCGGGCCCAGCCTCTATGTGAAGCGAAGTTGTCTTGCCTTGGGTGCCGTGGGATTCGATAATAGACATGTGGTGGATAAATTATCTTAGCAACCTTAACCGGAACAAAAAAAATTGAAAAGGGGGGTGCAACACGAGGACTTCCCAGGGGGTCACCCATCCTAGTACTACTCTCGCCCAAGCACGCTTAACTTCGGAGTTCTGATGGGATCCAGTGCATTAGTGCTGGTATGATCGCACCCGTCATGTTGAGGGTACAATTCCTTTATGTGTTAACGGTTCACAGTCCCAGCCTAGAGAGATGGCCGATTCAAAAGTCCCAATGGGCTTAACGACAACCTACCTGCTTCAACAACGTAGCATCCTCGTAAGATGTGATATCGACGCGTTGTAAGGCCCTCTAATGTCCAGCGAGTAAGGTTTTCATCCTTTTAACCGCTCACGACGTATGATCCGGTACGAAAAAACAGAGCAAAAGAAGAAAAGTCACCCGAAAATGGTGAAAACGTTCAATTTTGGGCTCCAAAAATGGGCACAGCAAGCAAGCAGGTTGCCCCCATCGGAGAGCTCTAGGAGAGCTTCGCAACGGTAAGCTGTGCACCTTGTAACTCCGTGCGGATCAAAAGTTAAAGGCACCGAAGCGATAGAGACCTGGACACAAGCCCTACGCCCTAGGTTTGCGAGCCCAGCCTCCATGTGAAGCGAAGTTGTCTTGCCTAGGGTGCCGTGGGATTCGATAATAGAAATGTGGTGGGTAAATTATCTTGGCAACCCTAATCGGAGCAAAAAAAATAGAAAAGAGGGGTGCAACACGAGGACTTCCCAGGGGGTCACCCATCCTATTACTACTCTCGCCCATGTATGCTTAACTTCGGAGTTCTGATGGGATCCGGTGCATTAGTGCTGGTATGATCACACCCATCATGTAGAGGGCACAATTCATTTATGTGTTAACGGTTCACAGTCCCAGCCTAGAGAGATGGCCTATTCAGAAGGCTCAATGGGCTTAACGACAACCCATCCTCTTCAACAACACAGCATCCTCACAAGACGTGATATCGACACGTTGTAGGGCACTCTAATGTCCCGCGAGTAAGGTTGTCGTCCTTTTAACAACTCACGACGTATGATCCAGGACGGAAAAACAGAGGAAAAGTAGAAAAGTGGCCCGAAACTGATGAAAACATTCGAATATAGGCTCCAAAAAGGCTACCACAAGCAAGCGGGCTGCCTCCGTCATAGAGCTCTCGGAGGGCTTTGCAGCGGTATGCTGTCCGCCGCATAACTCCTTACGGACCAAAAGTGATGGGCACCGGAGCGACAGAGACCTGGTCACAAGCCCTACGCCCACGGTTTGTGGGCCCATCCTCCACGTGAAGTGAAGTTCTCTTGCCTAGGGTGCCGTGGGATTCGATAATAGAAATGTGGTGGATAAATTATCTTGGCAACCCTAACTGGAGCAAAAAAAATTGAAAATGGGGTGCAACACGAGAACTTCCCAGGGGGTCAACCATCCTAGTAGTACTCTCACCCAAGCACGCTTAACTTCGGAGTTCTGATGGGATCCGGTGCATCAGTGCTAGTATGATCACACCCGTCATGTTGAGGGAAAAATTCCATTATGTGTTAACGGTTCACAGTCCCAGCCTAGAGAGATGGCCCATTCAGAAGGCCCAATGGGCTGAACGACAACCCATCCACTTCAACAACGCAACATCCTCGCAAGACGTGATATTGACGCATTGTCGTCCTTTTAACAGCTCACGACGTACGATCCGCGATGGAAAATATGTGCAAAAGAAGTAAAGTGGCCTGAAACTGGTAAAAATGTTCAATTTTGTGCTCCAAAAATGGGCACAGTGAGCAAACTGGCTGCCCCCGTTGTAGAGCTCTCGGAGAGCTTCGCAACTGTAAGCCGTGCGCCGCGTAACACCATACAGATCAAAAATTATGGGCACTGGAGCGACGGAGACCCGGTCACAAGCCCTACGCCCTCGGTTTGCGGGCCCAGCCTCCACGTGAAGCGTAGTTGTCTTGCCCAAGGTGTCGTGGGATTCGGTAATAGAAATGTGGGGGATAAAGTATCTTGGCAACCCTAACCGGAGCAAAAATAATTGAAAAGTGGGGTGCAACACGCGGACTTCCCAGGGGGTCACCCATCTTAGTACTACTCTCGCCCAAGCACGCTTAACTTCGGAGTTCTGATGGGATCCGGTGCATTAGTGCTGGTATGATAACGCCCGTCATGTTGATGGCACTATTCCTTTATGTGTTAATGGTTCACAGTCCCAGCCTAGAGATGTCGCCCATTCAAAAGGCCCAATGGGCTTAACGACAACCCATCTGCTTCAACAACACAGAATCCTCGCAAGACATGATATCGACGCATTGTAGGGCCCTCTAATGTCCCACGAGTTAGGTTGTCGTCATTTTAATAGCTCCCGACGTACGATCCGGGACAGAAAAATAGTGCAAAATAAGAAAAGTGACTCGAAACTGGTGAAAACGTTCGATTGTGGGCTCCAAAAATGGGCATAGCGAGCAAGCTGGCTACCCCCAGCGTAGAGCTCTTGGAGAGCTTTGCAACGGCATGATGAGCGCCGCGTAACTCCTTAGGGACCAAAAGGTATAGGCACTGGAGTGACGGAGACCTGGTCACAAGCACTACGCCCTCGGTTTGCTAGCCCCGCCTCCACGTGAAGCGAAGTTGTCTTGCCCACGGTGCCGTGGGATTCGATAATAGAAATGTGGCGGATGAATTATCTTGGCAACCCTAACCGAAGTAAAAAAAATGGAAAAGGGGGTGCAACAAGTGGACTTCCCAGGGGGTCCCCCATCCTACTACTACTCTCGCCCAAGCAAGCTTAACTTCGGAGTTCTGATGGGATCCGGTGCATTAGTCCTGGTATGATCGCACCCGTCATGTTGAGGGCACAATTCCTTTATGTGTTAACGATTCACAGTCCCAGCCTAGAGAGATGGCCCATTCAGAAGGCCTAATAGGCTTAACAACAACCCATCCGCTTCAACAACGTATCATCCTCGCAAGACGGGATATCGACGAGTTGTAGGGCCCTCTAATGTCCAGCGAGTAAGGTTGTCGTCCTTTTAACAGCTCACGATGTACGATCTGGGACGGAAAAATAGTGCAAAAGAAGAAAAGTAGCCTGAAACAGATGAAAATGTTCAAATTTGGGCTCCAAAATGGGCACAACAAGCAAGATAGCTGCCCCCGTCGTAGAGCTCTCGGAGAGCTTTGCAACGGTATGCTATGCGTCGCGTAACTCCCTATGGATCGAAAGTTATGGGCACTAGAGTGACGGAGACCTGGTCACAAGTCCAACGCCCTCGGTTTGCGGGCCCACCCTCTACTTGAAGCGAAGTTGTCTTGCCAAGGTGTCGTGGGATTCGGTGATAGAAATGTGGCGGATAAAGCTTCTTTGCAACCCTAACCGGTGCAAAAAAAATTAATAATGGGGGTGCAACACGAGGACTTCCCAAGGGGTCACCCATCCTAGTACTACACTCGGCCAAGCACGTTTAACTTCGGAGTTCTGATGGGATCCGCTGCAATAGTGCTAGTATGATCGGCATCATGTTGAGGGCACAAATCCCTTATGTGTTGACGGTTCACAGTCCCAGCCCAAAGAGATAGCCCATTCAAAAGGCCCAATGGGCTTAACGACAACCCATCTGCTTCAACAACACAGCATCCTCGCAAGATGTTATATCGACACGTTGTAGGGCCCTCTAATGTCCCACGAGTAAGGTTGTTGTCCTTTTAACAGCTCACGATGTACGATCCGGGAAGGAAAAACAGTGCATAATAAGAAAAGTGCCCAAAAACCGATGAAAACGGTCAATTTTGGGCTTCAAAAAAGGCACAACAAGCAAGTTGGCTGTCCCAGTCGTAGAGCTCTCGGAGAGCTTTGCAACGGTATGCTGTGCACCGTGTAACTCCTTATGAATCACAAGTTATGGACACCGGATAGACGGTGCCCTGGTCACAAGCCCTACGCCCATGGTTTGCTGGCCCAGCCTCCACGTGAAGCAAAGTTGTCTTGCACAAGGTGCCGTGGAATTCGATAATAGAAATGTGGTAGATAAAGTATCTTGGCAACCCTAACCGGAGCAAAAAAAATTGAAAAAGGGTGGTGCAACACGATGACTTCCCTTGGGGTCACCCATCCTAGTACTACCCTCGCCCAAGCTCGCTTAACTTCAGAGTTCTGATAGGATCTGTGCATTAGTGCTAGTATGATAGCACCCGACATGTTGAGGGTACAATTCCTTTATTTGTTAACGGTTCACAGTCCCAGCCTAGAGAGATGGCCCATTCAGAAGGCCCAATGGGCTTAACGATAACCCATCCGCTTCAACAACGCCGCATCCTCGCAGGATGTGATATCGACGCATTGTAGGACCCTCTAATGTCCCGCGAGTAAGGTTGACGTCCTTTTAACAGCTCACGCCGTACGATCCGGGACAGAAAAACATAGCAAAAGAAGAAAAGGGGCCCGAAGCGGATGAAAACGTTCAATTTTGGCCTCCAAAAAAGGCACAGTGAGCAAGCTGGCTGCCCCCGTCGTGGAGCTCTCGGAGAGGTTAGCAACGGTATGCTGTGTGCGGCGTAACTCCTTACGGATCAAAAGTTATGGGCACCGGAGAAACGGAGACCTGGTCACAAGCCCTACGCCCTCGTTTTGCTGGCCCAGCTTCCACATGAAGCGAAGTTGTCTAGCCCAAGGTGCCGTGGAATTCGATAATAGAAATGTGGTGGATAAAGTATCTTGGCAACCCTAAACGGAGCAAAAAAAATTGAATAGGGGGGTGCAACACGAGGACTTCCCTTGGGGTCAACCATCCTAGTACTACTCTCGCCCAAGCACGCTTAACTTCGGAGTTCTGATGGGATCCGGTGCATTTGTGCTGGTATGATCGCACCTGTCATGTTGAGGGTACAATTCCTTTATTTGTTAACGGTTCACAGTCCCAGCCTCGAGAGATGGCCCATTTAGAAGGCCCAATGGGCTTAACGACAACCCATCCCCTTCAACAACGTAGCACCCTCGTAGGACGTGATATCGACACGTTGTAAGGCCTTCTAATGTCCCGCGAGTAAGGTTGTCGTCCTTTTAATACCTTATGACGTACGATCCAGGATGGAAAAACATAGAAAAAGAAGAAAAGTGGCCTGAAACTGATTAAAACGTTCATTTTTGGGCTCCAAAAAGGCTACACCACGAAAGATAGCTCCCCCTGTCGTAGAGGTCTTAGAGAGCTTTGCAACGGTATGCTGTGCGCCGCGTAACTCCTTACAGATCAAAAGTTATAGGCCCCGGAGCGACGGAGACCAAGTCACAAGCCCTACGCCCTCGGTTTGCATGTGAGGCCCGACCCCGAATAACGTGCCTTACCTCGATTTGTGTGCCTTAGACCTAGAATTGTATGGCTGACCTTGGATTACATATCCTATCTTGATTTTTGTGCATGTCTCGTCGTATGTGCCTTGACCTAGAATTGTGTGCCCTAATCCTCGATATATGTGCGATACCTAGACAAACGCACCATGACCTAGTTTTATGTGCGTGTCCTCAAATTGCGTGTGTGTCTTCGTTTCGTGTGCATTAACCTTGAACTGCGTGCTTTAACCTAGGTTTAAGAGTCGTACCTCGATTTACGTGCATTGCATTGAATTACGTGCCTTGTATTGGTTTACGTACATTTACCTAGGGTTGCGTGCATTTGCATTAGAATCTGTGCATTTATCTGGAAGTACGTTCATTAGTCTTGAAGTTCGTGTCTTACCTCGTAGTTCGTGTCTACCTCGTAATTCGTGCTTTAGACCTAGGAATCCGTGCCACCACGTTAATCAAGAAAGAATCCTATACAATCCACTAACCAATATTATATTCCTAATTCAAATCTCTACAAATCCCACTAACTATAAAATATTCTATTCTACCCAACATTCTCTTACACATGTCATAACTTTTGCTTATCCTAGACACTTTAAACTAAACCTATGCACTTCTCTCTCTCTCCTCACATGCCTAAACACTATTTTAATGCAACCAATTCAGATTTTTAGCATACTACACGTTTTTTTGACACTACATGCACAATTCAAAGTCAAACAAGACCATACATGCATATAAGTGTTCATTTTATATACTAAAGCATTCCTAAACCCTAGACCACCTTTTTGCTAACTCCCAAGCACTCATCTTGCACTCCTAATCCACCTAAGCACCCTTAGATTATAGTATATTCAAGACAAGGAAGAATTATGCCCACAACAACAAACACCACACGATTAAACCTAGTCAAAACCCTAGACAAGCTCTTACACACACTCTAACCCCAATGCCCCTTTTTCCTAAGCCCTAAACTACCCCATGATTATTCCCCTACACCTCACACACTCCCAAGAAGCATATTTTTCAGATTTGAAGTCCCAAGAACCGTTGCAAACAAGGCCAATTCAGCCAAGGCCATACAATCAAAACTAGACAACAATAAATCACTAGTTTCATTCTCTTTTGTTGTCTTCTCTCTCTTAGCCTTAGCTCTCAAAATCTCTCTCTCTCTCCACGATTTCTCACTGCCTCTTGCACTTAAGAGGCTGACCAAACCATTTAGCCAAGGTAGGAGCCCTCCAAGACCCGAGCAAGCAAGCTACTACACGGCATTAACTCATCTAGGGCTATCCACGGCTTAGGTAAGGTTTCCTTGTTTCCTTTTATGTTCCTTTCTATTTCTCTTGGATATAAGCTCATACATGTCTTCCATAGTCATTAGCAAAGCCAAAGATTAAGGTAGAGGCAAGGAAAGGCACGCTCAAAGCAAGAACCAAGCACTTAGGGCACACCGAGCCATTTTCACAAGCATTTGTGCATCTTCTTGTTGAATTGCAAAGGTGAGGGTTAAAACCTTTTGAAAACTCTTTAAAAACTCACATGCATGCCTATAAATGTGTTTATTTGCTTCTGTAGTTGGGATATATGGTCGTTCATAAGCTTAAACAACCATGCATGGCAAGATCTTGGCTTGAAAATGATGCTAGGTGAAGTCGAAATGGATGACAGCTCTCTGACCAGTCTGTTCGAGGTACGTTTCGCTAAGCAAATGATGTTAAAAATGCTTGAAATTTGGTGGGTGACTAGTTTGGACAGTTTTGAACATTTTTCCCAGAAATAGGTCGAAGCTAATTTTGATTCTAAGGTCCTCAAAATGGAAAATCATTAAAATGTCAGCAAATCTGGAAATCTGGATAAATGAATCAGGTTTTGGCAGATGCACTGACCTTGTGGAACGAACCAGATTTGATATAGTAAATGATGTCCAAAATGCATGGAAATTGGTTTTCTGCTATATTTTTAAGTTCTGGACAACTTTGTAAGAAATGGACCAAGGCTAAAACGGACCCTAAGGAACTAAAAAACGACAATTTCTGAAAAGTATGCAAATCTGGACAGTTTTGAGCTATTCCACTGTTTCGGCAATATCTAATGATCCCGAACTACAATTGATGCAAGGTTTGTTTCTGATTTTAGTTAACTTCTTAAGCTTTAATTTGACATATTATTCACTGGATTTGGAGATTTTTTGGTTATCCTATTGATTGTGAGAAAACAGCCTATTGCAGTAAAGGTTTCACTTAGCTATATGCTTGGAAAATTGATGTAACCTCTCTTGTGGTAGTAATTGCTTGGAGTTGTGGTGTTGGAATGTTGTGTGGACTATTTTGGGTACTTGAGGATGTTTGAATTGAATGATGCATGACTTGAGAATGATTTTGAGTTGACTTAGGGTTTAATCACGCGGTTAAGCATGAAACGGAAACCCTAATGACTAGGTAGTCTTGCTAAGTGTTGATCATTTGGATATTGTGTGGAAATTATATGCTTAGTGGGCTGCCCGTTAATGTCTTATAACTTCAAATGTGATTTTGACCATTGCATGTTGACAAATAAGCTTTTCTTGCACCCGAACCCATGATTGATGTCATTGCATGTTGAATAATCTTATCACTTGATTACGTGAACTTTGAAATGAGTTATATGGCTTGACTTGCATGTGTTACATGGCTGCCCGTTTAATGTTCATATGACTTTATGTGTTCTACAAGTAAAATTTCTTGTCAAGCATGCCTCGTTCGTTTACTTGGCAATATGTGATCTTGAAATTGTCCGGAGGCAACCTACTTTGTTGTCCTCCTACTGTGATATATTACCTATTTTATCGTGCCCTGCCTGTTTACTTGGTCAATGTGCAATCTTATGACTGTCCGAAGGCAACCTACTTTGTTGTCCTCCTATTGTGATATATTACCTGTCATAAATGTGCATTGCATACAAGGTTGCAACCTTTCCTGTTGGCATGGTAGCGATCACGCACGCCGAGCGGTATCGGGCTTGCCGGTGTTACCGTGACCACCATGGTCCCATTCTCTCTCTCGCTTGGGTGCTAGACTTCCTCAGAGAGTTGGGTCGTAGGCTATCGGGGTACATCCGGAGTATACCCACCTGGTGTATTGTGGGGAATGATGTGAAGGCGGCCGCAACTTTTGATTCTGAAACTGGGCTGTGAGCAAAATCTCGGTGTATCCTTTTTATTATGTGTATAAGTACTCCCGCTTGGATCCTAGAGAACCTCGGGGAGGAAAGATCGGTATTCATGTTCTGTACTTGTATTTCTGTACTTGTATTTCTGTTGTATTCATGTTTGAGAAAGGGATTTTCATAAGTTTAACCGGAAAATGAGTTTCAAAACGTATTTCTCGTTCCCCCTCAATGAGTTCATAAGGACTCACCCTTTTTTTTATCACAGGTGAAGAAGAACAGGTATAGGTACCCGAGGATAACGTGCCTATCGATGATTCCTTGGAGTGATTTTTTGTCCCTATGTGCTTTTGTGCTTTGCCTGAAAGTGGTTGCTATATGGATGTTGTATTTGATTGCAAACTACTCATTTCATTGATGTAAATGACCCCGTTATAATTTGGGTCTAATTCTGGGATTGTACTATCTATAACCGGACGAACTTTTATTTGGTTGTTTGCTTTCGTTTTCTTAATTAGTAGTTATCATAGGCATTCAAACCACTAGATGAACAATCAACTAAGTTAATTCTATCTAATTTCACTTAGGTGCTCATTTGCAAACTAAAGGATAATAGGTACTCGCCTGATAGGAAATTGACAAATAAACGGGACATAGTTATCATGTTAGGCTTATTAACCAAACGAGACTTTCAAGATAAACTAGTAGGCAAATTGGTTGGTGACAAATAGGAGTCCTTAATGGAATTGGATTAATGATTGGAATAATTGAGGCGTTTAGAGAATTAGTCCAAACCAAAGAGCCCAATTACACCCGTTATGCTGTCGGTTTTCCAGAAAATTTTGGAGTCTAGGATAAAACGTTAAGTGCTAAACCTTCTTGAACGATTAAGTACTTGAAAGGACTTGAATGTTTAGATCACACCCTAGTCTAACCTTTATAGATCGGGTTGGGGCGTGACACCTTATCTTAGAATGGTATCAGAGCTTAGTTTAGTAACTAGGCGTTAGTCGGGTTCAACTCTCAGACCATGGGTAGAAGCCCTAAGGTAATTATGATGTCTTGTTTATATGTGCTAATGTGTGCTAATGTGCTTTAATTGCTTTGAGAATTGAATACTATGTGCCTTTGTGGACTATATGTATCATGTGTCATGCACACCGACACATTAGTGCCCTCAATAATGCATGCATGCTTTTATACTCCTTCCTTGATACATGTGCATGTTATATAACCATGAATGACTGTTTATACACATAGATAGTTAGGATTAGGACTTTCAGGGAAGTGAATTCATGTAGGAAGAACGAAAAGTCTCGGTTAGAGATTTCTGGCATCTTCACAGGTACTAGATGGATAATATGTATTATTGGATATGCATATGTATAAAATGCGTAGCACGGGTATAATTGTTGAGGTAAAGTTATCTCCTTATTTTTGGAATACCTATACCTGTGATTAAGTTGTCAATTTTATAGCTATGAAGTTATTGATTCCGTTAAACCGTTCTTCTAATTGTGGTTCAAGAATAAATGTTAAGGACATACAATTTTCCTTAGATATAAGAATATACTATTAAATATGTAGAGTAGTATATATTCTCATGTGCTGATAGTGGAAGTTGACTTGGAGGTTTCTTTGAATCCATTTCTCACATCTTAAAATTGGCTTGATAGGCTATTTAAGAAGTTGGCAATATACTCGTACGATTGAATCCTTACTTGATTGGAATTAAGCATTGATGAATTTGATATGGTGTATTCTCGCAAGTTTCAAGTTCACTAAATGTTGAGACCATAACCTAGAAATTAAAAGATGAATTCGTGGAAGTTGACGATAGTTACTTTTAGGGGTTAGATTATTGAGACATGGATAGTGTATTTGAGTGACTTAGCGATGGATAACCTCAAGACATGTAGGCAACTCTGGAGACCGAATTTAACAAGGTTGATGATTCTTTGATATAACAAGATATAAGGATGCTAGAATTGAGGAATTCACGTAACTAGAACTCGTGTTTGGAAAACTGCACCTAAAATGTTAGGACGGATAGAAGTGTAAAGTATTGAATTATGTATTAGATGACTAATGTTGCTAAGGTCCTAGGTTGGATGTCGGTGATATTTAGAATCATGGTATTAATTTGGTGCCTCTCGGATTTAGTTGTGATTATGCAAGTAAGTCATTCTATGCACTCGTTGTTTGGATACTCTAGAGGATGCTGGAAAGCATATATCCTTAAGTAAGACCGATGGACCTATTATATAAACCATGGAAATGAGATTAAAGCATCTGGTTGCAAAGTGGAGTCGTTAGGATATGATTAGTAATCCTAAATAGCTAATAGTGAGTATGCATGATGATTCATGGCAAACCCTAGGATCTAAGGTCGACGAGTCTTGATGCTCTTATCCTAGCTGAACATGTAAATGGGAAGAGTAAGATTTCATAAAGTTAAGATAGAGATGAATCAGAGTCATGATGACCCAAGAGACTATTGTTAGAAAACTGTATTATGTGCACCGTTTCATATCTAGAAACTAGCTGTTGGTAGACTTCGAATCGTGGTCGTTAAATGGAAAGCGGATCTTGTAGTGATAGTTATATGAGTCGTTGACTACTTTTGAAGTTCTATTAGATTATATTGTGGTTATAATCCTTATGTTGACATGACCTTGAAGTTATTTTGTGTAACGAGCTACTTGGATTAGTATGGTAAGTGTCTTATGAGCTAGATCATTTCGGTACCCATTAATAGTCCTAGGATTATTGTTGTTGTATGACCGGTAACCTAGTAGAGAATTGATCTCGCTTACATGGCTATGAACCTAGCTTAGTAACATTAATGTCGAAGATATATTGGCGGGCATTAAGTGTTCGAATGAATGATTAGGTCGCTAAGTGAGTAGGACCATTGTCTTCTTAAGTATGACGTAACCTTGGATCGAGGTGAGTGGAATTTATTTGAGGTTGAAACTATTCACCTTAGGAGTTTTGGATAAGATTAAAAGAAAATTCTGAAGCCTCGTGACTTGAAGATAGGGATTTGAATAAGGAAATAGATTGTGGATCATAAGCTGATGAAATTTACTTGTAAGAGTTGAACTAGTGTAACATGATTAGTTTACCCATGCAATTTCGATGGCAATTTGTTGGTGATACTTGATAAACCTTAGAATTCGAGTTTAATGAATCTCAACGGTCTTTCTCCTTGATTACGAGCGTGAAGGTTAACGAAGCTGGGAAAGGATGTTAGTGAATAGGAGCCTATGATCGGGAGACTAGTCATTAGAAGATTTGCTAATCTAATGTACCTGCGAGATAAAAAGGGCTATAATACCATCGATAGATGACGATTTAAGATAGATCAGTTTGTTTGGAGAGTTTTTCCTGAAAATAGAGTCGTATTGTGGAAACGACCCATAACACGTGTATGTCCTAGGTGTTAACAATTTTGAAGCTAGTTGATAGAATATGTAAATCTGATATAGATCTATCATCTTGAAATTAGCGTATGTCACCCTAGGATCATGGAATTATTGTGATATTCCTTTTGAGGTATGAATGCGAGATTGATACAACATGAGCCATGATTTTGGAGTTACAGTTATATTGTTAGAATACCGATGCAGCTTTGATGACTATGTTTGGAGATTCTAACCTTAGTTAATAAACTCGACCTTAAGATCAATTGGAGAAAAGAGAGTTGTTCAAAGGAACGAACAGTAAATATAGGGGTTACACCGAATTAAATGATTGGAGAAACATAGAAAGTGAATTGGTGGTGGTAAGAGATCGCCAAACACGGGATGAACCGGAGTAGGAAGAATGACAAGGGTCAGAATCCGTCTAAATGACCTCAATAGGCAAGAATGAATTTCGGGACTGGTGGTGGTAAGAGATCGCCAAACACGGGATGAACCGGAGTAGGAAGAATGACAAGGGTCAGAATCCGTCTAAATGACCTCAATAGGCAAGATTGAATTTCGGGACGAAATTCTTTCAAGGAGGGGAGGATGTGAGGCCCGACCCCGAATAACGTGCCTTACCTTGATTTGTGTGCCTTAGACCTAGAACTGTATGGCTGACCTTGGATTACGTATCCTGTCTTGATTTTCGTGCATGTCTCGTCGTACGTGCCTTGACTTAGAATTGTGTGCCCTAATCCTCGATATACGTGCGATACCTAGATAAACGCGCCATGACCTAGTTTTATGTGCGAGACCTCAATTTGCGTGTGTGCCTTCATTTCATGTGCATTAACCTTGAACTGCGTGCTTTAACCTAGGTTTAAGAGTCGTACCTCGATTTACGTGCATTGCATTGAATTACGTGCCCTGTATTGGATTACGTACATTTACCTAGGGTTGCGTGCATTTGCATTAGAATCTGTGCATTTATCTTGAAGTACGTTCATTAGTCTTGAAGTTCGTGTCTTACCTCGTAGTTTGTGTCTACCTCGTAATTCGTGCTTTAGACCTAGGAATCCGTGCCACCACGTTAATCAAGAAAGAATCCTATACAATCCACTAACCAATATTATATTCCTAATTCAAATCTCTACAAAACCCACTAACTATAAAATATTCTATTCTACCCAACATTCTCTTACACATGTCATAACTTTTGCTTATCCTAGACACTTTAAACTAAACCTATGCACTTCTCTCTCTCTCCTCACATGCCTAAACACTATTTTAATGCAACCAATTCAGATTTTTAGCATACTACACGTTTTTTTGATACTACATGCACAATTCAAAGTCAAACAAGACCATACATGCATATAAGTGTTCATTTTATATACTAAAGCATTCCTAAACCCTAGACCACCTTTTTGCTAACTCCCAAGCACTCTTCTTGCACTCCTAATCCACCTAAGCACCCTTAGATTATAGTATATTCAAGACAAGGAAGAATTCTGCCCACAACAACAAACACCACACGATTAAACCTAGTCAAACCCCTAGACAAGCTCTTACACACACTCTAACCCCAATGCCCCTTTTTCCTAAGCCCTAAACTACCCCATGATTATTCCCCTACACCTCACACACTCCCAAGAAGCATATTTTTCAGATTTGAAGTCCCAAGAACCGTTGCAAACAAGGCCAATTCAGCCAAGGCCATACAATCAAAACTAGACAACAATAAATCACTAGTTTCATTCTCTTTTGTTGTCTTCTCTCTCTTAGCCTTAGCTCTCAAAATCTCTCTCTCTCTCCAAGATTTCTCACTGCCTCTTGCACTTAAGAGGCTGACCAAACCATTTAGCCAAGGTAGGAGCCCTCCAAGACCCGAGCAAGCAAGCTACTACACGGCACAAACTCATCTAGGGCTATCCACGGCTTAGGTAAGGTTTCCTTGTTTCCTTTTATGTTCCTTTCTATTTCTCTTGGATATAAGCTCATACATGTCTTCCATAGTCATTATCAAAGCCAAAGATTAAGGTAGAGGCAAGGAAAGGCACGCTCAAAGCAAAAACCAAGCAGTTAGGGCACACCGAGCCATTTTCACAAGCATTTGTGCATCTTCTTGTTGAATTGCAAAGGTGAGGGTTAAAACCTTTTGAAAACTCTTTAAAAACTCACATGCATGCTCATAAATGTGTGTATTTGCTTCTGTAGTTGGGATATATGGTCGTTCATAAGCTTAAACAACCATGCATGGCAAGATCTTTGCTTGAAAATGATGCTAGGTGAAGTCGAAATGGATGACAGCTCTCTGACCAGTCTGTTCGAGGTAAGTTTAGCTAAGCAAATCATGTTGAAAAAGCTTGAAAATTTGTGGGTGACTAGTTTGGACAGTTTTTAACATTTTTCCCAGAAATAGGGCGAAGCTAATTTTGACTCTAAGGTCGTCAAAATGGCAAATCATTAAAATGTGACCAAATCTGGAAATCTGGAAAAATGAATCAGGTTTTGGCAGATGCACTGACCTTGTGGAACGAACAATATTTGACTTAGTAAATGTTGTCCAAAATGCATGAAAATTGGTGTGATGCTATATTTTTCAGTTCTGGACAACTTTGTAAGAAATGGACCAAGGCTAAAACTGACCCTAAGGACCTCAAAAACGACAATTTCTGAAAAGTATGCAAATCTGGACAGCTTTGAGCTATTCCACTGTTTCGGCAATATCTAATGATCCCGAACTCCAATTGATGCAAGGTTTGTTTCTGATTTTAGTTAACTTGTTAAGCTTTAATTTGATATCTTATTCACTGGATTTGGAGATTGTTTGGTTATCGTAATGATTGTGAGAAAACAGCCTATTGCTGTAAAGGTTTCACTTAGCTATATGCTTGGAAAATTGATGTAACCTCTCTTGTGGTACTAATTGCTTGGAGTTGTGGTGTTGGAATGTTGTGTGGACTGTTTTGGGTACTTGAGGATGTTTGAATTGAATGATGCATGACTTGAGAATGATTTTGAGTTGACTTAGGGTTTAATCACGCGGTTAAGCATGAAACGGAAACCCTAATGACTAGGTAGTCTTGCTAAGTGTTGATCATTTGGATATTGTGTGGAAATTATATGCTTAGTGGGCTGCCCGTTAATGTCTTATAACTTCAAATGTGATTTTGACCATTGCATGTTGACAAATAAGCTTTTCTTGCACCCGAACCCATGATTGATGTCATTGCATGTTGAATAATCTTATCACTTGATTACGTGAACTTTGAAATGAGTTATATGGCTTGACTTGCATGTGTTACATGGCTGCCCGTTTAATGTTCATATGACTTTATGTGTTCTACAAGTAAAATTTCATGTCAAGCATGCCTCGTTCGTTTACTTGGCAATATGTGATCTTGAAATTGTCCGGAGGCAACCTACTTTGTTGTCCTCCTATTGTGATATATTACCTGTTTTATCGTGCCCTGCCTGTTTACTTGGTCAATGTGCAATCTTATGACTGTCCGGAGGCAACCTACTTTGTTGTCCTCCTATTGTGATATATTACCTGTCATAAATGTGCATTGCATACAAGGTTGCAACCTTTCCTGTCGGCATGGTAGCGATCACGCACGGCGGGCGGCATCGGGCTTGCCGGTGTTACCGTGACCACCATGGTCCCATTCCCTCTCTCGCTTGGGGGCTAGACTTCCTCGGAGAGTTAGGTCGTAGGCTATCGGGGTACATCCGGAGTATACCCACCTGGTGTGTTTTGGGGAATGATTTGAAGTCGGCCGCAACTTCTGATTCTGAAACTAATCTGAGAGCAAAAGCTCGCCGTATCCTTTTTATTATGTGTATAAGTACTCCCGCTTGGATCCTAGAGAACCTCGGGGAGGAAAGATCGGTATTCCTGTTCTGTACTTGTATTTCTGTACTTGTATTTCTGTTGTATTCATGTTTGAGAAAGGGATTTTCATAAGTTTAACCGAAAAATGAGTTTCAAAACGTATTTCTCGTTCCCCCTCGCTGAGTTCATAAGGACTCACCCTCTTTTTTATCACAGGTGAAGAAGAACAGGTACAGGTACCCGAGGATAACGTGCCTATCGATGATTCCTTGGAGTGATTTTTTGTCCCTACGTGCTTTTGTGCTTTGCCTGAAAGTGGTTGCTATATGGATGTTGTATTTGATTGCAAACTACTCATTTCATTGATGTAAATGACCCCGTTGTAATTTGGGTCTAATTCTGGGATTGTACTATCTATAATCGGGCGAACTTTTCTTTGGTTGTTTGCTTTCATTTTCTTAATTAGTAGTTATCATAGGCATTCAAACCACTAGATGAACAATCAACTAGGTTAATTCTATCTAATTTCACTTAGGTGCTCATTTGCAAACTAAAGGATAATAGGTACTCGCCTGATAGGAAATTGACAAATAAACGGAACATAGTTATCATGTTAGGCTTATTAACCAAACGAGACTTTCAAGATAAACTAGTAGGCAAATTGGTTGGTGACAAATAGGAGTCCTTAATGGAATTCGATGAATGATTGGAATAATTGAGGCATTTAGAGAATTAGGCCAAACCAAAGAGCCCAATTACAGCCGTTATGCTGCCGGTTTTTCGGAAAATTTTGGAGTCTAGGATAAAACGTTAAGTGCTAAACCTTCTTGAACGATTAAGTACTTGAAAGGACTTGAATGTTTAGATCACACCCTAGTCTAACCTTTATAGACCGGGTTGGGGCGTGACATTGCAGGCCCAACCTCCACGTTAAGCGAAGTTGTCTTGCCCAAGGTGCCATGGGATTCGATAATAGAAATGTGGTGGATAAAGTATCTTGGCAACCCTAACCGGAGCTAAAAAAATTGAAAAGGAGGGTGCAACACGAGGACTTCCCAGGGGGTCGCCCATCCTAGTACTACTCTCCCCCAAGCACGCTTAACTTCAGAGTTCTGATGGGATCCGGTGCATTAGTTCTGGTATGATCGCACTCATCATGTTGAGGGTACAATTCCTTTTTGTGTCAACGGTTCACAGTCCTAGCCTAGAGAGATGGCCCATTCAAAAGGCCCAATGGGCTTAACGGCAACCCATCCGCTTCAACAACGCTGCATCCTCGCAAGACGTGATATCGACACATTGTAGGGCCCTCTAATGTCCCGCGAGTATGGTTGACATCCTTTTAACAGCTCACGACGTACGATCTGGGACGAAAAAACATTGCAAAAAAATAAAAGTGGGTCAAAACGGATGAAAACGTTCGATTTTGGGCTCCAAAATGGCACAGCGAGCAAGCTTGCTGCCCCCATCGCAGAGCTCTTGGAGAGCTTTCCAACGGTATGATGTGCGCCGCGTCACTCCTTACGGATCAAAAGTTATGGGCAACGTAAAGACGGAGACCTGGTCACAAGTCCTACGCCCTCGGTTTGCGGGCCCAACCTCCACGTTAAGCGAAGTTGTCTTGCCCAAGGTGCCATGGGATTCGATAATAGAAATGTGGTGGATAAAGTATCTTGGCAACCCTAAACGAAGCAAAAAAAATTGAAAAAGAGGGTGCAACATGAGGACTTCCCAGGGGGTCACCTATCCTACTACTACTCTTGCCCAAGCACGGTTAACTTCAGAGTTCTGATGGGATTCGGTGCATTATTGCTGGTATGATAGTAGCAGTCATGTTGAGGGCACAATTCGTTTATGTTTTAACGGTTCACAGTCCTAGCCTAGAGAGATGGCCCATTCAAAAGGCCCAATGGGCTTAACGACAACTGATCTACTTCAACAACGCAGCATCCTCGCAAGATGTGATATCGACGCATTGTAGGGCCCTCTAATGTCCCGCGAGTAAGGTTGTATTCCTTTTAACAACTCACGACGTACGATCCGGGATGGAAAAACATAGGAAAAGAAGAAAAGTCACCCAAAACTGATGAAAACGTTCGATTTTAGGCTCCAAAAATGGTACAGCGAGCAAGATAGCTGCCCCCGTCGTAGAGCTCTCGGAGAGCATTCCAACGGTATGCTGTGTGCCACGTAACTCCTTACGGATCAAAAGTTATGGGCACCAGAGCGATGGATACCCAGTCACAAGCCATACGCCCTCGGTTTGTGTGCCTAGCCTCTACGTGAAGCGAAGTTGTCTTGACCAAGTTGCCGTGGGATTCGATAATAGAAATGTGGTGGATAAAATATCTTGGCAACCCTAACCGGAGCAAAAAAAGTTGAAAAGGAGGGTACAACACGAGGACTTCCCAGGGTGTCACCCATCCTAGTACTACTTTAGCCCAAACAAGCTTAACTTTGAAGTTCTGATCGGATCTGTTGTATTAGTTCTCGTATGATCGCACCCGCCATGTTGAGGGCACAATTCCTTTATGTGTTAACGATTCACAGTCACAGCCTAGCGAGATGGCCCATTCAAAAGGCCCAATGGGCTTAACGACAAATCATCCGCTTTAACAACGTAACATCCTCGCAAGACGTGATATCGACACGTTGTAGGGCCCTCTAATGTCCCGCGAGTAGGGTTGTCGTCCTTTTAACAGCTCACGACGTACGATCTGGGACCGAAAAACAGAGCAAAAGAAGAAAAGTGGCCTGAAACTGATGAAAATGTTCGATTATGGGCTCCAAAAAGGGCACAACAAGCAAGCTAGCTTCCCCCGTCGTAGAGCTCTCATAGAGCTTCGCAACAGTATGCTGTGCGCTGCGTAACTCCTTACGGATCAAAAGTTATGGGCATCGGAGCGACGGAGACTTCGTCACATGCCCTACGCCCTCGGTTTGCGAGACCAGCCTCAACTTGAATCGAAGTTGTCTTGCCCAAGGTGTCATGGGATTCGACAATAGAAATGTGGTGGATAAAGTATCTTGGCAACCCTAACTGGAGAAAAAAAAATTGAAAAAGGGGGTGCAACACGAGGACTTCCCTGGGGGTCACCCATCCTAGTATTACTCTCGTCCAAGCACGCTTAACTTCGGAGTTCTGATGGGATCCGGTGCATTAGTGCTGGTATGATCGCACCCGTTATGTTGAGGGCACAATTCCTTTATGTGTTAACGGTTCACAGTCCCAGCCTCAAGAGATGGCCCATTCAAAAGGCCCAAAGGGCTTAGCGACAACCCATCCGCTTCAACAACGCAACAACATCGCAGGACAAGATCTCGACGCGTTGTGGGGCCCTTTAATGTCCTGCGAGTAAGGTTCTCACCCTTTTAACAGCTCACGACGTACGATCCGGGATAGAAAAACTGAGCTAAAGAAGAAAAGTGGACCAAAACTGATGAAAACATTCGATTTTGGGCACCAAAAATGGCAGAGCGAGCAAGCTAGCTGTCCCCATGGTAGAGCTCTCGGAGAGCTTTGTAACGGTATGCTGTGCGCCACATAACTCCTTACGGATTAAAAGTTATGGGCACCGGAGCGACAGAGTCCTGGTCACAAGCCCTACGCCCTCAGTTTGCTGGCCCAGCCTCCACGTGCAGCGAAGTTGTCCTGCCCAAGGTACTGTGGGATTCGATAATAGAAATGTTGGGGATAAAGTATCTTGGCAACCCTAATCGGAGCAAAAAACATTGAAAAGGGGGGTACGACACGTGGGCTTCCCATGGGGTCACCTATCCTAGTACTACTCTCGCCCAAGCGCGCTTAACTTCGGAGTTCTGATGGGATCCGGTGCATTAGTGCTGGTATGATCGCACCCGTCATGTTGAGGGCATAATTCCTTTATGTGTTAACGGTTCACACACCCAGCCTAGAGCGATGGCCCATTCAAAAGGCCCAATGGGCTTAACGACAACCTATCCACTTCAAAAAAGTTAAAAAGGGGGGTACAACACGAGGACTTCCCAGGGTGTCACCCATCCTAGTACTACTCTAGCCGAAACACACTTAACTTCGAAGTTCTGATCGGATCTGTTGCATTATTGCTTGTATGATTGCACTTGTCATGTTGATGGCACAAATCCTTTATGTGTTGATGGTTCACAGTCCCAGCCCAGAGAGATGACCCATTGAAAAGGCCAAATGGGCTTAACGACAACCCATCCGCTTCAACAACTAAGCATCCTCGTAAGATGTGATATTGACGCGTTGTAGGGCCCTCTAATGTCCCGCGAGTTAGGTTGTCGTCCTTTTAACAGCTCACGACGTACGATCTGGGACGGAAAAATAGAGAAAAATAAGAAAAGTGACCCGAAACTGATGAAAATGTTCGATTTTGGGCTCCAAAAAGGGCAAAGCAAGCAAGCCAGCTGCCCCTGTTGTAGAGCTCTCAAAGAGCTTCATAACGGTATGCTGTGCGCCGCGTAACTCCCTACGGATCAAAAGTTATGGGCACCGGAGCGACGGAGACCTGGTCACAAGCCCTACGCCCTCGGTTTGCTAGCCCAGCCTCCACGTGCGGCGAAGTTGTCCTGCCCAAGGTACCGTGGGATTCGATAATAGAAATGTTGTGGATAAAGTATCTTGGCAACCCTAACCGGAGCAAAAAAAATTGAAAATGGGGGTGCGACACGAGGACTTCCCAGGGGGTCACCCATCCTAGTACTACTCTCGCCCAAGCACGCTTAACTTCGGAGTTCTGATGTGATCCGGTGCATTAGTGCTGGTATGATCGCACCCGTCATGTTGAGGGAACAATTCCTTTATATGTTAACGATTCAGAGTCCCAACCCAGAGGATGGCCCATTCAGAAGGCCCAATGGGCTTAACCACAACCTATCCACTTCAAAAATGCAGCATCCTCGCAAGACATGATATCGACGCATTTTAGGGCCCTTTAATGTCCCGCATATACGGTTGACATCCTTTTAACAGCTCACGCCGTACAATCCGGGATGGAAAAACACAGCAAAAAAAGACAAGTGGCCCGAAACTTATGAAAACGTACGATTTTGGGCTCCAAAAAGGGCACAGCAAGCAAGCTAGCTGGCCCCATCGTAGAGCTCTCGGAGAGCTTTGCAATGGTATGCTGTGTGCCACGTAACTCCTTACGTATCAAAAGTTATGGGCACTGGAGTGACGGAGACCTGGCCACAAGCCCTACGCCCTCGGTTTGCAGGCCTAGCCTCCACGTGAAGCGAAGTTGTCTTGCCCAAGGTGCCGTCGAATTCGATAATAGAAATGTGGTGGATAAAGTATATTGGCAACCCTAACCGGAGCAAAAAAAGTTGAAAAGGGGGGTACAACACGAGGATTTCCCAGGTGGTCACCCATACTAGTACTACTCTAGCCCAAGCACGCTTAACTTCGGAGTTCTGATCGGATCCGTTGCATTAGCCCTGGTCTCATCCCAAACATCATGTTGAGGGCACAATTCCTTAATGTGTTAGCGGTTCACAGTCCCAGCCTAGAAAGATAGCCCATTCAAAAGGCCCAATGGGCTTAACGACAACCCATCTGCTTCAACAATGCAGCAATCTCGCAAGATGTGATATCGACGCATTGTAGGGCCCTCTAATGTCCCACGAGTAAGGTTGTCGTCCTTTTAACAACTCATGACGTACGATCCGGGACGGAAAAACATAGCAAATGAAGAAAAGTGGCCCAAAACTGATGAAAACGTTCGATTTTAGGCTCCAAAAAGGGCACAGCAAGCAAGCTGGCTGCTCCCGTCGTAGAGCTCTCGGAGAGAGTTGCAACGGTATGCTGTGCGCCGCGTAAATCCTTACGGATCAAAATTTATGGGCACTGGAGCGGCGAAGACCTGGTCACAATCCCTACGCCCTCGGTTTGCGGGCCTAGCCTCCACGTGAAGCGAAGTTGTCTTGCCCAAGGTGCCGTGGGATTCGATAATAGAAATGTGGTGGACAAAATATCTTGGCAATCCTAACCGGAGCAAAAAAAGTTGAAAAGGGGGGTACAATGCGAGGACTTCCGAGGGGATCACCCATCCTAGTACTACTCTAGCCCAAGCACGCTTAAGTTCGGAGTTCTGATCGGATCTGTTGCATTAGTGCAGGTATGATCGCACCCGTCATGTTGAGGGCACAATTCCTTTATGTGTTAACAGTTCACAGTCCCGGCCTAGAGAGATGGCCCATTCAAAAGGCCCAATGGGCTTAACGACAACCCATCTGCTTCAACAACGCAGCATCCTCGCAAGACATGATATCGACGCATTGTAGGGCCCTCTAATTTCCCGCGAGTAAGGTTGTCTTCTTTTTAACTGCTCACGACGTACGATCCGGGACGGAAAAACGTAACAAAAGAAGAAAAGTGGCCCGAAACTAATGAAAACGTTCGATTTTGGGCTCCAAAAAGGGCACAGCGAGCAAGATAGTTACTACCGTCGTAGAGCTCTCGGAGAGCTTTGCAATGGTATACTATGCACCGCGTAACTCCTTACGGATCGAAAGTTATGGGCACAAAGCGACGGAGACCTGGTCACAAGCCCTATGCCCTCGGTTTGCTGGCCCAGCCTCCACGTGATGCGAAGTTGTCTTGCCGAAGGTACCGTGGGATTCGATAATAGAAATGTGGTGGATAAAGTATCTTGGCAACCCTAACCGGGGCAAAAAAAAATTGAAAAGGGGAGTGCAACACGAGAACTTCCCAGGGGGTCACCCATCCTAGTACCACTATCGCCAAAGCACACTTAACTTCGGAGTTTTGATGGGATCCGGTGCATTAGTGCTGGTATGATCGCACCCGTCATGTTGAGGGCACAATTCCTTTATGTGTTAACGGTTCACAATCCCAGTCTAGAGAGATGGCCCATTCGAAAGGCCGAATGGGCTTAACGACATCGCAACTGCTTCAACAACGCAGCATCCTTGCAAGACGTGATATCGACAAGGTGTAGGGCCCTTTATGTCCCACGAGGAAGGTTGACGTCCTTTTAACAACTTATGTCATACGATCCGGGATGGAAAAACAGAGCAAAAAAAGAAAAGTGGCCCGAAAGTGATGAAAATGTTCGATTTTGGGCTCCAAAAAGGGTACAGCGAGCAAGCTAGCTGTCCCGGTCATAGAGCTCTCGGAGAGCTTTGTAACGGTATACTGTACGCTACGCAACTCCTTACGGATCAAAAGTTATAGGCACCGGAGCGACGGAGATCTGGTCACAAGCCCTACGCCCTCGGTTTGCGGGCCTAGCCTCCATGTGAAGCGAAGTTGTCTTGCCCAAGGTGCCGTGGGATTCGATAATAGAAATGTGGTGGATAAAGTATCTTGGCAACCCTAACCGGAGCAAAAAAAGTTGAAAACGGGGGTGCAACACGAGGACTTCCCATAGGGTTACCTATCCTAGTACTACTCTCGCCCAAGCACGCTTAACTTCGGAGTTCTGATGGGATCCGGTGCATTAGCGCTGGTATGATCGCACCCGTCATGTTGAGGGCACAATTCCTTTATGTGTTAACGGTTTACAGTCTCAGCCTAGAGAGATGGCCCATTCAAAAGGCCCAATGGGCTTAACGACAACCCATCTGCTTCAACAACGCAGCATCCTCGCAAGACGTGATAATGATGCATTGTAGGGCCCTCTAATTTCCCGCCAGTAACGTTGTCTTCTTTTTAACAGCTCACGACGTACGATCCGGGTGGAAAAACATAGCAAAAGAAGAAAAGTGGCCCGAAACTAATGAAAACGTTCGATTTTGGGCTCCAAAAAGGGCACAACGAGCAAGATAGTTGCCCCCATTGTATAGCATTCGGAGAGCTTTGCAATGGTATACTATGCACCGCATAACTCCTTACGGATCGAAAGTTATGGGCACAAAGCGACGGAGACCTGGTCACAAGCCCTACGCCCTCGGTTTGCTGGCCCAGCCTCCACGTGATGCGAAGTTGTCTTGCCCAAGGTGCCGTGGGATTCGATAATAGAAATGTGGTGGATAAAGTATCTTGGCAACCCTAACTGGAGCAAAAAAAGTTGAAAAGGGGGGTGCAACCCGAGGACTTCGCAGGGGGTTACCCATCCTAGTACTACTCTCGCCCAATCACGCTTAACTTCGGAGTTCTGATGGGATCCGGTGCATTAGCGCTGGTATGATCGCACTCGTCATGTTGAGGGCACAATTCCTATATGTGTTCACGGTTCACAGTCCCAGCCTAGAGAGATGGCCCATTCAAAAGGCCCAATGGGCTTAACGACAACCCATCTGATTCAACAACGTAGCATCCTTGCAAGACGTGATATCGACGCGTTGTAGGGCCCTCTAATGTCTCGCTAGTAAAGTTGTTGTCCTTTTAACAGCTCACGACGTACGATCCGGGACGGAAAAACAGACCAAAAGAAGAAAAATAGCCCGAAACTAATGAAAATTTTTGAATTTGGGCTCCAAAAAGGGCATAGCGAGCAAGCTGGCTGCCCCCGTCGTAGAGCTCTCGGAGTGCTTTGCAACGATATGCTATACGCTGCATAACTACCTACGGATCAAGAGTTATTGCCACCGGAGCGACGGAGACCTGGTCACAAGTCCTACGCCCTCGGTTTGCGGGCCTAGCCTCCACGTGAAGCGAAGTTGTCTTGCCCAAGGTGCCACGGGATTCGATAATAGAAATGTGGTGGATAAATTATCTTGGCAACCCTAACCGGAGCAAGAAAAATTGAAAATGGGGGTGCAACACGAGGACTTCCTAAGGGGCCACCCATCCTTGTACTACTCTCGCCCAAGCATGCTTAACTTCGGAGTTCTGATGGGATCCGGAGCATTAGTGCTGGTATGATCACACCCGCCATGTTGAAGGCACAATTCCTTTATGTGGTAACAGTTCACAGTCCCAGCCTAGAGAGATGACCCATTCGAAAGGCCCAATGGGCTTAACGACAACCCATCTGCTTCAACAACGCAGCATCCTTGCAAGACGGGATATCGGCGAGGTGTAGGGCCCTTTATGTCGCACGAGTAAGGTTGATGTCCTTTTAACAGCTCACGACGTACGATCCGGGACGGAAAAAGAGAGCAAAAAAAGAAAAGTGGCCCAAAACTGATGAAAATGTTCGATTTTGGGCTCCAAAAATGGCACAGTGAGCAAGCTAGCTGTCCCCCTAATAGAGCTCTCGGAGAGCTTAGCAACGGTATACTGTACGCTGCGCAACTCCTTACGAATCAAAAGTTATGGGCACCAGAGCGACGGAGACCTGCTTACAAGCCCTACGCCCTTGGTTTGTGGGCCCACCGTCCATGTTCAGCCAAGTTTTCTTGCCCATGGTGTCGTGGGATTCGATAATAGAAATGTGGGGGATAAAGTATCTTGGCAACCCTAATCGAAGCAAAAAAAGTTGAAAAGGGGGTGCAACACGAGGACTTCCCAGGGGATTACCCATCCTAGAACTACTCTCGCCCAAGCACGCTTAACTTCGGAGTTCTGATGGGATCCGGTGCATTAGTGCTGGTATGATCACACCCATCATGTTGAGGGCACAATTCCTTTAAGTGTTAACGGTTCACAGTCCCAGCCTAGAGAGATGGCCCATTTTGAAGGCCCAATGAGCTTAACGACAACCCATATGCTTCAACAACGCAACATCCTCGCAAGACGTGATATCGATGCGTTGTAGGGCCCTCTAATGTCCCGCTAGTAAAGTTGTCATCCTTTTAACAGCTCATGACGTATGATCAGGGACGGAAAAACATAGCAAAAGAAGAAAATTGTCCCGAAACTGATGAAAATGTTCGAATTTGGGCTCCAAAAAGGGCATAGCGCGCAAGCTGGCTGCCCCCGTCATAGAGCTCTCGGAGAGCTTTGCAACGGTATGCTGTGCGCTACGTAACTACCTACGGATCAAAAGTTATGGGCACCAGAGCGACGGAGACCTGGTCACAAGTCCTACGCCCTCGGTTTGCAGACCTAGCCTCCACGTGAAGTGAAGTTGTTTTGCCCAAGGTGCTGCGAGATTCGATAATAGAAATGTGGTGTATAAATTATCTTGGCAACCCTAACCGGAGCAAAAAAAATTGAAAATGAGGGTGCAACACGAGGACTTCCCAGGGGGCCACCCATCCTAGTACTACTCTCGCCCAAGCATGCTTAACTTCGGAGTTCTGATGGCATCCGGAGCATTAGTGCTGGTATGATCGAACCCGCCATGTTGAGGGCACAATTCCTTTATGTGTTAAAGGTTCACAGTCCCAGCCTAGAGAGATGGCCCATTCAGAAGGCCCAATGGGCTTAACGACAACCCATCTACTTAAACAACGCAGCATCCTTACAAGACGTGATATCGACGTGTTGTAGAGCACTCTAATGTCCCGCGAGTAAGGTTGTCTTCCTTTTAACAGCTCACGACGTACGATCTGGGACGGAAAAGCATAGCAAAAGAAGAAAAGTGGCCCAAAAATGATGAAAACGTTCGATTTTGGGCTCAAAAAATGGCATAGCGAGCAAGATTGCTGCCCCCGTCGTAGAGCTCTTGTAGAGCTTTGCAATAGTATGCTGTGCGCCGCGTAACTCCTTACGGATCAAAAGTTATGGGCATCGGAGAGACGAAGACCTGGTCACAAGCACTACGCCCTCGGTTTGCTGGCCCAGCCTCCACGTGAATCGAACTTGTCTTGCCAAAGGTGCCGTGGTATTCGATAATAGAAATGTTGTGGATAAAGTATCTTGGCAACCCTAACCGAAGCAAAACAAATTGAAAAATGGGGTGCAACACGAGAACTTCCCAAGGGTCACCCTTCCTAGCACTACTCTTGCCCAAGCACTCTTAACTTCGGAGTTCTGATGGGATTCGGTGCATTAGTGCTGGTATGATCGCACCCGTCATGTTGAGGGCACAATTCCTTTATGTGTTAACGGTTCACAGTCCCAGCCTAGAGAGATGGCCCATTCAAAAGGCCCAATGGTCTTAACGACAACCCATCCACTTCAACAACGCAGCATCCTCGCTAGACGTGATATCGACGCATTGTAGGCCCCTCTAATGTCCCGCGAGTAAGGTTGTCGTCCTTTTAACAGCTCACAACGTACGATCCGAGATGAAAAAATAGTGGAAAAGAAGAAAAGTGGCCCGAAACTGATGAAAACGTTCGATTTTGGGCTCCAAAAAGGGCACATCAAGCAAGCTAGCTACCCTCGTCGTTGAGCTCTCGGAGAGCTTCGAAACGGTATGCTTTGCACCGCGTAACTCCTTACGGATCAAAAGTTATGGGCACCGGAGCGACGGATACCTGGTCACAAGCCCTTTGCCTCGGTTTGCGGGACCAGCCTCCACGTGAAGCGAAGTTGTCTTGCCCATGGTGTCGTGGGATTCGGTAATAGAAATGTGGTGGATAAAGTATCTTGGCAACTCTAACCGGAGCAAAAATAATTGAAAAAGGGGGTGCAACACGAGGACTTCCGTGGGGGTCACCCATCCTAGTACAACTCTCGCCCAAGCACGCTTAACTTCATAGTTCTGATGGGATCTGGTGCATTAGTGCTGGTATGATCACACCCGTCATGTTGAGGGCACAATTCCTTTATGTGTTAACGGTTCACATTCCCAGCCTAGAGAGATGGCCCTTTCAGAAGGCCCAATGGGCTTAACGACAACCCATCAGCTTCAACAACGCTGCATCCTCCCAAGACGTGATCTTGACGCGTTGTAGGGCCCTCTATTGTCCCGTGAGTAAGGTTGTCGTCCTTTTAACAACTCACAACGCACGATCTGGGATGGAAAAATAGAGCCAAAGAAGAAAAGTGGCCCGAAACTGATGAAAATGTTCGAATTTGGGCTCCAAAAAGGGCACAGTGAGCAAGCTGGCTACCCTTATCGTAGAGCTCTCGGAGAGCTTTGCAACGGTATGTTGTGCGCTGTGTAACTCCCTACGGATCAAAAGTTATGGGTACCGGAGCGACGGAGACTTGGTCACAAGACCTACGACCTCGGTTTGCGGGCCTAGCCTCCGCATGAAATGAAGTTGTCTTGCCCAAGGTGCCGTGGGATTCGATAGTAGAGATGTGGTGGATAAATTATCTTGGCAACCCTAACCAGAGTAAAAAAAGTCTAAAAGGGGGGTACAACACGAGGACTTCCCAGGGGGTCACCCATCCTAGTACTACTTCAGCCCAAGCATGCTTAACTTCGGAGTTCTGATCGGATCTGTTGCATTAGTCCTGGTATGATCGCACCTGTCATGTTGGGGGAAAAATTCCTTTATGTGTTAACGGTTCACAGTCCCAGCCTAGAGAGATGGCCCATTCAAAAGGCCCAATGGGTTTTACGACAACCCATCTGCTTCAACAACGCAGCATCCTCGCAAGACGTGATATCGACGCATTGTAGGGCCTCTAATGTCCCGATAGTGAGGTTGTCTTATTTTTAACAGCTCACGACATACGATCCACGACGAAAAAACATAGCAAAAGAAGAAAAGTGGCCCGAAACTAATGAAAACGTTCAATTTTGGGCTCCAAAAAGGGCACAGCGAGCAAGATAGCTGCCCCCGTCGTAGAGCTCTCAGAGAGCTTTGCAACGGTACACTATGCACCACGTAACTCCTTATGGATCAAAAGTTATGGGCACAAAGCGACGGAGATCTGGTCACAAGCCCTACGCCCTCGGTTTGCTGGCCCAGCCTCCACGTGAAGCGAAGTTCTCTTTCCCAAGGTGCCGTGGGATTTGATAATAGAAATGTGGTGGATAAAGTATCTTGGCAACCCTAACCGGGGCAAAAAAAAATTGAAAAAGGGAGTGCAACACGAGAACATCCCAGGGGGTCACTTAACTTAGTACCACTTTCGCCGAAGCACGCTTAACTTCGGAGTTATGATGGGATCTGGTGCGTTAGTTCTGGTATGATCGCACCCGTCTTGTTGAGGGCACAATTCCTTTATGTGTTAACGGTTCACAATCCCAGCTTAGAAAGGTGGCCCATTCGAAAGGCCCAATGGGCTTAACGCCAACGCATTCCCTTCAACAACGCAGCATCCTCGCAAGACGTGATATTGACGAGTTGTAGAGCCCTTTAATGTCCTGTGAGTAAGGTTGACGTCCTTTTAACACCTTATGTCGTACGATCCGGGACGGAAAAACAGAGCAAATAAAGAAATGTGGCCCGAAACTGATGAAAATGTTCGAATTTGGGCTCCAAAAAGGGCAGAGTGAGCAAGCTGTCTACCCTCGTCGTAGAGCTCTCGGAGAGCTTTCCAACGGTAGGCTGTGCACCGCGTAACTCCCTACAGATCAAAACTTATGGGCACCGGAGCGACGGAGACTTGGTCACAAGCCCTACTCCCTCGGTTTGCGGGCCTAGCCTCCGCGTGAAGTGAAGTTGTCTTGCCCAAGGTGCCGTGGGATTCGATAGTATAAATGCGGTGGGTAAATTATCTTGGAAACCC
This sequence comes from Ehretia macrophylla, assembly GCA_037974665.1. Lineage (NCBI taxonomy): Eukaryota > Viridiplantae > Streptophyta > Magnoliopsida > Boraginales > Ehretiaceae > Ehretia > Ehretia macrophylla. The sequence goes on along the minus strand of CM075771.1, from coordinate 15,097,691 downwards.
TAACCAGAACAAAAAAAGTTTAAAAGGGGGGTACAACACGAGGACTTCCCAGGGGGTCACCCATCCTAGTACTACTCTAGCCCAAGCACGCTTAACTTCGGAGTTCTGATCGGATCTGTTGCATTAGTGCTGGTATGATCGCACCTGTCATGTTGAGGGAAAAATTCCGTTATGTATTAACGGTTCACAGTCCCAGCCTAGAGAGATGGCCCATTCAGAATGCCCAATGGGTTTTACGACAACCCATCTGCTTTAACAACGCAGCATCCTCGTAAGACGTGATATCGACGCATTGTAGGGCCTCTAATGTCCCGCGAGTAAGGTTGTCTTCTTTTTAACAGCTCACGACATACGATCCGGGATGAAAAAACATAGCAAAAGAAGAAAAGTGGCCCGAAACTAATCAAAACGTTCAATTTTGGGCTCCAAAAAGGGCACAACGAGCAAGATAGCTGCCCCCGTCGTAGAGCTCTCAGAGAGCTTTGCAACGGTACACTATGCACCGCATAACTCCTTATGGATCAAAAGTTATGGGCTCAAAGCGACGGAGACCTGGTCACAAGCCCTACGCCCTCGGTTTGCTGGCCCAGCCTCCACGTGAAGCGAAGTTGTCTTGCCCAAGGTGCCGTGGGATTTGATAATAGAAATGTGGTGGATAAAGTATCTTGGCAACCCTAACCGGGGCAAAAAAAAATTGAAAAAGGGAGTGCAACACGAGAACATCCCAGGGGGTCAACCAACTTAGTACCACTCTCGCCGAAGCACGCTTAACTTCGGAGTTCTGATGGGATCCGGTGCATTAGTTCTGGTATGATCGCACCCGTCATGTTGAGGGAAAAATTCCTTTATGTGTTAACGGTTCACAATCCCAGCCTAGAAAGATGGCCCATTCGAAAGGCCCAATGGGCTTAACGACAACGCAATCGCTTCAACAACGCAGCATCCTCGCAAGACGTGAGATGGACGAGTTGTAGGGCCCTTTAATGTCCCGTGGGTAAGGTTGACGTCCTTTTAATAGCTTATGTCGTACGATTCGGGACGAAAAAATAGAACAAATAAAGAAAAGTGGTCCGAAACTGATGAAAACGTTCGATTTTGGGCTCCAAAAAGGGCATAACAAGCTAGCTAGCTGTCCCCGTCGTAGAGATCTCGGACTGCTTTGTAATGGTATGCTATACGCCGCGTAACTCTTTACGGATCAAAATGTTATGGGCACCAGAGCGACGGAGACCTGGTCCCAAGCCCTACGCCCTCAGTTTGAGGGCCTAGCCTCTATGTGAAGCGAAGTTTTCTTGCCCAAGGTGTTGTGGGATTCGGTAATAGAAATGTGATGGATAAAGTATCTTGGCAACCCTAACCGGGGCAAAAAAAAATTGAAAAGGGGAGTGCAACACGAGAACTTCCCAAAGGGTTACCCATCCTAGTACCACTCTCGCCAGAGCAAGCTTAACTTCGGAGTTCTGATGGGATCCGGTGCATTAGTGCTGGTATGATCGCACCCGTCATGTTGAGGGCATAATTCCTTTATGTGTTAACGGTTCACAATCCCAGCATAGAGGGATGGCCCATTCTGAAGGCGCAATATGCTTAACGACAACCCATCTACTTCAACAATGCAACATCCTCACAAGACGTGATATCGACGCGTTGTAGGGCCCTCTAATGTCTTGCTAGTGAAGTTGTCGTCCTTTTAACAGCTCACGACGTACGATCCGGGATGAAAAAACAGAGCAAAAGAAGAAAAGTGGCCCGAAACTAATGAAAATGTTCGAATTTGGGCTCCAAAAAGGGCACAGCGAGCAAGATAAATGCCTATGTCGTTGAGCTCTTGGAGAGCTTTGCAACGGTATGCTGTGCGCCACGTAACTCCTTATGGATCAAAAGTTATGGGCACCGGAGTGACGGAGACCTGGTCACAAGCACTACGCCCTCGGTTTGCTGGCCCAGCCTCCACGTGAATCGAAGTTGTCTTGCCAAAGGTGCCGTTGGATTCGATAATAGAAATGTGGTGGATAAAGTATCTTGGCAACCCTAACCGGAGCAAAACAAATTGAAAAAGGAGGTGCAACACGAGGACTTCCTAGGGGGTCACCCTTCCTAGTACTACTCTCGCCAAAGCACTCTTAACTTCGGAGTTCTGATGGGATTCGGTGCATTAGTGCTGGTATGATCGCACCCGTCATGTTGAGGGCACAATTCCTTTATGTGTTAACGGTTCACAGTCCCAGCCTAGAGAGATGGCCCAATCAAAAGGCCAAATGGTCTTAACGACAACCCATCCATTTCAACAACGCAGCATCCTCGCATGACGTGATATCAACGCATTATAGGGCCCTCTAATGTCCGGCGAGTAAGGTTGTCATCCTTTTAACAGCTCACGACGTACGATCCGGGATGAAAAAACAGAGAAAAAGAAGAAAAGTTGCCCGAAACTGATGAAAACGTTCGATTTTGGGCTCCAAAAAGGGCACATCAAGCAAGCTAGCTGCCCCCATCGTCGAGCTCTCGGAGTGCTTCGCAACGGTATGCTGTGTACCGTGTAACTCCTTACTGATCAAAAGTTATGGGCACCGGAGTGACGGAGACCTGGTCACAAGCCCTACGCCCTCAGTTTGCGGGACAAGCCTCCACGTGAAGCGAAGTTTTCTTGCCCAAGGTTCCGTTGGATATGGTAATAGAATTGTGGTGGATAAAGTATCTTGGCAACCCTAACCGGAGCAAAAAAATTGAAAAAGGGGGTGCAACACGAGGACTTCCCTTGGGGTCACCCATCCTAGTACTACTCTCACCCAAGCACGCTTAACTTCGGAGCTCTGATGGGATCTGGTGCATTATTGCTGGTATGATCGCACCCGTCAAGTTGAGGACAAAATTCCTTTATGTGTTAACGGTTCACAGTCCCAGCGTAGAGAGTTGGCCCTTTCAGAAGGACCAATGGGCTTAACGACAACCCATCCGCTTTAACAATGCAGCATCCTCACAAGATGTGATATCGATGCATTGTAGGGCCATCTAATGTCCCGCGAGTAAGGTTGTTGTCCTTTTAACAACTCACGACGTACGATCCGAGATGAAAAAACAGAGGAAAAGAAGAAAAGTGGCTCGAAACTAATGAAAACGTTCAATTTTGGGCTCCAAAAAGGGCACAGTGAGCAAGATAGCTGCCCCCGTCGTAGAGCTCTCAGAGAGCTTTGCAACGGTACACTATGCGCCGTGTAATTCCTTACGGATCAAAAGTTATGGGCACAAAGCGACGGAGACCTGGTCACAAGCCCTACGCCCTCGGTTTGCTGGCCCAGCCTCTACGTGAAGCGAAGTTGTCTTGTCCAATGTTCCATGGGATTCGATAATAGAAATGTGGTGGATAAAGTATCTTGGGAACCCAAATCGGGGCAAAAAAAAATTGAAAAGGGGAGTGCAACACGAGAACATCCAAGGGGGTCACCCAACTTAGTACCACTCTCGCCGAAGCACGCTTAACTTCGGAGTTCTGATGGGATCCGGTGCATTAGTTCTGGTATGATCACACACGTCATGTTGAGGGCACAATTCCTTTATGTGTTAACGGTTCACAATCCAAGCCTAGAGAGATGGCCCATTCGAAAGGCCCAATGGGCTTAACGACAACGCATCCGCTTCAAAAACGCAGCATCCTCGCAAAACGTGATATCGACGAGTTGTAGGGCCCTTTAATGTCCCGTGAGTAAGGTTGACGTCCTTTTAACAGCTTATGTCGTACGATCCGGGACGGAAAAACAGAGCAAATAAAGAAAAGTGGCTCGAAACTGATGAAAACATTCGATTTTGGGCTCCAAAAAAGGCACAGCAAGCTAGCTAGTTATCCCCGTCGTAAAGCTCTCGGACAGCTTTGTAACGGTATGTTGTACGCCGCGCAACTCCTTACGGATCAAAAGTTATAGGCACCGGAGCGACGGAGACCTGGTCACAGGCCATACGCCCTCGGTTTACGGGACTAGCCTCCATGTGAAGCGAAGTTGTCTTGCCCAAGGTGCCGTGGGATTCGATAATAGAAATATGGTGGATAAAGTATCTTGTCAACCCTAACCGGGGCAAAAACAAATCGAAACGAGGAGTGCAACACGAGAACTTCCCAGAGGGTTACCCATCCTAGTACCACTCTCGCCAAAGCACACTTAACTTCGGAGTTCTGATGGGATCCGGTGCATTAGTGCTGGTATGATCGCACCCGTCATGTTGAGGGCACAATTCCTTTATGTGTTAACGGTTCACAATCCCAGCCTAGAGAGATGGCCCATTCTGAAGGCCCAATGTGCTTAACGACAACCCATCTACTTCAACAATGCAGCATCCTCACAAGACGTGATATCGACGCATTGGAGGGCCCTCTAATGTCTCGCTAGTGAAGTTATCGTCCTTTTAACAGCTCACGACGTACGATCCAGGATGAAAAAATAGAGCAAAAGAAGAAAAGTGGCCCGAAACTAATGAAAATGTTCGAATTTGGGCTCCAAAAAGGGCACATCGAGCAAGATAGATGCCGCCGTCGTTGAGCCCTTGGAGAGCTTTGCAATAGTAAGCTGTGCGCCACGTAACTCCTTACGGATCAAAAGTTATGGACACCGGAGTGACGGAGACCTGGTCACAAGCACTACGCCCTCGGTTTGCTGGCCCAGCCTCCACGTGAATCGAAGTTGTCTTGCCAAAGGTGCCGTTGTATTCGATAATAGAAATGTGGTGGATAAAGTATCTTGGCCACCCTAACCAGAGCAAAACAAATTGAAAAAGGAGGTGCAACACGAGGACTTCCCAAGGGGTCACCCTTCCTAGTACTACTCTCGCCAAAGCACTCTTAACTTCGGAGTTCTTATGGGATTCGGTGCATTAGTGCTGGTATGATCGCACCCGTCATGTTGAGGGCACAATTCCTTTATGTGTTAACGGTTCACAGTCCTAGCCTAGAGAGATGGCCCAATCAAAAGGCCCAATGGTCTTAACGACAACCCATCCACTTCAACAACACAACATCCTTGCATGACGTGATATCAACGCATTATAGGGCCCTCTGATGTACCGCGAGTTAGGTTTTCGTCCTTTTAATAGCTCACGACGTACGATCCGGGATGAAAAAACAGAGCAAAAGAAGAAAAGTGGCCCGAAACTGATGAAAACGTTCAATTTTATGCTCCAAAAAGGGCACATCAAGCAAGCTAGCTGCCCCCATCGTCGAGCTCTCGGAGTGCTTCGCAACGGTATGCTGTGTACCGCGTAACTCCTTACGGATCAAAAGTTATGGGCACCGGAGCGACGGAGACCTGGTCACAAGCCATACGCCCTCGGTTTGCGGGACAAGCCTCTACGTGAAGCGAAGTTGTCTTGCCCAAGGTTCCGTGGGATATGGTAATAGAAATGTGGTGGATAAAGTATCTTGGCAACCCTATCCGAAGCAAAAAAAAATGAAAAAGGGGCGTGCAACACGAGGACTTCCCTTGGGGTCACCCATCCTAGTACTACTCTCGCCCAAGCACGCTTAACTTCGGAGCTCTGATGGGATCTGGTGCATTATTGCTGGTATGATCGCACCTGTCATGTTGAGGACACAATTCCTTTATGTGTTAACGGTTCACAGTCCCAGCGTAGAGAGATGGCCCTTTAAGATGGACCAATGGGCTTAACGACAACCCATCTGCTTTAACAACGCAGCATCCTCGCAAGACGTGATATCGATGCGTTGTAGGGCCCTCTAATGTCCCACAAGTAAGGTTGTTTTCCTTTTAACAACTCACGACGTACGATCCGAGACGAAAAAACAGAGCAAAAGAAGAAAAGTGGCCCGAAACTGATGAAAATGTTCAAATTTGGGCTCCAAAAATGGCACAGCGAGCAAGCTGGTTGCCCACGTCGAAGAGCTCTCGGAGAGCTTTGCAACGGTATGTTGTGCGCTGCGTAACTCCCTACGGATCAACACTTATGGGCACCGGAGCGACAGAGACTGGGTCACAAGCCCTACGCCCTCAGTTTGCGGGCCTAGACTCCGCGTGAAGCGAAGTTTTCTTGCCCAAGGTGACGTGGGATTCAATAATAGAAATGTGGTGGATAAATTATCTTGGCAACCCTAACCGGAGCAAAAAAAATTGAAAAGGGGGTTGCAACACGAGGACTTCCAAGGGGGCCACCCATCTTAGTACTTCTCTCGCCCAAGCACGCTTAACTTCGGAGTTCTAATGGGATCCGGTGCATTAGTGCTGGTATGACCGCACCCGTCATGTTGAGGGCACAATTCCTTTATGTGTTAACAGTTCACAGTCCCAGCCTAGAGAGATGGCCTATTCAGAAGGCCCAATAAGCTTAACGACAACCCATCTGCTTCAACAACGCAGCATCCTCGCAAGATGTGATATCGACGCGTTGTAGGGCCCTCTAATGTCCTGTGAGTTAGGTTGTCGTCCTTTTAACAACTCATGACTTATGATCCAGGACAAAAAAAGAGCACAAAAGAAGAAAAGTTGCCCGAAATTGATGAAAACATTCAATTTTGGGCTCCAAAAAGGACACAGTGAGCAAGCTAGCTGCCCCTGTCATAGATCTCACGGTGAGCTTTGCAACGGTATGCTGTGCATCGCGTAACTCCTTACGGATCAAAAGTTATGGGCACCGGAGGAACAGAGACCTGGTCACAAGCCCTATGCCCTCGGTTTGCAGGCCCAACCTCTATTTGAAGTGAAGTTGTCTTCCCCAGGGTGCGGTGGGATTCGATAATAGAAATGTGGTGGATAAATTATCTAGGCAACCCTATCCAGAGCAAAAAAAATTTAAAAGGGGGGGGCAACACGAGGACTTCCCAGGGGGTCAACCATCCTAGTACTACTCTCGCCCAAGCATGCATAACTTCGGAGTTCTGATCGGGTCCAGAGCATTAGTGCTGGTATGATCGCACCCGTCATGTTGAGGGAACAATTCCTTTACGTGTTAATGGTTCACAGACCGAGCCTAGAGAGGTGGCCCATTCAGAAGGCCCAATGGGCTTACCGATAACCCATTCGCTTCAACAACCCAGCATCCTCGCAAGACGTGATATCAACACGAGGACTTCCCGGAGGTCACCTATCCTAGTACTACTCTCGCCCAAGCACGCTTAACTTCGGAGTTCTGATGGGATCCGGTGCATTAGTGCTGGTACTATCGCACCTGTCATGTTGAGGGCACAATTGCTTTATATGTTAATGGTTCACTGTCCCAGCCTAGAGAAATAGCCCATTCAAAAGGCCTAATGGGCTTAACGGCAACCCATCTGCTTCAACAACGCAGCATCCTCGCAAGACGTGATATCGACGCATTGTAGGGCCCTCAAATGTCCCGCGAGTAGGGTTGTCGGCCTTTTAACAGCTCACGACATACGATCCGGGATGAGAAAAAAGAGCAAAAGAAGAAAAATGGCCCGAAACTGGTGAAAACCTTCGATTTTGGGCTCCAAAAATGGGCACAGCGTGCAAGCTGGCTGCCCCAGTCGTAGAGCTCCCGGAGAGCTTTGCAACGGTATGTTGTGCGTCACGTAACTCCTTACGGATCAAAAGTTATGGGCATCGGAACGACGGAGACCTGGTCACAAGCACTACGCCCTCGGTTTGCTTGCCCTGCCTCAACGTGAAGCGAAGTTGTCTTGCCTAGGGTGTCGTGGGATTCGATAATAGAAATGTGGTGGATGAATTTTCTTGAAAACCCTAACCGAAGCAAAAAAAATTGAAAAGGGGGGAGCAACACGAGGACTTCCCAAGGGGTCACCCATCCTAGTACTACTCTCGCGCAAGCACGCTTAACTTCGGAGTTCTGATGGGATCCAGAGCATTAGTGCTGGTATGATCACACCCGTCATGTTGACGGCACAATTCTTTTATGTGTTAACGGTTCACAGTCCCAGCCAAGAGAGATGGCCCATTCAGAAGGCCTAATGGGCTTAACGACAACCCATCCGCTTCAACAACGTAGCATCCTAGTAAGATGTGATATCGACGTGTTGTAGGTCCCTCTAATGTCCAGCGAGTAAGGTTGTAGTCCTTTTAACGGCACACGATGTACGATCCGGGATGGAAAAATAGAGTCAAAGAAGAAAAGTGGCCCGAAACTGGTGAAAATGTTTGATTTTGGGCACCAAAAATGGGCACAGCGAGCAAGCTGGATGCCCTCGTCTTAGAGCAATCGGAGAGCTTTGCAACGGTATGCTGTGCGCCGCGTAACTCCTTACAAATCAATAGTTATGGGCACCAGAACGACGGAGACCTGGTCACAAGCACTACGCCCTCGGTTTGCTGGCCCAGCCTCCACGTGAAGCGAAGTTGTCTTGCCCAGGGTACCATGGGATTCGATAATAGAAATGTGGTGGATAAATTATCTTGGCAACCATAACCGGAGCAAAAAAAATTGAAAAGGGGGGTGCAACACGAGGACTTCCCGGAGGTCACCTATCCTAGGACTACTCTCGCCTAAGCATGCTTAACTTCGGAGTTTTGATGGGTTCCGGGGCATTAGTACTGGTACTATCGCACCATCATGTTGAGGGCACAATTCCTTTATATGTTAACGGTTCACTGTCCCAGCCTAGAGAGATAGCCCATGCAAAAGGCCCAATGGGCTTAACGGCAACCCATCCGCTTCAACAACGCCGCAACCTCGCAAGACGTGATATCTATGCATTGTAGGGCCCTCTAATGGCCCGTGAGTAAGCCTGTCATCCTTTTAACAGCTCACGACGTACGATCCGGGACGGAAAAATAGAGCAAAAGAAGAAAAGTAGCCCGAAACTGATGAAAATGTTCGAATTTTGGCTCCAAAAATGGGCAAAGCAAACAAGCTGGCTGCCTCCGTCGTAGAGCTCTCGGAGAGCTTTGCAACAGTATGCTATGCACCGCGTAACTCCTTACAGATCAAAAGTTATGGGCACCGGAGCGACAGAGACTTGGTCACAAGCACTACGCCCTCGGTTTGCTGGCCCATCCTCCACGTGAAGCGAAGTTGTCTTGCCCAGGTTGCCATGGGATTCGATAATAGAAATCTGGTGGATAAAGTATCTTGGCAACCCTAACCGGAGAAAAAAAAATTGAAAAGTGGGGTGCAACACGAGGACTTCCCAAGGGGTCACCCATCCTAGTACTACTCTCGCTCAAGCACACTTAACTTCGGAGTTCTGATGGGATTCGGTGCATTAGTGCTGGTATGATCGCACCCGTCATGTTGAGGGCACAATTCCTTTATGTGTTAACGGTTCACAGTCCCGGCCTAAAGAGATGGCCTATTCAAAAGTCCCAATGGGCTTAACGACAACCCATCTGCTTGAACAACGCAGCAACCTCAAAAGACGTGATATTGATGCGTTGTAGGGCCCTCTAATGTCCCACGAGTAGGGTTGTCGTCCTTTTCACAACTCACGACGTACGATCCGGGACGGAAAAATAGAGCAAAAGAAGAAAAGTGGCCCGAAATAGGTTAAAACGTTCGATTTTAGTCAACAAAAAGGGCACAGCGAGCAAGCTGGTTGCCCCCGTCGTAGAACTCTCGGAGAGCTTTGCAACGGTATGCTGTGCGCTGCGTAACTCCTTACGAATCAAAAGTTATGGGCACCGAAGTGATGGAGACTTGGTCACAAGCACTACGCCCTCGGTTTGCTAGCCCAGCCTCCACGTGAACTTAACTTGTCTTGCCCAGGGTGCCGTGGGATTTGATAATAAAAATGTGGTGGATAAAGTATCTTGGCAACCCTAACCGGAGCAAAAAAATTGAAAAAGGGTGTGCAACACGAGGACTTCCCAGGGGGTTACCCATCCTAGTACTACTCTCGCGCAAGCTCGCTTAACTTCGGAGTTCTGATGGGATTCGGTGCATTAGTGCTGGTATGATCGCACCCGTCATGTTGAGGGCACAATTCCTTTATGTGTTAACGGTTCACAGTCACAGCCTAGAGAGATGGTCTATTTAGAAGGCCCAATGGGCTTAACGACAACCCATCCTCTTCAACAACGTAGCATCCTCACAAGACGCGATATCAATGCGTTGTGGGGACCTCTAACGTCACGCGAGTAAGGTTGTCATCCTTTTAACAGCTCACGACGTACGTTCCGGGACGAAAAAACAGAGCAAAAGAAGAAAAGTGGTCTGAAACTGATGAAAACGTTCGAATTTGGGCTCCAAAAAGGGTGCAGCAAGCAAGTTAGTTGCCCCCGTCGTAGAGCTCTCGGAGAGCTTTGCAACGGTATGCTGTGCGCCGCGTAACTCCTTACGGATCAAAAGTTATGGGCACCAGAGCGACGAAGATCTGGTCACAAGCCCTACGCTCTTAGTTTGCGGGCCCAGCCTCCACGTGAAGCGATGTTGTCTTGCCCAGGGTGTCGTGGGATTCGATAATAGAAATGTGGCAGATAAATTATCTTGGCAACCATAACCGGAGCAAAAAAAATTGAAAAGGGGGTTGCAACACGAGGAGTTCCCAAGGGGTCACCTATCCTAGTACTACTCTCGCCCAAGCACGCTTAACTTCAGAGTTCTGATGGGATCCAGTGCATTAGTGCTGGTATGATCGTACCCGTCATGTTGAGGGCACAATTCCTTTATGTGTTAACGGTTCACAGTCCCAGCCTAGAGAGATGGCCCATTCAGAAGGCCCTATGGGCTTAACGACAACCCATCCTCTTCAACAACGCAGCATCCTTGCAAGACGTGATATCGACGCATTGTAGGGCCCTCTAATGTCCAGCGAGTAAGGTTGTCGTCCTTTTAACAGCTCACAACGTACGATCCGGGACAGAAAAACATAGCAAAAGAATAAAAGTGGCCCGAAACTAATGAAAACGTTCGAATTCGGGCTCCAAAAAGGGCACAACAAGCGAGCTGGCTGCCCCGTACAGCTCTCGGAGAGCTTTGCAACGGTATGTTGTGTGCCGCGTAACTCCTTACAGATAAAAAGTTATGGGCACCGAAGCGACGGAGACCTGGTCACAAGCCCTACGCCCTCAGTTTACGGTCCCAGCCACCACGTGAAGCAAAGTTGCCTTGCCCAGGGTGCCGTGGGATTCGATAATAAAAATGTGGTGGATAAATTATCTTGGCAACCTTAAACGGTGCAAAAAAATATTGAAAAGGTGGGTGCAACACGAGGACTTCCCAAGGTGTCACCCATCCTAGTACTACTCTCGCCCAAGCACGCTTTACTTCGGAGTTCTGATGGGATCCGGTGTATTAGTGCTGGTATGATCGAACCAATCATGTTGAGGGCACAATTCCTTTATGTGTTAACGGTTCACAGTCCCAGCCTAGAGAGATGGCCCATTCAGAAGGTGCAATGGGCTTAACGACAACCCATCTGCTTCAACAACGCAGCATCCTCGTAAGACGTGATTTCGACGCATTGTAGTGCCTTCTAATGTCCCGCGAGTTAGGTTGTCGTCCATTTAACAGCTCACGACGTACGATCCGGGATGGAAAAATTGAGCAAAAAAAGAAAAGTCGACCGAAATTGGTGAAAATGTTCGATTTTGGGCTCCAAAAATGGATATGGCTAGCAAGTTGATAGCCACCATCGTAGATCTCTCAAAGTGCTTTACAACGGTATGCTGTGCGCCGTGTAACTCCTTACGGAACAAAAGTTATGGGCACCAGAGTGACGGAGACCTGGTCACAAGACCTACGCCCTCGGTTTGCGGGCCCAGCCTCCACGTGAAGCGAAGTTGTCTTGCCCAGGGTGCCATGGGATTCGATAATAGAAATGTGGTGGGTAATTTATCTTGGCAACCCTAACCGGAGCAAAAAAAATTGAAAAGGTGGTGCAACGCGAGGACTTCCGAGGGGGTCACCCATCGTAGTACAACTCTCGCCCAAGCACGCTGAACTTCAGAGTTCTGATGGGATCCGATGTATTAGTGCTGGTATGATCGCACCCGTCATGTTGAGGGCACAATTCCTTTATGTGTTAACGGTTCACAGTCCCAGCCTAGAGAGATGGCTCATTCAGAAGGCCTAATGGGCTTCACGATAACCCACCTGCTTCAATAACGTAGCATCCTCACAAGACGTGATATCGACGTGTTGTAGGGCCCTCTAATGTCCCGCGAGTAAGGTTTTCGTCCTTTTAACAACTCACGACGTACGATCCGGGATGAAAAAACATATCAAAAGAAGAAAAGTGGCCCAAAACTGATGAAAACGTTCGAATTTGGGCTCCAAAAATGGACACAGCGAGCAAGCTGGCTGCCCCCGTCGTAGAGCTCTCGGAGAACTTTGCAACGGTATGCTGTGCACCGCGTAACTCCTTACGGATCAATGGTTATGGGCCCCAGAGCAGCGGAGACCTGGTCACAAGCACTACACTCTCGGTTTGCGAGCCCAGCCTCCACGTGAAGCAAAGTTGTCTTGCCCAGGGTGCCGTGGGATTCGATAATAGAAATGTGGTGGATAAATTATCTTGGCAACCGTAACCGGAGCAAAAAAATTTGGAAAGGGGGGTGCAACACGAGGATTTCCTTGGGGGTCACCCATCCTAGTACTACTCTCGTCCAAGCACGCTTAACTTTGGAGTTCTGATTGGATCCGGTGTATTAGTACTAGTATCATCACACCCGTCATGTTGAGGGAACAATTCCTTTACGTGCTAACGGTTCACAGTCCTAGCCTAGAGAGATGGCCCATTCAGAAGGCCCAATGGGCTTAACGATAACACAACCATTTCAACAACGCAGTATCCTCGCAAGACGTGGTATCGACGCGTTGTAGGGCCCTCTAATGTCCCACGAGCAAGGTTGTCGTCCTTTTAACAGCTCACGACGTACGATCCGGTACAGAAAAATAGAGCAAAAGAAGAAAAGTGGCCCGAAACTGTTGAAAATGTTCGAATTTGGGCTCCAAAATGGGAAAAACAAGCAAGCTGGCTGCCCCCGTCGTATAGCTCTCGGAAAGCTTTGCAACGGTATGCTGTGTGCCGCGTAACTCCTTACGGATCAAAAGTTATGTGTACCGGAGCGACGGAGACTTTGCGGGCCCAGCCTCCACGTGAAGTGAAGTTGTCTTGCCCAGGGTGCCGTGGGATTCGATAATTGAAATGTGGTGGATAAATTATCTTGGTGACCATAACCGGAGCAAAAAAAATTGAAAAGGGGGTGCAACACGAGGATTTCCTTGGGGGTCACCCGTCCTAGTACTACTCTCGCCCAAGCACGCTTAACTTCGGAGTTCTGATTGGATCCGGTGTATTAGTACAGGTATGATCGCACCCGTCATTTTGAGGGCACAATTCCTTTATGTGTTAACGGTTCACAGTCCCAGCCTGGAGAGATGGCCCATTTAGAAGGCCCAATGGGCTTAACGACAACCCATCCGTTTCAACAATGCTGTATCCTCGCAAGACGTGATATCAACGCATTGTAGGGCTCTATAATGTAATGCGAGTATGGTTGTCGTCCTTTTAACAGCTCACGACGTACGATCCAGGACGAAAAAATAGAGAAAAATAAGAAATGGGCCCGAAACTGATGAAATCGTTGGATTTTGGGCTCCAAAAATGGGCATAGTGAGCAAGCTGGCTGCCCCTGTCGTAGAGCTCTCAGAGAGCTTTGTAACGGTTTGCTGTGCCCCGCGTAACGCCTTACAGATCAAAAGTTATGGGCACCGAAGCGACGGAGACCTGGTCACAATCCCTACGCCGTCGGTTTGCGGGCCCTGCCTCCACGTCAAGAGAAGTTGTCTTGCCCAAGGTACCGTGGGATTCGGTAATAGAAATGTGGTGGATAAAGTATCTTGGCAACCCTAATCGGTGCAAAAAAAATTGAAAAGGGGGTGCAACACGAGGACTTCCTAGGGGGTCACCCATTCTAGTACTACTCTTGCCCAAACACGCTTAACTTCGGAGTTCTGATGGGATGCGGTGCATTAGTGCTGGTATGATCGCACCCGTCATGTTGAGGGCACAATTCCTTTATGTGTTAACGATTCACCGTCCCAGCCTAGAGAGATGGCCCATTCAAAAGGCTCAATGGGCTTAACGACAACCCATCTACTTCAACAACGCAGCATCCTCGCAAGACGTGATATCAACACGTTGTAGGGCCCTCTAATGTCCCGCGAGTAAGGTTGTCGTCCTTTTAATAGCTCACGACGTACGATTCGGGACGGAAAAATAGAGCAAAAGAAGAAAAGTCGCCCAATACAGATGAAAACATTCGAATTTGGGGAGTAAAAAGGGCACAGCGAGTAAGCTAGCTGCCCACATCGTAGAGCTCTCGGAGAGCTTTGCAACGGTATGCTGTGTACCACGTAACTCCTTACGGATCAAAAGTTATGGGCACCGGAGTGACGGAGACCTGGTTACAAGCCCTACGCCCTTGGTTTGCTGGCCCAGCCTCCACGTGAAGCGAAGTTGTCTTGCCTAAGGTGCCGTGGGATTCGATAATAGAAATGTGGTGGATAAAGTATCTTGGCAACCCTAACCGGAGCAAAAAAAATTGAAAAGGGGGGTGCAACACGAGGCTTTCCCAGGGGGTCACCCATCCTAGTACTACTCTCGCCCAAGCACTATTAACTTCGGAGTTCTGATGGGATCTGGTGCATTAGTGCTGGTATGATCACACCCGTCATGTTGAGGGCACAATTCCTTTATGTGTTAACGGTTCACAGTCCCAGCCTAGAGAGATGGCCCATTCTGAAGGCCTAATGGGCTTAACGACAACCCATACGCTTCAAAAATGTAGCATCCTCGCAAGACGTGATATCGACGCGTTGTAGGGCCCTCTAATGTCCCGCGACTAAGGTTGTCATCCTTTTAACAGCTCACGACGTACGATCCGGGACGAAAAAACAGAGCAAAAGAAGAAAAGTGGCCTGAAACTGATGAAAACGTTCGATTTTGTGCTCCAAAAAGGGCACAGCGAGCAAGCTAGCTGCCCTCGTTGTAGAGCCCTCGGAGAGCTTTGCAACAGTATGATGTGCGCCACGTAACTCCTTACAGATTAAAAGTTATGGGCACCGGAGCGACGGAGACCTGGTCACAAGCCCTATGCTCTCGGTTTGCGGGCCCAGCCTCCACGTGAAGCGAAGTTATCTTGCCAAGGTGCCCTGGGATTCGATAATAGAAATGTGGTGGATAAAGTGTCTTGGAAACCCTAACCGGAGCAAAAAAAATTGAAAAGGGGTGCAACACGAGGACTACCCAGGGGGTCACCCATCCTAGTACTACTCTCGCCCAAGCACGCTTAACTTCGGAGTTCTGAAGGGATCCGGTGCATTTGTGCTGGTATGATCTCACCCGTCATGTTGAGGGCACAATTCCTTTATGTGTTAACGGTTCACAGTCCCAGCCTAGAGAGATGGCCCATTCAGAAGGCCCAATGGGCTTAACAACAACCCATCCGCTTCAACAACGCAACATCCTCGTAAGACATGATATCGACGTGGTGTAGGGCCCTCTAATGTCCCGCGAGTAATGTTGTCGTCCTTTTAACAGCTCACGACGTAGGATCCGGGACCCAAAAACAGAGCAAAAGAAGAAAAGTAGCCCGAAACTGATGAAAATGTTCGATTTTGGGCTCCAAAAAGGGCACAACGAGCAAGCTAGCAGCCCCCGTCGTAAAGCTCTCGGAGAGCTTTGCAACGGTATGCTGTGCGCCGCATAACTCCTTACGGATCAAAAGTTATGGGCACCGGAGCGACAGAGACCTGGTCACAAGCCCTACGCCTTCGATTTGCGGGCCCAGCCTCCATGTGAACCGAAGTTGTCTTGCCTAAGGTGTCGTGGGATTCGTTAATAGAAATGTGGCGGATAAAGTATCTTGGCAACTATCACGCCCCAACCCGGCCTATAAAGGTTAGACTAGGGTATGATCTAAACATTCAAGTCACATCTCGTACTTAACTGTTCATGAAGATTTAACACTTAACGTTTTGGCATAAACTCGAAAAATTTTCAGAAAACCGGCAGCATAACGGCTGTAATTGGGCTCTTTGGTTTGACCTAATTCTTTAAACGCCTCAAAATTTACCATCTCAAATTCATTTCCAACTAAGATTACTATTTATCATCAATTGAAATGCCTACTGGTTATCTTGATGTCTCGTTTGATTAATAACCTAGCATCATACTATGTCTCGTTCGTTTGTTAATCCTCGTTACAAAAGTACCTCTTGATCTTAGCTTAATAACGTGTACCTGCTTAAGATTTGGTTGGTTCATTTTACTTAGCCTTTACCTAATACTTCATAATCCTATTATAGATACTAGCAGTAATAATAACAAAACGATCATAATAGTGTCTAGTGAGTGTCTAGTTAATATCAGTACAACCCCAAATTACAACGGGAGTCTTTTACATTACAAACATTGAGCAACATGAAAAAAAATAGTCTTCAAGTAGCATAGTTCACAAATAGCCATAATCACGCAAAGCACATAGGACAGGCAATCATTCCAAGGAATCATCGTTAGGCACATCGTCCTCCAGTACCTGTTCTTGATCTTCTTCACCTGAGATGATAAAAGAGGATGAGTCCTTATGAACTCAGCGAGGGGGAACGAGAAATAAGTTTTGAAACTCATTTTCCGGTTCAACTTATGAAAATCCTTTTGCAAGCATGAATACAACACAATTAAGTACATAACGATAATATAAAGTAAAGGAGCAGAATTACCAGTCTTTCCTCCCCGAGGTTCTCTAGGAACCAAGCGAGAGTACTTATACATATAGAAAAAGGATACGGTGAGCTTTTGCTCTCAGTTGTTGCGGTCGACTTCAAATCATCCCCTTAACACGCCAAGTGGGTGTACTCCAGATGTACCCCGAAATCCTACGACCCAACTCTCCGAGGAAGTCTAGCCCCCAAGCGAGAGAGGGAATAGGACCATGGTAGTCACGGTTGCACCGGCAAGCCCGATGCCGTCCGGTGTGCGTGAATGCTACCATACCAAAATGGAAGGTTTCAACCTTGTATGCAATGCACATTTATGACATTTAATATATCACATTAAGAGGACAACAAAGTAGGTTTCCTCCGGACAGTCATAAGATTGTACATTGACAAGTAACCAAGCGAGGCACGAATAGACAAGTAATTTCACTTGAAAAGCATATGGAATTATATGAACATTAAACGGGCAGCCATTTAATGCATGTAAATCAGGTCATATAACTCATTTCAACGTCCACGTAATCAAATAATAAGGTTATTCAACATGCAACAACAATCTAAGTGGTTCGGATGCAAGAAAGGCCTATTTGTCAACATGCAACGAATCAAAATCACATTTAAGGCTATAAGGCAACTACGGGCAGCCTACTAAACATAAAATTACACTCAATATTCAAAGGATCAACACTTAGCATGCTTACCTAGTCACTAGGGTTTCCATTTCGTGCTTACCCATGCAATTAAGCCCCAAGTCAACTCAAGATCAATCTCAAGACAAGCATCAATTAATCCAAACATCCCCAAGTACTCAAAACAGCCCACACAACATCCCAATGCCACAATCCCAAGCAATTAATATCACAAGAGAAGTTACAACAAATCTTCTAAGCATATAACTAAATGAAACCCTCACTGCAATAGGCTGTTTTCTCACAATCATTAAGACAAGAAAACAATCTCCAATTCCAGTGAATAAGATGTCAAATTAAATCTTAAGAAGTGAACTAAAATCAGAAACAAACCTTGCATCATTTGGAGTTCGAGATCAATAGTTATGGCCAAAACAGTGGAATTGCACAAAACTGTCCAGATTTGCACACATTTCAATACTTGTCGTTTTTGAGGTCCTTAAGGTCAGATTTAGCCTTAGTCCATTTCTGACAAAAATGTCCAGAACTGAAAAATATAGCATCATACCAAATTTCATGCATTTTTTACATCATTTACTAAGCCAATACTGGTTCGTTCTACAAGGTCAGTGCATCTGCCAAAACCTGCTTCATTTTTCCAGACTTCCAGATTTGGACACATTTTAATGATTTGACATTTTGAGGACCTTAGATTCGAAATTAGCTTTGGCCTATTTCTGCGACAAATGTTCAAAACTGGCAAAACTGGTCACCTACCAATTTTAATGCATTTTCAACATCATTTTCCTAGCCAAACGCACCTCACAACAACAAGTCAGAGAGCTGTCAATAAACCCGATTTCATCTATCATCAACTTCAAGCCAAAATCTTGCAATGCGTGGTTGTAAGAGCTTATGAACACACATATAACTCAAGTACAGAAGCAAAGACATACATTGAAGAGCATGCATGTGGATTTTTGAAGGATTTTCAAAAGGTTTTAGCCCTCACCTTGGCAAATCAACAAGAAGATGCACAAAATTGATGAAACACAATTTTCTTCTTCTTCCTTGCTTAGCCAAGACACCACCCGATTTCTCTCTATTTTTCCTAGCTTAGTGACCAAGTTCTTAGTAGATGCATGTGGTTAGAACAAGAAGAAAAGAAATGGAAGCTAGCAAACTCACCAAGGCCGAAATGGTGACTCAAAGAGCATGCATGTGTGATTCTTGCATCCTAGCTAGCTTGGTCGAGTTTCTTTGCTTGTTGTTTGTCTTGATGCACCATGGATTGATGAAGATGAGCAAAGGCAAGATAAAACTCAGCCAAAACCGAGATTGAGAGAGAAGAATGAGAGGGAGAGAGAGAGATGTGAGGAGAGTGAGATAAATGAGAGAAAATAGAAGCTTTTGCAATTGTTGATGCAAATGTTGGCCTTGGGCATGCAAAAATCAGATTTTGTGTCATCTTTTGAGCATCTTTTGAATTGTTTTAGCATGTGTGTAAGAGAATGTTGGATATTTAGGGATTTTAGGTAGAATAGAATATAGGATATGTTTAGAGGTTTGTGAGATTTTGTCTTGTAGTGAGTTTAAAATATAATATTTAGGTATTAGTGGATTTTGTAGAGATTTGAATTAGGATTATAATAATAGTTAGTGGTGTTTGTAGGATTATTTTATAGTCTAGTGCTTTGTGTAGGATTCTTTATTGATTAGCGTGTGGGCACGCTTTCCTAGGTCTAGGGCACGCACTACGAGACACACACATAAATCGATACGAGGCATGAATCACGAGGTAGACACGAACTATGAGGTAGACACGTACTTCATGACTAAGGCACGCAATCCTAGGTGAATGCACGTAAATCAATGCAAGGCACGCAAATCAAGGCACGACTCTATATCTAGGTTAAGGTACGCAGTTCAAGGTTAGGGCACACAAAATGAGGTAACGCACTTACATCGAGGTCAGGGTACGTATATCTAGGTATCGCACGTCAGTAGGGGATTAGGGCACACCATTCTAGGTCAAGGCACGAATGACGAAGCATGCACGAAAACCAAGACAGCGCATGTAGTCTAAGGTCGGTCATACAATTCTAGGTCTAAGGCACGCAAATCTAGGTAACACACGTTATTCGGGGTCGGGCCTCACAGCAACCCTAACCGGAGCAAAAAAAATTGAAAAAGGAGGAGCAACATGAGGACTTCCAAGGGGGTCACCCATCCTAGTACTACTCTTGCCCAAGCATGCTTAACTTCGGAGTTCTGATAGGATCTGGTGCATTAGTGCTGGTACGATCGCACTCGTCATGTTGAGGGCACAATTCCTTTATGTGTTAACAG
Organism: Ehretia macrophylla; assembly: GCA_037974665.1. Lineage (NCBI taxonomy): Eukaryota > Viridiplantae > Streptophyta > Magnoliopsida > Boraginales > Ehretiaceae > Ehretia > Ehretia macrophylla. Next base: position 15,078,078 of record CM075771.1, on the reverse strand, counting down.
TTCATAGTCCCAGCCTAGAGAGATGGCCTATTCAAAAGGCCCAATGAGCTTAACGACAACCCATCAGCTTCAACAACGTAGCATCATCGCAAGACGTGATATCGACGCGTTTTAGGGCCCTCTAGTGCCCCACGAATATGGTTTTCATCCTTTTAACAGCTCACGACGTACGATCCGGGACAGAAAAACAGAGCAAAAGAAGAAAAGTGGCCCGAAATAGATGAAAACGTTCAATTTTGGGCTCCAAAAAGGGAACAGCAAACAAGCTGGCTGCCCCTGTCTAGAGCTCTCGGAGAGCTTTCCAACGGTATGCTGTGCACCGCGTAACTCCTTACGGATCAAAAGTTATGGGCACCGGAGCGAGAGTGTGACATCCCGATCCCTCTCGAGACAGGGAGTCCTATCAATCAATCTATTCACAACCCAATTCCTAACCCGGGCAAAATTTTTAGGGAAAAACGGACGGAGTCTCCCCTGTTTCTAGGCAAAAGCAAACCTGCGACAGCATATAGACCAATGCCATGTCCAAACATTCAACTACCTCAAGGCCATCCGAGCCTTGGTTCACAACAAGCAATCACAAGCAAATATACATTCATGCTTAGCAATTAAACTGTATCAACCTATTGTATAAGTTAGACTATCATACCTTTCTAACTCTTTCTTTTGGACAATACAAACATGCATTGAAGTTAAGCTACACTAACTAGATACATAATCTAACTTATCAAACCACTTCAATAATCTAATGAAACTTAAATTACATCCCTTTTTACATTAAATACATACAATACATAAAAGCATACATCTTTACAACTTCGACAACTCAAGCCACATAGGCACGCAAGACAACTCTTCAAGCACGAACTTTCACGAAATCACGAACTTTCCAGCTAACATGACATTTCCTGAAATGTGGTGGTGAGGAGTGAGTATATACAACACGTATACTGAGTGAGGGCGAGACATATATCGAGGTGGAGAGAAAGAAAGTCGTGCAATGCAATTAAGATAGTTAAGCAATATAACTGATAAATAAGCAATCAAGACAAACAATCAATACAATAAGCAATTCTTGAAAGCATTAACACTACCATTCAAAGCTATACCACACTCTGAAGGCTATGGTTCACTCATACGAGCAATGTACTATTTCACGAGCAATACTTCAATCTCGAGCTTGATGACGACAACGATGACAATAAGCGTGCAACCACCTTATAACTTCAGTTTGGAACACCCTAGAAGTATCCATCAATTCTACGACCCAAATTTCCCTAGGAGGCAACCCAAGCGAGAAAAGGGAATAGGACATGGAGCTAGAGCAACCAACACTGGCAACGCGAGGCTACCCAGAGAGGCCCATCACTCACGCGCCTGACACTATGCAATGCAAGACTCGATACCAGGCGATAAACGAGCGATAGCACAACAGTACAGATTAGAGGTGATAAACAACATATCAAGCAGTATCAACAATTGATAAACATTTCAACTGACAATCAACTCTAACAAGCAGTATTAACAAGCATTAACAAACATTCTACAAGCAAAACTCTACGAAAACCAACAAAACACAAAACGACCCCAACTTACCAAACGCTACTACTTTCAAACAAGCCACGAGTTTTGGAAACCGACTTCACCAATCCTCCTAGGTCACCATAAGGCACGTCTAAAGACCCCGAAAACCTACTTTACCCTAGAATTCTCGCAAAGCCCCGATTTCTCCCTTTGCTCGTTTGAACTACAACTACCTCAACCGATTGCCCAACCAATGTCACAACTGCACCAAAAGTACTTCCATGACGTACATCGACAATGCCTTCACGTAAATCGAGAAAATTCTAAACTTGACCGAAATGACCCCAACTTTGACTAAGCCTTTTTCTCCATTTTTTCCATTACACAATCTAATTAAACCATACATTTAGGCATTCTAGCATATCTAGCACCTTCCTACATCAACAGAACGGGTAACGGAGCAACTTCATCAAAACGAGGGTTTACTATTCATAATTTACTATTCATTAAACAATTTACATTTCAATTTCGATATTCAACTGCAGAAAATGTTAAAATGCTATAAATATATGTTCTACAATTGCTAGGGAACATTCTTTAAGCCTCAAAACAATTAAAATAACAATATACGAATAAAATCCAAAAATCAAAGTTAATACACAAAATATTCAAATGCGCAAATAACGATGAAACCCTCACCTTAGACGCTCCGAGACGCTAGGAAAACCTCGTAGGATGCCTCGGAAACCACCCCGTGCAAGCTCACACGAAGCTTTGATGATTTGAAGTTGAAATGTCTTTTTTTTTTCTCCTTCTATTTTCGGCCCTATGCATTTCTGTTTTCAGCCTTTTTTTTTCTTTTTTTTGGGTGCTAATATAAGCTTTAAAAGGTGACAAACAAGTCAATTAGTCAAGGTTTTGGTCAAACTAACTTAAACTTGGTCAAATAGGCTTATTTTATGCATTTTGAAGCTAAAACAACTATCACAAATCAAATTCAAGTTAATAACAACTAAACTACTAAAATTAAAACACTAAACACTAGTTTTCACTATTTGCTGAGGACTAGAAGTCATTTCCTAACTATCGCTCTCGATATGCTATGCACTTTGCGACAATAAAAGAATAACAATTAAATCTCAAAGAATTTAAGAAAATATATCATTTTTGAAAAGCATCATAGTTTAAAATTTACTGCGGCTCGGAGCTACTTTTCATTTAATTGAAATCCGAGCATTTAAGTGCAAGAAAAATAAAACCGATTAACATGAATATGAAAAGTAGTTGATATTCCGTTAAAATAATTAACTCAAGTATTATTTAATTACTTCTAAAAGAAATATGAAAATAAAGCTACAAAGAAATGTTTAACTAAAAATAAACACAAATTTAATGCTAACATTTAAGATGTCACTTAATTAAATGCAATTAAATGCCATCAAATGCATGCCGGGTTCGGGTTATCACATCCTTCCCCCCTTAAAAAAATTGTGTCCTCGTAATTCTTCTTCCAATAGAACTCTGCATCAATTGAAATCCAACTCTGACCACTCTTCATTGGTTGCTGAGCAAGACACTGAATAAGAACGCTCGAAGAATACCCTACTAAGAAATCCCCAATAGTACTGACTGAAAACTCCAAAGCAATAAGGCCAAATAAAGGCTTAATTGAAAATGCCATCTTGAATTCCAAATAAGAATTCCGCTTGTCAAGAATACCATAGAAGAATTCCCTGCTAAAAGTGCCGAGAAGATGCCAATAAAGACTAAAGCAAAGATACTGTAGATGTCATTAATACCGCACAATAACGACAAGAAGAATACCCCACACACGAATCTCTAGTAGAAGTTCAACTGTTACTGCCCGAGAATTCCCAAGCAAGAAGCCAAATAAAGGCTCTAGAGAATACCAAATAGATCCCCAAATAAAAATCTTACTAGACATGAATGCCATAATAGAATCCCAACTAAAAGTACCGAGAACATACCAATAAACAATCTGAAGCAGAGTCTAAACAAGAATCCCAAGTACTGCTCAGGAAGACTCCAGACAAGAAATCCAGTCAATCATATTACAGAGGTTTCAAAGAAGTCTTTCAAAATATATAGCTCAAGAAGAATATGAATAGGGAATCCATAATGTACGTCAACATATATATAATTATCAAAAGTCCATGAATGAACACCAAGCTGAATAGCCAAGTAGATTTCCCCAAAATAATACTGCTACTGAATATTGGGTAAAATACCAGAGGAAATACCATGCAGGTGCACCATATACTATTGAGGAATTCCAATCACGATTGCCAATAAAATATCAAGAAAGACTAGAGCAAAGATATTGTAGACAATATTATGCAGCAAGTCCAATAAGAGCTCTGATTGCCAAATCCACTGAGAAATGTCCACAAGAAATACTAAAGTAGTACGCCTCACACAAAACTGATCATTGTAAGCAGACTCAAATCAAAGTTTTCCCCATAAGAATGCAGAAAGAACACCAAAGGTAGATTAAAATCACAACCAAGTCTCCCACGAAATGCCAATATAAAAATACTCGATGAATGCCCAATCAAGAAGACATTTAAGAAAATGCTCCAAAGAATAATCATATAGAACTCCAAAGGAAGTCATTTACACAAAGCATAGAAGATAACCTTCAAGGAACCCCAATAAACAAACTCCAGCTATAAATGTCAACTCCCAAATAAAGGCCTAGTTGAGCACTGCTCGTTTTCGTCAATCCAAATAACTTGGGCTTGCTACTAACCACTTCTCTTCAGGGGAGAAAGAAGACTTAATTACCATTTCCACAGAACATGTATGAATGCCAGGATATCACATTTATACACATGCCTTAAACTATTATGCAAGCTAGTTTGTAAAACAATTTATTCATCAAAGTCACTCAAGCACGACAATCAAGTCAAGCACAACATAATCAATTCAAATCACGACATAACCAATTCAAGACATTTCAATACACACATTGCAAGCAACACTTCAAGCAAATAACAATTCACGAGGTCGATTCGATTCACGATGCCAATTCAATAGGTCAATTCAATGCACAACTAGACACTTCACTTTACTTAGCACACAATTAACACATAACACATAACTATATCACATAGGAGCACACATTCAAATTAAGACACACAATCTCACATACAAGCATACACTTTCAGGACACACTTAACAAGCACACATTCAAGGATCACTACCTACTAGACTGAGGACCCTGTCCTGGGTTATGAGCTAAACAAGCTCTGATACCACCTGTGACATCCCGATCCCTCTCGAGACCGGGAGTCCTATCAATCAATCTATTCACAACCCAATTCCAAACCCGGGCAAAATTTTCAGGAAAAAACAGACGGAGTCTTCCCTGTTTCTAGGCAAAAGCAAACTTGCGACAGCATATAAGTGGACCAATACCATGTCCAAACATTCAACTACCTCAAGGCCATCCGAGCCTTGGTTCACAACAAGCAATCACAAGCAAATATACATTCATGCTTAGCAATTAAATTGTACCAACCTATTGCATAAGTTAGACTATCATACCTTTCTAACTCTTTCTTTTGGACAATACAAACATGCATTGAAGTTAAGCTACACTAACTAGATACATAATCTAACTTATCAAACCACTTCAATAATCTAATGAAACTTAAATTACATCCCTTTTCACATTAAATACATATAATACATAAAAGCATACATCTTTACAACTTCGACAACTCAAGCCACATAGGCACGCAAGACAACTCTTCAAGCACGAACTTTCACAAAATCACGAACTTTCCAGCTAACATGACATTTCCTGAAATGTGATGGTGAGGAGTGAGTATATACAACACGTATACTCAGTGAGGGCGAGACAGATATCGAGGTGGAGAGAAAGAAAGTCGTGCAATGCAATTAAGACAATTAAGCAATATAACTGATAAATAAGCAATCAAGACAAACAATCAATACAATAAGCAATTATTGAAAGCATTAACACAACCATTCAAAGCTATACCACACTCTGAAGGCTATGGTTCACTCATACAAGCAATGTACCATTTCACGAGCGATACATCAATCTCGAGCTTGATGATGACAACGATGACAATAAGCGTGCAACCACCTTATCACTTCAGTTTGGAATACGCTGGAAGTATCCATCAATTCTACGACCCAAATCTCCCTGGGAGGCACCCCAAGCGAGAAAAGGGAATAGGACACGGAGCTAGAGCAACCAACACTGGCAACCCGAGGCTACCTAGAGAGGCCCATCACTCACGCGCCTGACACTATGTAATGCAAGACTCGATACCAGGCAATAAACGAGCGATAGCACAACAGTACTGATTAGAGGCGATAAACAAGATATCAAGCAGTATCAACAATTGATAAACATTTCAACCTACAATCAACTCTAACAAGCGTAATAAGCATTAACAAGCATTAACAAAAATTCTACAAGCAAAACTCTACGAAAACCAACAAAACGCAAAATGCCCCAACTTACAAAACGCTACTACTTCCAAATGAGCCACGAGTTTTGGAAACCGACTTCACAAATCCTCCTAGGTCACCATAAGGCACGTCTAAAGACCCCGAAACCCTACTTTACCCTAGAATTCACGCAAAGCCCCGATTTCCCCCTTTGCACGTTTGAACTACCGCTACCGCAACCGATTACCCAACCAATGTCACAACTGCACCAAAAGTGCTTCCATGACGTACCTCGACAATGCCTTCATGCAAATCGAGAAAATTCCAAACTTGACCAAAATGACCCCAACTTTCACTAAGCCATTTTTCTCCGTTTTTCCATTACATAATCCAATTAAACCATACATTTAGGCATTCTAGCATATCTAGCACCTTCCTACATCAACAAAATGTATAACAGAGCAACTTCATCAAAACGGGGGTTTACTATTCATAATTTACTATTCATTAAACAATTTATATTTCAATTTCGATATTCAACTGCAGAAAATGTTAAAAAGCTATAAATACATGTTCTACCATTGCTAGGGAACATTCTTTAAGCCTCAAAACGATTAAAATAACAATATACGGATAAAATCCAAAAATCAAAGTTAATACACAAAATATTCAAATGTGCAAATAACGATGAAACCCTCACCTTAGACGCTCCTAGATGCTAGGAAAACCTCGTAGGATGCCTCGGAAACCACCCCGTGCAAGCTCACGCGAAGCTTTGATGATTTGAAGTTGAAATTTCTTTTTTTTTTCTCCTTCTATTTTCAGCCCTATGCATTTCTGTTTTCAGCCTTTGTTTTTCTTTTATTTTGTGCTAATATAAGCTTTAAAAGGTGACAAACAAGTTAATTAGTCAAGGTTTTGGTCAAACTAACTTAAACTTGGTCAAATAGGCTTATTTTATGCATTTTGAAGCTAAAACAACTATCACAAATCAAATTCAAGTTAATAACAACTAAACTACTAAAATTAAAACACTAAACACTAGTTTTCACTATTTGCTGAGGACTAGAAGTCATTTCCTAACTATCGCTCTCGATATGCTATACACTTTGCGACAATAAAAGAATAACAATTAAATCTCAAAGAATTTAAGAAAATATATCATTTTTTAAAAGCATCATAGTTTAAAATTTACTCCGGCTCGGAGCTAGTTTTCATTTAATTGAAATTCGAGCATTTAAGTGCAAGAAAAATAAAACCGATTAACATGAATATGAAAAATAGTTGATATTCCGTTAAAATAATTAACTCAAGTATTATTTAATTACTTCTAAAAGAAATATGAAAATAAAGCTACAAAGAAATGTTTAACTAAAAATAAACACAAATTCAATGCTAACATTTAAGATGTCACTTAATTAAATGCAATTAAATTCCATCAAATGCATGCCGGGTTCGGGTTATCACAGACGGAGACCTGGTCACAAGCCCTACGCCCTCGGTTTGCTGGCCCAGCCTCCACGTGAAGTGAAGTTGTCTTGCCCAAGGTGCCGTGGGATTCGATAATTGAAATGTGGTAGATAAAGTATCTTGGCAACCCTAACCGGAGCAAAAAACATTGAAAAGGGGGGTGCAACAGGAGGACTTCCCAGGGAATCACCCACCCTACTACTACTCTCGCGCAAGCACGCTTAACTTCGGAGTTCTGATGGGATACGGTGCATTAGTGCTGGTATGATCGCACCCGTCATGTTGAGGGCACAATTCCTTTATGTGTTAATGGTTCACAGTCCCAGCCTAGAGAGATGGCCCATTCAAAAGGCCCAATGGGCTTAACGACAACCCATCCGCTTCAACAACACAGCATCCTCGCACGACGTGATATTGACGAGTTGTAGGGCCCTCTAATGTCCCGCGAGTAAAGTTGTCGTCCTTTTAACAGCTCACGACGTACGATACGGGATGGAAAAACAGATCAAAAGAAGAAAAGGGGTCCAAAACTGGTGAAAATGTTTGATTTTGGGCTCCAAAAAGGGGCATAGCGAGCAAGCTGGCTGCCCCCATCATACAACTCTCGGAGAGCTCTGCAACGGTATGGTGTGCACCGCGTAACTCCTTACGGATCAAAAGTTATGGGCACCGGAGTGACGGAGTCCTGGTCACAACCCCTACGCCTTCGGTTTGTTGCCCCAGCATCCACGTGAAGCGAAGTTGTCTTGCCCAAGGTGCCGTGGGATTTGAAAATAGAAATGTGGTGGATAAAGTATCTTGGCAACCCTAATCAGAGCAAAAAAAATTGAAAAAGGGGGTGCAACACGAGGACTTCCCAAGGGGTCTCCCTTTCTAGTACTACTCTCGCCCAAGCACGCTTAACTTCGGAGTTCTAATGGGATTCGGTGCATTAGTGCTGGTATGATCGCAGCCGTCATGTTTAGGGCACAATTTCTTTATGTGTTAACGGTTCACAGTCCCAGCCTGGAGAGATGGCCCATTCAGAAGGCCCAATGGGCTTAACGACAACCCATCCGATTCAACAACGCAGCATCCTCGCAAGACGTGATATCGACTAGTTGTAGGGCCCTCTAATGTCCCGCGAGTAAGGTTGTCGTCCTTTTAACAGCTCACGACGTACGATCTGGGACAAAAAAATAGAGCAAAAGAAGAAAAGTGGCCCGAAACTGATGAAAACGTTCAATTTTGGGCTCCAAAAAGGGCATAGCGTTCAAGCTGGCTGCCCCCGTCGTAGAGCTCTTAAAAAGCTTTCCAACGGTATGTTGTGCGCTGCGTAACTCCTTACGGATCAAAAGTTATGGGCGCCGCAGCGACGGAGACTTGGTCACAACCCCTACGCCCTCGGGTTGCTGGCCCAGCCTCCACGTGAAGCGAACTTGTCTTGCCCAAGGTGCCGTGTGATTTGTTAATAGAAATGTGGTGGATAAAGTATCTTGGCAACCCTAATCGGAGCAAAAAAAATTGAAAATGGGGGTACAACACGAGGACTTCCCAGGTGGTCACCCATCCCAGTACTACTCTCGCCCAACCACGCTTAACTTCGAAGTTCTGATGGGATCTGGTGCATTACTATTGGTATGATCGCACCCATCATGTTGAGGGTACAATTCCTTTATGTGTTAACAGTCTACAGTCCCAGCCTAGTGAGATGGCCCATTCAGAAAGCCCAATGGGCTTAACGACAACCCATCTGCTTCAACAACGCAGCATCCTCGCACGACGTGATATCAACGCGTTGTAGGGCCCTCTAATGTCTCGCGAGTACTGTTGTCGTCCTTTTAATAGCTCACAACGTAAGATCCGGGACTGAAAAATAGAGAAAATGAAGAAAAGAAGCCCAAAACTAACGAAAATGAACAATTTTGGGCTCCAAAAAGGGCACAACAAGCAAGCTAGGACCAGGTGCATTAGGGCTGGTATGATGAGACCCGGCATGTTGAGGGCACAATTCCGTTATGTGTTAACAGTTCACAATCCAAGCCTAGAGAGATGGCCCATTCAAAAGGCTCAATGGGCTTAACGACAACCCATCTGCTTCAAGAACGCAGCATCCTCGCAAGACGTGATATCGACGCGTTGTAGGGCCCTCTAATGTTCGGCGATTAAGGTTGTCATCCTTTTAACAGCTCACGATGTACGATCCGGGATGGAAAAACTGAGCAAAATAAGAAAAGTGGCAAGAAACTGATGAAAACGTTCGATTTTGTGCTCCAAAAAGGGCACAGTGAGCAAGCTGGCTGCCCCCGCCGTAGAGCTCTAGGAGGGCTTTCCAACGGTATGCGGTGCGCCGCGTAACTCCTTACGGATCAAAAGTTATGGGCACCGGAGCGACGGAGACCTGGTCACAAGCCCTACGCCCTCGGTTTGCTGGCCCAGCCTCCAAGTGAAGCGAAGTTGTCTTGCCCAAGGTGTCATGGGATTCGATAATTGTAATGTGGTGGATAAAGTATCTTGGCAACCCTAACCGGAGCAAAAAAAATTAAAAAGGGGGGTGCAACACGAGGACTTCCCAGGGATTCACCCACCCTACTACTACTCTCGCCCAAGCACGCTTAACTTCGGAGTTCTGATGGGATTCGGTGCATTAGTACTGGTATGATCGAACCCGTCATGTTGAGGACACAATTCCTTTATGTGTTAACGGTTCACAGTCCCAGCCTAGAGAGATGGCCCATTCAGAAGGCCCAATGGGCTTAACGACAACCCATTCGCTTCAACAACACAGCATCCTCTCAAGACGCGACATCGACGAGTTATAGGGCCTTCTAATGTACTGCGAGTAAGGTTGTCATCCTTTTAACAGCTCACGACGTACGATTCGGGAAGGAAAAACAGAGCAAAAGAAGAAAAATGGTCCAAAACTTGTGAAAATGTTTGATTTTGGGCTCCAAATATGGGTAAAGCGAGCAAGCTTGTTGCCCCTATCATAGAGCTCTCGGAGAGCTTTGCAACGGTATGCTGTGCACCGCGTAACTCCTTGCAGATCAAAAGTTATGGGCACCGTAGCGACGGAGACCTGGTCACAAGCCCTACGCCCTCGGTTTGTGGGCCCAGCCTCCACGTGAAGCGAAATTGTCTTGCCCAAGGTGCCGTGGGATTTGGAAATAGAAATGTGGTGGATAAAGTATCTTGACAACCCTAACTGGAGCAAAAAAAATTGAAAAAGGGGGTGCAACACGAGGACTTCCCAAGGGGTCTCCCTTTCTAGTACTACTCTCGCCCAAGCACGCTTAACTTCGGAGTTCTAATGGGATTCGGTGCATTAGTGCTGGTATGATCGCAGCCGTCATGTTTAGGGCACAATTTCTTTATGTGTTAACGGTTCACAGTCCCAGCCTGGAGAGATGGCCCATTCAGAAGGCCCAATGGGCTTAACGACAACCCATCCGCTTCAACAACGCAGCATCCTTGCAAGACGTGATATCGAAGCATTGTAGGGCCCTCTAATGCCCCGCGAGTAAGGTTGTCATCCTTTTAACAGCTCACGACGTAAGATCCGGGACGGAAAAACTGAGCAAAAGAAGAAAAGTGGCATGAAACTAAAGATAGCGTTCGATTTTAGGCTCCAAAAATGGGCACAGCGAGCAAGCTTGATGCCTCCGTCGTAGAGCTCTTGAAGAGCTTTCCAATGGTATGCTGTGCGCCCCGTAACTCCTTACGGATCAAACGTTATGGGCACCGTGCGACGGAGACCGGGTCACAAGCCCTACGCCCTCGGTTTGCTGGCCCAGCCTCTACGTGAAGCGAAGTTGTCTTGCCCAAGGTGCCGTGGGATTCATTAATAGAAATGTGGTGTATAAAGTATATTGGCAATCCTATTCGCAGCAAAAAAAATTGAAAAAGAGGGGTGTAACACGAGGACTTCCTAGGGGGTCACCCATCCTAGTACTACTCTCGCCCAAGCACGCTTAACTTCGAAGTTCTGATGGGAACCAGTGCATTAGTGCTAGTATGATCACACCCGTCATGTTGTGGGCACAATTCCTTCATGTGTTAACGTTTCACAGTCCCAGCCTAGAGAGATGGCCCATTTAGAAGGCCCAATGGGCTTAACGACAACCCATCTGCTTCAACAACGCAGCATCCTCGCAAGACGTGATATCAACGCGTTGTAGGGCCCTCTAATGTCCCGCGAGTACTGTTGTCGTCCTTTTAACAGCTCACGACGTACGATCCGAGACTGAAAAACAGAGCAAAAGAGGAAAAGTAGCCCGAAACAGAGGAAAATGGTCAATTTTGGGCTCCAAAAAGGGCACAACAAGCAAGCTAGGATCTGCTGCATTAATACTGGTATGATCGCACCCGTCATGTTGAGGGCACAATTCCTTTATCTGTTAACAGCTCACAGTCCAAGCCTAGAGAGATGGCCCATTCAAAAGGCTCAATGGGCTTAACGTCAACCCATCTACTTCAAGAACGCAGCATCCTCGCAAGACGTGATATCAACGCGTTGTAGGGCCCTCTAATGTTCGGCGATTAAGGTTGTCATCCTTTTAACAGCTCACGACGTACGAGCCGGGACGGAAAAACTGAGCAAAAGAAGAAAAGTGGCAAGAAACTAATGAAAACGTTCGATTTTGTGCTCCAAAAAGGGAACAGTGAGCAAGCTGGCCGCCCCCGTCATAGAGCTCAAGGAGGGCTTTCCAACGGTATGCGGTGCGCCACGTAACTCCTTACGAATCAAAAGTTATGGGCACCGGTGCGGCAGAGACCTGGTCACAAGCCCTACGCCCTCGGTTTGCTGGCCCAGCCTCCACGTGAAGCGAAGTTTTCTTGCCCAAGGTGCCATGGGATTCGATAATTGTAATGTGGTGGATAAAGTATCTTGGCAACCCTAACCGGACCAAAAAAAATTAAAAAGTAGGGTGCAACCCGAGGACTTCCCACGGAGTCACCCACCCTACTACTACTCTCGCGCAAGCACGCTTAACTTCGGAGTTCTGATGGGATCCGGTGCATTAGTGCTGGTATGATCGCACCCGTCATGTTGAGGGCACAATTCCTTTATGTGTTAACGGTTCACAGTCCCAGCCTAGAGAGATGGCCCATTCAGAAGGCCCAATGGGCTTAACGACAACCCATCAGCTTCAACAACGCAACATCCTTGCAAGATGTGATAGCGACGTGTTTTAGGGCCCTCTAATGTCCCGTGAGTTAGGTTGTCGTCCTTTTAACAGCTCAAGACGTACGATCTGGGACAAAAAAATAGAGCAAAAAAAGAAAAGTGGCCCGAAACAGATGAAAACGTTCGATTTTGGTATCCAAAAAGGGCATAGCTAGCAAGCTGGCTGCCCCCGTCGTAGAGCTCTTGAAGAGCTTTCCAACGGTATGCTGTGCGCCGCGTAACTCCTTACGGATCAAATGTTATGGGCACCGGAGCGACGGAGACCTGGTCACAAGCCCTACGCCCTCGGTGTGCTGGCCCAGCCTCTACGTGAAGCGAAGTTGTCTTGCCCAAGGTGCCGTGGGATTCGTTAATAGAAATGTGGTGTATAAAGTATATTGGCAACCCTAACCGGAGCAAAAAAAATTGAAAAAGGGGGTGCAACACGAGGACTTCCCAAGGGGTCACCCATCCTAGTACTACTCTTGCCCAAGCCCGCTTGACTTCGGAGTTCTGATGCGATCCGGTGCATAAGTGCTGGTATGATCGCACCCGTCATGTTGAGGGGACAATTCTTTTACGTGTTAATTGTTCACAGTCCCAGCCTAGAGAGATGGCCCATTCAGAAGGCCCAATGGGCTTAACGACAACCCATCTGCTTCAACAACACAGTATCCTCGCAAGACGTGATATCAACACGTTGTAGGGCCCTCTAATGTCTTGCGAGTACTGTTGTCGTCCTTTTAACAGCTCACGACGTACGATCCGGGACTGAAAAACAGAGCAAAAGAAGAAAAGTAGCCTGAAACTGATGAAAATGTTCAATTTTGGGTTCCAAAAAGGGCACAACAAGCAAGCTAGGATCTGGTGCATTATTGCTGGTATGATCACACCCGGCATGTTGAGGGCGTAATTCCTTTATGTGTTGTAGGGCCCTCTAATGTTCGGCGATTAAGGTTGTCATCCTTTTAACAGCTCACGACGTACGATCCGGGACGGAAAAACTGAGCAAAAGAAGAAAAGTGGCAAGAAACTGATGAAAACGTTCGATTTTGTGCTCCAAAAAGGGCACAGTGAACAAGCTGGCTGCCCCCGTCGTAGAGCTATAGGAGGGCTTTCCAACGGCATGCGGTGCGCCGCGTAACTCCTTACGGATCAAAAGTTATGGGCACCGGAGCGACGGAGACCTGGTCACAAGCCCTACGCCCTCGGTTTGCTGGCCCAGCCTCCACGTGAAACGAAGTTGTCTTGCCCAAGGTGCCATGGGATTCGATAATTGTAATGTGGTGGATAAAGTATCTTGGCAACCCTAACCGGAGCAAAAAAAAATTAAAAAGGGGGGGGCAACACGAGGACTTCCCAGGGAGTCACCCATCTTAGTACTACTCAAGCCCAAGCACGCATAACTTCGGAGTTCTGATGGGATCCGGTGTATTAGTGCTGGTATGATCGCACCCGTCTTGTTGAGGGCAAAATTCCTTTATGTGTTAACGGTTCACAGTCCCAGCCTAGAGAGATGGCCCATTCAGAAGGCCCAATGGGCTTAACGACAACCCATCTGCTTCAACAACGCAGCATCCTCGCAAGACGTGATATCGACGCGTTGTAGGGCCCTCTAATGTCCTGCGAGTAAGGTTGTCGTCTTTTTAACAGTACACGACGTACGATCCGGGATGAAAAAACATATCAAAAGAAGAAAAGTGGCCCAAAACTGGTGAAAACGTTCGATTTTGGGCTCCAAAAATGGGCTCAACGAGCAAGTTGGCTGCCCTTGTCGTAGAGCTCTTGGAGAGCTTTGCAACTGTGTGCTGTGCGCTGCGTAACTCCTTACGGATCAAAAGTTATGGGCACCAGAGCGACGGAGACCTGGTCACAAGCCCTACGCCCTCGGTTTGCTGGCCCAGCCTCCACGCGAAGCGAAGTTGTCTTGCCCAAGGTGCCGTGGGATATGGTAATAGAAATGTGGTGGATAAAGTATCTTGGCAACCCTAACCGGAGCAAAAAAAATTGAAAAAAGGGGTGCAACATGAGGACTTCCCAAGGGGTCACCCATCCTAGTACTACTCTCGCCCAAGCACGCTTAACTTCGGAGTTCTGATGGGATCCGGTGCATTAGTGCTGGTATGATCGCACCCGTCATGTTTAGGGCACAATTCCTTTTTGTGTTAACGGTTCACAGTCCCACCATGGAGAGATGGCCCATTCAGAAGGCCCAATGGGCTTAACGACAACCCATCTGCTTCAACACCTCAGCATCCTCGCAAGACGTGATATCGACGCATTGTAGGGCGCTCTAATGTCCAGCAAGTAAGGTTGTTGTCCTTTTTACAGCTAACGACGTACGATCTGGGAAGAAAAAATAGTGCAAAAGAAGAAAAGTGGCCCGAAACTGATGAAAATGTTTGATTTTCGGTTCCAAAAACCGGCACAGTGAGCAAGCTAGCTACCCCCGTCGTAGAGCTCTCAGAGAGCTTTGCAACGGTATGCTGTGCACTGCATAACTCCTTACGGATCAAAAGTTATGGGCACCGGAGCGACGGAGACCTGGTCACAAGCCCTACGCCCTCGGTTTTCGGGCCCTGCCTCCACGTGAAGCGACGTTGTCTTGCCCAAGGTGCCGCGGGATTCGGTAATAGAAATGTGGTGGATAAAGTATCTTGGCAATGCAAACCGGAGCAAAAAAAATTGTAAAAGGGGGTGCAACACGAGGACTTCCCAGGGGTTCACCCATCCTAGTACTACACTCGCCCAAGCACGCTTAACTTCGGAGTTATAATGGGATCCAGTGCATTAGTGCTGGTATGATCGCACCCATCATGTTTAGGGCACAATTCCTTTATGTGTTAACGGTTCACAGTCCCAGCCTAGAGAGATGGCCCATTCGAAGGGCCCAATGGGCTTAACAACAACCCATCCGCTTCAACAACGCAGCATCCTTGCAAGACATGAAATCGACGCATTGTAGGGCCCTCTAGTGTCCCGCGAGTAAGGTTTTCCTCCTTTTAATAGCTCACGACGTACAATCCGAGACGGAAAAACAGAGCAAAATAAGAAAAGTGGCCCAAAACTGATGAAAACATTCAATTTTGGGCTCCAAAAAGGGCACAACGAGCAAGCTAGCTGCCCCCATCGGTAGCGCTCTCAGAGAGCTTTGCAACGGTATGCTGTGTGCCGCGTAAGTCCTTACGGATCAGAAGTTATGGGCACCGGAGCGATAGAGAGCTGGTCACAAGCCCTACGCCCTCGGTTTGCGGTCCGAGCCTCCACGTGAAGAGAGGTTGTCTTGCCCAAGGTATCTTGGGATTCAATAATAGAAATATGGTGGATAAAGTATCTTGGCAACCCTAACCGGAGCAAAAAAAATTGAAAAGGGGAGTGCAACACGAGGACTTCCCAGGGCGTCACCCATCCTAGTACTACTCTCGCCCAAGCCCTCTTAACTTCAGTGTTCTGATGGGATCCGGTGCATTAGTGCTGGTTTGATCGCACCTGTCATGTTGAGGGCACAATTCCTTTATGTGTTAACGGTTCACAGTCCCAGCCTAGAGAGATGGCCCATTCAAAAGGCCCAATGGGCTTAACGACAACCCATCTACTTCAACAACGCAGCATCCTCGCAAGACGTGATATCGATGCGTTGTAGGGCCCTCTAATGTCCGGTGAGTAAGGTTTTCATCCTTTTAACAGCTCATGACATACGATTCAGAACGGAAAAACATAGCAAAAGAAGAAAAGTGGCCCGAATCTGATGAAAATGTTCGATTTTGGGCTCCAAAATGGGCACAACGAGCAAGCTACCAGCCCCCGTCGTAGAGGTCTCGCAGAGCTTTGCAACGGTATCCTGTGCGACGCGTAACTTCTTACGGATCAAAAGTTATGGGCACCGGGGTGACGGTGACCTGGTCACAAGCCCTACACCCTCGGTTTGCTGGCCCAGCCTCCATGTGAAGTGAAGTTGTCTGGCCCAAGGTGCCGTGGGATTTGATAATTGAAATGTGATGGATAAAGTATCTTGGCAACCCTCACCGGAGCAAAAAAAATTGAAAAGGGGTTACAACACGAGGTCTTCCCAGGGAGTCACCCATCCTAGTACTACTCTCGCCCAAGCACGCATAACTTCAGAGTTCTGATGGGATCCGGTGCATTAGTGCTGGTATGATCACACCCGTCATTTTGAGGGCACATTTCCATTATGTGTTAACGGTTTACAGTCCCAGCCTAGATAGATGGCCCATTCATAAGGGCCAATGGGCTTAACGACAACCCATCTGCTTCAACAACGTAGCATCCTCGCAAGACGTGATATTGACGCGTTGTTGGGCCCTCTAATATCCCGCAAGTAAGGTTGTCATCCTTTTAACAGCTCACGACTTACGATCCGGGACAGAAAAACTGAGCAAAGGAATAAAGTGGCCCGAAACTGATGAAAACGTTCGATTTTGGGCTCCAAAAAGGGTACAGCGGGCAAGCTAGCAGCCCCCATCGTAGAGATCTTGGAGAGCTTTGCAACGGTATGCTGTGCGGAGCGTAACTCATTACAGATCAAAAGTTATGGGCACCGGAGCGAGTAAGACCTGGTTACAAGCCCTACGCCCTCGGTTTGCGTGCCCAGCCTCCACATGAATCGATGTTGTCAGGCCCAAGGTGTCGTGGGATTTGATAATAGAAATGTGGTGGATAAAGTATCTTGGCAATGCTAACCGGAGCAAAAATAATTGAAAAGGGGGGTGCAACACGAGGACTTCCCAGGGGGTCCCCCATCCTAGTCCTACTCTCGTCCAAGCACACTTAACTTCGGAGTAATGATGGGATCCAGTGCATTAGTGATGATATGATCCCAACCGTCATGTTGAGGGCACAATTCCTTTATGTGTTAACGGTTCACAGTCCCAGCCCACAGAGATGGCCCATTGAAAAGGCCCATGGGCTTAACGACAACCCATATACTTCAACAACGCAGCATCCTCGCAAGATGTAATATCGATGCGTTGTAGGGCCCTTTAATGTCCCGCGAGTTAGGTTTTCATCCTTTTAACATCTCATGACATACGCTTCGGAACGGAAAAACATAGCAAAAGAATAAAAGTGGCCTGAATCTGATGAAAATGTTCGATTTTGGGCTCCAAAATGAGCACAACGAGCAAGCTACCAGCCCCCGTCGTAGAGGTCTCGCAGAGCTTTGCAACGGTATGCTGTGCGACGCGTAACTTCTTACGGATCAAAATTTATGGGCACCGGGGTGACGGAGACCTGGTCACAAGCCCTACACCCTCGGTTTGCTGGCCCAGCCTCCATGTGAAGTGAAGTTGTCTGGCCCAAGGTGCCGTGGGATTTGATAATTGAAATGTGATGGATAAAGTATCTTGGCAACCCTAACCGGAGCAAAAAAAATTGGAAAAGGGGGTGCAACACGAGGTCTTCCCAGGGAGTCACCCATCCTCGTACTACTCTCGCCCAAGCACGCATAACTTCAGAGTTCTGATGGGATCCGGTGCATTAGTGCTGGTATGATCGCACCCGTCATGTTGTGGGCACAAATCCTTTATGTGTTGACGGTTCACAGTCCCAGCCTAGAGAGATGGCTCATTCAAAAGGCCTAATGGGATTAACGAGAACCCATCCGCTTCAACAACGTAGCATCCTCGCAAGACATGATATCGACGCATTGTACGGCCCTCTAATGTCCCGCACGTTATGTTGTCGTCCTTTTAACAGCTCACGACATACGATCCAGGACCGAAAAATAGAGCAAAAGAAGAAAAGTTGCTCGAAAATGATGAAAACGTTCGATTTTGGGCTCCAAAAAGGGTACAGCGGGCAAGCTAGCAGCCCCCGTCGTAGAGATCTTGGAGAGCTTTGCAACAGTATGCTGTGCGCAGCGTAACTCCTTACAGATCAAAAGTTATGGGCACCAGAGCGACAAAGACCTGGTTACAAGCCCTACGCCCTCGATTTGCGAGCCCAGCCTCCACGTGAATCGATGTTGTCAGGCCCAAGGTGTCGTGGGATTTGATAATAGAAATGTGGTGGATAAAGTATCTTGGCAACGCTAACCGGAGCAAAAATAATTGAAAAGGGGGGTGCAACACGAGGACTTCCCAGGGGGTCACCCATCCTAGTACTACTCTCGTCCCAGCACACTTAACTTCGGAGTAATGATGGGATCCAGTGCATTAGTGCTGATATGATCCCACCCATCATGTTGAGGGCACAATTCCTTTATGTGTTAACGGTTCACAGTCCCAGCCTAGAGAGATGGCCAATTCAAAAGGCCCAATGGGCTTAACGACAACCCATCAACTTCAACAACGCAGCATCCCCGCAAGACGTAATATCGACGCATTGTAGGGCCCTCTAACGTCCGGCGAGCAAGGTTTTCATCCTTTTAACAACTCACGACGTACAATCCGGGACGGAAAAACAGAGCAAAAGAAGAAAAGTGGCCCGAAACTGATGAAAATGTTCGATTTTTTGCTCCAAAAAGGGTACAACGAGCAAGATACCTGACCCCGTAGTAGAGCTCTCGGAGAGCTTTGCAACGGTATGCTGTGCGACTCGTAACTCCTGACGGGTCAAAAGTTATGGGCACTGGAGTGACGGAGACCTGGTCACAAGCCCTACGCCCTCGGTTTGCTGGCCCAGCCTCCACGTGAAGCGAAGTTGTCTTGCCCAAGGTGCCGTGCGATTCGATAATTGAAATGTGGTGGATAAAGTATCTTGGCAACCCCAACCAGAGCAAAAAAAATTGAAAAGGGGGGTGCAACGCGAGGACTTCCCAGGGAGTCACCAATCCTAGTACTACTCTCGTCCAAGCACACTTAACATCGGAGTTCTGATGGGATCCGGTGCATTAGTGCTAGTATGATCGCACCCGTCATGTTGAGGGCACAATTCCTTTATGTGTTAACGGTTCACAGTCCCAGCCTAGAGAGATGGCACATTCAGAAGGCCCAATGGGCTTAACGACAACCCATCCGCTTCAACAACGCAGCATCCTTGGAAGACGTGATATCGACGCGTTGTAGGGCCCTCTAATGTCCCGGGAGTAAGGTTGTTGTCCTTTTAACATCTCACGAAGTACGATCTGGGACGGATAAACATTGCAAAAGAAGAAAAGTGGCCCGAAACTGATGAAAACGTTCGATTTTGGTCTCCAAAAAGGGCAAAGAGGGCTAGCTTGCTGCCCCCGTCGTAAAGCTCTCGGTGAGCTTTACAATGGTATGCTGTGTGCCGCGTAACTTCTTACGAATCAAAAGTTATGGGCACCGGAGCGACGGAGAGCTGGTCACAAGCCCTACACCCTCAGTTTGCTAGCCCAGCCTCTACGTGAAGCGAAGTTGTCTTGCCCAAGGTGCCGTGGGATTCAGTAATAGAAATGTGATGGATAAAGCATCTTGGCAACCATAACCGGAGCAAAAAAAATTGAAAAGGGGGGTGCAACACGAGCACTTCCCAGGGAGTCACCCATCCTAGTACTACTCTCGCCCAGGCACGCTTAACTTCGGAGTTGTGATGTGATCCGGTGCATTATTGCTGGTATGATCGCACCGTCATGTTGAGGGCACAATTCCTTTATGTGTTAACGGTTCACAGTCCCAGCCTAGAGAGATAGCCCATTCAGAAGGCCCAATAGGCTTAACGACAACCCATCCGCTTCAACAACGCAGCATCCTCGCAAGATGTGATATCGATGCATTGTAGGGCCCTCTAATGTCCTATGAGTAAGGTTGTCGTCGTTTTAACATCTCACGACGTACGATCTGCGACGGAAAAACTTAGCAAAAGAAGAAAAGTGGCCTGAAATTGATGAAAACGTTCGATTTTGGGCTCTAAAAAGTGCACAGTGAGCAAGCTAGCTACCCTCGTCATGGAGCTCTCGGAGAGCTTTACAACGGTATGTTGTGTGCCGCGTAACTCCTTACAGATCAGGAGTTATAGGCACCGGAGCGACGAAGACCTGGTCCTAAGCCCTACACCCTCAGTTTGCTGCCCCAGCCCCCACGTGAAGCGAAGTTATCGAACCCCACGGCCCCTTGGGCAACACACCTTCGCTCCACGTGGAGGCTGGGCCAGCAAACCGTGGGCGTAGGGCTTGTGACCAGGTCTCCGTTGCTCCGGAGCCCATAACTTTTGATCCGTAAGGAGTTACGCGGCGCACAGCATACTGTTGCAAATCTCTCCAAGAGCTCTACGACAGTGGCAACTAGCAAGCTTGCTGTGCCCTTTTTGGAGCCCAAAATTGAACGTTTTCATCAGTTTCGGGTCCACTTTTCTATTTTTGCTATGTTTTTACGTCCCGGATCGTACGTTGTGAGCTGTTAAAAGGACGACAACCTTACTTGCCAGACATTAGAGGGCCCTACAACTCATCGATATCACGGCTTGCGAGGATGCTGCGTAGTTGAAGCGGATGGGTTGTCATTAAGCCCATTGGGCCTTCTGAATGGGCCATCTCTCTAGGCTGGGACTGTGAACCGTTAACACATAAACGAATTGTGCCCTCAGCATGACGGGTGCGATCATAGCAGCACTAATGCACCGGATCCCATCAGAACTCCGAAGTTAAGCGTGCTTCGGCGAGAGTAGTACTAGGATGGGTGACCCTGCCAAGATACTTTATCCACCACATTTCTATTATCGAATCCCACGGCACCTTGGGCAAGAAAACTTCGCTTCACGTGGAGGCTGGGCCGGCAAACCGAGGGCGTAGGGCTTGTGACCAGGTCTCCTTCACTCCGGTGCCCATAACTTTAGATCCGTAAGGAGTTACGGGGCGCACAGCATACCGTTGCAAAGCTCTTCGAGAGTTCTACGACGGGGGCAGCCAGCTTGTTTGCTGTGCCCATTTTTGGAGCCCAAAATTGAACGTTTTCATCAGTTTCGGGCCATTTTTCTTATTATGCTCTTATTTTCAGTCCCGGATCGTACGTCGTGAGCTGTTAAAAGGACGACAACATTACTCGCGGGACATTAGAGCCCCTACAATGCGTCGATTTCACGTCCTGCGAGGATGCTGCGTTGTTGAAGCAAATGGGTTGTTGGTAAGCCCATTAGGCCTTCTGAATGAGCCATATCTCTAGGCTGGGACTTTAAACCGTAAACACATAAAGGAATTGTGCCCTCAATGACGGGTGCCATCATACCACCACTAATGCATCGGATCCCATTAGAACTCCGAAGTTAAGCGTGCTTGGACGAGAATAGAACTAGGATGGGTGACCCCCTAGGAAGTCCTCGTGTTGCACCGCTTTTTTCAATTTTTTTTGCTCCGGTTAGGGTTG
This sequence comes from Ehretia macrophylla, assembly GCA_037974665.1. Taxonomy (NCBI): domain Eukaryota; kingdom Viridiplantae; phylum Streptophyta; class Magnoliopsida; order Boraginales; family Ehretiaceae; genus Ehretia; species Ehretia macrophylla. Next base: position 15,056,211 of record CM075771.1, on the reverse strand, counting down.
GCAAGATTAGTTATCCACCACATTTCTATTATCGAATCCCACGGCACTTTTGGGCAAGACAACTTCGCTTCACGCGGAGGCTGGGCCAGCAAACTGAGGGCATAGGGCTTTTGACCAGGTCTTTGTCGCTCTGGTACCTATAACTTTTGATCCGTAAGGGGTTACGCGGCACACAACATACTGTTGCAAAGCTCTCCAAGAGCTTTACAACAGGGGCAGCTCGCTTCCTTGCTTTGCCCTTTTTGGAGCCCATAATCGAACTTTTTTATTTGTTTCGGGCCACTTTTCTATTTTTGCTATGTTTTTCCGTCCCAGATGATACGTCATGAGCTGTTAAAAGGACGACAACCTTACTTGCAGGACATTAGAGGGCCCTACAATGCATCGATATCAAGTCTTGCGAGGATGATGCGTTGTTGAAGCGGAGGGCTTGCCGTTAAGCCCATTGGGCCTTCTGAATGGGCCATCTCTCTAGGCTGGGACTGTGAACCGTTAACACATAAAGCAATTTTGCCCTCAACATGACAGGTGCGATCATGCTAGCACTAATGAACCGGATCCCATCAGAACTCCGAAGTTAAGCGTGCTTGGGCGAGAGTAGTACTAGGATAGGTGACCCCATGGGAAGTCCTCGTGTTGCACCCCTCATTTCAATTTTTTTTGCTCCGATTAGGGTTGCCAAGATACTTTATCCACCACATTTCTATTATTGAATCCCACGGCACCTTGGGCAAGACAACTTCAATTCACGTGGAGGCTGGGCCAACAAACCGAGGGCGTAGGGCTTGTGACCAGTTCTCATTCGCTCCGGTGCCCATAACTTTTGATCCGTAAGGAGTTACGGGGTGCACAGCATACCGTTGCAAAGCTCTTCGAGAGCTCTACGGCGGGCGTAGCCAACTTCTTCGCTGCGCCTATTTTTGGTGCCCAAAATTGAACGTTTTCATCAGTTTCGGGCCATATTTCTTGTTTAAGCACTATTTTTTCATCCCGGATCGTACGTCGTGAGCTGTGAAAAGGACGACAACCGAACTCGCGGGACATTAGAAAGCCCTACAACACGTCGATTTCATGTCTTGCGAGGATGCTGCGTTGTTAAAGAAAATGGGTTGTCGTTAAGCCCATTGGGCCTTCTGAATGGGACATCTCTCTAGGCTGGGATTGTGAACAGTTAACACATAAAGCAATTGTGCCCTCAACATGACAGGTGCGATCATGCCAGCACTATTGAATCGGATCCCATCAGAACACCAAAGTTAAGCGTGCTTGGGCAAGAGTAGTACTAGGATGGGTGACCCCCAGGGAAGTCCTCATGTTGCACCCCCCTTTTCAATTTTTTTTGCTCCGGTTAGGGTTGCCAAGATACTTTATCAACCACATTTCTATTATCGAATCCCACAGCACCTTGGGCAAGACAACTTCACTTCACATGGAGGCTGGGCCCGCAAACTGAGGGCGTAGGGCTTGTGACCTAGTCTCCATCGCTCCGGTGCCCATAACTTTTGATCCGTAAGGAGTTACGGGGTGCACAGCATACCGTTGCAAAGCTCTTCAGGAGCTCTACGACTGGGGTAGCGGGTGAGCTCACTGTGCCCATTTTTCAAGCTCAAAATTGAACGTTTTCATCAGTTTCGGGCCACTTTTCTTCTTTTGCTCTGTTTATCTATCATGGATCGTACATCGTGAGCTGTTAAAAGGACGACAAGCTTACTCGCGGGAGATTAGAGCCCCTACAATGCGTCGATTTCATGTCTTGCAAGGATGCTGCGTTGTTAAAGCAAATGGGTTGTCGTTAAGCCCATTGGGCCTTCTGAATGGGCCATCTCTCTAGGCTGGGATTGTGAACAGTTAACACATAAAGCAATTGTGCCCTCAACATGACAGGTGCGATCATGCCAGCACTATTGAATCGGATCCCATCAGAACTCCAAAGTTAAGCGTGCTTGGGCGAGAGTAGTACTAGGATGGGTGACCCCATGGGAAGTCCTCGTGTTGCACCCCCCTTTTCAATTTTTTTTGCTCCGGTTAGGGTTGCCAACATACTTTATCTACCACATTTCTATTTCTGAATCCCACGGCACCTTGGGCAAGACAACTTCACTTCACGTAGAGGCTAGGCCAACAAACTGAGGGCGTGGGGCTTGTGACCAGGTATTTGTCGTTCCGGTGCCCATAACTTTTGATTCGTTAGGAGTAACGCAGCGCACAACATACCGTTGCAAAGCTCTACGAGTGCTCTACGATGTGGGCAGCAAGCTTGCTCGGTTGTGCCTATTTTCGGAGCCCAAAATTCATCGTTTTCATCAGTTAAAAGGACGACAACCTTACTTGCGGGACATTAGAGGCCCCTACAACGCGTTGATATCACGCCTTGCGAGGATGGTGTGGTGTTAAAGGGGATGGGGTGTTGTTAAGCCTATTGGGCCTTCTGAATGGGCTATCTCTCTAGGCTGGGACTGTGAGCCGCTAACACATAAAGGAATAGTGCCCTCAACATGACCGGTGTGATCATACCAGCACTAATGCACCGGATCCCATCAGAACTCTGAAGTCAAGCATGCTTGGGCGAGAGTAGTACTAGGATGGGTGACCCCGTGGGATGTCCTCGTGTTGTACCCCCCTTTTCAATTTTTTTTTGCTCCGGTTAGGGTTGCCAAGATACTTTATCCACCACATTTCTATTATCGAATCCCACGGCACCTTGGGCAAGACAACTTCACTTCACGTGGAGGCTGGGACAACAAAACGAGGGCGTAGGGCTTGTGACCAGGTCTCCTTTGCTCTGGTGCCCATAACTTTTGATCTGTAAGAAGTTATGCGGTGCACAACATACCGTTGGAAAGCTCTCCGAGAGCTCTACGACGGGGCCAACTAGCTTGGTCGCTGTGCCCTTTTTGGAGCCCAAAATCGAACGTTTTCATCAGTTTCATCCGACTTTTCTATTTTTGCTACGTTTTTCCATCCCGGATCGTACGTCGTGAGCTATTAAAAGGGCGACAACCTTACTCGCGACACATTAGAGTGCCCTACAATTCATCGATATCACGTCTTGCGAGGATGCTGCGTTGTTGAGGTGGATGGGTTGTCGTTAAGCCCATTGGGCCTTCTGAATAGGCCATCTCTCTAGGCTGGGACTGTGAACTGTTAGCACATAAAGGAATTGTGGCATCAACATGACGGGTGCGATCATACCAGCACTATTGCACCGAATCACATCAGAACTCCGAAGTCAAGTGTGATTGGCCGAGAGTAGTACTAGGATGGGTGACCCCCTATGAAGTCCTTGTGTTGCACGCCCATTTTCAATTTTTTTTGCTCCGGTTATGGTGGCCAAGATACTTTATCCACCACATTTCTATTATCGAATCCCACGGCACCTTGGGCAAGACAACTTCGCTTCACGTGGAGGCTGGGCAAGCAAACCGAGGGCGTAGGGCTTGTGACCAGTTCTCCTTCGCTCTGGAGCCAATAACTTTTGATCCGTAAGGAGTTACGTGGTGCATAGGATACCATTGCAAAGCACTCCGAGAGCTCTACGATGGGTCAGCAAGCATTCTTGCTGTGCCCTTTTTGGATCTCAAAATTGAACGTTTTCATCAGTTTCGGGTCACTTTTCTGGTTTTGCTCTATTTTTCATCCCAGATCGTACGTGGTGAGCTGTTAAAAGGACGACAACCTTACTCGCCGGACAATAAAGGACCCTACAATGCATTGATATCACGTCTTGAGAGGATGCTATGTTGTTGAAGCGGATGGGTTGTCGTTAAGCACATTGGGCCTTCTGAATGGACCATCTCTGTAGGCTGGGACTGTGAACTGTTAACACATAAAGGATTTGTGCCCTCAACATGACGGGTGCAATCATACCAGCACTAATGCACCGGATCCCATCCGAACTGCGAAGTTAAGCGTGCTTGGCCGAGAGTAGTACTAGGATGGGTGACCCCCTGGGAAGTCCTCGTGTTGCACCCCCCTTTTCAATTTTTTTTGCTCCGGTTTGGGTTGCCAAGATACTTTATCCACCACATTTCTATTATCGAATCCCGCGGTGCCTTGGGCAAGACAACTTCGCTTGACGTGGAGGCTGGGTTAGCAAACCGAGGGCGTAGGGCTTGTGGCCAGGTCTCCGTCGCTCCGGTGCCCATAAGTTTTGATCCGTAAGGAGTTACGTGGCGCACAGCATACCGTTGCAAAGATCTCCGAGAGATCTATGACGAGGGCAACTAGCTTGCTTGTTGTGCCCTTTTTGGAACCCAAAATCGAACGTTTTCATCAATATGTCGTAAGCTGTTAAAAGGGCGACAACCTTACTTGCTGGACATTAGAGGGCCCTACAACGGGTCGATATCACGTCTTGCAAGTATGCTGTGTTGTTAAAGCGGAAGGGTTATCGTTAAGCCCATTGTGCATTCTGAATGGACCATCTCTCTAGGCTGGGACTGTGAACTGTTAACACATAAAGGACTTGTGCCCTCAACATGATGGGTGCAATCAAAACAGCACTAATGCACCTGATCCCATCAGAACTGTGAAGTTAAGCGTGCTTGGGCAAGAGTAGTACTAGGATGGGTGACCCCATTGGATGTCCTCGTGTTGCACCCCCCCTTTCAATTTTTTTTGCTCCGGTTAGGTTTGTCAACATACTTTATCCACCACATTTCTATTATTGAATCCCACGGCACCTTGGGCAAGACAACTTCACTTCACGTGGAGGCTGGGCCAACAAACTGAGGGTGTAGGGCTTGTGACCAGGTCTCCATCGCTCCGGTGCCCATAACTTTTGATCCGTAAGGAGTTACGGGGTGCACAGCATACCGTTGCAAAGCTCTTCAGGAGCTCTACGACGGGCGTAGCCAACTTGTTCGCTGTGCCCATTTTTCGTGCCCAAAATTGAACGTTTTCACCAGTTTCGGGCCATTTTTCTTATTATGCTCTATTTTTCCGTCCCGGATGGTACGTCGTGAGCTGTTAAAAGGACGACAACCTTACTCGCGGGAGATTAGAGCCCCTACAATGCGTCGATTTCATGTCTTGCAAGGATGCTGCGTTGTTAAAGAAAATGGGTTGTCGTTAAGCCCATTGGGCCTTCTGAATGGGACATCTCTCTAGGCTGGGATTGTGAACAGTTAACACATAAAGCAATTGTGCCCTCAACATGACAGGTGCGATCATGCCAGCACTATTGAATCGGATCCCATCACAACTCCAAAGTTAACCGTGCTCGGGCGAGAGTAGTAGTAGGATGGGTGACCCCATGGGAAGTCCTCGTGTTGCACCCCCCTTTTCAATTTTTTTTGCTCCGGTTAGGGTTGCCACCATACTTTATCCACCACATTTCTATTATTGAATCCCACGGCACCTTGGGCAAGACAACTTCACTTCACGTGGAGGTTGGGCCAGCAAACCGAGGGCGTAGGGCTTGTGACCAGGTCTCCTTCGCTCCGGTGCCCATAACTTTTGATCCGTTAGGAGTTACGCAGCGCACAGCATACCGTTGCAAAGCTCTACGAGTACTCTACGATGGGGGTAGCCAGCTTGCTCGCTGTGCCCATTTTTGGAGCCCAAAATCGAACGTTTTCATCAGTTAAAAGGACGACAACCTTACTTGCGGGACATTAGAGGGCCCTACAACGCGTCGATATCACGTCTTGCGAGGATGCTGCGTTGTTGAAGCGGATGGGTTGTTGTTAAGCCTATTGGGCCTTCTGAATGGGCTATCTCTCTAGGCTGGGACTGTGAACCGTTAACACATAAAGGAATAGTGCCCTCAACATGACCAGTGCGATCATACCAGCACTAAGGCACCGGATCCCATCAGAACTCTGAAGTCAAGCATGCTTGTGCGAGAGTAGTACTAGGATGGGTGACCCCGTGGGATGTCCTCGTGTTGCACCCCCCTTTTCAATTTTTTTTTGCTCCGGTTAGGGTTGCCAAGATACTTTATCCACCACATTTCTATTATCGAATCCCACGGCACCTTGGGCAAGAGAACTTCGCTTCACGTGGAGGCTGGGCCAACAAAACGAGGGCGTAGGGCTTGTGACCAGGTCTCCTTTGCTCTGGTGCCCATAACTTTTGATCTGTAAGAAGTTATGCGGTGCACAACATACCGTTGGAAAGCTCTCCGAGAGCTCTACGACGGGGCCAACTAGCTTGGTCGCTGTGCCCTTTTTGGAGCCCAAAATCGAACGTTTTCATCAGTTTCATCCGACTTTTCTATTTTTGCTACGTTTTTCCATCCCGGATCGTACGTCGTGAGCTATTAAAAGGGCGACAACCTTACTCGCGACACATTAGAGTGCCCTACAATTCATCGATATCACGTCTTGCGAGGATGCTGCGTTGTTGAGGTGGATGGGTTGTCGTTAAGCCCATTGGGCCTTCTGAATAGGCCATCTCTCTAGGCTGGGACTGTGAACTGTTAGCACATAAAGGAATTGTGGCATCACCATGACGGGTGCGATCATACCAGCACTATTGCACCGAATCACATCAGAACTCCGAAGTCAAGTGTGATTGGGCGAGAGTAGTACTAGGATGGGTGACCCCCAATGAAGTCCTTGTGTTGTACCCCCCTTTTCAATTTTTTTCCCTCCGGTTAGGGTTGCCAAGATACTTTATCCACTACATTTCTATTATCAAATCCCACGGCACCTTGGGCAAGACAACTTCGCTTCATGTGGAGGCTGGGCCAGTAAATCGAGGGCGTAGGGCTTGTGACCAGTTCTCCTTCGCTCTGGAGCCAATAACTTTTGATCCGTAAGGAGTTACGTGGCGCACAACATACCGTTGCTAAGCACTCCGAGAGCTCTACGATGGGTCAGCAAGCATTCTTGCTGTGCCCTTTTTGGATCCCAAAATTGAACGTTTTCATCAGTTTCGGGTCACTTTTCTGGTTTTGCTCTATTTTTCATTCCAGATCGTACGTGGTGAGCTGTTAAAAGGACGACAACCTTACTCGCCGGACATTAAAGGACCCTACAATGCATTGATATCATGTCTTGAGAGGATGCTATGTTGTTGAAGCGGATGGGTTGTCGTTAAGCACATTGGGCCTTCTGAATGGACCATCTCTGTAGGCTGGGACTGTGAACTGTTAACACATAAAGGATTTGTGCCCTCAACATGACGGGTGCAATCATACCAGTACTAATGCACCGGATCCCATCCGAACTGCGAAGTTAAGCGTGCTTGGCCGAGAGTAGTACTAGGATGGGTGACCCCCTGGGAAGTCCTCGTGTTGCACCCCCCTTTTCAATTTTTTTTGCTCCGGTTTGGGTTGCCAAGATACTTTATCCACCACATTTCTATTATCGAATCCCGCGGTGCCTTGGGCAAGACAACTTCGCTTGACGTGGAGGCTGGGTTAGCAAACCGAGGGCGTAGGGCTTGTGGCCAGGTCTCCGTCGCTCCGGTGCCCATAAGTTTTGATCCGTAAGGAGTTACGTGGCGCACAGCATACCGTTGCAAAGCTCTCCGAGAGATCTATGACGAGGGCAACTAGCTTGATCGTTGTGCCCTTTTTGGAACCCAAAATCGAACGTTTTCATCAATATGTCGTAAGCTGTTAAAAGGGCGACAACCTTACTTGCTGGACATTAGAGGGCCCTACAACGGGTCGATATCACGTCTTGCAAGTATGCTGTGTTGTTAAAGCGGAAGGGTTATCGTTAAGCCCATTGTGCATTCTGAATGGACCATCTCTCTAGGCTGGGACTGTGAACTGTTAACACATAAAGGACTTGTGCCCTCAACATGATGGGTGCAATCAAAACAGCACTAATGCACCTGATCCCATCAGAACTGTGAAGTTAAGCGTGCTTGGGCGAGAGTAGTACTAGGATGAGTAACCCCCTGGGAAGTCCTCGTGTTGCACCCCCCTTTTCAATTTTTTTTGCTCCGGTTAGGGTTGCCAAGATACTTTATCCACCACATTTCTATAATCGAATCATACGGCACCTTGGGCAAGATAACTTCGCTTCACGTGGAGGCTGTGCCAGCAAACCAAGGGTGTAGGGCTTGTGACTAGGTCTCCGTCGCTCCGGTGCCCATAACTTTTGATCCGTAAGGAGTTACGGGGCGCACAGCATACCGTTGCAAAGCTTTCTGAGAGCTCTACGATGGGGCCAGCTAGACTGCTCGCTTTGGCCATTTTTGGAGCCCAAAATCGAATGTTTTCATCAATTTTTGGCCACTTTTCTAATTTTGCTCTGTTTTTCCATCCCGGATCGTACGTCCTGAGCTGTTAAAAGGACGACAACCTTACTCGCGGGAAAATAAAGAGCCCTACAATGCGTCGATATCACGCCTTGCGAGGATGCTACGTTGTTAAAGCGGATGGGTTGTCGTTAAGCCCACTTGGCCTTCTTAATGAGCCATCTCTCTAGGCGGGGACTGTGAATCGTAAACACATAAAGGAATTGTGCCCTCAACACGACGGGTGCGATCATACCACCACTAATGCACCGGATCCCATCAGAACTCTGAAGTTAATCGTGCTTGGGCTAGAGTAGTACTAGGATGGGTGACCCCCTGGGAAGTCCACGTATTGCACCCCGTTTTTCAATTTTTTTTGCTCCGGTTATTGTTGCCAAGATACTTTATGCACCACATTTCTATTATCGAATCCCATGGCACCTTGTTCAAGACAACTTCGCTTCACGTGGAGGCTTGGCCAGCAAACCGAGGGCGTAGGGCTTATGACCAGGTCTCCGTCGCTCCAGTGCCTATAACTTTTGATCCGTAAGGTGTTACGCGGCACACAACATACCGTTGCAAAGCACTCCGAGAGCTCCATGACGGGGGCAGCTAGCTTGCTTGCTGTGCCCTTTTTGGAGACCCAAAATCAAACGTTTTCATCAATTTCAGACACTTTTCTATTTTTGCTATGTTTTTCCGTCCCAGATCGTACGTCGTGAGCTGTTAAAAGGACGAAAAGCTTACTTGCGGGACATTAGAGGGCCCTACATTGCGTCAATATCACGTCTTGCGAGGATGCTGCATTGTTGAAGTGGATGGGTTATCGTTAAGCCCATTGGGCCTTCTGAATGAGCCATCTCTCTAGGCTGGGACTGTGAACCGTAAACACATTAAGGAATTGTGCCCTCAACATGATGGGTACGATCATACCACCACTAATGCATTGGATCCCATCAGAACTGCGAAGTTAAGCGTGTTTGGGTGAGAGTAGTACTAGGATGGATGACCCCCTGGGAAGTCCTTGTGTAGCACCGCCCTTTTCAATTTTTTTTGCTCCAGTTAGGGTTGCCAAGATACTTTATCCACCATATTTCTATTATCAAATCCCACAGCACCTTGGGCAAGAGAACTTCGCTTCACGTGGAGGCTGGGCCAGCAAACCAAGGGCGTAGGGCTTGTGACCAGGTCTCATTCGCTCCGGTGCCCATAACTTTTGATCCGTAAGGAGTTACGCGGCGCACAACAAACCGTTGTAAAGCTCTCCGAGAGCTCCACGATAGGGCCAGCCAGATTGCTCACTGTGCCCATTTTTGGAGCCCAAAATCGAATGGTTTGATCAGTTTCAGGCCACTTTTCTCATTTTTCTCTGTTTTTCCATCCCGGATCGTACGTCGGGAGCTTTTAAAAGGATGACAACCTTACTTGCGGGAGATTAGAGGGCCCTACAAAGAGTCGATATCACATCTTCCAAGGATGCTACGTTGTTGAAGCGGATGGGTTGTCGTTAAGCCCATTGGGCCTTTTGAATGAGCCATCTCTCTAGGCTGGGACTATGAACCATAAACACATAAAGGAATTGTGCCCACAACATAACGGGTGCGATCATACCACCAATAATGCACTGGATCCCATCAGAACTCCGAAGTTAAGCGTGCTTGGGCGAGAGTAGTACTAGGATGGGTGACCCCTTGGGAAGTCCTCGTGTTGCAACCCCCTTTTCAATTTTTTTTGCTCCAGTTAGTGTTGCCAAGATACTTTATCCACCACATTTCTATTATCGAATCCCACGGCACCTTGGGAAAGACAACTTCGATTCACGTGGAGGCTGGGCCAGCAAACCGAGGGCGTAGGGCTTATGACCAGGCCTCCGTCGCTCCGGTGCCCATAACTTATGATTCGTAAAGAGTTACGCGGAGCACAGCATACAGTTGCAAAGCACTCTGGGAGCTCTATGACGGGGGCAGCTAGCTTGCTCGCTGTGCCCTTTTTGGAGCCCAAAATTGAACGTTTTCATCAGTTTCGGGCCACTTTTCTAATTTGCTCTGTTTTCCGTACCGGAACGTATGTCGTGAGCTGTTAAAAGGACGACAACCTTACTCGCGGATATTAGAGGGCCCTACAATGCGTCAATATCACGTCTTGCGAGGATGCTGCGTTGTTGAAGCGGATGGGTTGTCGTTAAGCCCATTGGGACTTCTGAATGAGCCATCTCTCTATGGTGGGACTGTGAACCGTAAGCACATAAAGGAATTGTGCCCTCAAAATGACGGGTACGATCATACCAGCACTAATGCACCGGATCCCATTAGAACTCCGAAGTTCACCGTGCTTGGGCGAGAGTAGTACTAGGATCGAATCCCACAGCACCTTGGGCAAGATAACTTCGCTTCACGTGGAGGCTGGGTTAGCAAACCGAGGGCGTAGGGCTTGCGACCAGGTCTCCGTCGCTCCGGTGCCCATAACTTTTGATCCGTAAGAAGTTACGTGATGAACAGCATACTGTTGCAAAGCTCTCCGAGACCTCTACGATGGGGGAAACTAGCTTGCTCGCTGTGTCCTTTTTGGAGACAAAAATCGAACATTTTCATCAGTTTCGGGCCACTTTTCTATTTTTACTCTGTTTTTCCATCCCGGATCGTACGTCGTAAGCTGTTAAAAGGATGACAACCTTACTTGCGGGACATTAGAGGACCCTACAACGCATCAATATCACGTCTTGCGAGTATGCTGCATTGTAGAAGTGGATGGGTTGTCGTTAAGCCAATTGGACCTTCTGAATGGGCCATCTCTCAAGGCAGGGACTGTGAACCGTTAACACATAAAGGATTTGTGCCCTCAACATGACGGGTGTGATCATACCAGCCCTAATGTACCGGATCCCATCAGATCTGCGAAGTTAAGCGTGCTTGGGCGAGAGTAGTACTAGGGTGGGTGACCCCTTGGAGGTCCTCGTGTTGCCCCCACCTTTTGTATTTTGTTTGCTCCGGTTAGGGTTGCCAAGAGACTTTATCCACCACATTTCTATTATCGAATCCCACGGCACCTTGGGCAAGACAACTTCGCTTCACGTGGAGGCTGGGCCAGTAAATCGAGGGCGTAGGGCTTGTGAACTGGTTTCCTTCGCTCCGGTGCCAACAACTTTTGATTCGTAAGGGGTTACGTGGCGCACAGCATACCGTTGCAAAGCTCACCAAGAGCTCTACGATGGGGGCAGCCAGCTTGCACGTTGTGCCCATTTTTGGAGCCCAAAATCGAACGTTTTCATCAATTTTGGGCCACTTTTCATATTAAGCTCTATTTTTCGGTCCCGGATCGTACGTCGTGATCAGTTAAAAGGACGACAACCTTACTCGCAGGATATTAGAGAGCCCTACAATGCGTCTATATCACGTTTTACGAGGATGCTGTGTTGTTGAAGCAGATGGGTTGTCGTTAAGCTCATTGGGCCTTCTGAATGAGCCATCTCTCTAGGCTGGGACTGTGAACCGTTAACACATAAAGGAATTGTGCCCTCAACAAGATGGGTGCTATCATACCACCACTAATGAACCGGATCCCATCAGAACTCCGAAGTTAAGCGTGGCTGGGCAAGAGTAGTACTAGAATGGGTGACCCTCTGGGAAGTCCTCGTGTTGCACCCCCTTTTTCAATTTTTTTTGCTCTGGTTAGTGTCGCCAAGATACTTTATGCACCACATTTCTATTATCGAATCCCACGGCACCTTGGGCAAGACAACTTCGCTTCACGTGGAGGCTGGGCCAGCAAACTGAGGGCGTAGGGCTTGTCACCAGGTCTCCGTCGCTCCGGTACCCATAACTTTTGAACCGTAAGGAGTTACGCGGCGCACAGCATATCGTTGCAAAGCTCTCCGAGAGCTCTATCACGGGGGTAGCTAGCTTGCTCGTTGTGCCCTTTTTGGAGCCCAAAATCGAACGTTTTCATTACTTTCAGGCCACTTTTATATTTTTGCTCTGTTTTTCCGTCCCGGATCGTACGACGTGAGCTGTTAAAAGAACGACAACCTTACTTGTTGGACATTATAGGGCCCTACAACGCGTCGATATCACGTCTTGTGAGGGTGCTGCATTGTTGAAGCGGAGCGCTTGATGTTAAGCCCATTCGGCCTTCTGAATGGGCCATCTCTCTAGGCTGGGACTGTGAATCGTTAACACATAAAGGAATTGTGCCCTCACCATGACGGGTGCGATCATACCACCACTAATGCTCCAGATCCCATTAGAACTTCGAAGTTAAGCGTGCTTGGGCGAGAGTTGTACTAGGATGGATGACCCCTTGGGAAGTCCTCGTGTTTCACCCCGCTTTTCAATTTTTTTTTGCTCCGGTTAGTGTTGCCAAGATACTTTATCCACCACATTTCTATTATCGAATCCCATGGCACCATGGGCAAGACAACTTCGATTCACGTGGAGGCTGGGCCAGCAAACCGAGGGCATAGGGCTTATGACCAGGCCTCCGTCGCTCCGGTGCCGATAACTTATGATTCATAAGGAGTTACGCGGTGCACAGTATACCGTTGCAAAGCACTCCGGGAGCTCAACGGCGGGGGCAGCTAGCTTGCTCGATGTGCCCTTTTTGGAGTCCAAAATCGAACGTTTTCATCAGTTTCGGGCCACTTTTCTAATTTATCTCTGTTTTCCGTACCAAATCGTACGTTGTGGGCTATTAAAAGGACGACAACCTTACTCGCGGTACATTAGAGGGCCCTACAATACATAGATATCACATCTTGCGAGGATGCTGCATTGTTGAAGCAGATGGGTTGTCGTTAAGCCCGTTGGGCCTTCTGAATGAGCCATCTCTCGATGCTGGGACTGTGAACCGTAAGCACATAAAGGAATTGTGCCCTCAAAATGACAGTTGCGATCATACCAGCACTAATGCACAAGATCCCATCAGAACTCCAAAGTTCAGCGTGCTTGGGCGAAAGTAGTACTAGGATGGGTGACCCCTGGGGAAGTCCTCGTGTTGCACCCCCTTTTCAATTTTTTTTACTCCGGTTAGGGTTGCCAAGATTTTTTATCCACAACATTTCTATTATCGAATCCCACGGCACCTTGGGCAAGACAACTTCGCTTCACGTGGAGGCTGGGCCAGTAAACCGAGGGCTTAGGGCTTGTGACCAGGTCTCCTCCGCTCCGGTGCCAATAACTTTTGATCCATAAGGAGTTACGCGGCGCACAGCATACCCTTGTAAAGCTCACCGAGATCTCTACGACGGGGGCAGCCAGCTTGCTCGTTGTGCCCATTTTTGGAGCACAAAATCGTACGTTTTCATCAGTTTTGGGCCACTTTTCATATTAAGCTCTATTTTTCGGTCCCGGATCATACATCGTGAACTATTAAAAGGCGGACAACCTTACTCGCGGGACATTAGAGGGCCCTACAACGCGTCTATATCACGTCTTACGAGGATGCTATGTTGTTGAAGCTGATGGGTCATCGTTAAGCCCATTGGGCCTTCTGAATGGGCCATCTCTCTAGGCTGGGACTGTGAACCGTTAACACATAAAGGAATTGTGCCCTCAACAAGACGGGTGCGATCATACCACCACTATTGCACTGGATCCCATCAGAACTCTGACGTTAAGCGTGGTTGGGCGAGAGTATTACTAGGATGGTTGACCCCCTGGGAAGTCCTCGTGTTGCATCCCCCTTTTCAATTTTTTTTGCTCCGGTTAGTGTCGCCAAGATACTTTATGCACCACATTTCTATTATCGAATCCCACGACAACTTGGGCAAGACAACTTCGCTTCACGTGGAGGCTGGGCCAATAAACTGAGGGCGTAGGGCTTGTGACTACGTCTCCATCGCTCCGGTGCCCATAACTTTTGATCTGTATGGAGTTACGCGGCGCACAGCATACTGTTGCAAAGCTCTCCGACAGCTCTACCAAGAGGGAAGCCAACTTGCTCGCTATGCCCCTTTTGGAGCCCAAAATCGAACGTTTTCCTCAGTTTCAAGCCACTTTTCTATTTTTGCTTTGATTTACCATCCCGGATCGTACGTCGTGAACTGTTAAAAGGACGAAAACCTTACTTGCGGGACATTAAAGGGCCCTACAATGCATCGATATCACGTCTTGCGAGGATGCTACGTTGTTGAAGCGGATGGGTTGTCATTAAGGTCATTGGGCCTTCCGAATGAGCCATCTCTCTAGGGTGGGACTGTGAACCATAAAAACATAAAGGAATTGTGCCCTCAACATGACGGGTGTGATCATACCACCACTAATGCACAGGATCCCATCAGAACTCCGAAGTTAAGCGTGCTTGGGCGAGAATAGTACTAGGATGGGTGACCCCCTGGGAAGTCCTCGTGTTGCACCCCCCTTTTCAATTTTTTTTGCTCCGGTTAATGTTGCCAAAATACTTTATCCACCACATTTCTATTATCGAATCCCACGGCACCTTGGGCAAGACAACTTCGCTTCATGTGGAGGCTGGGCCTACAAACCAAGGGCGTAGGGCTTGTGACCAGGTCTTCTTCGCTCCGGTGCCCCTAACTTTTGATCCGTAAGGAGTTATGCGGCGCACAACATACCATCGCAAATCTCTCCGAGAGCTCCGTGATGGGGCCAGCCAGATTGCTTGCTGTGCCCATTTTTAGAGCCCAAAATCGAATGGTTTCATCAGTTTCGGGACACTTTTATAATTTTGCTATGTTTTTCCATCCCGAATCGTACGTCGTGAGCTGTTAAAAGGATGACAACCTTACTCGTGGGAGATTAGAGGGCCCTACAATGAGTCGATATCACGTCTTGCGAGGATGCTACGTTGTTGAAGTGGATGGGTTATCGTTAAGCCCATTGGGCCTTCTGAATGGGCCATCTCTCTAGGCAGTTTCACATAAAGGATTTGTGCCTTAAACATGATGGGTGCGATTATACCAGCCCTAATGCACCGGATCCCATCAGAACTGCGAAGTTAAGTGAGCTTGGGCGAGAGTAGTACTAGGATGGGTGACCCCCTAGGAGGTCCTCGTGTTACACCCTCCTTTTCAATTTTTTTTGCTCCGGTTAGGGTTGCCAAGACACTTTATCCACCACATTTCTATTATCGAATCCCACGGCACTTGGGCAAGACAACTTCGATTCACGTGGAGGCTGGGCTAGTAAATCGTGGGCGTAGGGCTTGTGACCAGGTTTCCTTCACTCCGGTGCACATAACTTTTGATTCGTAACGAGTTACGCGGCGCACAGTATACCGTTGCAAAGCTCACCTAGAGCTCTACGATGGGGACAGCCAGCTTGCTCGTTGTGCCCATTTTTGGAGCCCAAAATTGATTATTTTCATCCGTTTCGGGCCACTTTTCAAATTAAGCTCTATTTTTCCATCCCGGATCGTACGTCGTGAGCTGTTAAAAGGACGACAACCTTACTCGCGAGACATTAGAGGGCCCTACAACGCGTCTATATCACGTCTTGCGAGGATGCTATGTTGTTGAAGCGAATGGGTTGTCATTAAGCCCATTGGGCCTTTTGAATGGGCCATCTCTCTAGGCTGGGACTGTGAACCGTTAACACATAAAGGAATTGTGCCCTCAACATGATGGGTGCAATCATATCAGCACTAATGCACCGGATCCCATCAGAACTCCGAACTTAAGCGTGCTTGGGCGAGAGTAGTACTAGGATGGGTGACCCCCTTGGAAATCCTCATGTTGCACCCCCCCTTTTCAATTTTTTTTTGTTCTGGTTAGGGTTTCCATGATACTTTATCCACCAAATTTCTATTATCGAATCCCACTGCACCTTGGCCAAGACAACTTCGCTTCACATGGAGGCTGGGCCAGCAAACCGAGGGCGTAGGGCTTGTGACCAGGTCTCCGTCGCTCTAGTACCCATTACTTTTGATCCGTAAGGAGTTACGCGGCGCACAACATACCGTTGCAAAGCTCTCTGAAAGCTCTACGTCAGAGGCAGCTAGCTTGCTCGCTGTACCCTTTTTGGAGCCCAAAATTGAACGTTTTCATCCGTTTCGGGCCACTTTTCTTATTATGCTCTATTTTTCTGTCCCGGATCGTACGTCGTGAGCTATTAAAAGGACGACAACATTACTCGCGGGACATTAGATGGCCCTACAACACGTCGATATCACGTCTTGCAAGGATGCTGCATTGTTGAAGCGGATGGGTTGTCGTTAAGCCCATTGGGCCTTCTAAATGGGCCATCTCCCTAGCAGGGACTGTGAACCGTTAATACATAAAGGAATTGTGCCCTCAACATGACGGGTGCGATCATACCAGCACTAATGCACCAGATCGCATCAGAACTCCGAAGCTAAGCGTGCCTGGGCGAGAGTAGTACTAGGATGGGTGACCCCCTAGGAAGTCCTCGTGTTGAACCTCCCTTTTCAATTTTTTTTGCTCCGATTAGGGTTGCCAAGATACTTTATCCACCATATTTCTATTATTGAATCCCACGGTACCTTGGACACGACAACTTCGATTCACGTTGAGGCTGGGCCAGCAAACCGAAGGCGTTGGGCTTATGACCAAGTCTCCGTCGCTCCGGTGCCTCAACTTTTGATCCGTAAGGAGTTACGAAGCGCACAGCATGCCGTTGCAAAGCTCTCTGAGAGCTCTACGACGGGGTTAGCTAACTTGCTCGCTCTGCCCTTTTTGGTGCCCAAAATCGAACGTTTTCATCAGTTTCGGGCAACGTTTCTATTTTTGCTCTGTTTTTCCATCCCGGATCATACGTCGAGAGCTGTTAAAAGTACAACAACCTTACTCGCGGGACATTAGAGGGCCCTACAACGCGTCGATATCACGTCTTGCCAGGATGCTGCATCGTTGAAGCGGATGGGTTATCGTTAAGCCCATTGGGCCTTTTCAATGGGCCATCTCTCTAGGCTGGGACTGTGAACCGTTAACACATAACGGAATTGTGCCCTCAACATGACGGGTGCGATCATACCAGCACTAATACACCGGATCCCATCAGAACTCCAAAGTTAAGCGTGCTTGTGCGAGAGTAGTACTAGGATGGGTGACCCCCTTGGAAGTCCTCGTGTTGCACCCCCCTTTTCAATTTTTTTTGCTCCGGTTAAGGTTGCCAAGATACTTTATCCACCACATTTCTATTATCGAATCCCATGGCACCTTGGGAAAGACAACTTCGCTTCACGTGGAGGCTGGGCCAGCTAACCGAGGGTGTAGGGCATGGGACCAGGTCTCCGTCGCTCCGGTGCCCATAACTTTTGATCCGTAAGGAGCTACGCGGCGCACAGCATGCCGTTGCAAAGCTCTCCGAGAGCTCTACGACAGGGGAAGCCAGCTTGCTTGCTGTGCCCATTTTTGGAACCCAAAATCAAACGTTTTCATTAGTTTCGGGCCACTTTTCTTATTAAGCTCTGTTTTTCCATCACGGATCGTATGTCGTGAGCTTTTAAAAGGATGACAACCATACTTGCGGGACATTAGAGGGCCCTATAACGAGTCGTTATCACGTCTTATGAGGATACTGCGTTGTTGAAGCGGATGAGTTGTCGTTATGCCCATTGGGCCTTCTGAATGGGCCATCTCTCTAGGCTGGGACTGTGAACTATTAACACATATAGGAATTGTGCCCTCAACATGACGGGTGCGATCACACCAGCACTAATGCACCGGATCCCATCAGAACTCCGAAGTTATGCGTGTTTGGGCGAGAGTAGTACTAGAATGGGTGACCCCATGGGAAATCCTCGTGTTGCACCCCCCTTTTCAATTTTTTTTGCTCCGGTTAGGGTTGCCAAGATACTTTATCTACCACATTTCTATTATCAAATCCCACGGCTCCTTGGGCAAGACAACTTCGCTTCACGTGGAGGTTGGGCCAACAAACCGATGGTATAGGGCTTGTGACCAGGTCTCCGTCGCTCCGGTGCCCATAACTTTTGATCCGTAAGGAGTTACGCGGCGCACAGCTTACCGTTGCAAAGCTCTCTGAGAGCTCTACGACAGGGGCAGCTAGCTTGCTCTCTATGCCCTTTTTGGAGCCCAAAATTGAATGTTTTCATATGTTTTGGTCGACTTTTCTACTTTTGCTCTATTTTTCCATCCCGGATCGTACGTCGTGAGCTGTTAAAAGGATGACAACCCTACTCACGGGGCATTAGAGTGCGCTACAACGCGTCGATATCACGTCCTACGAGGATGCTGCGTTGTTAAAGCGGATGGGTTCTCGCTAAGTCCATTGGGTCTTCTGAATGAGCCATCTCTCTAGGCTGGGACTGTGAACCGTTGACACATAGAGGAATTGTGCCCTCAACATGATGGGTGCCATCATACCAGCACTAATGCACCGGATCCCATCAGAACTCCGAAGTAAAGCGTGCTTGGGCGAGAGTAGTACTAGGATGCGTGACCCCCTGGGAAGTCCTCATGTTGCACCCCCCTTTTCAATTTTTTTTGCTCCGGTTAGGGTTGCCAAGAAACTTTATCCACCACATTTCTATTATCGAATTTCACGGCACCTTGGGCAAGACAACTTCGATTCATGTGGAGGCTGGGCCAGCAAACCGAGGGCGTAGGGGTTGTGACCATGTCTCCTTCGCACCGGTGCCCATAACTTTTGATCCGTAATGAGTTACGCGGCGCACAGCATACTGTTACAAAGCTCTCCGAGAACACTACAACGTGGGAAGAAAGCTTGCTCGCTCTGCCCTTTTTGGTGCCTAAAATTGAACATTTTCATCAGTTTTGAGCCACTTTTCTATTTTTGCTCTATTTTTCCGTCCCGGATCATACGTCATGAGCTGTTAAAAGGACGACAAGCTTACTCGCGGGACATTAGAGGGTCGTACAACGCGTCGATATCACGTCTTGCGAGGATGCTGCGTTGTTGAAGCAGATGGGTTGTCGTTACGCCCATTGGGCCTTCTGAATGGGCCATCTCTCTATGCTGGGACTGTGAACCGTTAACACATAAAGGAATTGTGCCCTCAACATGACGGGTGCGATCATACCAGCACTAATGCACCGGATCCCATCAGAACTGCAAAGTTAAGCATGCTTGGGCGAGAATAGTACTAGGATTGGTGACCCCGTGGGAAGTCCTCGTGTTACACCCCCCATTTTCAATGTTTTTTGCTTCGGTTAGGATTGCCAAGATACTTTATCCACCACATTTCTATTATCGAATCCCACGGCACCTTGGGCAGGACAACTTCACTTCACATGGAGGCTAGGGCAGCAAACAGAGGGCGTAGGGCTTGTGACTAGGTCTCCTTCGCTCCAGTGCCCATAACTTTTGATTCATAAGGAGTTACGCGGTGCACAGCATATCGTTACGAAGCTCCCCTAGAGCTCTACGACGGGGGCAGCCAGCTTGCTAGTTATGCCTATTTTTTGGGCCCAAAATCAAAAGTTTTCATCAGTTTCGGGCCACTTTTCTTATTAAGCTCTGTTTTTGGGTCCCGGATCGTACGTCGTGAGCTGTTAAAAGGACGACAACCTTACTCGCTGGGCATTAGAGGGCCCTACAACACGACGATATCACGTCTTGCGAGGATGCTGCGTTGTTGAAGCGGATGGGTTGTCGTTAAGCCCATTGGCTCTTTTGAATGGGCCATCTCTCTAGGTTGGGACTGTGAACCTTTAACACATAAAGGAATTGTGCCCTCGACATGACGGGTCCGATCATACCAGCACTAATGCACCGGTTCCCATAAGAACTCCGAAGTTAAGCGTGCTTGTGCGAGGGTAGTACTTGGATGGGTGACCCCCTGGGAAGTCCTCATGTTGCACCCCCCTTTTCAATTTTTTTTGCTCCGGTTAGGGTTGCCAAGATACTTTATCCACCACATTTCTATTATCGAATCCTACGGCACCTTGGGGAAGACAACTTCACTTCACGTGGAGGCTGGGCCAGCAAACCGAGGGCGTAGGGCTTGTGACCAGGTCTCCGTCGCTCCGGTGCCCATAACTTTTGATCCGTAAGAAGTTACGCGGCGCACAACATACCGTTACAAAGCCCTTCGGGAGCTCTACGACGGGGGCAGCCCGCTTGCTCGTTGTGCTTGTTTTTGGAGCACAAAATCGAACGTTTTCAACAATTTTGGGCCATTTTTCTACTTTTGCTCTGTTTTTCCGTCCAGGATCGTAGGTCGTGAGCTGTTAAAAGTACGACTAGCTTACTTGTGGGACAGTAGAGGACTCTACAACTCGTCGATATCTGTTTATTCGAGGATGCTACGATGTTGAAGCGGATGGGTTGTCGTTAAGCCCATTGGGCCTTTTGAATGGGCCATCTCTCTAGGCTGGGACTGTGAACTGTTAACACATAAAAGAATTGTGCCCTCAACATGACAGGTTCGATCATACCAGTACTAATGCACCGAATCCCATCAGATTTACGAAGTTAAGCGTGCTTGGACGAGTGTAGTACTAGGATGGGTGACCCCCTGGTAAGTCCTCGTGTTGCACCCCTCTTTTCAATATTTTTTGCTCCAGTTAGGGTTGCCAAGATACTTTATCCACCACATTTCTATTATCGAATCCCACGGCACCTTGGGCAAGACAACTTCGCTTCACGTAGAGGTTGGGCCCGCAAACCGAGGGCGTAGGGATTATGACTAGTGCTCTGTCGCTCCGGTGACCATAACTTTCGATCCATAAGGAGTTACGCGGCGCAGAACATACAGTTGCAAAGCTCTCCGAGAGCTCTACGACGGGGGCAGCGAGCTTGATCGCTTTGCCCATTTTTGGAGCCCAAAATCGAATGTTTTCATCAGTTTCGGGCCACTTTTCTTCTTTTGCTCTGTTTTTCCATCACAGATCGTACGTAATGAGCTATTAAAAGGATGACAACCTCACTCGCTGGACATTAGAGGGCCCTACAACGCGCTGATATCACGTCTTGCGAGGATGCTGCGTTGTTGAAGTGGATGGGTTGTCGTTAAGCCCGTTGGGCCTTTTGAATGGGCCATCTCTCTAGGCTGGGACTGTGAACCATTAACACATAAAGGAATTGTGCCCTCAACATGATGGGTGTGATCATACCAGCACTAATGCACCGGATCCCATCAGAACTCCGAAGTTAAGCGTGCTTGAACGAGAGTAGTACTAGATTGGGTGACCCCCGGGGTAGTCCTCGTGTTGCACCCCTGTTTTCAATTTTTTTTGCTCCGGTTAGGGTTGCCAGGATACTTTATCCACCACATTTCTAATATCGAATCCCACGGCACCTTGGGCTAGACAACTTCGCTTCACGTGGAGGTTGGGCCCGCAAACCGACAATGTAGGACTTGTGATCCGTAAGGAGTTACGCGGCGCATAGCATACCGTTGTAAAGCTCTCCGAGAGGGCTACGACGGGAGCAGCCAGCTTGCTCGCTATGCCCGTTTTTGGAGCACAAAATCGATTGTTTTCATCAGTTTCGGGCCACTTTTCTTCTTTTTCTCTATTTTTCCATCCCGGATCGTACGACGTGAGCTGTTAAAAGGACGACAACTTCACTTCCTGGACATTAGAGGGCCCTACAATGCGTCGATATCACGTCTTACGAGGATGCTGCGTTGTTTAAACGGATGGGTTGTCGTTAAGCCTATTTGGCCTTTTGAATGGGCCAACTCTCTAGGCGGGGACTGTGAACCGTTAACACATAAAGGAATTGTGCCCTCAACATGACGGGTGCGATCATACAAGTACTAATGCACCGGATCCCATCAGATTTCCAAAGTTAAGCGTGCTTGGGCGAGAGTAGTACTAGGATGGGTGACCCCCTTGTAAGTCCTCGTGTCGCACCCCCCTTTTCAATTTTTTTTGCTCCGGTTAGGGTTACCAAGATACTTTATCCACACCATTTCTATTATCGAATCCCACGGCACCTTGGGCAAGACAACTTCGCTTAACGTGGAGGCTGGGCCTGCAAACCGGGGTCGTAGTGCTTGTGACCAGGTCTCCGTCGCTCCGGTGCCCCTAACTTTTGATCCATAATGAGTTACGCGTCGCACATCATACTATTGGAAATCTCCCCGAGAGCTGTATGACGGGGTAGCTAACTAGCTTGTCATGCCCTTTTTGAGACCAAAATCAACCATTTTCATCTGTTTCGGGCCACTTTTCTTCTTTTGCTCTATTTTTCCATCCCGGATCGTACGTCGT
This sequence comes from Ehretia macrophylla, assembly GCA_037974665.1. Taxonomy (NCBI): domain Eukaryota; kingdom Viridiplantae; phylum Streptophyta; class Magnoliopsida; order Boraginales; family Ehretiaceae; genus Ehretia; species Ehretia macrophylla. The sequence continues at coordinate 15,033,902 of CM075771.1, read as the reverse complement.
GAGCTGTTAAAAGGACGACAACCTCACTCGCTGGACATTAGAGGGCCCTACAATGCGTCGATATCACGTCTTGCGAGGATGCTGTGTTGTTGAAGCGGATGGGTTGTCGTTAAGCCCATTTGGCCTTTTAAATGGGCCATCACTCTAGGCTGGGACTGTGAACCGTTAACACATAAAGGAATTGTGCCCTCAACAAGACGGGTGCGATCATACCAGCACTAATGCACCGGATCCCTTCAGATTTCCAAAGTTAAGCGTGCTTGGGTAAGAGTAGTACTAGGATGGGTGACCCCTGGGAAGTCCTCATGTTGCACCCCCCTTTTCAATTTTTTTTGCTCCGGTTAGGGTTGCCAAGATACGTTATCCACCACATTTTTATTATCGAATCCCACAACATCTTGGGGATGACAATTTCGATTCACATGCAGGCTGGGCGAACAAACCGAGGGCGTAGGGCTTGTGACCAGGTCTCTGTCGCTCCGGTGCCCATAATTTTTGATCCATAAGGAGTTACGCGGCGCACAGCCTATCGTTGCAAACCTCTCCGAGAGCTCTGCGATAGGGCTAGCCAACATGCTCGCTTTGGCCATTTTTGGAGCCCAAAATTGAACGTTTTCATATATTTCCGCACAACTTTCTTCTTTTGCTCTATTTTTCAGTCCCTGATCGTACGTCGTGAGCTGTTAAAACGACGACACCATTACTCTTGGGACATTAGAGGCCCCCAAAATGCATTGATATCACGTCTTGCGAGGATGCTGTGTTCTTGAAGCGGATGGGTTGTCGTTAAGCCAATTGGGCCTTTTGAATGGCCCATCTCTCTAGGTTGGGACTGTGAACCATTAACAAATAAAGGAATTGTGCCCTAAACGTGACAGGTGTGATCATACCAGCACTAATGCATCAGATCCCATCAGAACTCCGAAGTCAAGCGTGCTTGGGCGAGGATAGTACTAGGATGGGTAACCCCCTGGGAAGTCCTCGTGTTGCACCCCCTTTTTCAATTTTTTTTGCTCCGGTTAGGGTTGCCAAGATACTTTATCTGCCACATTTCTATTATTGAATCCCACGGCACCTTGGGCAAGACAACTTCGCTTCACGTGGAGGCTGGGCCCGCAAATCGAGGGCATAGGGCTTGTGACAAGGTCTCCGTCGCTCCGGTGCTCATAACTCTTGATCCGTAAGGAGTTATGCGGCGCAAAGCATACTGTTGCAAAGCTCTCCAAGAGCTCTACGATGCGGGCAGATAGCTTGCTCGCTGTGCCTATTTTTGGAGCCCAAAATCGAACGTTTTCTTCAGTTTCTGGCCACTTTTCTTCTTTTGCTCTATTTTTACGTCCGGGATAGTACGTCGTGAGCAGTTAAAATGATGAAAACCTTACTCGCAGGACATTAGAGGGCCCTACAACGCATCGATATCACGTCTTGCGAGGATGCTGTGTTGTTGAAGCGGATGGGTTGTCGTTAAGCCCATTGGTCTTCTGAATGGGCCATCTCTCTAGGCTGGGACTGTGAACCGTTAACACATAAAGGAATTGTTCCCTCAACATGACCGGTGCGATCGTACCAGCAATAATGCACCGGAACCCATTAGAACTCCGAAGTTAAGCGTGCTTCGGTGAGAGTAGTACTAGGATGGGTGACCCCTTGGGAAGTCCTCGTGTTGCACCCCCCTTTTTTATTTTTTTTGCTCCAGTTAGGGTTGCCAAGATACTTTATCCACCACATTTCTATTATCGAATCCCACGGCACCTTGGGCCAGACAACTTCGCTTCACGTGGAGGCTGGGTCCGCAAACCGAGGACGTAGGGCTTGTGACTAGGCCTCTGTCGCTCTGGTGCCCATAACTTTTGATGCGTAGCGAGTTACGCGGCGCACAACATACCGTTACAAAGCTCTCTGAGAGCTCTACGACGGGGGCAGTTAGCTTGCTCGCTGTGCCAGTTCTTGGAGCCCAAAATAGAACGTTTTCATCAGTTTCGGGCCACTTTTCATCTTTTGCTCTATTTTCGGTTCCCGGATCGTACGTAGTGAGCTGTTAAAAGGACGACAACTTTACTCGCGGGACATTAGAGCACCCTACAACACGTCGATATTACGTCTTGCGAGGATGCTGCGTTGTTGAAGCGGATGGGTTTCCATTGAGCCCATTGGGCCTTTTGAATAGGCCATATCTCTAGGCTGGGACTGTGAACCGTTAACACATAAAGGAATTGTGCCCTTAACATGACGGGTGCGATCATACCAGCACTAATGCATAGGATCCTATCAGAACTCCGAAGTTAAGCGTGCTTAGGCAAGAGTAGTACTAGGATGGGTGACCCCATGGGAAGTCCTCGTGTTGCACCCCCCTTTTCAATTTTTTTTGGTCCAGTTAGGGTTGCCAAGATACTTTATCCACCACATTTCTATTATCGAATCCCACAGCACCTTGGGGAAGACAACTTCGCTTAACGTGGAGGCTGGGCCACCAAACCGAGGGCGTAGGGCTTATGACCAGGTCTCCGTCGCTCCGGTGCCCATAACTCTTGATCCGTAAGGAGTTACACGGCGCACAACATACCGTTGCAAAGCTCTCCGAGAGCTCTACGATGGGGCAGAAAGCCAGCTTGCCGTGCCCTTTTTGGAGACCAAAATCGAACATTTTCATTAGTTTCGGGCAAATTTTCTTCTTTTGCTCCGTTTTTCCGTCCCGGATCGTACGTCGCTAGCTGTTAAAAGGATGACAACCTTATTCACGGGACATAATAGGGCCCTACAACGCATCGATATCACGTCTTGCGAAGATGCTGCGTTTTTTAAGCGGATGGGTTGTTGTTATGCCCATTGGGCTGTTTGAATGGGCCATCTCTCTAGGCTAGGACTGTGAACTGTTAACACATAAAGGTATTGCGCCTTCAACATGACGGGTGCGATCAAACCAGCACTAATGCACCGGATCCAATTAGAACTCCGAAGTTAAGTGTGCTTGGGCGAGAGTAGTACTAGGATGGGTTACCCCCTGGGAAGTCCTCGTGTTGCACCCCCCTTTTCAATTTTTTTTTCTCTGGTTACGGTTGCCAAGATAATTTATCCACAAAATTTCTATTATCGAATCCCATGGCACCTTGGGAAAGACAACTTCGGTTCACATAGAGGCTGGGCCGGCAAACCGAGGGCGTAAGGCTTGGGACCAGGTCTCTGTCGCTCCGGTACCCATAACTTTTGATCCGTAAGGAGTTACGCGGCGCACATCATACCGTTGAAAAGCTCTCTGAGAGCTCTACGACGGGGGCCGCCAGCTTTCTCGCTGTGGCCTTTTTGGAGCCCAAAATCGTTCATTTTCATCATTTTCGGGCCAGTTTTCTACTTTTGCTCGGTTTTTCCATCCCGGATCGTACGTCATGAGATGTTAAAAGGATGATAATCTTACTCGCTGGACATTAGAGGGCCGTCCAATGCGTAGCTATCATGTCTTACGAGGATGCTGTGTTGTTGAAGCGGATGGATTGTCATTAAGTCCATTGGGCCTTTTGAATGGGCCATCTCTCTAGGCTGGGACTGTGAACCGTTAACACATAAAGGAATTGTGCCCTCAACATGACGAGTGCGATCATACCAGCACTAATGCATCGGATCCCATCAGAACTCCGAAGTTAACCGTGGTTGGGTGAGAGTAGTACTAGGATGGGTGACCCCTTGGAAAGTCCTCGTGTTTCACCCCCCTTTCAATTTTTTTTGCTTCGGTTAGGGTTGCCAAGATACTTTATCCACCACATTTCTTTTATCGAATCTCACGGCACCTTGGGCAAGCCAACTTCGCTTCACGTGGAGGCTGGGCCCGCAAACCGAGGGCATAAGGCTTGTAACAAGGTCTCCGTCGCTCCGGTGCCCATAACTTTTTATGCGTAAGGAGTTACGCGGTGCACAGCATACCGTTACAAAGCTCTCCGAGAGCTCTACGATGGGGACAGTTAGCTTGCTCGCTATGCCAGTTTTTTGAGCACAAAATCGAACGTTTTCATCAGTTTCGGGCCACTTTTCTTCTTTTGCTCTGTTTTTGGGTCCCGAATCGTACGTCGTGAGCTATTAAAAGGACGACAACCTTATTCGCGGGACATTAGAGGGCCTTAAATCGCGTCGATATCACGTCTAGCGAGGATGCTGCGTTGTTGAAGTGGATGGGTTGTCGTTAAGCCCATTGGGCCTTTTGAATGGGCCATCTCTCTAGGCTGGGACTGTGAACCGTTAACACATAAAGGAATTGTGCCCTCAATATGACGGGTGTGATCATACCAGCACTAAAGCACCAGATCCCATCTGAACTCCGAAGTTAAGCGTGCTTGGGCGAGAATAGTACTAGGATGGGTGACCCCTTGGGAAGTCCTCGTGTTGCACACCCCTTTTCAATTTTTTTTGCTCCGGTTAGAGTTGCCAAGATACTTTATCCACCACATTTCTATTATCGAATCCCACGGCACCTTGGGCAAGACAACTTCGCTTCACGTGGAGGCTGGGCCCGCAAACCGAGGGCGTAGGGCTTGTGACCAGGTCTCCGTCGCTCCGGTGCCTATAACTTTTGATCTGTAAGGAGTTATGCGGCGCACAACATACCGTTGCAAAGCTATCCGAGAGCTCTACGACGGGGACAGTTAGCTCGCTCGTTGTGCCACTTTTTGGAGTCCAAAGTCGAACGTGTTCATCAGTTTTAGGCCACTTTTCTACTTTTGCTCTATTTTTTCGTCTCGGATCATACGTCGTAAGCTGTTAAAAGGATGACAACCTTATTCGCAGGACATTAGAGGGCCCTAAAATGCATCAATATCTCATCTTGCGAGGATGCTACATTGTTGAAGTGGATGGGTTGTCGTTAAGCCCATTGGGCCTTTTGAATGGGCCATCTCTCTAGGCTAGGACTGTGAACCGTTAACACATAAAGGAATTCTGCCCTCAACATGACGGGTATGATCATACCAGCACTAAAGCACCGGATCCCATCTGAACTCCGAAGTTATGCATGCTTGGGCGAGAGTAGTACTAGGATGGGTGACCCCTTGGGAAGTCCTCGTGTTGCACCCCCCATTTCAATTTTTTTTGCTCCGGTTAGGGTTGCCAAGATACTTTATCTACCACATTTCTATTATCAAATCCCACGGCACCTTGGGCAAGAAAACTTCGCTTCACGTGGAGGCTGGGCTGGCAAACCGAGGGCGTAGGGCTTGTGACCAGGTCTCCGTTGCTCCGGTGCCCATAACTTTTGATCCGTAAGGAGTTACGCGGCGTACAACATACCGTTGCAAAGCTCTCCGAGACCTCTACGATGGGGGCAGGTAGCTTGCTCGCTATGCCACTTTTTGGAGCCCAGAACTGAACGGTTTCATTAGTTTTGGGCCACTTTTCTTATTTTGCTCTGTTTTTCCGTCCTGGATCGTACGTCGCGAGCTGTTAAAAGGACGACAAACTTATTCGCGGGACATTAGGAGGCCGCAAAATGCGTCGATATCCTGTCTTGCGAGGATATTGCGTTGTTGAAGTTGATCGGTTGTCGTTAAGCCCATTGGGCCTTTTGAATGGGCCATCTCTCTAGGCTGGGACTGTGAACTGTTAACACATAAAGGAATTGTGCCCTCAACATGATGGTGCGATCATACCAGCACTAATGCACCGGATCCCATCAGAACTCCGAAGTTAAGCGTGCTTCGGCGAGAGTAGTACTAGGATGGGTGACCGCTTGGGAAGTCCTCGTGTTGCACCCCCCTTTTCAATTTTTTTTTGCTCCAATTAGGGTTGCCAAGATACTTTATCCACCACATTTCTATTATCAAATCTCACGGCACCTTGGGCAAGACAACTTTGCTTCACGTGGAGGCTGGGCCCGCAAACCGAGGGCATAGGGCTTGTGACTAGGTCTCCGTCGCTCCGATGCCCATAACTTTTGATGCGTAAGGAGTTACACGGCGCACAACATACCGTTGCAAAGCTCTCCGAGAGCTCTACGACGGGGGCAGTTAGCTTGCTCGCTGTGCGAGTTTTTTGAAGCCCAAAATCGAACGTTTTCATCAGTTTCGGGCCACTTTTCTTCTTTTTCTCTATTTTTCCGTCCCAGATCGTACGTCTTGAGTTGTTAAAAGGATGACAACCTTATTCGCAAGACATTAGAAGGCCCTAAATCGCGTTGATATCACGTCATGCGAGGATGTTGCATTGTTGAAGCGGATGATTTGTCGTTAAGCCCCTTGGGCCTTTTCAATGGGCCATCTCTCTAGGCTGGGACTGTGAACTGCAAACACATAAAGGAATTGTGCCCTCAACATGACGGTGCGATTATACCAGCACTAATGACCGGATCCCATCAGAACTCCGAACTTAAGCGTGCTTGGGCGAGAGTAGTACTAGGATGGGTGACCCCTTGGGAAGTCCTCGTGTTGCACCCCCCTTTTCAATTTTTTTTGCTCTGGTTAGGGTTGCCAAGATACTTTATCCACCACATTTCTCTTATCGAATCCCACGGCACCTAGGGCAAGACAACTTCGGTTCACGTGGAGGCTGAACCAGCAAACTGAAGGCGCAGGGCTTGTGACCAAGTCTCCGTCGCTCCGTTGCCCATAACTTTTGATCCGTAAGGAGTTCTGCGGCGCACAGCATACAGTTGCAAATCTCTCAGAGAGCTCTACGACGGGGGCAGGAGCTTGCTTGTGTGCCCATTTTTGGTGCCCAAAATCAAACATTTTCAACAATTTCGGGCCACTTTTCTTCTTTTGCACTATTTTTTCGTACAGTATCGTACATCATGAGCTGTTAAAAGAACGGCAACCTTACTCGAAGGACATTAGAGGGCCCTACAACGCGTCGATATCACGTCTTGCAAGGATGCTACGTTGTTGATGCAGATGGGTGGTCGTTAAGCCCATTGGGCCTTTTGAATGGGCCATCTCTCTAGGCTGGGACTGTGAACCGTTAACACATATAGGAATTGTGCCCTCAACATGACGGGTGCGATCATACCAGCACTAATGCACCGGATCCCATCAGAACTCGGAAGTTAAGCGTGCTTGGGCGAGAGAAGTACTAGGATAGGGGACCCCCTAGGAAGTCCTCGTGTTGCACCCCCCTTTTCAATTTTTTTTTGCTCTGGTTAGGGTTGCCAAGATACTTTATCTACCACGTTTCTGTTATCGAATCCCACGGCACCTTCGGCAAGACAACTTCGCTTCAAGTGGAAGCTGGGCTAGCAAACCGAGGGCGTAAGGCTTGTGACCAGGTCTCCTTCGCTTCGATGCCCATAACTTTTGATCCGAAAGGAGTTATGCGGTGCACAGCACGCCGTTGCAAAACTCTCCGTGAGCTCTACGACGGGGGCAGCCAGCTTGCTTGCTGTGCCCCTTTTTGGAGCCCAAAATCAAATGTTTTCATCAGTTTCGGGCCACTTTTCTTCTTTATCTCTATTTTTTCCATCCCGGATCGTACGTCGTGAGCTGTTAAAAGGACGACAACCTTACTTGGGGGACATTAGAGGGCCCTACAATGCGTCGATATCACGTCTTGCAAAGATGCTGCGTTGTTGTAGCTGATGGGTTGTCGTTAAGCCCATTGGGCCTTCTGAATGGGCCATCTCTCTAGCTGGGACTGTGAACCGTTAACACATAAAGGAATTATGCCCTCAACATGACGGGTGCAATCATACCAGCACTAATGCACCGGATCCCATCAGAACTCTGAAATTAAGCGTGCTTGGGCGAGAGTAGTACCTGGATGGGTAACTCCATGGGAAGTCCTCGGGTTGTGGGTTGCCAAGATACTTTATCCACCACATTTCTATTATCAAATCCCACGACACCTTGGGCACGACAACTTCGCTTCACGTTCAGCTGGGCCAGCAAACCGAGGGCGTAGGGATTGTGACCAGGTCGCCGTCGCTCCGGTGCCCATAAGTTTTGATCCGTAAGGAGTTACGTGGCGTACAGCATACCGTTGCATAGCACTCCGAGAGCTCTACGACGTAGGCAGCTAGCTTGCTCGCTATGCCCTTTTTGGAGCCCAAAATCGAACGTTTTCTCCAGTTTTGGGCCACTTTTCTTCTTTTGCTTTGTTTTTCCTTCCCGGATCGTACGTCGTGAGCTATTAAAAGGACGACAACCTTACTCGCGGGACATTAGAGGGCCCTACAACGCGTCGATATCACGTCTTGTGAGGATGCTACGTTGTTGAAGCGGAGCGGTTGTCGTTAAGCCCATTAGGCCTTCTGAATGGGCCATCTCTCTAGGCTGGGAATGTGAACCGTTAACACTAAAGTAATTGTGCCCTCAACATGACATGTGCGATCATACCTGCACTAATGCACCGGATCCCATCAGAACTCCGAAATTAAGGGTGCTTGGGCAAGAGTAGTACTAGGATGGGTGACCCCTTGGGAAGTCCTCGTGTTGCAGCCCCCTTTTCAATTTTTTTTGCTTCGGTTAGGGTTGCCAAGATTCTTTATCCACCACATTTCTATTGTCGAGTCTCACGGCACCTTGGGCAAGACAACTTCGCTTTACGTGGAGGTTGGGCCCGCAAACCGAGGGCATAGGGCTTGTGGCCAGGTCTCCATCGCTTGGGTGTCCATAACTTTTGATGCGTAAGGAGTTACGCGGCGCACAGCATACCGTTTCAAAGCTCTTTGAGAGATCTACGACGGGGGCAGTTAGCTTGCTCGCTATGCCAGTTTTTGGAGCACAAAATCGAACGTTTTCATCAGTTTCGCGCCACTTTTCCTCTTTTGCTCTGTTTTTTAGTCCCGGATCGTTCGTCGTGGGCTGTTAAAAGGACGACAGCCTTTCTCATGGGACATTAGAGGGCCCTACAACGCGTCGATATCACGTCTAGTAAGGATGCTGCGTTGTTGAAGCGGATGGGTTGTCGTTAAGCCCATTGGGCCTTTTGAATGGGCCATCTCTCTAGGCTGGGACTGTGAACCGTTAACACATAAAGGAATTGTGCCCTCAACATGACGGGTGTGATCATACCAGCACTAAAGCACCGAATCCCATCTTAACTACGAAGTTAAGCATGCTTGGGCGAGAGTAGTACTAGGATGGGTGACCCCTTGGGAAGTCCTCGTGTTGCACTCCCCTTTTCAATTTTTTTTGCTCCAGTTAGAGTTGCCAAGATACTTTATCCACCACATTTCTATTATTGAATCCCACGGCACCTTGGGCAAGACAACTTCACTTCACGTGGAGGCTGGGCCTGCAAACCGAGGGCATAGGGCTTGTGACCAGGTCTCCATCGCTCCGGTGCCCATAACTTTTGATCCGTAAGAAGTTCTGCGGCGGACAACATACCGTTGCAAAGCTATCCGAGAGCTCTACGACGGGGGCAGTTAGCTTGCTCGCTGTGACACTTTTTGGAGCCCAAAATTGAATGATTTCATCAGTTTCGGGCCACTTTTCTTCTTTTGCTCTGTTTTTTCGTCCCGGATCATACGTCGTAAGCTGTTAAAAGTACGACAACCTTATTCGCCGGACATTAGAGGGCCCTAAAATGCGTCAATATCACGTCTTGCGAGGATGCTGCGTTGTTGAAGCGGATGGGTTGTCGTTAAGCCCATTGGGCCTTTTGAATGGGCCATATCTCTAGGCTGGGCCTGTGAACCATTAACACATAAAGGAATTGTGCCCTCAACATGACAGGTGTGATCATACCAGCAATAAAGTACCGGATCCCATATGAACTCCAAAGTTAAGCGTGCTTGGGCGAGAGTAGTACTAGGATGGGTGACCCCTTGGGAAGTCTTCGTGTTGCACTCCCTTTTTCAATTTTTTTTGCTCCGGTTAGGGTTGCCAAGATACTTTATCCACCATATTTCAATTATCGAATCCCACGGCACCTTGGGCAAGACGACTTCGCTTCACGTGGAGGATGGGCCAGCAAACCGAAGGCGTAGGGCTTGTGACTAGGTCTCCGTCGCTCCGGTGCCCATAACTTCTGATCCGTAAGGAGTTACGTGGCGCACAACACACCGTTGCAAAGCTCTCCAAGAGCTCTATGACGAGGGTAGCCAGCCTGCTCGCTGCGGCAGTTTTTGGAGCCCAAAATTGAATGTTTTCATCAGTTTCGGGCCACTTTTCTTCTTTTGCTCTATTTTTCCATCCCGGATCGTATGTCGTGAGCTGTTAAAGGGAAGACAACCTTACTCGTGGGACATTAGAGGGCCGTAAAACGTGTCGATATCATGTCTTGCGAGGATGCTGCATTGTTGAAGCGGATGGGTTGTCGGTAAGGCCATTGGGCCTTTTGAATAGGCGATCTCTCTAAGCCGGGACTGTGAACTGTTAACACATAAAAGAATTGTGCCCTCAACATGATGGTGCGATCATACCAGCACTAATGACCGGAACCCATCAGAACTCCGAACTTAAGCGTGCTTGGGCGAGAGTAGTACTTGGATGGGTGACCCCTTGGGAAGTCCTCGTGTTGTACCCCCCTTTTCAAATTTTTTTGCTCCCGTTATGGTTGCCAAGATACTTTATCCACCACATTTCTATTATCAAATCTCACGGCACCTTGGGCCAGACAACTTCGATTCACGTGGAGGTTGGGCCCGCAAACCGAGGGCATAGGGCTTGTGACCAGGTCTCCGTCGCTCCGGTGCCCATAACTTTTGATGCGTAACGAGTTACACGGCGTACAAGATACCGTTGCAAAGCTCTCCGAGAGCTCTTCGATGGGGGCAGTTAGCTTGCTCGCTGTACGAGTTTTTGAAGCCCAAAATCGAACATTTTTATCAGTTTCGGGCCACTTTTCTTCTTTTTCTCTATTTTTTCGTCCTAGATCGTACGTCATGAGCTGTTAAAAGGACGACAACCATATTCGTGGGACATTAGAGTGCCCTAAATCGCGTCGATATCATGTCTTGCGAGGATGTTGCATTTTTGAAGCGGATGATTTGTAGTTAAGCCCATTGGGCCTTTTGAATGGGCCATCTTTCTAGGCTGGGACTGTGAACTGTTAACAGATAAAGGAATTGTGCCCTCAACATGACGGTGCGATCATACCCGCACTAATGACCGGATTCCATCAGAACTCCGACCTTAAGCGTGCTTGGGAGAGAGTAGTACTAGGATGGGTGACCCCTTGGGAAGTCCTCGTGTTGCACTCTCCTTTTCAATTTTTTTTGCTCGGTTTAGGGTTGCCAAGATACTTTATGCACCACATTTCTATTATCGAATCCCACGGCACCTAGGGCAAGACAACTTCGCTTCACGTTGAGGCTGAACCAACAAACTGAAGGCGCAGGGCTTGTGACCAAGTCTCCGTCACTCCGTTGCCCATAACTTTTGATCCGTAAGGAGTTCCGCTGTGCACAGCATACAGTGGCAAAGCTCTCCGAGAGCTCTACGACGGGGGCAGGAGCTTGCTTGTGTGCCCCATTTTGCGGACCAAAATCAAACATTTTCAACAGTTTCGGGCCACTTTTCTTCTTTTGCTCTATTTTTCCGTACAGGATCGTACGTCATGAGCTGTTAAAAGAAGGACAACCTTACTCGCAGGACATTAGAGGGCCCTACAACGCGTCGATATCACGTCTTCCGAGGATACTATGTTGTTGAAGCAGATGGGTGGTCGTTAAGCCCATTGGGCCTTTTGAATGGGCCATCTCTCTAGGCTGGGACTGTGAACCGTTAACACATAAAGGAATTGTGCCCTCAACATTACAGGTGCGATCATACCAGCACTAATGCATCGGATCCCATCAGAACTCCGAAGTTAAGCGTGCTTGGGCGAGAGAAGTACTAGGATAAGGGACCCCCCAGGAAGTCCTCGTGTTGCACCCCCCTTTTCAATTTTTTTTGCTCCGGTTAGGGTTGCCAAGATACTTTATCTACCACGTTTCTGTTATCGAATCCCACGGCACCTTTGGCAAGACAACTTCTCTTCAATTGGAGGTGAGGCCAGCAAACCGAGGTCGTAGGTCATATGACCAGGTCTCCTTCGCTCCGGTGCCCATAACTTTTGATCCGTAAGGAGTTACGCGGTGCACAACATACCGTTGCAAACCTCTCCAAGAGCTCTACGACGGGGGCAGCGAGCTTGCTTGCTGTGCCCTTTTTTGGAGCCCAAAATCGAACATTTTCATCAATTTTGGGCCACTTTTCTTCTTTATCTCTGTTTTTCCATCCCGGATCGTACGTCGTGAGTTGTTAAAAGGACGACTACCTTACTCGCGGGACATTAGAGGGCCCTACAACGCATTGATATCACGTCTTGCGAGGATGCTGCGTTGTTGAAGCGGATTGGTTGTCGTTAAGCCCATTAGGCCTTTTGAATGGGACATCTCTCTAGGCTGGGACGGTGAACCGTTAACAAATAAAGGAAGTGTGCCCTCAACATGACAGGTGCGATCGTACCAGAACTAATGCACCGGATCCCATCAGAACTCTGAAATTAAGCGTGCTTGGGCGAGAGTAGTACCAGGATGGGTGACTGCCTGGGAAGTCCTCGTGTTGCACCCGCCTTTTAATTTTTTTTTGCTCCGGTTAGGGTTGCCAAGATACTTTATCCACCACATTTCTATTATTGAATCCCACGACACCTTGGGCAAGACAACTTCGCTTCACGTGGAGCTGGGCCAGCAAACCGAGGGTGTAGGGCTTATGACCAGGTCTCCGTCACTCCGGTTCCCATAAGTTTTGATCTGTAAGGAGTTACGCGGTGCACAACCTACCTTTGCATAGCACTCCGAGACCTCTACGACGTGGGCAGCTAGCTTGCTCGCTAAGCCCTTTTTGGAGCCCAAAATCGAACGTTTTCATCCGTTTTGGGCCACTTTTCTTCTTTATCTCTGTTTTTCCACCCCGGATCATACTTCGGGAGCTGTTAAAAGGACGACAACCTTACTCACTGGACATTAGAGGGCCCTACAACGCGTCGATATCACGTCTTGCGAGGATGCTGCGTTGTTGAAGCGGAGCAGTTATCGTTAAGCCCATTAGGCCTTCGGAATGTGCCATCTCTCTAGGCTGGGACTGTGAACTGTTAACACTAAAGGAATTGTGCCCTAAACATGACAGGTGCGATCATACCTGCACTAATGCACTGGATCCCCTCCGAACTCCGAAATTGAGCGTGCTTGGGCGAGAGTAGTACTAGGATTGGTGACTCCCTGGGAAGTCCTAGTGTTGCACCCCTCTTTTAAATTTTTTTTGCTCCGGTTAGGGTTTCCAAGATACTTTATCCTCCACATTTCTATTATCGAATCCTACGGCCCCTTAGACAAGACAACTTCGCTTCACGTGGAGGCTGGGCCAGCAAACCGAGGGCGTAGGGCTTTTGACCAGGTCTCCGTCGCTTCGATGCCCATAACTTTTGATCCATTCGGAGTTACGCGGTGCACAACATACCGTTGCAAAGCTCTCTGAGAGCTCTACGACGGGGGTAGCAATCTCGCTTGCTTTGCCCTTTTTAGATCCCAAAATCAAATGTTTTCATCAGTTTCGGGCCACTTTTCATCTTTTGCTCTGTTTTTTCGTCTCGGATCGTACGTTGTGAACTGTTAAAAGGACGACAACCTTACTCGCGGGACATTAGAGGCCCCTACAACGCGTCGATATCTCATCTTACGAGGATGCTGCGTTGTTGAAGCAGATGGTTTGTCGTTAAGCCCATTGGGCCTTTTGAATGGGCCATCTCTCTAGGCTGGGACTGTGAACGGTTAACACATAATGGAATTGTGCCCTCAACATTACGGGTGCGATCATACCAGCACTAATGCACTGGATCCTATCAGAACTATGAAGTTAAACATGCTTGGGCGAGAGTAGTACTAGGATGGGTGTCCCCCTGGGAAGTCCTCATGTTGCACCCCCCTTTTCAATTTTTTTTGCTTCGGTTAGGGTTGCCAAGATACTTTATCCGCCACATTTCTATTATCAAATCCCACGGCACCTTGGGCAAGACAACTTCGCTTCACGTGGAGGCTGGGCCAGCAAACCGAGGGCGTAGGGCTTGTGACCAGGTCTCCGTCACTCCGATGCCCATAACTTTTGATCCGTAAGGAGTTATGCGACGCACAGCAAACCGTTGCAAAGCTCTCTGAGAGCTCTACGACGGGAGCAGCGAGCTTGCTCACTATGACCTTTTTGGAGCCCAAAATCGAACGTTTTCATCAGTTTCGGGCCACTTTTCTTCTTTTGCTATGTTTTTTCGTCCCGTATCGTACGTCTCGAGCTGTTAAAAGGACGACAACATTACTCGCGGGACATTAGAGGGCCCTACAACGTGTCGATTTCACGTCTTGCGAGGATGCTGCGTTGTTGAAGCAGATGGGTTGTCTATAAGCCCATTAGGCCTTCTGAATGGGCCATCTCTCTAGGTTGGGACTGTGAACCGTTAACACATAATGGAATTGTTCCATCAACATGACGGGTGCGATCATACCAGCACTAATGCACCGGATCCCATCAGAACTCCGAAATTAAGTGTGCTTGGGCGAGAGTAGTACTAGGATGGGTGACTCCTTGGGAAGTCCTAGTGTTGCACCCCCTTTTGAATTTTTTTTTGCTCCGGTTAGGGTTACCAAGATACTTTATCCACCATATTTCTATTATCGAATCCCACGGCACCTTGGGCAAGGCAACTTCGCTTCACGTGGAGGCTGGGCCAACAAACTAAAGGCGTAGGGCTTGTGACCAGGTCACCCTCGCTCCGGTGCCCATAACTTTTGATCCGTAGGGAGTTACCAGGTGCACAACATACCGTTGCAAAGCTCTCAGAGAGCTCTACGACGGGGATTGCAAGCTTGCTTGCTGTGCCCTTTTTGAAGCCCAAAATCGATCATTTTCATCAGTTTCGGGCCACTTTTCATCTTTTGCTCTATTTTTTCATCCCGGATCGTACGATATGAACTGTTAAAAGGATGACAACCTTACTAGCGGGATATTAGAGGGCCCTACAATGCGTCGATATCACGTCTTGTGAGGATGCTGCGTTGTTGAAGCAGATGTGTTGTCGTTAAGCCCATTAGGCCATCTGAATGGGCCATCTCTCTAGGCTGGGACTGTGAACCGTTAACACATAAAGGAATTGTGCCCTCAACATGACGGGTGGGATCATACCAGCACTAATGCACCAGATCCCATCAGAACTCCGAAGTTAAGCGTGCTTGGGTGAGAGTAGTACTAGGATGTGTGACCCCTCGAAAGTCCTCGTGTTGCACCCCTTTTTCAATTTTTTTTGCTCCGGTTTGGATTTCTATGATACTTTATCTGCCACATTTCTATTATCGAATCCCTCGACACTTTGGGCAAGACAACTTCGTTTCACTTGGAGGCTGGGCCCGCAAACCGAGGGCGTAGGGCTTGTGACTAGGTCTCCATCGCTCCGATGCCCATAAATTTTGATCCGTAAGGAGCTACGCGGCACACAGTATACCGTTGCAAAGCTCTCCGAGAGTTCTACGGCGGGGGCAGCAAGCTTGCTTGCTATGCCCTTTTTGGAGCCTAAAATCGACCGTTTTCATCAGTTTCGGGCCACTTTTCTTCTTTTGCTATGTTTTTTCATCTCGGATCGTACGTCGTGAACTGTTAAAAGGATGACAACCTTACTCGCGGAACATTAGAGGGCCCTACAACGCGTCGATATCACGTCTTGCGAGGATTCTGCGCTGTTGAAAAAGATGGGTTGTCGTTAAGCCCATTGGGCCTTCTGAATGGGCCATCTCTCTTGGCTGGGATTGTGAACCGTTAACACATAAAGGAATTGTGCCCTAAACATGACGGGTACGATCATACCAGCACTACTGCCCCGGATCCCATCAGAACTCCGAAGTTAAGTGTGCTTGGGCAAGAGTAGTACTCCGATGGATAACCCTCTGGGAAGTTGTGAGGCCCGCCCCCGATTTACGTGTGAAACCTAGCTTCGTGTGCCCTAACCTAGATTTCAGTTCCATGACCTAGGTTTAAGAAATGAGTTCACTTTATGTACCATGCATTGAATTTCGTGCATTCATATAGGGTTACATGCGTTTACTTGAAAAACGTGCATTCGTCTCGTAGTTCGTGTCCTACCTCAAAGTGCGTTCCCTAAACCTAGAAAAGCGTGCCTTCACGCTAATCAAGAAAGCATCTTTCACGAAACACTAGACTATTAAACAATCCTACAAAATCCAGTAACAATATAATAATCCAAATTCCATTCACTAGAAGACAAAAAATGCACCAAAAACAAAACATTCCTTATTCTTTATCCATTATTCTTTTTACGTCTTCAAGATACAATTAAAATAATGCTTAAGTTGACAAAACTTCAGCCAATTCAATAGCTTTGGCCGACCACTAGGAGCATTGTTTTAGCAATTGTATATTTTATTCATAATCTTAGTCAAACACTTAGCATAAGGCATTAAAAAAATAGCTCAATCCCTTCAAATCCTCACCATATCCGCCCAGCCCTTGCATGCCCATGTTCGCATTCAAAATTTCAAGCATTTAGAAGACAAAAGCTGAATTTGAAAGCATCAAGGCCGAGCATGCTCTTCAACTTGCAAAGCTTTTGTTTTATCTTCATTTTCTTCATTTCTTTCTCTCACATTTCTCTCTCACTCTCATTTCCTCTTTCCATTTCGGTCCTTGGCTGAACTCTCACCATCTTTGCTCCTCTTCATCATTCCTTAGTCGAACAAGGCAAGCAAATCATCCAAGCAACTCAAGCAAGCAAGCTAGACTTCGAAAATCACTCTTGCATGTGCATTGAAGCTTCATTTTCGGCCTAGGTGAGTTACTAAGCATCCATTTCTTTTCTTCAAGTTCTAACTACATGCATGCACTAAGAGATTGATCATTAAGCTAGGAAAAAAATAGAGAAAAACTAGTGAGGTTCTCGGCTAAGCAAGGGAAAGGAGAAGATTTGAGCTTCAACAAGGGTCTTGAGCATTTTATGGTTGATTGCTAAGGTGAGGGTTAAAACCATTTGAAAACTCTTCAAAATTTCACATTCATGCTCATAAATGTGTGTGTTTGCTTCTGTACTTGAGTTATATGGTCGGTCATGAGCTTAAACAACCATGCATGGCAAGATCTTGGCTTGAAAATGATGCTAGGTGAAGTCGAATTTATGTGACAGCTCTCTGACCAGTCTGTTCGAGGTAAGTTTAGCTAAGCAAATGATGTTTAAAATTATTGAAAATTGGTGGGTGACTAGTTTGGACAGTTTTAAACATTTTTCCTAGAAATAGGTCGAAGCTAATTTTGACTCTAAGATCCTCAAAATGGCAAATCATTAAAAGGTGACCAAATCTGGAAATCTGGAAAAATGAATCAGGTTTTGGCAGATGCACTGACCTTGTGGAACGAACCATATTTGACTTAGTAAATGATGTCTAAAATGCATTAAATTTGGTGTGCTAATATATTTTTCAGTTCTGGACAATTTTGTCAGAAATGGACCAAAGCTAAAACGGACTCCAAGGACCTCAAAAATGTCAATTTGTGAAAAGTGTACAAATCTGGACAGTTTTGTGCTACCTCACTGTTTCGGCCATAACTAATGATTCTGAACTCCAATTGATGCAAGGTTTGTTTCTGAGTTTAGTTAACTTCTTAAGATTTAATTTGACATCTTATTCACCGAATTTGGAGTTTGTTTTCTTACCCGATTGATTGTGAGAAAACAGCCTATTGCAGTGAGTGTTTCACTTAGCTATATGCATGGAAAACTATTGTAACCTCTCTTGTGGTACTAATTGCTTGGAATTGTGATGTTGGAATATTGTGTGGACTGTTTTTGAGTACTTGAGGATGTTTGAATTGAATGATGTATGACTTGGGAATGATGTTGAGTTGACTTAGGGTTTGAACACACGATTATGCATGAAATGGAAACTCTAATGGCTAAGTAGTCTTACTAAGTGTTAACCATTGGATATTGTGTGGAAACTGTTTGTTGCATGGGCTGCCCGTAAAATGTCTTATAACTTCGATTATGGTTTTGACCATTGCATGTTGTCAAATAAGCTTTTCTTGCTACTGAACCCACGTAAATGTTGTTGCTTGCTGAATAATTCGTATCACTTGATTATATGAGCTTCTTAATGAGTTATATGGCCTGTTTTACATGTGTTACATGGCTGCCCGTTTGATGTTCATATGACTCTATATGCCTTTCAAGTGAAATTACTTGTCTTATCGTGCCTTGTTTGACTGCTTGACAACGTGCGATCTTATAACTGTTCGGAGGCAACCTAATTTGTTGCCCTTCTAATGTGATATGTTAAATGTTATAAATGTGCATTGCATACGAGGTTGCAACCTTTCAGTGTGGCATGGTAGTGTTTCACGCACGCCGGGCGGCATCGGGCTTACCGGTGTTACCGTGACTACCATGGTCCAATTCCCTCTCTCGCTTGGCATTTCACCCTCGGAGAGTTGGGTCGTAGGTTTCGGGGTACATCCGGAGTACACCCATTTGGGAGTGATAAGTGGATTATTGAAGTCGGCCGCACCAAATGATTCAAAATTGAAATTGAGAGCAAATGCTCACCGTATCCTTGAAATGATTGGTAATTGTATCCGTTTCTCGATTTGTTTCTTATAATTGATTACCATATTATTTGTAATATGTGACATGTTTTAAAAAGGGGTTTTCATAAACTGAACCGGAAAATGAGTTTCAAATCGTATTTCTCGTTTCCCCCTCGCTGAGTTCATAAGGACTCACCCTCTTTTATCATTTCAGGTGAAGAAGAACAAGTACAGGAACCCGAGGATAATGTACCTAATGATGAATCCCTGGAGTGATTGCCTGTTATTATTGTTTTGCTTGAACGTGATTACTTGTGTACCTTTTGCTGCTTGAAGACTATTTCCCTTATGTTATTTGTTGCTTGTGATGTAAAAGACCCCCGCTGTAATTTGGGGTCTAATTTTGGTTTGTACTTATTTTAAGTAGACCGATACTAGACATGACACTACTATGATCGTTTTGCTTTTACTACCACTAGTATCCATCACAGGTTATGATGCTTAGTTAAAGAATAGGTAAATAAACTTATCCAATCTCAACAGGTACTCGTTAATAAGCTAAGATCAACATGTATATTTTGAAACGAGAATAAATGGACAAACGAGACATAGTATCATGCTAGGTTATAAATCAATCGGGACGTCGAATTAACCAATAGGCAATTCAATTGATGGAATAATAGTAATCTTAGCTGGAATTGAATTTGAGATGGTAAATTTCGAGGCTGTTAGAAAATTTAGGTCAAAACAAAGAGCCCAATTACAGCCGTTATGCTGCCGGATTTCCGAAAAAATTTTGAAGTCTAGAATAAAACGTTAAGTGTTAAACCTCCTAGAATGATTAAGAATATGAAATGGACTTGAATGTCTAGATCACACCCTAGTCTAACCTTTATAGGCCGGGTTGGGGCGTGACAAAGTCCTCATGTTGCACCCCCCTTTTCAATTTTTTTTGCTCCGGTTAGGGTTGCCAAGATACTTTATCCACCACATTTCAATTATCGAATCCCACGGCACCTTGGGCGAGACAACTTCGCTTCACGTGGAAGCTGGGCAAGCAAACCGAGAGTGTAGGGCTTGTGACCAGGTCTCTGTCACTCTGGTGGCCATAACTTTAGATCCGTAAGTTGTTACACGTCGCACAGCATACCGTTGTAAAGCTCTCAGGGAGCTCTACGATGGGGGCTGGTCAATTTCATCATATTCGGACCACTTTTCTTCTTTTGCTCTATTTTTCTGTCCCGGATCGTACGTCGTGAGCTGTTAAAAGGATGACAACCTTACTCGTCGGACATTAGAGGGCCCTACAATGCTTCGATATCACGTCTTGCAAGGATGCTGCGTTCTTGAAGCAGATGGGTTGTCGTTAAGCCCATTGGGCCTTTTGATTGGGCCATCTTTCTACCTTGGGCCTGTGAACCGTTAACACATAAAGGAATTGTGCACTCAACTTGACGGGTGCGATCGTACCAGCAATAATGCACCAGATCCCATCAGAACTCCGAAGTTAAGCGTGCTTTGGCGAGAATAGTACCAGGATGGGTGACCACCTGGTACGTCCTCGTGTTGCACCCCCTTTTTCAATTTTTTTTGCTCTGGTTAGGGTTGCCAAGATACTTTATCCACCATATTTTTATTACCAAATCCCACAGCACCTTGGGCAAGACAACTTCACTTCACGTGGTGGCTGGGCCAGCAAACCGAGGGCGTAGGGCTTGTGACCAGGTCTCCGTTGCTCCGGTACCCGTAACTTTTGATCCGTAAGGTGTTACAGGGTGCACAACATACCGTTGCAAAGAACTCTGAGAGCTCTACGACAGGGGCAGCCAGCTTGCTCGCTGTACCCCTTTTTGGAACCCAAAATCGAACGTTTTTTATCAATTTTGTGCCACTTTTCTTATTAAGCTATGTTTTTCCGTCCCAGATCGTACGTCGTGAGCTGTTAAAAGGACGACAACCTTACTTGCAAGACATTAGGGGGCCTACAACGCGTCGATTTCACGTCTTGCGAGGATGCTGCGTTGTTGAAGCAGATGGGTTATCGTTAAGCCCATTGGGCCTTTTGAATTGGCCATCTCTCTAGGCTGGGACTATGAACCGTTAACACATAAAGGAATTGTGCCCTCAACATGACGGGTGTGATCATACCAGCACTAATGCACGAGATCCCATCAGAACTCCAAAGTTAAGCATGCTTGGGCGAGAGTAGTACTAGGATGGGTGACCCCCTGGGAAGTCCTCGTGTTGCACCCCCTGTTTCAATATTTATTGCCCCAGTTAGGGTTGCCAAGATACTTTATCCACCACATTTCTATTATCGAATCCCACGGCACCTTGGGCAAGACAACTTCGCTTCACGTGGAGGCTGGGCCAGCAACCCATGGGCGTAGGGCTTGTGATCAGGTCTCCTTCGCTCCGGTGCCCATAACCTTTGATCCGTAAGGAGTTACGCGGCGCACAGCATACCGTTGCTAAGCTCTCCAAGAGCTCTACGACAGCGACAGCCAGCTTGCTCGCTGTGCCAATTTTCAGAGCCAAAAATTGAACAATTTCATCAGTTTCGGGCCACTTTTCTTCTTTTGCTCGGTTTTTTCGTCCCGAATTGTACGTCATGAGCAGTTAAAAGGATGACAACTTATCTCGCAGGACATTAGAGGACCCTACAATGCGTCGATATCATGTCTTACAAGGATGCTACGTTGTTGAAATAGATGGATTGTCGTTAAGCCTATTGGACCTTTTGAATGGGCCATCTCTCTGGGCTGGGACCGTGAACCGTCAACACATAAGGGATTTGTGCGCTCAACATGATGGGTGTGATCATACCAGCACTAATGAACCGGATCCCATCAGAAATCCGAAATTAAGCGTGCTTGGGCGAGAGTAGTACTAGGATGGGTGACCCCCTGGGAAGTCCTCGTGTCGTACCCCCCTTTTCAATTTTTTTTGCTCCGCTTAGGGTTGCCAAGATACTTTATCCACCACATTTCTATTATCGAATCCCACGGCACCTTGGGAAAGACAACTTCGCTGCACGTGGAGGTTGGGCCAGCAAACCGAGGGCGTAGGGCTTGTGACTAGGTCTCCGTCGCTCCGGTGCCCATAACTTTTGATCCGTAAGGAGTTACACGGTGCACAGCATACCGTTGCAAAGCTCTCTGAGATCTCTACGATGGTGGCAACTAGCTTGCATCCTGTGCCCTTTTTGGAGCCTAAAATAGAACATTTTCATCAGTTTCGGGCCACTTTTCTATTTTTGCTATGTTTTTCTGTCCCATATCGTACGTCGTGAGCTGTTAAAAGGACGACAACCTTACTTGCGAGACATTAGAGGTCCCTACAACGCGTCGGTATCATGTCTTGCGAGGATGCTGCGTTGTTGAAACAGATGGGTTTTCGTTAAGCCCATTAGGCCTTCTAAATGGGCCATCTCTCTAGGCTGGGACTGTGAACCATTAAAAGATAAAGGAATTGTGCCCTCAGTATGAAGGGTGCGATCATACAAGCACTAATGCACCGGATCCCATCAGAACACTGAAGTGAAGCGAGGTTGGGTGAGAGGAGTACTAGGATGGGGGAGCCCCTGGGAAGTCCTCGTGTTGCACGCCCCTTTTCAATTATTTTTGCTCCGGTTAGTGTTGCCAAGATACTTTATCCACCACATTTCTATTATCGAATCCTACAGCACCTTGGGCAAGACAACTTCGCTTCACGTGGAGGCTGGGCCAGCAAACCGAGGGCGTAGGGCTTGTGACCAAGTCTCCTTCGCTCCGGTGCCCATAACTTTGGTGCAATTGATGCAAGGTTTGTTTCTGATTTTAGTTTCCTTCCTAAGCTTTAATGTGACATCTTATTCACTGAATTTGGAGATTTTTTGCTTATCCGATTGATTGTGAGAAAACAGCCTATTGCAGTAAGGGTTTCACTTAATGTTGTGCTTAGAAAATTATTGTGACTCCTCTTGTTGAATTAAATGCTTGGGATTGTAGCTTCAGGATGTTTTTTGGACTATTTTGAATGTTTGAGGATGTTGAATTAAATGATGCATGGTTGAGATTGACTTTGAGTTGGGTTGAGGCTCAAATTGCACGAATATGCACGAAATGGAAACCCTAATGACTAGGTAGTTTTGCTAAGTGTTGATCATTTGGATATTGTGTGGAATTATATGTTTAGTAGGCTGCCCGTAGTTGCCCTTATAAGCTTAAATGTAATTTTGATCATTGCATGTTGACAATTAGGCTTTTCTTGCATCCGAACCCACGTAGATGTTGTTGCATGTTGAATAATCGTATCACTTGATTACGTGGACTTCGAAATGAGTTATATGGCTTGACTTGCATGTGTTACATGGCTGCCCGTTTAATGTTCATATGGCTCTATATGCCTTTCAAGTGAAATTACTTGTCTTATCGTGCCTCGTTTGATTACTTGATAACGTACGATCTTATAACTGCTCGGAGGCTACCTACTTTGTTGTCCTCCTAATATGATATGTTAAATGTTATAAATGTGCATTGCATACGAGGTTGCAACCTTTCAGTGTGGCATGGTAGTGTTTCACGCACGCCGGGCGGCATCGGGCTTGCCGGTGTTACCGTGACTACCATGGTCCAATTCCCTCTCTCGCTTGGCATTTCACCCTCGGAGAGTTGGGTCATAGGTTTCGGGGTACATCCAGAGTACACCCAATTAGGAGCGATAAGTGGATTATTGAAGTCGGCCGCACCAAATGAATCGAAATTGAAATTGAGAGCAACTGCTCACCGTATCCTTGAAATGATTGGTAAATGTATCTGTTACTTGATTTGTTTCATATATTTGCGTACCTTTTTATTTGTAATACGTGACATGTTTTCAAAAAGAGTTTTCATAAATTGAACAGGAAAATGAGTTCCAAAATGTATTTCTCGTTCCCCCTCGCTGAGTTCATAAGGACTCACCCTCTTTTATCATCTCAGGTGAAGAAGATCAAGAACAGGTACCCGAGGACGATGTACCTAACGATGATTCCTTGGAGTGATTGCCTGTCTTTTGTGCTTTGCGTGATTATGGCTACTTGTGAACTTTATGCTACTTGAAGACTATTTCCTTTTATGTTGCTCGATGTTGTAATGTAAAGACCCCCGTTGTAATTTGGGGCCTAATTTTGGTTTGTACTGATATTGCTAGACAGACACTAGACACTACTATGATCGTTTTGCTATTATTACCGCTAGTATCTATCATAGGTTATGACGTATTAGTTAAGGACTAAGTAAATGAACCTATCCAATCTTAAATAGGTACTTTTGTAACGAGGATAAACAAACAAACGAGACATAGTATCATGCTAGGTTATAAATCAAACGAGACATCGAGATAACCAATAGGCATTTCAATTGATGTTAAATAGTAATCCTAGTTGGAAATGAAACTTGAGATTAGAAAATTTTGAGGCGTTTAGAGAATTAGGCCAAACCAAAGAGTCCAATTACAGTCGTTATGCAGCCGGTTTTTCGGAAAACTTTGGAGTTTAGACTAAGACGATAAGTGTTAAATCTTCATAACGGTTAAGAATGTGACATGTCCTGAACGTTTAGGTCATACCCTAGTCTAACCTTATAAGCCGGGTTGGGGCATGACACGATATCACGTCTTGCAAGGATGCTGTGTTGTTGAAGCGGATGGGTTGTCGTTAAGCCCATTGGGCCTTCTGAATGAGCCATCTCTCTAGGCTGGGACTGTGAACCGTAAACACATAAAGGAATTGTACCCTCAACATGACTGGTGCGATCATACCAGCACTAATGCCCCGGCTCCCATCAGAACTACGAAGTTAAGCGTGGTTGGGCGAGAGTAGTACTAGGATGGGTGACCCCCTGGGAAGTCCTCATGTTGCACCCCCTTTTTCAATTTTTTTTGCTCCGGTTAGGGTTGCCAAGATACTTTATCCACCACATTTCTATTATCGAATCCAATGGCACATTGGGCAAGGCAACTTCACTTCACGTGGAAGCTGGGCTAGTAAACCGAGGGCGTAGGGCTTGTAACCAAGTCTCTGTCGCTCCGGTGCCCATAACTTTTTATCCATAAGGAGTTATGCGGCGCACAGCAGACCGTTGTAAAGCTCTCCGAGAGAGCTACGACGGGGGCAGCTATCTTGCTCGCTGTGCTCTTTTTGCAGCCGAAAATTGAACGTTTTCATTAGTTTAAGACAACTTTTCTATTTTTGCTATGTTTTTCTATCCCAGATCGTACGTTGTGAGCTGTTAAAAGGATGACAACCTTACTTGCAGGACATTAGAGGGCCCTACAACGCGTCATTATCACATCTTGCGAGGATGCTACGTTGTTGAAGGGGATGGGTTGTCGTTAAGCACATTGGGCCTTCTGAATGGGCTATCTCTCTAGGCTGGGACTGTGAACTGTTAACACATAAAGGAATTGTGCCTCAACATGACGGGTGCGATCATACCAGCACTAATTCACCAGATCCCATCAGAACTCCGAAGTGAAGCATTCTTAGGCGAGAGTAGTACTAGGATGGGTGACCCCTTGGGAAGTCCTCGTGTTGCACCCCCCTTTTCAATTTTTTTTGCTTCGGTTAGGGTTGCCAAGATACTTTATCCACCACATTTCTATTATTGAATCCCACGGCACGTTGGGCAAGACAACTTCGCTTCACGTGGGTGCTGGGCCAGCAAACCAAGGGCGTAGGGCTTGTGACCAAGTCTCCGTCGCTCTAGTGCCCATAACTTTTGATTCGTAAGGAGTTACGCGGCGCATAGCATACCGTTGCAAAGCTCACGACATACGATACGGGACGAAAAAACAGATCAAAAGAAGAAAAACAGGCCAAAACTGGTGAAATCGTTCAATTTTGGGCTCCAAAAATGGGCACAGTGAGAAAGCTGGCTGCCCCTGTCGTAGAGCTCTCGGAGAGCTTTGCAACGGTATGTTGTACGCCGCGTAACTCCTTACAAATCAAAAGTTATGGGCACCGGAGCGACGGAGACCTGGTCACAAGCCCTACGCCCTCGGTTTGCTGGCCCAACCTCCACGTGAAGCGAAGGTGTCTTGCCCAAGGTGCCGTGGGATTTGGAAATAGAAATGTGGTGGATAAAGTATCTTGGCAACCCTAACCAGAGCAAAACAAATTGAAAAAGGGGGTGCAACAAGAGGACTTCCCAGGCGGTCACCCATCTTAGTACTACTCTCGCCCAAGCACGCTTAACTTCTGAGTTCTGATTGGATCTGGTGCATTAGTGCTGGTATGATCGCACCCGTCATGTTTAGGTCACAATTCCTTTATGTGTTAACGGTTCACAGTCCCAGCCTAGAGAGATGGCCCATTTAGAAGGCCCAATGGGCTTAACGACAACCCATCTGCTTCAACAATGCAGCATCCTCACAAGACGTGATATCGACGCGCTGTAGGGCCCTCTAATGTCCCGTGAGTAAGGTTGCCATCCTTTTAACAGCTCACGACGTACGATTCGGGACAAAAAAAAAGAGAAAAAGAAGAAAAGTGGCCTAAAACTGATGAAAAAGGTCGATTATGGGCTCCAAAAAGGGCAATGCGAGCAAGCTGGTTGCCCCCATCGTAGAGCTCTCGGAGAGCTTTCCAACGATATGTTGTGCGCCGCGTAACTCCTTACGGATCAAAAGTTATGGGCACCGGAGCGACGGAGACCTGGTCACAAGCCCTACGCCCTCGGTTGGCTAGCCCAGCCTTCACATGAAGCGAAGTTGTCTTGCCCAAGGTGCCTTGGGATTCGGTAATAGAAATGTGGTGTATAAAGTATCTTGGCAACCCTAACTGGAGCAAAAAAAATTGAAAAATGGGGTGCAACACGAGGACTTCTCAAGGGGTCACCAATCCTAGTACAACGCTCGCCCAAGTACGCTTAACTTCGGAGTTCTGATGGGATCTGGTGCATTAGTGCTGTTATGATCTCACCCGTCATGTTGAGGGCACAATTCCTTTACGTGTTAACGGTTCACAGTCCCAGCCTAGAGAGATGGCCCATTCAAAAGGCCCAATGGGCTTAACGACAACCCATCTGCTTCAACAATGCAGCTTCCTCGCAAAGACGTGATATCGACGCATTGTAGGGCCCTCTAATGTCCCGCGAGTATGGTTGTCTTCCTTTTAATAGCTCACGACGTACGATTCGAGATGGAAAAATAGTGCAAAAGTATAAATGTAGCCCAAAACAGATGAAAACATTCGATTTTGGGCTCCAAAAAGGGCACAACAAGCAAACTAGCAGCCCCTGTCGTAGAGCTCTCGGAGTGCTTTGCAACGGTATGCTGCGCGCCGCGTAACTTCTTACGGATCAAAAGTTATGGGTACCTGGGTGACAGAGACCTGGTCACAAGCCCTACGCCCTCGGTTTGCAGTCCCAGCGTCCACGTGACGCGAAGTTGTCTTGCCCAATGTTCCGCGGGATTCGGTAATAGAAATGTGGTGGATAAAATATCTTGGCAACCCAAATCGGAGCAAAAAAAATTGAAAAGGGGGGTGCAACACGAGGACTTCCCAAGGGGTCACCCATCCTAGTACTACTCTCGCCCAAGCACACTTAACTTCGAAGTTCTGATGGGATCCGGCCCATTAGTGCTGGTATTCGCACCCGTCAGGTTGAGGGTACAAATCCGTTATGTGTTGACAGTTCACAGTCCCAGCCTAGAGAGATGGCCCATTCAAAAGGCCCAATAGGCTTAACGACAACCCATCCGCTTCAACAACGCAGCATCCTCGCAAGACGTGATATCGACATGTTCTAGGGCCCTCTGATGTCCGGCGAGTCAGGTTGTCATCCTTTCAAAAGCCCATGACGTACGATCCGGGACGAAAAAATAGAGCAAAAGAACAAAATTGGCCCAAAACTGATGAAAATGTTCGATTTTGGGCTCCAAAAACGGGCACAGCGAGCAACCTGGCTGCCCCCGTCATAGAGCTCTCAGAGAGCTTTGCAACGGTATGCTGTGCGCCGCGTAACTCCTTACGGATAAAAGTTATGGGCACCAGAGCGACGGAGACCTGGTCACAAGCCCTACGACCTCGGTTTGCTGGCCCAGCCTCCATATGAAGCGAAGTTGTCTAGCCCATGGAGCCAAGGGATTCGATAATTGAAATGTGGTGGATAAAGTATCTTGGCAACCCTAACCGGAACAAAAAAAATTAAAAAGGGGGGAGCAACACGAGGACTTCCCAGGGAGTCTCCGAGCCTAGTACTACTCTCGCCCAAGAACGCTTAACTTTGTAGTTATGATGGGATCCGGTGCATTAGTACTGGTATGATCGCACCCATCATGTTGAGGGCACAATTCCTTTATGTGTTAACGGTTCACAGTTCCAGCCTAGAGAGATGGCCCATTCATAAGGCCGAATGGGGTTAACGACAACTCATCTGCTTCAAAAACGCAGCATCCTCGCAAGACGTGATGTCGACACATTGTAAGGCCCTCTAATGTACCGCGAGTAAGGTTGTCATCCTTTTAACAGCTCACGACGTACGATCCGGGATGAAAAAATAGATCAAAAAAAGAAAAGCGGCCCGAAACTGACGAAAATGTTCGATTTTGGGCTCCAAAAAATGTCCCAGCGAGCAAGATCGTTGCCCCTGTCGTAGAGCTCTCGGAGAGCTTTTCAACAGTATGCTGTGAACCGCGTAACTCCTTACGGATCAAAAGTTATGGGCACCGGAGCGACGGAGACCTAGTCACAAGCCCAACGTCCCCGATTTGCTGGCCCAGTCTCCACGTGAAGCGAAGTTGTCTTTCCCAAGGTGCTGTGGGATTTGGTAATAGAAATGTGTTGGATAAAGTTTCTTGGGAACCCTAACCGGAGCAAAAAAAACTAGAAAGGGGGGTGCAACACGAGGACTTCCCACGGGGTTACCCATCCTAGTACTACTCTAGCCCAAGCACGCTTAACTTTGGAGTTCTGATGGGATCCGGTGCATTAGTGCTGGTATGATCGCACCCATCATGTTAAGGCACAATTCCTTTATGTGTTAATAGTTCACAATCCCAGCCTAGAGAGATGGCCCATTCAGAAGGCCCAATGGGCTTAACGACAATCCATTTGGTTTAACAACGCAGCATCCTTGCAAGACATGATATCGACTCCTTGTAGTGCCCTCTAATGTCTCGCAAGTAAGGTTGTCGTCCTTTTAACAGCTCACGACGTACGATTCGTGTTTGAAAAAATAGAGCTAAAGAAGAAAAGTGGCCCGAAACTGACGAAAATGTTCGATTTTGGACTCCAAAAAGGGGCACAGCGAGCAACCTGGCTGCTCCCATCGTGGAGCTCTCTAAGAGCTTTGCAACGGTATGTTGTGCGCCGTGTAACTCCTTTCAGATCAAAAGTTATGGGCACTAGAGCGACGGAGACTTGGTCACAAGCCCTACGCCCTCGGTTTGCGGGCCCAGCCTCCACGTGTAACGAAGTTGTCTTGCCCAAGGTGCCGTGGGATTCGGTAATAGAAATTTGGTGGATAAAGTATCTTGGCAACCCTAATTGGAGCAAAAAAAATTGAAAAAGGGGGTGCAACACGAGGACTTACCAGGGGGTCACCCATCCTAGTACTACACTCGCCCAAGCACGCTTAAGTTTGGATTTCTGATGGGATCCGGTGCATCAGTGCTGGTATGATCGCACCCGTCATGTTGAGGGCACAATTCCTTTATGTGTTAACGGTTCACAGTCCCAGCCTAAAAAGATGGCCCATTCAAAAGGCCCGATGGGCTTAACGACAACCCATCCGCTTCAACAACGCAACATCCTCGCTAGATGTGTTATGGACGCGTTGTAGGTCCCTCTAATGTCTTGCGAGTAAGGTTGTTGTCTTTTTAACAGCTCACAACGAACGATCCGGGAAGGAAAAACAAAGCGAAATAAGAAAAATGGCCCAAAACTAATGAAAACATTCGACTTTTGGCTCCAAAAATAGGTACAATGAGCAAGCTCGCTGCCCCCGTTGTAGAGCTCTCGGATAGCTTTGCAACGGTATGCTGTGCGCCACGTAACTCCTTACGGATCAAAAGTTATGGCCACCGGAGCGAAGGAGACCTGGTCACAAGCCCTACGCCCTAAGTTTGCTAGCCCAGCCTCCACGTGAAGTGAAGTTGTCTTGCCCAAGGTGCCATGGGATTCGATAATAGAAATGTGGTGGATAAAGTATCTTGCCAACCCTAGCCGGAGGAAAAAAAAATTAAAAGGGGGGTGCAACACGAGGACTTCCCAGGCGGTCACCCATCCTAGTACTACTCTCGCCGAAGCACGCTTAACTTCGGAGTTCTGATGGGATCCAGTGCATTAGTGATGGTATGATCCCACCCGTCATGTTGAGGGCACAATTCCTTTATGTGTTAACGGTTCACAGTCCTAGCCTAGAGAGATGGCCCATTCAGAAGGCACAATGGGCTTAACGACAACCCATCCACTTCAACAACGCAGCATCCTCGCAAGACGTGATATCGACGCGTTGTAGGGCCCTCTAATGTCCCGTGAGTAAGGTTGTCGTCCTTTTAACAACTCATGACCTATGATTCGGGACGGAAAAACAAAGCGAAATAAGAAAAATGGCCCGAAACTGATGAAAACATTCAATTTTGGGGTCCAAAAATGGGCACAGCGAGCAAGCAGGCTACCCCTGTTGTAGAGCTCTCGGATAGCCTTTCAACGGTATGTTGTGCGCCACGTAACTCCTCACGGATCAAAAGTTATGGGCACTGGAGCGAAGGAGACCTGGTCATAAGCCCTACGCCCTAGGTTTGCTGGCCCAGCCTCCACGTTAAGCGAAGTTGTCTTGCCCAAGTTACCGTCGGATTTGATAATAGAAATGTGGTGGAGAAAGTATCTTGGCAACCCTAACCGAAGTAAAAAAAAAGAATAGGGGGGTGCAACACGAGGACTTCCCAGGAGGTCACCCATCCTAGTACTACTCTCGCCCAAGCACGCTTAACTTCGGAGTTCTGATGGGATCCGGTGCATTAGTGCTGGTATGATCGCACCCGTCATGTTGAGGGCATAATTCCTTTATGTGTTAACGGTTCACAGTCCCAGCCTAGAGAGATGGCTCATTCAGAAGGCCTAATGGGCTTAATGACAACCCATCCACTTCTACAACACAGCATCCTCGCAAGACGTGATATCGACGCGTTGTGGGGCCCTTTAATGTCCCTCGAGTAAGGTTGTCATCCTTTAAACAGCTCACGACGTACGATCCGGGACGGAAAAACAAAGCTAAATTAGAAAAGTGGTCCAAAACTGATAAAAACATTCGATTTTGGGCCCCAAAAACAGGCACAGTGAGCAAGTTGGCTGCCCCCGTTGTAGAGCTATCGGAGAGCTTTGCAACGGTATGATGTGCACCGCGTTACTCCCTACGGATCAAAAGTTATGAGCACCGGAGCGACGGAGACCTGGTCACAAGCCCTATGCCCTCGGTTTGCGGGCCCAGCCTCCACGTGAAGTGAAGTTGCCTTGCCCAAGGTGCCGTGGGATTTGATAATAGAAATGTGGTGGATAAAGTATCTTGGCAACCCTAACCAGAGGAAAAAAAATTGAAATGGGGGGGTGCAACACGAGGACTTCCCAGGGGGTCACCCATCCTAGTACTACCCTCGCCCAAGCACGCTTAACTTCGGAGTGCTGGTGGGATCCGATGCATTAGTGCTGGTATGATCGCACCCTTCATGCTGAGGGTACAATTCCTTTATCTGTAAATGGTTCACAGTCCCAGCCTAGAGAGATGGCCCATTTAGAAGGCCCAATGGGCTTAACGACAACCCATCCGCTTCAACAACGCAGCATCCTCGCAAGACGTGATATCGACGCGTTGTAGGGCCCTCTAATGTACCACAAGTAAGGTTGTCATCCTTTTAACAGCTCACGACATACGATCCGGGACGGAAAAACATAGCAAAAATAGAAAAGTGGCCCGAAACTGTTAAAAATGTTTGATTTTGGGCTCGAAAAAGGGCAGAGCAAGCAAGCTAGCAGCCACCGTTGTAGAGCTCTCGGAGAGCTTTGCAACGGTATGCTGTACACTGCGTAACTCCTTACGGATCAAAATTTATGGACACCGGAGCGACGGAGACCTGGTCACAAACCCTACGCCCTCGGTTTGCTGGCCCAGCCTCCACGTGAAGCAAAGTTGTCTTGCCCAAGATGCCGTGGGATTCGATAATAGAAATGTGGTGGATAAACTATCTTGGCAACCCTAACCGGAGCAAAAAAAATTGAAAAGGGGGGTAAAACACGAGTACTTCCCTGGGGGTCACCCATCCTAGAACTACTCTCACCCAAGCACGCTTAACTTCAGAGTTCTGATGGTATCCGGTGTATTAGTGCTGGTATGATCGCACCCATCATGTTGAGGTTACAATTACTTTATATGTTGACGGTTCACACTCCCAGCCCAGAGAGACGGCCCATTCAAAAGGCTTAATGGGATTATCGACAACCCATATGCTTCAACAACATAGCATCCTCGCTAGACGTGATATCGACGCATTGTAGGGCCCTCTAATGTTCTGCGAGTAAGGTTGTCGCCCTTTTAACAGCTCACGACATACGATCCGTGACGGAAAAACAAAGCTTAATAAGAAAAGTGGCTAGAAATTGAGAAAAACATTCGATTTTGTGCTCCAAAAATGTGCACAGCGATAAAGCTGGCTGCACCTGTCGTAGAGCTCTCGGAGAGCTTTGCAACGGTATGCTGTGCACCGCGTAACTCCTTACGCATCAAAAGTTATAGGCACCGGAGCGAAGCAAACCTGGTCACAAGCCCTACGGCCTTGGTTTGCTGGCCTAGCCTCCACGTGAAGCGAAGTTGTCTTGCCCAAGTTGCCGTGGGATTCGATAATAGAAATGTGGTGGATAAAGTATCTTGGCAACCCTAATCGGAGAAAAAAAAATTAAAAAGGGGGGTGCAACACGAGGACTTCCCACGGGGTCACCCATACTAGTACTACTCTCGCCCAAGCACGCTTAACTTCAGAGTTCTGATGGGATCCGGTGCATTAATACTGGTATGATCGCACTCGTCATGTTGAGGGCACAATTCCTTTATGTGTTAACGGTTCACAGTCTCAGCCTAGAGAGATGGCCCATTGAGAAGGCCCAATGGGCTTAACAACAACCCATCCGCTTCAACAACTCAACATCCTCGTAAGACGTGAAATCGACGCGTTGTAGGGCCCTCTAATGTCCTGCAAGGAAGGTTGTCGTCCTTTTAACAGCTCACGACGTACAATCTGGGATGAAAACTGATGAAGACGTTCGATTTTAGGCTCCAAAAATGGGCACAAGGATCAAGCTGGCTGCCCCTGTCGTAGAGCTCTCATAGAGCTTTGCAATGATATGTTGTGCGTCGTGTAACTCGTTACGAATCAAAAGTTATGGGCACCAGAGCGAATGAGATCTGGTCACAAGCCCTACGCCCTTGGTTTGCTGGCCCATCCTCCACGTGAAGGAAAGTTGTCTTGGCCAAGGTGCCGTGGGATTCGATAATAGGAATGTGGTGGATAAAGTATCATGGCAACCCTAACCGGAGCAAAAAAAAATTGAAAAGGGAAGTGCAACACGAGGACTTCCTAGGGGGTCACCCATCCTAGTACTACTCTCTCCCAAGCACACTTAACTTCAGAGTTCTGATGGGATCCGGTGCATTAGTGCTGGTATGATCGCACCCGTCATGTTGAGGGCACAATTCCTTTGTGTTAACGGTTCACAGTCCCAGCCTAGAGAGATGGCCTATTGAGAAGGCCCAATGGCCTTAACAACAACCCATCCGCTTCAACAACTCAACATCCTCGCAAGACGTGAAATCGATGCGTTGTAGGGCCCTCTAATGTCGTGCAAGGAAGGTAGTCGTCTTTTTAACATCTCATGACGTACGATCTGGGACAAAAATTGATGAAAACGTTCTATTTTGGGCTCCAAAAATGGGCACAGGGATCAAGCTGGCTGCCCCTGTCGTAGAGCTCTCGCAGAGCTTTGCAATGATATGTTGTGTGCTGCGTAACTCGTTACGGATCAAAAGTTATGGGCACCGGAGCGAAGGAGACTTGGTCACAAGCCCTACGCCCTTGGTTTGATGGCCCAGCCTCCACGTGAAGCGAAGTTGTCTTGCCCAAGGTGCCGTGGGATTCGATAATAGAAATGTGGTGGATAAAGTATCATGGCAACCCTAACCGGAGCAAAAAAAAATTGAAAAGGGAGGTGCAACACGAGGACTTCCTAGGGGGTCACCCGTCCTAGTACTACTCTTGCCCAAGCACACTTAACTTCAGAGTTCTGATGGGATCCGGTGCATTAGTGCTGGTATGATCGCACCCATCATGTTGAGGGCACAAATCCCTTATGTTAACGGTTCACAGTCCCAACCTAGAGAGATGGCCCATTGAGAAGGCCCAATGGGCTTAACAACAACCCATCCGCTTCAACAACTCAACATCCTCGCAAGACGTGAAATCGATGCGTTTTAGGGCCCTCTAATGTCGTGCAAGGAAGGTTGTCGTCTTTTTAACAGCTCACGACGTACGATCTGGGATGGAAATTGATGAAAACGTTCGATTTTGGGCTCCAAAAATGGGCACAGGGATCAAGCTGGCTGCCCCTGTCGTAGAGCTCTCGTAGAACTTTGCAATGATATGCTGTGCGCCGCGTAACTCCTTACGGATCAAAAGTTATGGGCACTGAAGCGAAGGAGACTTGGTCACATGCCCTACGCCCTAGGTTTGCGGGCCCAGCCGCCACGTGAAGCGAAGTTGTCTTGCCCAAGGTGCTGTGGGATTCGATAATAGAAATGTGGTGGATAAAGTACCATGGCAACCCTAACCGGAGCAAAAAAAATTGAAAAGGGGGGTACAACACGAGGACTTCCCAGGGGGTCACCCATCCTAGAACTACTCTCGGCCAAGCATGCTTAACTTCGGAGTTCTTATGGGATCCGGTGCATTAGTGCAGGTATGATCGCACCCGTCATGTTGAGGGCACAATTCCTTTATGAGTTAACAGTTCACAGTCCCAGCCTAGAGAGATGGCCCATTGAGAAGGCCCAATAGGCTTAACAACAACCCATTCACTTCAACAAATCAACATCCTCGCAAGACGTGAAATCGACGCGTTGTAGGGCCCTCTAATGTCCTTCAAGGAAGGTTGTCGTGCCTTTAAACAGCTCACGACGTACGATCTGGGACGGAAATTGATGAAAACGTTCAATTTTGGGGTCCAAAAATGGGCACAGGGATCAAGCTGGCTGCCCCTGTTGTAGAGCTCTCGTAGAGCTTTACAACGATATGTTGTGCGCCGCGTAACTCGTTACGGATCAAAAGTTATGGGCACCGGAGCGAAGGAGACCTGGTCACAAGCCCTATGCCCTTGGTTTGCTGGCCCAGCCTCCACGTGAAGCGAAGTTGTCTTGCCCAAG
This sequence comes from Ehretia macrophylla, assembly GCA_037974665.1. Taxonomy (NCBI): domain Eukaryota; kingdom Viridiplantae; phylum Streptophyta; class Magnoliopsida; order Boraginales; family Ehretiaceae; genus Ehretia; species Ehretia macrophylla. The sequence goes on along the minus strand of CM075771.1, from coordinate 14,998,996 downwards.
GTGCCGTGGGATTCGATAATAGAAATGTGGTGGATAAAGTATCATGGCAACCCTAACCGGAGCAAAAAAAATTGAAAGGGGAGGTGCAACACGAGGACTTCCTAAGGGGTCACCTATCCTAGTACTACTCTCTCCCAAGCACACTTAACTTCAGAGTTCCGATGGGATCCGGTGCATTAGTGCTGGTATGATCGCACCCGTCATGTTGAGGGCATAATTCCTTTATGTGTTAACGGTTCACAGTCCCAGCCTTGAGAGATGGCCCATTCAAAAGTCCCAATGGGCTTAACGACAACCTATCTACTTCAACAACGCAGCATCTTCGCAAGACGTGATATTGACGCGTTGTAGGGCCCTCTAATGTCCTGCGAGTACGGTTGTCGTCCTTTTAACAGCTCACGACGTACGATCCGGGACGGAAAAATAGAGCTGAATAAGAAAAGTTGCCCAAAATTGAAGAAAACGTTCGATTTTGGGCTCCAAAAATGGGCAAAGCGATCAAGCTGGCTGCCCTTGTCATAGAGCTCTCGGAGAGCTTTGCAATGGTATGTTGTGCGCCGCGTAACTCCTTACGGATCCAAAGTTATGGGCACCGGAGTGAAGGAGACCTGGTCACAAGCCCTGCGCCCTTGGTTTGCTGGCCCAGCCTCCACGTGAAGTGAAGTTGTCTTGCCCAAGGTGCCGTAGGATTCGATAATAGAAATGTGGTGGATAAAGTATCTTGGCAATCTTAACCGGAGCAAAAAAAATTGAAATGGGGTGTGCAACACGAGGACTTCCCAGGGGGTCACCCATCCTAGTACTACTATCTCCTAAGCATGCTTAACTTCAGAGTTCTAATGGGATTCGGTGTATTAGTGCAGGTATGAACGCGCTCGTCATGTTGAGGGCACAATTCCTTTATGTGTTAACGGTTCACACTCCCAGCCTAGAGAGATAGCTCATTGAGAAGGCCCAATGGCCCTAACGACACCCCATCAGGTTCCACAACGCAGCATCCTCGCAAGACGTGATATTGACACGTTGTAGGGCCCTCTAATGTCCCACGAGTAAGGTTGTCGTCCTTTTAATTGCTCACGACGTACAATCCGGGACGGTAAAACAGAGCTTAATAAGAAAATTGGCCTGAAATTGATGAAAACGTTCGATTTTGTGGTCCAAAAAGGGCACAAGGAGCAAGCTGGCTACCCCTATCGTAGAGCTCTTGGAGAGCTTTGCAACGGTCTGCTGTGCGCTGCGTAACTACTTTCGTATCAAAAGTTATGGGCATTGGAGCGACGGAGACCTAGTCACAAGCTCTACGCCCTCGGTTTACTGGCCCCGCCTGCACGTTAAGCGAAGTTGTCTTGCCCAAGGTGTCGTGGGATTTGGTAATAGAAATGTGGTGGATAAAGTATCTTGGCAACCCTAACCGGAGCAAAAAAAATTGAAAAGGGGAGTGCAACACGAGGACTTCCCAGGGGGTCACCCATCTTAGTACTACTCTCGCCCAAGCACGCTTAACTTCGGAGTTCTGATAGTATCCGGTGCATTAGTATGGGTATGATCATACCTGTCATGTTGAGGGCACAATTCTTTTATGTGTTTACGGTTCACAGTCCCAGCCTAGAGATATGACCCATTCAAAAGGCCCAATGGGCTTAACGACAACCAATCTGCTTCAACAACGCAGCATCCTCGCAAGACGTGATATCGATGCATTGCAGGGCCCTCTATTGTCCTACGAGTTAGGTTGTCATCCTTTTAACAGCTCACGACGTACGATCCGGCACGGAAAAACAGAGCTTAATAAGAAAATCGGCCTGAAACTGATGAAAACGATCGATTTTGGGCTCCAAAAATGGGCAAAGCCAACAAGCTGGATGCCCTCGTTGTAGAGCTCTCGGAGAGCTTTGCAATGGTATGCTGTGCACCGCGTAACTCCTTACGGATCAAAAGTTATGGGCACCGGAGCGAAGGAGACCTAGTCACAAGCCCTACACCCTTGGTTTGCTGGCCCAGCCTCCACGTGAAGTGAAGTTGTCTTGCCCAAGGTGCTGTAGGATTCGATAATAGAAATGTGGTGGATAAAGTATCTTGGCAACCCTAACCGGAGCAAAAGAAATTGAAAAGGGGGGTGCAACACAAGGACTTCCCAGGGGGTCACCCATCCTAGTATTACTCTCGCCCAAGCACGCTTAACTTCGGAGTTCTAATGGGATCCGGTGCATTAGTGCTGGTATGATCGCACCCGTCATGTTGAGGGCACAATTCCTTTATGTGTTAACGGTTCACAGTCCCAGCCTAGAGAGATAGCTCATTGAGAAGGCCCAATGGGCTTAACGACAACCCATCCGCTTCAACAACGCAGCATCCTCGCAAGACGTGATATCGACACGTTGTAGGGCCCTCTAATGTCCCACGAGTAAGGTTGTCTTCTTTTTAACAGCTCACGACCTACGATCCAGGATGGAAAAATAGAGAAAAATGAGAAAAGTGGCACAAAACAGATAAAAACGTTCGATTTTGGGCTCCAATAAGGGCATAGCGAGCAAGCTAGCTGCCCCCATCGTACAGCTCTTCGAGAGCTTTCCAACGGTATGCTGTGCACCGCGTAAATCCTCACGGATCAAACGTTATGGGCACCGGAGCAACGGAGACCTGGTCACAAGCCCTTCACCCTCGGTTTGCGGGCCCAGCCTCCACGTGAAGCGAAGTTGTCTTGCCCAAGGTGCCGTGGGATTCGATAATAGAAATGTGGTGGATAATGTATCTTGACAACCCTAACCAGAGGAAAAAAAATTTAAAAGGGGGGTACCACACGAGGACTTCCCAGGGGGTCACCCATCCTAGTACTACTCTCGCCCAAGCACGCTTAACTTCGGAGTTCTCATGGGATCCGGTGCATTAGTGCTGGTATGATCGCACCTATCATGTTTAGGGCACAATTCCTTTATGTGTTAATGGTTCACAGTCCCAGCCTAGAAAGATGGCTCATTCAAAAGGCCCAATGGGCTTAACGACAACCCATCTACTTCAACAATGCAGCATCCTCGCAAGACATGATATCGACGCGTTGTAGGGCCCCCTAATGTCCCGCAAGTAAGGTTGTCGTCCTTTTAACAGCTCACGACGTACGATCCGGGACAGAAAAATAGAGCAAAATAAGAAAAGTGGCCGGAAACTGATAAAACCGTTCGATTTTCGGAAACTAAATAGCTGCACCCGTTGTAGAGCTGTCGAAGAGCTTTGCAGCGGTATGCTGTGCGCCGCGTAACTCCTTACGAATCAAAAGTTATGGGCACCGAAGCGACAGAGAACTAGTCACAAGCCCAACACCCTCGGTTTGCGGGCCCAGCCTCCACGTGAAGCGAAGTTGTCTTGCCCAAGGTGCCGTGGGATTCGGTAATAGAAATGTGTTGGTTAAAGTATCGTGGCAACCCTAACCGAAGCAAAAAAAATTGAAAAATGGGGTGCAACCCGAGGACTTCCCAGGGGGTCACCAATCCTAGTACTATTATCGCCCAAACACGCTTAACTTCAGAGTTCTGATGGGATCCGGTGCATTAGTACTGGTATGATCGCACCCGTCATGTTGAGGGCACAATTCCTTTATGTGTTAACGGTTCACAGTCCCTGCCTAGAGAGATGGCCCATTCAAAAGGCCCAATGTGCTTAACGACAACCCATCTGCTTCAACAACGCAGCATCCTCGCAAGACGTGATATCGACGCGTTGTAGGGCCCTTTAATGTCCCGCGAGTAAGGTTGTCGTCCTTTTAACGGCTCACGACGTATGATCCGGGACAGAAAAACAAAGCGAAATAAGAAAAATAGCCCGAAACTAAAGAAAACATTCAATTTTGGGCTCCAAAAATGGGCACAACGAGCAAGATGGCTGCCCCCGTTGTTAAGCTCTCGGATAGCTTTGCAACGGTATGTTGTGCGCCGCGTAACTCCTTATGGATCAAAAGTTATGGGCACCGGAGCGAAGGAGACCTAGTCATAAGCCCTACGCCCTAGGTTTGCTGGCCCAGCATCCATGTAAAGAAAAGTTGTCTTGCCCAAGTTGCCATGGGATTCGAGAATAGAAATGTGGCGAATAAAGTATCTTGGCAACCCTAAACGGAGCAAAAAAAGTAGAAAAGGGGGGTGCAACACGACGACTTCCCAAGGGGTCACCCATCCTAGTACTACTCTCGACCAAGCACGCTTAACTTCGGAGTTCTGATGGGATCCGGTGCATTAGTGCTGGTATGATCACACCCGTCTTGTTGAGGGCAGCATTCCTTTATGTGTTAACGGTTCACAGTCCCAGCCTAGAGAGATGGCTCATTCAGAAGGCCTAATGGGCTTAACGATGACCCATCCGCTTCAACAACGCAGCATCCTGGCTAGACGTGATATCGACGTGTTGTAGGGCCCTTTAACGTCCCTCGAGTAAGGTTGTCGTCGTTTTAACAGCTAACGACGTACGATCCGTGTTGAAAAAACAAAGATAAACTAGAAACGTGGCCCGAAACTGATGAAAACATTCAATTTTGGGCTGCAAAAATAGGCACAACGAGCAAGCTGGCTGCCCCCATTGTAGAGCACTCGGAGAGCTTTGCAATGGTATGATGTGCGCTGCATTACTCCTTAAGGATCAAAAGTTCTAGGCACCGGAGCGACGGAGACCTGGTCACAAACCCTATACCCTCGGTTTGCGGGCCCATCCTCCACGTGAAGCGAAGTTGTCTTGCCCAAGGTGCCGTGGGATTCGATAATAGAAATATGGTGGATAACGTATCTTGGCAACCCTAACAGGAGGAAAAAAATATTAGAAAGGGGGGTGCAACATGAGGACTTCCCAGGTGTCACCCATCCTAGTACTATTCTTGCCAAAGCACACTTAACTTCGGAGTTCTGATGGGATCCGGTGCATTAGTACTGGTATGATTACACCCGTCATGTTGAGGACACAATTCCTTTATGTGTTAGCGGTTCACAGTCCCAGCCTAGAGAGATGGCCCATTGAGAAGGCCCTATGGGCTTAACGACAACCCATCCACTTCAACAACGCAGCATCCTCGCAAAACATGATATCGACACGTTGTAGGGCCCTCTAATGTCCCGCGTGTAAGGTTGTTGTCCTTTTAACAGCTCACGACATACGATCCGGGATGGAAAAACAGGGCAAAATTTGAAAAGTGGCCCGAAACGTAAGAAAACGTTCGATTTTGGGATCCAAAAAGGGCACAGCGAGTAAGCTGGCTGCCCCCGTCGTACAGCTCTCGCAGAGTTCTCCAACGGTATGTTGTGCGCCGCGTAACTCCTCACGGATCAAAAGTTATGGGCACCAGTGCGACAAAGACCTGGTCACAAGCCCTACGCCCTCGGTTTGCGGGCCCAGCCTCCACGTGAAGCGAAGTTGTCTTGCCCAAGGTGCCGTGGAATTCGATAATAGAAATGTGATGGATAAAGTATCTTGGCAACCCTAACCGAAGGAAATAAAATTTAAAATGGGGGTGCAACACGAGGACTTCCCAAGGGGTCACCCATCCTAGTACTATTCTCGCCCAAGCACGCTTAACTTCGGAGTTCTGATGGGATCCGGTGCATTAGTGCTGGTATGATCGCACCCGTCATGTTGAGGGCTCAATTCCTTTATATGTTAACGGTTCACAGTCCCAGCCTAGAGAGATGGCCTATTCAGAAGGCCCAATGGGCTTAACGACAACCCATCCGCTTCAACAACGCAGCATCCTCGCAAGACGTGATATCGACGCGTTGTAGGGCCCTCTAATGTCCCGCGAGTAAGGTTGTCATCCTTTCAACATCTCACGACGTACGATCTGGGACCGAAAAACATAGTTAAATAAGAAAAGTGGCCCGAAACTGATGAAAATGTTCGATTTTGGGATCCAAAAAAGAGTACAATGAGCAAGGTGGATGTTCCCGTTCTAGAGCTCTTGGAGAGCTTTGCAACGGTATGCTGTGCGCCGCATAACTCCTTACGGATCAAAAGTTATGGGCACCAGAGCGAAGGAGACCTGGTCACAAGTCCTACGTCCTCAGTTTGCTGGCCCAACCTCTACGTGAAGCGAAGTTGTCTTGCCCATGGTACCGTGGGATTCGATAATAGAAATATGGTGGATAAAGAGTTTTGGCAACCCTACCTGGAGCAAAAAAAATTGAAAAGGGGGGTGCAACACGAGGACATCCCAGGCGGTCACCCATCTTAGTACTACTCTAGCCCAAGCACGCTTACCTTCGGAGTTCTGATTGGATCCGGTACATTAGTACTGGTATGATCGCACCCTTCATGTTGAGGGCACATTTCCTTAATGTGTTAACGGTTCAGAGTCCCACCATAGAGAGATGGCTCATTCAAAAGGCCCAATGGGCTTAACGACAACCCATTCGCTTCAACAACGAGCATCCTCGCAAGACGTGATATCGACGCGTTGTAGGGCCCTCTAATGTCCCGCTAGTAAGGTTGTCGTCCTTTTAACAGCTCACGACGTACGATCTGGGATGGAAAAACAGAGCATAAATAGAATGGTGGCCCGAAACTGATGAAAATGTTTGATTTTGGACTCCGAAAAGGGCACAGCAAGCAAACAAGCTGCCCTCATCGTAGAGTTCTTGGAGAGCTTTGCAACGGTATGCTGTGCGCCGCGTAACTCCTTACGGATCAAAATTTATGGGCACAGGAGCGAAGGAGACCTGGTCACACGCCCTACGCCCTCGGTTTACTGGCCCAGCCTCCACGTGAAGCGAAGTTGTCTTGCCCAAGGTGCCGTGGGATTTGATAATAGAAATGTGGTGGATAAATTATCTTTGCAACCATAACCGGAGGAAAAAAAATTGAAAAAGGGGGTGCAACACGAGGACTTCCAAGGGGGTCACCCATCCTCGTACTACTCTCGCCCAAGCGCGCTTAACTTCAGAGTTTTGATAGGATCTGGTGCATTAATGCTGGTATGATCGCACCCGTCATGTTGAGGGCACAATTCCTTTATGTGTTAACGGTTCACAGTCCCTGCCTAGAGATATGGCCTATTCAAAAGGCCCAATGTGCTTAACGACAACCCATCTACTTCAACAACACAGCATCCTAGCAAGACGTGATATTGACGTGTTGTAGGGCCCTCAAATGTCCGGCGAGTAAGGTTTTCATCCTTTTAACAGCTCACGATGTACGATCCGGGAAGGAAAAACAAAGCGAAATAAGAAAAGTGTCCCGAAACTAATGAAAACGTTCGATTTTGGGTTCCAAAAATGGGCAAAGCGAGCAAGCTAGCTGCCGTCGTTGTAGAGATCTCGGATAGCTTTTCAACGGTATGCTGTGCGCTGCGTAACTCCTTACGGACCAAAAGTTATGGTCACCGAAGCGAAGGAGACCTGGTCACAAGCCCTACGCCCTAGGTTTGCTGGCCCAGCCTCCACTTGAAGCAAAGTTGTCTTGCCCAAGTTCCCGTGGGATTCGATAATAGAAATGTGGCGGATAAAGTATCTTGGCAACCTTAACCGGAGCAAAAAAAGTAGAAAATGGGGGTGCAACACGACGACTTCCCAGGGGGTCACCCATCCTAGTATTGCTCTTGCCCAAGCACGAATAACTTCAGAGTTCTGATGGGATCCGGTGCATTAGTGCTGGTATGATCGCACCCGTCATGTTGAGGGCACAATTCCTTTATGTGTTAACGGTTCACAATCTCAGCTTAGAGAGATAGCCCATTCAGAAGTTTCAATGGGCTTAACGACAACCCATCCACTTCAACAGCACAGGACCCTCGCAAGACCTGATATCATCACATTCTAGGGCCCCTAATGTCCCGCGAGTAAAGTTGTCATCCTTTTAACAGCTCACGACGTACGATCTGGGACGGAAAAACAGAGCAAAACTAGAAAAGTGGCCCGAAACTGATGAAAACATTCGATTTTTTGCGCCAATAAGGGCACATCGAGCAAACTAGCTGCCCCTGTCATAGAGCTCTCGGAGAGCTTTCAATTGGTGTGCTGTGTGCCGTGTAACTCCCTACGGATCAAAAGTTATGGGCACCGGAGCGACGGAGACCTGGTCACAAGCCCTACGCCATCAATTTACAAGCCCAGCCTCCACGTAAAGCGAAGTTGTCTTGCCCAAGGTGCCGTGAGATTCGATAATAGAAATGTGGTGGGTAAAGTATCTTGGCAACCCTAACCGGAGGAAAAAAAATCAAAAAGGGGGGTACAACACGAGGACTTCCCAAGGGCTCACCCATCCAAGTATTGCTCTTGCCCAAGCACGCATAACTTCAGATTTCTGATGGGATCCGGTACATTAGTGCTGGTATGATCGCACCCGTCATGTTGAGGGCACAATTCCTTTATGTGCTAACGGTTCACAATCTCAGCTTAGAGAGATGGCCTATTCAGAAGGCCCAATGGGCTTAACGACAACCCATCCGCTTCAACAACGCAGTATCCTCGTAAGACGTCATATTGACGCATTGTAGGGCCCCTAATGTCCCACAAGTAAGGTTGTTGTCCTTTTAACAGCTCACGACGTACGATCCAGGACAGAAAAACAGAGCAAAACTAGAAAAGTGCCCCGAAACTGAAGAAAACATTCAATTTTGGGCTCCAAAAAGGGTACATCGAGCAAACTAGTTGCCCCTATCGTAGAGCTCTCGGATCAAAAGTTATGGTCAATGGAGCGACGGAGACCTGGTCACAAGCCCTATGCCTTTGGTTTGCGGGCCCAGCCTCCACGTGAAGCGAAGTTGTCTTGCCCAAGGTGCCGTAAGATTCAATAATAGAAATGTGGTGGATAAAGTATCTTGGCAACCCAAACCGGGTCACCCATCCTAGTACTACTCTCGCCCAAGCATGCTTAACTTCGGAGTTCGGATGGGATCCGGTGCATTAGTGCTGGTATGATCGCACCCATCATGTTAAGGGCACAATTCCTTTATGTGTTAACGGTTCACAGTCCCAGCCTAGAGAGATGGCCCATTCAAATGGATCAATGGGCTTAACAACAACCCATCCGCTTCAACAACGTAGCATCTTCACAAGAAGTGATATCGACACGTTGTAGGGCCCTCTAATGTCCCGCCAGTAAGGTTGTCGTCCTTTTAACAGCTCACGACGCACGATCCGGGATGGAAAAACAGAGCTTAATAAGAAAAATGGCCCGAAATTGATGAAAACGTTTGGTTTTGGGCTGCAAAAAGGGCATAGCGAGCAAGCTTGCTGCCCCCGTCGTAGAGCACTCAGAGATCTTTGCAACGGTATGTTGTACGCCGCGTAACTCCTTACAGACCAAAAGTTATGGGCACCGGACCGAAGGAGACCTAGTCACAAGCCCTACGCCCTTGGTTTGCTGTCCCAGCCTCCACGTGAAGCGAAGTTGTCTTGCCCAAGGTGTCGTGGGATTTGATAATAGAAATGTGGTGGATAAAGTATTTTGGCGACCATAACCGGAGCAAAAAAAATTGAAAAGGGAGGTACAACACGAGGACTTCCCAATCGGTCACCCATCCTAGTACTATTCTCGCCCAAGCACGCTTAACTTCGGAGTTCGGATGGGATTTGGTGCATTAGTGCTGGTATGATCGCACCCGTCATGTTAAGGGCACAATTCCTTTATGTGTTAACGGTTCACAGTCCCAGCCTAGAGACGTGGCCCATTCAAAATGCCCAATGGGCTTAACAACAACCCATCTGGTTCAACAATGCAGCATCATCGCAAGACGTTATATCGACGCATTGTAGGGCCCTCTAATGTCCCGCGAGTAAGGTTGATGGACTTTTAACAGCTCACGACGTACGATCCGGGACAAAAAAACAGAGCAAAAGAAGAAAAGTGTCCCAAAACTGATGAAAACATTCGATTTTGGGCTTCAAAATTGGGCACAACGAGAAAGCTGACTGCCCCTGTCGTAGAGCTCTGGGCGACCTTTGCAGCGGTATGTTGTGCGCCGCGTAACTCCTTACGGATCAAAAGTTATAGGCACGGGAGCGACGGAGAGCTGGTCACAAGCCCTACGCCCTCCGTTTGCTTGCCCAGCCTCCACGTGGAGCAAAGTTGTCTTGCCCAAGGTGCCGTAGGATTCAATAATAGAAATTTTGTGATAAAGTATCTTGGCAACCCTAACTGGAGCAAAAAATATTGAAAAGGGGGGTGCAACACGAGGATTTCCCAGGGGGTCACCCATCCAAGTACTACTCTCGCCCAAGCACGCTTAACTTCGGAATTCTGATGGGATCCGGTGTATTAGTGCTGGCATGATTGCACCCATCATGTTGGGGGCACAATTCCTTTATGTGTTTACGGTTCACAGTCCCAACCTAGAGAGATGGCTCATTCAGAAGGCCCAATGGGCTTAACGACAACCCATCCGCTTCAACAATGCAGCATCCCCGCAAGACGTGATATCGACGCATTATAGGGCCCTCTAATACCCCGCGAGTAAGGCTGTCATCCTTTTAATAGCTCACGGCGTACGATCCGAGACGGAAAAATACAGCAAAACCAGAAAAGTGGCCCGAAACTGATGAAAACGTTCGATTTTGGGCTCCAAAAAGGGCACAGCAAGCAAGCTAGCTGCCCTCATCATAGAGCTCTCGGAGAGCTTTGTAACGGTACTCTGTGCGACGCGTAACTCCTTACCGATCAAAAGTTTTGGGCACCAGAGCGAAGGAGACCAGGTCACCAGCCCTACGCCCTCGGTTTGCTGGCCCAGCCTCCACGTGAAGCGAAGTTGTCTTGCCCAAGGTGCCGTGGGATTCAATAATAGAAAGGGGGGTTCAACACTAGGACTTCTTAGGGGGTCACCCATCCTAGTGCTACTCTCGCCCAAGCACGCTTAACTTCGGAGTTCTGATGGGATCCTATGCATTAGTGCTGGTATGATCGCACCCGTCATGTTGCAGGCACAATTCCTTTATGTGTTAACGGTTCACAGTCCCAGCCTAAAGAGATGGCCCCCTCAGAAGGCCGAATGGGCTGAACGACAACCCATCCGCTTCAACAACGTAGCATGCTCGCAAGACGTGATATCGACGCATTGTAGGGCCTTCTAATGTCCCGTCAGTAAGGTTGTCGTCCTTTTAACAACTCACGACGTACGATCCGTGACGGAAAAACAGAGCAAAAAATAGTAAAGTGGCTCGAAACTGATGAAAACATTCAATTTTGGGCTCCAAAAAGGGCACAGTGAGCAAGCTGGCTGCCCCCGTCGTAGAACTCTCGGAAAGCTTTCTAACGGTACGCTGTGCGTTGCATAATTCCTTACGGATCAAAAGGTATGGGCACCAGAGCGACGGAGACCTGGTCGCAGGCTCTACGCCCTCGGTTTTGCGGGCCCAACCTCAACGCGAAGTGAAGTTGTCTTGCCCAAGGTGCCGTGGGATTCAATAATAGAATTTTGGTGGATAAAGTATCTTGGCAACCCTAACCGAAGAAAAAAAATTGAAAAGGGGGGTGCAACACGAAGACTTCCCAAGGGGTCACCCATCCTAGTACTACTCTCGCCCAAGCACGCTTAACTTCGGAGTTCTGATAGGATCCGGTGCATTAGTGCTGGTATGATCGCACCCGTCATGTTGATGGCACTATCCTTTATGTGTTAACGGTTCACAGTCCCAGCCTAGAGAGATGGCCCATTCAGAAGGCCCAATGGGCTTAATAACAACCCATCCGCTTCAACAACGCAGCATCCTCGCAAAACTTGATATCGACACATTGTAGGGCCCTCTAATGTCACACGAGTAAGGTTGTCGTGCTTTTAACAGCTCACGACGTACGATTCGGGATGGAAAAACAGGGCAAAATTAGAAAAGTAGCGCAAAACTGATGATAACGTTCGATTTTGGGCTCCAAAAGGGGCCCAACGAGCAAGCTAGCTGCCCTCATCATAGAACTCACGGAGAGCATTGCAAAGGTATGCTGTGCACCGTGTAATTCTTTACGGATAAAAACTTATGGGCACCGGAGCGACGGAGACCTGATCACAAGCCCTACGCCCTTGGTTTGCTAGCGCAGCCTCCACGTGAAGCGAAGTTGTCTTGCCCAAGGTGCCGTGGGATTCAATAATAGAAATGTGGTGGATAAAGTATATTCGCAACCCTAACCAGAGCAAAAAAAATTGAAAAGGGGGGTGCAACACGATGACTTCCCAAGGGGTCACCATCCTAGTACTACTCTCGCCCAAGCACGCTTAACTTCGGAGTTCTGATGGGATCCAGTGCATTAGTGCTGGTATGATCGCACCCGTCATGTTGAGGGCACAATTCATTTATGTGTTAACGGTTCACAGTCCCAGCCACGAGAGATGGCCCATTCAGAAGGCCCAATGGGCTTAACAATAACCTATCCGCTTCAACAACGCAGCATCCTCGCAATACATGATATCGACGCGTTGTAGGGCCATCTAATGTCCCGCGAGTATGGTTGTCGCCTTTTTAACAACTCACGACGTACTATCCGGAACGAAAAAATAGAGCAAAAGTAGAAAAGTGGCCCGAAACTGATGAAAATGTTCGATATTGGGCTCCAAAAAGGGCACAGTGACCAAGCTGGCTGCCCCTGTCATAGAGCTCTCAGAGAGCTTTGCAACGGTATGCTGTGCGCCGCGTATATCCTTACGGATCAAAAGTTATGGGCACCGGAGTGATGGAGACTTGGTCATAAGCCGTACGCCCTCGGATTGCTGGCCCAGCCTCCACGTGAAGTGAAGTTGTCTTGCCCAAGGTGCTGTGGGATTCGATAATAGAAATTTGGTGGATAAAGTATATTGGCAACCCTAACCGGAGCAAAAAAAATTGAAAAGGGGGGTGCAACACGAGGACTTCCCAGGAGGTCACCCATCCTAGTACTACTCTCACCAATGCACACTTAACTTCGGAGTTCTGATGGGATCCGGTGCGTTAGTACTGGTATGATCGCACCCGACATGTTGAGGGTACAATTCCTTTATGTGTTAACGGTTCACAGTCCCAGCCTAGAGAGATGGCCCATTCTGAAGGCCCAATGGGCTTAACGACAACCCATCCGCTTCAACATCGCAGCATCCTCACAAGACGTGATATCGACGCGTTGTAGGGCCCACTAATGTCCCGCGAGTAAGGTAGTCGTGCTTTTAACAGCTCACGACGTACGATCCGGGACGGAAAAACAGAGCAAAAATAGAAAAGTAGCCCAAAACTAATGGAAATGTTCGATTTTGGGCTCCAAAAAGGGCCAAACGAGCAAGCTAGCTGCCCCCATCATAGAGCTCTCGAAGAGCATTGCAAAGGTATGTTGTGCGCCGCGTAACTCTTTACGGATAAAAATTTATGGGAACCGGAGCGACGGTGACCTGATCATAAGCCCTACGCCCTCGGTTTGCTGGCCCAGCCTCCACGTGAAGGGTAGTTGTCTTGCCCAAGGTGCCGTGGGATTCGATAATAGAAATGTGGTGGATAAAGTATATTGGCAACCCTAACCGGAGCAAAAAAAATTGAAAAGGGTGGTGCAACACGAGGACTTCCCAAGGGGTCACCATCCTAGTACTATACTCGTCCAAGCACGCGTAACTTCGGAGTTCTGATGGGATCCGATGCATTAGCGCTGGTATGATCGCACCCACTATGTTGAGGGCACAATTCGTTTATGTGCTAACGGTTCACAGTCGCAGCCCAGAACGATGGCCCATTCCCAAGGCCCAATGGGCTTAACGACTACCCATCCGCTTCAACAACCCAGCATCCTCGTAAGACAAGATATCGACGCGTTGTAGGGCCTTCTAATTTCCCGCGAGTAAGGTTGTCGTCCTTTTAACAGCTCACGACGTAAGATTCGGGACGGAAAAACAAAGCAAAAATCAGAAAAGTGGCTCGAAACTGATGAAAATGTTCGACTTTGGGCTCCAAAAAGGGCACAGCGAGTGTCACGCCCCAACTCGACCCCACCTATAATCAGTCAGGACGCAACGGAATTTCGGCAGTATAACGACAGTAAATAGGACACCGAGGTTCCAAACCAACCTCATTAAATATCATACATCCAGCAAATTCCTCAATACAAACAACAACATACAACACAACCATATTATACAATAAAACATCCTCGTTATACGCCTCCGTTCCAACATGACATACAATACCTCAACTTTATCATACATTTCAAAAGTAAGTTTGAGACACAACTACAACTTAACCATAGACAAAAGAAAGTCACTAAATTAACATCATTTGGATCATCATCTTTCCAACATCTATTACAATAAGAACCATAAAGCATATAAAAGTCTATTAAGCTAATATACATTACATTAAACAACATATAATCATGGATAAGACTCGGGAACATATGACTCGTCCACGTAAAGCACATTTTCCACATTCTCCTCTTCAGGAGGCACATACCCGTAATCCGGCTCTGCAACACCTGTAAGCATGCATTAATAGAGAGTGAGCTTATATACATAAGCCCAGTGAGGATCCGATAGATCTCGAGCAAGGTTTACTAAACTCCTTGGAATAATCCTTTGAGTCAGTAAACACACAATAACACAAATAATACTATCATCACATAACTATATAACCAATCAATAAAGGATACTCTATTTGGTGTAGCTCCAAACACCATCACGATCTCAACCGTTCTTCTTATAACTCCCCATTACTCACGCACCCGAGGTACCTCACTAGCCCCTCCCTCCATGACACCTCCGTCATGCGAGCTGGGGGTAGCCTATGGCAGTCATGCCGTTATCAACCCGACAGCCCAACGCTGCCCGAGAGGTGGCACACACATACCAAGACTCCATAATCATCATCAATCATCAATCAATCATCAATCAATCATCAATTATTCATCATTGATAGCATCAAGTATCATTTAAACAACAATAACTTAGTTAGATGACAAAGTAGGCCATCTAACCGGACATGCATTATAAACACAATTAAACCCTAAATTACTCATCAACAACTCACCATTCATCACTCGAACACTACCCAACCATCTAAAGGCATCGTTCAAGAAATTAAAGAATGACAACTTAAACTTCTAAAATTCATAACTTACAATCTACTAATCCAAACATTGCCAAATCAGTTCCTATCACTCACCCATTCAACCTACTACATTAGCCCTCTCGGAAATCCACCATAACACCTCCAAATCATGCCCGATAACCCTAAAACCCTAAGATGTCATGGCTGGATTTTCCGGATTTTCACACGAACAATGTAATCGAAAATTCGGCATTACAACAGCGCTAACACGTAATTATCAAGTATTTAGAAATCGACGGCAATCGATTTCGATCAACACAACTCATTTAATTCAACTTTGAACATTTTAATCAAAATTAAATACCCGGAAAATAAAAATTATGCTACATCCGACAGAAAATCGTAGTATTAGTATATAATGATCCCTAGCATGCAAGGAGCAATAATCTATCATCAGATTACAATTCTAACGGTTAAATTTTCATTTATGAGCAAAAGTATAAAAATGACATTTTGAGATCTAGAATTTTTCTCTCACCTTAGATGCGATATAAGCCTAGGAATGCGTGCTATGCGTGCCCAACAAGCAGAATCCAAGTCGGTGCGAAGTTTCACGGACAAAAACTAGGTTTTTCTTTGAAAAATTGGATTGAAAAGCTTGAGTTTTCTCTTCTCTTTTTCTCCCTCAACTCTCGGCAATGTGTGTGTGTGTGGAGTGTGTTTTGTGTTGTGTGAGTGTGTGTTGATGACATTATATAATAAAAAGCTTGGTCAATTAAAAATATGCAAAGTCAAAGTTAGTTTTAATAGGTATTTTTGTGTTTTTAATGACTTTAATTGCATTTTAGTACTCACCAAGTTAAAAATAATTATGCAAACCCCAAGATATCTCAAGTGGATCATTTTTAGGTGACAAGAAGTTTTACAATCCAACAATTTCACCCGAGTCGGCTTAAAACTCGATTTTCGCAAAAGTCGGTGTAAAAACCCTAATAAATTCTTAAGCCGATTTTAAAACCATTTTCATCAAACACAGGTCTATTAAAGTCCGTGGACTAGGTCTAGAAGGGTTAAAAAGACCAGTTTCAAAATTATAGCGGACGTGTTTCGAAAACACTATTCACTAGAAATCGACGATAAAATTTCTGACTCCGTTTTTGATGAAAATTTCATGAATGCACATTTAGCACGTATTAGAAATATTGACATCAAAATTATAACTTTCTAGGTCCTATAGCACATAAACAGATCATATGCACGCAAAACGAGGTATAGCACGTAAAACGAGATAAGCAAGAAAGTGGGGTTTCACATTCTCCCCCCCTTATAGAAATTTCGCCCTCGAAATTCTTACTTGATGTACGGAATAGATCTGGGTATTGCTGCTGCATCTGATCTCGTCTCTCCCACGTAGCTTCCTCAATGCCGTGATGCTTCCACAACACCTTAACCATCGGAATCCTCTTCGACCTCAACTCTCGGTCCATCTGATCTAGAATACGAATCGGACGCTCGTCATAAGTCAAATTCTCTCGAAGATGTAACGGCTCTGGCTCAAGAATATGAGAAGGATCCGGATTGTATTTTCGCAAATTAGACACGTGAAACACATCGTGGACATTAGAGAAGTTCTCCGGTAAAGCCAACCGATATGCCAACTTACCAACCCTGCCAGTAATCTCAAACGGCCCAACAAATCTCGGACTCAGCTTACCACCTTTACCATAACGAACAAACCCCTTTCGAGGAGACAATCTCAAGAAAACCCGATCTCCAACTGCAAACTCCAAGTCTCGACGACGCTTATCAGCATAACTCTTGAATCTACTCTGCGCCGTAAGCATTCTCTGCCTGATCAACTGAACATTCTCGATCTTCTCAAGAAGTTCTGGCATAATAGTCGGATCAATAGTCTTCATCTCTCCTACCTCGTCCCAATACAAAGGTGAACGGCACTTACGACCGTAAAGAGCTGCAAAAGGTGCCATTCCAATAGTAGCTTGATAACTATTGTTATAGGCAAACTCGGCAAGTGGTAGATGTTTCTCCCAGTTCTTCCCGAAGTCCAGAACACAAGCCCTAAGCATATCTTCCAAAATCTGAATAGTCCGCTCAGATTGACCGTCGGTCTGTGGATGATACGCGGTACTAAAGTTCAACTGAGTACCCAAGGTCTCCTGAAGTTTCTCCCACAAACGAGAAGTAAATCGAGGATCTCGATCAGAGACAATACTAGATGGAATCCCGTGAAGTCTAACAATCTGATCCAGATAGAGATTCGTCAACTTTGTAACCTCATCTCCCATCCTCATCGAGATAAAATGAGCTGTCTTCGTCAAGCGATCCACGACAACCCAAACTGCATCATTACCCCTCGGTGTTCTAGGCAAACCAGTGACGAAGTCCATCGTAATATGCTCCCATTTCCACTCTGGTATAGCCAACGGCTGAAGCAACCCTGCAGGTCGTTGATGCTCGGCTTTCACCCTCTGACAAGTCAAACATCTAGACACAAACTGAGCAACCTCCCTCTTCATGTTGTTCCACCAGTAATGCTGTTTCAAATCCCGATACATCTTGGTTCCACCGGGATGAATAGTATATTTAGAATTATGAGCTTCCTCCAGAATACCTCGTCTCAAGCCCGGTTCATCGGGAACACAAACCCTGTTCCGAAACCGAAGAATACCATCCTCATGCACTTTAAAGTCAGACTGATCATCCGAAATCTGATCCTTGATCTTCTGAAGGTTAACATCAAGCTGCTGAGCTTCCCTGATCTGAGACAACAATAAAGGCTGAATACGGAGATGTGAACACATCACGCCAACCTGAGTCAACTCCGGTCTCCAATAAGTGAATTCCTCCAGAACCTCCCACTTCTTGACAGCTAAACAAGAAATACTAGCTTTCCGGCTGAGAGCATCTGCTACAACATTTGCCTTGCCAGGCAGATAATTGATAGAACAATTATAATCTCCAAGAAGCTCCATCCATCTCCGCTGGCGCATATTCAACTCCTTCTGTGAGAATAAGTACTTCAGACTCTTATGATCAGTGAAAATTTCAAACTTACTTCCCCACAGATAATGACGCCACTTCTTGAGTGCAAAGACAACTGCTGCCAACTCAAGATCATGAGTCGGATAATTTTCTTCATAAGGCTTCAACTTTCGAGAAGCATAGGCAATAACTCGGCCATCCTGCATAAGAACACATCCCAAGCCCTCCTTGGATGCATCACTGTAAATGACCATATTATCGGTCCCCTCAGGTAGAGCAAGTACTGGAGCAGTAGTCAACCTCTTTTTCAACTCCTGAAACCCATTTTCACACTTCTCATCCCAATTAAAGATAGTCCGTTTCTGAGTCAACTTAGATAGTGGCCCCGCAATCTTCGAGAAGTCCTTGACAAACCTACGGTAATAACCCGCCAAGCCAAGAAAGCTACGGACCTCAGAAACATTCTCTGGCCGTTTCCAAGACATCACCGATTCAATCTTAGTGGGATCTACGAAAATACCGCTCTGTGTAATAACATGGCCAAGAAAAGAAATCCGCTGCAGCCAAAATTCACATTTGCTGAACTTGGCAAACAACTGATGCTCCTGCAACTTCTCTAATACAAGCCGTAGATGTTGCTCGTGCTCCAATTCAGATTTAGAATAGACCAAGATATCATCAATAAAAATCACCACGAACTGGTCCAAATACGGCTGAAAGACTCGATGCATAAGATCCATGAATGCTGCCGGTGCATTAGTCAATCCAAAGGGCATGACAACAAATTCATAATGCCCGTACCGAGTTCTGAAGGCAGACTTCAGAACATCCTCCGTACGAATCCGAAGCTGATAATACCCCTGCCTCAAATCAAACTTAGAGTAGACTTTGGCTCCCTGAAGTTGATCAAACAACTCGTCAATCAGTGGCAAAGGATATTTATTCTTGATAGTCACCTGATTCAAACCACGGTAATCTATACACAACCTCAAAGTATCATCCTTCTTCTTCACAAATAAAACAGGAGCTCCCCAAGGTGAAGAACTCTGCTGAATAAATCCTTTCTCCAACAACTCCTGTAACTGAGTCTTCAACTCTTTCAACTCAGCTGGTGCCATCCGGTACGCCGATTTAGAAATAGGTTGAGTACCGGGAACTAGATTAATCACAAACTCTATATCCCTCTCAGGCGGCAATCCTGGCAACTCCTCGGGAAATACATTAGGATATTCCCGGATAATAGGGACTTCCTCTAGCTGTAGCTTATCAGATGGCTTGTTGATCAAATAAGGTAGATAACCCGAACACCCCTTACTCACCAACTTAACGGCTTTAGTTGCTGAGATAACAAAACTCGTCTTAGCACCCCGGTTACCCGCTACCTCAACTACTGGCTGATCTGGCAAACGAAACTGTACTACCTTGGTTCTACAGTTCAACTGGGCATCATACTTAGAAAGCCAATCCATACCCAGAATAACATCATACCCCCGGATAGGAAATAGGATAAGGTCCGAAGGAAAATTATGCCCCTTAACATGTATTATACAATCCTTACATACTAAGCCAGTAACATACTTATCAGTCAAAGAGGTACTAATTTCAACCACATAAGGCAATCTTTCAGGTTGCATTTTAACACGTTGCACACAAGCAGGAGTAATGAAAGAATGCGTAGCACCAGAATCAATCAACACTTTAACAAGTTGATCAAGTATAAGGAAGTTACCTTCCACCACTGCAGTCTCCTCAGGCATCTCCTCTAAGTCAACTGCATAAGCCCGAGCCTGAACCCGCTTCTGCTGTGGTACCCTGCCCGTAGGCCTACCCTGGTAACCCTGAGTCGCTGCCCAACCCTCAGTCCTCGCATATCTAGGGCAATCCTTCGCCCTATGCTCGATGCTACCACAACCCAAACATGTCCCTGCCTTTACCCTGCAGTCGGACTCCACATGCCCTGGGCGCTTGCAGTAATTACACTGCGATGATGTGGCACTAACACTGCCCCTAGAAGAACCAGAAGCTGATGAAACAGCTGATACAGCCTGCTGTTGAGGTCTCACCACACTAGGCCTGTACTGACCCTGAGACTGCGCTGGCCTATACTGAGTCTGAACCTGATATGGCCTCTGCTGAAACTGAGGCCGATAGTAACTCTGCTGACCCTGTGGCCTATAAGAACCCTGCTGGGCTGGTGGCCTGTAGACAACCTGCTGTACTGGAGGCCTATATATAATCTGCTGGCCCTGTGGCTGATACGGCCTCTTACTAGGCTGACTGGAGACAATCTGATCCCCTTTCCTCTTCTCTAACCTAGAAGCTGCCTCAAAAGCCTCAGTGAAAATATCATATCGATTCAGAGCCATCACATCCTGAATCTCGGGCCGCAACCCCAACATAAACCTGCGAGTCCTCCGCTCCTCGTCTGCCACATACTCCGGTGCATACCGGGACAATCGAGTAAATGTGGCCTCATATTGAGCCACTGTAGCATCTCCCTGGACCAAGGCTAGAAACTCGGCCTCTCTCCGTTCCCTGCAAATCCTCGGGACATACTTTGCCCGGAAAGCCATCAGAAAGGTACCCCAAACATAAGGAATACCCTGTGCCGCCCAGCTAGTCCTTACCGTGCGCCACCACTCCTCTGCCTCGTCATCTAACAAATACACGGCAAAAGAGACTTTCTGCTCATCAGTATAGCCAAGTGGATCATAAATCTTCTCCAACTTGCCAATCCATGCCTCCGCCTTCCTATCATCCGGCTCCCCCTGAAATCTCGGTGGGTGATACCCTAAAAACTCCTTCAGGGTACCACGCCCGTGGTTACCACCCTGAATATTCAGAAGCTGAGCATGCATAGCCTGATTCTGGGCAGCCTGCCCTGCTAATAACTGTGCCTGACTAGCCACTAACTCTGCAATCCGCTCCATAGCTGCTCCTAATCGGTCATCACCCCCGTCACGGCCCAGTGCCACGTTACTCGGAGTCTCATCAGCCATCTCAGGCCTACCTCTGGTTCTCGGTCGACCGGCCATTCTACTAATCAAAGAGTTAGCACAGTTATAGCACGTAGACAGGTTATAAACAACTATTAACACATAAATAACAAACTCATATAAAACACATAAACAAATTGATCACATAATCACATAAGCACTTTAATCATATAATCACTTATCACTTAATCATATTAACACATATTTCACTTTTCTTTCTTTTCATACATATTCCATGCTAAGACCATTACCCACATTCTGAGAATACCCCGGCTGACAACTAACATGCGCTCTGATACCACTTAAATGTCACGCCCCAACTCGACCCCACCTATAATCAGTCAGGACGCAACGGAATTTCGGCAGTATAACGACAGTAAATAGGACACCGAGGTTCCAAACCAACCTCATTAAATATCATACATCCAGCAAATTCCTCAATACAAACAACAACATACAACACAACCATATTATACAATAAAACATCCTCGTTATACGCCTCCGTTCCAACATGACATACAATACCTCAACTTTATCATACATTTCAAAAGTAAGTTTGAGACACAACTACAACTTAACCATAGACAAAAGAAAGTCACTAAATTAACATCATTTGGATCATCATCTTTCCAACATCTATTACAATAAGAACCATAAAGCATATAAAAGTCTATTAAGCTAATATACATTACATTAAACAACATATAATCATGGATAAGACTCGGGAACATATGACTCGTCCACGTAAAGCACATTTTCCACATTCTCCTCTTCAGGAGGCACATACCCGTAATCCGGCTCTGCAACACCTGTAAGCATGCATTAATAGAGAGTGAGCTTATATACATAAGCCCAGTGAGGATCCGATAGATCTCGAGCAAGGTTTACTAAACTCCTTGGAATAATCCTTTGAGTCAGTAAACACACAATAACACAAATAATACTATCATCACATAACTATATAACCAATCAATAAAGGATACTCTATTTGGTGTAGCTCCAAACGCCATCACGATCTCAACCGTTCTTCTTATAACTCCCCATTACTCACGCATCCGAGGTACCTCACTAGCCCCTCCCTCCATGACACCTCCGTCATGCGAGCTGGGGGTAGCCTATGGCAGTCATGCCGTTATCAACCCGACAGCCCAACGCTGCCCGAGAGGTGGCACACACATACCAAGACTCCATAATCATCATCAATCATCAATCAATCATCAATCAATCATCAATTATTCATCATTGATAGCATCAAGTATCATTTAAACAACAATAACTTAGTTAGATGACAAAGTAGGCCATCTAACCGGACATGCATTATAAACACAATTGAACCCTAAATTACTCATCAACAACTCACCATTCATCACTCGAACACTACCCAACCATCTAAAGGCATCGTTCAAGAAATTAAAGAATGACAACTTAAACTTCTAAAATTCATAACTTACAATCTACTAATCCAAACATTGCCAAATCAGTTCCTATCACTCACCCATTCAACCTACTACATTAGCCCTCTCGGAAATCCACCATAACACCTCCAAATCATGCCCGATAACCCTAAAACCCTAAGATGTCATGGCTGGATTTTCTGGATTTTCACACGAACAATGTAATCGAAAATTCGGCATTACAACAGCGCTAACACGTAATTATCAAGTATTTAGAAATCGACGGCAATCGATTTCGATCAACACAACTCAATTAATTCAACTTTGAACATTTTAATCAAAATTAAATACCCGGAAAATAAAAATTATGCTACATCCGACAGAAAATCGTAGTATTAGTATATAATGATCCCTAACATGCAAGGAGCAATAATCTATCATCAGATTACAATTCTAACGGTTAAATTTTCATTTATGAGCAAAAGTATAAAAATGACATTTTGAGATCTAGAATTTTTCTCTCACCTTAGATGCGATATAAGCCTAGGAATGCGTGCTATGAATGCCCAACAAGCAGAATCCAAGTCGGTGCGAAGTTCTACGGACAAAAACTAGGTTTTTCTTTGAAAAATTGATTGAAAAGCTTGAGTTTTCTTTCTTTCTTTTTCTCCCTCAACTCTCGGCATTGTGTGTGTGTGGCAGGTGTGTTTTGTTGTGTGAGTGTGTGTTGATGACATTATATAATAAAAAGCTTGGTCAATTAAAAATATGCAAAGTCAAAGTTAGTTTTAATAGGTATTTTTGTGTTTTTAATGACTTTAATTGCATTTTATTGCTCACCAAGTTAAAAATAATTATGCAACCCCCAAGATATCTCAAGTGGATCATTTTTAGGTGACAAGAAGTTTTACAATCCAACAATTTCACCCGAGTCGGCTTAAAACTCGATTTTCGGAAAAGTCGGTGGAAAAAACCTAATAAATTCTTAAGCCGATTTTAAAACCATTTTCATCAAACACAGGTCTATTAAAGTGCGTGGACTAGGTCTAGAAGGGTTAAAAAGACCAGTTTCAAAATTATAGCGGACGTGTTTCGAAAACACTATTCACTAGAAATCGACGATAAAATTTCTGACTCCGTTTTTGATGAAAATTTCATGAATGCACATTTAGCACGTATTAGAAATATTGACATCAAAATTATAACTTTCTAGGTCCTATAGCACATAAACAGATCATATGCACGCAAAACGAGGTATAGCACGTAAAACGAGATAAGCAAGAAAGTGGGGTTTCACAGCGAGCAAGCTGGCTGCCCCCGCCGTAGAGCTCTCAGAGAGCTTTGCAACGGTATGCTGTGCGCCACGTAACTCTTTACGGATCGAAAGTTATGGGCACCAGAACGACAGAGACTTGGTCACAAGCTCTATGCCCTCGGTTTGCTGGCCCAGCCTCCACGTTAAGAGATGTTGTCTTGCCCAAGGTGCCGTGGGATTCGATAATAGAAATGTGGTGGATAAAGTATCTTGGCAACCCTAACCGGAGCAAAAAAAATTGAAAAGGGGGTACAACACGAGGACTTCCCAAGGGGTCACCCATCCAAGTACTACTTTCACCCAAGCACGTTTAACTTCGGAGTTCTGATGGGATCCAGTGCATTAGTGCTGGTATGATCGCACCCGTCATGTTGAGGACACAATTCCTTTATGTGTTAACGGTTCGCAGTCCCAGCCTAGAGAGATGGCCCATTCAGAAGGCACAATGGGCTTAACGACAACCCATCCACTTTAACAACGCAGCATCCTCACAAGACGTGATATCGATACATTGTAGGGCCCTCTAATGTCCCACGAGTAAGGTTGTCGTGCTTTTAACAGCTCACGATGTACGATAAGGGACGAAAAAACATAGCAAAAATAGAAAAGTAGCCCGAAACTGATGAAAACTTTCGATTTTGGGCTCCAAAAAAGGCCAAGCGAGCAAGCTAGCTGCCCCCGTCGTAGAGCTCTCGGAGAGCTTTGCAAAGGCATGTTGTGCGCCGCGTAACTCTTTGCGGATAAGAAGTTATGGGCACCGGAGCGACGGAGACCAGATCACAAGCCCTACACCCTCGGTTTGCTGGCCCAGCCTCCACGTGAAGTGAAGTTGTCTTGCCCAAGGTGCCGTGGGATTCGATAATAGAAATTTGGTGGATAAAGTATATTGGCAACCCTAACCGGAGCAAAAAAAATTGAAAAGGGGGTGCAACACGAGGACTTCCCAGGGGGTCACCCATCCTAGTACTACTCTCGCCCAAGCAAGCTTAACTTCGGAGTTCTGATGGGATCCGGTGCACTAATGCTGGTATGATCGCACCCGTCATGTTGAGGACACAATTCCTTTATGTGTTATTGGTTCACAGTCCCAGCCTAGAGAGATGGCCCATTCAGAAGGCCCAATGGGCTTAACGACAACCTATCCACTTCAATAACGCAGCATCCTCGCAAGACGTGATATCGACACGTCGCAGGGGCCTCTAATGTTCTGCTAGTTAGATTGTCGTACTTTTAACAGCTCCCGACGTACGATCCAGAATTGAAAAACATAGCAAAAATAGAAAAGTGGCCCGAAATTGTTGAAAATGTTCGATTTTGGGTTCCAAAAAGGGCACAGCAAGCAAGCTGGCTGCCCCCGTTGTAGTGCTCTCGAAGGGCTTTGCAAAGTTATGCTGTGCGCTGCGTAAATCCTTACGGATCAAAAGTTATGGGCACCGGAGCAACGGAGACTTGGTCATAAGCCCTACGCCCTCGGTTTGCTGGACCAGCCGCCACGTGAAGCGAAGTTGTCTTGCCCATGGTGCAGTGGAGTTCGATAATAGAAATGTGGTGGATAAAGTATCTTGGCAACCCTAACCGGAGCAAAAAAATTGAAAATGGGGGTACAACACGAGGACTTCTTAGGGGGTCACCCATCCTAGTACTACTCTCGCCCAAGCACGCTTAACTTCGGAGTTCTGATGGGATCCTATGCATTAGTGCTGGTATGATCGCGCCCATCATGTTGCAGGCACAATTCCTTTATGTGTTACCGGTTCACAGCCCCAGCCTAAAGAGATGGCCCATTCAGAAGGCCTAATGGGCTTAACGACAACCCATCCGCTTCAACAACGTAGCATCCTTGCAAGACGTGATATCAACACATTGCAGGTCCCTCTAGTGTCCCGTGTGTAAGGTTGTCGTCCTTTTAACAACTCACGACGTACAATCAGGGACGGAAAAATAGAGCAAAAATTGTAAAGTGGACCAACACTGATGAAAACGTTCGATTTTAGGCTCCAAAAAGGGCTGAGCGAGCAAGCTGGCTACCCCCGTCGTAGAGCTCTCGGAAAGCTTTGCAACGGTATGCTGTGCTGTGCGTAACTCCTTACGGATCAAAAGTTATGGGCACCAGAGCGACGGAGAATTAGTCACAAGCCTTACGCCCTCGGTTTGCTAGCCCAGCCTCCACGTGAAACGAAGTTGCCTTGCCCGAGGTGCCGTGGAATTCGATAATAGAAATGTGGTGGATAAAGTATCTTGGCAACCATAACCGGAGAAAAAATTTGAAAAGGGGCGTGCAACACGAGGACTTCCCAGGGGGTCTCCCATCCTAGTAGTACTCTCTTCCAAGCATGCTTAACTCCGGAGTTCTGATGGGATCCAGTGCATTAGTGCTGGTATGATCGCACCCGTCATGTTGAGGGCACAATTCCTTTATGTGTTAACGGTTCACAGTCCCAGCCTAGAGAGATGGCCCATTCAGAAGGCCCAATGGGCTTAATGACAACCCATCCACTTCAACAACGCAGCATCCTCACAAAACGTGATATCGACACATTGTAGGGCCCTCTAGTGTCACACGAGTAAGGTTTTCGTGCTTTTAACAGCTCACGACGTACAATCAGGGACAGAAAAATAGGGCAAAACTAGAAAAGTAGCCCGAAACTGATGATATCGTTCTATTTTGGGCTCCAAAAAGGGCCCAACGAGCAAGCTAGCTGCCCCCGTCATAGAGCTCTCGTAGGGCATTGCAAAGGTATGCTGTGCACCGCGTAACTCTTTACGGATAAAAAGTTATGGGCACCGGAGCGACGGTGACCTGATCACAAGCCCTACGCCCTCGGTTCGCTGGCTCAGCCTCCATGTGAAGTGAAGTTGTCTTGCCCAAGGTGCCGTGGGATTCGATAATAGAAATGTGGTGGATAAAGCATATTCGCAACCCTAACCAGAGAAAAAAAATTGAAAAGGGGGGTGCAACACGAGGACTTCCCAAGGGGTCACCCATCCTAGTACTACTCTTGCCCAAGCATGCTTAACTTCGGAGTTCTAATGGGATCCAGTGCATTAGGGCTGGTATGATCGCACCCGTCATGTTGAGGGCACAATTCCTTTATGTTTTAACGGTGCACTGTCCCAACCTAGAGAGATGGCCAAATCAGAAGGCCCAGTGGGCTTAACGACAACCCATCCGCTTCAACAACACAGCATCCTCGCAAGACGTGATATTGACGCATTGTAAGGCCCCTAATGTCCTGCGAGTACGGTTGTCGTCCTTTGAATAGCTCACGACGTACGATCCAGGATGAAAAAATAGAGGAAAAGGTGAAAAGTGGCCCAAAACTGATGAAAATGTTCGATTTTGGGCACCAAAAAGGGCACAGCGAGCAAGCTGGCTGCCCTGTCGTAGAGCTCTCGGAGAGCTTTGCAACGGCATGCTGTGCGCCGCGTAAATCCTTACGGATCAAAAGTTATGGGCACCGGAGCGACGGAGACTTGGTCATAAGCCCTACGCCCTCGGTTTGCTGGCCCAGCCTCCACGTGAAGCGAAGTTGTCTTGCCCGAGGTACCGTGGGGTTCGATAATGGAAATGTGGAGGATAAAGTATCTTGGCAACCCTAACCGGAGTAAAAAAAATTGAAAATGGGGGTACAACACGAGGACTTCCTAGGGGGTCACCTATCCTAGTACTACTCTCGCCCAAGCACGCTTAACTTCGGTGTTTTGATGGGATCCGGTGCGTTAGTGCTGGTATGATCGTACCCGTCATGTTGAGGGCACAATTCCTTTATGTGTTAACGGTTCACAGTCCTAGCCTAGAGAGATGGCCCATTCAGAAGGCTTAATGGGCTTAACAACAACCCATCCGTTTCAACAACACAGCATCCTCGTAAGACGTGAAATCGATGCTTTGTAGGGCCCTCTAATGTCCCGCGAGTACTGTTGTCGTCCTTTTAGCAGCTCACGACGTACGATCCAGGACAAAAAAATAGAGCAAAAGCAGAAAAGTGGCCCGAAACTGATGAAAATGTTCGATTTTGGGCTCCAAAAATGGCACAGCCAGCTAGCTGCGTCGTAGAGCTCTCGGAGAGCTTTGCAACGGTATACTGTGCGCCACGTAAATCCTTAAGGATCAAAAGTTATGGGAACCGGAGCGACGGAGACTTGGTCATAAGCCCTACGCCCTCGGTTTGCTGGCCCAGCCTCCACTTGAAGCGAAGTTTTCTTGCCCGAGGTGCCGTGGGGTTCGATAATGGAAATGTGGTGGAAAAAGTATCTTGGCAACCATAACCCGAGCAAAAAAAATTGAAAAGGGGGGTGCAACACGAGGACTTCGTAGGGGGTTACCTATCCTAGTACTACTCTCGCCCATGCACGCTTAACTTCGGAGTTCTGATGGGATCCAGTACATTAGTGCTGGTATGATCGCATCCGTCATGTTGAGGGTACAATTCCTTTATGTGTTAACGGTTCACAGTCCTAGCCTAGTGAGATGGCCCATTCAAAAGGCCCAATGGGTTTAACGACAACCCATCCGCTTCAACAACGCAACATCCTCGTAAGACGTGATATCGACGTGTTCTAGGTCCCTCTAATGTCCCGCGAGTGAGGTTGTCATCCTTTTAACAACCCATGACGTACGATATGGGATGGAAAAACCTAGCAAAAAATAGAAAAGTAGCCCGAAGCTGATGAAAACATTCGATTTTGGGCTCAAAAAATGGGCACAGCGAGCAAGCTGGCTGCCCCCGTCGTAGAGCTCTCGGAGAGCTTTGCAACAGCATGTTGTGCGCCGCGTAACTCCTTACGGATCAAAAGTTATAGGCACCGGAGCGACGGAGACTTGGTCACAAGCCCTAGGCCCTCGGTTTGCTGGCCCAGCCTCCACGTGAAGCGAAGTTGTCTTGCCCAAGGTACCGTGGGATTCGATAATAGAAATGTGGTGGGTAATGTATCTTGGCAACCCTAATCGGAGCAAAAAAAATTGAAAAGGGGGGTGCAACACGAGGACTTCCCAGGGGGTTACCTATCCTAGTACTACTCTCGCTCAAGCACGCTTAACTTCGGAGTTCTGATGGGATCCGGTGCATTAGTGCTGGTATGATCGCACCCGTCATGTTGAGGGCACAATTCTTGTATGTGTTAACAGTTCACAGTCCCAGCCTAGAGAGATGGCCCATTTAGAAGGCCCAATGGGTTTAACGACAACCCATCCACTTCAACAAAGCAGCATCCTCGCAAGACATGATATCAACGCTTTGTAGGGCCCTCTAATGTCCCACAAGTAAGGTTGTCGTGCTTTTAACAACTCACGACATACGATCCGGGACAGAAAAACAGAGCAAAAATTGAAAAATAGCCCGAAACTGATCAAAACGTTCGATTTTGGGCTCCAAAAAGGGCACAGCGAGCAAGCTAGCTGCACCCATCGTAGAGCTTTCTGAGAGCTTTGCAACGGTATGCTGTGCGCTGCGTAACTCTTTACGGATAAAAATTTATGGGCACCAGAGCGACGGTGTCACGCCCCAACCCGGCCTATAAACGTTAGACTAGGGTGTGATCTAAACATTCAAGTCACGTCTCGTACTTAACCGTTCATGAAGATTTAACACTTAACGTTTTGGCCTAAACTCCAAAATTTTTCCAGAAAACCAGCAGCATAACGGCTGTAATTGGCTTCTTAGTTTGACCTAGTTCTCTAAACGCCTCAAAATTTACCATCTCAATTTCATTTCCAACTAAGTTTACTATTTATCATCAATTGAAATGCCTACTGGTTGTGTTGATGTCTCGTTTGTTTAATAACCTAGCATGATACTATGTCTCGTTCGTTTGTTAATCCTCGTTACAAAAGTACCTGTTGATCTTAGCTTATCAACGTGTACCTGCTTAAGATTTGGTTGGTTCATTTTACTTAGCCTTTACCTAATACTTTATAATCCTATTATAGATACTAGCAGTAATATTAGCAAAACGATCATAGTAATGTCTAGTGTCTGTCTAGTTATCATCAGTACAAACCAAAATTAGACCCCAAATTACAACGGGGGTCTTTTACATTACAAACAACAAGCAACATAAAAGAAATAGCCTTCAATTAGCATGGAGTTCACAAGTAGCCATAATCACGTAAAGCACATAGGACAGGCAATCACTCCAAGGAATCATCGTTAGGCACGTCATCCTCGGCTACTTGTTCTTGATCTTCTTCACCTGAGATGGTAAAAGAGGGTGAGTCCTTATGAACTCAGCGAGGGGGAACAAGAAACAGGTTTTGAAACTCATTTTCGGGTTCGACTTATGAAATTCCATTTTGCAAGCATGAATATAACACAATTAAGTACATAACAATAATATAAAAGTAAAGGAACACAATTACTCGTCTTTCCTCCCCGAGGTTCTCTAGGAACCAAGCGAGCGTACTTACACATATAGAAAAGGATACGGTGAGCTTTTGCTCTCAGTTGTTGCGGCCGACTTCAAATCATCCCCTTAACACGCCAGGTGGGTGTACTCCGGATGTACCCCGAAATCCTACGACCCAACTATTCGAGGAAGTCTAGCCCCCAAGCGAGAGAGGGAATTGGACAGTGGTAGTCACGGGTGCACCGGCAAGCCCGATGCCGCCCGGTGTGCGTGATCGCTACCACGCGAAACTGAAAGGTTGCAACCTTGTATGCAAGGCACATTTATGACATTTAATATATCACATTAGGAGGACAACAAAGTAGGTTGCCTCCGGACAGTCATAAGATTGCACATTCACAAGTAAACAAGCGAGGCACGAATAGACAAGTAATTTCACTTGAAAAGCATATGGAGTTATATGAACATTAAATGGGCAGCCATGTAACACATGTAAATCAAGTCATATAACTCATTTCAAAGTCCACGTAATCAAATATTAAGATTATTCAACATGCAACAACATCTACGTGGGCTCGGATGCAAGAAAGGCCTATTTGTCAACATGCAATGATCAAAATCACATTTAAGGCTATAAGGGCATCTACGGGCAGCCTACTAAGCATATAATTCCACACAATATTCAAATGATCAACACTTATCAAGTTCGCCTAGTCACTAAGGTTTCCATTTTGTGCTTACCCGTGCAATTAAGCCCCAAGTCAACTTAAAATCAATCTCAAGCCAAGCATCAATTAATCCAAACATCCCCAAGTACTCAAAACAGTCCACACAACATCCCAATGACACAATCCAAAGCAATTAATACCACAAGAGAAGTTACAACAAATTTTCTAAGCATATAACCAAGTGAAACCCTCACTGCAATAGGCTGTTTTCTCACAATCGTTAAGACAAGCAAAAAATATCCAATTCTAGTGAATAAGATATAAAATAAAATCTTAAGAAGTGAACTAAAATCAGAAACAAACCTTGCATCATTTGGAGTTCGGGATCATTAGTTATAGCCGAAACAGTGGGATAGCACAAAACTGTCCAGATTTGCACAAATTTCAATAATTGACGTTTTTGAGATCCTTAATGTCAGTTTTAGCCTTCGTTCATTTCTGACAAAAATGTCCAGAACTGAATAATCGAGCATCACACCAAATTTCATGCATTTTGGATATCATTTACTAAGTCAAATCTGGTTCGTTCTACAAGGTCAGTGCATCTACCAAAACCTGCTTCATTTTTCCAGATTTCCAGATTTGGACACATTTTAAAGATTTTCCATTTTGAGAACCTTAGACTCAAAATTAGCTTTGTCCTATTTCTGCACAAAATGTTCAAAACTGGCCAAACGAGTTACCTACCAATTTTTGTGCATTTTCAACATCATTTGCCTATCGAAACTCACCTCGAAACAACAGGTCAGAGAGTTGTCACATAATCCGACTTCACCTATCATCACTTTCAAGCCAAAATCTTGCCATGCATGGTTGGAGAAGCTTATGAACGAACATATAACTCAAGTACAGAAGAAAAGACATACATTTAAGAGCATGCATGTGGATTTTTGAATGATTTTGAAAAGGTTTTAGCCCTCACCTTAGTAAATCAACAAGAAGATGCACAAAAACTTGTTGAAGCACAATTTTCTTCTTCTTCTTTGCCTAGCCGAGATTCCAACTTGGTTTTCTCTATTTTTCCTAGCTTAGTGACCAAGCTCTTAGTACATGCATGTAGTTAGAACAAGAAGAAAAGAAATGGAAGCTTAGTAACTCACCTAGGGCCGAAATGAAGACTCAAGAGCTTGCATGTGAGTTTTCTTGCAACCTAGCTAGCTTGGTTGAGTTCCTTTGCTTGTGGCTTGTCTTGATTAACCATATGATGATGAAGATGAGCTAAGAGGTGTATGAACTCAGCCAAAACCGAGATTGAGAGAGAAGAATGAGAGTGAGAGAGAGAAATGTGAGGAGAGTGAGAGAAATGAGAGAAAATAGAAGCTTTTGCAAGTGTTGATGCAAATGTTGGCTTTGGGCATGCAAAAATCAGATTTTGTGTCATCTTTTGAGCATCTTTTGAATTGTTTTAGCATGTGTGTAAGAGAATGTTAGGTATTTAGGGATTTTAGGTAGAATAGAATACAGGATAAGTTTAAAGGTTTGTGAGATTTTGTCTTGTAGTGAGTTTAAAATATAAAATTTAGGTGTTAGGGGATTTTGTAGAGATTTGAATTAGGATTATAATAATAGTTAGTGGTGTTTGTAGGATTATTTTATATTATTTGAATTAGGTAGACACGAACTACGAGGTAAGACACGAGCTTCATGACTAAGGAACGTACTTCAAGACTAATGCACGCAATCCTAAGTGAATGCACGTAAACCGATGCAAGGCACATAATTCAATGCAATGCACGTAAATCGAGGTACGACTCTTAAACCTAGATTAAGACATGCCATTCAAGGTCAGGGCACACGAAACGAGATAACGCACTCAATTCGAAGTCAGGGCACGTAAGTCGAGGATTAAGGCACATAATTCTAAGTCAAGGCACGATTGATGAAGCAAGCACGAGAACCAAGATAGGGCACATAAATCGAGGTAACACACGTTATTCGGGGTCGGGCCTCACAGACGGAGACTTGGTCACAAGCCCTACGCCCACGGTTTGCTGGACCAGCCAACACGAGAAACGAAGTTGTCTTGCCCAAGGTGCCGTGGGGTTCGATAATACAAATGTGGTGGATAAAGTATCTTGGCAACCCTAACCGGAGCAAAAAAAAATTGAAAAGGGGGGTGCAACACAAGGACATCCTAGGGGGTCACCCATCCTAGTACTACTCTCGCCCAAGCATGCTTAACGTTGGAGTTCTGATGGGATTCGGTGCATTAGTTCTGGTATGATCACACCCGTCATGTTGAGGGCACAATTCCTTTATGTGTTAACGGTTCACAGTCCCAGCCTAGAGAGATGGCCCATTCAAAAGGCCCAATGGGCTTAACGACAACCCATCCGCTTCAACAACGCAGCATGCTTGCAAGACGAGATATCGATACGTTATAGGGTCCTCTGATGTCCCGCGAGTCAGGTTGTCATCCTTTTAACAATTCACGACATACGATCCGGGACCGAAAAATAGAGCAAAAGAAGAAAAGTGGCCTGAAACTGATGAAAACGTTCGATTTTGGGCTCCAAAAAGGGCATAGGGAGCAAGATAAATGACCCAGTCGTAGAGCTCTCAGATAGCTTTGCAACGGTCTGCTGTGCGCCACGTAACTCCTTACAGATAAAAAGTTATGGGCACCAGAGCGACGGAGACTTGGTCACAAGCCCGACGCCCTCGGTTTGCTGGCCCAGCCTCCACGTGAAGCGAAGTTGTCTTGCCCAAGGTGCCGTGGGGTTCGATAATAGAAATGTGGTTGGTAAAGTATCTTGGCAACCCTAACCGGAGCAAAAAAAATTAAAAAGGGGGGTGCAACACGAGGACTTCCTAGGGGGTCACCCATCCTAGTACTACTCTCGCCCAAGCACGCTTAACTTCGGAGTTCTTATGGGATCCGATGCATTAGTGCTGGTATGATCGCACCCGTCATGTTGCGGGCACAATTCCTTTATGTGTTAACGGTTCAGAGTCCCAGCCTAGAGAGATGGCCCATTCAGAAGGGCTAATGGGCTTAACGACAACCTATCCGCTTCAACAACGTAGTACCCTCGCAAGACGTGATATCGACGCATTGTAGGGCCCTCTAATGTCACGACGTACGATTCGGGACAGAAAAACAAAGCAAAAATAGAAAAGTCGACCGAAACTGATGAAAATGTTCAATTTCGGGCTCCAAAAAGGGCACAGCGAGCAACCAAGCTGCCCCCGTCGTAGAGCTCTCGGAGAGCTTTTCAACGGTATGCTTTGCGCTGCGTAACTCTTTACGGATAAAAAGTTATGGGCACCGGAGCGACGGAGACCTGGTCATAAGCCCTACGCCCTCGGTTTGCTTGCCCAGCATCCACATGAAGCGAAGTTGCCTTGCCCAAGGTGCCATGGGGTTCGATAATAGAAATATGGTGTATAAAGTATCTTGGCAACCCTAACCGGAGCAAAAAAAATTGAAAAGGGGGATGCAACACGAGGACTTCCTAGGGGGTCACCTAACCTAGTCCTACTCTCGCCCAAGCACGCTTAACTTCGGAGTTCTGATGGGATCCGGTACACTAGTGCTAGTATGATCGAACCTGTCATGTTGAGGGCACAATTCCTTTATGTGTTAACGGTTCACAATTCCAGCCTAGATAGATGGTCCATTCAAAAGGCCCAATGTGCTTATCGACAACCCATCCACTTCAACAACGCAACATCCTCGCAAGACGTGATATCGACGTATTGTAGGGCCCTATAATGTCCCGCGAGTAAGGTTGTCGTCCTTTTAACAGCTAACGACGTAGGATCCACAACATAAAAACAGAGCAAAAGTAGAAAAGTGGCCAGAAACTGATGAAAACGTTCGATTTTGGGCACCAAAAAGGGTACAACGAGCAAGCTAGCTGCCCCTGTCGTAGTGCTCTCGGAGAGCTTTGCAACAGAAAGCTGTGCACTACGTAACTCCTTACGGATCAAAAGTTATGGGCACCGGAGCGACGGAGACCTGGTCACAAGCCCTACGCCCTCGGTTTGCTGGCCCAGCCTCCACGTGAAGCGAAGTTGTCTTGCCCAAGGTGCCATAGAGTTCGATAATAGAAATGTGGTAGATAAAGTATCTTGGAAACCCTGACAAGAGCAAAAAAAGTTGAAAATGGGGGTGCAACACGAGGACTTCCCAAGGGGTCACCCATCCTTGTACTACTCTCGTCGAAGCACGTTTAACTTCGGAGTTATGATGGGATCCGGTGCTTTAGTTCTAGCATGATCGCACCCGTCATGTTGAGGGCACAATTCCTTTATGTGTTAATGGTTCATAGTCCCAGTCTAGAGAGATGGCCTATTCGAAAGGCCTAATGGGCTTAACGACAACCCATCAGCTTCAACAATGCAGCATCCTCGCAAGACGTGATATCGACATGTTGTAGGCCCCCCAATGTCCCGCGCGTAAGGTTGTCGTCCTTTTTACAGCTCACATCGTACGATCCGAGACATAAAAATAGAGCCAAAGAAGAAAAGTGGCCCGAAACTGATGAAAACATTCAATTTTGGTCTCAAAAGATGGGCAAAGCGAGCAAGCTAGCTGCCCCAGTAGTAGCGCTCTCAGAGAGCTTTCCAACGGTATGTTGTGCGCCGCGTAACGCCTTACGGATCAAAAGTTATAGGCACCGGAGCGAAGGAGACTTGGTCACAAGCCCTATGCCCTAAGTTTGCTGGCCCAGCCTCCACGTGAAGGGAAGTTGTCTTACCCAAGGTGCCGTTGGATTTGATAATAGAAATGTGGTGGATAAAGTATCTTGGCAACCCTAATCGGAGCAAAAAAAATTGAAAAGAGGGAGTGCAACACGAGGACTTCCCAGGGTGTCACCCATCCTAGTACTACTCCCGCCCAAGCACGCTTAACTTCGGAGTTCTGATGGGATGCGGTGCATTAGTGCTGGTATGATCGCACCCATCAAGTTGAGGGCACAATTCCTTTTTGTGTTAACGGTTCACAGTCCTAGCCTAGATAGATGTCCCATTCAGAAGGCCCAATTGGCTTAACGACAACCCATCCACTTCAACAACGCAGCATCCTCGCAAGACTTGATATCGACGCGTTGTAGGGCCCTCTAATGTCCCACGAGTAAGGTTGTCGTGCTTTTAACAGCTCACGACGTACGATCCGGGATGGAAAAACAGAGCAAAAATAGAAAAATAGCCCGACACTAATGAAAACGTTCAATTTTGGGCACTAAAAAGGGCACAGTGAGCAAGCTTGCTGCCCCCGTCGTAGAGCTCTCGGAGAGCTTTGCAACTGTATGTTGTGTGCCGCGTAACTCTTTCTAGATAATAAGTTATGGTCACCAGAGCGACGGAGACCTGGTCAAAAGCCCTACGCCCTCGGTTTGCTGGCCCAGCCTCCACGTGAAGCGAAGTTGTCTTGCCCAAGGTGCCGTGGGATTTGATAATAGAAATGTGGTGGATAAAGTATCTTGGCAACGCTAACCGGAGTAAAAAAAATTGAAAAGGGGGGTGCAACACGAGGACTTACTTGGGGGTCACCCATCCTAGTACTACTATTACGCAAGCACGCTTAACTTCGGAGTTCTGATTGGATCCGGTACATTAGTGTTGGTATGATCGCACCCATCATGTTGAGGGCATAATTCCTTTATGTGTTAACGGTTCACAGTCCCAGCCTAGAGAGATGGCCATTCAGAAGGCCCAATGGGCTTAACGACAACCCATCCGCTTCAACAACGCAGCATCCTCGTAAGAAGTGATATCGACGCATTGTAGGACCCGCTAATGTCCGGCAAGTAAGGTTGTCGTGCTTTTAACAGCTCACGACGTACGATCCGGGACGAAAATATAGGCACCGGAGCGAAGGAGACCTGTTCACAAGCCCTATGCCCTCGGTTAGCTGGCCCACCCTCCACGTGAAGTGAAGTTGTCTTGCCCAAGGTGCCGTGGGATTCGATAATAGAAATATGGTGGATAAAGTATCTGTCCAACCCTAACCGGAGCAAAAAAAATTGAAAATGTGGGTGCAGCACAAGGACTTCCTAGTACTACTCTCGCCCAAGCACGCTTAACTTCGGAGTTCTAATGGGATCCGGTGCATTAGTGCTGGTTCGATCACACCCGTCATGTTGAGGACACAATTCTTTTATGTGTTAACGGTTCACAGTCCCAGCCTAGAGAGATGGCCCATTTAGAAGGCCCAATGGGCTTAACGACAACCCATCCGCTTTAACAACGCAGCGTCCTCGCAAGACGTGATATCGACAAGTTGTAGGGCCCTCTAATGTCCCGCGAGCAAGGTTGTTGTCCTTTTAACGGCTCAGGACGTACGATTCGGGACGGAAAAACATAGCAAAAAAAGAAAAGTGGCCAGAAACTGATGAAAACGTTCAATTTTGGGCTCCAAAAAGGGCACAGCGAGCAAGCTCGCTGCCCCCGTCGTAGAGCTCTCGGAAAGCTTTGCAACGGTATGTTGTACGCTGCGTAACTCCTTACGGATAAAAAGTTATGGGCACCGTAGCAACAGAGACCAGGTCACAAGCCCTATGCCCTTAGTTTGCTGGTCCGACCTCCACATGAAGCGAAGATGTCTTGCCCAAGGTGACGTGGGATTCGGTAATAGAAATGCGGTGGATAAAGCATATTGGCAACCCCAACCGGAGCACAAAAAATTGAACAGGGGGGTGCAACCCGAGGACTTCCCAGGGGGTTACCCATCCTAGTACTACCCTCGCCCAAGCACGCTTAACTTCTGAGTTCTGATGGGATCCGGTGCATTAGTGCTGGTATAATCACACCCGTCATGTTGAGGGAACAATTCCTTTATGTGTTAACGGTTGACAGTCCCAGCCTAGAGAGATGGCCCATTCAAAAGGCCCAATGGGCTTAACGACAACCCATCCTCTTCAACAATGCAGCATCCTCGTAAGACGTGATATCGACGCATTGTAGGGCCCTCTAATGTCCCGTGATTAAGGTTGTCATCCTTTTAACAGCTCACGACGTACAATCCGGGACAAAAAAATAGAGCAAAAATAGAAAAGTGGCCCGAAATTGGTGAAAACGTTCGATTTTGGGCACCAAAAAGGGCACAGCGAGCAAGATAGCTGCCCCCGTTATAGAGCTCTCGGAGAGTTTTCAACGGTATGCTGTGCGGCGCGTAACTCCTTACGGATCAAAAGTTATGGGTAGCGGAGCGACGGAGACCTGGTCACAAGCCCTACGCCCTCGGTTTGCTGACCCAACCTCCATGTGAAGCGATGTTGTCTTGCCCAAGGTCCCGTGGGGTCCGATAATAGAAATGTGGTGAATAAAGTATATTGGCAACCCTAACCGGAGCAAAAAAAATTGAAAAGGGGGGTGCAACACGAGGACTTCCCAGGGGGTCATCCATCATAGTACTACTCTCGCCCAAGCACGCTTAATTTCGGAGTTCTTAAGGGATTCGGTGCATTAGTGCTTGCATGATCGTACCCATCATGTTTAGGGCACAATTCAAAAGGCCCAATCGGCTTAACGGTTGAGGGAACAATTCCTTTATGTGTTGACGGTTCACAATCTTAGCCTAGAGAGATGGCCCATTCAAAAGGCCTAATGAGTTTAACGACAACCCATCCTCTTCAACAACGCAACATCCTCGAAAGACATGATATCGACGCATTGTAGCTCCCTCTAATGTCCCATGATTTAGGTTGTCATCCTTTTAACAGCTCACGACGTCTGATCCGGGACGGAAAAATAGAGCAAAAATAGAAAAGTGGCTCTAAACTGATGAAAACGTTCAATTTTGGGCTCCAAATATGGCACAGCGAGCAGGCTAGCTACCCCCATCGTAGAGCTCTCTGAGAGCTTTGCAACGGTATGCTGTGCGGCGTGTAGCTCCTTACAGATCAAAAGTTATGGGCAACGGAGCGATGGAGACTTGGTCACAAGCCCTACGCCCTCGGTTTGCTGGCCCAGCCTCCACATGAAGCGAAGTTGTCTTACCCAAGGTGCTGTGGGATTTGATAATAGAAATGTGGTGGATAAAGTATATTGACAACCCTAACTGGAGCAAAAAAAATTGAAGGGGGGGGTGCAACACGAGGACTTCCCAGGGGGTCACCCATCCTAGTACTACTCTCGCCCAAGTACGCTTAACTTCGGAGTTCTGATGGAATCCGGTGCATTAGTGCTGGTATGATCGCACCCGTCATGTTGAGGGCACAATTCCTTTATGTGCTAACGGTTCACAGTCCCAGCCTAGAGAGATGGCCCACTCAGAAGGCCCAATGTGGTTAACAACAACCCTTCTACTTCAACAACGCAACATCCTCACAAGACGTGATATCGACACTTTGTAGGTCCCTCTAATGTCCCGCGAGTACGGTTGTCATCCTTTTAACAGCTCACGACGTACGATCTGGGACGGAAAAACAAAGGAAAAACAGAAAAGTGGCTCGAAACTGATGAAAACGTTCGATTTTGGGCTCCAAAAATGGCACAGCAAGCAAGCTAGCTACCCCCATCGTATAGCACTCAGAGAGCTTTGCAATGGTATGCTGTGTGCCGCGTAACTCCTTACGGATCAAAAGTTATGGGCACCGGGGCGATGGAGACCTGGTCACAAGCCCTACGCCCTGGGTTTACGGGCCCAGCCTCCACATGAAGCAAAGTTGTCTTGCCCAATGTGCCATAGGATTCGATAATAGAAATGTGGTGGATAAAGTATATTGGCAACCTTAACCGGAGAAAAAAAAATTAAAAAGGGGGGAGCAACACGAGGACTTCCCAGGGGGTTACCCATCCTAGTACTACTCTTGCCCAAGCACGCTTAATTTCGGAGTTCTGATGGGATCCGGTGCATTAGTGCCGGTTTGATCACACCCGTCATGTTGAGGGTACAATTCCTTTATGTGTTAATGGTTCACAGTCCCAGACTAGAGAGGTGGCCCATTCAGAAAGCCTAATGGGCTGAACGACAACCCATTCGCTTCCACAACATAGCATCCTCGCAAGACGTGATATCAACGCGTTGTGATGCCTACTAATGTCGCGCGAGTAAGGTTGTCATCCTTTTAACAGCTCACGACATACGATCCGGGATGGAAAAACATAGCAAAACTAGAAAAATGGCCTGAAACTATTGAAAACGTTCAATTTTCTGCTCCAAAAAGGGTATAGCAAGCAAGCTAGCTGCCCTCGTCGTAGAGCTCTCGGACAGCTTTGCAACGGTATGCTTCGTGCCGCGTAACTCCTTATGGATCAAAAGTTATGGGCACCGGAGCGAAGGAGACCTGGTCACTGGCCCTACGCCCTCGGTTTGCTGGCCCAACCTCCACGTGAAGCGAAGTTGTCTTGCCCAAGGTGCCGTGGGATTCGATAATAGAAATTTGGTGGATAAAGTATCTTGGCAACCCTAACCGGAGCAAAAAAAATTGAAAAATGCGGTACAACACGAGGACTTCCCAAGGGGTCACCCATCCTTGTACTACTCTCGCCCAAGCACGCTTAACTTCGGAGTTCTGATGGGATCCGGTGCAATAGTGCTGGTCTGATCGCACCCGTCATGTTGAGGGCACATTTCCTTTATCTTTTAACGGTACACAGTCCCAGCCTAGAGAGATGGCCTATTCATAAGGCCCAATGGGCTTAACGACAACCCATCTGCTTCAACAACGCAGCATCCTTGCAAGACGTGATGTTGACGCATTGTAGGGCCCTCTAATGTTCCGCGAGTAAGGTTGTCGTCCTTTTAACAGCTCACGACGTACGATCCGGGACCGAAAAACAACAGAAAACTAGAAAAGTGGCCCGAAACTGATGAAAACGTTTGATTTTGGGCTCCAAAAAGGGTAAAGCAAGCAAACTGGCTGCCCCAGTCGTAGAGCTCTCAGAGAGCTTTGCAACAGTATGCTGTGCGCCGCGTAACTCCTTACAGATCAAAAGTTATGGGCACCGGAGCGACGGAGACTTGGTCACAAACCCTACGCCCTCGGTTTGCTGGCCCAGCCTCCACGTGAAACGATGTTGTCATGCCCAAGGTGCCGTGGGATTCGATAATTGAAATGTGGAGGATAAAGTATATTGGCAACCCTAACCAGAGCAAAAAAAATTGAAAAGGGGGGTGCAACACGAGGACTTCCTAGGGGGTCACCCATCCTAGTACTATTCTCGCCTAAGCACGCTTAATTTCGGAGTTCTGATGGGATCCAGTGCATTAGTGCTGGTATGATCGCACCCGTCATGTTGAGGGCACAATTCCTTTATGTGTTAACAGTTCACAATCCCAGCCTAGAGAGATGGCCCATTCAGAAGTCCCAATGGGATTAACGACAACCCATCTACTTTAACAATGCGGCATCCTCGGAAGACGTGATCTCGTCGCATTGTAGGGCCCTCTAATGTCCCGCAAGGTTGTCATCCTTTTAATAGCTCACGACGTGCGATCCACGACAGAAAAATAGAGGAAAAAAAGAAAAGGGGCCCGAAACTGATGAAAACGTTTGATTTTGGGATCTAAAAAGGGTAAAGTAAGCAAACTAGCTGCCCTCGTCGTAGAGATCTTGGAGAGCTTTGCAACGGCATGCTGTGTGCCGCGTAACTCCTTACGGATCAAAAGTTATGGGCACCGAAGCGACGAAGACCTGGTCACAAGCCCTATGCCCTCGGTTTGCTGGCTCAGCCACCACGTGAAGCGAAGTTGTCTTGCCCAAGGTGCCGTGGGATTCGATAATAGAAATGTGGTGGATAAAGTACCTTAACAACCCTAACCGGAGCAAAAAAAATTAAAAAAGTTGGTGCAACACGAGGACTTCCCAAGGGTTCACCCATCCTAGTACTACTCTCGCCCAAGCACACGCTTAACTTCGGAGTTCTGATGGGATCCGATGCATTAGTGCTGATATGATCGCACCCGCCATGTTGAGGGCACAATTCCTTTATGTGTTAACGGTTCACAGTCCCAACCTAGAGAGATGGGTCATTCAGAAGGCCCAATGGGCTTAACGACAACCCATCCGCTTCAACAACGCAGCATCCTTGCAAGACGTGATATCGACGTATTGTAGGGCCCTCTAATGTTTCACGAGTAAGATTGTCATCCTTTTAACAGCTCACGACGTACGATCCGAGACCAAAAAATAGAGCAAAATCAGAAAAATAGCCCGAAACTGATGAAAACGTTTGATTTTGGGCTCCAAAAAGGGCACAACAAGATAGCTTGCTGCCCCCGTCGTAGAGCACTCGGAGAGCTTTGCAACATTATGCTGTGTGTCGCGTAACTCCTTACGGATCAAAAGTTATGGGCACCGGAGCGACGGAGACCTGCTCACAAGCCCTACACCCTCGGTTTGCTGGCCCAGCCTCCACGTGAAGCGAAGTTGTCTTGCCCAAGGTGCCATGGGATTCGATAATAGAAATGTGGTGGATAAAGTATCTTGG
Source organism: Ehretia macrophylla (assembly GCA_037974665.1). NCBI lineage: Eukaryota > Viridiplantae > Streptophyta > Magnoliopsida > Boraginales > Ehretiaceae > Ehretia > Ehretia macrophylla. Next base: position 14,956,882 of record CM075771.1, on the reverse strand, counting down.
CAACCCTAACCGGAGCAAAAAAAATTGAAAAGTGTGGTGCAACACGAGGACATCCTATGGGGTTACCCATCCTAGTACTAGTCTTGCCCAAGCATACTTAACTTCGGAGTTCTGATGGGATCCGGTGCAATAGTGCTAGTATGATCGCACCTATCATGTTGAAGGCACAATTGCTTTGTGTGTTAATGGTTCACAGTCCCAGCCTAGAGATGTATCCCAATCAGAAGGACCAATGGGCTTAACGACAACCCATCCACTTCAACAACGCAGCATCCTCGCAAGACGTGATATCGACGCATTGTAGGGCCCTCAAATGTCCCGCGAGTAAGGTTGTCGTGCTTTTAACAGCTCACGACGTACGATCCGGGACGGAAAAACAGAGCAAAAATAGAAAAGTAGCCCGAAACTGATGAAAACGTTCGATTTTGGGCTCCAAAAAGGGCACAGTGTGAGGCCCGACCCCGAATAACGTGTGTTACCTTGATTTGCGTGCCATAGACCAAGAATGATATGACTGACCTTGGATTGTGTGCCTTAATCCTCGATATACGTGCCGTGCGTTACCTAGATAAACATGCCATGACCTTAATTTACGTGCGAGACCTTGATTGCATGTGTCTCTTTGTTTCGTGTGCATTAACCTTGAGCTACGTGTCTTAACCTAGGTTTAAGAGTTATGTCTTTATTTACGTGCATTGCATTGAAATACGTGCCTTGTATTGGTTTACGTTCATTCACCTAGGGTTGCGTGTGTTAGCATTAGAATCCGTGCATTTATCTTGAAGTACGTGCATTAGTCTTGAAGTTGATGTCTTACCTCATAGTTTGTGTCTACCTCGTAATTCGTGCCCTATACCTAGGAATCCGTGCCACCACGCTAATCAATAAAGAATCCTACACAAAGCACAAGACAATAAAATAATCCTACACAATCCACTAACTATTATTATAATCTTAATTCAAATCTCTACAAAATCCACTAACACCTAAATATTATATTTTAAACTCACTACAAGACAAAATCTCACAAACCTCTAAACATACCGTATATTCTATTCTACCTAAAACCCCTAAATACCCAACATTCTCTTACACACATGTTAAAACAATTCAAAAGATGACACAAAATCAGATTTTTGCATGCATGTTTAATTCAAAATGATTCTAGACAAGTCATGACACAAAAACACTTATCAATGCATAAAAAATTGCCCAAAACCACCTCAATTTCCTCTCATTTTCGACCAAACCACTCATGGCCCATGCTAACATTTCAAATTCCACCTTGAAGACACAAAAATTCAGATTTGGAAGCCCAAGGCTGACCACATGCTCAAAAATTTGCAAAAGCCTCATTTTTCTCTCATTTCTCTCACTTTCCTCACATTTTCTCTCTCTCCCTCTCACTCTCTCTCTCCATTTCGGTTTTGGCTGAGTTCTCTCCACCTCTTAGCTAATCTTCATCATCCTATGGTGCATCAATACAAACCACAAGCAAAGAAACTCACCCAAGCAAGCTAGGATGCAAGAAACACACATGCAAGCATTTTGAGTCACCATTTTCGGCCTTGGTGAGGTTTTAAGCTTCCATTTCTTTTCTTCTTGTTCTAACATCATTCATGTGCTAAGAGATTGATCACTAATCTAGGAAAAATAGAGAAACCAAGTTGGAATCTCGGCTAAGCAAGAAGAAGAAGAGATTTGAAGCTTCAACAAGTTTTTGTGCATCTTTGTGGTTGATTGCTAAGGTGAGGGTTAAAACCTTTTGAAAACTCTTTAAAAACTCACATGCATGCTCATAAATGTGTGTATTTTCTTCTGTACTTGAGATATATGGTCGTTCATAAGCTTAAACAACCATGCATGGCAAGATCTTGGCTTGAAAATGATGCTAGGTGAAGTTGAAATGGATGACAGCTCTCTGACCAGTCTGTTCGAGGTAATTTTAGCTAAGAAAATGATGTTTAAAATGCTTGAAAATTGGTGGGTGACTATTTTGGACAGTTTTGAACATTTTTCCCAGAAATATGCCGAAGCTAATTTTGAATCTAAGGTCCTCAAAATGGAAAATCATTAAAATGTGACCAAATCTGAAAATCTGGAAAAATGAATCAGGTTTTGGCAGATGCACAGACCTTGTGGAACGAACCATATTTGAATTAGTAAATGTTGTCCAAAATGTGTGAAATTTGGTGTGCTGCTATATTTTTCAGTTCTGGGAAATTTTTTCAGAAATGGACCAAAGCTAAAACTGACTCTAAGGACCTCAAAAACGTCAATTTCTGAAAAGTGTACAAATCTGGACAGTTTTGTGCTACCTCACTGTTTCGGCTATAACTAATGATTCTGAACTCCAATTGATGCAAGGTTTGTTTCTGATTTTAGTTAACTTCTTAAGCTTTAATTTGACATCTTATTTACTGAATTTGTAGATTGTTTGGTTATCCTATTGATTGTGAGAAAACAGCCTATTTCAGTAAAGGTTTTATTTAGCCATATGCTTGGAAAATTGTTGTAACCTCTCTTGTGACACTAATTGTGTGGAAATGTGGTGTTGGGATGTTATGTGGACTGTTGTGAGCACTTGAGGATGTTGAATTAAATGATGCAAGACTTGATAATGATCTTGAGTGGACTTAGTGTTTTAATCACTTGATTAAGCATGAAATGGGAACCCTAATGACTCAATAGTCTTAATAGGTGTTGATCAATTGGATATTGTGTTGGAATCATATGCTTAGTGGGCTGCCCGTAAATGTTTTATAACTTCAAAAGTGATCTTGACCATTGCATGTTGACAAATAAGCTTTTCTTGCATCCGAACCCATGTTGATATCATTGCACGTTGAATAATCTTATCGCTTGATTGCGTGGACCTCTTAATGAGTTATATAGCCTATTTTACATGTGTTACATGGCTGCCCGTTTGATGATCATATGACTCTATATGCCTTTCAAGTGAAATTACTTGTCTTATCATGCCTTGTTTGACTACTTGACAACGTGCGATCTTATAACCGTTCGGAGGCAACCTACTTTGTTGTCCTCCTAATGTGATATGTTAAATGTTATAAATGTGCATTGCATATAAGGTTGCAACCTTTCGTGTGGCATGGTAGCGTTTCACGTCCGCCGGGCGGCATCGGGCTTGCCGGTGTTACCGTGACTACCATGATCCAATTCCTTCTCTCGCTTGGTATTCACCCTTGGAGAGTTGGGTCGTAGGATTTCGGGGTACATCCGGAGTACACCCACCTGGCGTGTTTTGGGGATGAATTAAAGTCCACCGCAACTCCTGTTACTTGACTTGATCTGAGAGCAAAAGCTCACCGTATCCTTTTTATTATGTGTATAAGTACTCCCACTTGGTTCCTAGGGAACCTCGGGGAGGAAAGATCGATATTCCTATTCTGTACTTGTATTTCTGTACTTGTATTTCTGTTACATTCATGTGTGAGAAAGGGAATTTCATAAGTTTAACTGGAAAATGAGTTTCAAAACTTATTTCTCGTTCCCCCTCGCTGAGTTCATAAGGACTCACCCTCTTTTATCATTTCAGGTGAAGAAGAACAGGTACAGGAACCCGAGGATAATGTACCTAATGATGAACCCCTGGAGTGATTGCCTGTTATTGTTGTTTTGCTTGAACGTGATTACTTGTGTACCTTTTGCTGCTTGAAGACTATTTCCCTTATGTTATTTGTTACTTGTGATGTAAAAGACCCCCGCTGTAATTTGGGGTCTAATTTTGGTTTGTACTTATTTTAAGTAGACCGATACTAGACATGACACTACTATGATCGTTTTACGTTTACTACCGCTAGTATCTATCACAGGTTATGATGCTTAGTTAAGGAATAGGTAAATGAACTTATCCAATCTCAATAGGTACTCGCTAATAAGCTAAGATCAACAGATATATTTTGAAACAAGAATAAATGGACAAACGAGGCATAGCATCATGTTAGGTTATAAATCAAACGGGACGTCGAATTAACCAATAGGCAATTCAATTGATGGAATAATAGTAATCTTAGCTGGAATTGAATTTGAGATGGTAAATTTTGAGGCTGTTAGAAAATTTAGGTCAAAACAAAGAGCCCAATTACAGCCGTTATGCTACCGGATTTCCGGAAAATTTTGGAGTCTAGAATAAAACGTTAAGTGTTAAACCTCCTAGAATGATTAAGAATGTGAAAGGACTTGAATGTTTAGATCACACCCTAGTCTAACCTTTATAGGCCGGGTTGGGGCGTGACACATAGCGAGCAAGCCAGCTACCCCCATCGTAGAGCTCTCGGAGAGCTTTACAACGGTATGCTGTGCGCCGCGTAACTCTTTACGGATAAAAAGTTATGGGCACCGGACCGACGGAGACCTGGTCACAAGCCCTACGCCCTTGGTTTGCTGGCCCAGCCTCCACGTGAAGCGAAGTTGTCTTGCCCAAGGTGCCGTGGGATTCGATAATAGAAATGTGGTGGATAAAGTATCTTGGCAACCCTAACCGGAGCAAAAAAAAATTGAAAAGGGGAGTGCAACACGAGGACTTCCTAGGGGGTCACCCATCCTAGTACTACTCTTGCCCAAGCACGCTTAACTTCGGACTTCTGATGGGATCCGGTGCATTAGTGCTGGTATGATCGCATCCGTCATGTTGAGGGCACAATTCCTTTATGTGTTAACGGTTCACAGTCCGAGCCTAGAGAGATGGCCCATATAGAAGGCCCAATGGGCTTAACGACAACCCATTCGCTTCAACAACGCAGCATCCTCGCAAGACGTGATATCGACGCGTTGTAGGGCCCTCTAATGTCCCGCGAGTAAGGTTGTCGTCCTTTTAACAGCTCACGACGTACGATCCGGGACGAAAAAATAGAAGAAAAATAGAAAAGTTGCACGAAACTGATGAAAACGTTCGATTTTGGGCTCCAAAAAGGGCACAGCGAGCAAGCTGGCTGCCTTCGTCGTAGAGCTCTCAGAAAGCTTTGCAACGGTATGCTGTGCGCCGCGTAAGTCCTTACGGATCAAAATTTATGGGCACCGGAGCGACGGAGACTTGGTCACAAGCCCTACGCTCTGGGTTTGCTGGCCCAGCCTCCACGTGAAGCGAAGTTGTCATTACCAAGGTGCCGTGGGATTCGATAATAGAAATGCGGTGGATAAAGTATCTTGGCAACCCTAACCGAAGCAAAAAAAAATTGAAAAGAGGGGTGTAACACGAGGACTGCCCTGGGGGTCACCCATCCTAGTACTACTCTCACCCAAGCACGCTTAACTTCGGAGTTCTGATGGGATCCGGTGCATTAGTGCTGGTATGATCTGTCACGCCCCAACCCGGCCTATAAAGTTTAGACTAGGGTGTGATCTAAACATTCAAGTCACGTCTCGTAGTTAACCGTTCATGAAGATTTAACACTTAACGTTTTGGCCTAAACTCCAAAATTTTTCGAAAAACAGGCAGCATAACGGCTGTAATTGGGCTCTTTGGTTTGACCTAATTCTCTAAACGACTCAGAATTTAGCATCTCAAATTAATTTCCAACTAAGATTACTATTTATCATCAATTGAAATGCCTACTAGTTATCTTGATGTTTCGTTTGATTAATAACCTAGCATGATACTATTTCTCGTTCGGTTGGTAATCCTGGTTACAAAAGTACCTGTTGATCTTAGCTTAATAACTTGTACCTGCTTAAGATTTGGTTGGTTCATTTTACTTAGTCTCTACCTAATACTTCATAATCCTATTATAGATACTAGCAGTAATATTAGCAAAATGATCATAGTAGTGTCTAGTGTCTGTCTAGTTAATATCAGTACAAACCAAAATTAGACCTCAAATTACAACGGGGGTCTTTTACATACAAACATTGAGCAACATAAAAGAAATAGTCTTCAAGTAGCATAGTTCACAAATAGCCATAATTACGCAAATCACATAGGACAGGCACTTACTCCAAGGAATTATCGTTAGGCACATCATCCTCAGGTACCTGTTCTTGATCTTCTTCACCTGAGATAATAAAAGAGGGTGAGTCCTTATGAACTCAGCGAGAGGGAACGAGAAATAGGTTTTGAAACTCATTTTCCGGTTCAACTTATGAAAATCATTTTTTGCAAACATGAATATAACACAATTAAGTACATAACAATAATATAAAGTAAAGGAACAGAATTACCAGTCTTTCATCCCCGAGGTTCTCTAGGAACCAAGCGAGAGTACTTATACATATATAAAAAGGATACGGTGAGCTTTTGCTATCAGTTGTTACGGCCGACTTCAAATCATCCCCATAACACGCCAAGTGGGTGTACTCCGGATGTACCCCGAAATCCTACGACTCAACTCTCCAAGGAAGTCTAACCCCCAAGCGAGAGAGGGAATGGGACCAGGGTAGTCATGGTTGCATCGGCAAGCCCGATGCCGCCCGGTGTGCGTGAACGCTACCATGCTAGAATGAAAGGTTCAAACCTTGTATGCAATACACATTTATGACATTTAATATATCACATTAAGAGGACAACAAAGTAGGTTGCCTCCAGACAGTCATAAGATTGCACATCGACAAATAAACAAGCGAGGCACGAATTGACAAGTAATTCCACTTGAAAGGCATATGGAGTTATATGAACATTAAACAGGCAGCCATGTAACGCACGTAAGACAAGTCATATAACTCATTACAACGTTCACGTAATCAAATGATAAGATTATTCAACATGCAACAACATACACGTGAGCTCGGATGCAAGAAAGGCCTATTTGTCAACATACAATGATCAAAATCACCTTTAGGCTATAAGGGAAACTACGGGCAGCCTAAAAAACATATAATTGCACTCAATATTCAAAGGATCAACACTTAGCAAGTTCACCTAGTCACTAGGGTTTCCATTTCGTGCTTACCCGTGCGATTAAGCCTCAAGTCAACTCAAAATCAATCTCAAGCCAAGCATTAATTAATCCAAACATCCCCAAGTACTCAAAACAGTCCACACAACATCCCAATGCCACAATCCAAAGAAATTAATACCACAAGAGAAGTTACAACAAATTTCTAAGCATATAACTAAGTGAAACCCTTACTGCAATAGGCTGTTTTCTCACAATCATTAAGTCAAGCAAACAATCTCCAATTCTAGTAAATAAGGTGTCAAATTAAATCTTAAGAAGTGAACTAAAATCAGAAACAAACCTTGCATCATTTGGAGTTCGAGATCAATAGTTATTGCACAAAACTGTCCAGATTTGCACACATTTCGATACTTGTCATTTTTGAGGTCCTTAGAGTCAGATTTAGCCTTAGTCCATTTCTCACAAAAATGTCCAGAACTGAAACATATAGCAGTACACCAAATTTCATGCATTTTGGACATCATTTACTAAGTCAAAACCGGTTCGTTCCACAAGGTCAGTGCATCTGCCAAAACCTACTTCATTTTTTTCCAGACTTCCAGATTTGGACACATTTTAATGATTTGCCATTTTGAGGACCTTAGAGTCAAAACTAGCTTTGGCCTATTTCTGCAAAAAATGTTCAAAACGGGAAACACTAGTCACCTACCAAGTTTCATGCATTTTCAATATCATTTTCCTAGCCAAACGCACCTCGTAACAACAAGTCAGAGAGCTGTCAACAAACCCGATTTCATCTATCATCAACTTCAAGCCAAAATCTTGCCATGCATGGTTGTAAGAGCTTATGAACACACATATAACTCAAGTACAGAAGCAAAGACATGCATTTAAGAGCATGCATGTGGAGTTTTGAAGGATTTTCAGAAGGTTTTAGCCCTCACCTTGGCAAATCAACAAGAAGATGCACAAAACTTGATGAAGCACAATTTTCTTCTTCTTCCTTGCTTAGCCAAGACACCACCCAATTTCTCTCTATTTTTCCTAGCTTAGTGACCAAGTTCTTAGTAGATGCATGTGGTTAGAACAAGAAGAAAAGAAATGGAAGCTAGCAAACTCACCAAGGCAGAAATGGTGACTCAAAGAGCATGCATGTGTGATTCTTGCATCCTAGCTAGCTTGGTCGAGTTTCTTTGCTTGTTGTTTGTCTTGATGCACCATGGATTGATGAAGATGAGCAAAGGCAAGATAAAACTCAGCCAAAATTGAGATTGAGAGAGAAGAATGAGAGGGAGAGAGAGAAATGTGAGGAGAGTGAGAGAAATGAGAGAAAATAGAAGCTTTTGCAATTGTTGATGCAAATGTTGGCCTTGGGCATTCAAAAATCAGATTTTGTGTCATCTTTTGAGCATCTTTTGAATTGTTTTAGCATGTGTGTAAGAGAATGTTGGGTATTTAGGGATTTTAGGTAGAATAGAATATAGGATATGTTTAGAGGTTTGTGAGATTTTGTCTTGTAGTGAGTTTAAAATATAATATTTAGGTGTTAGTGGATTTTGTAGAGATTTGAATTAGGATTATAATAATACTTGGTGGTGTTTGTAGGATTATTTTATAGTTTAGTGCTTTGTGTAGGATTCTTTATTGATTAGCCTGTGGGCACGCTTTCCTAGGTCTAGGACACATACTACGAGACATGCACAGAAATCGATATGAGACACGAATCAAGAGGTAGACACGAATTGCGAGGTAGACACATACTTCATGACTAAGGCACGCAATCCTAGGTGAATGCACATAAACCACTCGAAGGCCAGCACATCAAGGCACGACTCTATATCTAGGTTAAGATACGCAATTCAAGGTTAGGGCACACAAAATGAGGTAACACACTTACATCGAGGTCAGGGTACGTATATCTAGGTATCGCACGTCAGTAGGGGATTAGGGCACACCATTCTAGGTCAAGAATGAATGAAAACCAAGATAGGGCACGTAGTCTAAGGTCGGTCATACAATTCTGGGTCTAAGGCACGCAAATCTAGGTAACACACGTTATTCGGGGTCGGGCCACACATCCTCCCCTCCTTAAAAGAATTTCATCCCAAAATTCATTCTTACCTATTGAGGTCATTTAAACGGATTCTGGCCTTTGTTATTTCCCAATCTAGGTCGTCCCGTGTTCAGTGATCTCTCTTACCACAACCAATTCACTTCCTAGCTTTCTCCAATCATTTAATTTGGTGTGACCCCTACATTCATAGTTCGTTCCTTTGAATGACTCTATTCTCCATTTGATCTTAAGGTCAAGTTCATTAGCTAAGGTTGGAATCTCCAAACATAGTAATCAAAGCTGCATCGGTATTCTAACAATATAACTATGACTCCAAAATCATGACTTATGTTGTGTCAATCCTTTTTTTTATTTTTATTCATACCTCAAAAGGGATATCACAATAATGCCATGATCCTATGGTGACATATACCAATTTCAAGATGATAGGTCTATATCCGATTTATATATCCTATCAACCAGTTTCAAAACTGTTAACATGTAGGACATATATAACTTATGGATCATTTCCACATACGACCCTATTTTTAGGTTGAACTCACCAAACAAACTAATACATCTCAAGTCATCGTCTATCGATAGTATCATAGTTCTTATTTTGAAGGTACATTGGATTAGTAAATCTTCTAATAACTAGTCTCCCGGTTACAAACTCCTATTCACTAACATTATTTCCCAGCTTCGTTAACCTTCACGCTTGTAATCAAGGAGGAAGACCGTTGAGATTTATTAAACTTGAATTCTAAGGTTTATTAAGTATCACCAACAAATTGCCATCGAAATTGCATGGGTAAACTAATCATGTAGCACTAGTTCAACTTTTCAAGTAAGCTTCATCAGCTTGTGATCCACAATTTATTTCCTTATTCAGATCTCTATTTTCAAGTCACAAGGCTTCAGAATTTTCTTTTAATCTTATCCAAAACTCCTAAGGCGAATAGTTTCAATGTCAAATAAATTTCACTCACCTCAACCCAATGTTATGTCATACTTAAGGAGACAATGGTCCTACTCACTTAGCGAACTAGTCATTCCTTTGAACACTTAATGCCCGCCAATATATCTTCAACATTAATGTTACTAAGCTAGGTTCATAGCCATGTAAGTGAGATCAATTCTCTACTAGGTTACCGGTCATACAACAACAATCCTAGGACTATAAATGGGTACCGAAATGATCTTGCTCATAAGATACTTACCATACTAATCCAAGTAGCTTGTTACACAAAATAACTTCAAGGTGGTCTCAACATAAGATTTATACCCACAATATAATGTAATGGAACTTCAAAAGTAGTCCACGACTCATTTAACTATCACTACAAGATCCGCCCTCCATTTAACGACCACAATTCGAAGTCTACCAATGGCTAGTTTCTAGACGTGAAATGGTGCACATAATACAGTTGTCTAACAGCAGTCTCTTGGGTCATCATGACTCTAATTCATCTCTATCTTAACTATATGGAATCTTACTCTCTTCATTTACATGTTCAACTAGCTAAGAGCATCAAGTCTCAATGACCTTAGGTCCTAGGGTTCACCATGAATCATCATGCATACCAGATGCTTTAATCTCATTTCCATGGTTTATATACTAGGTCCATCGGTCTTACTTCGCATAATCACAACTAAATCTGAGGGGCAACAATTTGATACCATGATTCTTAATATCACCAATATCCAACTTAGAACCTTAGCAACATTAGTCATCTAATACATAATTCAATACCTTACACTTCCATTCGACCTAACATTTAGGTGTAGTCTTCCGAACACGAGTTCTAGTTACGCGAATTCCTCGATTCCAACATCCCCATATCTTGTTATACTAAAGATTCATCAACATTGTTAAACTTAGTCTCAAGAGTTGCCTATATGTCTTGAGGTTATCAATTGTTAAGTTACTTAAACACACTATTCACGCCTTAATAATCTAACCCCTATCGTCAATTTCCACGAGTTCATCTCTTAATTTCTAGGTCACAATCTTACCATTGAGTGAACTTGAAACTCGTTAATATACACCTTATTAGGTTCAACGATGCTTAATTCCAATCAAGTAAGGATTCGATCATATAAATAATATATTATACCATTTTAAGATATAAGAATTTAATTCAAAAGCAACTCCTAAGTCAAACTTCCATTATAAGCATATGAACATATATATACTACTCCACATGTCCAATAGTATATTCTTATATCTAAGGAAAGTTGTATGTCCTTAACATTTATTCTTGAACCACAATTAGAAGAACGGTTTAACAGAATCAAGAACTTTATAGCTATAAAATTGATAACTTAATCACAGGCATATGTATTCCAAAGATAAGGAGATAATTTTACCTCAACAATTATACCTGTGCTACGCATTTTATATATATGCATATCCAATAATACATACGATCCACCGAGTACCTGCGAAGATGCGAGAAATCTCTAACCGAGCCTTCTCATTCGTCCTGCACAAATTCACTTCCCTGAAAGTCTTAATCCTAACTATCTATGTGTATAAGCAGTCATTCACGGTTATATAACATACACATGTATCAAGGAAGGAGCATAAAAGCATGCATGCATTATTGAGGACGTGTCGGTGTACATGATATAGAATACATATGGTCCGCAAAGGCACATAATATTCGATGTTCAAAACAATTAAAGCACATTAGCACACACTAACACATATAAACAAGATATCATAATTATCTTAGGGCTTCTACCTACGGTCCGAGAGTTGAACCCGACTAATGCCTAGTTAGTAAACTAAGCTCTGATACCATTCTAATATAAGGTGTCACGCCCCAACCCGGCCTATAAAGGTTAGACTAGGGTGTGATCTAAACATTCAAGTCACGTCTCGTACTTAACCGTTCATGAAGATTTAACACTTAACGTTTTGGCCTAAACTCCAAAATTTTTCAAAAAATCGGCAGCATATCGCTATAATTGGGCTATTTGGTTTGACCTAATTCTCTAAACGACTCAAAATTTACCATCTCAAATTCATTTCCAACTAAGATTACTATTTATCATCAATTGAAATGCCTACTGGTTCTCTTGATGTCTCGTTTGATTAATAACCTAGCATGATACTATGACTCGTTCATTTGTTAATCCTCATTACAAAAGTACCTGTTGATCTTAGCTTAATAACGTGTACCTGCTTAAGATTTGGTTGGTTCATTTTACTTAGCCTTTACCTAATACTTCATAATCCTATTATAGATACTAGCAGTAATAATAGCAAAACGATCATAGTAGTGTCTAGTGTCTGTCTAGTTAATATCAATACAAACCAAAATTAGACCCCAAATTACAACGGGGGTCTTTTACATTACAAACATTGAGCAACATAAAAGAAATAGTCTTCAAGTAGCATAGTTCACAAATAGCCATAATCACGCAAATCACATAGGACAGGCAATCACTCCAAGGAATCATCGTTAGGCACATTGTCCTCAGTTACCTGTTCTAGATCTTCTTCACCTGAGATGATAAAAGAGGGTGAGTCCTTATGAACTCAGCGAGGGGGAATGAGAAATAGGTTTTGAAACTCATTTTCCAGTTCAACTTATGAAAATCATTTTGCAAGCATGAATACAACACAATAAAGTACATAACGATAATATAAAGCAAAGGAGCAGAATTACCAGTCTTTCCTCCCCGGGGTTCTCTAGGAACCAAGCGAGAGTACTTATACATATAGAAAAAAGATACGGTGAGCTTTTGCTCTCAGTTGTTGCGGCCGACTTCAAATCATCCCCTTAACACGCCAAGTGGGTGTACTCCGGATGTACCGCAAAATCCTACGACCCAACTCTCCGAGGAAGTCTAGCCCCCAAGCAAGAGAGGGAATGGGACCATGGTAGTCACAGTTGCACCGGCAAGCCCGATGCCGCCCGGTGTGCGTGAACGCTACCATGCCAGAATGAAAGGTTGCAACCTTGTATGCAATGCACATTTATGACATTTAATATATCACATTGGGAGGACAACAAAGTAGGTTGCCTCCGGACAGTCATAAGATTGCACATTGACAAATAAACAAGCGAGGCACGAATAGACAAGTAATTTTACTTGAAAGGCATATGGAGTTATATGAACATTAAACGGGCAGCCATGTAACGCACGTAAGACAAGTCATATAACTCATTACAACGTTCATGTAATCAAATGATAAGATTATTCATCATGCAACAACATATACGTGAGCTCGGTGCAAGAAAGGCCTATTTGTCAACATGCAATGATCAAAATCACCCTTAGGCTATAAGGACAACTGCGGGCAGCCTAACAAAACATATAATTGCACTCAATATTCAAAGGATCAACACTTAGCAAGTTCACCTAGTCACTAGGGTTTCCATTTCGTGCTTACCCGTGTGATTAAGCCTCAAGTCAACTCAAAATCAATCTCAAGCCAAGCATTAATTAATCCAAACATCCCCAAGTACTCAAAACAGTCCACACAACATCCCAATGCCACAATCCAAAGCAATTTATACCACAAGAGAAGTTACAACAAATTTCTAAGCATATAACTAAGTGAAACCCTTACTGCAATAGGCTGTTTTCTCACAATCATTAAGTCAAGCAAACAATCTCCAATTCCAGTAAATAAGATTTCAAATTAAATCTTAAGAAGTGAACTAAAATCAGAAACAAACCTTGCATCATTTGGAGTTCGAGATCAATAGTTATAGCCAAAACAGTGGGATTGCACAAAACTGTCCAGATTTGTACACATTTCAATAATTGTCGTTTTTGATCTCCTTAGGGTCCGATTTAGCCTTAGTCCATTTCTGACAAAAATGTCCAGAACTGAAAAATATAACATAAAACCAAATTTCATGCATTTTGGACATCATTTACTAAGTCAAAACGGGTTCGTTCCAAAAGGTCAGTGCATCTGCCAAAACCTGCTTCATTTTTCCAAACTTCCAGATATGGACACATTTTAATGATTTGCCATTTTGAGGACCTTAGAATCAAAATTAGCTTTGACCTATTTCTGAGAAAAAGGTTCCAAACTGGAAAAAATAGTCACCTACAAATTTTCATGAATGTTCAACAACATGTTCCTAGCCAAACGCACCTTGCAACAACAAGTCAGAGAGCTGTCAACAAACCCGATTTCATCTATCATCAACTTCAAGCCAAAATCTTGCCATGCATGGTTGTAAGAGCTTATGAACACACATATAACTCAAGTACAGAAGCAAAGACATACATTTAAGAGCATGCATGTGGATTTTTGAAGGATTTTCAAAAGGTTTTAGCCCTCACCTTGGCAAATCAACAAGAAGATGCACAAAACTTGATGAAGCACAATTTTCTTCTTCTTCCTTGCTTAGCCAAGACACCACCCGATTTCTCTCTATTTTTCCTAGCTTAGTGACCACGCTCTTAGTAGATGCATGTGGTTAGAACAAGAAGAAAAGAAATGGAAGCTAGCAAACTCGCCAAGGCCGAAATGGTGACTCAAAGAGCATGCATGTGTGATTCTTGCATCCTAGCTAGCTTGGTCGAGTTTCTTTGCTTGTTGTTTGTCTTGATGCACCGTAGATTAATGAAGATGAGCAAAGGCAAGATAAAACTCAGCCAAAACCGAGATTGAGAGAGAAGAATGAGAGAGAGAGAGAGAAATGTGAGGAGAGTGAGAGAAATGAGAGAAAATAGAAGCTTTCGCAATTGTTGATGCAAATGTTGGCGTTGGGCATGCAAACATCAGATTTTGTGTCATCTTTTGAGCATCTTTTGAATTGTTTTAGCATATGTATAAGAGAATGTTGGGTATTTAGGGATTTTAGGTAGAATAGAATATTGGATATGTTTAGAGGTTTATGAGAGTTTGTCTTGTAGTGAGTTTAAAATATAATATTTAAGTGTTAGTGGATTTTGCAGAGATTTGAATTAGGATTGTAATAATAATTAGTGGTGTTTGTAGGATTATTTTATAGTCTAGTGCTTTGTGTAGGATTCTTTATTGATTAGCGTGTGGGCACGCTTTCGTAGGTCTAGGGCACGTACTACGAGACACGTATAGAAATCAATACGAGGCACGAATCACAAGGTAGACACATACTTCAAGACTAATGCACACAATCCTAGGTGAATGCACGTAAACCAATGCAAGGCATGCAAATCAAGGCACGACTCTATATCTAGGTTAAGGTACGCAGTTCAAGATTAGGGCACACAAAATGAGGTAACGCACTTACATCGAGGTCAGGGTACGGATATCTATGTATTGCACGTCAGTAGGGGATTAGGGCACACCATTCTAGGTCAAGGCATGAATGACGAAGCATGCACGAAAACCAAGACAGGGCACGTAGTCTAAGGTAGGTCATACAATTCTGGGTCTAAGACACGCAAATCTAGGTAACACACGTTATTTGGGGTTGGGCCTCATATGATCGCACCCGTCATGTTGAGTGCACAATTCTTTTATGTGTTAACGGTTCACAGTCCCAGCCTAGAGAGATGGCCCATTCAGAAGGCCCAATGGGCTTAACGACAACCCATCCACTTCAACAACGCAGCATCCTCGCAAGACGTGATATCGACGCATTGTAGGGCCCTCTAATGTCCCACGAGTAAGGTTGTCGTCCTTTTAATAGCTCACGATGTACGATCCGGGACGGAAAAATAGAGCTTAATAAGAAAAGTGGCTTGAAACTGATGAAAATGTTCAATTTTGGGCTCCAAAAATAGGCAAAGTAAGCAAGCTGGCTCCCCCCATCGTAGAGCTCTTGGAGAGCTTTACAACGGTATGTTGTGCGCCGCGTAACTCCTTACGGATCAAAAGTTATGGGCACGGGAACGAAGGAGACCTGGTCACATACCCTACGCCCTCAGTTTGCATGCCCAGCCTCCACTTAAAGCGAAGTTGTCTTGCCCAAGGTGCCGTGGGATTCGATAAAAGAAATGTCATGGATAAAGTATTTGGGCAACCCTAACCGGAGCAAAAAAAATTGAAAAAGGAGGTGCAACACGAGGACTTCCCAGGGGGTCACCCATCCTAGTACTACTTTGGCCCAAGCACGCTTAACTTCGGGGTTCTGATGGGATCCGGTGCATTAGTGCTCGTATGATCGCACCCGTCATGTTAAGGGCACAATTCCTATATGTGTTAACGGTTCACAGTCCCAACCAAGAGAGATGGCCCATTCAGAAGGCCCAATAGGCTTAACGACAACCCATCCGCTTCAACAACGAAGCATCCTCGCAAGACGTGATATTGACGCGTTGTAGGGCCCTCTAATGTCCCGCGAGTAAGGTTGTCATCCTTTTAATAGCTCACAACGTACGATCTGGGACAGAAAAAAATAGCTTAGTAAGAAAAGTGGCCCAAAATTGATGACAACGTTCGATTTTGGGCTCCAAAAATGGGCACAGCAAGCAAGCTAGCTGCCCCCGTCGTAGAGCTCTCGGAGTGCTTTGCAGCGGTATGTTTTGCGCCGCATAACTCCTTACGGATCAGAAGTTATGGGCACCGAGCGAAGGAGACCTGGTCACAAGCCCTACGCACTCGGTTTGCTGGCCCATCCTCCACGTGAAGAGAACTTGTCTTGCCCAAGGTGCCGTGGGATTCGATAATAGAAATGTGATGGATAAAGTATCTTGGAAACCCTAACCGGAGGAAAAAAAATTCAAAAGGGGGGGTGCAACACGAGGATTTCCCAGGGGGTCACCCTTCCTAGTACGACTCTCGCCCAAGAACGCTTAACTTCGGAGTTCTGATGGGATCCGGTGCATTAGAGCTGGTATGATCGCACCCGTCATGTTGAGGGCACAATTCCTTTATGTGTTAACGGTTCACATTCCCAGCCTAGAGAGATGGCCCATTCAGAAGGCCCAATGGGCTTAACGATAACCCATCCGCTTCAATAATGCATCATCCTCGCAAGACATGATATCGACGCGTTGTAGGGCCCTCTAATGTCCCGCGAGTAAGGTTGTCGTCCTTTTAATAGCTCACGACGTACGATCCTGGGATGGAAGAACAGAGCAAAAATAGAAAAGTAGCCCGAAACAGATGAAAACATTCAATTGGGCTCCAAAAAGGGCACAATGAGCAAGTTGGCTGCCCCCATCGTAGAGCTCTCGGAGAACTTTGCAATGGTATGCTGTGCGCCGCGTAACTCCTTACGGATCAAAAGTTATGGGCACCGGAGCGACGGAGACCTGGTCACAAGCCCTACGCCCTCGGTTTGCTAGCCCAGCCTCCATGTGAAGCGAAGTTGTCTTGCCCAAGGTGTCGTGGGATTTGATAATAGAAATGTGGTAGATAATGTATCTTGGCAACCCTAACCGGAGCAAAAAAAATTGAAAAGGGGGGGTGCAACACGAGGACTTCCGAGGGGGTCACCCATCCTATTACTACTCTGGCCCAAGCACGCTTAACTTCGGAGTTCTGATGGGATCCGGTGCATTAGTACTGGTATGATCGCACCCGTCATGTTGATGGCACAATTTCTTTATGTGCTAACGGTTCACAGTCCCAGCCTAGAGAGATGGCCCATTAAAAAGGCCGAATGGGCTTAACGACAACCCATCCGCTTCAACAATGCAGCATCCTCGCAAGACGTGATATTGACGCGTTGTAGGGCACTTTAATGTCCGGGGAGTAGGGTTGTCTTCCTTTTAACAGCTCACGACGTACGATCCGGGATGAAAAAGCATAGCTTAAAAAGTAAAGTGGCCCGAAACTGATGAAAACGTTCGATTTTGGGCTCCAAAAAGGGCACAGCGAGCAAGCTGGCTGCCCCCATCGTAGAGCTCTCGGAGAGCTTTGCAACGGTATGTTGTGCACCGCGTAACTCCTTACGGATCAAAAGTTATGGGCACCGGAGCAAAGGAGACATGGTCACAAGCCTTACGCCCTCGGTTTGCTGGCCCAACCTCCATTTGAAGTGAAGTTGTCTTGCCAAAGGTCCCGCGAGATTTGATAAAAGAAATGTGGTGGATAAAGTATCTTGGCAACCCTAACTGGAGCAAAAAAAATTGAAAAGGGGGGGTGCAACACGAGGACTTCCTAGGGGGTCACCCATCCTAGTACTACTTTGGCCCAAGCACACTTAACGTCAGAGTTTTGATGGGATCCAGTGCATTAGTGCTAGTATGATCGCAACCGTCAAGTTGAGGGCACAATTCCTTTTTGTGTTAACGGTTCACAGTCCCAGCCTAGAGAGATGGCCTATTCAGAAGGCCTAATGGGCTTAACGACAACCCATCCGCTTCAACAATGCAGCATCCTCGCAAGACGTGATATCGACGGATTGTAGGGCCCTCTAATGTCCCGCGAGTAAGGTTGTCGTCCTTTTAACAGCTCATGACGTACGATCCTAGACGGAAAAATAGAGCTTAATAAGAAAAGTGGCCTGAAACTGATGAAAACGTTCAATTTTAGTCACCAAAAAGGGGCCCATCGAGCAAGCTGGCTGCCCCCGTCGTAGAGCTCTCGAAGAGCTTTGCAACGGTATGTTGTGCGCCACGTAACTCCTTACGGAGCAGAAGTTATGGGTACTGGAGCGAAGGAGACCTGGTCTTAAGCCATACGACCTCGGTTTGCTGGCGCAACCGGCACGTGAAGAGAAGTTGTCTTGCCCAAGGTGCCGTGGGATTCGATAATAGAAATGTGGTGGATGAAGTATCTTGGCAACCCTATCCGGAGGAAAAAAAATTGAAAAGGGGGGTGCAACACGAGGACTTGCCAGGGGGTAACCCATCCTGGTACTACTCTCGCCTAAGCACGCTTAACTTCGGAGTTCTGATGGGATCCGGTGCATTTGTGCTGGTATGATCGCACCCGTTATGTTGAGGGCACAATTCCTTTATGTGTTAACGGTTCACAGTCCCAGCCTAGAGAGATGGCTCATTCAGAAGGCCCAAGTGCTAAACGACAACCCATCTGCTTCAACAACGCAGCATCCTCGCAAGACGTGATATCGACGAGTTGTAGGGCCCTCTAATGTCCCGCGAGTAAGGTTGTCGTCCTTTTAACAGCTCACGACGTACGATCCGCAAAGGAAAAAAAGGGATTAATAAGAAAAGTGGCCTGAAACTGATGAAAACGTTTGATTTTGGGCTCCAAAAATGGCCAAAGCGAGCAAGCTGGCTGTCTCCGTCATAGAGCTCTCAGAGAGCTTTGCAACGGTATGCTGTGCGCCGCGTAACTCATTACGGATCAAAAGTTATGAGCACCGGAGCGAAGGAGACCTGGTCACAAGCCCTACGCCTTCGGTTTGCTGGCCCAGCCTCCACGTGAAGCGAAGTTGTCTTGCCCAAGGTGCCCTGGGATTCGATAATAAAAATGTGGTGGATAAAGTATCTTGGAAACCCTAACCGGAGCAAAAAAAAATTGAAAAGGGGGGTGCAACACGAGGAATTCCCAGGGGGTCACCCATCCTAGTACTACTCAGGCCCAAGCACGCTTAACTTTGGATTTCTGATGGGATCCGGTGCATTAGTGCTGGTATGATCGCACCTGTCATGTTGAGGGCACAATTCCTTTATGTGTTAACGGTTCACAGTCCCAGCCTAGAGCGATGGCTCATTCAGAAGGCCCAATGGGCTGAACGATAACCCATCCGCTTCAACAACGCAGCATCCTCGCAAGACATGATATCGACGCGTTGTAGGGCCCTCTAATGTCCTGCGAGTAAGGTTTTCCTCCTTTTAACAGCTCACGACAAACTATCCGGGATGGGAAAACAGAGCAAAAATAGAAAACTGGCCCGAAACTGATGAAAACTTTCGATTTTGGGCACCAAAAAGGGCACAGCGAGCAAGCTAGCTACCCCCATCGTAGAACTCTCGGAGTGCTTTGCAACGGTATGCTGTGCACCACGTAACTTCTTACGGATCAAAAGTTATGGGCACCGGAGCGACGGAGGCCTGGTCACAATCCCTACGGCCTCGGTTTGCCGGCCCAACCTCCACGTAAAGCGAAGTTGTCTTTCCCAAGGTACCGTGGGATTCGATAATAGAAATGTGGGGCATCAGGTATTTTGGCAACCCTAACCGGAGGAAAAAAAATTGAAAAGGGGGGTGCAACACGAGGACTTCCCAGTAGGTAACTCATCCTAGTACTACTCTCACCCAAGCACGCTTAACTTCGGAGTTCTGATAGGATCCGATGCATTAGTGCTGGTATGATCGCACCCGTCATGTTGAGGGCACAATTCCTTTATGTGTTAACAGTTCACAGTCCCAGCCTAGAGAGATGGCCCATTCAGAAGGCCCAATGGGCTTAACGACAACCCATCCGATTCAACAATGCAGCATCCTCGCAAGACGTGATATCGATGCGTTGTAGGGACCTCTAATGTCCCGTGAGTAAGGTTGTCGTCCTTTTAACAGCTCACGACATACGATCCAAGACGGAAAAACAGAGCTTGATAAGAAAAGTGGCCCGAAACTGATGAAAATGTTCGATTTTGGGCTCCAAAAATGGGCACAGCGAGCAAACAGGCTTGCCCCATCGTACATCTCTCAGAGTGCTTTGCAACGGTATGCTGTGTGCCGCGTAACTCCTTACGGATCAAAAGTTATGGGCACCGGAGCGACGGAGACCTGGTCACAAGCCCTACGCCCTCAGTTTGTGGGCCCAGCCTTCACTTGGAGCGAAGTTGTCTTGCCCAAGGTGCCGTGGGATTCGATAATAGAAATGTGGTGGATAAAGTATCTTGGCAACCCTAACCGGAGGAAAAAAAAATTGAAAAGGGGGGTGCAACACGAGGAATTCCCAGGGGGTCACCCATCCTAGTACTACTCAGGCCCAAGCACGATTAATTCCGAGTTCTGATAGGATCCGGTGCATTAGTGCTTGTATCATCGCACCCGTCATGTTGAGGGCACAATTCCTTTATCTGTTAACGATTCACAGTCCCAGCCTAGAGATATGGCCCTTTCAGAAGGCCCATTGGGTTTAACGACATCCCATCCGCTTCAACAACGCAGTATCCTTGCAAGACGTGATATCGACTCGTTGTAGGGCCCTCTAATGTCCCACGAGTAAGGTTATCGTCCTTTTAACAGCTCACGACGTACTATCCGGGACGGAAAAACAGAGCAAAAATAGAAAAACTGATGAAAATGTTCGATTTTGGGCTCCAAAAAGGGCACAACGAGCAAGCTATCTGCCCCGGTCGTAGAGCTCTCGGGGAGCTTTGCAACGGTATGCTGTGCGCCACGTAACTCCTTACGTATCAAAAATTATGGGTGCCGGAGCGACGGAGACCTGGTCACAAGCCTTACGCCCTCGGTTTGTTGGCCCAGCCTCCACGGGAAACGAAGTTGTGTTGCCCAAGGTGCCGTGGGATTCGATAATAGAAATGTGGTGGATAAAGTATATTGGCAAACCTAACCGGAGCAGAAAAAATTGGAAAGGGGTGTGCAACACGAGGACTTCCCAAGGGGTCACCCATCCTAGTACTACTCTCGCCCAAGAATGCTTAACTTCGGAGTTCTGATGGGATCCGGTGCATTAGTGCTAGTATGATAGCACCCGTCATGTTGAGGGCACAATTCCTTTATGTGTTAACGGCTCACTGTCCCAGCCTAGAGAGTTGGCCCATTCAGAAGGCCCAATGGGCTTAACGACAACCCAGCTGCTTCAACAATGTACCATCCTCGCAAGACATGATATCAATGCGTTGTAGGGCCCTCTAATGTCCCGTGAGTAAGGTTTTCGTCCTTCCAAACAGCTCACGATGTACGATCCGAAATGGAAAAACATTGCAAAAATAGAAAAGTGGCCCGAAACTGATGAAAACGTTCGATTTTGTGCTCCAAAAAGGGCACAGCGAGCAAGCTGGCTGCCCCCGTCGTAGACCACTCGGAGAGCTTTGCAACGGTATGCTGTGCGCCACGTAACTCATTACGGATCAAAGGTTATAGGCACCGGAGCGACGGAAATTTAGTCATAAGCCCTACGCCCTCGGTTTGCTGGCCTAGCCTCCACGTGAAGCGAAGTTGTCTTGCCCAAGGTGCCGTGGGATTCGATAACAGAAATGTGGCGGATAAAGTATCTTGGCAACCCTAACCGGAGCAAAAAAAAATTGAAAAGGGGGGTGCAACATGAGGACTTGCCAGGGCGTCACCCATCCTAGTACTACTCTCGCCCAAGCACGCTTAACTTCGGAGTTCTAATGGGATCCGGTACATTAGTGCTGGTATGATCGCACCTGTCTTGTTGAGGGCACAAATCCCTTATGTGTTGACGGTTCGCAGTCCCAGCCTAGAGAGATGGCCCATTCAAAATGCCCAATGGGCATAACGACAACCCATCCACTTCGAGAACACAGCATCCTCGCAAGACGTGATACTAAGGCATTGTAGGGCCCTCTAATGTCCCACGAGTTAGGTTGTCATCCTTTTAACAGCTCACGACGTACGATCCGAGACAAAAAAAACTATGCTTAATAAGAAAAGTGGCCAGAAACTTATGAAAACGTTCGATTTTGAGCTACAAAAATGGGCACATCGATCAAGCTGGCTGCCCCCGTCGTAGAGCTCTCGGAAAGCTTTGCAACGGTATGCTGTGCACCATGTAACTCCTTACCGATCAAAAGTTATGGGCACCGGAGCGAAAGAGACCTTGTCACAAGCCCTATGCCCTCGGTTTGCGGGCCCAGCCTCTACTTGAAGCGAAGTTGTCCTGCCCAAGGTGCCGTGGGATTCGTAAAAGAAATATGGCGGATACAGTATCTTGGCAACCCTAACCGGAGCAAAAGAAATTGAAAAAGGGGGTACAACACGAGGACTTCCCAGGGGGTCAACCTTCCTAGTACTACTCCCGCCCAAGCACTCTTAATTTCGGAGTTCTGATAGGATCTGGTGCATTAATGCGGGTATGATCACACCAGTCATGTTGAGGGCACAATTACTTTATGTGTTAACGGTTCACAGTCCCAGCCTAGAGAGATGGCCGATTCAGAGGGCCCAATGGTCTTAACAACAACCTATCCGCTTCAACAACGCAGCATCCTCGCAAGACGTGATATCGACGCATTGTAGGGCCCTCTAATGTCCTGCGAGTAAGGTTGTCGTCCATTTAACAGCTCACGACGTACAATCCCGGACGGAAAAATAGAGCATAATATGAAAAGTGCCTCAAAACTGATGAAAATGTTCAATTTTGGGCTCCAAAAAGGGGCACAGCGAGCAAGCTGGCTGCCCCCATCGTAGTGCTCTCGGAGTGCATTGCAACAGTATGTTGTGCGCCGCGTAACTTCTTATGGATCAAAAGTTATGGGCACCGGAGCTACGGATACCTGTTCACAAGCCCTACGCCCTCTGTTTGCGGGCCCAACCTCCAATTGAAGCGAAATTGTCTTGCCCAAGGTGCCGTGGGATTCGATATTGGAAATTTAGTGGATAAAGTATCTTGGCAACCCTAACCGGAGGAAAAAAAATTGAAAACGGGGTGCAACACGAGTAATTCCCAGGGGGTCACCCATCCTAGTACTGCTCTTACCCAAGCACGCTTAACTTCGGAGTTCTGACGGGATCCGGTGCATTAGTGCTAGTATGATCGCATCCGTCATGTTGAGGGCACAATTCCTTTATGTGTTAACGGTTCACAGTCCTAGCCTAGAGAGAATGCCCTTTCAGAAGGCCCAATTGGCTTAACGACAACCCATCTGCTTCAACAACGCAGCATCCTCGCAAGACATGATATCGACGAATTGTAGGGCCCTCTAATATCTCGCGAGTAAGGTTATCGTCCTTTTAACAAGTCACGATGTACTATCCGGGACGGAAAAACAGAGCAAAAATAGATAAGTGGCCCAAAACTAATGAAAACGTTCAATTTTGGGCTCCAAAAAGGGCACAGCGAGCAAGCTAGCTGCCCCGGTCATAGGGCTCTCGGAGAGCTATGCAACGGTATGCTGTGCGCCACGTAACGCCTTACGGATCAAAGGTTATAGGCACCGCAGCGACGGAGACTTGGTCACAAGCCCTACGCCCTCAGTTTGCTGGCCCAGCCTCCACGTGAAGCGAAGTTGTCTTGCCCAAGGTACCGTGGGATTCGATAATAGAAATGTGGTGGATAAAGTATCTTGGCAACCCTAACCGGAGCAAAAAAAAATTGAAAAGGGGGGTGCAACACGAGGACTTCCCAAGGGGTCACCCATCCTAGTACAACTCTCGCCCACGCCCGCTTACCTTCGAAGTTCTGATGGGATCCGGTGCATTTGTTCTGGTATGATCGCTCCCGTCATGTTGAGGCCACAATTCCTTTATGTGTTAACGGTTCACAGTCCCAGCCCAGAGAGATGGCCCATTCAGATGGCCCAATGGGCTTAATGACAACCAATCCACTTCAACAATGCAGCATCCTCGCAAGACGAGATATCGACGCATTGTAGGGCCCTTTTATGACCCGCGAATAAGGTTGTCGTACTTTTAACAGCTCACGACGTACGATCCGGGATGGAAAAACAGAGTTTAATAAGAAAAGTGGCCCGAAAGTATTGAAAACATTCGATTTTGGGCTCCAAAAAAAGGGCACAGCGAGCACGCTGGCTGCCCTCGTCGTAGATCTCTCGGAAAGCTTTGCAACGGTATGTTGTGTGCCACGTAACTCCTTACGGATCAAAAGTTATGGGCACCGGTGCAAAGGAGACCTGGTCACAAGCCCTATGCCATCGGTTTCCGAGCCCAGCCTCAACTTGAAGCGAAGTTGTCTTGCCCAAGGTGCCGTGGGAATCTATAAAAGAAATGTGGTGGATAAAGTATCTTGGCAACCCAAACCGGAGCAAAAAAAATTGAAAGGGGGGGTGCAACACGAGGACTTCCTAGGGGGTCACCCATCCTAGTACTACTCTGGCCCAAGCACGCTTAACTTCAGAGTTCTGATGGGATCAGGTGCATTAATGCTGGTATTCTCGCACCCGTCATGTTGAGGGCACAATTCCTTTTTGTGTTAATGGTTCACAGTCCCATCCTAGAGAGATGGCATATTCAGAAGGCCCAATGGGCTTAACGACAACCCATCCGCTTCAACAACGCAGCATCCTCGCAAGATGTGATATCGACGCCTTGTAGGGCCCTCTAATGTCCGGCGAGTAAGGTTGGTGTCCTTTTAACAGCTCATGACGTACGATCCGGGACTGAAAAACAGAACATAAAAAAAAAGTGGCTCAAAACTGATGAACACATTCGATTTTGGGCTCCAAAAATAGGCATAGCGAGCATGCTGGCTGCCCCCGTCGTAGAGCTCTCAGAGAGTTTTGCAACGGTATGTTGTACGCTGTGTAACTCCTTACGGATCAAAAGTTATGGGCACTGGAGCAACAGAGACCGGGTCACAAGCCCTACGCCCTCGGTTTACGGACCCAGCCTCTACTTGAAGCGAAGTTGTCTTCCCCTAGGTGTCGTGGGATTCGATATTAGAAATGTGGTGGATAAAGTATCTTGGCCACCCTAACCGGAGGGAAAAAAATTGAAAAGGGGGGTGAAACACGAAGAATTCCTAGTGGGTCACCCATCTTAGTACTACTCAGGCCCAAGCACGCTTAACTTCGGAGTTCTGATGGGATCCGGTGCATTAGTGCTAGTATGATTGCACCCGTCATGTTGAGGGCACAATTCTTTTATGTGTTAACCGTTCACAGTCGCAGCCTAGAGAGATGGCCCTTTCAGAAGGCCCAATGGGCTTAACGATAACCCATCCGCTTCAACAGCGCAGCATCCTCGCAAGACATGATATCGAGGTTTTGTAGGGCACTCTAATGTCCCGCGAGTAAGGTTGTCATCCTTTTAATAGCTCACGACGTACGATCCGGGACGGAAAAACAGAGCAAAAATAGGAAAGTGGCTCGAAACTGATGAAAACGTTTGATTTTGAGCTCCAAAAAAGGCACAGCGAGCAAGCTGGCTGCCACCGTCATAGAGCTCTCGGAGAGCTTTGCAACGGTATGCTGTGCGCCGCGTAACTCCTTACGGATCAATGGTTATAGGCACCGTAGCGACGGAGACTTGGTAACCAGCCCTATGCCCTCGGTTTGCTGGCCCAGCCTCCACGTGAAGGGAAGTTGTCATGCCCAAGGTGCCGTGGGATTCGATAATAGAAATGTGATGGATAAAGTATCTTGGAAACCATAACCGGAGCAAAAAAAATTTGAAAAGGGGGGTGCAACATGAAGACTTCTCAAAGGGTTACCCACTTAGTACTACTCTCGCCCAAGTACGCTTAACTTCGGAGTTCTGATGAGATCCGGTGCATTAGTGATGGTATGATCGCACCCGTCATGTTGAGGGCACAATTCCTTTATGTGTTAATGGTTCACAGTCCCAGCCTAGAGAGATAGCCAATTCGAAAGGCCCAATGGGCTAAACGACAACCCATCCGCTTCAACAACGCAACATCCTCGCAAGACGTGATATCGACGCATTGTAGGGCCCTCTAATGTCCCGCGAGTAAGGTTGTCATCATTTTAACAGCTCTCGATGTACGATCCGGGAACGAAAAACAGAGCTTAAAAAAAAAAAGTGGCCCGAAACAAATTAAAACGTTCAATTTTGGTTTCTAAAAAGGGGCACAGCGAGCAAGCTGGCTACCCCCGTCGTAGAGCTCTTGGAGAGCTTTGCAATGGTAAGTTGTGCACCGCGTAACTCCTTACGGATCAGAAGTTATGGGCACCGTAGCGACAGAGACCTGGTCACAAGCCCTACGCCCTCGGTTTGCTGTCCCAGCCTCCACTTGAAGCGAAGTTGTCTTGCCCAAGGTGCCGTGGGATTCGATATTAGAAATGTGGTGGATAAAGTATCTTGGCAACCCTAACCGGAGGAAAAAAAATTGAAAAGTGGGGTGCAACACGAGTAATTCCCAGGGGGTCACCCATCCTAGTACTACTTTCGCCCAAGCACGCTTAACTTCGGAGTTCTGATTGGATCCTGTACATTAGTGCTGGTATGGTAGCACCCGTCATGTTGAGGGCACAATTCCATTATGTGTTAACGTCTCACAGTCCCAGCCTAGAGAGATGGACCATTCAGAAGACCAAATGGGCTTAACGACAACCCATCTGCTTCAACAACGCAGCATCCTCGCCACACGTGGTATCAACGCGTTGTAGGGCCCTCTAATGTCCCGCGAGTAGGGTTGTCGTCCTTTTAACAGCTCACGACGTACGATCCGGGATGAAAAAATTGAGCAAAAATAGAAAAGTTGCTCGAAACTGATGAAAACGTTCGATTTTGGGCTCCAAAAATGGCACAGCGAGCAAGCTGGCTACCCCCGTCGTAGAGCTCTCAGAGAGCTTTGCAACGGTATGCTGTGCGTCGCATAACTCCTTACGGATCAAAAGCAGAGGCACTGGAGCGACGGAGACTTGGTCACAAGCCTTCGCCCTCGGTTTGCTGGCCCAGCCTCCACGTGAAGCGAAGTTGTCTTGCCCAAGATGCCGTGGGATTCGATAATAGAAATGTGGTGGATAAAGTATCTTGGCTACCCTAACCGAAGCAAAAAAAAATTGAAAAGGGCGGAGCAACACGAGGACTTCCCAGGGCGTCACCCATCCTAGTACTATTCTCTCCCAAGCATGCTTAACTTTGGAGTTCTGAAGGGATCCGGTGCATTAGTGCTGGTATGATCGCACCCGTCCTGTTGAGGGCACAATTCGTTTATGTGTTAACGGTTCACAGTCCCAGCCTAGAGAGATGGCCCATTCAGAAGGCCCAATGGGCATAACGACAACCCATCCACTTCAACAACGCAACATCCTCGCAAGACGTGATATCGACGCATTGTAGGGCCCTCTAACGTCCCGCGAGTAAGGTTTTCGTCCTTTTAACAGCTCACGACGTATGATCCGGGACGGAAAAACAGAGCTTAATAAGAAAAGTGGCCCGAAACTGATGAAAACGTTCAATTTTGGGCTCCAAAAATGGGTACAGCTAGCATGCTTGCTGCCATCATCGTAGAGCTCTCGAAAAGCTTTGCAACGGTATGTTATGGGCCGCGTAACTCTTTACAGATCAAAAGTTATGGGAACCGGAGCGAAGGAGACCTGGTCACAAGCTTACGCCCTCGGTTTGCGGACCCAGTCTCCACGTGAAGCGAAGTTGACTTGCCCAAGGTGTCGTGGGATTCGATAATAGAAGTGTGGTGGATAAAGTATCTTACCAACCCGACCCGGAGCAAAAAAAAATTGAAAAGGGAGGTGCAACACGAGGACTTCCCAGGGGGTCACCCATCCTAGTACTACTCTCGCCCAAGGACGCTTAACTACGGAGTTCTGATGGGATCCGGTGCATTAGTGCTGGTATGATTGCACCCGTCATGTTGAGGCCACAATTCCTTTATGTGTTAACGGTTCACAGTCCCAGCCTAGAGAGATGACCCATTCAGAAGGCCCAATGGGCTTAACGACAACCCATCCACTTCAACAACACAGCATCCTCGTAAGACGTGATATCGACGCATTGTAGGGCCCTCTAATGTCTCGCGAGTAAGGTTGTCATCCTTTTAAC
Organism: Ehretia macrophylla; assembly: GCA_037974665.1. Taxonomy (NCBI): domain Eukaryota; kingdom Viridiplantae; phylum Streptophyta; class Magnoliopsida; order Boraginales; family Ehretiaceae; genus Ehretia; species Ehretia macrophylla. Next base: position 14,928,457 of record CM075771.1, on the reverse strand, counting down.
ATCTCACGACGTACGATCCGGGATGGAAAAACATAGCTTAATAAGAAAAGTGGCCCGAAATGGATGAAAACGTTCGATTTTCAGCTCCAAAAAGGGGCACAATGAGCAAGCCATCTACCCCCGTCGTAGAGCTCTCGGAGAGCTTTGCAACGGTATGTTGTGCACCGCGTAACTCCTTACGGATCAAAAGTTATGGGCACCAGAGCGACGGAGACATGGTCACAAGCCCTACGTCCTTAGTTTGCGGGACCAGACTCCACTTGAAGCGAAGTTGTCTTGCCCAAGGTGCTGTAGGATTCGATATTAGAAATGTGGTGGATAAAGTATATTGGCAACCCTAACCGGAGGAAAAGAAATTGAAAAGGGGGGTGCAACACGAGGAATTCCCAGGGGGTCACCCATCCTAATACTACTCTCGCACAAGCACGCTTAACTACGGAGTTCTTATGGGATCCGGTGCACTAGTGCTGGTATGATCGCACCCATCATGTTGAGGCCACAATTCCTTTATATGTTAACGGTTCACAGTCCCAGCCTAGAGAGATGGCCCATTCAGAAGGCCTAATGGGCTTAACGACAACCCATCTACTTCAACATCGCATCATCCTCGCAAGACGTGATATCGATACATTGTCGGGCCCTCTAATTTCCCGCGAGTAAGGTTGTCACCCTTTTAAAAGCTCACGACGTACGATCCGGGATGGAAAAACGGAGCTTAATAAGAAAAGTGGCCCGAAACTGATGAAAACGTTCAATTTTGGGCTCCAAAAAGGGGCAAAGTGAGCAAGCCAGCTGCCGTAGTCGTAGAGCTCTCGGAGAGATTTGCAACGGTATGTTGTGCACCGCGTACCTCCTTACGAATCAGAAGTTATGGGCACCGGAGCGACGGAGACCTGGTCACAAGCCCTATGCCCTTGGTTTGCGGGCCCAGCCTCCACTTGAAGCGAAGTTGTCTTGCCCAAGGTGCCGTGGGATTCGATATTAGAAATGTGGTGGATAAAGTATATTGGCAACCCTAACCGGAGGAAAAGAAATTGAAAAAGGGGGTGCAACACGAGGAATTCCCAGGGGGTCACCCAGCGTAGTACTACTCAGACCTAAGCACGATTAACTTTGGAGTTCTGATGGGATTCAGTGCATTACTGCTGGTATGATTGCACCCGACATGTTGAGGGCACAATTCCTATATGTGTTAACGGTTCACAGTCCCAACTTAGAGATATGGCCCTTTCAAAAGGCCCAATGGGCGTAACGACAACCGATCCGCAACAACAACGCGGCATCCTCGCAAGACGTGATATCGACGCCTTGTAGGGCCCTCTAATGTCCTACGAGTAAGGTTGTCTTCCTTTTAATAGCTCATGACGTACGATCCGGGTCGGAAAAACAGAGCAAAAATAGAATAGTGGCCCGAAATTGATGAAAACGTTCGATTTTGGGCGCTAAAAAGGGCACAGCGAGCAAGCTGGCTACCCCCATCGTAGAGCTCTCGAAGTGCTTTGCAACGGTATGTTGTGCACCGCGTAACTTGTTACGGATCAAAGGTTATAGGCACCGGAGCGACGGAGACTTGGTCACAAGCCCTACGCCCTCGGTTTGCTGGCCCAGCCTCCACGTGAAGCGAAGTTGTCATGCCCAAGGTGCCGTGGGATTCGATAATAGAATGTGGTGGATAAAGTATCTTGGCAACCCTAACCGGAGCAAAAAAAAATTGAAAAGAGGGGTGCAAGACGAGGACTTCGCAGGGGGTCACCCATCCTAGTACTACTTCTGCCCAAGCATGCTTAACTTCGGAGTTCTGATGGGATCCGGTGCATTAGTGCTGGTATGATCGCACCCGTCATGTTGAGGGCACAATTCTTTATGTGTTAACGGTTCAGAGTCCCAGCCTAGAGAGTTGGCCTATTCGGAAGGCCCAATGGGCTTAATGACAACCCATCCACTTCAACAACGCAGCATACTCACAAGACGTGATATCGACGCATTGTAGGGCCCCGTAATGTCCTGCGAGTAAGGTTGTAGTCCTTTTAACAGCTCACGACGTATGATTCGGGACAGAAAAATCGAGCTTAATAAGAAAAGTGGCCCAAAACTGATAAAAACGTTCGATTTTGGGCTCCAAAAATGGGCACTATGACCTGGTCACAAGCGCTACGCCCTGCGAGTAAGGTCGTAGAGCTCTCAAAAAGCTTTGCAACGGTATGCTATGCGCCGCGTAACAACTTACGGATCAAAAGTTATGGGCACCGGAGCGAAGGAGACCTGGTCACAAGCCCTACGCCCTCGGTATGCGGGCCCAGCCTCCACTTGAAGCGAAGTTGTCTTTCCCAAGGTGCCGAGGGATTCGATAAAAGAAATGTAGTGGATAAAGTATCTTGGCAACCCTAACCGGAGCAAATAAAATTGAAAAGGGGGTACAACACGAGGACCACCCAAGGGGTCACCCATCCTAGTACTACTCTGGCCCAAGCACGCTTAACTTCGGAGTTCTGATGGGAACCAGTGCATTAGGGCTGGTATGATCGCTCCCGTCATGTTGAAGGCACAATTCCTTTATGTGTTAACGGTTCACAGTCCCAGCCTAGAGAGATGGCCCTTTAAGAAGGTCCATTGGGGTTAACGACAACCCATCCGCTTCATCAACGCAGTATCCTCGCAAGACGTGATATAAACGCATTGTAGGGCCCTCTAATGTCCCGCGAGTAGGGTTGTCGTCCGTTTCACAGCTCACGACGTACTATCCGGGACAAAAAAATAGGGCAAAAATAGAAAAGTGGCCCGAAACTGATGAAAACATTCGATTTTGGGCTCCAAAAAGGGCAAAGCAAGCAAGTTAGCTACCCCCATCATAGGGCTCTTGGAGAGCTTTGCAACGGTATGCTGTACGCCAAGTTACTCCTTGCGGATCAAAAGTTATGGGAACCGGAGCCAAGGAGACCTGGTCACAAGCCCTACGCCCTCGGTTTGCTGGCCCAGCCTCCATGTGAAGCGAAGTTGTCTTGCCCAAGGTGCCATGGGATTCGATAATAGAAATATGGTGGATAAAGTATCTTGGCAACCCTCACCGGAACAAAAAAAATTGAAAAAGGGGGTGCAACACGAGGACTTCCCAGGGGGTCACCCATCCTAGTACTACTCTCGCCCAAGAATGCTTAACTTCGGAGTTCTTATGGGATCCAGTGCATTAGTGTAGGTATGATTGCAACTGTCATGTTGAGGGCACAATTCCTTTATGTGTTAAGGGTTCACAGTCCCAGCCTAGGGAGATGGCCCATTCAAAAGGCCTTGTGGGCTTAACGACAAGCCATCTTCTTCAACAAAGCAGCATCCTCACAAGACGTGATATCGACGCATTGTAGGGCCCTCTAATGTCCCGCGAGCAAGGTTGTAGTCCTTTTAACTGCTCACGACGTACGATCCCGGACGGAAAAACATAGCCAAAGAAGACAAGTAGCCCGAAACTGATGAAAATGTTCGATTTTGGGCTCCAAAAAGGGCAAAGTGAGCAAGCTAGCAACCCCTATCGTAGAGCACTCGGAGAGCTTTGCAACGGTAAGCTGTGCGCCGCGTAACTCCTTACGGATCAAAAGTTATGCGCACCGGAGCGAAGGAGACCTGGTCACAAGCCCTACGCCCTCGGTTTAAATGGCCAAGCCTCCACGTGAAGCGAAGTTGTCTTGCCCAAGGTGCCGGGGAATTCGATAATAGAAATGTGGTGGATAAAGTCTCTTGGCAACCCTAACCGGAGCAAAAAAAATTGAAAAGGGGGTGCAACACAAGGACTTCCGAGGTGGTCACCCATCCTAGTACTACTCTCGCCCAAGCACGCTTAACTTCAGTGTTCTGATGGGATCCGGAGCATTAGTGCTGGTATGATCGAACTTCTCATGTTAAGGGAACAATTCCTTTATGTGTTAACGGTTCACAGTCCCAGCCTAGAGAGATGGCCCATTCAAAATACCAAATACGCTCAATGACAACCCATCCACTTCAACAACGCAGCATCCTCGGAAGATGTGATATCGACGCGTTGTAGGGCCCTCTAATGTCCCGCAAGTAAGGTTGTCGTCCTTTTAACATCTCACGACGTACGATCCGGGACGAAAAAATAGAGCAAAAGAAGAAAAGTGGCCCGGAACTGAAGAAAACGTTCGATTTTGGGCTCCAAAAAATGCATAACAAGCAAGCTAGCTGCCCCAGTCGTAGAGCTCTCAGAGAGCTTAGCAACGGTATATTGTGTGCCGCGTAACTCATTACGGATCAAAAGTTATGGGCACTGGAGCGACGGTGACCTGGTCACAATCCCTACGCCCCCGGTTTGCAGGCCCAGCCTCCACGTGAAGCGAAGTTGTCTTGCCCAAGGTGACGTGGGATTCGATTATAGAAATGGGGTGGATAAAGTATCTTGGCAACCCTAACCGGAGCAAAAAAAATTGAAAAGGGGGGGGGGCAACACGAGGACTTCCCACGGGGTCACCTATCCTAGTACTACTCTTGCCCAAGCAAGCTTAACTTCAAAGTTCTGATGGGGTCCGGTGCATTAGTACTGGTATGATCGTAACTATCATGTTGAGGGCACAATTCATTTATGTGTTAACGGTTCACATTCCCATTCTAGAGAGATGGCCCATTCAAAAGGTCCAATGGGCTTAACGACAATCCATCTACTTCAACATTGTGGCATCCTCGCAAGACAAGATATGGACGCGTAGTAGGGATGTCTAATGTCCCGCAAGTAAGGTTGTAGTCCTTTTAACAGCTCACGATGTACGATCCAAGATGGAAAAATAGAGCAAAAGAAGAAAAGTGGCCCAAAACTGATGAAAACGTTCGATTTTGGGCTCCAAAAAGGGCAGAGCTAGCAAGCTAGTTGCCCTCGTCGTAGAGCTCTCGGAGAGCTTTGCAACACTATGTTGTGCGCCCCGTAACTCTTTACGGATCAAAAGTTATAGGCATCGGAGTGACAGAGACCTGGTCATAAGCCCTACGCCCTCAGTTTGCTAGCCCAGCCTCCACGTGAAGTGAAGTTGTCTTGCCCAAGGTGCCGTGGGATTCGAAAATAGAAATGTGGTGGATAAAGTACCTTGAACCGGAGCAAAAAAAATTGAAAAGGGTGCAACACGAGGACTTCCTAAGGGGTCACCCATCCTAGTACTACTCTCGCCCAAGCACGCTTATCTTCTGAGTTCTGATGGGAGCCGGTGCAGATAGTACTGGTATGATCGCACCCCTCATGTTCAGGGCACAATTCCTTTATGTGTTACCGGCTCACAGTCCCAACCTATAGAGAAGGCCCATTCAAAAGGCCCAATGGGCTTCACGACAACCCATCGGCTGCAACAACGCAGCATCCTCGCAAAAAGTGATATCGACGCATAGTAGGGCCCTCTAATGTCCCGCGAGTTAGTCGTCCTTTTAACAGCTCACGGCGTACGATCCGGGACGGAAAAACAGTGCTAAAGAAGAAAAGTGGCCCAAAACTGATGAAAACATTCGATTTTGGGCTTTAAAAACGGCCATAGTGAGCAAGCTGGCTGCCCCCTTAGTAGAGCTCTCGGAGAGCTTTGCAACAGTATGTTGTGCACTGTGTAACACCTTATGGATCAAAAGTTATGGGCACCGGAGAGATGGAGTGTGCAACAAGGAGATTTCCCAAGGTGTCACCCATCCTAGTACTACTCTCGCCCAAGCACGTTTAACTTCGGAGTTCTGATAGGATCCGGTGCATTAGTGCTGGTATGATCGCACCCGTCATGTTGAGGCACAATTCCTTTTTGTTTTAACGGTTCACAGTCCCAGCCTAGAGAGATGGCCCATTCAGAAGGCCCAATGGGATTAACGGCAACCCATCCACTTTAACAACGCAGCATCTTCGCAAGACGTGCTATCGACGCGTTTTAGGTCCCTCTAATGTCCCGCTAGTACGGTTGTCGTCCTTTTAACAGCTTATGACGTACGATCCGGCACGGAAAAATAGAGCTTAATAAGAAAAGTGGCCCGAAACTGATAAAAACATTCGATTTTGGTCTCCAAAAATAGGCACAGCCAGCAAGCTGGCTGCCCCCGTCGTAGAGCTCTCGGAGAGCTTTGCAACGGTATGTTGTGCACCGCGCAACTCTTTACAGATCAAAAGTTATGGGCACCGGAGCGAAGGAGACCTGGTCACAAGCCCTACACCCTCAGTTTGCTGGCCCAGCCTCCACGTGAAGCGAAGTTGTCTTGCCCAAGGTGTCGTGGGATTCGATAATAGAAATGTGGTGGATAAAGTATCTTGGCAACCCTAACCGGAGCAAAAAAAAATTGAAAAGGGGAGTGCAACTTGAGGACTACCCAGGGGGTCACCCATCCTTGTACTATTCTCGCCCAAGCACGCTTAACTTCGTAGTTCTGATGGGATCCTGTGCATTAGTGCTGGTATGATCGCACCCGTCATTTTGAGGGCACAATTCCTTTATGTGTTAACGGTTCACAGTACCTGCCTAGAGAGATGGCCTATTTAGAAGGCCCAATGGGCTTAACGACAACCCATCCAATTCAACAACGCAGCATCCTCGTAAGACGTGATATCGACGCATTGTAGGGCCCTGTAATATCCCGCGAGTTAGGTTGTAGTCCTTTTAACAGCTCACAACGTATGATCCAGGATGAAAAAACATAGCAAAAGAAGAAAAGTGGCCCAAAACTGATGAAAACGTTCGATTTTGGGCTCCAAAAAGGGTACAGTGAGCAAGCTGGCTACCTTGGTCGTAGAGCTCTCGGAGAGCTTTGCAACGATATGCTGTACGCCGCGTAACTCCTCACGGATCAAAAGTAATGGGCACTGAAGCAACGGAGACCTGGTCAGAAGCCCTATGCCCTCGATTTACGGGCCCAGCCTCCACGTGAAGCGAAGTTGTCTTGCCCAAGGTGCCGTTGGATTCGATAATAGAAATGTTGTGGATAAAGTATCTTGGCAACCTTAACCAGAGCAAAAAAATTGAAAAAGGGGGTACACCACGAGGACTTCCCAGTGGGTCACCCATCCTAGTAGTACTCTCACCCAAGCACGCTTAACTTTGGAGTTCTAATGGGATCCGGTGTATTAGTGCTGGTATGATCGCACCCGTCATGTTAAGGGCACAATTCCTTTATGTGTTAACGGTTGACAGTCCCGACCTAGAGAGATGGCCCATTCAGAAGGCCCAAAGTGCTTAACGACAACCCACCCACTTCAACAACGCAGCATCCTCGCAAGACGTGATATCAACGCGTTGTAGGGCCCTCTAATGTCCCGCGAGTAAGGTTGTCGTCCTTTTAACAGTTCACGACGTACGATCTGTGACGGAAAAATAGTGCAAAAGAAGAAAAGTGTCCCAAAACTGATGAAAACGTTCAATTTTGGTCTCCAAAAAGGGTAGAGTGAGCAAGCTTGCAGCCCCCGTTGTAGAGCTCTCGGAGAGCTTTTCAACAGTAAGCTGCGCACCGCGTAACTCATTACAGATCAAAAGTTATGGGCACCGGAGCGAAGGAGACCTGGTCACAAGCCCTACGCCCTCGGTTTGCTGGCCCAGCCTCCTCGGGAAGCGAAGTTGTCTTGCCCAAGGTGCTGTGGGATTCGATAATAGAAATGTGGTCGATAAAGTATCTTGGCAATCCTAACCGGAGCAAAAAAAATTGAAAAGCGGGGTGCAACACGAGGACTTCTCTGGGGGTCACCCATCCTAGTACTACTTTCGCCCAAGCATGCTTAACTTCGGAGTTTTGATGGGATCCGGTGCATTAGTGCTGGTATGATCGTAACCGTCATGTTGAGGGCACAATTCCTTTATGTGTTAACGGTTCACAGTCCCAGCCTAGAGAGATGGCTCATTCAGAAGGCCCAATGGGCTTAACAACAACCAATCCGCTTTAACAACGCAACATCCTCGCAAGACGTGATATCGACACATTTTAGGGCCCTCTAATGTCCCGTGATTAAGGTTGTCGTCCTTTTAACAACTCACGACGTAAGATCCGGGATGGAAAACAGAGCTAAAGAAGAAAAAAGGCCGAAACTGATGAAATCGTTCAATTTTGGACTCCAAAAATGGGCAAAGCGAGCAAGCTGGCTGCCCTCGTCGTAAAGCCCTCGGATAGCTTTGCATCGTTATGCTGTGCACCACGTAACTCCTTACAAATCAAAAGTTATGGGCACCGGAGCGATGGAGACCTGGTCACAAGCCCTACGCCCTCGGTTTGCTAGCCCAGCCTCCACGTGAAGCGATGTTGTCTTGCCCAAGGTACTGTGGGATTCGATAATAGAAATGTGGTGGATAAAGTATCTTGGCAACCCTAATCGGAACAAAAAAAATTTGAAAAGGGGGGTGCAACACGAGGACTTCCCAGGGGGTCACCCATCCTAGTACTTCTCTCGCCCAAGCACGCTTAACTTCGGAGTTCTTATGGGATCCGGTGCATTAGTGCTGGTATGATAGCACCTGTCATGTTTAGGGCACAATTCCTTTATGTGTTAACGGTTCACAGTCCCAGCCTAGAGAGATGGCCCATTCAGAAGGCCCAATTGGCTAAACGACAACCCACCCGTTTCAACAACACAACATCCTCGGAAGACGTGATATCGACGTGTTGTAGGGCCCTCTAATATCCCGCGAGTAAGGTTGTCGTCCTTTTAACTGCTCACGGCGTATGATCCGGGACGGAAAAACAGAGCAAAAGAAGAAAAGTGGCATGAAACTGATGAAAACATTCAATTTTAAACCTCAAAAAGGGCACAGCGAGCAAGCTGGATGCCCCCATCGTAGAGCTCTCGGAGAGCTTTGTAACAGTATGTTGTGCGCTACGTAACTCCTTACGGATCAAAAGTTATGGGCACCAGAGCAGCGGAGACCTGGTCACAATCCCTACGCCCCCGGTTTGCGGGCCCAACCTCCACGTGAAGCGAAGTTGTCTTGCCTAAGGTGCCGTGGGATTCGACAATAGAAATGTGGTGGATAAAGTATCTTGGCAACCCTAACCGAAGCAAAAAAAAATGAAAAGGGGGGTGCCACACGAGGACTTCCCTAGGGGTCACCCATTCTAGTACTACTCTCGCCCAAGCACGCTTAACTTCGGAGTTCTGATGGGATCCGGTGCATTAGTGCTGGTATGATCGCACCCGTCATGTTGAGGGCACAATTCCTTTATGTGTTAAGGGTTCACAGTCCCAGCCTAGAGAGATGGGCCATTTAGAAGGCCCAATGGGCTTAACGACAACCTATCCGCTTCAACAACGCAGCATCCTCGCAAGATGTGATAACGACGCGTTGTCGGGCCCTCTAATATCCCACGAGTAAGGTTGTCGTCCTTTTAACAGCTCACGACATACGATTCGGGACGAAAAAATATAGCAAAAGAAGAAAAGTAGCCCGAAACTGATGAAAATGTTCAATTTTAGGCTCTAAAAAGGTCACAATGAGCAAGCTGGCCGCCCCCGTCGTAGAGCTCTCGGGGAGCCACCGCGTAACTCCTTACGGATCAAAAGTTATGGGCATTGGAGTGACGGAGACCTAGTCACAAGCCCTACGCCCTCAGTTTGCTGGCCCAGCCTCCACGTGAAGCGAAGTTGTCTTGCCCATGGTACCGTGGGATTCGATAATAGAAATGTGGTGGATAAAGTATCTAGGCAACCCTAACCGGAACAAAAAAAATGAAAAGGGGGGTGCAATACGAGGACTTCCCAAGAAGTCACCCATCCTAGTACTACTCTCGCCCAAGCACGCTTAACTTCAGAGTTCTGATGGGATCCAGTGCATTAGTGTTGGTATGATCGCACCCGTCATGTTGAGGGCACAATTCCTTTATGTGTTAACGGTTCATAGTCCTGGCCTAGAGAGATGGCCCATTCAAAAGGCCCAATGGGCTTAACGATAACCCATCCACTTCAACAACGCAACATCGTCGCAAGACGTGTTATCGATGCGTTGTAAGGCCCCCTAATGTCCCTTAAGTAAGGTTATCGTCCTTTTAACAGCTCGTGACGTACGATCCGGGATGAAATCATTGAGCAAAAGAAGAAAACTGGCCAGAAATTGATGAAAACGTTTGAGTTTGGGCTCCAAAAAGGGCACAGCGAGCAAGTTGGCTGCCCCCGTCATAGAGCTCTCAGAGAACTTTGCAACGGTATTCTGTGCGCCGCGTAGCTCCCTTCGGATCAAAAAGTTTTGGGCACCGGAGCGAAGGAGACCTGGTCACTAGCCCTACGCCCTCGGTTTGCTGGCCCAGCCTCCACGTGAAGCGAAGTTGTCTTGCCCAAGTTGCCGTGGGATTCGATAATAGAAATGTGGTTTATAAAGCATCTTAGCAACCCTAACCGGAACAAAAAAAATGAAAAGGGGGGTGCAACACGAGGACTTCCGTAGGGGTCACCCATCCTAGTACTACTCTCGCCCAAGCACGCTTATCTTCGGAGTTCTGATCGATCTGGTGCATTAGTGCTGTTATGATCGCACCCGTCATGTTGAGGGCACAATTCCTTTATGTGTTAAAGGTTCACAGTCCAAGCCTAGAGAGATGGCTCATTCAGAAGGCCCAATAGGCTTAACGACAACCCATCCACTTCAACAACGCAGCATCGTCACAAGACCAGATATCGACGCATTGTAGGGCCCTCTAATGTCCAGCGAGTAAGGTTGTCGTCCTTTTAACAGCTCACGACTTACGATCTGGGATGGAAAAATAGAGCAAAATTAGAAAAGTGGCCAGAAACTAATGAAAACATTCAATTTTGGGCTCTAAAAAGGGCACAGCGAGCAAGCTAGCTACCCCCGTCGTAGAGCTCTCGGAGAGCTTTGGAACGGTATGATGTGCGCCGCTTAACTCCTTACGGATCAAAAGTTATGGGCACCGGAGCGACGGAGACCTGGTCACTAGCCCTGCGCCCTCGGTTTGTTGGCCCAGACTCCACGTGAAGCGAAGTTGTCTTGCCCAAGGTGCCGTGGGATTCGATAATAGAAATGTGGTGGATAAAGTATCTTGGCAACCCTAACCGGAGCAAACGAAATTGAAAAGGGGGGTGCAACACGAGGACTTCCTAGGTGGTCACCCATCCTAGTACTACTCTCGCCTAAGCACGCTTAACTTCGGAGTTCTGATGGGATCCGGTGCATTAGTGCTGGTATGATCACGCCCATCATGTTGAGGGCACAATTCCTTTGTGTCAACAGTTCACAGTCCCAGCCTAGAGAGATGGCACATTCAGAAGGCCCAATGGGCTTAACGACAACCCATCCGCTTCAACAATGCAGCATCCTCGCAAGACGTGAAATTGACGCGTTGTAGGGCCGTCTACTGTCCCGCGAGTAAGGTTGTCGTCCTTTTAACAGCTCACGACGTACGATCTAGGACAGAAAAACATAGCGAAAGAACAAAAGTGGCCCAAAACTAATAAAAACGTTCGATTTTGGACTCCAAAAAGAGTAGAGTGAGCAAGCTCGCTACCCCTATCGTAGAACTCTTGGAGAGCTTTGCAACTGTATGCTGTACGCCGCGTAACTCTTTACGGATCAGAAGTTATAGGCACCGGAGCGAAGGAGACTTGGTCACAAGCCCTACGCCCTCGATTTGCTGGCCCAGCCTTCACATGAAGCGAAGTTGTCTTGCCCAAGGTGCCATGGGATTCAATAATAGAAATGTGGTGGATAAAGTATCTTGGCAACCCTAACCAAAGCAAAAAAATTAAAAAAGGGGTGCAACACGAGGACTTCCCACGGGGTCACCCATCCTAGTACTAGTCTTGCCCAAGCACGCTTAACTTTCGAGTTCTGATGGGATCTAGTGCATTTGTGCTGGTATGATCGCACCCGTCATGTTGAGGGCACAATTCCTTTATGTATTAAAGGTTCACAGTCTCAGCCTAGAGAGATGGCTCATTCAGAAGGCCCAATAGGCTTAACGACAACCCATCCACTTCAATAACGCAGCATCCTTGCAAGACGTGATATCGAGGCATTGTAGGGCCCTCTAATGTCCCGTGGGTAAGGTTGTCGTCCTTTTAACAGCTCACGACGTACGATCCGGGATGAAAAAACAGAGCAAAAATAGAAAAGTTGCCCAAAACTGATGGAAACATTCGATTTTGCGCTCCAAAAAGGGCAAAGCGAGCAATCTAGCTGCCACCGTCATAGAGCTCTCGTAGTGCTTTGCAACGGTATGCTGTGCACCGCGTAACTTCTTACGGATCAAAAGTTATAGGCACCGGAGCGAAGATGACCTGGTCACAAGCCCTACGCCCTCGGTTTGCTGGTCCAGCCTCCATATGAAGCGAAGTTGCCTTGCCCAAGGTGCCGCGGGATTCGATAATAGAAATATGCTGGATAAAGTATCTTGACAACCCTAACCGGAGCAAAAAAAATTGAAAAGGGGCGTGCAACACGAGGACTTCACAGGGGGTCACCCATCTTAGTACAACCCTTGCCCATGCACGCTTAACTTCGGAGTTCTGATGGGATCCGGTGCATTAGTGCTGTTATGATCGCACCCGTCATGTTGAGGGCACAATTCCTTTATGTGTTAACGATTTACAGTCCCAGCCTAGAGAGATGGCCTATTCAGAAGGCCTAATGGGCTTAACGACATCCCATCCGTTTCAACAACGCAGCATCCTCGCAAGATATGATATCGATGCATTGTAGGGCCCTCTAATGTCCCGCGAGTAAGGTTGTTGTCATTTTAATAGCTCACGACGTACTATCCAGGACGGAAAAATAGAGCAAAAATAGAAAAGTGGCCCGAAACTGATGAACACGTTCGATTTTGGGCTCAAAAAAGGCCAAAGCGAGCAAGCTAGCTGCCCCAGTCGTTGAGCTCTCGGAGAGTTTTGCAATGGTATGATGTACGCCGCGTAACTGCTTACGGATCAAAAGTTATGGGCACCGAAGCGACGGTGACCTGGTCACAAGCCCTATGCCCTCGGTTTGCTGGCCCAGCCTCCACGTGAAGCGAAGTTGTTTTGCCTAAGGTGCCGTGGGATTTGATAATAGAAATGTGGTGGATAAAGTATCTTGTCAACCCTAACCGGAGCAAAAAAAATTTAAAAGGGGGGTGCAACACGAGGATTTCCCAGGGAGTCACCCATCCTAGTACTACTCTTGTCCAAGCACGCTTAACTTCGGAGTTCTGATGGGATCCAGTGCATTAATGCTGTTATGATCGCACCCATCATATCGAGTGTACAATTCCTTTATGTGTTAACGGTTCACAATCCCATCCTAGAAAGATGGCCCATTCAGAAGGCCCAATGGGCTTAACGACAACCCATCCGCTTCAACAACGCAACAACATCACAAGAAGTGATATCGACGTGTTGTAGGGCCCTCTAATGTCCATCGAGTAAGGTTGTCGTCCTTTTAACTTCTCACGACGTACGATCCGGGACGAAAAAACAGAGCGAAATAAGAAAAGAGGCCCGAAACTGATGAAAACTTTCGATTTTGGACGCCAAAAAAGGGCACATCCAGCAGGCTGGCTGCACCCGTCGTAGAGCTCTCGGAGAGCTTGGCAACGGTATGCGGTGTGCCGCGTAACTCCTTACGGATCAAAAGTTATGGGCACCGGAGCGAAGGACACCTGGTCACAAGCCCTACGCCCTCGGTTTGCTGGCCCAGCCTCCACGTGAAGCGAAGTTGTGTTGCCCAAGGTGCCATGGGATTCAATAATAGAAATGTGGTCGATAAAGTATCTTGGCAACCCTAACCAGAGCAAAAAAAATTAAAAAGGGGGGTGCAACACGATAACTTCCCAAGGGGTCACCTATCCTAGTACTACGCTCGCCCAAGCACGCTTAACTTCATAGTTCTGATGGGATCCGGTGCATTAGTGCTGGTATGATCGCACCCGCCTTGTTGAGGGCGCAATTCCTTTATGTGTTAACGGTTCACAGTCCCAGCCTAGAGAGATGGCTCATTCAGAAGGCCCAATGGGCTTAACGACAACCCATCCGCTTCAACAATGCAGCATCCTCGCAAGACGTGATATCGACGCATTGTAGGGCCCTTTAATGTCCCACGAGTAAGGTTGTCGTCCTTTTAACAACTCACGACGTATTATCCGGGATGAAAAAACATAGCAGAAGAAGAAAAGTGGCCGGAAACAGATGAAAACGTTCGATTTTAGGCTCCAAAAAGGGCACAGAAAGCAAGATTGTTGCCCCCGTCATAGAACCCTCAGAGTGCATTGCAACTGTATGTTATGTGCCGCGTAACTCCGTACGGATCAAAAGTTATGGGCACTGGAGCGATGGAGACTTGGTCACAAGCCCTATGCCCTCGGTTTACCGGCCCAGCCTCCACGTGAAGCGAAGTTGTCTTGCCCAAGGTGCCGTGTGATTCGATAACAGAAATGTGATGGATAAAGTATCTTGGCAACCCTATCCGGAGCAAAAAAAATTGAAAAGGGGGATGCAACACGAGGACTTCCCACGGGGTCAGCCATCCAAGTACTACTCTTGCCCTAGCACGCTTAACTTCGGAGTTCTGATGGGATCCGGTGCATTAGTGCTGTTATGATCGCACCCGTCATGTTGAGGGCACAATTCCTTTATGTGTTAACGGTTCACAGTCCCAGCCTAGAGAGATGGCCCATTCAGAAGGCCCAATGGGCTTAACGACAACCCATCCGCTTCAACAACGCAACAGCCTCGCAAGAAGTGATATCGACGTGTTGTAGGGCCCTCTAATGTCCATCGAGCAAGGTTGTTGTCTTTTTAACTTCTCACGACGTACGATCCGGGACGAAAAAACAGAGGGAAATAAGAAAAGAGGCCCGAAACTGATGAAAACTTTCTATCTTGGGTGCCAAAAAGGGGCACATCGAGCAGGTTGGATGCCCCCGTCGTAGAGCTCTCGGAGAGCTTGGCAATGGTATGTTGTGCGCCGCGTAACTCCTTACGGATAAAAAGTTATGGGCACCGGAGCGAAGGACACCTGGTCACAAGCCCTATGCCCTCGGTTTGCTGGCCCAGCCTCCACGTGAAGCGATGTTGTGTTGCCCAAGGTGCCATGGGATTCAATAATAGAAATGTGGTGGATAAAGTATCTTGGCAACCCTAACCAGGGCAAAAAAAATTGAAAAGGGGGGTGCAACACGATAACTTCCCAAGGGGTCACCCATCCTAGTACTACGCTCGCCCAAGCACGCTTAAGTTCATAGTTCTTATGGGATCCGGTGCATTAGTGCTAGTATGATCGCACCCGCCTTGTTGAGGGCACAATTCCTTTATGTGTTAATGGTTAACAATCCCAACCCAGAGAGATGACCAATTAAGAAGGCCCAATGGGCTTAACGACAACCCATCCACTTCACCAACGCAGCATCCTCGCAAGATGTGATATCGACGAGTTGTAGGGCCCTCTATTGTCTTGCGAGAATGGTTGTCGTCCTTTTAATAGCTCACGACGTACGATCCAGGATGGAAAAATAGAGCAAAAAAAGAAAAATGGCATGAAATTAATGAAAACGTTCGATTTTGGACTCCAAAAAGGGCATAGCGAGCAAGCTTGCTACCCCCGTCGTAGAGCTCTCAGAGAGCGTTGTAACGGTATGCTGTGCGCCGGGTAACTCCATACGGATCAAAAGTTATTGGCACCGGAGCGACGGAGACCTGGTCACAAGCCTTACGCCCTCGGTTTGCTGGCCCAACCTCCACGTGAAGCGAAGTTGTCATACCCAAGGTGCCGTGGGATTCGATAATAGAAATGTGGTGGATAAAGTATCTTGGCAACCGTAACCGAATCAAAAAAAATTGAAAAGGGGGGTGCAACCCGAGGACTTCCCAGGGGGTCACCCATCCTAGTACTACTTTTGCCCAAGCACGCTTAATTTCAGAGTTCTGAAGGGATCCGGTGCATTAGTGCTGGTATGATCGCACCCATCATGTTAAGGGCACAATTCCTTTATGTGTTAAGGGTTCACAGTCCCAGCCTAGAGAGATGGCCCATTCAAAAGGCCAAATTGGCTTAACGACAACCCATCTGCTTCAACTATGTAGCATTATCGCAAGACGAGATATCAACGCGTTGTATGGCCCTCTAATGTCCCGCGAGTAAGGTTCTTGTCCTTTTAACATCTCACGACGTACGATCCGAGATGAAAAAACAGAGCAAAATACGAAAAATGGCTCAAAACTAATGAAAACGTTCGATTTTGGGCTCAAAAGATGGGCACAACAAGCAAGTTGGCAGCCCCCGTCGTAGAGCTCTTGGAGAGCTTTGCAACGGTATGTTGTGCGCCATATAACTCCTTACGGATCAACAGTTATGGCCACCGGAGCGAAGTAGACTTGGTCACAAGCCCTACGCCCTCGGTTTGCTGGCCCAGCCTCCTCGTGAAGCGAAGTTGTCTTGCCCAAGGTATCGTGGGATTCGATAATAGAAATGCGGTGGATAAAGTATCTTGGCAACCCTAACCGGAGCAAAAAAAATTGAAAAGGGGGGTGCTGCACGAGGACTTCCCAGGTGGTGACCCATCCTAGTACTACTCTCGCCCAAGCATGCTTAACTTCAGAGTTCTGATGGGATCCGGTGCATTAGTGCTAGTATGATTGCACCAGTCATGTTGAGGGCGCAATTCCTTTATGTGTTAACGGTTCACAGTCCCAACATAGAGAACTGGCCCATTCAATAGGCCTAATGTGCTTAACAACAACCCATCTTCTTCAACAACGCAGCATCCTCTCAAGACGTGATATCGACGCATTGTAGGGCCCTCTAATGTCCTGCGAGTAAGATTGTCGTCCTTTTAACAGCTCATGACGTACGATCCGGGACAGAAAAACAAAGCAAAAGAAGAAAAGTGGCTAGAAATTGATGAAAACGTTCGATTTTGGGCTCCAAAAAGGGCACAGCGAGCAAGCTAGCTGCCCCCGTCGTAGAGCTCTCAGAGAGCTTTGCAACGACATACTGTGCGCCGCGTAACTCCTTACGGATCAAAAGTTATGGGCACCGGAGCGACGGAGACCTGGTCACAAGCCTTACACCCTCGATTTGCTGGCCCAACCTCCACGTGAAGCGAAGTTGTCATACCCAAGGTACCGTGGGATTCGATAATAGAAATGTGGTGGATAAAGTATCTTGGCAACCCAAACGGGAGCAAAAAAAATTGAAAAGGGGGGTGCAACAAGAGGACTTCCCAAGGGGTCACCCATCCTAGTAATACTCTCACCCAAGCACGCTTAACTTCGGAGTTCTTATGGGATCTGGTGGATTAGTACTGGTATGATCGCACTCGTCATGTTGAGGGCACAATTCCTTTATGTGTTAACGGTTCACAGTCCCAGCCTAGAGAGATGTCCCATTCAGAAGGCCCAATGGGCTTAACGTCAACCCATCTGCTTCAGCAACGCAGCATCCTTGCAAGACGTGATATCGACGCATTGTACGACTCTCTAATGTCGAGCGAGTAAGGTTGTCGTTCTTTTAACAGCTCAAGACATATGATTCAGTACGAAAAAACTTAGCAAAAGAAGAAAAGTGGCCCGAAACTGATGAATACGTTCAATTTTGGGCTCCAAAAAAGGTACAATGAGCAAGCTAGTTGCCCCCGTCGTAGAGCTCTCGGAGAGCTTTGCAACGGTATGTTGTGTGCCTCGTAACTCTTTACGGATCAAAAGTTATGGGCACCGGAGCGACGGAGACCTGGTCACAAGCCCTACGCCCTCGGTTTGCTGGCCCAGCCTCCACGTGAAGTGTAGTTCTCTTGCCCAAGGTGCCGTGGGATTCGATAATAGAAATGTGGTGGATAAAGTATCTTGGCAACCCTAACCGGAGCAAAAAAAAATTGAAAAGGGGGGTGCAACACGCGGACTTCGCAGGGGGTCACCCATCCTAGTACTACTCTCGCCCAAGCACACTTAACTTAAGAGTTCTTATGCGATCCGGTGCATTAGTACTGGTATGATTGCACTCGTCATGTTGAGGGCACAATTCTTTTATGTGTTAACGGTTCACAGTCCCAGCCTAGAGATATGGCCCATTCAAATGGCCCAATGGGCTTAACGACAACCCATCCGCTTCAACAATGCAGCATCCTCGCAAGACGTGATATCGACCCGTTGTAGGACCCTCTAATGTCCCGCGAGTAAGGTTGTCGTCCTTTTAAAAGTCACGACGTACTATTCAGGACGAAAAAACAGAGCAAAAAATGTAAAGTGGCCTGACACTAATGAAAATGTTCGATTTTGGTCTCTATAAAGGGCACAGCGAGCAAGCTGGCTGCCTTGTCGTAGAGCTCTCGAAGAGCTTTCCAACCTTATGTTGTGCGCCGCGTAACTCCTTACGGATCAAAAGTTATGGGCACTAGAGCGACAGAGACCTTGTCACAAGCCCTAGGCCCTCGGTTTGTGGTCCCAGCCTCCACGTGCAGCGAAGTTGTCTTGCCCAAGGTGCCGTGGAATTCGATATTAGAAATGTGGTGGATAAAGTATCTTGGCAACCCTAACTGGAGCAAAAAAAATTAAAAAGGGGGGTGCAACACGAGGACTTCCTAAGGGGTCACCCATCCTAGTTCTACTCTCGCCCAAGCACTCTTAACTTCGGAGTTCTGATGGGATCCGGTGCATTATTGCTGGTATGATCGCACCTGTCATGTTGAGCGCACAATTCCTTTTTGTGTTAACGGTTCACAGTCCTAGCCTAGAGAGATGGCACATTCAAAAGGCCCAATGGGCTTAACGACAACCCATCCGCTTTAACAATGCATCATCCTTGCAAGACGTGATATCGACACATTGTAGGGCCCTCTAATGTCCCGCGAGTAAGGTTGTTGTCCTTTTAATAGCTCACGACGTATGATCCGAGATGAAAAAACAGAGCAAAAGAAGAAAAGTGGCCTGAAACTAATGTAAACGTTCAATTTTGGGCCCCGAAATGGGCAGAGCGAGCAAGCTAGCTGCCCCCGTCGTAGAGCTCTCGGAGAGCTTTGCAACGGTATGCTGTGCGCCGCGTAACTCTTTATGGATCAAAAGACATGGGCACCGGAGCGTAGGAGACCTGGTCACAAGCCCTACGCCCTCGGTTTTGCTGGCCCAGCCTCCACGTGAAGCGAAGTTGTCTTGCCCAAGGTGCTGTGGGATTCGATAATAGAAATGTGGTGGATAAAGTATCTTGGCAACCCTAACCGGAGCAAAAAAAATTGAAAAGGGGGGTGCAACACGAGGACTTCCCAGGGGGTCACCTATCCAAGTACTACTCTCACTCAAGCATGCTTTACTTCGAAGTTCTGATGGGATCCGGTGCATTTGTACTTGTATGATCGCACCCATCATGTTGAGGGCACAATTCCTTTTTGTGTTAACGGTTCACAGTCCCAACCTAGAGAGATGGCTCATTCAAAAGGTCCAATGGGCTTAACGACAACCCATCCGCTTCAACAAAGCAGCATCCTCGCAAGACGTGATATCGACGCGTTGTATGACCCTCTAATGTCGCGTGAGTAAGGTTGTCATCCTTTTAACAGCTAACGACGCACGATCTGGGACAAAAAAAGCGAACAAGAGAAGAAAAGTGGCCAGAAACTGATGAAAACGTTCTATTTTTGGATCCACAAAGGGCACAGTGAGCAAGCTAGCTGCCCCCGTCGTAGAGCTTTCGGTGAGCATTGCAACGGTATGCTGTGCACCGCGTAACTCATTACGGATCCAAAGTTATGGGCACCGGAGCGACGAAGACCTGGTCATAAGCCCCACGCCCTCGATTTGCGGGCCCAGCCTCTACGTGAAGCGAAGTTGTCTTGCCCAAGGTGCCGTGGGATTCGATAATAGAAATGTGGTGGATAAAGTATCTTGGCAACCCTAACCGGAGCAAAAAAAATTGAAAAGGGGGTCCAACACGAGGACTTCCCAGGGGATCACCCATCCTAGTACTACTCTTGCCCAAGCACGCTTAAGTTCAGAGTTCTGATGGGATCCGGTGCATTAGTGCTGGTATGATAGCACCCGTCATGTTGAGGGCACAATTCCTTTATGTGTTAACGGTTCACAGTCCCAGCCTATAGAGATGGCCCATTCCGAAGGCCCAATGGGCTTAACGACAACCTACCCGCTTCAACAACGCAGCATCCTCCCAAGACATTATATCGATGCTTTGTAGGGCCCTCTAATGTCCCGCGAGTAAGGTTGTCATCCTTTTAACAGCTCACGACGTACGATACGGGACGAAAATATAGAGCAAAAGAAGAAAAGTGGCTGGAAACTGATGAAAATGTTCGATTTTAGGCTCCAAAAAGGGCACAGCGAGCAAGCTAGCTGCCCCTGCCGTAGAACTCTCGGATAACTTTGCAACAGTATGCTGTGCGCCGCGTAACTCCTTACGGATCAAAAGTTATGGGCACTGGAGTGAAGGAGACCTGGTCACAAGCCCTATGCCCTCGGTTTGCGGGCCCAGCCTCCACGTGAAGCGAAGTTATCTTGCCCAAGGGGCCGTGGGATTCGATAATAGAAATGTGGTGGATAAAGTATCTTGGCAACCCTAACCGGACCAAAAAAAATTGAAAAGGGGGGTGCAACAAGAGGACTTCCCAGGGGGTCACACATCCTAGTTCTACTCTCGCCCAAGCATGCTTAACTTTGGATTTCTGATGGGATCCGGTGCATTAGTGCTGGTATGATCGTACCCGTCATGTTGAGCGCACAACTTCTTTATGTGTTAATGGTTCACAGTCCCAGCCCAGAGAGATGGCACATTCAGAAGGCCCAATGGGCTTAACGACAACCAATCCGCTTCAACAATGCAGCATCCTCGCAAGACGTGATATCGACATGTTGTAGGGCCCTCTAATGTCACGCGAGTAAGATTGTCATCCTTTTAACAGCTCACGACGTACGATCCGGGATGAAAAAACAGAGCAAAAGAAGAAAAGTGGATTGAAACTGATGAAAACGTTCGATTTTGAGCTCCAAAAAGGGCAGAGCGAGCAAGCTAGCTGCCCTCGTCGTAGAGCTCTCGAAGAGCTTTGCAATGGTATGCTGTGCGCCGCGTAACACTTTTTTCAGATCAAAAGTTATGGGCTTCGGAGCGAAAGAGACTTGGTCATAAGCCCTACGCCCTCGGTTTGCTTGCCCAGCCTCCACGTGAAGCGAAGTTGTTTTGCCCAAGATGCCGTGGGATTCGATAATAGAAATGTGGCGGATAAAGTATCTTGGCAACCTTAACCGGAGCAAAAAAAATTGAAAAGGGGGGTGCAACACGAGGACTTCCCAGGGTGTCACCCATCCAAGTACTACTCTCGCCCAAGCATGCTTAACTTCGAAGTTCTGATGGGATCCAATGCATTTGTGCTTGTATGATCACACCCGTAATGTTGAGTGCACAATTCCTTTATGTGTTAACGGTTCACAGTCCCAGCCTAGAGAGATGGCTCATTCAGAAGGCACAATGGGCTTAACGACAACCCATCCGCTTCAACAAAGCAGCATCCTCACAAGACGTGATATTGACGCATTGTAGGGCCCACTAATATCCCGCGAGTAAGGTTGTTTTCCTTTTAACATCTCACGACGTACGATGCGGGACAGAAAAACAGAGCAAAAATAGAAAAGTGGCCCGAAACTGATGAAAACGTTCAATTTTGGGCTCCAAAAAGGGCACATCGAGCAAGCTGGCTACCCCCGTCATAGAGCTCTCAGAGAGCTTTGCAACGGTATGCTGTGCACCGCTTAACTCCTTACGGATCTAAAGTTATGGGCACCGGAGCGATGGAGACTTGGTCACAACCCTACGCCCTCAGTTTGCTGGCCCAACCTCCCCGTGATGCAAAGTTGTCTTGCCCATGGTCCCGTGGGATTCAAGAATAGAAATGTGGTGGATAAAGTATCTTGGCAACCCTAACCGGTGCAAAAAAATTTGAAAAAGGGGGTACAACACGAGGACTTCCTACGGGTCACCCATCCTAGTACTACTCTCGCCCAAGCACGCTTAACTTTAGAGTTCTTATGGGATCCACTGCATTAGTGCTGGTATGATCGCACCCGTCATGTTGAGGGCACAATTCCTCTATGTGTTAACGGTTCACAGTCCCAGCCTAGAGAGATGTCCCATTCAGAAGGCCCAATGGGCTTAACGACAACCGATCCACTTTAACACCGCAGCAACCTTGCAAGACGTGATATCGACGCATTGTACGGCCCTCTAATATCGCGCGAGTAAGGTTGTCGTCCTTTTAACAGCTCACGACGTACGATCCAGGACGGAAAAACATAGCAAAAGAAGAAAAGTGGCCCGAAACTGATTAAAAAGTGTGATTTTGGGCTCCAAAAAGTGCAAAGCGAGGAAGCTAGAGGGCCCCGTCGTAGAGCTCTCGGAGTGCTTTGCAACGGTTTGCTATGCGCCACGTAACTCTTCACGGATCAAAAGCTATGGGCACCGGAGCGATGGTGACCTGGTCGCAAGGCCTACGCCGTCAGTTTGCTGGCACAGCGTCCACATGAAGCGAAGTTGTCTTCCCCAGGGTGCCGTGGGATTCGATAATAGAAATGGAGGGTGGAACACGAGGACTTCCTAGGGGATGCAACACGAGGACTTCCCAGGGGGGTCACCCATCCTAGTACTATTCTCACCCAAGCACGCTTAACTTCAGAGTTCTGATGGGATCCGGTGCATTAGTGCTGGTATGATCGCACCCGTCATGTTGAGGGCACAATTCCTTTATGTGTTAACGGTTCACAGTCCCAACCTAGCGAGATGGACCATTCAAAAGGCCCAATGGGCTTAACGACAACCCACCTGCTTTAACAATGCAACATCCTCGTAAGACGTAATATCAAGCGAGGAAGGTTGTCGTCCTTTTATCAGCTCACGACGTACGATCCGGGACGAAAAACAGAGGAAAAGAAGAAATGTGGCCTGAAACTGATGAAAATGTTCGATTTTGGGCTCCAAAAAGGGCACAGCGAGCAAGCTGGCTGCCGTCGAAGAGCTCTAGGAGAACTTTGCAACGGTATGCTTTACGCTGCGTAACTCCTTACGGATCAAAAGTTATGGGCACTGGAGCGATGAAGACCTGGTCACAAGCCCTACGCCCTCGGTTTGCGGGCCCAACATCCATGTGATGCGAAGTTGTCTTGCCCAAGGTGCCGTGGGATTCGATAATAGAAATGTGGTGGATGAAGTATCTTGGCAACCCTAACCGGAGCAAAAAAAATTGATAAGGGGGGTGGAACACGAGAACTTCCCAAGGGGTCACCTATCCTAGTACTACTCTCGTCCAAGCACGCTTAACTTCGGAGTTCTAATCGGATCCGGTGCATTAGTGCTAGTATGATCGCACTAGTCATGTTGAGGGCACAATTCCTATATGTGTTAATGGTTCACAACCCCAGCCTAGAGAGATGGCCCATTCGAAAAGCCCAATGGGCTTAACGACAATCCATCTGCTTCAACAATGCAGCATACTCGCAAGACGTGATATCGACGCGTTGTAGAGCCCTCTAATGTCCCGCGAGTAATGTTTTCGTCCTTCTAACAGCTCACGACGTACGATCCGGGACAGAAAAACAGACCAATAATCAGAAAAGTGGCCCAAAACTGATGAAAATGTTCGATTTTAGCCTCCAAAAACGGCACAGCAAGCAAGCTAGCTGCACCCGTCATAGAGCTCTCGAAGTGCTTTCCAACGGTCTGCTGTGCTCCGCGTAACTCCTTTCGGATCAAAAGTTACGGGCACCGGAGCGACGAAGACCTGGTCACAAGCCCTACGCCCTTGATTTGCAGGCCTAGCCTCTACGTGGAGCGAAGTTGTCTTGCCCAAGGGGCCATGGGATTTGATAATAGAAATGTGGTGGATAAAGTATCTTGGCAACCCTAATCGGAGCAAAAAAAATTGAAAAAGTGGGCGCAACACGAGGACTTCCCAGGGGGTCACCCATCCTAGTACTACTCTTACCCAAGCACGCTTAACTTCAGTGTTATGATGGATCTGGTGCTTTAGTGCTGGTATGATTGGACGCGTCATGTTGAGGGCACAATTCCTTTATGTGTTAAAGGTTCACAGTCCAAGCCTAGAGTGATGGCTCATTCAGAAGGCTCAATGGGCTTAACGATAACCCATCCACATCAACAACGTAGCGTCCTCGCAAGACGAGATATCGACGCGTTGTAGGGCCCTTTAATGCTTCACGAGTAAGGTTGTCATCCTTTTAACAGCTCACGATGTACGATCCAGGATGGAAAAACAGAGCAAAAATAAGAAAAGTGGCCTAAAACTGATGAGAACGTTCGATTTTGGCCTCCAAAAAGGCACAGCAAGCAAGCTAGCTACCCCCGTCGTAGAGCTCTCGGAGAGCTTTCCAACGGTATGCTGTGCGCCGCTTAACTCCTTACGGATCAAAACTTATGGGCACCGGAGCGACGGAGACCTGGTCACAAGCCCTACGCCCTCGGTTTGCTGGCCCAGACTCCACGTGAAGCGAAGTTGTCTGGCCCAAGGTGCCATGGGATTCGATAATAGAAATGTGGTGGATAAAGTATCTTGGCAACCCTAACCGGAGCAAAAAAAATTGAAAAGGGGGGTGCAACACGAGGACTTCCCAAGGGGTCACCCATACTAGTACTACTGACGCCCAAGCATGCTTAACTTCGGAGTTCTGA
This sequence comes from Ehretia macrophylla, assembly GCA_037974665.1. NCBI lineage: Eukaryota > Viridiplantae > Streptophyta > Magnoliopsida > Boraginales > Ehretiaceae > Ehretia > Ehretia macrophylla. The sequence continues at coordinate 14,903,867 of CM075771.1, read as the reverse complement.
TGGGATCCGGTGCATTAGTGCTAGTATGATCACACCCGTCATGCTGAGGGCACAATTCCTTTATGAGTTAATGACAACCCATCCGCTTCAACAATGCAGCATCCTCGTAAGACGTGAAATCGACGCATTGTAGGGCCCTCTAATATCCCGCGAGTAAGGTTGTCGTACTTTTAACAGCTCACGACGTACGATCCGGGACGGAAAAACAGAGCAAAAGAAGAAAATGGCCCGAAACTGATGAAAACGTCCGATTTTGGGCTCCAAAAAGGGCAGAGCGAGCATGCTCGCTGCCCTTGTCGTAGAACTCTTGGAGAGCTTTGCAACTGTATGTTGTACGCTGCGTAACTCTTTACGGGTCAGAAGTTATGGGCACCTCAGCGAAGGAGACCTTTTCACAAGCCCTATGCCTTCGGTTTGCTGGCCCAGCCTACACGTGAAACGAAATTGTCTTGCCCAAGGTGCTATGGGATTCGATAATAGAAATGTGGTGGATAAAGTATCTTGGAAACCCTAACCGGAGCAAAAAAAATTGAAAAGGGGGGTGCAACACGAGGACTTCCCAGGGGGTCACCTACCCTGGTACAAGTGTCGCCCAAGCACGCTTAACTTTCGAGTTCTGATGGGATCTGGTGCATTAGTGCTGGTATGATCGCACCCGTCATGTTGAGGGCACAATTCCTTTATGTGTTAAAGGTTCACAGTCTCAGCCTAGAGATATGGCTTATTCAGAAGGCCCAATGGGCGTAATGACAACCCAACCACTTTAACAACGCAGCATCCTTGCAAGACGTTATATCGACGCGTTGTAGGGCCATCTAATGTCCCGTGAGTAAAGTTGTCGTCCTTTTAACAGCTCACGAATTACGATCCGGGATGAAAAAACAGAGCAAAAATAGAAAAGTGGCCCGAAACTGATAGAAACGTTCGATTTTGGGCTCCAAAAAGGGCAAAGCGGGCAAGCTAGCCGCCACCGTAGTAGAGCTCTCAAAGAGCTTTGCAACGGTATGCTGTGCACCGCGTAACCTCTTACGGATCAAAAGTTATGGGCACCGGAGCGACGGAGACATGGTCACAAGCCTTACGCCCTCAGTTTGCTGGCCCAGCCTCCACGTGAAGCGACGTTGTCTTGCCCAAGGTGCCGTGGGATTCGATAATAGAAATGTGGTGGATAAAATATCTTGGCAACTTTAACCGCAGCAAAAAAAATTGAAAAGGGGGGTGCAACACGAGGACTTCCCAGGGGGTCGGCCATCCTAGTACTACTCTCGCTCAAGCATGCTTAACTTCAGAGTTCTGATAGGATCCGGTGGATTAGTGCTGGTATGATCACACCTGTCATGTTGAGGGGACAATTCCTTTATGTGTTAACGGTTCACAGTCCTAGCCTAGAGAGATGGCCCATTTAGAAGACCCAATGGGCATAACGACCACCCATCTGCTTCAACAATTCAGCATCCTCGTAAGACGAGATATCGACGCGTTGTAGGGCCATCTAATATCCTGTAAGTAAGGTTGTCATCCTTTTAACAGCACACGACGTGCGATCCTGGACGGAAAAATAGAGCTAAATGAGAAAAGTGGCCCGAAACTGATGAAAACGTTCGATTTTGGGCTCTAAAAAGGGCATAGCAAGCCCGTTCGCTGCCCCTATCGTAGAGCTCTCGGAGTGCTTTGCAACGGTATGCTGTGCGCCGCGAAACTCTTTACGGATCAAAAGTTATGGGCACCGAAGCGAAGGAGACCTGGTCACAAGCCCTACGCCCTCGGTTTGCTGGCCCAGCCTCCACGTGAAGCGAAGTTGTCTTGCCCAAGGTTACGTGGGATTCGATAATAGAAATGTGGTGGATAAAGTATCTTGGCAACCCTAACCGGAGCAAAAAAAAATGAAAAGGGGGGTGCAACACGATAACTTCCCAGGGGGTCACCCATCTTAGTACTACTCTTGCCCAAGCACGCTTAACTTCGGAGTTCTGATGGGATCCGGTGCATTAGTGTTGTTATGATCCCGCCCGTCATGTTGAGGGCACAATTCCTTTATGTGTTAAGAGTTCACAATCCCAGCCTAGAGAGATGGCCCATTCATAAGGCCCAATGGGCTTAACGAAAACCCATCCGCTTCAACAATGCAGCATTCTCTCAAGACGTGATATCGATGCGTTGTAGGGCCCTCTAGTGTCCCGCGAGAATGGTTGTCGTCCTTTTAACAACTCACGACTTACGATCCGGGATGGGAAAACAGAGCAAAAATAGAAAAATGGCTCAAAACTGATGAAAATGTTCGATTTTGGGCTCCAAAAATGGCATAGCAAGCACGCTTGCTGCCCTTGCCGTAGAGCTCTCAGAGAGCTTTGCAACGGTATGCTGTGCGCTGCGTAACTCTATACAGATCAAAAGTTATTGGCACCGGAGCGACGGAGACCTGGTCACAAACCCTACGCCCTTAGTTTGCTGTCCCAGCCTCTACGTGAAACGAAGTTGTCTTGCCCAAGGTGTCATGGGATTCGATAATAGAAATGTGGTGGATAAAGTATCTTGGCAACCCTAACCAGAGTAAAAAAAATTGAAAAGGGGGGTGCAACACGAGGACTTCAAAGGGGGTCACCCATCCTAGTACTACTCTCGCCCAAGCACGCTTAGCTTCGGAGTTCTGATAGGATCCGGTGCATTAGTGCTGGCATGATCGCAACGGTCATGTTGAGGGCACAATTCCTTTATGTGTTAACGGTTCACTGTCCCATCCTAGAGAGGTGGCCCATTCAAAAGGCCCAATGTGCTTAACGACAACCCATCTTCTTCAACAACGCAGCATCCTCCCAAGACATGATATCGACGCGTTGTAGGGCCCTCTAATGTCCCGCGAGTAAGGTTGTTGTCCTTTTAACATCTCACGACGTACGATCCGGGGCGAAAAAACAGAGCTAAATAAGAAAAGTGGCCAAAAATTGATGAAAACGTTCGATTGTGGGCTCCAAAAATGGGCACAGCGAGCAAGCTGGCTGCCCCCGTCGTAAAGCACTTGGAGAGCTTTGCAACGGTTTGCTGTGCACCGCGTAACTCCTGTGGGATGAAAAGTTATCGGCACCGGAGCGAAGGAGACCGGGTCACAAGCCCTACGCCCTCTGTTTGCTGGCCCAGCCTCCACGTGAAGCGAAGTTGTTTTTGCCAAAGGTGCCGTGGGATTCGATAATAGAAATGTGGTGGATAAAGTATCTTGGCAACGCTAACCGGAGCAAAAAAAATTGAAAAGGGCGGTGCAACACCAGAACTGCTCAGGGGGTTACCCGTCCATCATGTTGAGGGCACAATTCCTTTAGGTGTTAACGCTTCACAGGCCCAGCCGAGAGAGATGGCCTATTCAGACGGCTCAATGGGCTTAACGACAACCCATCGGCTTCAACAACGCAGCATCCTCTCAAGACGTGATATCGATGCATTGTAGGGCTCTCTAGTGTCCCGCGAGAATGGTTGTCGTTCTTTTAACAGCTCACGACGTACGATCCGGGACGGAAAAACAGAGCAAAAATTGAAAAATGGCCCAAAACTGATGAAAACGTTCGATTTTGGGCTTCAAAAATGGCAAAGCAAGCAAGTTGGCTGCCCCCGTCGTAGAGCTCTCGGAGAGCTTTGCAACGGTATGCAGTGCGCCGCGTAACTCCTTGCAGATCAAAAGTTATGGGCACCAGAGCGACGGAGATCTGGTCACAAGCCTTACGCCCTCGGTTTGCGAGCCCAACCTCCATGTGAAGCGAAGTTGTCTTACCCAAGGTGCCGTGGGATTCGATAATAGAAATGTGGTGGATAAAGTATCTTGGCAACCCTAACCGGAGCAAAAAAAATTGAAAAGGGGGGTGCAACCCGAGGACTTCCCAGGGGGTCACCCATCCTAGTACTACTCTCGCCCAAGCACGCTTAACTTCGGAGTTCTGATGTGATCCGGTGCATTAGTGCTAGTACGATCACACCCGTCATGTTGAGGGCACAATTCCTTTATGTGTTAACGGTTCACAGTCCCAGCCTAGAGAGATGGCCCATTCAGAAGGCCCAATGGGCTTAACCAAAACCCATCTGCTTCAACAACGTAGCATCCTCGCAAGACGAGATATCGACGCGTTGTATGGCCCACTAATCTCCCGCGAGTAAGGTTGTTTTCCTTTTAACATCTCACGACATACGATGTGGGATGAAAAAACAGAGATAAAGAAGAAAAGTGGCCCAAAACTGATGAAAACGTTTGAATTTAGGCTCCAAAAATGGGCACAGGGAGCAAGCTGGTTGCCCTGTCGTAGAGTTCTCGGAGAGCTTTGCAATGGTTTACAGTGCGCCGCGTAACTCCTTACGGATCAAAAGTTATGGGCACTGGAGCGAATGAGACCTGGTCACAAGCCCTACGCCCTCGGTTTGCTGGCCCAGCCTACAAGTGAAGCGAAGTTGTCTTGCCCAAGGTGCCGTGGGATTCGATAATAGAAATGTGGTGGATAAAGTATCTTGGCAACCCTAACCGGAGCAAAAAAAATTGAAAAAGGGGGTGCAACACGAGGACTTCTCAGGGGGTCACCCATCGAAGTACTACTCTCTCCCAAGCACGCTTAACTTCCGGGTTCTTATGGGATCCGGTGCAGTTGTGTTGTTATGATCACTCCCGTCATGTTTAGTGCGGAATTCCTTTATGCGTTAACGGTTCACAGTCCCAGCCTAGAGAGGTGGCCCACTGAAAAGGCCCAATGTTCTTAACGACAACCCATCTTCTTCAACAACGCAGCATCTTCACAAGATGTGACATCGAGGCGTTGTAGGGCCCTCTAATGTCCTGCGAGTAAGCTTGTCGTCCTTTTAATAGCTCACGACGTACGATCCGTGATGAAAAAATAGTGCAAAAGAATAAAAGTGGCCCGAAATTGATGAAAATGTTCAATTTTGGGCTGCAAAAAGGGCAAAGAAAGTAAGTTGGCTGCCCCCGTCGTAGAGCTCTCGGAGAGCTTTGCAACGGTATGCTGTGCGCCGCGTAACTCCTTACGGATCGAAAGTTATGGGCACCAAAGCAACGGAGACCTAGTCACAAGCCTTACGCCCTCGGTTTGCAGGCCCAACCTCCATGTGAAGCGAAGTTTTCTTACCCAAGGTACCGTGGGATTTGATAATAGAAATGTGGTGGATAAAGTATCTTGGCAACCCTAACCGGAGCAAAAAAAAATTAAAAGGGGGGTACAACCTGAAGACTTCCCAGGGGGTCACCCATCCTAGTACTACTCTCGCCCAAGCACGCTTTACTTCGGAGTTCTGATGGGATCTGGTGCATTAGTTATAGTATGATCACACCCGTCATATTGAGGGCACAATTCCTTAATGTGTTAACGGTTCACAGTCCCAGCCTAGAGAGATGGCCCATTCAGAAGGACCAATGGGCTTAACCACAACCCATCTGCTTCAACAACGTAGCATCCTCGCAAGACGAGATACCGACGCGTTGTATGGCCCTCTAATCTCCCGCAAGTAAGGTTGTTGTCCTTTTAACATCTCACGACGTACGATCTGGGATGAAAAAACAGAGCTAAAGAAGAAAAGTGGCCCAAAATTGATGAAAACGTTCGAATTTGGGCTCCAAAAATGGGCACAGGGAGCAAGCTGGCTAACCCTGTCGTAGAGCTCTCGGAGTGCTTTGCAATGGTTTGCAGTGTGCCGCGTAACTCCTTACGGATCAAAAGTTATGGGCACCGGAGCGAAGGAGACCTGGTCACTAGCCGTACGCCCTCGGTTTGCTGGCCCAGTATCCACATGAAGCGAATTTGTCTTGCCCAAGGTGCCGTGGGATTCAATAATAGAAATGTGGTGGATAAAGTATCTTGGCAACCCTAACCGGAGCAAAAAAAATTAAAAGGGTGAGTGCAACAAGAGGACTTCGCAGGGGGTCACCCATCCTAGTACTACTCTCGCCCAAGCACGCTAAACTTCGGAGTTCTGATGGGATCCGGTGCATTAGTGCTGCTATGATCGCACCCGTCATGTTGAGGGCACAATTCCTTTATGTGTTAACGGTTCACAGTCCCAGCCTAGAGAGATGTTGTGACACCCCGATCCCTCTCGAGACCGGGAGTTCTAACAATCAATCTATTCACAACCCAAATCCAAACCCGGCAAGATTTTAGGGAAAGACGGACAGAGTCTCCCCTGTTTCTAGGCAAATTGCAAAACCTGTAATAGCATATAAATGGACCAACACCGTGTCCAACCCTTCAACCACCTCAAGGCCATCCGAGCCTCGGTTCACAACAAGCAATTCACAAGTAAATATAAATTCAAGCTTAGCAATTAAACTACACCAACCTATTGCATAAAGTAGACTATCATGACTTTCTATCTTTTTCCCTTTTTGTCATTACAAATATATATTGAAGTTAAGCTATATCAACTAAATACATAATCTAATGAACTTAAATTACATCCCCTTTAACATTAAATACATATAATACATAAAAGCATACAACTTTACAACTTTGACAACTCAAGTCACATAGGCACGCAGGACAACCCTTCAAGCACGGACTTTCACGAAATCACGAACTTTCCAGCTAACATGGCATTTCCTGAAATGTGGTGGTGAGGAGTGAGTATACACAACACGTATACTCAGTGAGGGCGAGACAGATATCGAATTGGAGAGAAAGAAAGTCGTGCAATGCAAATAAGACAGTTAAGCAATATAACTGATAAATAAGCAATCAAGATAAACAATCAATACAATAAGTAATTACTGAAAGCATTAACACAACCATTCAAAGCTATACCACACTCTGAAGGCTATGGTTCACTCATACGAGCAATGTACCATTCCACGAGCGATACATCAATCTCGAGCTTGATGTTGGCAACGATGACAATAAGCGTGCATCCACCTTATAACACCAGTTTGGAATACCCCGAAAGTATCCATCAATCTACGACCCAAATCTCCCTGGGAGGCAGCCCAAGCGAGAAGAGGGAATAGCTACGGAGCTAGAGCAACCAACACTGGCAACCCGAGGCTACCCAGAGAGGCTCATCACTCACGCGCGAGACACTATGCAATGCAAGACTCGATACAAGGCGATAAACGAGCGATAAACAAGATATCAAGCATTCTCAACAATGGATAAACATTTCAATCAACAACCAACTCTAACAAGCGGAATAAGCATTAGCAAGCATAACAAGCAATAATAAGCATTAACAAGCATTCTATAGGCATAACTTCAACAAAACACACAAAGTCACAAATCGGCCCCAACTATCAAAACACTGTCATCTCCAAACGATCCACGAGTTCCGGAAACTGACTTCGCCAATCTTCCTAGGTCACTATAAAGCACGTCTAGAGACTCCGAAACCCTACTTAACCCTAGAATCCACGCAAAGCCCGATTTTTCCCCTTTGCTCGTTTGAACTACAACTATACCAACCAAACACCCAACCAATACCACGACCGCACCAAAAGTGCTTCCATGGGCTCCCGAAACAATGCCATCACGCAAAACGAGAAAATGCTAAAGTCGACCTAAACGACCCCGACTTTCACTAAGCCGTTTTTCTCCATTTTTCTATTACACATTCCAATTAAACCACACATTTAGGCATTCTAGCATACCTAGCACCTTTTCACATCAACAGACAGCATAACAGCGCAACTTTATCGTTTCAAGGGTTTACTATTCACTAATTACTATTCATTAAACAATTTAAATTGCAATTTCGATTTTCAACCGTAGAAAATGCTAAAAAGATATAAGTACATGTTCTACAATCAACAAGGAACATTCTTTAAGCAACAAAACGATTAAAACAACAATCTACGCATAAAATCCAAAAATCAAAGTTTAAATACAAATATTTCAAATGCGCAAATAACGATGAAACCCTCACCTTACACGCTCCTAGACGCTAGGAAAACCTCGTAGAGTGCCTCGGAAACCACCCCGTGCAAGCTCACGCGAAGATTTGGTGATTTGTAGTTGAAGTTTTGTTTTTTTTTTCTTCTTCTTTTCCTCATGTTTTCAAGTCTTTCCTGTCTGTTTTTTCGTGGGGTATTCTGCTTATTTTGGGAAAAAAAAAATGACAAGTCAAAGGTCAAAGATTCGGTCAACCCGCTAAACCAAAACAGCTATGCGCGACCTTACGAAAACGGCCATAACTTCTTCTAGAAAACTCCAATTCATGAACGGTTTGAAGCCTCAGAAACTAGACTCATAGAGCTTTCCAACCATATATAATTTGCTACCTAACTCTTTCCCAATTGGTTCAGATTTAATTCCAAAGTTGACCCAAAATTTGACTAACTTAACATTGCATTTTTTTTATTTCTAATCCCAAGTTTGCCTTTTATTAAACATTTCAAAATTTTCCACCTTGTCCTAGTTGGTCAATGTAGATGAAAAGTCAACTAGTTTGGTCAAAGAAGGTGAAAGGTCAATAAAATGCAATTTAAATGAACTTTAAATGCTATTGAATACATGCCAGGTTCGGGGTATCACATCCTTCCCCCCTTAAAACAATTGCGTCCTCGCAATTCTTCTTCCAATAGGACTCTGCATCATCTACAATCCAACTCTGACTAGTCTTCATTAGCTACTGAAAAAGTATTTAATCAAGATGACCAATAGGAAAGTTCAAGTAGAAATGCTAAGTAGTAACGCCAAATAGAAGCTCAAATGCAGATACCGTACAAGAATCCTGTTGACACGAATACCGAAGAAGAATAAATTCCAACCAGAAACGCCGAGATAATACCAATAAAGACTAAAGCAAAGATACTGTAGATGTCATTAATACCACACAATAATGACAAGAAGAATACCTCACGCACGAATCTCCAATAGAAGTCTAACTGTTACTGCCCGAGAATTCCCAAGCAAGAAGCCAAATAAAAGCTCAAACAAAGATTCTATCTAGAGGTCCAAATAAGTACCTCACTGGTCATGAATTTCATAGAAGAATTCCCTGATAAGAGTGCGAAGAAAATACTAAGAAACCCAAATCAAATATACTTCAAAAGTTCCAAAGAAGCCTTCCAAATAATAACCCCATAGGACAACCCATTAGATTCCGAGTATCTCTATCAAATGCTGAGAAGAATGTCTAAGGAAATACTAGAGGAATTATCATGTGTCTAATAAGACAGTCAAGTTAAATAACAAATATAATTTTTCCAACTAGATGAGAAATCCGAGTAAGATTCCCGAGCAGGTGTACAACATACAAAACCAAACTCCAAGGCCTCTTCACTGTTCGCCAGGTGAGAACTTATACAATTTACCACCAAGAAAGCCCAAAGTATTCCACAGCATACCATAAGCAATATGAGATAATAAGTCTGAACAGGATTCCAAGTGTAAGATTTCCAATAACTGCCATCAAGGAAAGATACTAGTAGAATGCCCACTAAGAATTCTATAAAATGCCATTGAAGAATTTCCAATCAGGGATGTCAGTATCACACCAATAAAGACCGAGACACATATACCATAGATAATACCGTGCAGTAAATCCAATTGAAACCCCAATAGCTAAGTCCACCAAAAAGTGCCAACAGAAGTCTCCAAAGAATACCCCATTGAGAAAACCAAAGAATGCCCCAGAGAACAATCAAATAAAACCCCAAGAGAAAGCTACTCTTCACAACTGTTAATCACAGAGGAAGACCTTAGAGATTCGCCAATAACCGAGCTCCAAAAGCAAACACCAACTCCCAAATAAAGGCTAATTAAATGTCATTCATTTCCTGCCAACCCATACACCTTGAGTGGCTAGCTGTGAACCACTTTCTTCAGGGGAGGAAGAGGACTTACTTACCATTTCAATAGGACATGTATGAATGCCAATATATCACAGTTATACATATGCCTTAAACTATTATGCAAGCAAGTTTACAAAATAGTTTATTCAACAAAGTCACTCAAGCACGGCAATCAAGTCAAGCATAACATAATCAATTCAAGACATTTTAAAACACACATTACAAGCAATACTTCAAGCAAATAACAATTCACGAGATCAATTCGATTCACAATGCCAATTCGATCGGTCAATTCAATGCACAACTAGACACTTTACTTCACTTAGGACACAATTAACACATAACACATAACTATATCACATAGGAGCACACATTCATGTCAAGACACACAATCTCACATACAAGCATGCACTTTCAAGGCACACTTAACAAGCACACATTCAAGGATCACTACCCGCCAGACCGAGGACCCTGTCCCGGCTTATGAGCTAGACAAGCTCTGATACCACCTGTGACACCCCGATCCCTCTCGAGACCGGGAGTTCTAACAATCAATCTATTCACAACCCAAATCCAAACCCGGCAAGATTTTAGGGAAAGACGGACAGAGTCTCCCCTGTTTCTAGGCAAATTGCAAAACCTGTAATAGCATATAAATGGACCAACACCGTGTCCAACCCTTCAACCACCTCAAGGCCATCCGAGCCTCGGTTCACAACAAGCAATTCACAAGTAAATATAAATTCAAGCTTAGCAATTAAACTACACCAACCTATTGCATAAAGTAGACTATCATGACTTTCTATCTTTTTCCCTTTTTGTCATTACAAATATATATTGAAGTTAAGCTATATCAACTAAATACATAATCTAATGAACTTAAATTACATCCCCTTTAACATTAAATACATATAATACATAAAAGCATACAACTTTACAACTTTGACAACTCAAGTCACATAGGCACGCAGGACAACCCTTCATGCACGGACTTTCACGAAATCACGAACTTTCCAGCTAACATGGCATTTCCTGAAATGTGGTGGTGAGGAGTGAGTATACACAACACGTATACTCAGTGAGGGCGAGACAGATATCGAATTGGAGAGAAAGAAAGTCGTGCAATGCAAATAAGACAGTTAAGCAATATAACTGATAAATAAGCAATCAAGATAAACAATCAATACAATAAGTAATTACTGAAAGCATTAACACAACCATTCAAAGCTATACCACACTCTGAAGGCTATGGTTCACTCATACGAGCAATGTACCATTCCACGAGCGATACATCAATCTCGAGCTTGATGTTGGCAACGATGACAATAAGCGCGCATCCACCTTATAACACCAGTTTGGAATACCCCGAAAGTATCCATCAATCTACGACCCAAATCTCCCTGGGAGGCAGCCCAAGCGAGAAGAGGGAATAGCTACGGAGCTAGAGCAACCAACACTGGCAACCCGAGGCTACCCAGAGAGGCTCATCACTCACGCGCGAGACACTATGCAATGCAAGACTCGATACAAGGCGATAAACGAGCGATAAACAAGATATCAAGCATTCTCAACAATGGATAAACATTTCAATCAACAACCAACTCTAACAAGCGGAATAAGCATTAGCAAGCATAACAAGCAATAATAAGCATTAACAAGCATTCTATAGGCATAACTTCAACAAAACACACAAAGTCACAAATCGGCCCCAACTATCAAAACACTGTCATCTCCAAACGATCCACAAGTTCCAGAAACTGACTTCGCCAATCTTCCTAGGTCACTATAAAGCACGTCTAGAGACTCCGAAACCCTACTTAACCCTAGAATCCACGCAAAGCCCGATTTTCCCCCTTTGCTCGTTTGAACTACAACTATACCAACCAAACACCCAACCAACACCACGACCGCACCAAAAGTGCTTCCATGGGCTCCCGAAACAATGCCATCACGCAAAACGAGAAAACGCTAAAGTTGACCTAAACGACCCCGACTTTCACTAAGCCGTTTTTTCCCGTTTTTCTATTACACATTCCAATTAAACCACACATTTAGGCATTCTAGCATCTCTAGCACATTTATACATCAACAGACAGCATAACTGCGCAACTTTATCGTTTCAAGGGTTTACTATTCACTAATTACTATTCATTAAACAATTTAAATTGCAATTTCGATTTTCAACCGCATAAAATGCTAAAAAGCTATAAATACATGTTCTACAATCAACAAGGAACATTCTTTAAGCAACAAAATGATTAAAACAACAATCTACGCATAAAATCCAAAAATCAAAGTTTAGATACAAATATTTCAAATGCGCAAATAACGATGAAACCCTCACCTTAGACGCTCCTAGACGCTAGGAAAACCTCGTAGAGTGCCTCGGAAACCACCCCGTGCAAGCTCACGCGAAGATTTGGTGATTTGTAGTTGAAGTTTTCTTTTTTTTTCTCCTTCTTTTCCTCATGTTTTCAAGTCTTTCCTCTCTGTTTTTTCGTGTGCAATTCTGCTTATTTAGGAAAAAAAAAATGACAAGTCAAAGGTCAAAGATTCGGTCAACCCGCTAAACCAAAACAGCTATGCGCGACCTTACGAAAACGGCCATAACTTCTTCTAGAAAACTCCAATTCATGAACGGTTTGAAGCCTCAGAAACTAGACTCATAGAGATTTCCAACCATATATAATTTGCTACCTAAATCTTCCCCAATTGGTTCAGATTTAATTCCAAAGTTGACTCAAAATTTGACTAACTTAACATTGCATTTTTTTTATTTCTAATCCCAAGTTTGCCTTTTATTAAACATTTCAAAAATTTCCACCTTGTCCTAGTTGGTCAATGTAGATGAAAAGTCAACTAGTTTGGTTAAAGAAGGTGAAAGGTCAATAAAATGCAATTTAAATGAACTTTAAATGCTATTGAATACATGCCAGGTTCGGGGTATCACAGATGTCCCATTCAGAAGGCCCAATGGGCTTAATGACAACCCATCCGCTTCAACAACGCAGCATCCTCGCAAGACGTGATATCGATGCATTGTACGGCCCTCTATTGTCCCACGAATAAGGTTGTCGTGCTTTTAACAGCTCACGACGTACGATTCGGGACGGAAAAACAGAGGTAAATGAGAAAAATGGCCCGAAACTGATGAAAATGTTCAATTTTGGGCAACAAAAATGGGCACAGCGAGCAAGCTGGCCTCCCCCGTCGTAGAGCTCTCGGAGAGCTTTGCAACGGCAAGCTGTGCGCCGCGTAACTCCTAACGGATCAAAAGTTATGGGCACCGGAGCGACAGACACCTGGTCACAAGCCCACCGCCCTCGGTTTGCTGGCCCCGCCTCCACATGCAGCGAAGTTGTCTTGCCCATTTTGCCTTGGGATTCGATAATAGAAATGTGGTGGATAAAGTATTTTGGCAACCCCAACCGAAGCAAAAAAAATTGAAAAGGGGGGTGCAACACGAGGACTTCCCAGGGGGTCACCCATCCTAGTACTACTCTCGCCCAAGCACGCTTAACTTCGGAGTTCTGATGGGATCTGGTGCATTAATGCTGGTATGATCGCCCCCTTCATGTTGAGGGTACAATTCCTTTATGTGTTAACGGTTCACAGTCCCAGCCTAGAGAGATGTCCCATTCAGACTGCCCAATGGGCTTAACGACAACCCATCTGCTTCAACAAAGCAGCATCCTCACAAGACGTGATATCGATGCGTTGTACGGCCCTCTAATGTCGAGCGAGTAAGGTTGTCGTCCTTTTAACAGCTCACGACGTACGATCTGGTACGGAAAAACGTCGCAAAAAAAGAAAAGTGGCCCGAAACTGATGAAAAAGTTCAATTTTGGGCTGCAAAAAGAGCAAAGCGAGCAGGCTAGCTGCCCCCGTTGTAGAGCACTCGGATTGCTTTGCAACGGTTTGTTGTGTACCACGTATCTCTTTACGGATCAAAAGTTATGGGCATTGGACCGACGGAGACCTGGTCACAAGCCCTACGCCCTCGGTTTGCTGGCCCAGCCTCCACGTGAAGCGAAGTTATCTTGCCCAAGGTACCATGGGATTCGATAATAGAAATGTGGTGGATAAAGTATCCTGGCAACCCTAATCGGAGGAAAAAAAATTGAAAAGGGGGATGCAACACGAGGACTTCGCAGGGGGTCACCCATCCTAGTACTACTCTCGCCCAAGCACGCTTAACTTTAGAGTTCTTATGGGATCCAGTGCATTAGTGCTGGTATGATCACACCCGTCAGGTTGAGGGCACAATTCCTTTATGTGTTAACGGTTCACAGTCCCAGCCTAGAGAGATGGATCATTCAAAAGGCCCAATGGGCTTAACAACAACCCATCCGCTTCAACAACGCAGCATCCTCGCAAGATGTGATATCGACCCGTTATAGGGCCCTTTAATGTCCCCCGAGTAAGGTTGTCTTCCTTTTAACAGCTCACAACGTACAATCCGGGACGAAAAAATAGAGGTAAAGAAGAAAAGTAGCCCGAAACTGATGAAAACGATCGATTTTGGGCTCCAAAAAGGGCACAGCAAGCAAGCTTGCTGCCCCCGTCGTAGAGCTCTCGGAGAGCTTTGTAACGGTATGCTGTGCGCCACATAACTCATTACGAATCAAAAGTTATGGGCACCGGAGCGACGGAGACCTGGTCACAAGCCCTACGCCCTCGGTTTGTTGGCCCAGCCTCCACGTGAAGCGAAGTTGTCTTCCCCAAGGTGCAGTGGGATTCGATAATAGAAATGTGGCGGATAAAGTATCTTGGCATCCCTAACCGGAGCAAAAAAAATTTGAAAAGGGGGGTGCAACATGCGGACTTCGCAGGGGTCAACCATCCTAGTACTACTCTCACCCAAGCACGCTTAACTTTAGAGTTATGATAGGATCCGGTGCATTAGGGCTGGTATGATCGCACCCGTGAAGTTGAGGGCACAATTCCTATATATGTTAACGGTTCACAGTCCCAGCCTAGAGAGATGGATCATTCAAAAGGCCCAATAGGCTTAACAACAACCCATCCGCTTCAACAACGCAGCATCCTCGCAAGACGTGATATCGACCCGTTATAGGGCCCTTTAATGTCCCACGAGTAAGGTTGTCTTCCTTTTAACAGCTCACAACGTACAATCCGGGATGAAAAAACAGAGCTAAAGAAGAAAGGTGGCCCGAAACTGATGAAAACGATCGATTTTGGTCTCCAAAAATGGAACAACAATCAAGTTGGCTGCCCCCGTCGTAGAGGTCTCAGAGAGCTTTACAACGGTATGCTGTACGCCGCGTAACTCCTTACGGATCAAAAGTTATGGGCACCGGAGCAATGGAGAACTTGTCATAAGACCTACGCCCTCGGTTTGTTGGCCCAGCCTCCACGTGAAGCGAAGTTGTCTTCCCCAAGGTGCCGTGGGATTCGATAATAGAAATGTGGTGGATAAAGTATCTTGGCAACCCTAACCGGAGCAAAAAAAAATTGAAAAGGAGGGTGCAACACGAGGACTTCCCACGGGGTCACCCATCCTAGTACTACTCTCGCCCAAGCACGCTTAACTTCGGAGTTCTGACAGGATCCGGTGCATTAGGGCTGGTATGATCACACCCATCATGTTGAGGGCACAATTCCTTTATGTGTTAACGGTTCACTGTCCCAGCCTAGCGAGATGGCCCATTCGAAAGGCCCAATGGGCTTAACGACAACCCACCCGCTTTAACAACGCAACATCCTCGCAAGACGTGATATCGACGCATTGTAGGGACCTCTAATATCCAGCGAGGAAGGTTGTCGTCCTTTTATGAGCTTGCGACGTACGATCCGGGTCAGAAAAATAGAGCAAAAGAATAAAAGAGATCGAAAACTAATGAAAACGTTAGATTTTGGGCTCCAAAAAGGGCACAGCGAGCAAGCTCGCTGTCCCCGTCGTAGAGCACTCTCAGTGCTTTGCAACGGTATGCTGTGCGCTGCGCAACTCCTTACAGATCAAAAGTTATGGGCACCGGAGCGACGGAGTCCTGGTCACATGCCCTACGCCCTCGGTTTGCGAGCCCAACCTCCATGTGAAGCGAAGTTGTCTTGCCCAAGTTACCGTGGGATTCGATAATAGAAATGTGGTGGATAAATTTTCTTGGAAACCCTAACCGGAGCCAAAAAAAAATTGGAAAGGGGGGTACAACACTAGGACTTCCCAATGGGTCACCCATCCTAGTAGTACTCTTGCCCAAGCACGCTTAACTTTGGAGTTCTGATGGGATACGGTGCATTCGTGCTGGTATGATCGTACCCATCATGTTGAGGGCACAATTCTTTTATGTGATAACGGTTCACAGTCCCAGCTTAGAGAGATGGCCCATTCAAAAGGCCCAATGTGCTTAACGACAACCCATCCGCTTCAACAACGCAGCATCCTCGCTAGACGTGATATCGACCTATTGTAGGGCCCTCTAATATCCCACGAGTAAGGTTGTCGTCCTTTTAACAGCTCACGACGTACGATCCGGGACAAAAAATTAGAGCAAAAGAAGAAAAATAGCCCGAAACTGATGAAAACGTTCAATTTTGGGCTCCAAAAAGGACACAGCGAGCAAGCTGGTTGCCTCAGTCGTAGAGCTCTCGGAGAGCTTTGCAACGGTATGCTGTACGCTGCATAACTCCTTACGGATCAAAAGTTATGGGCACCGGAGCGCCGAAGACCTGGTCACAAGCCCTACGCCCTCGGTTTGCGGACCGAACCTCCGTGTGAAGCGAAGTTGTCTTGCCCACGGTGCCATGGGATTCGATAATAGAAATATGGTGGATAAAGTATTTTGGCAACCCTAACCGGAGCAAAAAAAATTGAAAAGGGAGGTACAACACGAGGACTTCCCAAGGGGTCAACCATCTTAGTACTACTCTCACCCAAGCACGCTTAACTTCGGAGTTCTAATGGGATCCGGTGCATTAGTGAAGGTATGATCGCACCCGTCAAGTTGAGGGCACAATTCCTTTATGTGTTAACGGTTCACAGTCCCAGCCCAATGAGATGGCCCATTCAAAAGGCCCAATGGGCTTAACGACAATCCATCTGCTTCAACAATGCAGCATCCTCACAAGACGTGATATTGACGCGTTGTAGAGCCCTCTAATGTCCCTCGAGTAAGGTTGTTGTCTTTCTAATAGCTCATGACATACGATCCGAGACGAAAAAACAGAGCAAAAGAAGAAAAGTGGCCGAAAACTTATGAAAACATTCGATTTTGGGCTCCAAAAAGGGTCACAGCAAGCAAACTAGCTGCCCTCGTCGTAGAGCTCTCGGAGACCTTTACAACGGTATACTGTGCGCCGCGTAACTCCTTATGGATCAAAAGTTATGGGCATCGGAGCGACGGAGACCTGGTCACAAGCCCTACGCCCTCGATCTGCTGGCACACCCTCCACGTGAAGCGAAGTTGTCTTGCCCACGGTGCCATGGGATTCGATAATAGAAATATGGTGGATAAAGTATTTTGGCAACCCTAACCGGAGCAAAAAAAATTGAAAAGGGGGGTACAACACGAGGGCTTCCCACGGGGTCACCCATCCTAGTACCACTCTCGCCCAAGCACGCTTAACTTCGGAGTTCTAATGGGATCCGGTGCATTAGTGAAGGTATGATCGCACCCGTCAAGTTGAGGGCACAATTCCTTTATGTGTTAACGGTTCACAGTCCCAGCCCAATGAGATGGCCCATTCAAAAGGCCCAATGGGCTTAACGACAATCCATCTGCTTCAACAATGCAGCATCCTCACAAGACGTGATATTGACGCGTTGTAGAGCCCTCTAATGTCCCTCGAGTAAGGTTGTTGTCTTTCTAATAGCTCATGACATACGATCCGAGATGAAAAAATAGAGCAAAAGAAGAAAAGTGGCCGAAAACTTATGAAAACATTCGATTTTGGGCTCCAAAAAGGGTCACAGCAAGCAAGCTAGCTGCCCTCGTCGTAGAGCTCTCGAAGAGCTTTCCAACGGTATACTGTGCGCCACGTAACTCCATACGGATCAAAAGTTATGGGCACCGGAGCGACGGAGACCTGGTCACAAGCCCTACGCCCTCGGTTTGCTGGCACAGCGTCCACGTGAAGCGAAGTTGTCTTGCCCAAGGTGCCGTGGGATTCGATAATAGAAATGGGGTGGATAAAGTTTCTCTTAACCCTAACCGGAGCAAAAAAAATTGAAAAGGGGGGTGCAATACGAGGACTTCCCAGGGGGTCACCCATCTTAGTACTACTCTCGCCCAAGCACTCTTAACTTCAGAGTTTTGATGGGATCTAGCGCATTAGTGCTGGTATGATCGTACCCGTCTTGTTGAGGGCACAATTCCTTTATGTGTTAACGGTTCGCAGTCCCAGCTAAGAGAGATGGCACATTCAGGAGGCCCAATGGGCTTAAAGACAACCCATCCGCTTCAACAATGCAGCATCCTTGCAAGACGTGATATCGATGCATTGTATGTCCCTCTAATGTCCGGGGAGTAAGGTTGTCGTCCTTTTAACAGCACACGACGTACGATCCGGGATTGAAAAACCGAGCAAAAATAGAAAAGTTGCCGGAAACTAATGAAAACATTCGATTTTGGACTCTAAAAAGGGCACAGCGAGCAAGCTAGCTGCCCCCGTCGTAGAGCTCTCAGAGTGATTTGTGACGGTATGCTGTGCACCGCGTAACTTCTTACGGATCAAAAGTTATGGGAATCGGAGCAACGGAAACCTGGTCACAGGCCCTGCGCCCTCGGTTTGCTTGCCCAGCCTCCACGTGATGCGAAGTTGTCTTGCCCAAGGTGCCGTGGGATTCGATAATGGAAATGTGTTGGACAAAGTATCTTGGCAACCCAAACCGGAGCAAAAAATTGGAAAGCGAGGTGCAACACGAGGACTTCCCAGGGGGTCACCTATCCTAGTACTACTCTCGCCCAAGCACGCTTAACTTCGGAGTTCTAATGGGATCCGGTGCATTTGTGCTCGTATGATCACACCCGACATGTTGAGGCACAATTCCTTTATGTGTTAACGGTTCACTGTCCCAGCCTAGATAGATGGCACATTCAGAAAGCCCAATGGGCTTAACGACAACCCATCCGCTTTAACAATGCAGCATCCTCAGAAGATGTGAAATCGACAAGTTGTTGGGCCCTCTAATGTCCCACGAGTAAGGTTGTCGCCCTTTTAACAGCTCACGACATACGATCCCGGATGGAAAAAAAGTGCAAAAGAAGAAAAGTGGCCCGAAACTGATAAAAACGTTCGATTTTGGGCTCCAAAAAGGGCAGAGCGAGCAAGCTCGCTACCTCAGTCGTAGAGCTCTTAGAGAGCTTTGCAACTGTATGCTGTGCACTGCGTAACTCTTTACGGATCTGAAGTTATGGGCACCGGAGCGAATGAGACATGGTCACAAGCCCTACGCCCTTGGTTTGCTGGCCCAGCCTTCACGTGAAGCGAAGTTGTCTTGCCCAAGGTGCCGTGGGATTCGATAATGGAAATGTGGTGGATAAAGTATCTTGGTAACCCTAACCGGAGCAAAAAAAATTGAAAAGGGGGGTGCAACACGAGGACTTCCCAGGGGGTCACCCATCCTAGTACTAGTCTTGCCCAAGCACGCTTAACTTTCGAGTTCTGATGGGATCTGGTGCATTAGTTATGGTATGATCGCACCCGTAATGTTGAGGGCACAATTCCTTTATGTGTTAACGGTTCACAGTCCCCGCCGAGAGAGATGGCCCATTCCGAAGGCCCAATGGGCTTAACGACAACCCATCTGCGTCAACAATGCAGCATCCTTGCAAGACGTGATATCGATGCATTGTAGGGCCATCTAATGTCCCGCGAGTAAGGTTGTCATCCTTTTAACAGCACACGACGTACGATCGGGGATGAAAAAATAGAGCAAAAGTAGAAAAGTGGACCGAAAATGATGAAAACGTTCGATTTTGGGCTTCAAAAAGGGCAAAGCGAGCAAGCTAGCCGCCACCATCGTAGAGCTCTCGGAGAGCTTTGCAACGGTTTGTTGTGCGACGCGTAACTCCTTACGGATCAAAAGTTATGGGCACCGGAGCGACATAGACCTGGTCACAAGCCTTACGCCCTCGGTTTGCTGGCCCAGCCTCCACGTAAAGCGATGTTGTCTTCCCCAAGGTGCCGTGGGATTCGATAATAGAAATGTGGTGGATAAATTATCTTGGCAACCCTAACCGGAGCAAAAAAAATTGAAAATGGGGGTGCAACACGAGGACTTCCTAGGGGGTCACCCATCCTAGTACTACTCTCCCCCAAGGACGCTTGACTTCGGAGTTTTGAAGGGATCCAGTGCATTAGTGCTGGTATGATCGCACCCATCATGTTGAGGGCACAATTCCTTTATGTGTTCACGGTTCACAGTTCCAGTCTAGAGAGATGGCCCATTCAGAAGGCCAATGGGCATAACGACAACCCATCCGCTTCAACAACGCAGCATCCTAGCAAGACGTGATATCGACACGTTGTACGGTGCTCTAATGTCCCGCGAGTAACGTTGTCATCCTTTTAACTTCTCACGACGTACGATCCGGGACGGTAAAACAAAGCTAAATAAGAAAAGTGGCCCGAAACTGATGAAAACGTTAGATTTTGGCTCCAAAAAATGCAAAGTGAGCAAGCTAGCTGCCCTCGTCGTAGAGCTCTCGAAGAGCATTGCAACGGTATGCTGTGCGCCACCTAACTCCTTACGGATCAAAAGTTATGGGCACCAGAGCGACGGAGACCTGGTCACAAGCCCTATGCCCTCGGTTTGCTGGCCCAGCTTCCGCGTGAAGCGAAGTTGTCTTGCCCAAGGTGCCGTGATATTCGATAATAGAAATATGGTGGATAAAGTATCTTGGTAACCGTAACCGGAGCAAAAAAATTGAAAAGAGTGGTGCAACACGAGGACTTCCCAGAAGGTCACCCATCCTAGTACTCCTCTTGCCCAAGCACGCTTAACTTCGGAGTTCTGATGTGATCCGGTGCATTAGTGGTGTTATGATCGTACCCGTCATGTTAAGGGCACAATTCTTTTATGTGTTAACGGTTCACAATCCCAGCCTAGAGAGATGGCCCATTCAAAAGGCCCAATGGGCTTAATGACAACCCATCCGCCTTAACAATGCAGCATCCTCGCAAGACGTGATATCGACGCATTGTAGGGTACTCTAATGTCCCGTGAGTAACGTTGTCACCCTTTTAACTTCTAACGACGTACGATCTGGGACCAAAAACAAAGCTAAATAAGAAAAGTGGCCCGAAATTGATGAAAACGTTCGATTTTGGGCTACAAAAATGGGCAAAGCAAGCAAGCTTGCTGCCCCCATCGTAGAGCTCTTAGAGGGCTTTGCAACGGTATGCTGTGTGCCGCATAACTCCTTACGGATCAAAAGTTATGGGCACCGGAGCGAAGGACACCTGGTCACAAGCCCCACACCCTCAGTTTGCTGGCCCAACCTCCACGTGAAGCGAAGTTGTCTTGCCCAAGGCGCCGTGGTATTCGATAATAGAAATGTGGTGGATAACGTTACATGGCAACCCTAACCGGAGCAAAAAAAATTGAAAAGAGAGGTACAACAAGAGGACTTCCCCGGGGGGCACCCATCCTAGTACTACTCTTGCCCAAGCACACTTAGTGCTGTTATGATCGCACCCGTCATGTTGAGGGCACAATTCCTTTATGTGTTAACAGTTCACAGTCCCAGCCTAGAGAGATGGCTCATTCAGAAGGCCCAATGGGCTTAATGACAACCCATTCGATTCAACAACGTAGCATCCTCGCAAGACGTGATATCGACTCCTTGTAGGGCGCTCTAATGTCCCGCGAGTAAGGTTGTCGTCCTTTTAACAGCTCAGGACGTACAATCCGGGACAGAAAAATAGAGGAAAAATAGAAAAGTGGCCCAAAACTGATGAAAACGTTCAATTTTGGGCTCCAAAAAGGGCAAATCAAACATGCTAGCTGCCCCAGTCATTGAGCTCTCGGAGAGCTTTGCAAAGGTATGCTTTGTGCCGCGTAACTCCTTACGGATCAAAAGTTAAGGGCACTAGAGAGACGGAGACCTGGTCACAAGCCCTATGCCCTCGGTTTGCTGGCCCGGCCTCCACCTGAAGCGAAGTTGTCTTGCCCAAGGTGCCGTGGGATTCGATAATAGAAATGTGGTGGATAAAGTGTCTTGGCAACCCTAACCGGAGCAAAAAAAATTGAAAAGGGGGGTACAACACGAGAACTTCCCAAAGGGACACCCATCCTAGTACAACTCTTGCCCCAGCACGCTTAACTTCGGATTTCTGATGCGATCTGGTGCATTAGTGCAGTTATGATCGCACCCATCATGTTTAGGGCACAATTCCTTTATGTGTTAACGGCTGACAGTCCCAACCTAGAGAGATTGCCCATTCAGAAGGCCCAATTGGCTTAACGACAACCCATCCGCTTCAACAACGAAGCATCCTCGCAAGATGTGATATCGACGCATTGTATGGCCCTCTAATGTCCCGCGAGCAAGGTTGTCGTCCTTTTAACATCTCACGACGTACTATCCGGGACTGAAAAACCGAGCAAAAATAGAAAATTGGCCCGAAACTGATGAAAAGGTTTGATTTTGGGCTCCAAAATGGGCAAAGCAAGCAAGCTAGCTGCCCCTATTGTAGAGCTCTCAGAGAGCTTTGCAACGGTATGCTATACGCCGTGTAACTCCCTACGGATCAAAAGTTATGGGCACCGGAGCGACGGTGACTTGGTCACAAGCCCTATGCCCTCGGTTTGCTGGCCCAACCTCCACGTAAAGCGAAGTGCTCTTGCCTAAGGTATCGTGGGATTCGATAATAGAAATATGGTGGATAAAGTATCTTGGCAACCCTATCCGGAGCAAAAAAAATTGAAAAGTGGGGTGCAACACGAAGAATTTCAAGGGGGTCACCCATCCTAGTACTACTCTTGCCCAAGCACGCTTACCTTCGGAGTTCTGATGGGATCCGATGCATTAGTGCCATTACGATCGCACCTGTCATGTTGAGGGTACAATTCCTTTATGTGTTAACCATTCACAGTCCCAACTTTGAGAGATGGCCCATTTAGAAGGCCCAATGGGCTTAACGACAACCCATCCGCTTCAACAACGTAGCATCCTCGCAAGACGTGATATTTACGCGTTGTAGGCCCCTCTAATGTCCCGCGAGTAAGGTTGTCATCCGTTTAACGTCTCACGACGTACGATCTGGGACGGAAAAACTGAGCTAAAATTGAAAAGGGGCCTGAAACTTATGAAAACGTTCAATTCTGGGCACCAAAAATGGGCACATCGAGCTAGCTGGCTACCCCAATCGTAGAGCTCTCGGAGTGCTTTGCAACGATATGCTGTGCGTCACGTAACTTCTTACAGATCAAAATTTATGGGCACCAGAGCGAAGGAGACCAGGTCACAGGACCTACGCCCTCGGTTTGCTGCCCCAGCCTCCACGTGAAGCGAAGTTGTGTTACCCAAGGTGCCGTGGGATTCGATAATAGAAATGTGGTGGATAAAGTATCTTGGAAACCCTAATCGGAGCAAAAAAAATTGAACAGGGGGGTACAACATGAGGACTTCCTCGGGGGTCAACCATCATAGTACAACTCTTGCCCCAGCACGATTAACTTCAGAGTTCTGATGCGATCTGGTGCATTAGTGCTGTTATGATCGCACCCGTCATGTTTAGGGCACAATTCCTTTATGTGTTAACGGTTGACAGTCCCAACCTAGAGAGATTGCCCACTCAGAAGGCCCAATGGGCTTAACGACAACCCATCCGCTTCAACAACGCAGCATCCTCGCAAGACGTGATATTGACGCATTGTAGGGTCCTCTAATGTCCCGCGAGTAGGGTTGTCGTCCTTTTAACATCTCACGACGTACTATCCGGGACCCAAAAACAGATCAAAAATAGAAAATTGGCCACAAAATGTTGAAAATGTTCGATTTTGGGCTCCAAAATGGTCAAAGAGAGCAAGCTAGCTGCCCCCGTCGTAGAGCTCTTGGAGAGCTTCGCAACGGTATGCTGTACGCCACGTAACTCCCTACGGATCAAAAGTTATGGGCACCGGAGCGACGGTTACCTGGTCACAAGCCCTATGCCCTCGGTTTGCTAGCCCAACCTCCACGTGAAGCGAAGTTGTCTTGCCCAAGGTACCGTGGGATTCGATAATAGAAATGTGGTGGATAAAGTATCTTGGCAACCCTATCCGGACCAAAAAAAATTGAAAAGGGGGGTGCAACACGAGGACCTCCCAGGGGGTCACCCATCCTAGTACTACTCATGCCCAAGCACGCTTAACTTCGGAGTTCTGATGGGATCCGGTGCATTAGTGCCGTTATGATCGCACCCGTCATGTTGAGGGCACAATTCCTTTATGTGTAAACCGTTCACAGTCCCAGCCTAGAGAGATGGCCCATTCAGAAGGCCCAATGGGCTTAACGACATCCCATCCGCTTCAACAACGTAGCATCCTCAAAAGACGTGATATCTAAACGTTGTAGGGCCCTCTAATGTCCCACCAGTAAGGTTGTCCTTTGTTTAACTTCTCACGACGTACGATCTGGGACGGAAAAACTGAGCTAAATCAGAAAAGGGGCCCGAAACTGATGAAAACGTTCGATTTTGGGCTCAAAAAATGGGCACATAGAGCAAGCTGGCTGCCCCCGTCGTAGAGCTCTCGAAAAGCTTTGCAACGGTATATTGTGCGCTGCGTAACTCTTTACGGATCAAAAGTTATGGGCACCGGAACGAAGGAGACCTGATCACAGGCCCTACGCCCTCGGTTTGCTGGCCCAGCCTCCAAGTGAAGCGAAATTGTATTGCCCAAGGTGCCGTGGGATTTGATAATAGAAATGTGGTGGATAAAGTATCTTGGCAACCCTAACCAGAGCAAAAAAAAATTGAAAATGGGGTGCAACACGAGGACATCCCAGGGTGTCACCCATCCAAGTACTACTCTCGCCCAAGCGCGCTTAACTTCGGTGTTCTAATGGGATCCAATGCATTAGTGATGGTATGATAGCACCTGTCAGGTTGAGTGCACAAATCCCTTATGTGTTAATAGTTCACAGTCCTAGCCCAGAGAGATGGCCCATTCAAAAGGCCCAATGGACTTAATGACCACCCATCCGCATCAACAACGTATCATCCTCGCAAGACAAGATATTGACGCATTGTAGGGCCCTCTAATTTCCCGCGAGTAAGGTTGTCGTCCTTTTAACAGCTCACGACATACGATTCGGGAGTGAAAAATGGAGCAAAAATTAGAAAAGTGGCCTGAAACTGATGAAAATGTTTGATTTTGGGTTCCAAAAAGGTTACAGCAAGCAAGCTTGTTACCCCTGTCGTAGAGCTCTCGGAGAACTTTGCAACGGTATGCTGTGCGCTGCGTAACTCCTTATGGATCAAAAGTTATGAGCACCGGACCGACGGAGACCTGGTCACAAGTCTTACGCCCTCGATTTGCTAGCCCAACCTCCACGTTAAGTGAAGTTGTCTTACCCAAGGTGCCGTGGGATTCGATTATAGAAATGTGGTTGATAAAGTTTCTTGGCAACCCTAACTGGAGCTAAAAAAAATTGAAAAGGGGGGTGCAACACAAGGACTTCCCAAGGGGTCAACCATCCTAGTACTACTCTCGCCCAAGCACGCTTAACTTCGGAGTTCTAATGGGATCCGGTGCATTAGTGCTGGTATGATCGCACCCGTCATGTTGAGGGCACAATTCCTTTATGTGTTAACGGTTTACAGTCCTAGTCTAGAGAGATGGCCCATTCAGAAGGCCCAACGGGCTTAACGACAACCTATCCGCTTCAACAACGCAGCATCCTCGCAAGACGTGATATCGACACGTTGTAGGACCCTCTAATGTCCAGCGAGTAAGGTTGTCGTCCTTTTAACTTCTCACGACGTACGATCCGGGATAGAAAAACAGAGCAAAAGAAGAAAAGTGGCCCGAAACTGATGAAAACGTTCGATTTTGGGCTCCAAAAAAGGAAAAGTGAGCAAGCTAGCTTCCCTTGTACTAGAGCTCTTTGAGAGCGTTGCAACGGTATACTGTGCGCCGTGTAACTCTTTACGGATCAAAAGTTATGGGCACCGGAGCGACGGAGACCTGGTCACAAGCCCTATGCCCTCGGTTTGAAGGCCCAGCCTCCGCGTGAAGCGAAGTTGTCTTGCCCAAGGTGCCGTGGGATTCGATAATAGAAATGTGATGGATAAAGTATCTTGGCAACCTTAACGAGAGCAAAAAAAATTGAAAAGGGGGGTGCAACACGAGGACTTCCCAGGGGGTCACCCATCCTAGTACTACTCTTGCCCAAGCACGCTTAACTTCGGAGTTCTGATGTGATCCTGTGCATTAGTGCTGTTATGATCGCACCCGTCATGTGGAGGGCACAATTCTTTTATGTGTTAACGGTTCACAATCCCAGCCTAGAGAGATGGCCGATTCAGAAGGCCCAATGGGCTTAACGACAACCCATCCGCTTCAACAACGCAGCATCCTCGCAAGACGTGATATCGATGCATTGTAGGGCCCTCTAATGTCCCGCGAGTAAAGTTTTCGTCATTTTAACTTCTCACGACGTACGATCCGGGACTGAAAAACAAAGCTAATTAAGAAAATTAGCCCGAAACTGATGAAAACGTTCGATTTTGGGCTACCAAAATAGGCACAGCGAGCAAGCTGGCTGCCCCCATCGTAGAGCTCTCGGAGAGCTTTGCAACAGTATGCTGTGTGCCGCGTAACTCCTTACGGATCAAAAGTTATGGGCACCGGAGCGAAATAGACCTGGTCACAAGCCCTACGCCCTCGGTTTGCTGGCCCAGCCTCCACGTGAAGTGAAGTTGTCATGCCCAAGGTGCCGTGGGATTCGATAATAGAAATGTGGTGGATAAAGTATCTTGGCAACCCTAACCGGGGCAAAAAAAATTGAAAAGGGGGGTGCAACACGAGGACCTCCCAGGGGGTCACCCATCCTCGTACTGCTCTCGCCCAAGCACGCTTAACTTCGGAGTTCTGATTGGATCCGGTGCATTAGTGCTGGTTTGATTGCACCAGTCATGTTGAGTGCACAATTCCTTTTTGTGTTAATGGTTCATAGTCCCAGCCTAGAGAGATGGATCATTCAGAAGTCCCAATGGGCTTTACGACAACCCATCCGCTTCAACAATGCAGCATCCCCGCAAGACGTGATATCGATGTGTTGTAGAGCTCTCTAATGTCCTGCGAGAAAGTTTGTCATCCTTTTAACAACTCACGACGTACGATCCGGGACGGAAAAACAGAGCAAAAACAAAAAAGTGCCCCGAAACTGATGAAAACGGTCGATTTTGGCATCCAAAAAGGGCACAGCAAGCAAGCTGCCTGCCCCCGCCGTAGAGCTCTCGGAGATCTTTACAACGGTATGATGTGCGCCACGTAACTCCTTACAGATCAAAAGTTATGGGCACCAGAGCGACGGAGACCTGGTCACAAGCCCTACGACCTCGGTTTGCTGGCCTAGCCTCCACGTGAAGCGAAGTTTTCTTACCCAAGGTGTCGTGGGATTCGATAATAGAAATGTGGGGGATAAAGTATCTTGGCAACCCTAACCGGAGCTAAAAAAAAATTGAAAAGGGGCTATAACACGAGGACTTCCCAGTGGGTCACCCATCCAAGTACTACTCTCGCCCAAGCACATTTAACTTCGGAGTTCTGATGGGATCCGATGCATTAGTGCTGGTATGATCGCACCCGTCATGTTGAGGGCACAAGTGATAACCCGAACCCGGCATGCATTTAATAGCACTTGACTGCATTTGATTAAATGTTTAATTAGTTAAATCAACCAATTTGCACTATTTTAATATTTCTCTTGGAAGCATTTGGTAATTGTATATTGAATAATTAAAAGATTATTATCTATTTCTAATAATTATAGTAATTGAATTTATTCTCTTGTGATTAATTAAGTGCTATCTTAAATGTTAATATTTAATTGCACTTGATTACATGTTTTTATTTTTTTGTTCATTTGTAACTTAATATTAACTTCATAATTCTTTAAAATCTTCTAGAAATAGTTAAATTAATTATTTTAAATGAATATTGTTTACCTTGTTTGTTTTGATTATTTTAATAATCAGTTTTGTTTGTTTTGCGTTACAATCACTCGGTTTTCAAATAAATGAGAAAAGTAACTCCGAGCCGGAGTAAATTTTAAACTATGATGCTTTCCGAAAATGATATATTTCTTAGATTTTTTGAGATTTAATTATTATTCTTCTATTGACGCAAAGTGCATAGCATATCGAGAGAGATAGTTGGGAAATGAATTCGAGTCCTCAGCAAATAGTGAAAACTAGTATTTAGTGTTTTAATTTTAGTGTTTTAAGTTGTATTTAAATGGAATTGGATTTATGTTACTTGTTTTAGCTTTAAAATGCTTGAAATAGGCCATTTTGACCAATTTTAAGTTAGTTGACCAAGTACTTTGACCTTTGACCTTAGTTGGCTTATAAAATAACAAATAACAAAGAAAAAAAAAACAAAAGCTGAAAAAAACAGAGCAGCCATGGCTGAAACCATGAGGAGAAAAAAAAGGAATTTTAACCTTCCAAACTTGCAATCTTTGCGTGAGCTCGTGTGGGGTGGCTCCCGAGGTCTCCAGCGTTGTTTTCCTAGCGACTAGGAGTGCCTAAGGTGGGGGAATCACGTTATTTGCGCATTTAAATGTTATGTATGTCAACTTTGTGAATTTTGAGATTTATCCGTAGATTGTTGTTTAAAGCGTTTTGATGCTTCTAGAATGTTCCTTGGCAATTGTAGAACGTGTATTTATAGCTTTTTAACATTTTATGCGGTTAAATGTTGAAATTGCAATTTAAATTGGTTGTTGAATAGTGTTTTATGAATAGTAAACCCTTGAAACAATGAAGTTGCTCCGTTATGATGTCCGTTGATGTATAAATGTGCTAGGTATGCTAGAATGCCTAAATGCATGGTTTGTTTGGGTTGCATAATGGAAAAAATGGAGAAAAATGGCTTGGTGAAAGTCCGGGTCATTTAGGTCGAGTTTGGCGTTTTCTCATTTTGCGTGTTGGCATTGTATTGGGAGGCCATGGAAGCACTTTTGGTGCGATTATGGCGTTGGTTGGGTGTTTGGTTGGTATAGTTGTAGTTCAAACAAGCAAAGGGAGAAATCGGGGCTTTGCTTGAATTCTAGGGTAAAGTAGGGTTTCGGGGTCCTTAGACGTGCCTTATGGTGACCTAGGAGGATTGGCGAAGTCGATTTCCAGAACTCGTGGCTCGTTTGGAAATGGTAGAGTTTTGATAGGTGGGGCCGTTTTGAGATTGTGCTTGTTATCTTGATATATGGCTATAGAATGCTTAGGGTTGCTTGATATACTTGTTTAATTGGTGTTATTGTTGCTTATTATTGCTTGTTATTCTTGAAAAGTTAGTTGAATGCTAGTATTGATTGTGATTGCTTGTTATCTCGTTTGTTGTCACTAGTTTGTATTGTTGTGCTATCGCTCGTTTATTGCCTTGTATCGAGTCTTGCATTGCATAGTGTTCCGCATGTGAGTGATGGGCCTCTCTGGGTAGCCTCGGGTTGCCAGTGTTGGTTGCTCTAGCTCCGTAGCTATTCCCTTTCTCGCTTGGGTTGCCTCCCAGGGAGATTTGGGTTGTAGAATTGATGGTTACTCCCGGGGTATTCCAAACTAGTGTTATAAGGTGGTTGCGCGCTTATTGTCATCGTTGTCAACATCAAGCTCGAGATTGATGTATCGCTCGTGAAATTCTATATTGCTCGTAAGAGTGAACCATAGCCTTCAGAGTGTGGTATAGCTTTGAATGGTTGTGTTAATGCTTCCAATAATTGCTTATTGTATTGATTGTTTGTCTTGATTGCTTATTTATCAGTTATATTGCTTAACTGTCTTATTTACATTGCACGACTTTCTTTCTCTCCAATTCGATATCTATCTCGCCCTCACTGAGTATACGTGTTGTGTATACTCACTCCTCACCACCACATTTCAGGAAATGTCATGTTAGTTAGAAGTTCGTGATTTCGTGAAAGTTCGTTGCCTGAAGAGTTGTCTTGCGTGCCTATGTGGCTTGAGTGTCGAAGTTGTGAAGATATATGCTTTCATATGTTGTATGTATTTAATGCCAAAAAGTATGTAATTTAAGTTTCATTAGATTGTTGAAGTAGTTTGATAAGTTAGATTATGTATCTAGTTATTATAACTTAACTTCAAATGCATGTTTGTAATGTCCAAAAGAAAAGAATTAGAATGGCATGATAGTTTATTTTATGTAGTAGCTTAGTATGGTTTAATTGTCTAGTTTGAGTGTACTTGTCAAAAATGAAAAGAGATAGGTTAGCTTTTAAATTGGAAATGTATGTATACTTGCTGAGTTTAATTGTTGAGAACCAAGGCTCGGATGGCCTTGAGGTGTTTGTATGGTTGGACTCGGTGTTGGTCCACTTATATATTGTCACAGGTTTTACATTTCGCCTAGAAACAGGTGAGACTCCGTCCGTTTTCCCTAAAAATTTATGCCCGGGTTTGGTTTGGGTTGTGATTAGATCGATTGATAGAACTATCGGTCTCGAGAGGGATCGGGGTGTTACAGGGGTGAAATATCCCACATCGACTGTCTAGGAAGTGAGAGAGCTGGTTATAAGGGGGCGACTTCTTGTAATAGCCAGGACGCGTTTTCACGTGGAGACACGTGAGGAACAAAATCGTGAGAGTATTGGTGCCCTCGTGGCCTTGCTCAAAGCGGACAATATCCTGGTAGTTGTGACTCGTGCGCCCCTTCGTTGGAATGTTGATCGGGTCATGACAAATGGTATCAGAGCCTACGGTCGTTGGCTAGCGAGGACGCTGGGTCCCTATGGGGGGGCGGGTGAAATATCCCACATGGATTGTCTAGGAAGTGAGATAGCTGGTTATAAGGGGGCGACTCCTTGTAACAGCCAAGACGCGTTTTCACGTGGAGACACGTGAGGAACAAAACCGTGAGAGTATTGGTGCCCTCGAGGCTTTGCTCAAAGCGGACAATATCCGGATAGTTGTGACTCGTGCGCCCCTTCCTGGGAATGTTGATCGGGTCATGACACACAATTCCTTTATGTGTTAACGGTTCACAGTCCCAGCCTAGAGAGATGGCCCATTCAGAAGGACCAATGGGCTTAACGATAACCCATCCGCTTCAACAACGCAGCATCCTCGCAAGACGTGATATCGGCCCGTTGTAGGGCCCTCTAATGTCCCAAGAGTAAGGTTGTCGTCCTTTTAACAGCTCACGACATACGATCCTGGACGGAAAAACAGAGCAAAAGAAGAAAAGAGGCCCAAAACTGATGAAAATGTTCAATTTTGGGCTCCAAAAAGGGCACAACGAGCAAGCTAGCTGCCCCTTTGTAGAGCTCTCGGAGAGCTTTACAACAATATGCTGTGCACCGCGTAATTCCTTGCGGATAAAAAGTTAAGGGCACCGGAGCGACGGAGACCTGGTCACAAGCCTTACGCCCTCGGTTTGCCGACCCAGCCTCCACTTGAAGCGAAGTTTTCTTGCCCAAGGTGCCGTGGGATTCGATAAAAGAAATGAAGTGGATAAAGTATCTTGGCAAGCCTAACCGGAGCAAAAAAAATTGAAAAGGTGGGTGCAACACGAGGACTTCCCAGCGGGTCACCCATTCTAATACTACTCTCGCCCAAGCACGCTTAACTTCGGTGTTCTGATGGGATCCGGTGCATTAGTGCTGGTATGATCGCATCCGTCATGTTGAGGGCACAATTCCTTTATGTGTTAACGGTTCACTGTCCCAGCCAAGAGAGATGGCCTATTCAGAAGGCCTAATGGGCTTAACGACAACCCATCCGTTTCAACAACGCAGCATCCTCGCAAGACGTGATATCGACGCATTGTAAGGCTCTCTAGTGTCCGGCGAGAATGGTTGTTGTCCTTTTAACAGCTCACGACGTACGATCCGGGAAGGAAAAACAGAGCAAAAATAGAAAAATGGCCCGAAACTGATGAAAACTATCGATTTTGGGCTCCAAAAAGGGCACAGCGAGAAAGCTGGCTGTCCCCGTCGTATAGCTCTCGGAGAGCTTTGCAACGGTATGCTGTGTGCCGCGTAACTCCATACGGATCAAAAGTTATGGGCACCGGAGCTACGGAGACCCGGTCACAAGCCCTACGCCCTCGGTTTGCTGGCCCAGCCTCCACGTGAAGCGAAGTTGTCTTGCCCAAGGTGCCGTGGAATTCGATAATAGAAATGTGGTGGATAAAGTATCTTGGCAACCCTAACCGGAGAAAAAAAAATTGAAAAGGGGGGTGCAACACGAGGACTTCCCAGGGGGTCACCCATCCTAGTACTACTCTCATGCAAGCACGCTTAACTTCGGAGTTCTAATGGGATCTAGTGCATTAGTACTGGTATGATCACACCCATCATGTTGAGGGCACAATTCCTTTATGTGTTAACGGTTCACAGTCCCAGCCTAGAAAGATGGCCCATTCAAAAGGCCAATGGGCTTAACGACAACCCATCCGCTTCAACAATGCCGCATCTTCGCAAGACGAGATATCGATGCATTGTATGGCCCTCTAACGTCCCGCGAGTAAGGTTGTTGTCCTTTTATCATCTCACGACGAACGATCCAAGATGAAAAAACATAGCTAAATAAGAAAAGTGGCACAAAACTGATGAAAACGTTCAATTTTAGGCTCCAAAAATGGGCTCAGCGAGCAAGCTGGCTGCCTCCGTCGTAGAGCTCTCGGAGAGCTTCGCAACGGTATGTTGTGCACCACGTAACTCCTTACGGATCAAAAGTTATGGGCACCGGAGCGATGGAGACCTGGTCACAAGCCCTACGCCCTCGGTTTGCTGGCCCCGCCTCCACGTGAAGCGAAGTTGTCTTGCCCATGATGCCGTGGGATTCGATAATAGAAATGTGGTGGATAAAGTATCTTGGCAACCCTAACCGGAGCAAAAAAAATTGAAAAGGGGGGTGCAACACGAGGACTTCTCAGGGGGTCACCCATCCTAGTACTACTCTTGCCCAAGCACGCTTAACTTCGGAGTTCTGATGGGATCCAGTGCATTAGTGCTGGTATGATCGCACCCGTCATGTTGTGGGCGCAATTCCTTTATGTGTTAACGGTTCACAGTCCCAGCCTAGAGTGGTGGCCCATTCAAAAGGCCCAATGTGCTTAACGACAACCCATCTGCTTCAACAACGCAGCAACCTCTCAAGACGTGATATCGACGCGTTGTAGGGTCCTCTAATGTCCCGCGAGTAAGGTTTTCTTCCTTTTAACAGCTCACGACGTACGATCCGGGACGGAAAAACAGGGCAAAAGAAGAAAAGTCGCCTGAAACTGATGAAAATGTTCGATTTTGGGCTCCAAAAGGGGCAAAGCGAGCAAGCTGGTTGCCCCCGTCGTAGTGCTCTTGGAGAGCTTTGCAACGGTATGCTGTACGCCGCGTAACTCCTTACGGATCAAAAGTTATGGGCACCGGAACGATGGAGACCTGGTCACAAGCCCTACGCCCTCGGTTTGCTGGCCCCGCCTCCACGTGAAGCGAAGTTGTCTTGCCCATGGTACCGTGGGATTCGATAATATAAATGTGGTGGATAAAGTAACTTGGCAACACTAACCGGAGCAAAAAAATTTGAAAAGGGGGGTGCAACACGAGGACTTCCCATGGGGTCGTCCATCCTTGTACTACTCTCGCCCAAGCACGCTTAAGTTCGAACTTCTCATGGGATCTGGTGCATTAGTGCTGGTATGATCGAACCCGTCATGTTGAGGGTACAATTCCTTTATGTGTTAACGGTTCACAGTCCCAGCCGAGAGAGATGTTCCATTAAGAAGGCCCAATGGGCTTAACGACAACCCATCCACTTCAACAACGCCGCATCCTCGTAAGACGTGATATTGACCCATTGTACGGCCCTCTAATGTCGCACGAGTAAGGTTGTCATCCTTGTAACAGCTCACGACGTACGATCTGCTACGGAAAAACATAGCGAAAGAAGAAAAGCTGCTCGAAACTGATGAAAAAGTTCAATTTTGGGCTCCAAAAAGGGCAAAGCGAGCAAGCTAGATGCCTCCGTCGTAGAGCTCTCGAAGTGCTTTGCAACGGGTTGCGGTGCGCCACGTAACTCCTTACGGATCAAAAGTTATGGGCACCGGAGCGACGGAGACCTGGTCACAAGCCCTATGCCCTTGGTTTGCTGGCCCAGTCTCCAAGTGAAGCTAAGTTGTCTTGGCCAATGTGCCGTGGGATTCGATAATAGAAATGTGGTGGATAAAGTATCTTGGCAACCCTAACCAGGGCAAAAAAAATTGAAAAGGGGGGTGCAACACGAGGACTTCCCTGGGGGTCACCCATCCTAGTACTACTCTCGCCCAAGCACGCTTAACTTTGGAGTTCTGATGGGATCCGGTGCATTAGTGCTGGTATGATCGCACCCGTCATGTTGAGGGCGCAATTCATTTATGTGTTAACGGTTCACAGTCCCAGCCTAGAGAGATGGCCAATTCAAAAGGCCCAATGGGCTTAACGACAAACCATCTACTTCAACAACGCAGCAACCGCTCAAGATGTGATATCGACGCATTGTAGGGCCCTCTAATGTCTCGCGAGTAAGGTTGTCGTCCTTTTAACAGCTCACGACGTATGATCCGGGATGAAAAAATAGAGCAAAAGAAGAAAAGTGACCTGAAACTGATAAAAATGTTCGATTTTGGGCTCCAAAAAGGGCAAAGCGAGCAAGCTGGCTGCCCCCGTCGTAGAGCTCTCAGAGAGCTTTGCAACGGTATGCTGTGCGCCGTGTAACTCCTTACGGATCAAAAGTTATGGGCACCGGAGCGATGGATACCTGGTCACAAGCCCTACGCCCTCGGTTTGCTGGCCCCGCCTCCACGTGATGCGAAGTTGTCTTGCCCATGATGCCATGGAATTCGATAATAGAAATGTGGTGGATAAAGTATCTTGGGAACCCAAACCGGGGCAAAAAAAACTGAAAAGGGGGGTGCAACATGGGGACTTCTTAGGGGGTCACCCATCCTAGTACTACTCTTGCCCAAGCACGCTTAACTTCGGAGTTCTGATGGGATCCAGTGCATTAGTGCTGGTATGATCGCACCAGTCATGTTGAGGGCGCAATTCCTATATGTGTTAACGGTTCACAGTCCCAGCCTAGAGAGGTGGCCCATTCAAAAGGGCCAATGGGCTTAACGACAACCCATCTGCTTCAACAACGCAGCAACCTCTCAATACGTGATATCGACGCGTTGTAGGTTCCTCTAATGTCCCGTGAGTAAGGTTTTCTTCCTTTTAACAGCTCACGATGTACGATCCGGGACGGAAAAACAGAGTAAAAGAAGAAAATTGGCCTGAAACTGATGAAAATGTTCGATTTTGGGCTCCAAAAAGGGCAAAGCGAGCAAGCTGGTTGCCCCCATCGTAGAGCTCTTGGAGAGCTTTCAAACGGTATGCTGTGCGCCGCGTAACTCCTAACGAATCAAAAGTTATGGGCACCGGAGCAATGGATACCTGGTCACAAGCCCTACGCCCTCAGTTTGCTGGCCCCGCCTCCACGTGAAGCGAAGTTGTCTTGCCCATGGTACCGTGGGATTCGATAATAGAAATGTGGTGGATAAAGTATCTTGGCAACACTAACCGGAGCAAAAAAAATTGAAAAGGGGGGTGCAACACGAGGACTTCCCAGGGGGTCTTCCATCCTTGTACTACTCTCGCCCAAGCACGCTTAACTTCGAACTTCTCATGGGATCTGGTGCATTAGTGCTGGTATGATCGCACCCGTCATGTTGAGGGTACAATTCCTTTATGTGTTAACGGTTCACAGTCCCAGCCGAGAGAGATGTTCCATTAAGAAGGCCCAATAGGCTTAACGACAACCCATCCACTTCAACAACGCCGCATCCTCGCAAGACGTGATATCAACGTGTTGTACGGACCTCTAATGTCGCGCGAGTAAGGTTGTCATCCTTTTAACAGCTCACGACGTACGATCTGCTACGGAAAAACATAGCGAAAGAAGAAAAGCTGCTCGAAACTGATGAAAAAGTTCAATTTTGGGCTCCAAAAAGGGCAAAGCTAGCAAGCTAGATGCCTCCGTTGTAGAGCTCTCGAAGTGCTTTGCAACGGTTTGCGGTGCGCCACGTAACTCTTTACTGATCAAAAGTTATGGGCACCGGAGCGACGGAGACCTGGTCACAAGCCCTATGCCCTTGGTTTGCTGGCCCAGTCTCCAAGTGAAGCTAAGTTATCTTGCCCAAGGTGCCGTGGGATTCGATAATAGAAATGTGGTGGATAAAGTATCTTGGCAACCCTAACCGGAGCAAAAAAAATTGAAAATGGGGGTGCAACACGAGGACTTCCTAGGGGGTCACCCATTCTAGTACTACTCGCGCCCTAGCACGCTTAACTTTAGAGTACTGATGGGATCCGGTGCATTAGTGCTGGTATGATCGCACCCATCATGTTGAGGGCACAATTCCTTTATGTGTTAACGGTTCACAGTCCCAGCCTAGAGAGATGGCCCATTCAAATGGCCCAATAGGCTTAACCGCAACCCATCCGCTTCAACAATGCAGCAACCTCGCAAGACGTGATATTGACGCGTTGTAGGGCCCTCTAATGTCCCGCGAGTAAGGTTGTCGTCCTTTCAATAGCTCACAACATACGATCCGGGATGGAAAAATAGAGCTAAAGAAGAAAAATGGCCCGAAACTAATAAAATTTTTTGATTTTTGGCTCCAAAAAGTGGCACAGCGAGCAAGCTGGCTGCCCCCGTCGTAGAGCTCTTGGATAGCTTTGCAACGGTATGTTGTGCGCCGCGTAACTCCTTACGGATTAAAAGTTATGGGCACCGTAGCGATAGAGGACTTGTCACAAGACCTACGGCCTTGGTTTGCTGGCCCAGCCTCCACGTGAAGCGAAGTTGTCTTCCCCAAGGTGCCGTGGGATTCGATAATAGAAATGTGGTGGATAAAGTATCTTGGAAATCCTAACCGGAGCAAAAAAAATTGAAAATGAGGGTAGAACATGAGGACTTCCCAAGGGGTCACCCATCCTAGTACTACTCTCGTCCAAACACGCTTAACTTCGCAGTTCTGATGGGATTCAGTGCATTAGTGCTGGCATGATCACACCCGTCATGTTGAGGGCACAATTCCTTTATGTGTTAACGGTTCACAGTCCCAGCCTAGCGAGATGGTCCATTCAAAAGGCCAATGGGCTTAACAACAACCCACCGGCTTCAACAACGCAACATCCTCGCAAGACATGATATCCACGCATTGTAGGTCCCTCTAATATCCAGCGAGGAAGGTTGTTGTCCTTTTATCACCTCACAACGTACGATCCGGGATGGAAAAACAGAGCAAAAGAAGAAAAGTGGCCCGGAACTGATGAAAACGGGCGATTTTGGGCTCCAAACATGGCACAACGAGCAAGCTGGCTGCCCCCGTCGTAGAGCACTCTCAGAGCTTTGTAACAGTATGTTTTGCGCCGCCTAACTCCTTACGGATCAAAATTTATGGGCACCGGAGTGACGGAGACCTGGTCATAAGCCCTATGCCCTCAGTTTGCCGGCCCAGCCTCCATGTGAAGTGAAGTTGTCTTGCCCCAGGTGCCGTGGGATACGTTAATATAAGTGTGGTGGATAAATTTTCTTGGAAACCCTAACCGGAGCACAAAAAATTGAAAAGGGCGTGCAACATGAGGACTTCCCAATTGGTCACCCATCCGAGTAGTACTCTCGCCCAAGCATGCTTAACTTCGGAGTTCTGATGGGATCCGGTGCATTAGTGCTGGTATGATCGCACCCGTCATGTTGAGGGAAAAATTCCTTTATGTGTTAATGGTTCACAGTCCCAGCCTAGCGAGAGGGCCCATTCAAGAAGCCCAATGGGCTTAACGATAACCCATCCGCTTCAACAACGCAGCATCCTCGCAAGACGTGATATCGACCCGGTGTAGGGCCATCTAATGTCCCGCGACTAAGGTTGTCGTCCTTTTTACAGCTCACGATGTACGATCCCGGATAGGAAAACAAAACAAAAGTAGAAAAGTCACCCGAAACTGATGAAAACGTTCGATTTTGGGCTCCAAAAAGGGCAGTGTGAGCAAGGTAGATGCCCCCGTCGTAGAGCTCTCAGAGAGCTTTGCAACGGTATGTTGTGCGCCACGTAACTCTTTACGGATCAAAAGTTATGGGCACCGGAGCGAAGGAGACCTGGTCACAAGCCCTACGCCCTCGGTTTGCTGGCCCAGCCTCCATGTGAAGCGAAGTTGTCTTGCCCAAGGTGCTGTGGGATTCGATAATAGATATGTGGTGGATAAAATATCTTGGCAACCCTAAACGGATCAAAAAAAATTGAAAATAGAGGTGCAACACGAGGACTTCCCAAGGGGTCACCTATCCTAGTACTACTCTTGCCAAAGCACGCTTAACTTCGGAGTTCTGATGGATCTGGTGCATTAGTGTTGGTATGATCGCACCCGTCATGTTGAAAGCACAATTCCTTTATGTGTTAAAGGTTCACAGTCCAAGCTTGGAGATATGGCTCATTCAGAAGGCCCAATGGGCTTAACGACAACCCATCTATTTCAACAACGCAGCGTCCTCGCAAGACGAGATATCGACACATTGTAGGGCCCTCTAATGTCCTGCGAGTAAGGTTGTCATCCTTTTAACAGCTCATGACGTACGATCCGGGATGGAAAAACATAGCAAAAATTGAAACGTGGCCCGAAACTAATAAAAACGTTCGATGTTGGGCTCTAAAAAGGGCACTACGAGCAAGCTAGCTACCCACGTCGTAGACTCTCGGAGAGCTTTGCAACGGTATGCTGTACGCCGCGTAATTCCTTACGGATCAAAAGTTATGGGCACTGGAGCGACGGAGACTTGGTCACAAACCCTGCGCTCTCGGTTTGCTGGCACAGCCTCCACGTGAAGTGAAGTTGTCTTGCCCAAGGTGCCGTGGGATTCGATAATGGAAATGTTGTGGATAAAGTATCTTGGCAACCCTAGGCGGAGCAAAAAAAATTGAAAAGGGGGGTGCAACACGAGGACTTCTCAGGGGGTCACACATCCTAGTACTACTCTCGCCCAAGCACGCTTAACTTCGGAGTTCTGATGGGATCTGGTGCATTAGTGTTGGTATGGTCAGACCCGTCAGGTTGAGGGCACAATTCCTTTATGTGTTAACGGTTCACAGTCCCAGCCTTGAGAGATGGCACATTCAGAAGGCCCAATGGGCTTAACGACAACCCATCCACTTCAACAATGCAGCATCCTAGCAAGATATGATATCGACGCGTTGTAGGGCCCTCTAATGTCCCGCGAGTAAGGTTGTCGTCCTTTTAAAAGCTCACGACGTACAATCCGGGATGGAAAAACAGAGCAAAAGAAGAAAAGTGTCCCAAAACATATGAAAACGTTCAATTTTTGGCCCCAAAAAGGGCAGAGTGAGCAAGCTCACTGTCCCTGTCGTAGAGCTCTTGGAGAGCTTTGCGACTGTATGCTGTGCACCGCGTAACTCTTTACGGATCAGAAGTTATGGGCACCGGAGCGAAGGAGACTTGGTCACAAACCCTACGCCCTCGGTTTGCTGGCCCAGCCTTCACGTGAAGCGAAGTTGTGTTGCCCAAGGTGCCGTGGGATTCAATAATAGAAATGTGGCGGATAAAGTATCTTGGCAACCCTAAACGGAGCAAAAAAAATTGAAAATGGGGGTACAACACGAGGACTTCCCAGGGGGTCACCCATCCTAGTACTAGTCCCACCCAAGCATGCTTAACTTCCGAGTTCTGATAGGATCTGGTGCATTAGTGCTGGTATGATCACACCTGTCATGTTGAGGTCACAATTCCTTTATGTGTTAAAGGTTCACAGTCTCAGCCCAGATAGATGGCTCATTCAGAAGGCCCAATGTGCTTGACGACAACCCATCCGCTTCAATAACGCAGCATCCTTGCAAGACGTGATATCGACGCATTGTAGGGCCCTCTATTGTCCCGCGAGTAAAGTTGTCGTCCTTTTAATAGCTCACGACGTACGATCCGGGACGAAAAAGAATAGCAAAAATAGAAAAGTGGCCCGAAACTGATGAAAACGTTCGATTTTGGGCTTTAGCAAGGGCAAAGCGAGCAAGCTTGCTGCCACCTTCGTAGAGCTCTCGGAGAGCTATGCAACGGTATGCTGTGCGCCGCGTAACTCCTTAATATCAAAAGTTATGGGCACCGGATCGATAGAGACCTGGTCACAAGCCTTACGCCCTCGGTTTGCTGGCCCAGACTCCACGTGAAGCAAAGTTGTCTTCCCCAAGGTCCCGTGGGATTCGGTAATAGAAGTGTGGTGGATAACGCACCTTGGCAACCCTAAGCGAGGCAAAAAAAAATTGAAATGGGGGGTGCAGCACGAGGACTTCCCAAGGGGTTACCCATTCTAGTACTACTCTCGCCCAAGCACACTTGACTTCGGATTTCTGATGGGATCCAGTGCATTACTGCTGGTATGATCGCACCCGTCATGTTAAGGGCACAATTCCTTTATGTGTTAACGGTTCACAGTCCCAGCCTAGAGAGATGGCCCATTCAGAAGGCCCAAAGGGCATAATGACAACCCATCCGTTTGAACAACGCAGCATCCTCGCAAGACGTGATATCGACAAGTTGTAGGCCCGTCTAATGTCCCGCGAGTAAGGTTGTCATCCTTTTAATAGCTCACGACGTACGATCCGGGACGAAAAAACAAAGCTAAATAAGAAAAGTGGCCCGAAATTGATGAAAATGTTCGATTTTGGGCTCCAAAAATGGGCACAGCGAGCAAGCTAACTGCCCCTGTCGTAGAGATCTCAGAGAGCTTTGCAACGGTATGCTGTGCGCCGCGTAACTTCTTACGAATCAAAAGTTATAGGCACCGGTGTGAGGCCCGACCCCGATTTGCGTGCGAAACCTAGCTTCGTTTGTCCTAACCTAGATTTGTGTGCCATGACCTAGGTTTGAGAATTGTATTTAGTTTTGTGTACCTTGCATTGAATTTCGTGCATTCATATAGGGTTACGTGCGTTTACTTGAAAAACGTGCGTTCGTCTCGTAGTTCGTGTACTACCTCGAAGTGCGTGCCCTAAACCTAGGAAAGCGTGTCTTCACGCTAATCAAGAAAGCATATTACACGAAGCACTAGACTATTAAACAATCCTACAAAATCCACTAACAATATAATAATCCAAATTCCTTTCACTAGAAGACAAAAATGCACCAAAAACAAAACATTCTTTATTCTTTATGCATTATTCTTTTTTTTTGCACTTTCAAAATACAATTAAATAACACTCAAAAGAAGACACAAAATTCAGATTTGGCACATGCAATAGCCGGCCATGCCTTGTTCTTGAGCAAGAAATTTGAGCAACATATTTTATTCTATGCATGCAAAGACAAAAAAATGACATAAGGCATTAAAATAATTGCTCAAATCCCTTCAAATCCTCACCATATCCGACCAGCCCTTGCATGCCCATTCTAGCATTCAAAATTTAAAGCATTTTGGAGACAAAAGCTGAAATTGAAAGCCTCAAGGCCGAGCATGCTCCTCAAGTTGCAAAGCCTTTGTTTTATCTTCATTTTCTTCATTTCTTTCTCTCACATTTCTCTCTCACTCTCTTTTCCTCTCTCCATTTCGGTCCTTGGCTGAACTCTCACCATCCTTGCTCATCTTCATCACACCTTGGTCGAACAAGGCAAGCAAATCATCAAGAAAACCAAGCAATCAAGCTAGAGTTCAAAAAACACTCATGCATGTGCATTGAAGCTTCATTTCGGCCTTAGGTAAGCTTCTTGACATTCATTTCTTTTCTTCATGTTTTAACTACATGCATGCACTAAGAGGTTGATCACTAGGCTAGGAAAAATAGAGAAAACCAAGTTGAAATCTCAGCCAAGCAAGGAGAAGAACAGATTTGAGCTTCAACCAGGTTTTTGAGCATAGTTTGGTTGATTGCAAAGGTGAGGGTTAAAAGCTTTTGAAAACTCTTTGAAATTTCACATGCATGTTCATAAATGTGTATATTTGCTTCTGTACTTGAGTTATGTGGTCGTTCATGAGCTTAAACAACCATGCATGGCAAGAACTTGGCTTGAAAATGATGCTAGGTAAAGTTGAATTTATGAGACAGCTTTCTGACCCGTCTGTTCGAGGTAATTTTGGCTAAGAAAATGATGTTGAAATTGCGTAAAAATCACTAGGTGACTAGTTTGGACAGTTTTGAACAATTTTCGCAGAAATAGGTAAGTCAAATTTTGGCTCTAAGGTCCACAAAATGGCAAAATCGCGAAAGGTAGCTAAATCTGGAAAAATTTGAGGAAATGAAACAGTTTTGGCAGATGCACTGACTATATAGAACGAGAGGTTTTTGACCTAGAAAATGACATCCAAATTGCGTGAAATTTTCCGTGCTGCTAGATGTTTCAGTTGTGGACATTTTTTCCAGAAATAGGCTTAGGCTAAAAATGAACCTAAGGACCTCAAAAACATGAAATATCGAAAGATAGGAAACTCTGGACAGTTTTGTGCAGTTCCATTATTTCGGCTATATCTAATGATCCCGAACTCCAATTGATGCAAGGTTTGTTTCTGATTTTAGTTAACTTCTTAAGATTTAATTTGACATCTTATTCACTGAATTTAGAGATTGTTTGATTATCCGATTGATTGTGAGAAAACATCCTATTGCAGTGAGTGTTCCACTTAGCTATGTGCTTGGAAAACTATTGTAACCTCTTTTGTGGCACTAATTGCTTGGAATTGTGGTGTTGGAATATTATGTGGACTGTTTTGAGCACTTGAGGATGTATGAATTGATTGATGCATGACTTGGGAACGATGTTAAGTTGACTTAGGGTTTTGATCGCACGATTATGCATGAAATAGACACCCTAATGACTAAGTATTCTTGCTAAGTGTTAACCATTGGATATTGTGAGGAAACTGTACGTTGCGTGGGCTGCCCGTAAATGTTTTATAATTTCAAAAGTGATATTGACCATTGCATGTTGACAAATAAGCTTTTCTTGCATTTGAACCCATGTTGATATCATTGCATGTTGAGTAATCTTATCACTTGATTGCGTGGACTTTTTAATGAGTTATATGGCCTGTTTTACATGTGTTACATGGCTGCCCGTTTAATTTCCACATAACTCTATACGCCTTTCAAGTGAAATTTCCTGTCTTATCGTGTCCTGCTTGTTTATCTGCCAATGTGCAATCTTATGACTGTCCGGAGGCAACCTACTTTGTTGTCCTCCTTCTGTGATATATATATTACCTGTCATAAATGTGCATTGCATACAAGGTTGCAACCTCTCCTGTCGGCATGGTAGCGATCACGTACGCCGGGCGGCATCAGGCTTGCCGGTGATACTGTGACCACCATGGTCCCATTCCCTCTCTCGCTTGGGGGCTAGACTTCCTCGGAGAGTTGGGTCGTAGGATTTTGGGGTACATCCGGAGTACACCCACCTGGTGTGTTTGGGGGATGATTCGAAGTCGGCCGCAACAACTGATCCTGGATCTGATCTGAGAGCAAAAGCTCACCGTATCCTTTTTGTTATGTGTATAAGTACTCCCGCTTGGATCCTAGAGAACCTCAGGGAGGAAAGACCGGTATTCCTGTTTCTGTATTTG
This sequence comes from Ehretia macrophylla, assembly GCA_037974665.1. Classification (NCBI taxonomy): domain Eukaryota; kingdom Viridiplantae; phylum Streptophyta; class Magnoliopsida; order Boraginales; family Ehretiaceae; genus Ehretia; species Ehretia macrophylla. The sequence continues at coordinate 14,860,342 of CM075771.1, read as the reverse complement.
TATTTCTGTACTTGTATTTCTATTGTATTCATGTTTGAAAAAGGGATTTTCATAAGTTTAACCGGAAAATGAGTTTCAAAACTTATTTCTCGTTCCCCCTCGCTGAGTTCATAAGGACTCACCCTCTTTTATCATTTCAGGTGAAGAAGAACAGGTACAGGAACCCGAGCTCAATGTACCTAATGATGAACCCCTGGAATGATTGCTTGTTATTGTTGTTTTGCTTGAACGTGACTTCTTGTGAACTTTTGTTACTTGAAGACTATTTCCCTTACGTTATTTGTTGTTTGTGATGTAATAGACCCCCGTTGTAATTTGGGGTCTAATTTTGGTTTGTACTTATTTTAAGTAGACTGACACTAGACATACTATGATTGTTCTTGCTTTTATTATCACTAGTATCTACCATATGTTATGATGCTTAGTTGAGGAATAGGCAAATGAACTTATCCAATCTCAACAGGTACTCGCTAATAAGCTATGATCAACAGGCATATTTTGAAATGATAATAAATGGACAAACGAGACATAGTATCATGCTAGGTTATAAATCAAACGGGACGTCGAAATAACCAATAGGTAATTCAATTAACGATTAAATAGTAAATTCTAGTCGGGAATGGACTTGAATTGGAAGTATTGAGGCTGTTAGATAATTTAGGTCAAAACAAAAAGCCCAATTACAGCCGTTATGCTGCCGGATTTCCGGAAAATTTTGGAGTCTAGAATAAAACGTTAAGCGCTAAACCTCCTAGAACGATTAAGAATGTGAATGGACTTGAATGTTTTGATCACACCCTAGTCTAACCTTTATAGGCCGGGTTGGGGTGTGACACCTTAGAAGAATGGTATCAGAGCTTAGATTGCTTAAGCCGGGTTTAACTCTCGGACCGTGGGTAGAGCCCTAAGATAATTAGGATGACTTGTTTATGTGTTAAATGTGCCTTCTATGTTCTATGTGCTTAAGTGACTTATATGCCTTAAATGTTTTTAGAATTGTATCTATAATATGTTGCATATCTTATGCATTAGATTTTTAATTATCATATTTCAATAAATTGTGCCTATAGATGGCTGGCCCTAGTACCCGTACTACTAATAGGAGCGGTGAACCTCAAGAGACCGGGGATGCGTATCAGACTAATCTCGGTATAGCTATGTTTAATATGATGGCAACTGCCATGGATCGTGTATCACGTGTGATGGAGCGTTAGGATGCTCGTGAAGCCAACAACAACATCAACAACAGGAATGAGGGTAACCATGGGAGACATAGCAGAATGAGGGAATTCCTTGACTTTCGCCCGTCTAAATTCTACGGGGAAGCTGATGATGAGAAAGCAGAGGTTTGGCTATCCGAGATCGAGAAGATTTTTAGGCCACTTGATTATACAGATGAAGAGAAATTGGAGTTTGCTGTATTTCTGTTGCATGGGGATGCCGAGCATTGGTGGCACACTGTAGAGGCACTGTGGGAGACTGATCAGACACCTCACTTGTGGGGTAATTTCGTTAAGGCATTTAAGGAAAAATATGTACCTGCAGTTTCCAGGCAGAGGCGGATCGAGGAGTTCATGCACTTGACCCAGGGTAATATGACGGTGGCCCAGTACGAGGCTCGTTTTGACCGACTGTCCCGTTATGCTCAGTATATGGTTTGTACTCCGGAGGCAAAAATGTGGAAATTTACTATTGGTTTGAGGCTAGAGATTCAGGACCAGTTAGCTTCTCATGACTTCGCTACTTACTCTGCCCTCTTTGCTGCTGCCTCTCGAGTTGAGAAGAGGAAACTAGATGGAGCCGGCTCGAGTCAACCCAACAAGAAACCATACCAGCCTCCAGGTCAGCAGAGGAAGTTTCAGAGTCAGAGTCGCAGTCAGGGCCAGAGCCAGAACAGACCAGGGAATAACCGTGGCCCGACGAAAGCGCCATCAGCCTCTTCCGCCCGTGGATCCACAGGTAGTTCACCTGCTACTCAATCCGTCAGCTGCTCATATTGTGACAGGAAGGGGCATACTGAAGCCCAGTGTTGGAGGAAGTTGGGACGATGTATGAGGTGCGGCAGTGATCAGCACCAGATCAAGGATTGCCCTAAACGTCAGGCAGGGCAGAATCAGGGTAAACCAGCCGGTAGGGGCAAGACTCCAGTTCCTAGGGTCCAGGCTCGAGCCTATGCTATCGAGTGCGAGGAGATTCCAGATGAGACCGCTGTTGTTGAAGGTACATTCTTCATACTGAATCAACCTGTTAAGGTGTTAATTGATCCGGGGGGTACTCATTCATTTATTACTCCCTTATGTGTGGAACGTGGGAAATTGAAAGGTGTATGTTTGCCATATAAAGTAGAAGTTGGTACTCCAATGGGTTCTAAACTTGTAACTAGTTCAGCTTGTAAAGTATGTCAAATCCAAATTAAGGATAGGGAATTCTCGGCCAATCTTATTGTATCACCTTTTCGAGACTACGAGGTCATTTTAGGGATGGACTGGCTGGCAAAACATCATGTCCAACTGGATTGCCGGGCGAAGATTATAACGTTCCGGGTACCTAATCAACCGATACTAGAGGTTTTGGGCCGAAGAGATTTCACCGGGAGTTCCATCATTTCATCTACAAAAAGCAGTGAAGTCCTTAAGGAAATGATGCAATGGATACTTGGCTTACCTTATCAACAAGCCGTCGGATAAAGCTAAGTTGGAGGAGATGCCTATGATCAAAGACTATGCAGATGTATTCCCTGAAGAATTACCCGGTTTACCCCCAAATCGGGAGATCGAGTTTGTTATAGAGTTGCTACCTGGCGCCCAGCCGATATCAAAAGCTCCCTATCGTATGGCACCGGCCGAGCTACAAGAATTAAAGGACCAGTTGCAAGGATTGTTGAAGAAGGGGTTTGTGCAACCGACTTCTTCACCGTGGGGTGCGCCAGTTCTATTTGTTAAGAAGAAAGATGGAACGTTGAGGCTATGCATTGACTACCGAGGATTGAACCAAGTGACTGTCAAGAATAAATACCCACTTCCCCTGATTGACGAGTTATTTGATCAACTGCAAGGAGCCAAAGTGTATTCAAAACTCGACTTGAGGCAAGGATATTATCAGTTGCAGATCAAGAAGGAAGATGTGCCTAAAACGGCTTTCAGGACGAGATATGGGCACTATGAATATGTGGTGATGCCTTTTGGACTAACTAATGCCCCTGCAGCCTTTATGGATTTGATGCATAGGGTGTTTCAACCCTACTTGGACCAAATTGTGGTGATCTTCATTGATGATATTTTGGTATACTCGAAATCGGAGGCGGAGCATGAGCAACATCTGCGGTTGGTACTGCAGAAACTTTGAGAGCATCGATTGTATGCAAAGTTTAGCAAATGTGAATTTTGGTTGTAGCAGATTGCATTTTTGGGGCATATCATATCCCAAGAGGGAATAGCGGTAGATCCAGCAAAGATCGATGCAGTGATGTCTTGGAAGAAGCCGGAAAATGTCACGGAAGTTCGTAGTTTTCTTGGTCTAGCCGGCTATTATCGGAGGTTCGTGAAGGATTTCTCTAAGATTGCAGGATCGCTTACAAAGCTCACTCAAAAGAAAACCAAGTTCGTGTGGGATGATAAGTGTGAGAACAGCTTCCAAGAGTTGAAGAAGAGATTGACTACTGCACCAGTTCTTGCATTGCCTGAAGGGAGTCAAGGTTTTGTAATCTATAGCGAAGCTTCGGAGGAAGGATTGGGATGTGTATTGATGAAAAATGGAAGAGTTATTGCATATGCTTCTAGGAAACCAAAGCCGTATGAGATGAATTACCCGACGCATGATCTGGAGTTAGCGGCTATTGTGTTTGCACTCAAGAAATGGAGGCATTATCTGTGGGGTAACAAGTTTGAGATATTTACCGATCATAAGAGCTTGAAATACTTGTTCTCTCAAAAGGAGTTGAATATGAGGCAAAGGCGGTGGATGGAGCTTTTGGATGATTATAACTGGTCAATTAATTATGTGCCCGGTAAGGCGAACGTAGTCGCAGATGCCTTAAGCAGAAAAGCAAGCATGGCAAAACTAGAAGTCAAGGTGCATGAGTTGTTGGGGGAAGCGTTTCTATGGAAACCACAATTGACTCAAAAGGGGTTACTTTTTGCCACTACCCAAATTCAATCGACTTTGTTATCTGAGTTACGAGAGGCTCAACAAAAGGACCAACAATTTCAAAAGATTAAGGAAAGCAATGCAGATTTCAAGTTTCACGATGATGGTGTTTGGAGGTTTAGGAACCGGGTTTGTGTTCCCAATGAGCCAGAGCTGAAAAAGAAGATTCTTGAGGAAGCGCATAATTCTAGATATACCATTCACCCCGGTGGAACAAAGATGTATCGGGATTTGAAGCAACACTATTGGTGGAATAACATGAAAAGAGAAATTGCAGAGTTTGTAGCACGGTGTTTGACTTGCCAGAGAGTTAAAGCAGAACATCAACGACCCGCAGGTTTACTTCAGCAGTTGGAGATTCCCCAATGGAAATGGGAACATATCACTATGGATTTTGTTATGGACCTGCCTAGATCACAAAAGGGTCGTGACGCCGTTTGGGTTATAGTGGATAGATTGACTAAGTCGGCACACTTTTTACCGATGAACAAGGAGGATAGTCCCGACGAATTGGGAGATATGTATGTGGCGGAGATTGTAAGACTGCACGGGATGCCTGTGAGTATTGTATCGGATAGGGATCCTCGTTTTACTTCCCGATTTTGGAAGAGGTTGCAGGAAGCTTTGGGGACGAAATTGAGTTTTAGCACGGCTTATCACCCTCAGACGGACGGTCAATCGGAGAGAACTATTCAGATTTTGGAGGATATGCTGAGGGCATGTGTGTTGGACTTCAGGAAAGGTTGGGAGAAATATCTATCTCTAGCAGAGTTCGCCTACAACAATAGTTATCAGGCCACGATCGGGATGGCCCCTTTTGAGGCACTGTATGGACGTAAGTGTCGATCCGCAATCTACTGGGATGAAGTAGGTGAGACGAAAACTTTTGACCCGACTCTTTTACCTGAACTGATGAAAACTGTTGATAACATCCACCTCATCCGAAAACGGATGCTTACCGCCCAGAGCAGGCAGAAGAGTTATGCAGACCGACGGAGACGGAGTCTTGAGTTTGAGGTTGGTGACATGGTGTTCTTGAAGATATCACCCCAGAGGGGACTGATTAAACATGGCAAGGGTGGAAAGTTGAGCCCGAGATTTGTAGGATCATTTGAGATAGTTGAGAAAGTTGGCAAGTTGGCGTACTGCCTAGCACTACCCCAGAACCTCTCCAATATTCACGACGTCTTTCATGTATCGATGCTGCGGAAGTATCATCCTGACCCGTCGCATATCTTGGAGCCAGAGCCGTTGCAGTTTCGGGAAAACTTGTCTTACGAGGAGAAGCCCATTCGGATCCTAGACCAACAGGATCGGGAGTTGCGCAACAGAACTATACCAATGGTGAAAGTGTTGTGGGATCATCATGGAGTTGAAGAAGCAACGTGGGAAAGGCGAGACCAGATGGAGCAACAATAACCAGCTTTATTTCAAAGGTAATATTGAATTTCAGGACGAAATTCTTTTAAGGAGGGGAGGATGTGAGGCCCGACCCCGATTTGCGTGCGAAACCTAACTTCGTGTGCCCTAACCTAGATTTGCGTACCATGACCTAGGTTTGAGAATTGTATTTAGTTTTGTGTACCTTGCATTGAATTTCGTGCATTCATATAGGGTTACGTGCGTTTATTTGAAAAACGTGCGCTCGTCTTATAGTTCGTGTCCTACCTCGAAGTGCGTGCCCTAAACCTAGGAAAGCGTGCCTTCACGCTGATCAAGAAAGCATCTTACACGAATCACTAGACTATTAAACAATCCTACCAAATCCACTATCAATATAATAATCCAAATTCCATTCACTAGAAGACAAAAATGCACCAAACACAAAACATTCTTTATTCTTTATGCATTATTCTTTTTTTTGCACTTTCAAAATACAATTAAATAACACTCAAAAGAAGACACAAAATTCAGATTTGGCACATGCAATAGCCGGCCATGCCTTGTTCTTGAGCAAGAAATTTGAGCAACATATTTTATTCTATGCATGCAAAGACAAAAAAATGACATAAGGCATTAAAATAATTGCTCAAATCCCTTCAAATCCTCACCATATCCGACCAGCCCGTGCATGCCCATTCTAGCATTCAAAATTTAAAGCATTTTGGAGACAAAAGCTGAAATTGAAAGCCTCAAGGCCGAGCATGCTCCTCAAGTTGCAAAGCCTTTGTTTTATCTTCATTTTCTTCATTTCTTTCTCTCACATTTCTCTCTCACTCTCTTTTCCTCTCTCCATTTCGGTCCTTGGCTGAACTCTCACCATCCTTGCTCATCTTCATCACACCTTGGTCGAACAAGGCAAGCAAATCATCAAGAAAACCAAGCAATCAAGCTAGAGTTCAAAAAACACTCATGCATGTGCATTGAAGCTTCATTTCGGCCTTAGGTAAGCTTCTTGACATTCATTTCTTTTCTTCATGTTTTAACTACATGCATGCACTAAGAGGTTGATCACTAGGCTAGGAAAAATAGAGAAAACCAAGTTGAAATCTCAGCCAAGCAAGGAGAAGAACAGATTTGAGCTTCAACCAGGTTTTTGAGCATAGTTTGGTTGATTGCAAAGGTGAGGGTTAAAAGCTTTTGAAAAATCTTTGAAATTTCACATGCATATTCATAAATGTGTATATTTGCTTCTGTACTTGAGTTGTGTGGTCGTTCATGAGCTTAAACAACCATGCATGGCAAGAACTTGGCTTGAAAATGATGCTAGGTAAAGTCGAATTTATGAGACAGCTTTCTGACCTGTCTGTTCGAGGTAATTTTGGCTAAGCAAATGATGTTGAAATTGCGAAACAATCACTAGGTAACTAGTTTGGACAGTGTTGAACAATTTTCGCAGAAATAGGCAAAGTCAAATTTTGGCTCTAAGGTCCTCAAAATGGTAAAATCGAGAAAGGTAGCTAAATCTGGAAAAATTTCAGGAAATGAAACAGTTTTGGCAGATGCACTGACTATGTAGAACGAGAGGTTTTTGACCTAGCAAATGACATCCAAATTGTTTAAATTTTTGTGTACTACTATATTTTTCAGTTGTGGACATTTTTGCCAGAAATAGGCTTAGGCTAAAAATGAACCTAAGGACCTCAAAAACATGAAATATCGAAAGATAGGCAAATCTGGACAGTTTTGTGCAGTTCCATTATTTCGGCTATATCTAATGATCCCGAACTCCAATTGATGCAAGGTTTGTTTCTGATTTTAGTTAACTTCTTAATCTTTAATTTGACGTCTTATTCACTGAATTTAGAGATTGTTTGATTATCCGATTGATTGTGAGAAAACAGCCTATTGGAGTGAGTGTTCCACTTAGCTATGTGCTTGGAAAACTATTGTAACCTCTTTTGTGGCACTAAATGCTTGGAATTGTGGTGTTGGAATATTATGTGGACTGATTTGATCACTTGAGGATGTATGAATTGATTGATGCATGACTTGGGAATGATGTTAAGTTGACTTAGGGTTTTGGTCGCAGGATTATGCATGAAATAGAAACCCTAATGACTAAGTATTCTTGCTAAGTGTTAACCATTGGATATTGTGAGGAAAATGTACGTTGCGTGGGCTGCCCGTAAATGTTTTATAATTTCAAAAGTGATATTGACCATTGCATGTTGACAAATAAGCTTTTCTTGCATTTGAACCCATGTTGAGTAATCTTATCACTTGATTGCGTGGACTTTTTAATGAGTTATATGTCCTGTTTTACATGTGTTACATAGCTGCCCGTTTAATTTCCATATTACTCTATATGTCTTTCAAGTGAAATTTCCTGTCTTCTCGTGTCTTGCTTGTTTTTCTGCCAATGTGCAATCTTATGACTGTCCGGAGGCAACCTACTTTGTTGTCCTCCTTCTGTGATATATATATTACCTGTCATAAATGTGCATTGCATACAAGGTTGCAACCTCTCCTGTCGGCATGGTAGCGATCACGTACGTCGGGCGGCATCGGGCTTGCCGGTGATACCGTGACCACCATGGGACATTCCCTCTCTCGCTTGGGGGCTAGACTTCCTCGGAGAGTTGGGTCGTAGGATTTTGGGATACATCCGGAGTACACCCACCTGGTGTGTTTAGGGGATGATTCGAAGTCGGCCGCAACAACTGATCCTGGATCTGATCTGAGAGCAAAAGCTCACCGTATCCTTTTTATTATGTGTATAAGTACTCCCGCTTGGATCCTAGAGAACCTCGGGGAGAAAAGACCGGTATTCCTGTTTCTGTATTTGTATTTATGTACTTGTATTTCTGTTGTATTCATGTTTGAAAAAGGGATTTTCATAAGTTTAACCGGAAAATGAGTTTCAAAACTTATTTCTCGTTCCCCCTCGCTGAGTTCATAAGGACTCACCCTCTTTTATCATTTCAGGTGAAGAAGAACAGGTACAGGAACCCAAGCTCAATGTACCTAATGATGAACCCCTGGAATGATTGCTTGTTATTGTTGTTTTGCTTGAACGTGACTTCTTGTGAACTTTTGTTACTTGAAGACTATTTCCCTTACGTTATTTGTTGTTTGTGATGTAATAGACCCCCGTTGTAATTTGGGGTCTAATTTTGGTTTGTACTTATTTTAAGTAGACTGACACTAGACATACTATGATTGTTCTTGCTTTTATTATCACTAGTATCTACCATATGTTATGATGCTTAGTTGAGGAATAGGCAAATGAACTTATCCAATCTCAACAGGTACTCGCTAATAAGCTATGATCAACAGGCATATTTTGAAACGAGAATAAATGGACAAACGAGACATAGTATCATGCTAGGTTATAAATCAAATGAGACGTCGAAATAACCAATAGGTAATTCAATTGATGATTAAATAGTAAATTCTAGTCGGGAATGGACTTGAATTGGAAGTATTGAGGCTGTTAGATAATTTAGGTCAAAACAAAGAGCCCAATTATAGCCGTTATGCTGCCGGATTTTCAGAAAATTTTAGAGTCTAGAATAAAACGTTAAGTGCTAAACCTCCTAGAACAATTAAGAATGTGAATGGACTTGAATGTTTAGATCACACCCTAGTCTAACCTTTATAGCCTGGGTTGGGGCGTGACAACCAGAGCGAAGGAGTCCTGGTCACAAGCCCTACGCCCTCGGTTTGCTGGCCCATACTCCACGTGAAGGGAAGTTGTCTTGCCCAAGGTGCCATGGGATTCGATAATAGAAATGTGGTGGATAAAATATCTTGGCAACCCTAACCGGAGCAAAAAAAATTGAAAATGGGGGTGCAACACGAGGACTTCCCGGGGGGTCACACATCCTAGCACTACTCTAGCCCAAGCATGCTTTACTTCGGAGTTCTGATGGGATCCGGTGCATTAGTGCTGGTATGATCGCACCCGTCATGTTGAGGGCACAATTCCATTATGTGTTAACGGTTCACAGTCCCAGCCTAGAGAGATGGCCCATTCAGAAGGTCCAATGGGCATAACGACAACCTATCCACTTCAACAACGCAACATCATCACAAGACGTGATATCGACGTTGTAGGGCCCTCTAATGTCCCGCGAGTAAGGTTGTCATCCTTTTAACAGCTCACGACGTACGATTCGAATTTGGGCTCCAGTAAGGGCAAAGCGAGCAAGCTCTCTGCCCCCATCATAGAGCTCTCGGAGAGCAGTGCAACGGGATGCTATGCGCCGCGTAACTCCTTACGGATCAAAAGGTATGGGCACCAGAGCGAAGGAGACCTGGTCACAAGGCCTACGCCCTCGGTTTGCTGGCCCAACCTCCACGTGAAGCGAAGTTGTCCTTCCCAAGGTGCCGTGGGATTCGATAATAGAAATGTGGTGGATAAAGAATCTTGGAAACCCTAACCGGAGCAAAAAAATTTGTAAAATGGGGTGCAACACGAGGACTTCCCAGGGGGTTACCCATCCTAGTACAACTCTTCCCAAGCACGCTTAACTTCGGAGTTCTGATGGGATCCGGTGCATTAGTGCTGTTATGATCACACCCGTCATGTTGAGGGCGCAATCCCTTTATGTGTTAACATTTCACAGTCCCAGCCTAGAGAGATGGCTCATTCAGAAGGCCCAATGGGCTTAACGACAACCCATCCACTTCAACAACGCAGCATCCTCGCAAGACTTGATGTCGACGAGTTGTAGGGCCCTTTAATGTCCCTCGAGTAAGGTTGTCATCCTTTTAACATCTCACGACGTACGATCCGCGACAGAAAAACAGAGCAAAAATAGAAAAGTTGCCCGAAACTGATGAAAACGTTCGATTTTTGGCTCCAAAAAATGCACAACAAGGTAGCTAGCTGCCCCCGTCGTAGAGCTCTCAGAGAGCTTTGCAACAGTATGTTGTGCGCTGCGTAACACCTTACGGATCAAAATTTAGGGGCACCGGAGCGACGGAGACCTAGTTACAATCCCTACTCCCTCGGTTTGGTGGCCCAGCCTCCACGTGAAACGAATTTGTCTTGCCCAAGGTGCTGTGGGATTTGATAATAGAAATGTGGTGGATGAAGTTTCTTGGCAACTCTAACCGGAGCAAAAAAAATTGAAAAGGGGGGTGCAACACGAGGACTTCCTAGGGGGTCACCCATCCTAGTACAACTCTTGCCCAACCACGCTTAACTTCGGAGTTCGGATGGGATCCGGTGCAATAGTGCTTTTATGATCGCACCTGTCATGTTGATGGCACAATTCCTTTATGTGTTAATGGTTGACAGTCCCAGCCTAGAGAGATTGCCCATTCAGAAGGCCCAATGGGCTTAACCACAACCCATCAGCTTCAACAACGCAGCATACTCGCAAGACGTGATATCGACGCGTTGTAGGGCCCTCTAATGTCCCGCGAGTAAGGTTGTCATCCTTTTTACATCTCACGATGTACTATCCGGGATGCAAAAACAGAGCAAAAATAGAAAAGTGGCCCGAAACTGATGAAAACGTTCAAGTTTGGGCTCCAAAAAGTGACAATAAAGCAAGCTAGCTGACCCCGTCGTAGAGCTCTTGGAGAGATTTACAACGATATGCTGTACACCGCTTAACTCCTTACGGATCAAAAGTTATGGGCACCGGAACGACGGTGAACTGGTCACAAGCCCTATGCCCTCGGTTTGCTGGCCCAGCCTCCACGTGAAGCGAAGTTGTCTTGCCTAATGAGTCATGGGATTCGATATTAGAAATGTGGTGGATAAAGTATCTTGGCAACCCTATCCGGAGCAAAAAAAATTGAAAAAGGGGGTGCAACACGAGAACTTCCCAGGGGGTCACCCATCTTAGTACTACTCTTGCCCAAGCATGCTTAACTTCGGAGTTTTGATGGGATCTGGTGCATTAGTGCTGTTATGATCGTACCCGTCATGTTGAGGGCATAATTCCTTTGTGTGTTAACGGTTCACAGTCCTAGCCTAGAGAGATGGCCCATTTAGAAGGCCCAATGGGTTTAACGATAACCCATCTGCTTCAATAACGCAGTATCCTCGCAAGACGTGATATCGACGCGTTGTAGGGCCCTCTAATGTCCCCGAGTAAGGTTGTCGTCCTTTTAACTTCTCAGGATGTACGATCCGGGACGGAAAAACAGAGCTAAAAAATAAAAGTGGCCTGAAACTAATGAAAATGTTCAATTTTGGGTTCCAAAAATGGGCACATCGAGCAAGCTGGCTGCCCCCGTGGTAGAGCTCTCGGAGAGCTTTGCAACGGTATGATGTGCGCCGCGTGACTCCTTACGGATCAATAATTATGGGCATCAGAGCGAAGGAGACCTGGTCACAAGCCCTACGCCCTCGGTTTGCTGGCCCAGTCTCCACGTGAAGCGAAGTTGTGCTGCCTAAGGTGCCATGGGATTCGATAATAGAAATGTGGCGGATAAAGTATCTTTGCAACCCTAATCGGAGCAAATAAAATTGAAAATGGGGGTGCAATACGAGGACTTCGCAGGGGGTCACCCATCCTAGTACTACTCTCGCCCAAGCACGCTTAACTTCGGAGTTCTGATGGGATCTAGTGCATTAGTGCTGGTATGATCGCACCCATCATGTTGAGAGCACAATTCCTTTATGTGTTAACGGTTCACAGTCCTAGCCAAGAGAGATGGCACATTCAGGAGGCCCAATGGGCATAACGACAACCCATCCGCTTCAACAATGCAGCATCCTCGCAAGACGTGATATCGACGGGTTGTAGGGCTCTCTAATGTCTCGCGAGTAAGGTTGTCGTCCTTTTAACAGCTCATGACGTACGATCCGGGATGGAAGAACAGATCAAAAGAAGAAAAGTGGCCCGAAACTGATGAAAACGTTCGATTTTGGGATCAAAAAAGGGCAGAGCGAGCAAGCTAGTTGCCCTCGTCGTAGAGCTCTCAGAGAGCTCTGCAACGGTATGCTATGCGCCGCGTAACTCCTTACGGATGAAAAGTTATGGGCACCGGAGCGAAGGAGACCTGGTCACAAGCCCTACGCCCTCGGTTTGCTGGCTCAGCCTCTACGTGAAGCGAAGTTGTCTTGCCCAAGTTTCCATGGGATTCGATAATAGAAATGTGGTGCATAAAGTATCTTGGCAACCCTAACCGGAGCAAAAACAATTGAAAATGGGGGTGCAACACGAGGACTTCCCAAGGGGTCACCCTTCCTAGTACTACTCTCGCCCAAGCACGCTTAACTTCGGAGTTCTGATGGATCTCGTGCATTAGTGCTGGTATGATCGCACCCGTCATGTTGTGGGCACAATTCCTTTATGTGTTAAAGGTTCACAGACCAAGCCTAGAGAGACAGCTCATTCAGAAGGCCCAATGGGCTTAACAACAAGCCATCCGATTCAACAACGCAGCATCCTCGCAAGACGATATATCGACACATTGTAGGGCCCTCTAATGTCTCGGAAGTAAGGTTGTTGTCCTTTCATCGACTCACGACGTGCAATCCGGGATGGAAAAACAGAGCAAAAAATAGAAAAGTGGCCAAAAACTAATGAAAACGTTCGATTTTGGGCTCTAAAAAGGGCGCAGCGAGCAAGCTAGCTACCCCCGTCGTAGAGCTCTCAGAGAGCTTTGCAACGGTATGTTGTGCGCAGCGTAACTCCTTACGGATCAAAAGTTATGGGCACCGGAGCGACGGAGACTTGGTCACAAGCCCTGCGCCCTCCGTTTGCTGGCCCAGCCTCCACGTGAAGCGAAGTTGTCTTACCCAATGTGCCGTGGGATTCGATAATGGAAATGTGGTGGATAAAGTATTTTGGCAACCCTAACCGGAGCAAAAAAAATTGAAAAGGGGGGTGCAACACGAGGACTTCCCAAGGGGTCACCCCTCCTAGTCCTCCGCTCACCCAACCACACTTAACTTCAGAGTTCTGATGGGATCCGGTGCATCAGTGTAGGTATGATCGTACCTGCCATGTTGAGGGCACCATTCCTTTATGTGTTAACGGTTCACAGTCGCAGCCTAGAGAGATGGCTTATTCAAAAGGCCCAATGGGCTTAACGACAACCCATCCGCTTCAACAACGCAGCATCCTCGTAAGACGTGATATCGACGCATTGTACGGCCCTCTAATGTCCTGCGAGTAAGGTTGTTGTCCTTTTCACATCTCACGACGTACGATCCGGGACGAAAAAACAGAGCAAAAATAGAAAAGTGGCCCAAAACTGATGAAAACATTCGATTTTTGGCTCCAAAAAGGGCACAGCTAGCAAGCTTACTGCCCCCATCGTAGAGCTCTCGGAGAGCTTTGCAATGGTATGCTGTGCGCTGCGTAACTTCTTACGGATCAAAAGTAATGGGCACCGGAGCGACGGAGACCTGGTGACAAGCCTTACGCCCTCGGTTTGTTGGCCCAACCTCCACGTGAAGTGAAGTTGTGTTACCCAAGGTGCCATGGGATTCGATAATAGAAATGTGGTGGATAAAGTATCTTGGCAACCCTAACCGGAGCAAAAAAAATTGAAAAGGGGGGTGCAACAAGAGGACTTCCCAAGGGGTCATCCATCCTAGTACTACTCTCGCCCAAGCATGCTTAACTTTGGAGTTCTGATGGGATCCGGTGCATTAGTGCTGGTATGATCGCACCTGTCAGGATGAGGGCACAATTCCTATATGTGCTAACGGTTCACAGTCGCAGTCTAGAGAGATGGCCCATTCAGAAGGCCCAATGGGCCTAACGACAACCAGCTTCAACAACGCAGCATCCTCGCAAGATGTGATATCGACCCGTTGTAGGGCCCTCTAATGTCCCGCGAGTAAGGTTGTCATCCTTTTAACTGCTTATGACGTACGATCCGGAACGGAAAAATAGATCTAAATAAGAAAAAGTGGTCTGAAAATGATGAAAACGTTCGATTTTGGGCTCCAAAAAGGGCAAAGCGGGTAAGCTAGCTGCCCCCGTCGTAGAGCTCTTGGAGAGCATTGCAATGGTATGCTGTGCGCCACGTAACGCCTTACGGATGAAAAGTTATGGGCACCGGAGCGACGGAGACCAGGTCACAAGCCTTATGCCCTCGGTTTGCTGGCCCAACCTCCTCGTGAAGCGAAGTTGTCTTGCCCAAGGTGCGGTGGGATTCGATAATAGAAATGTGGTGGATAAAGCATCTTTGCAACCTTAACTGGAGGAAAAAAAATTGAAAATGGGGGTGTAACACGAGGACTTCCTAGGGGGTCACCCATCCTAGTACTACTCTTGCCCAAGCACGGTTAACTTCAGTGTTCTGATGGGATCCGGTGCATTAGTGCTGTTATGATCACACCCGTCATGTTGAGGGCACAATTCTTTTTTGTGTTAACGGTTCACAATCCCAGCCTAGAGAGATGGCCTATTCAGAAGGCCCAATGGGCTTAACGACAACCCATCCTCTTCAACAACGCAACATCCTCGCAAGACGTGATATCGACGCATTGTAGGGCCCTTTAATGTCTCGCGAGTAAAGTCCTCGTCCTTTTAACTTCTCACGACGTACGATCCGGGATCGAAAAACAAAGCAAAATAATAAAAGTGGGCCAGAACTGTTGAAAACATTTGATTTTGGGCTGCAAAAGTAGGCACGGCGAGCAAGCTGGCGGCCCCAGTTGTAGAGCTCTCGGAGAGCTTTGCAATGGTATGTTGTGCGCCGCGTAACTCCTTACGGATCAAAAGTTATGGGCACTGGAGCGAAGGAGACCTAGTCACAAGCCCTACGCCCTCTGTTTGCTGGCCCAGCCTCCACGTGAAGTGAAGTTGTCTTGCCCAAGTTGTCGTGGGATTCGATAATAGAAATGTGGTGGATAAAGTATCTTGGAAACCCTAACCGGAGCAAAAAAAATTGAAAAGGGGGGTGCAACACGAGGACTTACCCGGGGGGTCACCCATCCTAGCACTACTCTCGCCCAAGCATGCTTAACTTCGGAGTTCTGATTGGATCCGGTACATTAGTGCTGGTTTGATCGCACCAGTTATTTTGAGGGCACACAATTCCTTTATGTATTAACTGTTCATAGTCCCAGCCTAGAGAGATGGCTCATTCAGAAGTCCCAATGGGCTTAACGACAACCCATCCGCTTCAACAACGCAGTATCCTTGGAAGACTTGATATCGACGAGTTGTAGGGCCCTCTAATGTCTCGCGAGCAAGGTTGTCGTTCTTTTAACATCTCACGATGTACGATCCGGGACGGAAAAACATAGCAAAAACAAAAAAGTGGTCCGAAACTAATGAAAACGTTCGATTTTGGCATCCAAAAAGGGCATAGCAAGCAAGCTGGCAGCCCCCGTCGTAGAGCACTCGGAGAGCTTTGCAACGGTATGTTGTGCGCAACGTAACTCTTTACGAATCAAAAGTTATGGGCACCGGAGCGAATGAGACCTGGTCACAAGCCCTACGCCCTCGGTTTGCTGGCCCAACCTCCACGTGAAGCGAAGTTGTGTTCCCTAAGGTGCCGTGGGATTCGATAATAGAAATGTGGTGGATAAAGTATCTTGGCAACCCTAACCGGAGCAAAAAAAATTGAAAAGGGAGGTGCAACACGACGACCTCCCAAGGGGTCACCCATCCTAGTACTGCGCTCAACCAAGCACGCTTAACTTCGGAGTTTTGATGGGATCCGGCGCATCAGTGCAGGTATGATCGCACCCGCCATGTTGAGGTCACCATTCCTTTATGTGTTAACGGTTCACAGTCGCAGCCTAGAGAGATGGCTCATTCAGAACGCCCAATGTGCTTAACGACAACCCAACCGCTTCAACAACGCAGCATCCTCGCAAGACGTGATATCGAAGCATTGTAGGGCCCTCTAATGTCACGCGAGTAAGGATGTCGTCCTTTTAACAGCTCACGTCGTACGATCCGGGACGGAAAAACAAAGCAAAAACAGAAAAGTGGCCTAAAACTGATGAAAACGTTCGATTTTGGGATCCAAAAAGGGCACAGCTAGCAAGCTTACTGCCCCCATCGTAGAGCTCTAGGAGAGCTTTGCTATGGTATGCTGTGCATCGCGTAACTCCTTACGGATCAAAAGTTATGGGCACTGGAGCGACGGAGACCTGGTCGCAAGCCTTACGCCCTCGGTTTGTTGGCCCAACCTCCACGTGAAGCGAAGTTGTCTTACCCAACGTGCCGTGGGATTCGATAATAGAAATGTGGTGGATAAAGTATCTTGGCAACCCAAACCGGAGCAAAAAAAATTGAAAAGGGGGGTGCAACACGAGGACTTCCCAAGGGGTCACCCATCCTAGTACTACTCTCGCCCAAGCACGCTTAACTTTGGAGTTCTGATGGGATCCGATGCATTAGTGTTGGTATGATCACACCCGTCCGGGTTGAGGGCACAATTCCTTTATGTGTTAACAGTTCACAGTCCCTGTCTAGAGAGATGGCCCATTCAGAAGGCCTAGTGGGCTTAACGACAACCCATCCGCTTCAACAACGCAGCATCCTCGCAAGATGTGATATCGACACATTGTAGGGCCCTCTAATGTCCCGCGAGTAAGGTTGTCGTCCTTTTAACTGCTCACGACGTACGATCCAGAACGGAAAAACAGAGATAAATAAGAAAAGTGGCCCGAAACTGATGAAAACGTTCAATTTTGGGCTCCAAAAAGGCAAAGCGAGCAAGCTAGCTACCCTCTTCGTAGAGCTCTCGGAGAGCATTGCAACGGTATGCTGTGCGCTGCGTAACTCCTTACGGATCAAAAGTTATGGGCACCGGAGCGACGGAGACCGGGTCACAAGCCTTATGTCCTCGGTTTGTTGGCCCAGCCTCCGCGTGAAGCGAAGTAGTTTTGCCAAGGAGCCGTGGGATTCGATAATAGAAATGTGGTGGATAAAGTATCTTTGCAACCTTAACCGGAGCAAAAAAAATTGAAAAGGGGGGTGCAACACGAGGACTTCCCAGGGTGTCACCCATCCTAGTATTACTCTTGCCCAAGCACGGTTAACTTCAGTGTTCTGATGTGATCCGGTGCATTAGTGCTGTTATGATCACACCCGTCATGTTGAGGGCACAATTCTTTTATGTGTTAACGGTTCACAATCCCAGCCTAGAGAGATAGCCTATTCAGAAGGCCCAATGGACTTAACGAGAACCCATCCTCTTCAACAACGCAGCATTCTCGCAAGACGTGATATCGACACGTTGTAGGGCCCTCTAATGTCCCGCGAGTAAAGTTGTCGTCCTTTTAACTTCTCACGACGTACGATCTGAGACCAAAAAATGAAGCTAAATAAGAAAAGTGGGCCGGAACTGATGAAAATGTTTGATTTTGGGCACGGCGAGCAAGCTGGCGGCCCCAGTCATAGAGCTCTCGGAGAGCTTTGCAATGGTATGCTGTACGCCGCGTAACTCCTTACGGATCAAAAGTTATGGGCACCAGAGCGAAGGAGACCTAGTCACAAGCCCTACGCCCTCGGTTTGCTGGCCCAGCCTCCACATGAAGTGAAGTTGTCTTGCCCAAGGTGCCGTGGGATTCGATAATAGAAATGTGGTGGATAAAGTATCTTGGCAACCCTAACCGGAGAAAAAAAAAATTGAAAAGTGGGGGACAACACGAGGTCTTACTCGGGGGGTCAACCATCCTAGCACTACTCTCGCCCAAGAATGGTTAACTTCGGAGTTCTGATTGGATCCGGCGCATTAGTGCTAGTTTTATCGCACCAGTCATGTTGAGGGTACACAATTCCTTTATGTTTTAACGGTTCATAGTCCCATCCTAGAGAGATGGCTGATTCAGAAGTCCCAATGGGCTTAACGGCAACCCATCCACTTCAACAACGCAGCATCCTCGCAAGACGTGATATCGACGCGTTGTATGGCCCTCTAATGTCTCGCGAGCAAGGTTGTCGTTCTTTTAACATCTCACGACGTACGATCCGGGACAGAAAAATATAGCAAAAACAAAAAAGTGGTCCGAAACTGATGAAAATGTTCGATTTTGGCATCCAAAAAGGGCACATCAAGCAAGCTGGCTGCCCCTGTCATAGAGCTCTCAGAGAGCTTTGCAACGGTATGCTGTGCGCCGTGTAACTCCATACGGATCAAAAGTTATGGGCACCGGAGCGAAGGAGACCTGGCCACAAGCCCTACGCCCTCGGTTTGCTGGCCCAGCCTCCACGTGAAGCGAAGTTGTGTTGCCTAAGGTGCCGGGGGATTCGATAATAGAAATGTGGTGGATAAAGTATCTTGGAAACCCTAACCGGAGCAAAAAAAATTGAAAAGGGGGGTGCAACAAGAGGACTTCCCAAGGGGTCACCCATCCTAGTACTACGCTTACCCAAGCATGCTTAACTTTGGAGTTCTGATGGGATCCGGTGCATCAGTGCAGGTATGATCGCACCTGCCATGTTGAGGGCACAATTCCTTTATGTGTTAACGGTTCACAGTTGCAGCCTAGAGAGATGGCTCATTCAAAAGGCCCAATGTGTTTAACGACAAACCATCCGCTTCAACAACGCAGCATCCTCGCAAGACGTGATATCGACGAGTTGTAGGGCCCTCTAATGTTCTGCGTGTAAAGTTGTCGTCCTTTTAATAGCTCACGACGTACGATCCGGGTCGGAAAAACATAGTAAAAATAGAAAAGTGGCCCAAAACTGATGAAAACGTTCGAGTTTAGGCTCCAAAAAGGGCACAGCGAGCAATCTTACTGGCCCCATCGTAGAGCTCTCGGAGAGCCTTGCAATAGTACATTGTGCGCCGCGTAACTCCTTACGGATCAAAGTTATGGGCACCGGAGCGACGGAGCCCTGGTCACAAGCCTTACACCCTCGGTTTGTGGGCCCATCCTCTACGTGAAGCGAAGTTGTCTTGCCTAAGGTGCCGTGGGGTTTGATAATAGAAATGTGGTGGATAAAGTATCTTGGCAACCCTAACAGGAGCAAAAAAAATTGAAAAGGGAGGTACAACACGAGGACTTCCCAAGGGGTCACCCATCCTAGTATTACTCTCGACCAAGCACGCTTAACTTTGGAGTTCTTATGGGATCCGGTACATTAGTGCTGGTATGATTGCACCCGTCAGGTTGAGGGCACAATTCCTTTATGTGTTAACAGTTCACAGTCCCAGTCTAGAGAGATGGCCCATTCAAAAGGCCCAATGGGCATAACGACAACCCATCCGCTTCAGCAACGCAGCATCCTCGCAAGATGTGATATCGACACGTTGTAGGGCCCTCTAATGTCCCACGAGTAAGGTTGTCGTCCTTTTAACTGCTAACGACGTACGATCCGGAATGGAAAAACAGAGCTAAATAAGAAAAGTGGCCCGAAACTGATGAAAACGTTCGATTTTGGGCTCCAAAAAGAGCAAAGCGAGCAAGCTAGCTGCCTCCGTCGTAGAGCTCTCAGAGAGCATTGCAATGGTATGCTGTGCGCCGCGTAACTCCTTACGGATCAAAAGTTATGGGCACTGGAGCGACGGAGATAGGGTCACAAGCCTTATGCCCTCGGTTTGCTGGCCCAGCCTCCGCGTGAAGCGAAGTTGTTTTGCCCAAGGTGCCTTGGGATTCGATAATAGAAATGTGGTGGATAAAGTATCTTTGCAACCTTAACCGGAGCAAAAAAAATAGAAAACGGGGGTGCAACACAAGGACTTCCCAGAGGGTCACCTATCCTAGTACAACTCTTGCCCAAGCACGCTTAACTTCGGAGTTCTGATGTGATCCGGTGCATTAGTACTGTTACGATCACACCCGTCATGTTGAGGGCACAATTCTTTTATGTGTTAACGGTTCACAATCCCAGCCTAGAGAGATGGCCTATTCAGAAGGCCCAATGGGCTTAACGACAACCCATCCTCTTCAACAACGCAGCATCCTCGAAAGACATGATATCGACGCGTTGTAGGGCCCTCTGATGTCCCGCGAGTAAAGTGTCGATCTTTTAACTTCTCACAACGTACGATCCAGGACCCAAAAACAAAGCTAAATAAGAAAAGCGGGCCGGAACTGATGAAAACGTTTGATTTTGGGCTGCAAAAATGGGCACAGCGACCAAGCTGGAGGCCCCAATCGTAGAGCTCTCGGAGAGCTTTCCAACAGTATGTTGTGCGCCGCGCAACTCCTTACGGATCGAAAGTTATGGGCACCGGAGCGACAGAGACCTGCTCGTAAGCCCTAGGCCTTCGGTTTGCTGGCCCAGCCTCCACATGAAGTGAAGTTGACTTGCCCAAGGTGCCGTGGGATTTGATGATAGAAATGTTGTGGATAAAGTATCTTGAAAACCCTAACCGGAGCAAAAAAAATTGAAAAGAGGGGTGCAACACGAGGACTTCCCAGGGGGTCACCCATCCTAGAACTACTCTCGCCCAAGCACGCTTAACTTCGGAGTTCTGATGGGATCCGGTGCATTAGTGCTGGCATGATCGCACCAGTCATGTTGAGGGCACACAATTCCTTTATGTGTTAACGGTTCATAGTCCCAGCCTTGAGAGATGGCTCATTCAGATGTCCCAATGGGTTTAACGACAACCCATCCGCTTTAACAACGCAGCATTCTCACAAGACGTGATATCGACGAGTTGTAAGGCTCTCTAATGTCTCGCGAGCAAAGTTGTCCTCCTTTTAACAGCTCACGACGTACGATCCGGGACGGAAAAACATAGCAAAAACAAAAATGTGGTCCTAAACTGATGAAAACGTTCAATTTTGGCATCCAAAAAGGGCACAGCGAGCAAGCTGGCTGCCCTCGTCGTAGAGCTCTCGGAGAGCTTTGCAACGGTATACTATGCGCCGCTTAACTCCTTACGGATCAAAAGTTAATGGCACCGGAGTAAAGGAGACCTCGTCACAAGCCCTACGCCCTCGGTTTGCTGGCCTAGCCTCCACGTGAAGCGAAGTTGTGTTGCCTAAGGTGCCGTGGGATTCGATAAT
Organism: Ehretia macrophylla; assembly: GCA_037974665.1. Lineage (NCBI taxonomy): Eukaryota > Viridiplantae > Streptophyta > Magnoliopsida > Boraginales > Ehretiaceae > Ehretia > Ehretia macrophylla. Next base: position 14,838,906 of record CM075771.1, on the reverse strand, counting down.
AGAAATGTGGTGGATAAAGTATCTTGGCAACCCTAACCGGAGCAAAAAAAATTGAAAAGGGGGGTGCTATACGAGGACTTCCCAGGGGGTCACCCATCCTGGTACTACTCTCGCCCAAGCACGCTTAACTTCGGAGTTCTGATGGGATTCGGTGCATTAGTGATGGTATGATCGCACCCGTCATGTTCAGGGCACAATTCCTTTATGTGTTAACGGTTCACAATGCCAGCCTAGAGAGATGGCCCATTCAGAAGGCCCAATGGGCTTAACGACAACCCATCCGCTTCAACAACGTAGCATCCTTGCAAGACGTGATATCGACACATTGTAGGGCCCTCTAATGTCCCGCGAGTAAGGTTGTCATTCTTTTAACAGCACACGACGTATGATCTGGGACAAAAAACAGAGCAAAAGAAGAAAAGTGGCCCGAAACCGATGAAAACGGTTGATTTTGGGTTGCAAAAAGGGCACAGCAAGCAAGCTAGCTACCCCCGTAGTAGAGCTCTCAGAGAGCTTTGCAACGGTATGCTGTTCACCACGTAACTCCTTTCGAATCAAAAGTTAAGGGCACCGGAGTGATAGAGCCCTGGTCACAAGCCTTCTGCCCCCGGTTTGCGCGCCCAGCCTCCACGTGAAGCGAAGTTTTCTTGCCCAAGGTGCCGTGGGATTCGATAATAGAAATGTTGTGGATAAAGTATCTTCGCAACCCTAACCGGAGCAAAAAAAATTGAAAAGGGGGGTGCAACATAAGGACTTCCAAAGGGGTCACCCATCCTAGTACGACTCTCGCCTAAGCACGCTTAACTTCGGAGTTCTGATGGGATCCGATGTATTAGTGCTGGTATGATCACATCCGTCATGTTGAGGGCACAATTCCTTTATGTGTTAACGGTTCACAGTCCCAGCCTAGAGAGATGGCTCATTCAAAAGGCCCAATGGGCTTAGCGACAACCCATCCACTTCAACAACGAAGTATCCTCGCAAGTAGTGATATCGATGCGCTGTAGGGCTGTCTAATTTCCTGTGAGTAAGGTTGTCGTTCTTTTAACAGCTCACGACGTACGATCCAGTATAGAAAAATAGAGCAATATTTGAAAAGTGGCCCGAAACTGATGAAAACGTTCGATTTTGGGCTCCAAAAAGAGCAAAGTGAGCAAGCTAGCTGCCCACGTCGTAGAGCTCTAGGAGGGCTTTGCAACGGTATTCTGTGCACCGCATAACTCCTTACGGATCAAAAGTTATTGGCACCGGAGCGACGGAGACCAGGTCACAAGCCCTACGCCCTCGGTTTGCAGGCCCAGCCTGCACGTGAAGCGAAGTTGTCTTGCCCAAGGTGCCGTGGGATTCGATAATAGAAATATGGTGGATAAAGTATTTTGGCAACCCTAACTGGAGCAAAAAAATTGAAAAGGGGGTACAACACGAGGACTTTCCAAGGGGTCACCCATCCTAGTACTACTCTCGCCCAAGCACGCTTAACTTCGGAGTTCTAATGGGATCTGGTGCATTAGTGCTGGTATGATCACACCCGTCATGTTGAGGGCACAATTCCTTTATGTGTTAACCGTTCATAGTCCCAGCCTAGAGAGATGGCTCATTCAGAAGGCCCAATGGGCTTAACGACAACCCATCCGCTTCAACAGCGCAGCATCCTCGTAAGACATGATATCCAAGTGTTGTAGGGCCTTGTAATGTCTAGCGAGTAAGGTTGTCGTCCTTTTAACAGCTCACGATGTACGATCCGGGATGGAAAAATAGTGAAAAGGAAGAAAAGTTGCCTGAAACTGATGAAAACGTTAGATATTGGGTTCCAAAAAGTGCTCAACGATCAAGCTGGCTGCCCCCGTCGTAGAGCTCTTGGAGAGCCTTTCTATGGTATGTTGTGCGCCGTGTAACTCCTTACGGATCAAAAGTTATGGGCACCGGAGTGACGGAGACCTGGTAAAAAGCCTTGCGCCCTAGGTTTGCTGGCCCATCCTCCACGTGAAGCGAAGTTGTCTTGCCCAAGGTGCCGTGGGATTCGATAATAGAAATGTGGTGGATAAAGTATCTTGTTAACCCTAACCGGAGCAAAAAAAAATTAAAAGGGGGGTGCAACACGAGGATTCCTAAGGGGTCGCCCATCCTAGTACTACTTTCGCCCAAGCACGTTTAACTTCGGAGTTCTGATGGGATCCGTTGCATTAGTGCTGGTATGATCGCACCCGTCATGTTGAGGGCACAATTCCTTTATGTGTTAACGGTTCACATTCCCAGCCTAGAGAGATGGCCCATTCAAAAGGTCCAATGGGCTTAACGATAACCCATCCGCTTCAACAACGCAGCATCCTCGCAAGACGTGATATCAACGCGTTGTAGGGCCCTCTAATGTACCGCGAGTAAGGTTGTCATCTATTTAACAGCTCACGACGTACGATCCGGGATGGAAAAATAGAGCAAAAAGAGAAAAGTGGCCTGAAACTGATGAAAACATTCGATTTTGGGCTCCAAAAAGGGCACAGCGAGCAAGCTAGATGTCCTTATTGTAGAGCTCTCAGAGAGCTTTGCAACGGTATGCTTTGCACCACATTACTCCTTACGGATCAAAAGTTATGGGCACCGGAGCGACGGAGACCTGGTCACAAGCCCTACGCCCTTGGTTTGCTGGCCCAGCCTCCATGTGAAACGAAGTTGTCTTGCCCAAGGTGACGTGGGATTCGATAATAGAAATTTGGTGCATAAAGTATCTTGGCAACACTAACCGGAGCAAAAAAAATTGAAAAGGGGGGTGCAACACAAGGACTCCCAAGGGGGTCACCCATCCTAGTACTACTCTCGCCCAAGCACGCTTAACTTCGGAGTTCTAATGGGATCCGGTGCATTAGGGCTTGTATGATCGCACCCGTCATGTTGAGGGCACAATTTCTTTATGTGTTAACGGTTCACAGTCCCAGTCTAGAGAGATGGCCCATTCAGAAGGGCCAATGGGCTTAACGACAACCCATCCGCTTCAACAACGCAACATCCTCGCAAGATGAGATATCGAAGCAATATAGGGCCCTCTAATGTCCAACAAGTAAGATTGTCGTCCTTTTAACAACTCATGACGTACGATCCGGAATGGAAAAACAGAGCAAAAGAATAAAAGTGGCCCGAAACTGATGAAAGCGTTTGATTTTGGGCTCCAAAAAGGGCTCAGTGATCAAGCTGGCTGCCCCCATCGTAGATATCCCGGAGAGCCTTGCAACGGTATGCTGTGCGCCGTATAACTCATTACGGATCAAAAGTTATGGTCACCAGAGCGACGGAGACCTGGTCACAAGCCGTACGCCCTCGGTTTGCGGGCTCAGCCTCCACGTGAAGCGAAGTTGTCTTGCCCAAGGTGCCATGGGATTCGATAATAGAAATGTGGTGGATAAAGTATCTTGGCAACCCTAACCAGAGGAAAAAAAATTGAAAAGGGGGATGCAACATGAGGACTTCCCAAGGGGTCACCCATCTTAGTACTACTCTCGCCCAAGCACGCTTAACTTCGGAGTTCTGATGGGATCCGATACATTCATGCTGGTATGATCACACCCGTCATGTTGAGGGCACAATTCCTTTATGTGTTAACGGTTCAGAGTCCCAACCTAGAGAGATGGCTCATTCAAAAGGCCCAATGGGCTTAGCGACAACACATCCGCTTCAACAATGCAGAATCCTCGTAAGACGTGATATCGACGCGTTGTAGGGCCCTCTAATGTCCCGCGAGTGAGGTTGTTGTCCTTTTAACAACTCACGACGTATGATCTGGGACGGAAAAACAGAGCAAAAATAGAAGAGTGGCCCGAAACTGATGAAAACGTTCGATTTTGGGCTCCAAAAAGGACTCAGCGAGCAAGCTGGCTGCCCCTGTCATAGAGCTCTCGGAGAGCTTTGCAATGGTATGCTGTGCGCTGCGTAACTCCTTACGGATCCAAAGTTATGGGCACCGCAGCGACGTAGACCAGGTCATAAGCCCTACACCCTTGGTTTGCGGGCCCAGCCTCCCCGTGAAGCGAAGTTGTCTTGCCCAAGGTGCCGTGGGATTCGATAATAGAAATATGGTGGATAAAGTATCTTGGGGACCCTAACCGGAGCAAAAAAAATTGAAAAGGGGGTGCAACACGAGGACTTCCCAGGGGGTCACCGATCCTAGTACTACTCTCGTCTAAGCATGCTGAACTTCGAAGTTCTGATGGGATCCGGTGCATTAGTGTGGGTATGATTGCACCCGTCATGTTGAGGGCACAATTCCTTTATGTGTTAACGGTCCACAGCCCCAGCCAAGAGACATGCCTCATTCAAAAGGCCCAATGGGCTTAGCGCCAACCCATCCGCTTCAACAATGCAGCATCCTCGCAAGACATGATATCGACGCGTTGTAGAGCCCTCTAATGTCCCGCGAGTAAGGTTGTCTCCTTTTAACAGCTCACGACGTACGATCCGGGATTGAAAAACAGAGCAAAACTAGAAAAGCGGCCCAAAACTGATGAAAACGTTCGATTTTGGGCTCCAAAAAGGACTCAGCGAGCAAGCTTGCTGCCCCCGTTGTAGAGCTCTCGGAGAGCCTTGCAACGGTATGCTGTGCGCCGCGTAACTCGTTACGGATCAAAAGTTATGGGCATCGGAGCGACGGAGACCTGGTCACAAGCCCTACGCCCTAGGTTTGTGGGCCCAGCCTCCACGTGAAGCGAAGTTGTCTTGCCAAGGTGCCGTGGGATTCGATCATAGAAATGTGGTGGATAAAGTATCTTGGCAATCGTATCTGGTGCAAAAAAAATTGAAAATGGGGGTGCAACACGAGGACTTCCCAGGGGGTCACCCATCTTAGTACAACTCTCTCCCAAGCACGCTTAACTTCGGAGTTCTGATGGGATCCGATGCATTAGTGCTGGTATGATCGCACCCGTCATGTTGAGGGCACAATTCTTTTATGAGTTAGCGGTTCACACTCCCAGCCTAGGGAGATGGCCCATTCAAAAGGCTCAATGGGCTTAACGATAACCCATCCGCTTCAACAACGCAGCATTCTCGCAAGACGTGATATCGACGCGTTGTACGGCCCTTTAATGTCCGGCGAGTAAGGTTGTCATCCTTTTAACAGCTCACGACGTACGATCCGGGACGGAAAAATAGAGCAAAAATAGAAAAGTGGCCCGAAACTAATGAAAACGTTCTATTTTGGGCTCCAAAAATGGCACAGCAAGCAAGCTAGCTGCCACAGTCATTGAGCTCTCGGAGAGCTTTGCAACGGCATGCTGTGCGCCGCGTAACTCCTTACGAATCAAAAGTTATGGGCACTGGAGCGACGGAGACCTGGTCACATGCCCTACGCCCTCGGTTTGCTGGCCCACCCTCCACGTGAAGTGAAGTTGTCTTACCCAAGGTGCCGTGGGATTCGATAATAGAAATGTGGTGGATAAAGTATCATCGCAACCCTAACCGGAGCAAAAAAAATTGAAAAGGGGGGTGCAACACGAGGACTTCCCAGGGGTCACCCATCCTAGTACTGCTCTCGTCCAAGCACGCTTAACTTCGGAGTTCTGATGGGATCCGGTGCATTAGTGCTGGTATGATCGCACCCATCATGTTGAGGGCACAATTCATTTTTGTGTTAACGGTTCACAATCCCAGCATAGAGAGATGGCTCATTCAGAAGGCCCAATGGGCTTAGCGACAACCCAAACGCTTCAACAATGCAGCATCCTCGCAAGACGTGATATCGATGCGTTGTGGGGCCCTCTAATGTCCCGCGAGTAAGGTTGTCCTCCTTTTAACAGCTCACGACATATGATTCGGGAAACGAAAACAGAGCAAAAATAGAAAATTGGCCCAAAACTGATGAAAACGTTCAATTTTGGGCTCCAAAAAGAGCAAAGCGAGCAACCTAGCTGCCCCGTCGTAGAGCTCTCGAAGAGCTTTGCAACGGTATGTTGTGCGCCGCGTAACTCTTTTTAGATCAAAAGTTATGGGCGCCGGAGTGACGGAGACCTGCTCACTAGCCCTACGCACTCGGTTTGCGGGCCCAGCCTCCACGTGAAGCGAAGTTCTCTTGCCCAAGGTGCTGTGGGATTTGATAATAGAAATGTGGTGGATAAAGTATCTTGGCAACCCGAACCGGAGCAAAAAAATTGAAAAAGGTGTGCAACACGAGGACTTCCCAGGGGGTCACCCATTCTTGTACTACTCTCGCCCAAGCACGCTTAACTTCGGAGTTCTGATGGGATCCGGTGCATTAGTTCTGGTATGATCGCACCCGTCATGTTGAGGGCACAATTCCTTTATGTGTTAACGGTTCACAGTTTCAGCCTAGAGAGATGGCCCATTCAGAAGGTCCAATGGGCTTAACGACAACCCATCCGCTTCAACAATGCAGCATCCTTGCAAGACGTGATATCGATGCTTTGTAAGGCCCCCTAATGTCCAGCTTGTATGGTTGTCGTCCTTTTAACAGCTCACGACGTACGATCCGGGACGAAAAAACAGAGCAAAATAAGAAAAATGGCCCGAAACTGATGAAAACGTTCAATTTTGGGCTCCAAAAAGGGCACCGCGAGCAAGCTGGTTCCCCCCGTCGTAGAGCTCTCGAAGAGCCTTGCAACGGTATGCTGTGTGCCGCGTAACTCCTTACGGATCAAAAGTTGTAAGCACCGGAGCGAGGGAGACCTGGTCACAAGCCCTACGCCTTAGGTTTGCGGGCCCAATCTCCACGTGAACCGAAGTTGTCTTGCCCAAGGTGCCGTAGGATTCGATAATAGAAATGTGGTGGATAAAGTATCTTGGCAACCCTAACCGGAGCAAAAAAAATTGAAAAGGGGGGTGCAACACAAGGACTTCCCAGGGGGTCACCCATCCTAGTACTACTTTCGCCTAAGCATGCTTAACTTCGGAGTTCTGATTGGATCCGATGCATTAGTGCTGTTATGATCGCACCCGTCATGTTGAGGGCACAATTCCTTTATATGTTAACAATTCACAGTCCTAGCCTAGAGAGATGGCCCATTCAAAAGGCCCAATGGGCTTAAAGATAACCCATCCTGTAGCGTACCGATCCCTCACGAGACCAGGACTCCTATTTATCACGCTATTCTCAACCTAATTCCAAACCCCGGGCTTGAATTTTAGGGAAAAACAGACGGAGTTTCCCCTATATATAGGACTATCTGGAAACTTACAAACAACAACATACAACCACAAGACCATAATCTTCAACCTCAATCCATTTCATCTTTACAAGCATGCAAGTCAACTGGACAACAAGGTAAAGATTACAAATTAATAAAACATTACAAGCCATTTATAACTATCAATACATTCTAAACTTAACTTTACAATTACAAAACTGAATTCAATGACAATCTACGTAAGCCCGCATAGTCAACACGAAATTCTCGCGCCTTTTTTTTTACCTCTAATAGCATTGATCCTGGAAGGTGTTAGAAATGAGGGTGAGTATACAACATGTATACTCAGTGAGGGAGGTAATGCAGCATACAGGGGGTGCAATGCTGCATACCGGGGGTGCAATGCAGCAACTTAACACAATTAATACAATAAATAAGCAATGAATAACAATTCTAATACCACATTTTAAAAGGATACAATTGATAACCCTTATCACTCCAAATCTTCGATCCCCGATCCACGAACCACGATCTCAATCTCGATATGGCGGCATCCCTTACACCAATGGGTACTCCGGATGTACCTGATCCTACGACCCAACACCCCCTGCAATCTCCAGACCAGGCGAGTGAGGGAATAGCAGACGGAGCTAAGACAACCAACACTGGCAAGCCCGATGCCGCCCAGCGAGGCCATCGCATCCGCCGCGACAATGAGGTTGCGCAACCACGATGCAATGCAAGAATGATAACAATGACAATATAATCAAGAAATACATTTAAGGACAAAAGCAGGTTGTCCTCACACCAAGTTACAATTTACCAACAATAAGCATATATCAATTACGCAATTATACTAAACAATATACTCTTTTTGCAGAAAATAAACTATATTGCACGTAAGGATGCAGGTCCCTCACCTTTATCAAGCTTCAAGATGTAAAAATGGCTTAGTTACTCCAACTTTCCTTTAGCTCGAATATGCAAATCCCTAGTATATTCATTTAAGTATAACACTTTAGTAATTGATTATATTAACTCCACATTAGCACGTAATCCCAAATAACCACATATTATTCATGTATGTCATATTGCCACATAGCCAAAGTAATCAAACGAATAACTCTAAAACATTTCTTTAATCTTACCAAGGACATTAACTATATCAACTTTAACAAGTTAACTTCATAACTAATTCAACTTCATTTATATTGCAAAAGAATATCAAACTAAGTATTAAATCAAGATAACTATGCTTAACACTTAAACATAATTCAACTATAACAAAATCTAAGAATCATTTTCATGTTTATTCACCCAAGTACAACATATATAACTCAATTAAAAAACAAATATAAAAATTAAGTAGTCCAATTAACTAACTAAGTAACAAGTTCAACCAATTCATATAAATTCTAACAAAACTCTTTTCCAATTGCTTACGAATTAGGTTCTAAACTTCACGTACGATATGAAACTTCAAATCTAACTTTACCAATCCCATTTAGCCACATTTTGATACACCTAAATGCCATGAACCAACATTTCCAAGCATAATTACACAAAAACACCAAAAAAACTCCTTAAGTGATTTGAACTATTGTTACCTAATTCGATTAACCAAACCACGTTATAAATACATTTTAGAGGCTTCCTAACACATCTAAGGTCATCTAGTTATTCAAACATGACAAATTCAAACCTTCGTTTTAAAGTCCCCTTTTTCAACTAGGCAATTCTACTTCCATACGAAATTCAAAACTCCGACTCTATAAACCCACTATACAACATCCCTAAGGATAACAAAGGTCACTTATTAAAGCCATGAAAACCCGCTTTGGAGGCAAAAGCTCGGAAAGGCCCCGAGTGAGTTTTAACTATGACTACCCTATTCGGACCCCAATTTCACGCAACGAAAGCACCATAAGTGCTTCCATGCCCCAAGGATACCTAATCTAAAGGTCAAACGTGCCCGGATTGCATTACGTGAAAAATCCCCTTTTTAAAGTTAACAAATTTTGCATTTTAACTCATTTTTGGGCAATTCAACTCACGTGAGTCTTTGTCTAGTTTCGCTAATGTCTACAGCTCCTAAAGGAAGCCTCAATTCAATCTAATTAACAAATTATATCAAAAATTCTAAATTTTCAGATTTCACTATTCATTATCACTATTCATCTTCTTCCCCAACATGTATTTTTCAATTCTAGCCATAAAAATCTCTAAATAACAAATAAAAAATGTTCTATAATCATATTAAGGAGTAAATGAAGCAATTATAACCATAAAATAGCAAGATAATTCAAATCTAGGAATTTTCAAGAAAAATAGAAACAAGCTTTAAATGCAACAAACACATGAATCTCTCACCAAAACTTGTTGTAGAATGGTTGATAGAAGCCCTAGACCCTTGAATTCAAGCTTGAAATGGAAGAAAATGGCCAATTATAGCAATTTTTTGCAAGAAAATTACTATTCCTGTAGGTGTTTTTTGGCTGACTTTTTTGACCCTTTTTTTTTTTTGGTTGAGTAATAGCTTGTATATATTATATAAGATATATATGCAAGAGTATGTGTAATTAGTTGTGGTCAAAAGCCTTTAAATCCTAGTCAACTAAGTTAAAAACTCATAAAATTGCTAACTAGTTGAAATTAAAGGTTGTTACGTACGAACACTATTCAAGTGACCCGAAAAATATTTTCCAAATGCATGTTCCCGAGCTCGAAAGTCCGGAATGACAAGTTCCCGATTCTCTTTATGGGTCATATGACTTAGGAAAAATATTAAATCGAACTTTTAAAACATTCGAATTTCTTATGAATAATGCTCAATAGTAAATCAATTAAACAAGAAGAGTAATGCACATAAGATGCTCAAGTAATTTATGCAACAGTTGTTTAAATGATGTGATAAAATTCCCGAGCATCACATTCTCTCCCCCTTAAACAAATTGCGTCCTCGCAATTTCTTCTTTTCAAGAGAAATCTACATAAGCATCTTGAATACCCTGAATACGAAATCACAAAGAATTCCAAGTAGAAGTACCAAGGGAACACACCAATAAGAGCCTTCGTATGGAACTCCCTAGAACCCCATCATTCATGAATGCCAAAAAGAATTCCAACAAAATCTTCATATGAAAATTGGAAGAATACCCAATGAGAAATGCAGAGTGAGAAGTCAAAAAAAATCCCAACTATGAATGCCAAATAAAGGCTCCGAGTAAAAATACCAATCCAGAAGTCCGAATAAGAATCCCTCCAAATGTGATCACCACATAAGAACTCCAACATGATTACTATACAAGAATTTCTGAAGAATACCAAATACAATTCCAGGCAAGAAGTCCGAATGAAAATACTGAAGAAAATACCCAAGGCGAATCCCAAACTAGCTTCTTGAATGACTTCTTGTTGATCACAAATATGAACTATATCTGGCTTTGCTGGTTCACACCTTAGAAATCCACTTATGGCAATCTCTATAAGGGAGGGGTTGCTTACGAATTCAAATAAGATTATATGTATGCATGCAATAGATAGTATATGAAGTACATATACTAACAAATACACCACATAAAAGTACTCCTAGTCAAATATTTGTTCGTCTATTACAATCATCATATTTCACATAAGCAAATCACGTAGAAAGACATTTCCACTTAAGTCACACATAATCACATAGTTATACATATCACAAAATCTTCCTATTTCATACCAATGTAACCTATAGAATATATTTTGACTTAAGAAAACGCAAGTCCACATACAAGCATATACCTATTCAAAAACACACTTCACATGCACGCACTCAAGGTTCACTACCTACCAAACCGAGGACCCTGTCCCGGCTGAGAGCTAACTAAGCTCTGATACCACTTCTGTAGCGTCCCGATCCCTCAGGAGATCAGGACTCCTATTTATCACGCTATTATCAACTTAATTCCAAACCCTGGGCATGAAATATAGGGAAAAACAGACGGAGTTTCCCCTATATAAAGGACTATCTGGAAACCTACAAACAACAACATACAACCACAAGACCATAATCTTCAACCTTAATCCATTTCATCCTTACAAGCATGCAAGTCAACTAGACAACAAGGTAAAGATTACAAAGTAATAAAACATTACAAGTCATTCATAACTATCAATGCATTCTAAACTTAACTTTACAATTACAAACCTGAATTCAATGACAATACATCTAAGCAAGCATAGTCAACACGAAACTCTCGAGCCTTCTTTTCTACCTCTGATAGCAGTGATCCTGAAAGGTGTTAGAAACGAGGGTGAGTATACAACATGTATACTCAGTGAGGGAGGTGATGAAGCATACCGGGCGTGCAATGCAGTAACTTAACACAATTAATACAATAAATAAGCAATGAATAACAATTATAATTCCACATTTTAAAAGGATACAATCGATAACCCTTATCACTCCAAATCTTTGATCCCCGATCCACGAAGCACGATCTCAATCTCAATATGCCGGCATCCCTTACACCAATGGGTACTCCGGATGTACCCGATCCTACGACCCAACACCCCCTAGCAATCTCCGGACCAGGCGAGTGAGGGAATAGCAGACGGAGGTAAGGCAACCAACATTGGCAAGCTCGATGCCGCCCAGCGAGGCCATCGCATCCGCCGCGACAATGATGTTGCGCAACAACAATGCAATGCAAGAATGATAACAATGACAATATAATCAAGAAATACATTTAAGGACAAAAAGTAGGTTGTCCTCACACCAAATTACAGTTTAGCAACAATAAGCATATATCAATTATGAAATTATACTAAACAATATACTCTTTTAGCAAGAAAATAAACTATAATGCACGTAAGGATGCAGGTCCCTCACCTTTATCAAGCTTCAAGATGTAAAAATGGCTTAGTTACTCCAACTTTTTCTTTAGCTCGAATATGCAAATCCATAGTATATTCATTTAAGTATAACACTTTAGCAATTGATTATATTAACTCCACATTAGCACGTAATCCCAAATAACCACATATTATTCATGTATGTCATATTGCCACATAGCCTAAGTAATCAAACGAATAACTCTAAAACATTTCTTTAATCTTACCAAGGACATTAACTATATCAACTTTAACAAGTTAACTTCATAACTAATTCAACTTCATTTATATTGCAAAGGAATATCAAACTAAGTATTAAATCAAGATAACTATGCTTAACAGTTAAACATAATTCAACTATAACAAAATCTAAGAATCATTATCATGTTTATTCACCCAAGTACAACATATATAACTCAATTAAAAATCAAATATAACAATTAAGTAGTCCAATTACTAACTAACTAACAAGTTCAACCAATTCATATAAATTCTAACAAAACGCTTTTCCAATTGCTTACGAATTAGGTTCTAAACTTCACGTACGATATGAAACTTCAAATCTAACTTTACCAATCCCATTTAGCCACATTTTGATACACATAAATGCCATGAACCAACATTTCCAAGCATAATTACACAAAAACACCGAAAAACTCCTTAAGTGATTTGAACTACAGTTACCTAATTTGATTAACCAAACCACGTTATAAATACATTTTAGAGGCTTCCTAACTCATCTAAGGTCATCTAGTTATTCAAACATGACAAATTCAAACATTCGTTCTAAAGTCCCCTTTTTCAACTAGGCAATTCTACTTCCATACGAAATTCAAAACTCCGACTCTATAAACCCACTATACAACATCCCTAAGGATAACAAAGGTCACTTATTAAAGCCATGAAAACCCGCTTTGGAGGCAAAAGCTCGGAAAGGCCCCGAGTGAGTTTTAACTATGACTACCCTATTCTGACCCCAATTTCACGCAACGAAAGCACCATAAGTGCTTCCATGCCCCAAGGATACCTAATCTAAAGCTCAAATGTGCCCGGATTGCATTACGTGAAAAATTCCCTTTTTAAAGTTAACAAATTTTGCATTTTAACTCATTTTCGGGCAATTCAACTCACATGAGTCTTTGTCTAGTTTCGCTAATGTCTACAGCTCCTAAAGGAAGCCTCAATTCAATCTAATTAACAAATTATATCGAAAACTCTAAATTTTCGAATTTCACAATTCATTGTCACTATTCATCTTCTTCCCCAACATGTATTTTTCAATTCTAGCCATAAAAATCTCTAAATAACCAATAAAAAATGTTCTATAATCATATTAAGGAGTAAATGAAGCAATTATAACCATAAAATAGCAAGATAATTCAAATCTAGGAATTTTCAAGAAAAATAGAAACAAGCTTTAAATGCAACAAACACATGAATCTCTCACCCAAACTTGTTGTAGAATGGTTGATAGAAGCCCTAGACCCTTGAATTCAAGCTTGAAATGGAAGAAAATGGCCAATTATAGCAATTTTTTGCAAGAAAATTACTATTCCTGTAGGTGTTTTTTGGCTGATTTTTTTGACCCTTTTTTTTTTGTTTTGGTTGAGTAATAGCTTGTATATATTATATAAGATATATATGCAAGAGTATGTGTAATTAGTTGTGGTCAAAAGCCATTAAATCCTAGTCAACTAAGTTAAAAACTCATACAATTGCAAACTAGTTGAAATTAAAGGTTGTTACGTACGTAACACTATTCAAGTGACACGAAAAATATTTTCCAAATGCATGTTCCCGAGCTCGAAAGTCCGGAATGACAAGTTCCCGATTCCTTTTATGGGTCATATGACTTAGGAAAAATATTAAATCGAACTTTTAAAACATCCGAATTTTTTATGAATAGTGCTCAATAGTAAATCAATTAAACAAGAAGAGTAATGCACATAAGATGCTCAAGTAATTTATGCAACAGTTATTTAAATAATGTGATAAAATTCCTAGGCATCACACATCCCCTTCAACAACGCAGCATCCTCGAAAGAGGTGATATCGACGCATTGTAGGGCCCTCTAATGTCCCGCGAGTAAGGTTGTCATCCTTTTAACAGCTCATGACGTAAGTTCCGGGACGAAAAAACATAGCAAAGGTAGAAAAGTGGCCCAAAACAGATGAAAACATTCAATTTTGGGCTCCAAAAAGGGCACAGCGAGCAAGCTTGCTACCCCAGTCGTAGAGCTCTCGGAGAGCTTTGCAACGGTATGTTGTGCGCCGCGTAACTCGTTACGGATAAAAAGTTAAGGGTACCGAAGCGAAGGAGACCTGGTCACAAGCCCTACGCCCTCGGTTTGCTGCCCAGCCTCCACGTGAAGCGAAGTTGTCTTGCCCAAGGTGCCGTGGGATTCGATGATAAAAATGTGGTGGATAAAGTATCTTGACAACCCTAACCGGAGCAAAAAAAATTGAAAAGGGGGGTGCAACACGAAGACTTCCCAAGGGGTCAACCATCCTAGTACTCCTCTCGCCCAAACATGCTTAACTTCGGAGTTCTGATGGGATCCGGTGCATTAGTGCTGGTATGATCGTACCCGTCATTTTGAGGGCACAATTCCTTTATGTGTAAACGGTTCACAGTTGCAGCCTAGAGAGATGGCCCATTCAAAAGGCCCAATGGGCTTAACAACAACCCATCCGCTTCAACAATGCAGCAACCTTGCAAGACATGATATCGATGAGTTGTAGGGCCTTCTAATGTCCCGCAAGAAAGGTTGTCATTCTTTTAACAGCTCACGACGTACGATCCGGGATGAAAAAATGGAGCAAAAATAGAAAAGTGGCCCGAAACTGATGAAAGTGTTCGCTTTTGGGCTCCAAAAAAGGCATAGCGAGCAAACATGCTGCCCCCGTCATAGAGCTCCCGAAGAGCTTTGCAACGGTATGCTGTGCGCCGCGTAACTCCTTATGGATAAAAAGCTATGGGCACCAGAGCGACGGAGACCAGGTCACAAGCCCTACGCCCTCAGTTTGCTAGCCCAACCTCCACGTGAAGCGAAGTTGTCTTCCCCAAGGTGTAGTGAGATTGAATAATAGAAATGTGGTGGATAAAGTATCTTGGCAACCCTAACCGAAGCAAAAAAAATTTAAAAAGGGGGTGCAACACGAGGACTTCCTAAGGGGTCACCCATCCTACTACTACTCTCGCCCAAACATGCTTAACTTCGAAGTCCAGATGGGATCCAGTGCATTAATGCTGGTATGATCGCACCCGTCATGTTGAGGGTATAATTCCTTTATGTGTTAATGGTTCACAGTCCAAGCCTAGAGAGATGGCCCATTCAGAAGGCCCAATGGGCTTAACGACAACCCATCCGCTTCAACAATGCAGTATCCTCGCAAGATGTGATATCGACGCGTTGTAAGGCCCTCTAATGTCCTGTGAGTAAGGTTGCCATCCTTTTAACAGCTCACGACGTACGATCCGGGATGAAAAAACAGAGTTAAATAAGAAAAGTGGCCCGAAACTGATAGAAATGTTCGATTTTGGGCTCCAAAAATGGGCACAGCGAGCAAGCTAGCTGCCCCAGTCATAGAGATCTCATAGAGCTTTGTAACGGTATGTTGTGCACCGCGTAACTCCTTACGGATCAAAAGTTATGGGCACCGGAGCGAAGCAGACCTGGTCACAAGCCCTACGCCCTCGGTTTGCTGGCCCAGCCTTCACGTAAAGTGAAGTTGTCTTGCCCAAGGTGCCGTGGGATTCGATAATAGAAATATGGTGGATAAAGTATCTTGGCAACCCTAACCGGTGCAAAAAAAATTGAAAAGATGTGTGCAACACGAGGACTTCCGAAGGGGTCACCTATCCTAGTACTACTCTCACCCAAGCACGCTTAACTTCGGAGTTCTGATGGGATCCGGTGCATTAGTGCTGGTATGATCTCACCCGTCATTTTGGGGGCACAATTCCTTTATGTATTAACAGTTCACCGTCCCAGCCTAGAGAGATGGCTAATTCAGAAGGCCCAATAGGCTTAACGACAGCCCATCCGCTTTAACAATGCAGCATCCTCGCAAGACATAACATTGACGCATTGTAGGGCCGTCTAATATCTCACGAGTAAGGTTGTCGTTCTTTTAACAGCTCACGCCGTACGATCCGAGATGAAAAAACATAGCAAAAATGGAAAAGTGGCCCAAAACTAATGAAAATGTTCGATTTTGGGCTCCAAAAAGGGCAAAGCAAGCAAGCTTGCTGCCCCCGTCGTAGATTTCTCAGAGATCTTTGCAACGGTATGCTGCGCGCCACGTAACTCCTTACGGATCAAAAGTTATGGGCACCGGAGCGACGGAGACCTGGCCACAAGCCCTACGCCCTCGGTTTACTGGCCCAACCTCCACGTGAAGCGAAGTTGTCTCGCCCAAGGTGCCGTGGGATTCGGTAATAGAAATGTGGTGGATAAATTATCTTGGCAACCCTAACCAGAGCAAAAAAATTGAAAAGGGGGGTGCAACACGAGGACTTTCCAGGGGGTCACCCATCCTTGTACTACTCTCGCCCAAGCTCGCTTAACTTCCAAGTTCGGATGGGATCTGATGCATTAGTGATGGTATGATCGCACGCATCATTTTGAGGGGACAAATCCTTTATGTGTTAACAGTTCACAGTCGCAGCCTGGAAAGATGGCCCATTCAGAAGGCCCAATGGGCTTAACGACAACCCATCCGCTTCAACAATGCAGCATCCTCGCAAGACTTGATATCGACGCGTTGTAGGGCACTCTAATGACCCGCGAGAAAGGTTGTCGTTCTTTTAACAGCTCACGACGTACGATCCGGGACGGAAAAATAGAGCAAAAATAGAAAAGTTGCTTGAAACTGATGAAAACATTCGATTTTGGGATCCAAAAAGGGCACAGCAAGCAATCAAGCTGCCCCCATCATAGAGCTCTCGGAGAGCTTTGCAACGGTATGTTGTGCGCCGCGTAACTCTTTACGAACCAAAAGTTATGGGCACCGGAGCGAAAGAGACCTGGTAATAAGCCCTACGCCCTCGGTTTGCTGGCCCAGCCTCCACGTTAAGCGATGTTGTGTTGCCCAAGGTGTCGTGGTATTCAATAATAGAAATGTGGTAGATAAAGTATCTTGGCAGCCCTAACCGGAGCAACAAAAATTGAAAAGGGGGGTACAACACGAGGACTTCCCAGGCGGTCACCCATCCTAGTTCTACTCTCGCCCAAGCACGCTTAACTTCGGAGTTCTGATGGGATCCGGTGCATTAGTGCTGGTATGATCGCACCTGTCATTTTGAGGGCACAATTCCATTATGTATTAGCAGTTCACCATCCCAGCCTAGAGAGATGGCCCATTCAGAAGGCCCAATGGGCTTAACGACAATCCATCCACTTCAACAACGCAGCATCCTCGCAAGACGTGATATCGACGCGTTTAAGGACCTCTAATATCCCGCGAGTAAGGTTGTCGTCCTTTTAACAACTAACGACGTACGATCCGAGATGGAAAAATAGAGCAAAATAGAAAAGCAAGCTTGCTGCCCCCGTCGTAGAGCTCTCGGAGCGCTTTGTAACGATATGTTGTGCGCTGCGTAACTCCTTACGGATCAAAAGTTATAGGCATCGAAGCGACGAAGACCTGGTCCCAAGCCCTATGCGCTCGGTTTGTTGGCCCAGCCTCCACTTGAAGCGACGTTATCTTGCCCAAGTTGCTGTGGTATTCGATAATAGAAATGTGGTGGATAAAGTATCTTGGAAACCCTAACCGGAGCAAAAAAAATTTAAAACGGGGGTACAACACGAGGACTTCCCAGGGAGTCACCCATCTTAGTACTACTCTCGCCCAAGCACGCTTGACTTTGGAGTTCTGATGGGATCCGGAGCATTAGTGCTGGTATCATCGCACCCATCATGTTGAGAGCACAGATCCTTTATGTGTTGATGGTTCACAGTCCCAGCCTAGAAAGCCCAATGGGCTTAACGACAATCCATCCAATTCAACAACGCAGCATCCTCGCAAGACTTGATATCGACGCGTTGTAGGGCCCTCTAATGTCATGCGAGTTAGGTTATCGTTCTTTTAACAACTCACGACATACGATCCAGGACGAAAAAACAAAGCAAAAATAGAAAAGTGGCCCGAAACTGATTAAAACGTTCGATTTTGGGATCCAAAAAGGTCACTGCGAGCAAGATAGCTGCCCCTGTCATAGAGCTCCCAAAGAGCTTTGCAACGGTATGTTGTGCGCCGTGTAACTCTTTACGGACCAAAAGTTATGGGCACCGGAGCGAAAGAGACCTAGTGACAAGCCCTACGCCCTCGGTTTGCTGGCCCTGCCTCCATGTGAAGCGAAGTTTTCGTGCCCAAGGTGCTATGGTATTCGATAATAGAAATGTGGTGGATAAAGTATCTTGGCAACCCTAACCGGAGCAAAAAAAATTGAAAAAGGGGGTACAACACGATGACTTCCCAAGGGGTCACCTATCCTAGTTCTACTCTCGCCTATGTACGCTTAACTTCGGAGTTCTGATGGGATCCGATGCATTAGTGCTGGTATTATCGCACCTGTCATTTTGAGGGCATAATTCCTTTATGTGTTAATGGTTCACCGTCTCTGCCTAGAGAGATGGCTCATTCAGAAGGCCCAATGGGTATAACGACAACCCATCCACTTCAACAACGCAGCTTCCTCGCAAGACGTGATATCGACGCATTGTATGACCCTCTAATGTCCCGCGAGTAAGGTAGTCATCCTTTTCACAGCTCACGACGTACGATCCGGGATGGAATAACATAGCTAAATAAGAAAAATGGCCCGAAACTGATGAAAACGTTCAATTTTGGGCCCCAAAAACGTGCACTGCGAGCAAGCTGGCTGCCCCCGTCGTAGAGCTCTCGTAGAGCTTTGCAACGGTATGTTGTGCGCCGTGTAACTCCTTACGGATCAAAAGTTATGGGCACCGGAGCGAATGAGACTTGGTCACATGCCTTACGCCCTCGGTTTGCTGGGCCAGCCTCCACGTGAAGCAAAGTTGTCTTGCCCAAGGTTCCGTGGGATTCGATAATAAAAATGTGGTGGATAAAGTATCTTGGCAACCCTAACCGGAGCAAAAAAAATTTAAAAAATGGGGTGCAACACGATGACTTCCCAAGGGGTCACCCATCCTAGTCCAACTCTCGCCCATGTACGCTTAACTTCGGAGTTCTGATGGGATCCGGTGTATTAGTGCTGGTATTATCGCACCTGTCATTTTGAGGGCATAATTCCTTTATGTGTTAATGGTTTACCGTCCCTGCCTAGAGAGATGGCTCATTCAGAAGGCACACTGGGCTTAAGGACAACCCGGCCCCTGTGACAACGCAGCATCCTCGCAAGACGTGATATCGACGCGTTGTAGGGCCCTCTAATGTCCCGCTAGTAAAGTTGTGGTCCTTTTAACACCTCACGACATACGATCCAGAACAGAAAAACAGTGCAAAAGAAGAAAAGTGGCCCGAAACTGATGAAAACGTTCGATTTTGGGCTCCAACAAGGGCACAACAAGCAAGCTCGCTGCCCCTGTCGTAGAGCTCTCGAAGAGCTTTGCAACGGTATGCTGTGCGCTGTGTCACTCCATACGGATCAAAAGTTATGGGCACCAGAGTGAAAGAGACCTGGTCACAAGCCCTATGCCCTCGGTTTGCTGGCCCAGCCTCCACGTGAAGCGAAGTTATCTTGCCCAAGGTGCCGTGGAATTCGAGAATAGAAATATGGTGGATAAAGTATCTTGGCAACCCTAACCGGAGCAAAAAAAATTGAATTGGGGGGTGCAACACGAGGACTTCCCAGGGGGTCACCCTTCCTAGGACTACTCTCGCCCAAGCACGCTTAACTTCGGAGTTCTGATGGGATCCGGTACTTTAGTGCTGGTATGATCGCACCCTTCATGTTGAGGGCACAATTCCTTTATGTGTTAAAGGTTCACAGTCCCAGCCTAGACAGATGGCCCATTCAGAAGGCCCAATGTGCTTAACGACAACCCATCCGCTTCAACAATGTATCATCCTCGCAAGACGTGATATCGACGCCTTGTAGGGCCCTCTAATGTCCCGCGAGTATGGTTGTCGTCCTTTTAACAGCTCACGACGCACGATCCGGGAAGGAAAAACATAGTAAATTAAGAAAAGTGGCCCGAAACTGATGAAAAAGTTCAATTTTGGGCACCAAAAAGGGGCACAGCAAGCAAGCTGGCAGCCCCTATCGTAGAGCTCTTTGAGAGCTTTGCAACGGAATGCTGTGCGTCGCGTAACTCCATACGGATCAAAAGTTATTGGCACCGGAGCGAAGGAGACCTGGTCACAAGCCCTACGCCGTCGATTTGCTGGCCCATCCTCCACGTGAAGTGAAGTTGTCTTGCCCAAAGTGCCGTGGGATTCAATAATAGAAATGTGGTGGATAAAGTATCTTGGAAACCCTAATCGGAGGAAAAAAATTTGAAAAGCGGGGTGCAACATGAGGACTTCCCAGGGGGTCACCCATCCTATTACTACTCTCGCCCAAGCACCCTTAACTTTGGAGTTCTCATGGGATCCGGTGCATTAGTCGTGTTATGATCGCACCCGTCATGTTGAGGGCACAATTCCTTTACGTGTTAAAGGTTCACAGTCCCAGCCTAGAGAGATGGCCCATTCAGAAGGCCCAATGTGCTTAAAGACAACCCATCCTCTTCAACAACGCATCATCCTCGCAAGACGTGATATTGACAAAATGTAGGGCCCCCTAATGTCTCGCGAGCAAGGTTGTCATCCTTTTAACAGCTCACGACGCACGATCTGAGACGGAAAAAGAGAGCTAAATAAGAAAAGTTGCCCGAAACTGATGAAAACATTCGATTTTGGTCTCCAAAAATGAGCACAGGTAACAAGCTGGTTGTCCCCGTCGTAGAGCTCTCGGAGAACTTTGCAACGGTATATTGTGCGCTGCGAAACTCCTTACGGATCAAAAGTTATTGGCACTGGAGCGAAGGAGACCTGGTCACAAGCCCTACGACCTCGGTTTGCTCGCCCAGCCTCCACGTGAAGCGAAGTTGTATTGCCCAAGGTGTCGTGGGATTCAATAATAGAAATGTGGTGGATAAAGTATCTTGGCAACCCAAACCGGAGCAAAAAAAATTGAAAAGGGAGTGCAACACGAGGACTTCCTAGGGGGTCACCCATCCTAGTACTATTCTTGCCCTAGCACGCTGAACTTTGGAGTTCTAATGGGATCCGGTGCATTAGTGCTGGTATGATCACACCCGTCATGTTGAGGGCACAATTTCTTTACGTGTTAACTGTTCACATTCCCAGCCTAGAGAGATGGCCCATTCAAAAGGCCCAATGGGCTTAACGACAACCCATCCACTTCAACAACACATCATCCTCGCAAGACGTGATATCGACGCGTTTTAGGGCCCTCTAATGTCCCGCGAGAAAGGTTGTCGTCCTTTTAATAGCTCACAACACACGATCCGGGATGAAAAAACAAAGCTAAATAAGAAAAGTGGCCCGAAGCTAATGAAAACGTTCAATTTTGGGCACCCAAATGGGCACAGTAAGCAAGCTGGCTATCCCGACGTAGGGCTCTCGAAGAGCTTTGTAACGGTATGCTGTGCACTGCGTAACTCGTTACGGATCAAAAGTTATGGGCACCAGAGCGACGGAGACCTGGTCACAAGCCCTACGCCCTCGGTTTGCCGGCCCAGCCTCCACATGAAGCGAAGTTGTCTTGCCCAAGGTGTCGTGGGATTCGATAATAGAAATGTGGTGGATAAAGTATCATGGCAACCCTAACAGGAGCAAAAAAAATTGAAAAGGAGGGTGCAACACGAGGACTTCCCAGGCGGTCACCCATCCTAGTACTACTCTCGGCCAAGCACGCCTAACTTCGGGGTTCTAACGGGATCCGGTGCATTAGTGCTGGTATGAACGCACCCGTCATGTTGACTGCACAATTCCTTTATGTGTTAACGGTTCACAGTCCCAACCTAGAGAGATGGCCCATTCAGAAGGGCCAATGGGCTTAACGACAACCCATCCGCTTCAACAACACAGCATCCTCGCAAGACGTTATATCGACGCGTTTTAGGGCCCTCTAATGTCAGGCGAGAAATGTTGTTGTCCTTTTAACAGCTCGCGACGTACGATCCGGGGCTGAGAATTAGAGCTAAATAAGAAAATTGGTCCAAACCTTATGAAAACGTTTGATTTTTGGCTCCAAAAAAGGTACAGCGAGCAAGCTGGTTGCCCCCATCGTAGAGCTTTTGGAGAGATTTGCAACGGTATGTTGTGCGCCACGTAACTCCTTACGGATAAAAAGTTATGGGCACCGGAGCGAAGGAGACCAGGTCACAAGCCCTACGCCCTCTATTTGCTGGCCCAGCCTCCATGTGAAGCGAAGTTGTCTTGCCCAAGGTGCTGTGGGATTCGATAATAGATATATGGTGGATAAAGTATCTTGGCAACGCTAACCGGGGCAAAAAAAATTGAAAATGGGGGTGCAACACGAGGACTTCCCAAGGGGACACCCATCCTAGTACTACTCTTGCCAAGCACGCTTAACTTCGGAGTTCTGATCGATCCGGTGCATTAGTCCTGGTATGTTCGCAGCCATCATGTTGAGGGCACAATTCTTTTATGTGTTAACGTTTCACAGTCCTAGCCTAGAGAGATGGCTCATTAAGAAGGACCAATGGGCTAAACGACAACCCATCCGCCTCAATAACATAGCAACCTCGCAAGACGTGATATCGACGCGTTGTAGGGCCCTCTAATGTCCCGCGAGTACGGTTGTCGTCCTTTTCACAGCTCACGATGTACGATCCAGGACGGAAAAACTGAGCAAAACTAGAAAAGTGGCCAGAAACTGATGAAAATGATCGATTTTGGGCTCCAAAAAGGGCATAGCTAGCAAACTATCTACCACTGTCGTAGAGCTCTCAGAGAGCTTCGCAATGGTATGTTGTGCGCCACGTAACTCCTTCCGGATCAAAAGTTATGGGCACCGGAGCGACGGAGACCTGGTCACAAGCCCTACGCCCTCAGTTTGCTGGCCCAGCCTCCACGTGAAGCGAAGTTGTCTTGCCCAAGGTGCCGTGGGATTCGATAATAGAAATGTAGTGGATAAAGTATCTTGGCAACCCTAACCGGAGCAAAAAAAATTGAAAAGGGGGGTGCAACACGAGGACTTCCCAGGGGGTCACCAATCCTAGTACTACTCTCGACCAAGCACGCTTAACTTCGGAGTTCTTATGGGTTCCGGTGCATTAGTGCTGTTATGATTGCACCCGTCATGTTGAGGGCACAATTCATTTATGTGTTAACGGTTCAAAGTCCCAGCCTAGAGAGATGGCCCATTCAGAAGGTCGAATGGGCTTAACGACAACCCATCTACTTCAACAACGCAGCATCCTCACAAGACGTGATATTGATGCGTTGTAGGGCCCTCTAATGTCCCGCGAGTAATGTTTTCGTCCTATTAACGGCTCACGACGTACAATTCGGGACCAAAAAACAAAGCTAAACAAGAAAAGTGGCCCGAACCTGATGAAAACATTTGATTTTGGGTGCCAAAAATGGGCACAGCGAGCAACCTGGCTGCCCCTGTCGTAGATCTCTCGGAGAGCTTTGCAACGGTATGTTGTGCGCCACGTAACTCCTTGCGGATCAAAAGTTATAGGCACCGGAGCGAATGAGACCTGGTCACAAGCCCTACGCCCTCGGTTTGCAGGCCCAGCCTCTATGTGAAGTGAACTTGTCTTGCCCAAGGCGCCGTGGGATTTGTTAATAGAAATGTGGTGGATAAAGAATCTTGGCAACCTTAACCGGAGCAAAAAAATTTGAAAAGGGGGTGCAACACGAGGACTTCCCAATGGGTCTCCCATCCTAGTACTAATATCACCCAAACACGCTTAACTTCGAAGTTCTGATGGGATCCGGTGCATTAGTGCCGGAATGTTCTCACCCGTCATATTGAGGGCACAATTCCTCTATGTGTTAACGGTTCACAGTCACAGCCTAGAGAGATGGCTCATTCAGAAGGCCCAATGGGCTTAAAACAACCCATCTGCTTCAACAACGCAGCATCCTCACGATTCATGATATCAACGCATTGTAGGGCATTCTAATGTCCCGTGAGTAGGGTTGTCGTCCTTTTAACAGCTCACGACGTACGATCCGGGACGGAAAAACATAGCAAAAACATAAAAGTGGCCCGAAACTGATGAAAACGTTGGATTTTGGGCTCCAAAGAGGGCACAGCGAGCAAGCTAGGTACCCCCATTGAAGAGCTCACGGATCGCTTTGCAACGGTATGCTGTGCGCCGCGTAACTTCTTACAGATCAAAAGTTATGTGCACCGGAGCGACGGAGACCTAGTTACAAGCCCTACGCCCTCGGTTTGCTGGCCCAGCCTCCACGTGAAGCGAAGTTGTCTTTCCCAAGGTGCTGTGCGATTTGATAATAGAAATGTGGTGGATAAAGAATCTTGGCAACGCTAACCGGGGCAAAAAAAATTGAGAAGGGGGGTGCAACACGAGGACTTCCCAGGGGGTCACCCATCCTAGTACTACTCTCGCCCAAGCACGCTTAACTTCGGAGTTCTGATGGGATCCGGTGCATTAGTGCTGGTATGATCGCACCCGTCATGTTGAGGGCACAATTCCTTTATGTGTTAACGGTTCACAGTCCCAGCCTAGAGAGATGGCCAATTGAAAAGACCCAATGGCCTTAACGACAACCCATCCGCTTCAAAAATGCAGCATCCTCACTAGACGTGATATCGACACGATGTAGGGCCCTCTAATGTCCCACGAGTCAGGTTGTCGTCCTTTTAACAGTTCAAGACGTACGATCCGGAGCGGAAAAACAGAGCAAAAAAAGAAAAGTGGCCTGAAACTGATGAAAACCTTTGATTTTGGGCTCGAAAAAGGGTACAGCGAGCAAACTGGCTGCCCCCGTCGTAGAGCTCTCGGAGAGCTTTGCAACGGGATGCTGTGACCCGCGTAACTCCTTACAGATCAAAAGTTATGGTCACCGGAGCGAATGAGACCTGGTCACAAGCCCTACGCCGTCGATTTGCTGGCCCAACCTCCACGTGAAGCGAATTTGTCTTGCCCAAGGTGCCGTGGGATTCGATAATAGAAATGTGGTGGATAAAGTATCTGGGCAACACTAACCGTAGCAAAAAAATTTGAAAAGGGGGGTGCAACACGAGGACTTCCCAGAGGGTCACCCATCCTAGTACTACTCTTGCCCAAGCAAGCTT
This sequence comes from Ehretia macrophylla, assembly GCA_037974665.1. NCBI lineage: Eukaryota > Viridiplantae > Streptophyta > Magnoliopsida > Boraginales > Ehretiaceae > Ehretia > Ehretia macrophylla. The sequence goes on along the minus strand of CM075771.1, from coordinate 14,813,613 downwards.
AACTTCGGAGTTCTGATGGGATCCGGTGAATTAGTGCTGGTATGATCGCACCCGTCATGTTGAGGACACAATTCCTTTATGTGTTAACGGTTCACGGTCCCAGCCTAGAGAGATGGCCCATTCAGAAGGCCCAATGGGCTTAACGACGACCCATCCACTTAAATAACGTAACATCCTTGCAAGATGTGATATCGACGCGTTGTAGGGCCCTCTAATGTCCCACGAATTAGGTTGTTTTCCTTTTAACAGCTCACGACGTATGATCCAGGATTGAAAAACAGAGCTAAGTAAGAAAAGTGGCCTGAAACTGATGAAAACGTTCGATTTTGGGCTCCAAAAAGGGCAAAGCGGGCAAGTTGGCTGCCCCCGTCGTACAGCGCTCAGGGAGCTTTCCACCGGTATGATCTGCGCCACGTAAATCCTTACGGATCAAAAGTTATGGGCACCAGAGCAAATGAGACGTGGTCACAAGCCCTCCGCCCTCGGTTTACTGGCCCAGCCTCCACGTGAAGCGAAGTTGTCTTGCCCAAGGTGCCGCGGTATTCGATAATAGATATGTGGTGGGTAAAGTATATTGGCAACCCTAACCGGAGCAAAAAAAAATTTGAAAATGGGGGTGCAACATGAGGACTTCCCAAGGGGTCACCCATCCTAGTACTACTCTTGCCCAAGCACGCTTAACTTCAGAGTTCTTATGGGATCCGGTGCATCAGTGCTGGTATGATCGCACCCGTCATGTTGAGGGCACAATTCCTTTATGTGTTAACGGTTCACAGTCCCAGCCTAGAGAGATGGCTCATTCAGAAGGCCTAATGGGCTTGACGACAACCCATCCTCTTCAACAATGCAGCATCCTCGCAAGACATGATATTGACGCGTTGTTGGGCCCTCTAATGTCCAGTGAGTAAGGTTGTCGTCCTTTTAACAGCTCACGATGTACGATCCGGGACGGAAAAATAGAGTAAAAATAGAAAAGTGGCCCGAAACTGATGAAAATGTTCAAATTTGTGTTTCAAAAAATAGGCAAAGCGAGAAAACTGGCTTCCCCCATCGTAGAGATCTCGGAGAGCTTTCCAACGATATGCTGTACGCCGCCTAACTCCTTACGGATCAAAAGTTATGGGCACCGAAACGAAGTAGACCTGGTCACAAGCCCCACACCCTCGGTTTGCTGGCCCAGCCTCCACGTGAAGCGAAGTTGTCTTGCCCAAGATGCCGTGGGTTTTGATAATAGAAATGTGGTGGATAAAGTATCTTGGCAACCCTAACCGGAGCAAAAAAAATTGAGAAGGGGGGTACAACACGAGGACTTCCCAGGGGGTCACCCATCTTAGTACTACTCTCGCCAAGCACGCTTAACTTCAGAGTTCTGATGGGATCTGGTGCATTAGTACTGGTATGATCGCACGCATCATGTTGACGGCACAATTCCTTTATGTGTTAACGGTTCACAGTCCTAGCCTAGAGAGATGGCCCATTCAGAAGGCCCAATGATTTTAAAGATAACCCATCTGCTTCAATAACGCAGTATCCTTGCAAGACGTGATATCGACGCGTTGTAGGGCCTTCTAATGTCCCGCGAGTAAGGTTGTCGTCCTTTTAACAGCTCACGACGTACGATCCGGGATAGAAAAACAGAGCAAAAATAGAAAAGTGGCCCGAAACTATGGAAAATGTTCGATCTAGGGCACCAAAAAAGTCACAGCGAGCAAACTAGCTGCCACCGTCGTAGAGCTATCGGAGAGCTTTACAACGGTATTCTGTGCGCCGCGTAACTCCTTACAGATCAAAAGTTATGGGCACCGGAGCGAATGAGACTTGGTCACAAGCCCTACGCCCTCGGTTTGCTGGCCCAGCCTCCACGTGAAGCGAAATTGTCTTGCCTAAGGTGCCGTGGGATTCGATAATAGAAATCTGGTGGATAAAGTATCTTGGCAACCCTAACCGGAGCAAAAAAAATTGAAAAGGGGGGTGCAACACGAGGACTTCCCAGGGGGTCACCCATCCTAGTACTACTCTTGCCCAACCACGCTTAACTTCGGAGTTCTGATGGGATCCGGTGCATTAGTGCTGGTATGATCGCACCCGTCATGTTGAGGGCACAATTCCTTTATGTGTTAACGGTTCACAGTCCCAGCCTAGAAAGATGGCCCATTCAGAAGGCCCAATAGGCTTAACGATAACCCATCCACTTCAACAATGCAGCATCCTCACAATACGTGATATCGACGCATTGTGGGGTCCTCTAATGTCCCGTGAGTAAGGTTGTCGTCCTTTTAACAGCTCACGACATACGATCCGGGACGAAAAAATAGAGCAAAAATGGAAAAGTGGCCATAAATTGATGAAAACATTTGATTTTGGGCTCCAAAAAGGGCAAAGCAAACAAGCTAGATGCCCCTATAGTAGAGCTCTCGGAGAGCTTTGCAACGGTATGCTGTGCGCCGCGTAACTCCTTACGGATCAAAAGTTATGGGCAACAGAGCGACGGAGACCAGGTCACAAGCCCTACGCCCTCAGTTTGATGGCCCAGCTTCCACGTGAAGCGAAGTTGTCTAGCCCAAGGTACCGTGGGAATCGATAATAGGAATGGGCTGGATAAAGTTTCTTCGCAACCCTAACCGGAGCAAAAAAAATTGAAAAGGTGGTGCAACACGAGAGCTTCTCAGGGGGTCACCCATCCTAGTTCTGCTCTCGCCCAAGCACGCTTACCTGGGGAGTTCTGATGGGATTGGGTGCAGTAGTGCTGGTATGATCGCGCCCGTCATGTTGAGGGCACAATTCCTTTATGTGTTAATGGTTCACAGTCCCAGCCTAGAGATATAGCTCATTCAGAAGGCCCAATGGGCTTAACGACAACCCATCCGCTTCAACAATGCAGCATCCTCGCAAGATGTGATATCTACGCGTTGTAGGGCTCTCTAATGTCCCGCGAGAAATGTTGTCATCCTTTTAACAGCTCACGACGTACGATCCGGGATGAAAAAACCGAGCAAAAATAGAAAAGTGGTCCAAAACTGATGAAAAAATTCGATTTTGGGCTCCAAAAAGGGCACAGCGAACAAGCTGGCTGCCCCCGTCGTAGAGCTCTTGGAGTGCTTTGCAACGGTATGCTGTGTGCCGCGTAACTCCTTACGGATCAAAAGTTATGGGCACCAGAGCAAATGAGACCTGGTCACAAGCCCTACACCCTCGGTTTACGGGCCTAGCCTCCACGTGAAGCGAAGTTGTCTTGCCCAAGGTGTCGTGTGATTCGATAATAGATATGTGGTAGATAAAGTATCTTGGGAACCCTAACCAGAGCAAAAAAAATTGAAAAGGGGGGGTGCAACACGAGGACTTCCCAAGGGGTCACCTATCCTAGTACTACTCTCGCCCAAGCACGCTTAACTTCAGAGTTCTGATGGGATCCGGTGCATTAGTACTGGTATGTTCGTACCCATCATGTTGAGGGCACAATTCATTTATGTGTTAACGGTTCACAGTCCCATCCTAGAGAGATGGCTCATTAAGAAGGCCCAATGGGGTTAACGACAACCCATCCGCTTCAACAACGCAGCATCCTCGCAAGACGTGATATCGACGAGTTGTAGCGCCCTCTAATGTCCCGCGAGTAAGGTTGTCGTCTTTTAACAGATCACGACATACGATCTGGGACGGAAAAACATAACAAAAATAGAAAAGTGGCCTGAAACTGTGGAAAACTTTTGATGTTGGGCTCCAAAAAAGGCACAGCGAGCAAACTAGCTGCCACCGTCGTAGAGCTGTGCACCAAAAAAGGCACAACGGAATGCTGTGCACCGCGTAACTCCTTACGGATCAAAAGTTATGGGCACCGGAGCGAATGAGACCTGGTCACAAGCCCTACGCCCTTGGTGTGCTGGCCCAGCCTCCATGTGAAGCAAAGTTGTCTTGCCCAAGGTGCCGTGGGATTCGATAATAGAAATGTGGTGAATAAAGTATCTTGGCAACCCTAACGGAGCAAAAAAAATTGAAAAGGGGGGGTGCAACACGAGGACTTCCCAGGGGTTCACCCATCCTAGTACAACTCTCGCCGAAGCACGCTTAACTTCGGAGTTCTGATGGGATCCGTTGAATTAGTGCTGGCATGATCGCACCCGTCATGTTGAGGGCACAATTCCTTTATGTGTTAACGGTTCACAGTCCTAGCCTAAATAGATGGCCCATTCAGAAGGCCCAATAGGCTTAACGACAACCCATCTGCTTCAATAACGTAGGATCCTCGCAAGACGTGATATCGACGAATTTTAGGGCCCTCTAATGTCCCACGAGTAAGGTCGTCGTCCTTTTAACAACTCACGACGTACGATCCGGGACAGAAAAACAGAGCAAAAATAGAAAAGTGGCACGAAATTGATGAAAACATTCAATTTTGGGCTCCAAAAATGGCACAACGAGCAAGCTAGCTACCCCTGTCGTAGAGCTCTCGGAGTTCTTTGCAATGGTATGCTGTGCGTCGCGTAACTCCTTATGGATCAAAAGTTATGGGCACTGGAGCGACGGAGACCCGGTCACAAGCGTTACGCCCTCAGTTTGCTGGCCCAGCCTCTACGTGAAAAGAAGTTGTCTTGCCCAAGGTGCCGTGGGATTCGATAATAGATATGTGGTGGATAAAGTTTCTAGGCAACACTAACCGGAGCAAAAAAAATTGAAAAGGAGGGTGCAACACGAGGACTTCACAGGGGGTCACCCATCCAAGTACTACTCTCATCCAAGCACGCTTAACTTCGGAGTTCTGATGGGATCCGGTGCATTAGTTCTGGTATGATCGCACCCGTCATGTTGATGGTACAATTCCTCTATGTGTTAACGGTTCACAGTCGCAGCCTAGAGAGATGGCCCAAACAGAAGGCCCAATGGGCTTAACGACAACCCATCCGCTTCAACAACCCAACATCCTCGCAAGACGAGATATCGACGCATTGTAGGGCCCTCTAATTTCCCGCGAGTAAGGTTGTCGTCCTTTTAACAGCTTACGACGTACGATTCAGGACGGAAAAACAGATCAAAAACTAGAAAAGTGGGCTAAAACTGATGAAAACATTCGATTTTGGCCTCCAAAAAGGGCACAGTGAGCAAGCTAGCTGCCCCCGTCGTAGAGCTCTCGAAGTGCTTTCCAACGGTATGCTGTGCACCACGTAACTCCTTACGGATCAAAAGTTATGGGCACCGGAGCGACAGAGACCTGGTCACAAGCCCTACGCCCACGGTTTGCGGGCCCAGCCTCCACGTGAAGCGAAGTCATCTTGCCCAAGGTGCCGTGGGATTCGATAATAGAAACGTGGTGGATAAAGTTTCTTGGCAACTCTAACCGGAGCAAAAAAAATTGAATAGGGGGATGCAACACGAGGACTTCCTAGGGGGTTACCCATCCTAGTACTACTCTCGCCCATGCACGTTAAACTTCGGAGTTCTGATGGGATTGGTGAATTAATGCTGGTATGATCGCACCCGTCATGTTGAGGGCACAATTCCTTTATGTGTAAACGGTTCACAGTCCCAACCTAGTGAGATGGCCCATTCAGAAGGCCCAATAGGCTTAACGACAACCCATCCGCTTCAACAACGTAGCATCAACGCAAGACGTGATATCGACGCGTTGTAGGGCCCTCTAATGTCTCGCGAGAAAGGTTGGCGTCCTTTTTACAGCTCACGACGGATGATTGGGGATGAAAAAATAGAGTAAAAATAGAAATGTGGCCAAAAACTGATTAAAACGTTCGATTTTGGTCTCCAAAAGGGGCACAGCGAGCAAGCTAGCTGCCCCCGTAGTAGAGCTCTCGGGGAGCTTTGGAACGGTATGCTGTGCGCCGCGTAACTCCTTACGGATCAAAAGTTATGGGCACCGGAGCGACGAAGACCTGGTCACAAGTCCTACGCCCTCGGTTTGCTGGCCCAGCCTCAACGTGAAGCGAAGTCGTCTTGTCCATGGTGTCGTGGGATTCGATAATAGAAATGTGGTGGATGCAACACGAGGACTTCCCAGGGGGTCACCCATCCTAGTACTACTCTCGCCCAAGCACGCTTAACTTCGGAGTTCTGATGGGATCCGGTGAATTAATGCTGGTATGATCGCACCCGTCAGGTTGAGGGCACAATGCTTTTATGTGTAAACGGTTCACAGTCCCAGCCTAGAGAGATGGCCCATTCAGAAATCCCAATAGGCTTAACGACAACCCATCCGCTTCAACAGCCTAGCATCCTCGCAAGACAAGATATCGACGCGTTGTAGGGCCCTCTAATTTCTAGCGAGTAAGGTTGTCGTCCTTTTAACAGCTCACGACGTACGATTCGGGATGGAAAAATAGAGCAAAAATTAGAAAAGTAGCCCAAAACTGATGAAAACGTTCGATTTTGGGCTCCAAAAAGGGCATCGCGAGCAAGCTAGCTGCCCCCATAGTAGAGCTGTCGGGGAGCTTTCCAACGGTATGCTGTACGCCGCATAACTCCTTACGGATCAAAAGTTATGGGCACCGGAGCGATGGAGACCTGGTCACAAGCCCTACGCCCTCGGTTTGCTGGCCCAGCCTCCACTTGGAGCAAAGTTGTCTTGCCAAGGTGCCGTGGGATTCAATAATAGAAATGTGGTGGATAAAGTTTCTTGGCAACCCTAACCGGAGCAAAAAAAATTGAAAAGGGGGGTGTAACACGAGGACTTCCCAGGGGGTCACCTATCCTAGTACTACTCTCACCCAAGCACGCTTAACTTCGGAGTTCTGATTGGATCCGGTGCATTAGTGCTTGTATGATTGCACCCGTCATGTTGAGGGCACAATTCCTTAATGTGTTAACGATTCACAGTCCCAGCCTAGAGGATGGCTCATTCAGAAGGCCCAATGGGCTTTACGACAACCCATCCGCTTCAACAACGCAGGATCCTCGCAAGACGTGATATCGACGCATTGTAGGGCCCTCTAATGTCCTGCGAGTAAAGTTTTCATCCTTTTAACAGCTCACGACGTACGATCTACGACGGAAAAATATAGCAAAAATAGAAAAGTGGCCCGAAACTGATTAAAACGTTCGATTTTGGGCTGCAAAAAGGGCACAGCGAGCATGCTAGCTGCCCCCGTCGTAGAGCTCTCGGAGAGCTTTTTAATGGTATGCTGTGCACCGCGTAACTCCTTACGGATCAAAAGTTATGGGCACCGGAGCGACGGAGACCTGGTCACAAGCCCTACGCCCTCGGTTTGCTGGCCCAGCCTCCACGTGAAGTGAAGTTGTCTTGCCCAAGGTGTCGTGGGATTCGATAATAGAAATGTGGCGGATAAAGTATCTTGGCAACCCTAACCGGAGCAAAAAAAAATTGAAAAGGGGGGTGCAACACGAGGACTTCCCAGGGGGTCCCCCATTGTAGTCCTACTCTCGCCCAAGCACGCTTGACTTCGGAGTTCTGATGGGATCCGGTGCATTAGTGCTGGTATGATCGCACCTGTCATGTGGAGGGCACAATTCCATTATGTGTTAACGGTTCACAGTCCCAGCCTAGAGTGATGGCCCATTCAGATGGCCCAATGGGCTTAACGACAACCCATCTGCTTTAATAATGCAGCATCCTCGCAAGACGTGATATCAACGCATTGTAGGGCCCTCTAATGTCCCGCGTGTAAGGTTGTCATCCTTTTAACAGCTCACGACGTATGATCCGGGATGAAAAAATAGAGCTAAATAAGAAAGGTTGCGAGGCCCAACCCCGAATAACGTGTGTTACCTCGATTTACGTGCCTTAGACCTAGAAATATATGACTGATCTTGGATTGCGTGCCCTGTCTTGGTTTTCGTGCATGCTTCTTCATACGTGCCTTGACTTAGAATTGTGTGCCCTAATCCTTGATGTACTATATACCCAGATATACGTGTCTTGATCTTGAATTACGTGCGATACCTCATTTCGTGTGCCCTAATCTAGATTTGTGTGCCTTGACCTAGGTTTAGGAATTGTGTTCATTTTGTGTTCCATGCATTGAATTACGTGCTGCATTCATTTAGGGTTGTGTGCATTTACTAGAAAAACGTGCATTCGTCTCGTAGTTCGTTTCCTACCTCATAGCGCGTGCCCTAGACCTATGAAAGCGTGCCCTCACGCTAATCAAGAAAGCATCTTGTTTGAAGCACTAGGTCATTAAGTAATCTTACAAAATTCACTAACTATTATTAAATTACTAATTCAACCCACTAGAAGACAAAATCTCACAAAAAGCTAGACATTCCTTATTCTTTTTGCACTTTCAAGACACAATTAAATAATGATCAAAAGTTGACAAAATTCAGCATTTTTATTAGCCTTGGCCAACCACTAAGTGGTGTTTTTGCATGCTTACTCAATTCAAATTGATTCTAGACAACATATGACAATCCTATGACACAAATGCATAAAAAAAATTGCTCAAAACCTCCTCAAATCTCTACCATACCAGACCAACTCTTCTTTGCCCATACTAGGAATTTCAAATATGCTCTTGAAGACACAAAAATCAGGAATTTTAGAAGCCCAAGGCCGACCACTTGCATGAAGAAGTGCAAAAGCTTCACTCTTTGTCATTTCTCTCATTTTTCCTCACACTTTTCTCTCTCCCTCTCATTCTTCTCTCTCTCTCTCGGCCTTAGCTGAATCTCTTCACCTCTTAGCTCATCTTCATCATCATATGGTTAATCAAGACAAGCCACAAGCAAAGGAACTCAACCAAGCTAGCTAGGTTGCAAGAAAACTCACATGCAAGCTTTTGACTCACCATTTTCGGCCTAGGTAAGTTTCTTGGCTTCCATTTCTTTTCTTCTTGTTCTAACCACATGCATGTACTAAGAGCTTGGTCACTAAGCTAGGAAAAATAGAGAAAATCAAGTTGGAATCTCGGCTAAGCAAGGAAGAAGAAGAAATTTGTGCTTCAACAAGTTTTGTGCATCTTCTTGTTGATTTGCTAAGGTGAGGGCTAAAACCTTTTTAAAATCCTTCAAAAATCCACATGCATGCTCTTAAATGTATGTCTTTTCTTCTGTACTTGAGTTATTTGTGTGTTCATAAGCTTTTACAACCATGCATGGCAAGATTTTGGCTTGAAGATGATGATAGATGAAATCGGGTTGGATGACAGCTCTCTGTCTTGTTGTTGCGAGGTGAGTTTGGCTAGGAAAATGATGTTGAAAATGCATGAAAATGCCAGTTTTGAACATTTTTTTGCAGAAATAGGCCAAGGCCAATTTTGACTCTAAGGTCCTCAAAATGGCAAATCATTAAAATGTGTCCAAATCTGGAAGTCTGGGAAAAATGAAGCAGGTTTTGGCAGATGCACTGACCTTGTGGAACGAACCAGTTTTGACTTAGTAAATGATGTCTCAAATGCATTAAATTTGGTGTACAGCTAGTGTTTTCAGTCCTAGACATTTTTGTCAGAAATGGACTAAGGCTAAATCTGACCCTAAGGACCTCAAAAACGACAATTATTGAAATGTGTGCAAATCTGGACAGTTTTGTGCAATCCCACTGTTTTGGCTATAACTATTGATCTCGAACTCCAAATGATGCAAGGTTTGTTTATGATTTTAGTTCACTTATTAAGCTTTAATTTGAAATCTTTTTTACTGGAATTGGAGATTGCTTGCCTGACTAAATGATTGTGATAAACCAGCCTGTTGCAGTGAGGGTATCACTTAGTTATATGCTTAGAAATTTGTTGTAACTTCTCTTGTGGTATTAATTGCTTTGGATTGTGGAATTGGGATGTTGTTTGGACTGTTTTGAGTACTTGGGGATGTTTGGATTAATTGATGCTTGGCTTGAGATTGATTTTGAGTTGACTTGGGGCTTAATTGCAAGGGTAAACACGAAATGGAAACCCTAGTGACTAGGCGAACTTGCTAAGTGTTGATCCTTTGAATATTGAGTGTAATTATATGTTTAGTAGGCTGCCCGTAGTTGCCTTATAGCCCTAAATGTGATTTTGATTGTTGCATGTTGACAAATAGGCATTTATTGCATTTGAGCCCACGTATATGTTGTTGCATGTTGAATAATCTTATTATTTGATTACGTGGACGTTGTAATGAGTTATATGACTTGTCTTACGTGCGTTACATGGCTGCCCGTTTAATGTTCATATAACTCCATATGCCTTTCAAGTGAAATTACTTGTCTTATCGTGCCTCGCTTGCTTACTTGTCAATGTGCAATCTTATGACTGTCCGGGGTCAACCTACTTTGTTGTCCTCCGAATGTGATATATTAAATGTCATAAATGTGCATTGCATACAAGGTTGCAACCTTTCATTCTTGCATGGTAGCGTTCACACACACCGGGCGGCATCGGGCTTGCTGGTGCAACCGTGACTACCATGGTCCAATTCCCTCTCTCGCTTGGGGGCTGGTCTTCCTCGGAGAGTTGGGTCGTAGGATTTCGGGGTACATCCGGAGTACACCCACTTGGCGTGTTAAGGGGATGATTTGAAGTCGGCCACAACAACTGAGAGCAATAGCTCACCGTATCCTTTTTCTATATGTATAAGTACTCTCACTTGGTTCCTAGAGGACCTCGGGGAGGAAAGACTGGTAATTGTGTTCCTTTACTTTACATTACGTTATGTACTTACTTGTGACATATTCATGCTTGCAAAAGGATTTTCATAAGTTGAACCGGAAAATGAGTTTCAAAACTTATTTCTCGTTCCCTCTCGCTAAGTTCATAAGGACTCACCCTCTTTTTTGTCACAGGTGCAGCAGATTTGGAACAAGTACCAGAAGTAAATGTGCTTGTTGATGATTCCATGGAGTGACTACGTGCTTTGTGCTTTGCCTAAAATTGGTTGCTATATGGATATTGTGTTTGATTGCAAACTATTCATTTTATTGATGTAAATGACCCCGTTGTAATTTGGGTCTAATTTTGGCTTGTATTGATTGTAGTCGGACGAACTCTTTATTTGGTTGTTTATTTTCGTCATTTAATTAGTAGTTATCGTAGGCGTTTGAACCGCTAGGTGAAGAAGTAAATAATGTAACTCTACTTAATCTCACCTAGTGATCATGTACACGCTAAAGGATAATAGGTACTTGCATGATACGAAATTGACAAATAAACAGGACATAGTTATCATGTTAGGCTTATTAACCAAATGAGACTTTCAAGATAAACTACTTGGAAAATCGGTTGGTGACAAAATAGGAGTCCTTAATGGAATTGGATTAATGATTGGAATAATTGAGGCGTTTAGAAATTAGGTCAAACTAAGGAGCCAATTACAGCTGTTATGCTGCCGGTTTTCAGGAAAATTTTGGAGTTCTAGGCTAACGTTAAGCGTTAAACCTTAATGAACGATTAAATACGTGAAATGATATGAACGTTTAGATCACACCCTAGTCTAACCTCTATAGGTCGGGTTAGGGCGTGACACCTTATATTAGAATGGTATCAGAGCTTATTTTACTAACTAGGCATTAGTCGGGTTCAACTCTCGGACCGTAGGTAGAAGCCCTAAAGTAATTATGATGTCTTGTTTGTATGTGTTAATATGTGCTAATGTGCTTTAATTGATTTAAGTATCGAATATTATGTGCCTTTGTGGACCATATGTACTCTGTATCATGCACACTGACACGTTCTCAATGATGCATGCATGCTTTTATACTCCTTCCTTGATACATGTGCATGTTATATAACCGTGAATGACTGTTTATACACATAGATAGTTAGGATTAGGACTTTCAGGGAAGTGAATTTGTGCAGGACGAACTGAAAAGGCTCGGTTAGAGATTTCTCGCATCTTCACAGGTACTCGATGGATCGTATGTATTATTGGATATGCATAAATAAAATGCGTAGCACATGTATAAATGTTGAGGTAAAGTTATCCCCTTATCTTTTGAACACTCATACCTATGATTAAGTTATCAATTTTATAGCTATAAAGTTCTTGATTCTGTTAAACCGTTCTTCTAATTGTGGTTCAAGAATAAATGTTAAGGACATACAACTTTCCTTAGATATAAGAATATACTATTGGACATGTGGAGTAGTATATATATATATTCATATACTTATAATGGAAGTTTGACTTAGGAGTTGCTTTTGAATCAAATTCTTACATCTTAAAATGGTATAATAGACTATTTATATGATTGAATCCTTACTTGATAGGAATTAAGCATTGTTGAACCTAATAAGGTGTGTATTAATGAGTTTCAAGTTCACTCAATGGTAAGATCGTGACCTAGAAATTAAGAGATGAATTCGTGAAAATTGACGATAGGGGTTAGATTATTAAGGCATGAATAGTGTGTTTAAGTAACTTAACAATTGATAACCCTAAGACATGTAGGCAACTCTGGAGACTAAGTTTAACAAGGTTGATAAATCTTAGTATAACAAGATATGGGGATGTTGGAATCGAGGAATTCGCGTAACTACAATTCGTGTTTGCATGACTACACCTAAATGTAAGCTCTAATAAGACTGTAAGGTATTGAATGATGTATTAGATGACTAATGTTGCTAAGGTCCTAAGTTGGATATTGGTGATATTAAGAAACATGGTATCAAATTGTTGCCCCTCGGATTTAGTTGTGATTATGCAAAGTAAGTCATTCTATACACTCGTTATTTGGATACCCTAAAGGATATTAGGAAGCATATATCCCTAAGTATTACCGATGGACCTAATATATAAACCATGGAAATAAGATTAAAGAATTCGGTTACAAACTGGAGTCGTTAGGGTATGATTAGTAATCCTAAATAGCTAATAGTGAGTATGCATAATAATTCATGGTGAACCCTAGGACCTAAGGTCGATGAGTTTTGATGCTCTTAGCTAGTTGAACATGTAAATGAGAAGAGTAAGATTTCATAGAGTTAAGATAGAGATGAATTAGGGTCATAATGACCCAATAGACAATTGTTAGACCACCGTATCTATGTGCACCATTTCACATCTAGAAACTAGCGATTGGTAGACTTCAAATTGTGGTCGTTGAATAAGAGGGGTGAATCTTGTAGTGATAATTAAATAAGTGGTTGGTTACTTTTGAAGTTCTATTAGGTTATGTTGAAGGATGCCTCGTGGTCATAATTCTTATATTGATACAACCTTGAAGTTATCTCGCGTAAGTATTTTATAAGCTTGGTCATTTCGGTACCCATTTATAGTCCTAGGATTATTGTTGTTTGGCCGATAACCTAGTGGAGCATTGATATCACTTACATGGCTATGGCCCTAGCTTAGTAACATTAATGTTGAAGATATATTGGCGGGCATTAAGTGTTCGAAGGAATGACTAGGTCGCTAAGTGAGTAGGACCATTATCTTCTTAAGTATGACGTAACCTTGGATTGAGGTGAGTGAAATTCATTTGAGATTGAAACTATTCGCCTTAGGAGTCTTGGTTAAGATTAAAGAAATTCTGAAGCCTTGTGACTTGAAAATAGACAATTGAATAAGGAAATAAATTGTGGATCACAAGCTAATGAAGCTTACTTGAAAAGTTGAACTAGTGCTACATGATTAGTTTACCCATGCAATTTCGATGGCAATTTGTTGGTGATACTTAATAAACCTTAGAATTCGAGTTTAATGAATCTCAACTATCTTTTTCCTTGATTACGAGCATGAAGGTTAACGAAGCTGGGAAAGGATGTTAGTGAATAGGAGCCTGTAATTGGGAGACTATTCATTAGAAGATTTGCTAATCTAATGTACCTACGAGATAAGAAGGGCTATGATACCACCAATAGATGACGATTTGAGATGGATTAGTTTGTTTGGTGAGTTCTTCCTGAAAATAGAGTCGTATTGTGGAAACGAGCCATAACATATGTATGTCCTAGGTGTTAACAATTTTGAAGCTAGTTGATAGAATATATAAATCTAATATAGACCTATCATCTTGAAATTAGTGTATGTAACCATAAGATCGCAGTATTATTGTGATATTCCTTTTGAGGTATGAATGCGATATTGATACAACATGAGTCATGATTTTGGAGTTATAGTTATATAGTCTGAATACCGATGCAACTTTGATGACTATGTTTCAAGACTCTAACCTTAGTTAATGAACTTGACCTTAAGATCAAATGAAGAATAGAGTCGTTCAAAGGAAAGAACTGTAAATGTAGAGGTCACACCGAACTAAATGATTGGATAAACATAGGAAATGAATTGGTTGTGCTAAGAGATCACCAAACACGGGACGAACTAGAGTAGGAAGAATAACAAGGGTCAGAATCTGTCTAAATGACCTCAATAGGCAAGAATGAATTTCGGGACGAAATTCTTTAAAGGAGGGGAGGATGTGAGGCCCGACACCGAATAACGTGTGTTACCTCAATTTATGTGCCTTAGACCTAGAATTATATGACTGATCTTGGATTGTGTGCCCTGTCTTGGTTTTCGTGCATGCTTCGTGATACGTGCCTTGACTTAGAATTGTGTGCCCTAATCCTCGATGTACCGCATACCTAGATATACGCGTCTTGTTATCTTGAATTACGTGCGAGATCTCGCTTTGCGTGTGATACCTCGTTTCGTGCGTCCAAATCTAGATTTGCGTGCCTTGACCTAGGTTTAAGAATTGTGTTCATTTTGTGTGCCATGCATTGAATTACGCACATCCATTTAAGGTTGTGTGCATTTACTAGAAAAACGTGCATTCGTCTCGTAGTTCGTATCCTACCTCGTAGCGCATGCCCTAGACCTAAGAAAGCGTGCCCTCACGCTAATCAAGAAAGCATCTTGCACAAAGCACTAGGTCATTGAGTAATCCTACAAAATCCACTAATTATTATTAAATTACTAATTCAACCCACTAGAAGACAAAATCTCACAAAAAGCTAGACATTCCTTATTCTTTTTCCACTTTCAAGACAGAATTAAATAATGATCAAAAGTTGACAAAATTCAGCATTTTTATTAGCCTTGGCCGACCACTAAGTGGTGTTTTTGGATGCTTACTCAATTCAAATTGATTCTAGACAACATATGACAATCCTATGACACAAATGCATAAAAAAATTGCTCAAAACCTCCTCAAATCTCCACCATACTCGACCAACTCTTCTTTGCCCATACTAGGAATTTCAAATATGCTCTTGAAGACACAAAAATCAGGAATTTTAGAAGCCCAAGGCCGATTACTTGCATGAAGAAGTGCAAAAGCTTCAATCTTTGTCATTTCTCTCATTTTTCCTCACACTTTTCTCTCTCCCTCTCATTCTTCTCTCTCTCTCTCGGCCTTGGCTGAATCTCTTCACCTCTTAGCTCATCTTCATCATCATATGGTTAATCAAGACAAGCCACAAGCAAAGGAACTCAACCAAGCTAGCTAGGTTGCAAGAAAACTCACATGCAAGCTTTTGACTCACCATTTTCGGCCTAGGTAAGTTTCTTGGCTTCCATTTCTTTTCTTCTTGTTCTAACCACATGCATGTACTAAGAGCTTGGTCACTAATCTAGGAAAAATAGAGAAAATCAAGTTGGAATCTCGGCTAAGCAAGGAAGAAGAAGAAATTTGTGCTTCAACAAGTTTTGTGCATCTTCTTGTTGATTTGCTAAGGTGAGGGCTAAAACCTTTTGAAAATCCTTCAAAAATCCACATGCATGCTCTTAAATGTATGTCTTTGCTTCTGTACTTGAGTTATTTGTGTGTTCATAAGCTTTTACAACTATGCATGGCAAGATTTTGGCTTGAAGATGATGATAGATGAAATCGGGTTGGATGACAGCTCTCTGTCTTGTTGTTACGAGGTGAGTTTGGCTAGGAAAATGAGGTTGAAAATGCATGAACATTGGTAGGTAACTATTTTTTCCAGTTTTGAACATTTTTGGCAGAAATAGGCCAAGGACAATTTTGACTCTAAAGTCCTCAAAATGGCAAGTCATTAAAATGTGTCCAAATTTGGAAGTCTGGGAAAAATGAAGCAGGTTTTGGCAGATTCACTGACCTTGTGGAACGAATCAGTTTTGACTTAGTAAATGATGCCTAAAATGGATGAAATTTGGTTTACTGCTACATTTTTCAGTTCTGGACATTTTTGTCAGAAATGGACTAAGGCTAAATCGGACATGAAGGGCCTCAAAAACGACAATTATTGAAATGTGTGCAAATCTGAACAGTTTTGTGCAATCCCACTGTTTTGGCTATAACTATTGATCTCGAACTCCAAATGATGCAATGTTTGTTTTTGATTTTATTTCACTTCTTAAGCTTTAATTTGACATATTTTTTACTTGAATTGGAGATTTTTTTCCTTACTCAATGATTGTGAGAAAACAGCCTATCGCAGTGAGGGTATCACTTAGTTATATGCTTAGAAATTTGTTGTAACTTCTCTTGTGGTATTAATTGGTTTGGGTTGTGGCATTGGGATGTTGTGTGGACTGTTTTGAGTACTTGGGGATGTTTGGATTAATTGATGCTTGGCTTGAGATTGATTTTGAGCTGACTTGGAGCTTAATTGCATGGGTAATCACGAAATGGAAACCCTAGTGACTAGGCGAACATGCTAAGTGTTGATCCTTTGAATATTGAGTGTAATTATATGTTTAGTAGGCTGCCTGTAGTTGCCTTATATCCCTAAATGTGATTTTGATCGTTGCATGTTGACAAATAGGCCTTTCTTGCATTTGAGCCCACATATATGTTGTTGCATGTTGAATAATCTTATTATTTGATTACGTGGACGTTGTAATGAGTTATATGACTTGTCTTACGTGCGTTACATGGCTGCCCGTTTAATGTTCATATAACTTCATATGCCTTTCAAGTGAAATTACTTGTCTTATCGTACCTCGCTTACTTACTTGTCAATGTGCAATCTTATGACTGTCCGGAGGCAACCTACTTTGTTTTCCTCCTAATGTGATATATTAAATGTCATAAATGTGCATTGCATACAAGGTTGCAACCTTTCATTCTGGCATGGTAGCGTTCACGCATATCGGGCAGCATCGGGCTTGCCGGTGCAACCGTGACTACCATGGTCCAATTCCCTCTCTCGCTTGGGGGCTGGACTTCCTCAGAGAGATGGGTCGTAGGATTTCGGGGTACATCTGGAGTACACCCACTTGGCGTGTTAAGGGGATGATTTGAAGTCGGCCGCAACAACTGTGAGCAAAAGCTCACCGTATCCTTTTTCTATATGTATAAGTACTCTCACTTGGTTCCTAGAGGACCTCGGGGAGGAAAGACTGGTAATAGTGTTCCTTTACTTTACATTACATTATGTACTTGTGACATATTCATGCTTGCAAAAAGGATTTTTCATAAGTTGAACCGGAAAATGAGTTTCAAAACCTATTTCTCGTTCCCCCTCGCTGAGTTCATAAGGACTCACCCTCTTTTTTGTCACAGGTGCAGCAGATTTGGAACAAGTACCCAAAGTAAATGTGCTTGTTGATGATTCCTTGGAGTGACTAAGTGCTTTTGTGCTTTGCCTGAAAGTGGTTGCTATGTGGATATTGTTTTTGATTGCAAACTATTCATTTTATTGATGTAAATGACCCCGTTGTAATTTGGGTCTAATTTTGGCTTGTACTGATTGTAGCCGGACGAACTCTTTATTTGGTTGTTTACTTTCGTCATTTAATTAGTAGTTATCGTAGACATTTGAACCGCTAGGTGAAGAAGTAAATAATGTAACTCTACTTAATCTCACCTAGTGATCATGCACAAGCTAAAGCATAATTGGTACAAGCATGATAGGAAATTGACAAATAAACAGGATATAGTTATCATGTTAGGCTTATTAACCAAACGAGACTTTCAAGATAAACTAGTAGGCAAATCGGTTGGTGACAAAATAGGAGACCTTAATGGAATTGGATTAATGATTGGAATAATTGAGGCGTTTAGAAATTAGGTCAAACTAAGGAGCGAATTACAGCCGTTATGCTGTCGATTTTCTGAAAAAATTTGGACTTCTAGGCTAACGTTAAGCGTTAAACCTTAATGAACGATTAAGTACGTGAACTGATATGAACGTTTAGATCACACCCTAGTCTAACCTCTATAGGTCGAGTTGGGGCGTCACAAAAATGGCCCAAAACTGATGTAAACGTTCAATTTTAGGCTCCCAAAATGGGTACAGTGAGTAAGCTGGCTGCCCCCGTCGTAGAGCTCTCGGGGAGCTTTGCAACGGTATACTGTGCGCCGCCTAAATCCTTACGGCTCAAAAGTTATGGGCACCGGAGCGTAGTAGACTTGGTCACAAGCCCAACGTCCTAGGTTTGCGCGCCCAGCCACCATGAGAAGCGAAGTTGTCTTGCCCAAGGTCCTGTGGGATTCGATAATAGAAATGTGGTGGATAAAGTATCTTGGCAACCCAAACCGGAGCTAAAAAAATTGAAAAGGGGAGTGCAACACGAGGACATCCCAGGGGGTCACCCATCCTAGTACTACTCTCGCCCAAGCATGCTTAACTTCGGACTTCTGATGGAATCCGGTGCATTAGTGCTGGTATGATCGCACCCGTCACGTTGAGGGCACAATTCCTTGATGTGTTAACGGTTCACAGTCCCAACCTAGAGAGATGGCCCATTCAGAAGGCCCAATGGGCTTAACGACAACCCATCTGCTTCAACAACGCAGCATCTTCGCAAGACGTGATATCGACGCATTGTAGGGCCTTCTAATGTCCTGCAAGTAAGGTTGTCGTCCTTTTAACAGCTCACGACGTACGATCCGAGACGGAAAAACAGAGCTAAATAAGAAAAGTGGCCCGAAACTGATGGAAAACGTTTGATTTTGGCCTCCAAAAATAGGCATAACGAGCAAGCTAGCTGCCCCCGTCGTAGAGCTCTCAAAGAGCATTGCAACGGTATGTTGTGCGCCGACTAACTCCTTACGGATCAAAAGTTATGGGCATCGGAGCGTAGTAGACTTGGTCACAAGCCCTACGCCCTCAGTTTGCTGGCCCAGCCTCCACGTGAAACGAAGTTGTCTTGCCCAAGGTACCATGGGAATCGATAATAGAAATGTGGTGGATAAAGTATCTTGGCAACCCTAACCGGAGCAAAAATAATTGAAAAGTGGGGTGCAACACGAGGACTTCCTAGGGGGTTACCTATCCTAGTACTACTCTCGCCCAAGCACGGTTAACTTCGGAGTTCTGATGGGATCTGGTGAATTAGTGCTGGAATGATCGCACCCGTCATGTTGAGGGCACAATTCCTTTATGTGTTACTGGTTCACAGTCCCAGCGTAGAGAGATGGCCCATTCAGAAGGCCCAATGGGCTTAACGACAAACCATCTACTTCAACAATGCAACATCCCGGCAAGATATGATATCGACGTGTTGTAGGGCACTCCAATGTCCAGCGAGTAAGGTTGTCGTCCTTTTAACAGCTCACGACGTACTATCCGGGACGGAAAAATAGAGCAAAATAAGAAAAGTGGCCCGAAATTGATGAAAACGTTCGATTTTGGGCTCAAGAAAGGGCATAATGAGCAAGCTTCCCGCCCCCCTTGTAGAGCTCTCGGAGAGCTTTGCAACGGTATGCTGTGCGCCGCGTAACTCCTTACGGATCAAAAGTTATGGGCACCGGAGCAAAGGAGACCTAGTCACAAGCGCTACGCCCTCTGTTTGCTAGCCCAACCTCCACGTGAAGCGAAGTTGTTTTGCCCAAGGTGCCGTGGGATTCGATAATAGAAATGTGGTGGATAAAGTATCTTGGCAACCCTAATCTGTGAAAGAAAAAGTGAAAAGGGGGGTGCAGCACGAGGACTTCCCAGGGGGTCACCCATCGTAGTACTACTCTCGCCCAAGCATGCTTAACTTCGGAGTTCTGATGGGATCCGGTGTATTAGTGCTGGTATGATCGCACCCATCATGTTAAGGCACAATTCCTTTATGTGTTAATAGTTCACAATCCCAGCCTAGAGAGATGGCCCATTCAGAAGGCCCAATGGGCTTAACGACAACCCATCTACTTCAACAACGCAACATCCTCGCATGACGTGATATCTACGCATTGTAGGGCCCTCTAATGTCCCTCAAGTAAGGTTGTCGTCCTTTTAACAGCTCACGACGTACGATCCGGGATGGAAAAACAGGGCTAAAATAGAAAAGTGGCCCGAAACTGATGAAAACGTTTGATTTTAGGCATCAAAAAGGGGCAAAAGGAGCAAGATGGTTGCCCCCGTTGTAGAGCTCTCATAGAGCTTTGCAACGGTATGCTGTGCGCCGCCTCACTCCTTACGGATCAAAAGTTATGGGCACTAGAGCGAAGTAGACCTGGTCAAATCCCTACGCCCTCGGTTTGTTGGCCCAACCTCCACAAGAAGCGAAGTTGTGTTGCCCAAGGTGCTGTGGGATTCGATAATAGAAATGTGGTGGATAATATATCTTGACAACCCTAACCGGAGCAAAAAAAATTGAAAAGAGGGGTGCAACACGAGGACTTCCCAGGGGGTCACCCATCCTAGTACTACTCTCGCCCAAGCACGCTTAACTGCGGAGTTCTAATTGGATCCGGTGCATTTGTGCTGGTATGATCACACCCGTCATGTGGAGGGCACAATTCCTTTATGTGTTAACAGTTCACAGTCCCAGCCTAGATAGAAGGCCCATTCAGAAGGCCCAATGGGCTTAATGACAACCCATCTGCTTCAACAATGCAGCATCCTGGCAATACGTGATATTGACGCGTTGTAAGGCCCTCTAATAACCTGTGAGTAAATTTGTCATCCTTTTAACAACTAACGACGTACGATCCGAGACGAAAAAATAGAGCAAAAATAGAAAAGTGGCCCAAAACTGATGAAAACATTAAATTTTGGGCTCCAAAAGGCACAGCGAGCAAGCTAGCTGCCCCCGTCGTAGAGCTCTCAGAGAGCTTTGCAACGGTATGATGTGCGTCGCGTAACTCCTTACGGATCAAAAGTTATGGGCACCGGAGTGACGGAGACCTAGTCATAAGCCCTACGCCCTCGGTTTGCTGGCCCAGCCTCCACGTGAAGCGAAGTTGTCTTGCCCAAGGTGTTGTGGGATTCGATAATAGAAATGTGGTGGATAAAGTATCTAGGCAATCTTAACCGGAGCAAAAAAAATTGAAAAGGGGGGTGCAACAAGAGGACTCCCCAGGGGGTCACCCATCCTAGTACTACTCTCGCCCAAGCACGCTTAACTTTAGAGTTCTGATGGGATCCGGAGAATCAGTGCTGGTATGATCGTACCCGTCATGTTGAGGGCACAATTCCTTTATGTGTTAATGGTTCACAGTCCTAGCGTAGAGAGATGGCCCATTCAGAAGGCCCAATGGGCTTAACGACAACCCATCCGCTTCAACAACGCAACAACCTCACAAGAAGTGATATCGACGTGTTGTAGGGCCCTCTAATCTCCCGCGAGAAAGGTTGCCATCCTTTTAACAGCTCACGACGTACGATCCGGGAGGGAAAAACAGAGAAAAAATAGAAAAGTGGCTCGAAACTAATGAAAATGTTTGATTTTGGGCTCCACAAATGGCATAGCGAGCAAGCTGGTTGCCCCCGTCGTAGAGCTCTCAGAGATCTTTGTAATGGTATGCTGTGCGCCGCGTAACTCCTTACGGATCAAAAGTTATGGGCACAGGTACAAAGGGGAGCTGGTCACAAGCCCTACGCCCTCGATTTGCTGGCCCATCCTCCACATGAAAAGAAGTTGTCTTGCCCAAGGTGCCGTGGGTTTTGATAATATAAATGTGGTAGATAAAGTATCTTGCCAACCCAAACCAGAGCAAAAAAAATTGAAAAGGGGGGTACAACACGAGGTCTTCCCAGGGGGTCACCCATTCTAGTACTACTCTCGCCCAAGCACGTTTAACTTCGGAGTTCTTATGGCATCCGGTGCATTAGTGCTAGTATGATCGCACCCGTCATGTTGATGGCACAATTCCTTTATGTGGTAACGGTTCACAGTCCCAGCCTAGAGAGATGGCCCATTTAGAAGGCCCAATGGTCTTAACTACAATCCATCTGCTTCAACAACGCAGCATCACGTGATATCGACGCATTGTAGGGCCCTATAATGTCCCGCGAGTAAGGTTGTCGTCCTTTTAACAGCTCACGACGTACGATCCGGGAGGAAAAAATAGAGCTAAATAAGAAAAGTGGCCTGAAACTGATGAAAACGTTCGATTTTGGGCTTCAAAAAGGGGCACAGCGAGCAAGATGGCTGCCCCCGTCGTAGAACTCTCGGAGAGCTTTACAACGGTATGTTGTGCGCTGCCTAACTCCTTACGGATCAAAAGTTATAGGCATCGGAGCAAAGTAGACCTGGTCAAAGCCCTACGCCCTCGGTTTGCTGGCCCAGCCTCCACGTGAAGCGAAGTTGTCTTGCCCAAGGTGCCGTGGGATTCGATATTAGAAAAGTGGTGGATAACATGAGCACTTCCCAGGGGGTCACCCATCCTACTACTACTCTCGCCTAAGCACGCTTAACTTCGAAATTCTGATGGGATCCGGTGCATTAGTGCTAGTATGATCGCACCTGTCATGTTGAGGGCACAATTCCTTTATGCGTTAACAGTCAGAGCCCCAACCTAGAAAGATGGCCCATTCAGAAGGCCCAATGGGCATAACGACAACCCATCTTCTTCAACAACGCAGCATCCTCGCAAGACGTGATATCGACGTATTGTAGGGCCCTCTAATGTCCTGCAAGTACATTTGTCGTCCATTTAACAGCTCACGATGTACGATCCGGGACGGAAAAATAGAGCAAAAAAAGAAAAGTGGCCCAAAACTGATGAAAACGTTCGATTTTGGGCTACAAAAGGCATAGCGAGCAAGCTTGCTGCACCGGTCATAGAGCTCTCGGAGAGCTTTTCAATGGTATGCTGTGCGCCGCGTAACTCCTTACGGATAAAAAGTTATGGGCACCGGAGCGACGGAGACGTGGTCACAAGTCCTACGCCCTCGGTTTGCTAGCCCAGCCTCCACATGAAGCGAAGTTGTCTTGGCCAAGGTACTGTGGGATTCGATAATAGAAATGTGGTGAATAAAGTATCTTGGCAACCCTAACCCGAGTAAAAAAAATTGAAAAGGGGGGTCCAACACGAGGACTTCCCAAGGGGTCACCCATCCTAGTACTACTCTCGCCCAAGCACACTTAACTTCGAAGTTCTGATGGGATCCGGTGCATTAGTACTGGTATGATCGTACCCGCCATGTTGAGGGCACAATTCCTTTATGTGTTAACGGTTCACAATCCCAGCCTAGAGAGATGGCCCATTTAGAAGGCCCAATGGGCTTAACGACAACCCATCCGCTTCAACAATGCAGCATCCTCGCAAGATGTGATATCGACGTGTTCTAGGTCCCTCTAATGTCCCCCAAGTAAGGATGTCGTCCTTTTAATAGCTCACGACGTATGATCTAGGATGGAAAAATAGAGCAAAAATAGAAAAGTGGCCAGAAACTGATGAAAACATTTGATTTTGGGCTCCAAAAATGGACACAGCGAGCAAGCTGGATGCCCCCGTCATAGAGCTCTCGGAGAGCTTTGCAACGGTATGCTGTCCGCCGCGTAACTCCTTACGGATCAAAAGTTATGGGCACCGGAGCGAAGGAGACCTGGTCACAAGCCCTACGCCCTCGGTTTGCTGGCCCAGCCTCTACGTGAAGCGAAGTTGTCTTCCCCAAGGTGCCGTGGGATTTGATTATAGAAATGTGGTGGATAAAGTTTATTGGCAACCCTAACCGGAGCAAAAAAAAATTGAAAATGGGGGTGCAACACGAGGACCTCCCAGGGGGTCACCCATCCTAGTACTACTCTCACCCAAGCACGCTTAACTTCGGAGTTCTGATGGGATCCGGTGCATTAGTGCTGGCATGAGCGCACCCGTCATGTTGAGGGCACAATTCCTTTATGTGTTAACGGTTCACAGTCATAGCCTAGAGAGATGGCCCATTCAAAAGGCCCAATGGGCTTAACGATAACCCATCCGCTTCAACAACGCAGCATCATCGCAAGACGTGATATCGACGCATTTTAGGGCCCTCTAATGTCCCGTGAGAAAGGTTGTCGTCCTTTTAACAGCTCACGACGTATGATCCGGGCCTGAAAAACAGAGCAAACATAGAAAAGTGGCCCGAAACTGATGAAAACTTTTGATTTTGGGTTCCATAAAGGGCACAGCGAGCAAGCTAGCTGCCCCCATAGTAGAGCTCTCGGAGAGCTTTGCAACGGTATACTGTGCGCTGCGTAACTCCTTACGGTTCAAAAGTTATGGCACCGGAGCGACGGAGACCTGGTCACAAGCCCTACGCCCTCGGTTTGCTGGCCCAGCCTCCACGTGAAGTGAAGTTTTCTTGCCCAAGGTGCCGTGGGATTCGATAATAGAAATGTGGTGGATAAAGTTTCTTGGAAACCCTAACCGGAGCAAAAAGAAATTGAAAAAGGGGGTGCAACACGAGGACTTCCCAGGGGGTCACCCATCCTAGTACTACTCTCGCCCAAGTACACTTAACTTTGGAGTTCTTATGGGTTCTGGTGCATTAGTGCTAGTATGATCGCACCTGTCATGTTGAGGGCACAATTCTTTTATGTGTTAACGGTTCACAGTCCCAGCCTAGAGAGATGGCCCATTTAGAAGGCCCAATGGGCTTAACGACAACCCATCCGCTTCAACAACCCAGCATCCTCGCAAGACGAGATATCGACTCATTGTAGGGCCCTCTAATGTCACGCGAGTGAGGTTGTCGTCCTTTTAACAGCTCAAGATGTACGATCCGGGACGGAAAAACAGAGCAAAAATCAGAAAAGTGGCCCGAAACTGATGAAAACATTCGATTTTGGGCTCCAAAAAGGGCACAGCGAGCATGCTAGCTGCCCTCCTCGTAGATCTCTCGTAGAGCTTTCCAACGGTATGCTGTGCGCCGCGTAACTCCTTATGGATTAACTATAACACACCAATCCC
Source organism: Ehretia macrophylla (assembly GCA_037974665.1). Lineage (NCBI taxonomy): Eukaryota > Viridiplantae > Streptophyta > Magnoliopsida > Boraginales > Ehretiaceae > Ehretia > Ehretia macrophylla. The sequence goes on along the minus strand of CM075771.1, from coordinate 14,788,706 downwards.
TCTCGAGACCGGGAGTTCTATCAATCGATCTAATCACAACCTAAATCCAAACCCGGGCAAAATTTTCAAGGAAAACGGACGGAGTCTCCTCTATTTCTAGGCGAAATGTAAAACCTATAATAGCATATAAATGGACCACCACCGTGTCCAACCATACAAAACTTCATCAAGGCCATCCGAGCCTCGGTTCTCAACAATTAAACTCAGCAAGTATACATACATTTCCAATTTAAAAGCTAACCTATCTCTTTTCATTTTTGACAAGTACACTCAAACTTGAAAATTAAACCATACTAAGCTACTGCATAAAATAAACTATCATGCCATTCTAGCTCTTTTCCTTTGGACATTACAACATGCATTGAAGTTAAGCTATGCTAACTGATTACAGAAACTAGCTTATTAATTTACCTCAACTACCTAGGTAGATTTAAATTATATTTCTTTTAACAATAAATACATACGACATATGAAAGCATATATCTTTACAACTTCGACACTCAAGCCACATAGGCACGCAAGACAACTCTTCAGGCACGAACTTTCACGAAATCATGAACTTTTCAGCTAACATGACATTTCCTGAAATGTGGTGGTGAGGAGTGAGTATACACAACACGTATACTCAGTGAGGGCGAGACAGATATCGAGTTGGAGAGAAAGAAAGTCGTGCAATGCAAATAAGACAGTTAAGCAATATAACTGATAAATAAGCAATCAAGACAAACAATCAATACAATAAGCAATTACTGAAAGCATTAACACAACCATTCAAAGTTATACCACACTCTGAAGGCTATGGTTCACTCATACGAGCAATGTACCATTTCATGAGCGATACATCAATCTCGAGCTTGATGTTGACAACGATGACAATAAGCGCGCATCCACCTTATAACACCAGTTTGGAATACCTCGGAAGTATCCATCAATTCTACGACCCAAATCTCCCTGGGAGGCAACCCAAGCGAGAAAGGGAATAGCCACGGAGCTAGAGCAACCAACACTGGCAACCCGAGGCTACCCAGAGAGGCCCATCACTCACGCGCTGGACACTATGCAATGCAAGACTCGATACAAGGCGATAAACGAGCGATAAACAAGATATCAAGCATTATCAACAATTGATAAACATTTCAATCAATAATCAACTCTAACAAGCGTAATAAGCATTAACAAGCATTTACAATCAAACAAGCAACAAGAACAACACCAATTAACATTATCAAGCAATAACAAGTATCCTATAGGCATTATAAGCATTCTCTAAGCAATATAAACATTCCATAAGCATTATAAACATTCTATAAGCATTATAAACATTCTATAAGCAATATACTATGAAATCACACAAAATTCCAAAAATGACCCCAACTTTCAAAACGCTACTACTTTCAAACGAGCCACGAGCTTTGGAAACCGACTTCACCAATCCTCCTAGGTCACCATAAGGCACGTCTAAAGACCCCGAAACCCTACTTTACCCTAGAATTCACGCAAAGTCCCGATTTCCCCCTTTGCTCGTTTGAACTACAACTATACCAACCAAACACCCAACCAACGCCATAATCGCACCAAAAGTGCTTCCATGGCCTCCCGAAACAATGCCAACACGCAAAATGAGAAAACGCCAAACTCGACCTAAACGACCCTGACTTTCACTAAGCCATTTTTCTCCGTTTTTCCATTACACATTCCAATTAAACCACACATTTAGGCATTCTAGCATATCTAGCATATTCCTACATCAACAGAACGCGTAACGGAGCAACTTCATCGAAACAGGGGTTTACTATTCACAATTTACTATTCATTACACAATTTATATTTCAAATTCGATATTCAACCGCAGAAAATGTTAAAAAGCTATAAATACACATTCTACAATTGCTTGGGAACATTCTTTAAGCAACGAAACAGACAAAATAACAACCTACGGTTAAATCACAAAAATTAAAGTTTATGTTCAACATTTTCAAATGCGCAAATAAACATGAAACCCTCACCTTAGACGCTCCTAGACGCTAGGAAAACCTCGTAGAGTGCCTCGGAAACCACCCCTGGCAAGCTCACGCAAAGATTTGGTGATTTGTAGTTGAAATTTTCTTTTTTTTTCTCTTTATTTTCCTCATGGTTTCAAGCCTTTCTTCTCTGTTTTTTTCATTTGCATTCTGCTTATTTAGAAAAAAAAAATTTACAAGAAGTCAAAGGTCAAAGATTCGGTCAACCCGCTAAACCAAAACAGCTATGCGCGACCTTACGAAAACGACCATAACTTCTTCTAGAAAACTCCAATTCACCAACGGTTTGAAGCCACAGAAACTAGACTCATAGAGATTTCCAACCATATATAATTTGCTACCTAAATCTTCCTCAATTGGTTTAGATTTAATTTCAAAGTTGACCCAAAACTTGACTAACTTAACATTGCACTTTTTTATTTCTAATCCCAAGTTTGCCCTTTATTAAACATTTCAAAAAATCCCACCTTGTCCTAGTCGGTAAATGTAGATGAAAAGTCAACTAGTTTGGTCAAAGAAGGTGAAAGGTCAATAAAATGCAATTTAAATGAACTTTAAATGCTATTGAATACATTCCAGGTTCGGGGTATCACATTAACAGTTATGGGCACTGGAGTGACGGAGACCTGGTCACAAGCCCTACGCCCTCAGTTTGCTGGCCCAGCCTCCACGTGAAGCGAAGTTATCTTGGCCAAGGTGCCGTGGGACTGGATAATAGAAATGTGCCGGATAAAGTATCTTGGCAACCCTAACCGGAGAAAAACAAATTGAAAAGGGGGGTGCAATACGAGGACTTCTCAGGGGGTCACCCATCGTAGTACTACTCTCACCCAAGCACGCTTAACTTCAGAGTTCTGATGGGATCCAGTGCATTAGTGCTGGCATGATCACACCCGTCATGTTGAGGACACAATTCCGTTATGTGTTAACGGTTCACAGTTCCAGCCTAGAGACATGGCCCATTCAGAAGGCCCAATGGGCTTAACGACAACCCATCTGCTTCAACAACGAAGCATCCTCGCAAGACATGATATCGACGCATTGTAAGGCCCTCTAATGTCCTGCGAGTAAGGTTGTTGTCATTTTAACAGCTCACGACGTACGATCCGGGATGGAAAAACATAGCTAAATAAGAAAAGTGGTCCGAAACGGATGAAAACGTTCTATTTGGGGCTCCAAAAAGGGGCACCGCGAGCAATCTAGCTGCCCCCGTCGTAGATCTCTCAGAGAGTTTTGCAACGGTATGCTGTGCGCCGCCTAACTTCTTACGGATCAAAAGTTATGGGCTACGAAGCGAAGTAGACCTAGTCACAAGCCCTACGCCCTCGGTTTGCTGGCCCAGCCTCCACGTGAAGCGAAGTTGTCTTGCCCAAGGTGCCGTGGGATTTGGTAATAGGTGGATAAAGTATCTTGGCAACCCTAACCAGAGCAAAAAAAATTGAAAAGGGGGATGCAACACGAGGACTTCCCAAGGGGTCACCCATCCTAGTACTACTCTCGCCCAAGCACACTTAACTTCAGAGTTCTTATGGGATCCGGTGCATTAGTGCTGGTATGATCGCACTCGTCATGTTGAGGGCACAATTCCTTTATGTGTTAATGGTTCACAGTCCTAGCCTAGCGAGATGGCCCCTTCAGAAGGCCCAATGGGCTTAACGATAACCCATCTACTTCAACAACCCAGCATCCTCGCAAGACGTGATTTCGACACATTGTAGGGCCCTCTAATGTCCCGCGAGTAAGGTTGTCGTCCTTTTAACTGCTCACGACGTACGATCCGGGATGAAAAAACAGAGCTAAATAAGAAAAGTGGCCAGAAACTAATGAAAACGTTCGATTTTGGGCTCCAAAAAAGGGTACAGCGAGCAAGCTGGCTGTGCACGTCGTAGAGCTCTCGGAGAGCTTTGCAACGGTATGCTGTGCGCCGCGTAACTCCTTACGAATAAAAAGTTATGGGCACCGGAGCGACGGATACCTGGTCACAAGCCCAACATCCTCCGTTTGCTGGCCTAGCCTCCACGTGAAGCGAAGTTGTCTTGCCCAAGGCGCCGTGGGATTCGGTAATAGAAATGTGGTGGATAAAGTATCTTGGCAACCCTAACCAGAGCAAAAATAATTGAAAAAGAGGGTGCAACACGAGGTCTTCCCAGGGGGTCACCCATCCTAGTACAACTCTCGCCCAAGCACGCTTAACATCGGAGTTCTGATGGGATCCGGTGAATTAGTGCGGGTATGATCGCACCCGTCATGTCGAGGGCACAGTTCATTTATGTGTTAACAGTTCAGAGTCCCATCATAGAGAGATGGCCCATTTAGAAGGCCCAATGGGCTTAACGACAACCCATCCGCTTCGACAAAGCAGCATCCTCACAAAATGTGACATCGACGTGTTGTAAGGCCCTCTAATGTGCAGCAAGAAAGGTTGTCATCCTTTTAACAACTCAAGACGTACGATCCAGGACGGAAAAATAGAGCTAATTAAGAAAAACGACCCAAAATTGATGAGAACGTTCGATTTTGTGCTCCGAAAATGGGCACAGCGAGCAAGTTGGCTGCCCCCGTCGTAGAGCTCTCAGAGAGCTTTTCAACGATATGCTATGTGCCGCATAACTCCTTACGGATCAAAAGTTATGGGCGACGGAGCGACTGAGACCTGCTCACAAGCCCTACGCCCTCGGTTTACGGGCCCACCCTCCACGTGAAGCGAAGTTGTCTTGCCAAAGGTGCCGTGGTATTCGATTACAGAAATGTGGTGGATAAAGTATCTTGGCAACCCTAACCGGAGCAAAAAAAATTGAAAAGGGGGGTGCAACACGAGGACTTCCTAGGGGGTCACCCATCCTAGTACAACTCTCGCCCAAGCACGCTTAACTTCGGAGTTCTGATGGGATCCGGGGAATTAGTACTGGTATGATCACACCCGTCATGTTGAGGGCACAATTCCTTTATGTGTTAACGGTTCACAGTGCCAGCGTGGAGAGATTGCCCATTCCGAAGGCCCAATGGGCTTAACGACAACCCATCCACTTCAACAATGCAGCATCCTCGCAAGACGTGATATCGACGTGTTGTACGGCCCTCTAATATCCCGCGATAAAGGTTGTCATCCTTTTAACAGCTCACGATGTACGATCCGGGACGTAAAAACAGAGAAACAATAGAAAAATGGCCCGAAACTGATGAAAACCTTTGATTTTGGGCTCCAAAAAGGGTACAACGAGCAAGCTAGCTGCCCCCGTAGTAGATCTCTCAGAGAGCTTTGGAACGGTATGCTGTGCACTGCGTACCTCCTTACGGACCAAAAGTTATAGGCACCGGAGCGACAAAGACCTGGTCACAAGCCCCAAGCCCGCAGTTTGCTGGCCCAGCCTCCACGTGAAGCGAAGTTGTCTTGCCCAAGGTGTCGTGGGATTCGATAATAGAAATGTGGTGGATAAAGTATCTTGGCAACCCTAACCGGAGCAAAACAAATTTAAAACGGGGGTGCAACACGAGGACTTCCCTGGGGGTCACCCATCCTAGTACTACTCTCGCCCAAGCATGCTTAACTTCAGAGTTCTGATGGGATCCGGTGCATTAGTGCTGGTATGATCGCACCCGTCATGTTGAGGGCAGAATTCATTTATGTGTTGACGGTTCACAGTCCTAGCCTAGAGAGATGCCCCATTCAGAAGGCCCAATGGGCTTAATGACAACCCATCCGTTTCAACAAAGCAGCATCCTCGCAAAATATGATATCGATGCATTGTAGGACCCTCTAATGTCCAACGAGTAAGGTTGTCATCCTTTTAATAGCTCACGACGTACGATTCAGGAGGGAAAAACAGAGCTATATAAGAAAACTGGCCTGAAACCGGTTAAAACGTTCGATTTTGGGCTCCAAAATGGGCATAGTGAACAAGCTGGCTGCCCTCGTCGTAGAGCTCTCGGAGTGCTTTGCAACGGTATGATGTGCTCCGTGTAACTCTTGACGGATCAAAAGTTATGGGCACCGCAGCGAAGGAGACCTGGTCACAAGCCCTACGCCCTCGGTTTGCTGGCCCAGCCTCCACATGAAGCGAAGTTGTCTTGTTCAAGGTACCGTGGGAGTCGATAATAGAAATGTGGTGGATAAAGTATCTTGGCAACCTTAACCGGAGCAAAAAAAATTGAAAAGGGGGGTGCAACACGTGGACTTCCAAGGGGGTCACCCATCCTTGTACTACTCTCGCCCAAGCACGCTTAACTTCGGAGTTCTGATGGGATCCGTTGCATTAGTACTGCTATGATCGCACCCGTCACGTTGAGGGCACAATTCCTTTATGTGTTAACGGTTCACAGTCCCAGCCTAGAGAGATGGCGCATTCAAAAGGCCCAATGTGCTTAACGACAACCCATCCGCTTCAACAACGCAGCATCCTCCCAAGACGTGATATCGACACATTGTAGGGCCCTCTAAAGTCCCGAGAGAAAGGTTGTCGTCTTTTTAATAGCTCACGACGTACGATCTGGGAGAGAAAAACAGAGCAAAAATAGAAAGGTGGCCCGAAACTGATGAAAACGTTCGATTTTGGGCTCCTAAAAGGGCACAGTGAGCAAGCTAGTTACCCCCGTCATAGGGCTCTTGGAAAGCTTTGCAACGGTATGCTGTGCTCCGCATAACTCCTTACGGATCAAAAGTTATTGGCACCGGAGTGACGGAGACCTGGTCACAAGCCCTACGCCGTTAGTTTGCTGGCCCAGCCTCAACGTGAAGCGAAGTTGTGTTGCCCAAGGTGCCATGGGATTTGATAATAGAAATGTGGTGGATAATGTATCTTGGCTACCCTAACCTGGGCAAAAAAATTGAAAAGGGGGATGCAACACGAGGACTTCCCAGGGGGTCACCCATCCTTGTACTACTCTCGCCCAAGCACGCTAAACTTCAGAGTTCTGATGGGATCCGGTGCATTAGTGCTGGTTTGATAGCACCCGTCATGTTGAGGGCACAATTCCTTTATGTGTTAACGGTTCACAGTCCCAGCCTAGAGAGATGGATCATTCAGAAGGCCCAATAGGCTTAACGACAATCCATCCGCTTCAATAACGCAGCATCCTGGCAAGACGTGATATCGACGCGTTGAAGGGCCCTCTAATGTCCTGCGAGTAAGGTTGTCATCCTTTTAACAGCTCACGACGTACGATCCGGGACGGAAAAACATAGCTAAATAAGAAAAATGGCCGAAATTGATGAAAACGTTCAATTTTGGGCTCCAAAAATGGGTACAACGAGCAAGCTAGCTGCCCCCGTCGTAGAGCTCTCGGAGAGCTTTGCAACGGTATACTGTGCGCCGCGTAACTCCTTACGGATCAAAAGTTATGGGCATCGGAGCGAAGGAGACCTGGTCAAAAGCCCTACGCCCTCGGTTTGCTGTCCCAGCTTCCACGTGAAATGAAGTTGTCTTGCCCAAGGTGTCATGGGATTCGATAATAGAAATGTGGTGGATAAAGTATCTTGGCAACCCTAACCGGAGCACAAAAAATTGAAAAGGGGGGTGCAACACGAGGACTTCCCAAGGGGTCACCCATCATAGTACTGCTCTCGCCCAATCACGCTTAACATCAGAGTTCTGATGGGATCCGGTGCATTAGTGCTGGTACGATCACACCCGTCATGCTCAGGGCACAATTCCTTTATGTGTTAACGGTTCACAGTCCAAGCCTAAAGCGATGGCCCATTCAAAAGGCCCAATGTGCTTAACGACAGCCCATCCGCTTCAACAACGCAGCATCCTCGCATGACGCGATATCGACGCATTGTAGGGCCTTTAATGTCTAGTGAGAATGGTTGTTGTCCTTTTAACTGCTCACGATGTATGATCCTAGATGGAAAAATAGAGTAGAAATAGAAAATTGGCCCGAAACTGATGAAAACGTTCGATTTTGGGCTCCAAATAGGGAACAGTGAGCAAGCTAGCTGCCCCCGTCGTAGAGCTCTCAGAGAGCTTTGCAACGGTATGCTGTACTACTCTCACCCAAGCACTCTTAACTTCGGAGTTGTGATCGGATCCGATGCAATTGTACTGGTATGATCGCACCCGTCATGTTGAGGCACAATTCCTTTACGTGTTAACGGTTCGCAATCCAAGCCTAGAGAGATGGCCCATTCAAAAGGCCCAATGGGCTTAACGACAACCCATCCGCTTAAAAAACATAGCATCCTCGCAAGACGTGATATCGACGCGTTGTAGGGCCCTCTAACGTCCCGCGAGTAAGGTTGTCGTCCTTTTAACAACTCACGACGTACGATCAGGGATGGAAAAACAGAGCAAAAGAAGAAAAGTGGCCCGAAACTAATGTAAACTTTCGATTTTGGGCTCCAAAAAGGGAAAAGCAAGCAAGCTAGCTGCCCCTGTCGTAGAGCTCTCGGAGAGCATTGCAACGGTATGCTGTGCACCACGTAACTCCTTACGGATAAAAAGTTATGGGCACCGGAGCCACAGAGACCTGGTCACAAGCCCTACGCCCTCGGTTTACGGGCCCAGCCTCCACTAGAAGCGAAGTTGTCTTGCCTAAGGTGCCGTGGGATTCGATAATAGAAATGTGGTGGATAAAGTATCATGGCAACCCTAACCAGAGCAAAAAAAATTGAAAAGGGGGGTACAACACGAGGACTTCCCAAGGGGTCACCCATCCTAGTACTACTCTCACCCAATCACGCTTAACTTCAGAATTCTGATGGGATCCGGTGCATTAGTACTGGTATGATCGCACCCATCATGCTCAGGGCACAATTTCTTTATGTGTTAACGGTTCACAGTCCAAGCCTAAAGAGATGGCCCATTCAAAAGGCCCAATGTGCTTAACGACAACCCATCTGCTTCAACAACGCAGCATCCTCGCAAGACGCGATATCGATACGTTGTCGGGCCCTCTAATGTCCAGCGAGAATGGTTATTTTCCTTTTAACAGCTCACGACGTACGATCCGGGATGTAAAAACAGAGTAAAAATAGAAAAGTGGCCCGAAACTGATGAAAACGTTCGATTTTGGGCTCCAAAAAGGGCATAGTGAGCAAGCTAGCTGCCCTGTCGTTGAGTTCTCGGAGAGCTTTGCAACGGTATGTTGTACTACTCTCGCCCAAGCACGCTTAACTTTGGAGTTCTGATGGGATCCGATGCAATTGTACTGGTATGACCGCACCCGTCATGTTGAGGCACAATTCCTTTACCTGCTAACGGTTCACACTCCCACCTTAGAGAGATGTATCATTTAGATGGCCCAATAGGCTTACCGACAACCCATCCGCTTCAACAATGCAGCATCCTCGCAAGAGGTGATATCAACGCGTTGTAGGGCCTTCTAATGTCCCGCGAGTAAGGTTGTCGTCCTTTTAACAGCTCACGACGTACGATCCGGGACAGAAAAACAGAGCTAAATAAGAAAAGTGGCCTGAAACTGATGAAAACGTTCAATTTTGGGCTCTAAAAAGGGTAAAGTACGCAAGCTAGCTGCCCCTGTCGTAGAGCTCTCGGAGAGCTTTGCAACGGTATGCTGTACACCACGTAACTCCTTACGGATCAAAAGTTATGGGCAACGGAGCGACGGAGACCTGGTCACAAGCCTTTCGCCCTCGGTTTGCTAGCCCAGCCTCCACGTGAAGCGAAGTTGTCTTGCCCAAGGTGCCGCGGGATTCGATAATAGAAATATGGTGGATAAAGTATCTTGGCAACCCTAACCGGAGCAAAAATCATTGAAAAATGGGGTGCAACACGAGGACTTCCCAGGGGGTCACCCATCCTAGTACTACTCTTGCCCAAGCACGCTTAACTTCAGAGTTCTGATGGGATCTGTTGCATTAGTGCTGGTATGATCGCACCCGTCATTTTGAGGGCACAATTCCTTTATGTGTTAACGGTTCACAGTCCCAACCTAGAGAGATGGCTCATTCACAAGCACCAATGGGCTTAACGACAACCCATCTGCTTCAACAACGCAGCATCCTAGCAAGATGTGATATCAACTCATTGTAGGGCCCTCTAATGTCCCGCAAGTAAGGTTGTCGTCCTTTTAACAGCTCACGACGTACGATCCAGGACAGAAAAATAGAGCAAAAATAGAAAAGTGGCTTGAAACTGATGAAAACATTTGATTTTGGGCTCCAAAAAGGGCACAGCGCCAAGCTAGCTGCCCCCGTCATAGAGCTCTCGGAGAGCTTTGTAACGGTATGCTGTGCGTCGCGTAACTCCTTACGGATCAAATGTTATGGGCACCAGAGCGACGGAGACCTGGTCACATGCCCTACACCTTCGGTTTGCTGGCCCAGCCTCCACGTGAAGCGAAGTTGTCTTGCCCAAGCTGTCGTGGGATTCGATAATAGAAATGTGGTGGATAAAGTATCTTGGCAACCCTAACCGGAGTAAAAAAAATTGAAAAGGGGGGTGCAACACGAGAACTTTCCAGGGTGTCACCTATCCTAGTACTACTCTCCCCCAAGCACACTTAACTTCGGAGTTCTGATGGGATCCGGTGCATTAGTGCTGGTATGATCGCACCCGTCATGTTGAGGCACAATTCTTTTATGTGTTAATGGTTCACAGTCCCAGCCTTGAGAGATGGCCCATTCAGAAGGCCCAATCGGCTTAACAACAACCCATCTGCTTCAACAACGAACATCCTCGGAAGACGAGATATTGACGCATTGTAGGGCCCTCTAATGTCCCGCGAGTGAGATTGTCGTCCTTTTAACAACTCACGACGTACGATCCGGGATGGAAAAACAAAGCAAAAATAGAAAAAGTTGACTAAAACTGATGAAAGCGTTCGATTTTGGGCTCCAAAAAGGGCACAGCCAGCAAGCTGGATGCCCCTGTTGCAGAGTTCTCATAGAGCTTTGCAACAGTATGTCGTCTTGCCCAAGGTGCCGTAGGATTCGATAATAGAAATGTGGTGGATAAAGTATCTTGGCAACCCTAACCGGAGCAAAAAAAATTGAAAATGAGGGGTGCAACACGAGGACTTCCCAGGGGGTCACCCATCCTAGTACTACTCTCGCCCAAGCACGCTTAACTTCGGAGTTCTGATGGGATCCGGTCCATTAGTGCTGGTATGATCGCACCCGTCATGTTGAGGGCACAATTCCTTTATGTTTTAACGGTTCACAGTCCCAGCCTAAAGAGATGGCCCATTCAGAAGGCCCAATGGGCTTAAGGACAACCCATCCGCTTCAACAACGCAGCATAATCGCAGGACGTGATATCGACGCATTGTAGGGCCCTCTAATGTCCCGCGAGAAAGGTTGTTGTCCTTTTAATAGCTAACGATGTACAATCCGGGACGGAAAAATAGAGCAAAAATAGAAAAATGGCCCGAAACTGATGAAAACGTTCAATTTTGGGCTCCAAAAAGGGTACAACGAGCAAGCTAGCTACCCCCGTAGTACAGCTCTTGGAGTGCTTTGCAACGGTATGCTATGCGCCGCGTAACTCCTTACGGATCAAAAGTTACGGGCACCGGAGCGACGGAGACCTGGTCACAAGCCCTACGCCCTAGGTTTGCTGGCCCAGCCTCCACTTGAAGCAAAGTTGTCTTGCCCAAGTTCCCGTGGGATTCGATAATAGAAATGTGGTGGATAAAGTATATTGGCAACCCTAATCGGATAAAAAAATATAGAAAAGAGGGGTGCAACATGAGGACTTCCCAGGGGGTCACTAATCCTAGTACTACTCTCGCCCAAGCACGGTTAAATTCGGAGTTCTGATGGGATCCGGTGCATTAGTGCTGGTATGATCACACCCGTCATGTTGAGGGCACAATTCCTTTATGTGTTAACGGTTCACAGTCCCAGCCAAGAGAGATGGCCCATTCAAAAGGCCCAATGGGCTTAATGACAACCCATCCCCTTCAACAACGCAGCATCCTCGTAGGACATGATATCGACAAGTTGTAGGGCCCTCTAATAGCCTACTAGTAAGGTTGTCGTCCTTTTAACAGCTCACGACGTATGATCCGGGATTGAAAAACAGAGCTAAATAAGAAAAGTGGCCCAAAACTAATCAAAACATTCCATTTTGTGCTCCAAAAATGGGCACAGCGAGCGAGTTAGCTGCCTCCGTCGAAGAGCTTTGAAACGGTATGATATGCGCTGCGTAACTCCTTACGGGTCAAAAGTTATGGCCACCGGAGCGAAGGAGACCTTGTCACAAGCTTTACACCCTCGGTTTGCTGGCCCAACCTCCACGTGAAGTGAAGTTGTCTTGCCCAAGGTATCGTGGGATTCGATAATAGAAATGTGGTAGATAAAATATCTTGGCAACCCTAACCGGAGCAAAAAAAATTTAAAAGGGGTGTGCAACACGAGGAGTTCCTAGGGGGTCACCCATCCTAGTACTACTCTCGCCCAAGCACGCTTCACTTCGGAGTTCTAATGGGATCCGGTCCATTAGTGCTGGTATGATCACACCCTTCATGTTGAGGTAACAATTCCTTTATGTGTTAACGTTTCACAGTCCAAGCTTAGATAGATGGCCCATTCAAAAGGCCCAACCTGCTTAACGACAACCCATCCGCTTCAACAATGTAGCATCCTCGCAAGACGCGATATCAACGCATTGTAGGGCCTTCTAATATCCCGAGAGAAAGCTTGTCATCCTTTTAATAGCTCACGATGTACAATCCGAGACCGAACAACCGAGTAAAAATAGAATAGTGCCCCAAAATTGTTGAAAACGTTCGATTTTGGGCTCCGAAAAGGGCACAGCGAGCAAGCTAGCTGCCCCCGTCGTAGAGCTCTCGGAGAGCTTTGTAACGGTTTGCTGTGCACCGCGTAACTCCTTACGGATCAAAAGTTATAGGCACTGGTGCGACGGAGACATGGTCACAAGCCCTACGCCCTCGGTTTGCTGGCCCAGCCTCCACGTGAAGCAAAGTTGTCTTGCCGAAGTTGCCGTGGGATTCGATAATAGAAATGTGGTGGGAAAAGTACCTTGGAAACCCTAACCGGAGAAAAAAAAATTGAAAAGGGGGGTGCAACACGTGCACTTTCGAAGGGGTCACCCATCCTAGTACTACTCTCACCCAAGCACGATTAACTTCGGAGCTCTAATGGGATCCAAAGCATTAGTGCTGGTATGATCGCACCCGGCATGGTGAGGGCACAATTCCTTTATGTGTTAACGGTTCACAGTCGCAGCCTAGAGAGATGGCCCATTCAGAAGGCCCAAGGTGCTTAATGACAACCCATCTGCTTCAATAACGCAGCATCATCGCAGGACGTGATATCGACGAATTGTAGGGCCCTCTAATATCCCATGAGTAAGGTTGTCGTCCTTTTAACAGCTCATGACTTATGATCTGGGACGGAAAAACAGAGCTAAATAAGAAAAGTGGCCTGAAACTGAAGAAAACTTTCTATTTTGGGCTTAAAAAATGGGAATAGTGAGCAAGCTAGCTACCCCCATCGTAGAGCTCTCAGAGAGCTTCGAAACGGTATGCTGTGCGCTGCGTAACTCCCTGCGGATCAAAAGTTATGGGCACCGGAGCGAAGAAGACCTGGTCCCAAGCCCTACGCCCTCGGTTTGCTGGCCCAGCCTCCACGTGAAGCGAAGTTGTTTTTCCCAAGGTACCATGGGATTCGAAAATAGAAATGTGGTAGATAAAGTATCTTGGCAACCCTAACAGGGGCAAAAAAATTGAAAGGGGGGGTACAACACGCGGACTTCCTAGGGGGTCACCCATCGTTGTACTACTCTCGCCCAAGCACACTTAACTTCGGAGTTCTGATGGGATCCAGTGCATTAGTGCTGGTATGATCGCACACGTCATGTTGTGGGCACAATTCCATTATTTTTTAACAGTTCACAGTCCCGACCTAGAGAGATGGCTCATTCAGAAGGCCCAATGGGATTAACGACAACCCATCCGCTTCAACAACACAGCATCCGCACAAGACGTGATATCGACGCGTTGTAGGGCCCTCTAATGTCCCGCGAGTAAGGTTGTCGTCCTTTTAACAACTCACGACATACGATTCGGGACGGAAAAACAGACCAAAAATAGAAAAGTTGCCCGAAACTGATGAAAACATTCGTCTTTGGGTTCCAAAAAGGGTACACCGAGCAAGCTAGCTACCCCCATAGTAGAGCTCTAGGAGTGTTTTGCAACGGTTTGCGGTGCACCTCGTAACTCTTTACGGATCAAAAGTTATGGGCACCGGAGCGACGGAGACATGGTCACAAGCCTTACGCCCTCGGTTTGCGGGCCCCGACGCTACGTGAAGCAAAGTTGACTTACCCAAGGTGCCATGGGATTCGGTAATAGAAATGTGGTGGATAAAGTATCTTGGAAACCCTAACCGGGGCAAAAAAAATTTAAAAGTGGGGTACAACACGTGGACTTCCTAGAGGGTCACCCATCCTAGTACTACTCTCGCCCAAGCACGCTTAACTTCGGACTTCTGATGGGATTCGGTGCATTAATGCTGGTATGATCGCACCCGTCATGTTGAGGGCACAATTCCTTTATGTGTTAACGGTTCACAGACCCAGCCTAGAGAGATGGCCCAGTCAGAAGGCCCAATGGGCTTAATGATAACCCATCCGCTTCAACAACCCTGCATCCTCGCAGGACGTGATATCGACGCATTGTAGGGCCCTCTAATTTCACGCGAGTATGGTTTTCGTCCTTTTAACAGCTCACAACGTACAATCCGGGATGGAAAAACAGAGTAAAAATAGAAAACTTCTCTGAAACTGATGAAAACGTTCGATTTTGGGCACCGAAAAGGGCTCAGTGAGCAAGCTAGCTGCCCCCATCGTAGAGCTCTCGGAGTGCTTTGCAACGGTTTGTTATACTACTAACCTCAGAGTTCTGATGGGATCCGGTGGAATAGTGCTGGTATGATCGCCCCCGTCATGTTGAGGCACAATTCCTTTATGTCTTAACGGTTCACAATCCCAACCTAGAGAGATGGATCATTCAGAAGGCCCAATGGGCATAACGACAACCCATCCGCTTCAACAACACAACATCCTAGCAAGTCGTGATATTGACGCGTTGTAGGGCCCTCTAATGTCCTGCGAGTAATGTTGTCGTCCTTTTAACAACTCATGACGTACGATCCGGGACAAAAAAACAGAGCTAAATAAGAAAAGTGTCCCAAAACTGATGAAAATGTTTGATTTTGGGCTCCAAAAAGGGCAAAGCAACCAAGCTAGCTGCCCCCGTCATAGAGCTCTTGGAGAGCTTTGCCACGGTATGCTGTGCGCCGCGTAACTCCTTACGGATCAAAAGTTATGGGCACCGGAGCGACGGAGACCTGGTCACAAGCCCTACACCCTCGGTTTGCTAGGCCGGCCTGCACGTGAAGCAAATTTGTCTTGCCCAAGGTGCCGTGGGATTCGATAATAGAAATGGGGTGGATAAAGTGTCTTGGCAACCCCAACCGGAGCAAAAAAAATTGAAAAGAGGGGTGCAACACAAGGACTTCCCAAGGGGTCACCCTTCCTAGTGCTACTCTCGCCCAAGCATTCTTAACTTCGGAGTTCTGATGGGATCCGGTGCATTAGTGCTGGTATGATAGCACCCGTCATGTTAAGGGCACAATTCCTTTATGTGTTAACTGTTCACAGTCCCAACCTAGAGAGATTTCTCATTCAGAAGGCCCAATGGGCTTAACGACTACCCATCCGCTTCAACAACGCAGCATCCTCTCAAGACGTGATATCGACACGTTGTAGGGCCCTCAAATGTCCCGCGAGTAAGGTTGTCGTCCTTTTAACAACTCACGACGTACGATCCGGGATGGAAAACTAGAGCAAAAATTGAAAAGTGGCACGAAACTGATGAAAACGTTTGATTTTGGGATCCAAAAAGGGCACAGCAAGAAAGCTAGCTTCCCCCACCATAGAGCTTTCGAAGAGCTTTGCAACGGTATGCTGTGCGCCACGTAACTCCTTACAGATCAAAAGTTCAGGGTACCGGAGCGACGGAGACTTGGTCACAAGCCCTACGCTCTCGGTTTGCTGGCCCGGCCTCCATGTTAAGCGAAGTTGTCTTGCCCAAGGTGCCGTGGGATTCAATAATAGAAATGTGGTAGATAAAGTATCTTGGCAACCCTAACCGGAGCAAAAAAAATTGAAAAGGGGGGTGCAACACAAGGACTTCCCAGGGGGTTACCCCATCCTAGTACTACTCTCGCCCAAGCACGCTTAACTTCAGAGTTCTGATGGGATCCAGTGCATTAGTACTGGTTTGATCGCACCGGTCATGTTGAGGACACAATTCATTTATGTGTTAACGGTAAACAGTCCCAGCCTAGAGAGATGGATAATTTAGAAGGCCCAATGGGCTTAACGACAACCCATCTACTTCAACAACGCAGCATCCTCGCAAGACATGATATCGCCGCGTTGTAGGGTCCTCTAATGTCCCACGAGCAAGGTTGTCATCCTTTTAACAGCTCACGACGTACGATCCGGGATGGAAAAACAGAGCTAAATAAGAAAAGTGGCCCGAAACTGATGAAAACGTTCGATTTTGGGCATCAAAATTGGGCACAGCAAGCAAGCTGGCTACCCCCATCATAGAGCTCTCGAAGAGCTTTGAAACGGTATGCTGTGCACCGCGTAACTCCTTACGGATCAAAAGTTATGGGCACCGGAGCGAAGGAGACCTGGTCACAAGCCCTACGCCCTCGGTTTGCTAGCCCAGCCTCCACGTGAAGCGAAGTTGTCTTGCCCAAGAAGTCGTGGGATTCGATAATAGAAATAGGGTGGATAAAGTATCTTGGCAACCCTAACCGGAGCAAAAAAAATTGAAAATGGGGGTGCAACACGAGGACTTCCCAGGGGGTCACCCATCTTAGTACTACTCTCACCCAAGCACGCTTAACTTCATAGTTCTGATGGGATCTAGTGCATTAGTACTAGTATGATCGCACTCGTCATGTTGAGGCCACAATTACTTTATGTGTTAACGGTTCACAGTCCAAGCCTAGAGTGATGGTCCATTCGAAAGGCCTAATGTGCTTAACGACAACCCATCATCTTCAACAACGCAGCATCCTCGCAAGACATGATATCGACACGTTTTAGGGCCATCTAATGTCCAGCGAGTAAGGTTGTCGTCCTTTTAACAACTCACGACGTACGATCCGCGACGTCAAAACAAAGCTAAAGAAGAAAAACGGCCCGAAACTGATGAAAACGATCAAGTTTCGGCATAAAAAATGGGCATAGAGAGCAAGCTAACTGCCCCCGTCGTAGAGCTCTCGGAGAGCTTTGCAACGGTATCCTGTGCGCCGTGTAACTCCTTACGGATCAAAAGTTATGGGCACCGGAGCAACGGAGACCTAGTCACAAGCCCTACGCCCTCGATTTGCTAGCCCAGCCTCCACGTGAAGCGAAGTTGTCTTGCCTAAGGTGCCGTGGGATTCGATAATAGAAATGTGGTCGATAAAGTATCTTGGCAACCCTAACCGGAGCAAAAAAAATTGAAAATGGGGGTGCAACACGAGGACTTCCCAGTGGGTCACCCATCTTAGAACTACTCTCGCCCAAGCACGCTTAACTTCAGAGTTCTGATGGGATCCGGTGCATTACTACTAGTATGATCGCACCCGTCATGTTGAGGCCACAATTCCTTTATGTGTTAATGGTTCACAATCCAAGCCTAGAGTGATGGTCCATTTGAAAGGCCCAATGTGCTTAACGACAACCCATCCGCTTCAACAACGCAGCATCGTCGCAGGACGCGATATCGACGCGTTGTAGGGCCCTCAAATGTCCCGCAAGAAAGGTTGTCGTCCTTTTAACAGCTCACGTCATACGATCTGGGATGGAAAAACATAGTAAAAATAGAAAAGTGGCCCGAAACTGATGAAAACGTTTGATTTTGGACTCCAAAAAGGGCACAGTGAATAAGCTAGCTGCCCCCGTCGTAGAGCTCTCGGAGAGCTTTGCAACGTTATGCTGTACTACTCTCTCCCAAGCACGCTTAACCTCAGAGTTTTGATGGGATCCGGTGCAATAGTGCTTGCATGCTCGCACCCGTCATGTTGAGGCACAATTCCTTTATGTGTTAACGGTTCACAGTCCTTGCCCAGAGAGATGGATCATTCAGAATGCCCAATGGGCTTAAAGACAACCCATCCGCTTCAACAATGTAGCATCCTCGCAAGACGTGATATCGACGCGTTGTAGGGCCCTCTAATGTCCTACGAGCAAAGTTGTCGTCCTTTTAACAACTCACAACGTACGATCCGGGACGAAAAAACAGAGCTAAAATAGACAAGTGGCCCGAAACAGATGAAATCGTTCGATTTTGGGCTCCAAAAAGGGCAAAACAAGCAAGCTAGCTGCCCCCATCATAGAGCTCTCGGAGAGCTTTGCAACGGCATGTTGTGCGCCGCGTAACTCCCTACGGATCAAAAGTAATGGGCACCGGTGCGACGGAGACCTGGTCACAAGCCCTATGACTACGGTTTGCTAGCCTAGCCTCGACGTGAAGCGAAGTTGTCTTGCCCATGGTGCCGTGGGATTCGATAATAGAAATGTGGTGGATAAAGTATCTTGGCAACCCTAACCGGAGGAAAATAAATTGAAAATGAGGGTGCAACACAAGGACTTCCCAGGGGGTCACCCATCCTTGTACTACTCTCGCCCAAACACGCTTAACTTTGGAGTTCTGATGGGATCCGGTGCATTAGTGCTGGTATGATCGCACCCGTCATGTCGAGGCACAATTCCTTTATGTGTTAACGGTTCACAGTCCCAGCCTAAAGAGATGGCTCATTCAGAAGGCCCAATGGGCTTAACGACAACCCATCCGCTTCAACAACGCAGCATCCTCACAAGACGTGATAACGATGCATTGTAGGGCCCTCTAATGTTCCGCGAGTAAGGTTGTCGTCGTTTTAACCGCTCACGACGTACAATCCGGGACGGAAAAACATAGCAAAAATAGAAAAGTGGCCCGAAATTGATGAAAATGCTCGATTTTGGGCTCCAAAAAGGGCACAACAAGCAAGCTAGCTGTCCCCATCGTAGAGCTCTTAGAAAGCTTTGCAACGGTATGTTGTACGTTGCGTAACTCCTTACGGATCAAAATTTATGGGCATCGGAGCGACGGAGACCTGGGCACATGCCCTACGCCCTATGTTTGCTCGCCCAGCTCCACATGAAGCGAAGTTGTCTTGCCCAAGGTGCCATGAGATTCGATTATAGAAATGTGGTGGATAAAGTATCTTGGCGACCCTAACCGGAGCAAAAAAAATTGAAAAGGGTGGTGCAACACGAGGACATCCCAGGGGGTCACCCATCCTAGTACTACTCTCGCCCAAGCACGCTTAACTTCGGAGTTCAGATGGGATCCGGTGCATTAGTTATGGTATGATCGCACCCGTCATGTTGAGGGCACCATTCCTTTATGTGTTAACGGTTCACAGTCGCAGCCTAGAGAGATGGCTCATTCAGAAGGCCCAATGGGCTTAACGATAACCCAACCGCTTCAACAACGTAGCATCCTTGCAAGATGTGATATCGAAGCGTTTAGGGCACTCTAATGTCCCGTGAGTAAGGTTGTCGTCCTTTTAACAGCTCACGACGTACGATCCGGGATGGAAAAATAGAGCTAAACAAGAAAAATGGCCAGAAACTAATGAAAACGTTCGATTTTGGGCTCCAAAAATGGGCATAGCAAGGAAGATGGCTGCCCCCATCGTAGAGCTCTCGGAGTGCTTTGCAACGGTATGCTGTGCGCCGCGTAACTCCTTACGGATAAAAAGTTATGGGCACCAGAGCGAAGGAGACCTGGTCAAAAGCCCTGCGCCCTCGGTTTGCTGCCCCAGCCCCCACGTGAAGCGAAGTTGTCTTGCCCAAGGTGCCGTGAGATTTGATTATAGAAATGTGGTGGATAAAGTATCTTGGCAACCCTAACAGGAGCAAAAAAATTGAAAAGTGGGGTGCAACACAAGGATTTCCCAGGGGGTCACCCATCCAAGTACTACTCTCGCCCAAGCACGCTTAACTTCGGAGTTCTGATGGGATCCAGTGCATTAGTGCTGGTATGATCGCACCCGTCATGTTGAGGGCACAATTCCTTTATGTGTTAACGGTTCATAGTCCCAGCATAGAGAGATGGCCCATTCAGAAGGCCCAAAGGGCTTAACGACAACCCATCTGCTTCAACAACGCAGCATCCTCACAAGACGTGATATTGACGCGTTGTAGGGCACTCTAATGTCCCGCGAGTAAGGTTGTCGTCCTTTTAACATCTCACGACGTACGATCCGAGACGGAAAAATAGGGCAAAAACAGAAAAGTGGCCTGAAACTGATGAAAACGTTTGATTTTGGGCTCCAAAAAGGGCACAGCGAGCAAGCTAGTTGCCCTCGTCGTACAGCTGTCGGTGAGCTTTGCAACGGTATGTTGTGCACCGCCTAACTCATTACGGATCAAAAGTTATTGGCACCGGAGCGACGAAGACCTGGTCACACGCCCCACACCCTCGGTTTGCTAGCCCAGCCTCCACGTGAATCGAAGTTGTCTTGCCCAAGGTGCCGTGGAATTCGATAATAGAAATGTGGTGGATAAAGTTTCTTGGCAACCCTAACCGGAGCAAAAAAAATTGAAAAGGGGGGTGCAACACGAGGACTTCCCAGGGGGTCACCCATCCTAGTACTACTCTTGCCCAAGCACGCTTAACTTCAGAGTTCTGATGGGATCCGGTGCATTAGTGCTGGTATGATCGCACCCATCATGTTGAGGGCACAATTCCTTTATGTGTTAACGGTTCATAGTCCCAGCCTAGAGAGATGGCCCATTCAGAAGGCCCAATGGGCTAAACGACAACCCATCCGCTTCAACAACGCAGCATCCTCGCATGACATGATATCGACGCGTTGTAGGGCCCTCTAATGTCCCACGAGTATGGTTGTCGTCCTTTTAACAGCTCATGACGTACTATCCGGGACAAAAAAATATAGTAAAACTAGAAAAGTGGCACAAAATTGATAAAAACGTTATATTTTGGGCTCCAAAAAGGGCACAGCAAGCAAGCTAGCTGCCCCCGTCGTTGAGCTCTCGGAGAGCATTGCAACTGTATGATGTGCGCAGCGTAACTCCTTACGGATCCAAAGTTTTGGGCACCAGAGCGACGGAGACCTGGTCACAAGCCCTACGCCCTCGGTTTGCTGGCCCAGCCTCCATGTGAAGTGAAGTTGTCTTGCCCAAGGTGCCGTGGGATTAGATAATATAAATGTGGTGGATAAAGTATCTTGTCAACCCTAATCGGAGCAAAAAAAATTGAAAAGGGGGGTGCAACACGAGGATTTCCCAGGGGGTCACCTATCCTAGTACTACTCTCACCCAAGCACGGTTAACTTCGGAGTTCTGATGGGATGCGGTTCATTAATGCTAGTATGATCGCACCCATTATGTTGAGTGCACTATTCCTTTATGTGTTAACGGTTCACAGTCGCAGCCTAGAGAGATGGCTCATTCAGAAGGCCCAATGGGCTTAACGATAACCCATCCGCTTCAACAACGCAGCATCCTCGAAAGACGTGATATCGACGCTTTGTAGGGCACTCTAATGTCCCGCAAGTAAGGTTGTAGTCCTTTTAACAGCTCACGACGTACGATCTGAGACAAAAAAATAGAGCAAAAATAGGAAAGTGGCTCGAAACTGATGAAAACATTCGATTTTGGGCTCAAAAAAGGGCACAGCAAGCAAACTAGTTGTCCCCGTCGTACAGCACTCGGAGAGCTTTGCAACGGTATGTTGTGCACCGCATAACTCCTTACAGATCAAAAGTTATGGGCACCGGAGCGACGAAGACCTGGTCACAAGCCCCACACCCTCGGTTTGCTGACCCAGCCTCCACGTGAAGTGAAGTTGTCTTGCCCAAGGTACCGTGGGATTCGATAATAGAAATGTGGTGGATAAAGTATCTTGGCAACCCTAACCAAAGAAAAAAAAATTGAAATGGGGAGGGCATCACGAGGACTTCCCAGGGGGTCACCCCTCCTAGTACTAGTCTAGCCCAACCACGCTTACCTTCGGAGTTCTGATGGGATCTGGTGCATTAGTGCGGGTATGATCGCACCTATCATGTTGAGGCCACAATTCCTTTATGTGTTAACGGTTTATAGTCCCAGCCTAGTGTGATGGCCCATTCAGAAGGCCCAATGGGCTTAACGACAACCCATCCGCTTGAACAACGCAGTATCCTCGTAAGACGTGATATCGACGCATTGTAGGGCCCTTTAATGTCCCGCTAGTAAGGTTGTCATCCTTTTAACTGCTCACGACGTACGATCTGGGATGAAAAAACAGAGCTAAATAAGAAAAGTGGCTCGAAACTGATAAAAATGTTTGATTTTGGGCTCCAAAAACTGGCACAGCGAGCAAGGTGGCTACCCCCGTCATAGAGCTCTCAGACAGCTTTGCAACGGTATGCTGTGCACCACGTAACTCATTACGGATCAAAAGTTATGGACACCGGAGCGACGGAGACCTGGTCACAAGCCCTACGGCTTCAGTTTGCTGGCCCAGCCTCCACGTGAAGCGAAGTTGTCTTGCCTAAGGTGCCGTGGGATTCGATAATAGAAATATGGTGGATAAAGTATCTTGGCAACCCTAATCGGAGCAAAAAAAAATTGAAAAGGGGTGTGCAACACGAGGAATTCCCAGGGGGTCACCCATCCTAGTACTACTCTTGCCCTAGCACGCTTAAGATCGGAGTTCTAGTGGGATCTGGTGCATTAGTGCTGGTATGATTGCACCCGTCATGCTGATGGCGCAATTCCTTTATGTGTTAACGGATCACAGTCCCATCCTAGAGAGATGGCCTATTCAAAAGGCCCAATGGGCTTAACAACAACCCATCCGCTTCAACTACGCAGCATCCTCGCAGGACCCGATATCGACGCGTTGTAGGGCCCTCTAATGTCCGCGAGTAGGGTTGTCGTCCTTTTAACAGGTCATGACGTACGATCCGGGATGGAAAAATAGAACTAAATCAGAAAAGTGGCCCAAAACTGATGAAAACGTTCGATTTTGGACTCCAAAAATGGGCACAGCAAGCAAGCTGGCTGCCCTCATCGTACATCTCTCGTAGTGCTTTGCAACGGTATGCTGTGCGCCGCGTAACTCCTTACGGATCAAAAGTTATGGGCATCGGAGCGAAGGAGACCTGGTCAAAAGCCCCACGCCCTCGGTTTGCTGGCCCAGCTTCCACGTGAAACGAAGTTGTCTTGCCCAAGGTGTCGTGGGATTCGATAATAGAAATGTGGTGGATAAAGTATCTTGGCAACCCTAACCGGAGAACAAAAAATTGAAAAGGGGGGTGCAACACGAGGACTTCCCAAGGGGTCACCCATCCTAGTACTGGTCTCGCCCAATCACGCTTAACATCAGAGTTCTGATGGGATTCGGTGCATTAGTGCTGGTACGATCACACCTGTCATGCTCAGGGCACAATTCCTTTATGTGTTAACGGTTCACAGTCCCAGCCTAGAGTGATAGCTCTTTTAGAAGGCCCAATGGACTTAACGACAACCCATTCTCTTCAACAACGCAGCATCCTCGCAAGACGTGATATCGACGCGTTGTAGGGCCCTTTAATGTCCCGCGAGTAAGGTTGTCATCCTTTTAATAGCTCATGACGTACGATCCGGGATGGAAAAATAGAGCAAAAATAGAAAAGTGGCCCGAAACTGATGAAAACGGTCGATTTTGGGCTCCAAAAAGGGCACAGCGAGCATGCTAGCTGCCCCCGTCGTAGAGCTCTCGGAGAGCTTTGCAACGGTATGCTTTGCGCCGTGTAACTCCTTACGGATCAAAAGTTATGGGCACCGGAGCGACGGAGACCTGGTCACAAGCCCTACGCCCTCGGTTTTATGGGCCAGACTCCACGTGAGGCGAATTTGTTTGGCCCTAGGTCCGGTGGGATGCGATAATAGAAATGTGGTCGATAAAGTATATTGCCAACCCTAACCGGAGCAAAAAAAATGAAAAGGGTGGTGCAACACGAGGACTTCCCAAGGGGTCACCCATCTTAGTACTACTCTCGCCCAAGCAGGCTTAACTTTGGAGTTATGATGGGATCCGGTGCGTTAGTGCTGGTATGATCGCACCCATCAAGTTGAGGGCACAATTTCTTTATGTGTTAACGGTTCACAGTCCTAGCCTAGAGAGATGGCCCATTTAGAAGGCCCAATGCGCTTAATGGCAACCCATCTGCTTCGACAATGTAGCATCCTCGCAAGACGTGATATCAACGCGTTGTATGGCCCTCTAATGTCCCGCGAGTAAGGTTGTCGTCCTTTTAACAGCTCACGACGTATGATCCGGGACGGAAAAACATACCTAAATAAGAAAAGTGGCCCGAAACTGATGAAAATGTTTGATTTTGGGCTCCAAAAATGGGCATAGCGAGCAAGGTGGCTGCCCCCATCGTAGAGCTCTCAGACAGCTTTGCAACTGTATGCTGTGTGCCGCGTAACTCCTTACGGATCAAAAGTTATGGGCATCGGAGCGACGGAGACATAGTCACAAGCCCTACGCCCTCAGTTTACTGGCCCAGCCTCTACGTGAAGCGAAGTTGTCTTGCCCAAGGTGCCGTGGGATTCGATAATAGAAATGTGGTGGATAAAGTATATTGACAACCCTAACCGGAGCAAAAAAAATTGAAAAGGGGGGTGCAACACGAGGACTTCCCAGGGGTTCACCCATCCTAGTACTACTCTCGCCCAAGCACGCTTAGCTTCGGAGTTCTGATGGGATCCGGTGCATTAGTACTGGTATGATCACACCGTCATATTGAGGGCACAATTCCTTTATGTGTTAACGGTTCACAGTCCCAGCCTAGAGAGACGGCCCATTCAAAAGGCCCAATGGGCTTAACGACAACCCATCCGCTTCAACAACGCAGCATCCTTGCAAGACGTGATATCGGCACGTTGTAGGGCCCTGTAATGTCCCACGACTAAGGTTGTTGTCCTTTTAACAGCTCACGACGTACGATCTGGGACCGAAAAATAGAGCAAAACAAGATAAGTGGCCCGAAACAGATGAAAACGTTCATTTTTGGGCTCCAAAAAGGGCACAGCGAGCAAGCTAGCTGCCCCTGTCGTAGAGCTCTCGAAGAGCTTTGCAACGGTATGATGTGCGTCGCGTAACTCTTTACAGTGTGAGGCCCGACCTCGATTTGCGTGTGATACCTCGTTTCGTGTACCTTAATCTAGAATTGCATGCCTTGACCTAGGTTTAAGAATTGTGTTCGTTTTGTGTACCATGCATTGAATTACGTGCATTCATTTAGGGTTGCGTGCATTTACTTGGAAAATGTGTGTTCGTCTCGTAGTTCGTGTCCTACCTCGTAGTATGTGTTCGAGACCTAGGAAAGCGTGCCCTCACGCTAAACAAGAAAGCATCTTACACAAAGCACTAGGTCATTAATTAATCCTACAAAATCCACTAACTATTATTAAATTACTAATTCAGCTCACTAGAAGAGAAAATTTCATTAAACACTAAGCATTTCTCATTCTTTATTCCTTATTCTTTTTGCACTTCCAACACCCAATAAAATAATATTTCAATAGATGACAAAAAATCAGAATTTTTATAGCCTTGGCCGACCACTAGGTGGTATTTGTGCATGTTTGCTCAATTCAAATTGATTCAAGACAACTTATGACAATCCTATGACACAATTGCATAAAAAAATTGCTCAAAACTCCACCTTGCTCAACCAAACCCTCTTTGCCCATACTAGGAATTTCAAATATGCTCTTGAAGACACAAAAAAAGATGAATTATCAAGCCCTAGGCCAACCACTTGCTTCAAGATTTGCAAAGCCATCATTTTTGTCATTTCTTGTCATTTTCCTTCTTTCTTCCTCAACTTCTCCCTCTCCCTCTCATTATTCTCTCTCTCTCGGCCCTACCTGAAAATTGTTGGCTTCATATCTCATCTTCTTCACACCATAGTTAATCAAGACAAGCAACAAGCAAGAAATTCGATCAAGCTAGCTAGGATGCAAGAAAACTCACATGCGAGCTTTTGACTCTTCATTTCGGCCCTAGGTAAGTTTCTTAGCTTTCATTTCTTTTCTTCTTGTTCTAACCACATGCATGTACTAAGAGCTTGGTCACTCAGCTAGGAAAAATAGAGAAAACCAAGTTGGAATCTCGGCTAGGCAAAGAAGAAGAAGAAATTTGTGCTTCAACAAGTTTTGTGCATCTTCTTGGTTGATATGCTAAGGTGAGGGCTAAAAATTTTTGAAAATCCTTCAAAAATCAACATGCATGCTCTTAAATGTATGTCTTTGCTTCTGTACTTGAGTTATATGTGTGTTCATAAGCTTCTTCAACCATGCATGGCAAGATTTTGGCTTGAAAGTGATGATAGGTGAAATCGGATTATGTGACAGCTCCCTGACCTGTTGTTTCGAGGTGCGTTTGGCTAGGAAAAGGATGTTGAAAATGCATGAAAATTGGTATGTCACTAGATTTGCCAGTTTTGAACAATTTTCGTAGAAATAGGGAAAAGCTAATTTTGACTCTAAGGTCCTCAAAATGGCAAATCATTAAAATGAGTCCAAACCTGGAAGTCTGGAAAAATGAAGCAGGTTTTGGCAGATGCACTGATCTTGTGGAACGAACCAGATTTGACTTAGTAAATGATGTCCGAAATGCATGAAATTTGGTTTACTTCTATATTTTTCAGTTTTGGACATTTTTTTCAGAAATGGACTAAGGCTAAATCTGACCCTAAGGACCTCAAAAACGACAATTATTGAAATGTGTGCAAATCTGGACAGTTTTGTGCTATCCCACTGTTTCGGCTATAACTATTGATCCCGAACTCCAAATGATGCAAGGTTTGTTTCTGATTTTAGTTCACTTCTTAAGATTTAATTTGACATCTTATTCACTGGAATTGGAGATTTTTTGCTTATCTTAATGATTGTGAGAAAACATCTTATTGCAGTGAGTGTTTCACTCGGTTATATGCTTAGAAAATTTGTTGTAACTTCTCTTGTGGTATTAAATACTTGGGATTGTGGCGTTGAGATATTGTGCGGACTGTTTTGAGTACTTGGGGATGTTTGAATTATTTGATGCATGCCTTGAGATTGATTTGAGTTGACTTAGGGTTTAATCGCACGGGTAAGCACGAAATGGAAACCCTAATGACTAGGTAGGCTTGCTAAGTATTGATCATTTGGATATTGTGTGGAATTATACGCTTAGTAGGCTGCCCGTAGTTGCCCTTATAACCCTAAATGTGATTTTGATCATTGCAAGTTGACAAATAGGCTTTTCTTGCATCCGAACCCACGTAGATGTTGTTGCATATTGAATAATCTTATCACTTGATTATGTGGACTTCGAAATGAGTTATATGGCTTGATTTACATGTGTTACATGGCTTCCTGTTTAATGTTCATATAACTCTATATGCCTTTCAAGTGAAATTACTCGTCTTATCGTGCCTTGATTGTTTACTTGTCAATGTGCAATCTTATGACTGTTCGGAGGCAACCTACTTTGTTGTCCTCCTAATGTGATATATTAAATGTGATAAATGTGCATTGCATATAAGGTTGCAACCTTTCATTCTGGCATGGTAGCGATCACGCACACCAGGCAGCATCGGGCTTGCCGGTGCACACGTGACTACCATGGTCCTATTCCCTCTCTCGCTTGGGGGCTAGACTTCCTCGGAGAGTTGGGTCATAGGATTTCTGCGTAGATCGCGAGTACACCCACTTGGCGTGTTAAAGGGATGAATTGAAGTCGGCCGCAACAACGGAGAGCAAAAGCTCACTGTATCCTTTTCTATATGTATAAGTACTCTCGCTTGGTTCCTAGAGAACCTTGGGGAGGAAAGACTAGTGTTTCTGTTCTTTTACTTTATATTATTGTTATGTATTTAATTGTATTATATTCATGCTTGCAAAAGGATTTTCATAACTTGGACCGAAAAATGAGTTTCAAAACCTATTTCTCGTTCTTCCCTCACTGAGTTCATAAGGACTCACCCTGTTTTATCATCTCAGGTGAAGAAGATCAAGAACAGGTACCTGAGGACGATGTGCCTAACGATGATTCTTTGGAGTGATTGCCTGTTCCTATGTGTTTTGCTTGATTTATGGCCATTTGTGAAAACTATGCTCCTTGAAGACTGTTTCTTTCATGTTGTTTAATGTTGTGATGTAAAAGACCCCCATTGTAATTTGGGGTCTAATTTTGGTTTGTACTGATATTAGCTAGATAGATACTAGACACTACTATGGTCATTTTGCTATTATTACTACTAGTATCTATAATAGGATTATGAGGTATTAGGTAAAGGCTAAGTAAAATGAACCAATCAAATCTTAAGCAGGTACTCGCTATTAAGCTAAGATCAACAAGTACTTTTGTAACGAGGATAAACAAAGAAATGAGATATAGTATCATGCTAGATTATTAATCAAACGAGACATTGAGATAATCAGTAGGTATTTCAATTGAGGGTAAATAGTAATCCTAGTTGGAAATGAAATTGAGATTGAAAAACCTGAGGCGTTTAGGGAATTAGGTCAAACCAAGAGCCCAATTATAGTGGTTATGCTGCCGGTTTCCCGGAAAATTTTGGAGTTTAGTCAAAACATTAAGTGTTAAATTTTCATGAACGATTGAGAACGATACGTGACTTGAATGTTTAGATCACACCCTAGTCTAACCTTTATAGGCCGGGCTGGGGCGTGACACTTTAGAATAAGAATGGTATCAGAGCTTAGATTGCTTAAGCGGGGTTTAACTCTCGGACCATGGGTAGAGCCCTAAGATAATTAGGATGACTTGTTTATATGTTATTGAGTGATAGTGTTAAATGTGCCTTCTATGTTTTATGTGTTTAAGTCATTAACATGCCTTAATTGTTTCTAGAATTGTATCTATATTATGTTGCATATCTTATGCATTAAATTCTTAATTGTCATATTTCAATAAATTGTGCATCGTAATCTGTGCCTATAGATGGCTAGCCCTAGTACCCGCACTACTAATAGGAGCGGTGAACCCCAAGAGACCATAGATGCTTATCAAACTAATCCCGGTATAGCTATGTTTAATATGATGGAAAATGCCATGGATCGTGTATCACGAGTGATGGAGCGTCAAAATGCACGTGAGGCCAACAACAACAACAACAACAGGAATGAGGGTAACCACGGGAAACATAGCAGAATGAGGGAGTTTCTTGACTTTCGCCCATCCAAATTCCACGGGGAAGCTGATGATGAGAAAGCTGAGGCTTGGTTGTCCGAGATCGAGAAGATTTTTAGGCCACTTGATTATACAAATGAAGAAAAGGTAGAGTTTGTTGTGTTTCTGTTGCACGGGGATGCTAAACATTGGTGGCACACTGTGGAGGCACTGTGGGAAACTGATCAGACACCTCGCTTGTAGGGTAATTTCGTTAAGGCATTGAAGGAGAAATATGTACCTGCAGTTTCCAGACAGAGGCAGATTGAGGAGTTCATGCACTTGACCCAGGGTAACATGACGGTGGCCCAGTACGATGCTCGTTTTGACCGACTGTCCCGTTATGCTCAATATATGGTTAGTACTCCGGAGGCGAAGATGTGAAAATTTACTACTGGATTGAGGCTAGAGATTCAGGACCAGTTGGCTTCTCATGACTTCGATACCTATTCTGGTCTCTTTGGTGCTGCCTCTTGTGTTGAGAAGAGGAAACTAGATGGAACCGGTTCGAGTCAGCCAAACAAGAAACCATACCAGCCTCCAGGTCAGCAGAGGAAATTTTAGAGTCAGAGTCGTAGTCAGGGCCAGAGCCAGAACAGACCAGTGAATAACCGTGGCCCGACGAAAGCGCCATTAGCCTCTTCCTCCCGCAGATCTACAGGTAGTTCACCTACTACTCAGTCCGTCAGCTGTTCTTATTGTGACAAGAAGGGGCATAACGAGGCCCAGTGTTGGAGGAAGTCAGGACAATGTATGAGATGTGGCAGTGATCAACATCAGATCAAGGATTGCCCTAAACGGCAGGCAGGACGAAATCAGGGTAAACCAGCTGCTAGAGGCAAGACTCTAGTTCCTAGAGTTCAGGCTCGAGCTTATGCTATTGAGTGCGAATTGATTCCAGATGAGACCGCTGTTGTTGAAGGTACATTCTTCATACTGAATCAACCTGTTAGGGTGTTAATTAATCCGAGTGCTACTCATTCATTTATTACTCCCTTATGTGTGGAACGTGTGAAACTAAAAGTTGTATGTTTGCCATACGAAGTAGAAGTTGGTACTCCAATGGGTTCTAAACTTGTTACTAGCTCAGCTTGTAAAGCATGTAAAATCCAAATTAAGGATAGGGAGTTCTCAGCCAATCTTATTGTATTACATTTTCGAGACTATGAGGTCATTTTAGGGATGGACTGGTTGGCAAAACATCATGTCCAACTAGATTTCCGGGTGAATATTATAACGTTCTGGGTACCTGGCCAACCAATACTAGAGGTAATGGGTCGAAGAGATTTCACCGGGAGTTCCATCATTTCATCTACGAAAGCAGTGAAGTTCTTGAGAAAAAGGGTGTAGTGGATACTTAGCTTACCTTATCAACAAGCCGTCGGACAAAGCTAAGTTGGAGGAGATGCCTGTGATCAAAGATTATGCGGATGTGTTTCCAGAAGAATTGCCCGGTTTACCCCCAAATCGGGAAATCGAGTTTGTTATAGAGTTACTGCCTGGAGCCCAGCCGATATCTAAAGCTCCCTATCGTATGGCACCGGCCGAGCTACAAGAATTGAAGGACCAATTGCAAGGATTGCTGAAGAAGGGGTTTGTTCAACCAAGTTCTTCACCGTGGGGTGCACCAGTTCTATTTGTAAAGAAGAAAGACGGAACGTTGAGGCTATGCATTGACTACCGAGGATTGAACCAAGTGACTGTCAAGAATAAATACCCACTTCCTCTGATTGACGAGTTGTTTGATCAACTTCAAGGAGCCAAAGTGTATTCGAAACTCGACTAGAGGCAATGGTATTATCAATTGCGGATAAAAAAGGAAGATGTGTCTAAACCGGATTTCAGGACGAGATATGGGCATTATGAATATGTGGTGATGCCTTTTGGACTAACCAATGCCCCTACAGCTTTTATGGATTTGATGCACAGGGTGTTTCAACCCTACTTGGACCAATTTGTGGTGATCTTCATTGATGATATTTTGGTATACTTGAAATCTGAGACGGAGCATGAGCAACATCTGCGGTTGGTACTGCAAAAACTTCGAGAGCATCAATTGTATGCAAAGTTTAGCAAGTGCGAATTTTGGTTGCAGCAGATTGCATTTTTGGGGCATATCATATCCCAAGAGGGAATAGCAGTGGATCCAGCAAAGATAGATGCAGTGATGTCTTGGAAGAAGCCGGAGAATGTTACAGAGGTTCGGAGTTTCCTTGGTCTAGCCGGCTATTATCAGAGATTCGTGAAAGATTTCTCTAAGATTGCAGGACCGCTTACAAAGCTCACTCAAAAGAAAACAAAGTTCGTGTGGGATGAGAAGTGTGAGAACAACTTTCAAGAGTTGAAGAAAAGATTGACTGTCGCACCTGTTCTTGCATTGCCTGAAGGAAGTCAAAGTTTTGTAATCTATAGCGATGCTTCAAAGGAAGGACTGGGTTGTGTTGATGCAAAATGGAAGGGTGATTGCATATGCTTCTAGGAAACCATAGCCGTATGAATTGAACTACCCGATGCATGATTTGGAGTTAGCGGCTATTGTGTTTGCACTCAAGAAATGGAAGCATTATCTGTGGGCTAACAAGTTTGAGGTATTTACTGATCATAAGAGCTTGAAATACTTGTTCTCTCAAAAAGAGTTGAATATGAGGCAAAGATGGTGGATGGAGCTTTTGGATGATTATAACTGCACAATCAATTATGTGCCTAGTAAAGCAAATGTAGTTGCAGACGCCTTAAGTAGGAAAGCAAGCATGGCTAAACTGGAAGTCAAGGTACAGGAGTTGTTGGATGAAGCATTTTTGTGGAAACCACAATTGACTCGAAAAGGGTTACTTTTTGCCACTACGCAAGTTCAATCGGCCTTGTTATCTGAATTACGAGAGGCTCAACAGAAGGACCAACAGTTTCAGAAGATTAAAGAAAGCAACGCAGATTTCAAGTTTCATGATGATGGTGTTTGGAGGTTTAGGAACCGGATTTGTGTTCCCAATGAGCCAGAGCTGAAAAAGAAGATTCTTGAAAAAGCCAATAATTCTAGATATACTATTCACCCCGGCGGAACAAAGATGTATCGGGATTTGAAGCAACACTATTGGAGGAATAACATGATAAGAGAAATTGCGGAGTTTGTGGCACGGTGCTTGACTTGCCAGAGAGTCAAAGCGGAACATCAACGACTTGCAGGTTTACTTCAGCCATTGGAGATTCCTCAATGGAAATGGGAACATATAACTATGGACTTTGTTATGGACCTGCCCAGATCCCAAAAGGGTCATGACGCCGTTTGGGTCATAGTGGATAGATTGACTAAGTCGGCACACTTTTTACCGATGAACAAGGAGGATAGTCCAGAGAAATTGGGAGATATGTATGTGGCGGAGATTGTAAAATTGCACGGGATGCCTGTGAGTATTGTATCGGATAAGGATCCTCATTTTACTTCCCAATTTTGGAAGAGATTGCAAGAAGCTTTGGGAACGAAGTTGAGTTTTAGCACGGCTTATCACCCTCAGACTGACGGTCAATCGGAGAGAACTATTCAGATTTTGGAGGATATGCTGAGGGCGTGTGTTTACTTCGGGAAAGGTTGGGAGAAATATCTATCTCTAGCATAGTTCACTTATAATAATAGTTATCAGGCCACTATCGGGATGGCCCTATTTGAGGCGTTGTATGGACGTAAGTGTCGATCCCCAATTTACTGGGATGAAGTAGGTGAGACGAAGACTTTTGACCCGACCCTTTTACCTGAACTTATGAAGACTGTTGATAATATCCACCTCATCCGGAAACGGATGCTTACCGCCCAAAGCAGGCAAAAGAGTTATGCAGACCGACAGAGACGGAGACTAGAGTTTGAGGTCGGCGACAAGGTGTTCTTGAAGATATCACCCCGGAGGGGACTGATTAAACATGGCAAGGGTAGAAAGTTGAGCCCGAGGTTTGCAGGACCATTTGAGATAATTGAGATGGTTGGAAAATTGGCGTATCGCCTAGTATTACCCCAGAACCTCTCCAATATTCACGACGTCTTTCATGTTTCAATGCTGCGGAAGTATCATCCTGATCCATCGCATATCTTGGAGCTAGAGCCGTTGCAGCTTCGGGAGAACTTGTCTTACGAGGAGAAGCCCATTCGGATCCTAGACCAACAAAATCGGGAGTTGCGCAACAAAACTATACCAATGGTGAAAGTGCTATGGGATCATCATGGATTTGAAGAAGCAACGTGGGAAAGGCGAGACCAGATGGAGCAGCAATATCCAGCTTTATTGCAAAGGTAATATTGAATTTCGGGACGAAATTCTTTTAAGGAGGGGAGGATGTGAGGACCGACCTCGTTTTGCGTGCGATACCTCGTTTCGTGTGCCCTAATCTAGAATTGCGTGCCTTGACCTAGGTTTAAGAATTATGTTCATTTAGTGTACTATGCATTGAATTACGTGCATTCATTTAGGGTTGCATGCATTTCCTTGGAAAACGTGCATTCATCTCGTAGTTCGTATCCTACCTCGTAGTGCGTGTCCTAGACCTAAGAAAGCATGCCCTCACGCTAAACAAGAAAGCATCTTACACAAAGCACTAGGTCATTAATTAATCCTACAAAATCCACTAACTATTATTAAATTACTAATTCAACTCACTAGAAGACAAAATTTCACTAAACACTAAGCATTTCTCATTCTTTATTCCTTATTCTTTTTGCACTTCCAACACCCAATAAAATAATATTCCAATAGATGACAAAAAATCAGAATTTTTATAGCCTTGGTCGACCACTAGGTGGTATTTGTGCATGTTTGCTCAATTCAAATTGATTCTAGACAACTTATGACAATCCTATGACACAATTGCATTCAAAAATTGCTCAAACCTCCTCAAAACTCCACCTTGCTCGACCAAACCCTCTTTGTCCATACTAGGAATTTCAAATATGCTCTTGAAGACACAAAAAAATCTGAATTATCAAGCCCTAGGCCGACCACTTGCTTCAAGATTTGCAAAGCCATCATTTTTGTCAATTCTTGTCATTTTCCTTCTTTCTTCCTCAACTTCTCTCTCTCCCTCTCATTCTTCTCTCTCTCTCGGCCCTACCTGAAAATTTTTGGCTTCATAGCTCATCTTCTTAATACCATAGT
The DNA here is from genome assembly GCA_037974665.1 of Ehretia macrophylla. Classification (NCBI taxonomy): domain Eukaryota; kingdom Viridiplantae; phylum Streptophyta; class Magnoliopsida; order Boraginales; family Ehretiaceae; genus Ehretia; species Ehretia macrophylla. The sequence continues at coordinate 14,754,328 of CM075771.1, read as the reverse complement.
TAATCAAGACAAGCAACAAGCAAGAAATTCAATCAAGCTAGCTAGGATACAAGAAAACTTACATGCAAGCTTTTGACTCTTCATTTCGGCCCTAGGTAAGTTTCTTAGCTTCCATTTCTTTTCTTCTTGTTCTAAATACATGCATGTACTAAGAGCTTGGTCACTAAGCTAGGAAAAATAGAGAAAACCAAGTTGGAATCTCGGCTAGGCAAAGAAGAAGAAGAAATTTGTGCTTCAACAAGTTTTGTGCATCTTCTTGGGTGATTTGCTAAGGTGAGGGCTAAAACCTTTTGAAAACCCTTCAAAAATCCACATGCATGCTCTCAAATGTATGTCTTTGCTTCTGTACTTGAGTTATATGTGTGTTCATAAGCTTCTTTAACCATGCATGGCAAGATTTTGGCTTGAAAGTGATGATAGGTGAAATCGGATTATGTGACAGCTCTCTGACCTGTTGTTTCGAGGTGAGTTTCGCTAGGAAAATGATGTTAAAAATGCATGAAAATTGGTAGGTGACTAGTTTTGCCAGTTTTGAACATTTTTCAAAGACACAGACCAAAGCTAATTTCGACTATAAGGTCCTCAAAATGGCAAATCATTAAAATGTGTCCAAATCTGGAAATCTGGAAAAATGAAGCAGGTTTTGGCAGATGCACTGACCTTGTAGAACAACCAGATGTGCCTTAGTACATGATGACTAAAATGCATGAAAGTTCGTGTGATGCTAGATTTTTCAGTTCTGGACATTTGTTTCAGAAATGGACTAAGGTTAAATCTGACCCTAAGGACCTCAAAAACGTCAATTATTGAAATCTGTGCAAATCTGGACAGTTTTCTGCTATCCCACTGTTTCGGCTATAGCTATTGATCCCGAACTCCAAATGATGCAAGGTTTGTTTCTGATTTTAGTTCACTTCTTAAGCTTTAATTTGAAATCTTATTCACTGGAATTGGAGATTGTTTGCTTATCTTAATGATTATGAGAAAACAGATTATTTCAGTGAGTGTTTCACTCGGTTATATGCTTAGAAAATTTGTTGTAACTTCTCTTGTGGTATTAAATGCTTGGGATTGTGGCGTTAAGATGTTGTGTGGACTGTTTTGAGTACTTGGGGATGTTCGAATTATTTGATGCGTGGCTTGAGATTCATTTGAGTTGACTTAGGGTTTAATCGCATGGGTAACCACGAAATGGAAACCCTAATGACTAGGTAGGCTTGCTAAGTATTGATCATTTGGATATTGTGTGGAATTATACGCTTAGTAGGCTACCCGTAGTTTCCCTTATAACCCTAAATGTGATTTTGATCATTGCATGTTGACAAATAGGCTTTTCTTGCATCCGAACCCACGTAGATGTTGTTGCATGTTGAATAATCTTATCACTTGATTACGTGGACTTCGAATGAGTTATATGGCTTGATTTACATGTGTTACATGGCTGCCCATTTAATGTTCATATAGTTCTATATGCCTTTCAAGTGAAATTACTCATCTTATCGTGCCTTGCTTGTTTACTTGTCAATGTGCAATCTTATGACTGTTCGGAGGCAACCTACTTTGTTGTCCTCCTAATGTGATATATTAAATGTCATAAATGTGCATTGCATACAAGGTTGCAACCTTTCATTCTGGCATGGTAGCGATCACGCACACCGGGCGGCATCGGGCTTGCCGATGCACCCGTGACTACCATGGTCCCATTCCCTCTCTCGCTTGGGGGCTAGACTTCCTCGGAGAGTTGGGTCATAGGATTTTGGGGTACATCCGGAGTACACCCACTTGGCGTGTTAAGGGGATGGATTGAAGTCGACCGCAACAACTGAGAGCAAAAGCTCACCGTATCCTTTTCTATATTTATAAGTACTCTCGCTTGGTTCCTAGAGAACCTTGGGGAGGAAAGACTGGTGTTTCTGTTCCTTTACTTTATATTATTGTTATGTACTTAATTGTGTTATATTCATGCTTGCAAAAGGATTTTCATAAGTTGAACCGGAAAATGAGTTTCAAAACCTATTTCTCATTCCCCCCTCGCTGAGTTCATAAGGACTAACCCTCTTTTATCATCTTAGGTGAAGAAGATCAAGAACAGGTACCTAAGGACGATGTGCCTAACGATGATTCTTTGGAGTGATTGCCTGTTCCTATGTGTTCTTCTTGATTTATGGCCATTTGTGAAAACTATGCTACTTGAAGACTGTTTCTTTCATGTTGTTTAATGTTGTGATGCAAAAGACCCCCATTGTAATTTGGGGTCTAATTTTTGTTTGTACTGATATTAGCTAGATAGATACTAGACAATACTATGGTCATTTTGCTATTATTACTGCTAGTATCTATAATAGGATTATGAGTTATTAGGTAAAGGCTAAGTAAAATGAACCAATCAAATCTTAAGAAAGTACTCGCTATTAAGCTAAGATCAACAGGTACTTTTCTAACGAGGATAAACAAACAAACGACACATAGTATCATGCTAGGTTATTAATCAAACGAGACATTGAGATAATCAGTAGGTATTTCAATTGAGGGTAAATAGTAATCCTAGTTGGAATTGAAATTGAGATTGGAAAACCTGAGGCGTTTAGAGAATGAGGTCAAACCAAGAGCCCAATTACAGCCGTTGTGCTGCCGGTTTCCAGGAAAATTTTGGAGTTTAGTCAAAGCATTAAGTGTTAAATTTTCATGAATGATTGAGAATGAGACGTGACTTGAATGTTTAGATCACACCCTAGTCCAACCTTTATAGGCCGGGCTGGGGCGTGACATACGGATCAAAAGTTATGGGCACCGGAGCGACGGAGACCTGGTCATAAGCCCTACGCCCTCAGCTTGCTGGCCCAGCCTCCACGTGAAGCGAAGTTGACTTGCCCAAGGTGCCGTGGGGGTCGGTAAATAAATGTCGTGGATAAAGTATCTTGGCAACCCTAACCGGAGCCAAAAAAATTGAAAAGGGGGGTGCAACACGAGGACTTCCCAGGGGGTCACCCATCCTAGTACTATTCTCGCCCAAGCACGCTTAACTTCGGAGTTCTGATGGGATCCGGTGCATTAGTGTTGGTATGATCGCACCCATCATGTTAAGGGCACAATTTCTTTATGTGTTAACGGTTCACTGTCCCAGCCTAGTGAGATGGCCCATTCAAAAGACCCAATAGGCTTAACGAAAACCCATCCGCTTTAACAACGCAACATCCTCGCAAGACGTGATAACGACGCGCTGTAGGGCCCTCTAATGTCCCGCGAGTAAGGTTGTCATCCTTTTAACAACTCACGACGTACGATCTGGTTCGGAAAAACAGAGCTAAATAAGAAAAGTGGCTCGAAACTGATGAAAACGTTCGATTTTGGGCTCCAAAAATGGGAAGAGCGAGCAAGGTGGCTGCCCATATTGTAGAGCTCTAGGAGAGCTTTGCAACAGAATGTTGTGCGCCACGTAACTCCTTACGGATCAAAAGTTATGCGCACTGGAGCGATGGAGACCTGGTCAGAAGCCCTACGCCCTCGGTTTGCTGGCCCAGCCTCCACGTGAAGCTAAGTTGTCTTGCCCAAGGTGCCGTGCGATTCGATAATAGAAATGTGGTGGATAAAAAATCTTGGCAACCCTAATCGGAGCAAAAAAAATTGAAAAGGGAGGTGCAACACGAGGACTTCCCAGGGGGTCACCCATCCTAGTACTACTCTCGCCCAAGCACGCTTAACTTGGGAGTTCTGATGGAATCCGGTGCATTAGTGCTGGTATGATCGCACCCGTCATGTTGAGGGCACATTCCTTTATGTGTTAACGGTTCACTGTCCCAGCCTACAGAGATGGCCCATTCAAAAGGCCCAATGGGCTTAACGATAACCCATCCGCTTCAACAACGCAGCATCCTCGCAAGACGTGATAACGACGCGTTGTAGGGCCCTCTAATATTCCGTGAGTATGGTTGTCGTCCTTTTAACAACTCATGACGTACAATCCGAGATGGAAAAACAGAGGTAAAGAAGAAAAGTGGCTCGAAAGTGATGAAAACGTTCGATTTTGGGATCCAAAAATGGGCACAGCGAGCAAGCTCGCTGCCCCTATCGTAGAGCACTCGAAGAGCTTTGCAACGGAATGTTGTGCGCTGCGTAACTCCTTACGGATCAAAAGTTATGGGCACCGGAGCGATGGAGACCTGGTCACAAGCCCTACGCCCTCGGTTTGCTGGCTTAGCCTCCACGTGAAGCGAAGTTGTCTTGCCCAAGGTGTCGTGCGATTCGATAATAGAAATGTGGTGGATAAAGTATCTTGGCAACCTTAACTGGGGCAAAAAAAATTGAAAAGGGGGGTACAACACAAGGACTTCCCAGGGGTTCACCCATCCTAGCACTACTCTCGCCCAAGCACGCTTAACTTCGAGGTTCTGATGGGATCCGGTGCATTCGTTCAGGTATGATCGCACCCGTCATGTTGAGGGCACACTAACTTTTTGTTAACGGTTCACAGTCCCAGCCTAGAGAGATGGCTCATTCAGAAGGCCCAATGGGCTTAACGACAACCCTTCTGCTTCAACAACGCAGCTTCCTCGCTAGACGTGATATCGACGCGTTGTAGGGCCGTCTAATGTCCAGCGATTAAGGTTGTCGTCGTTTTAACATCTCACAACGTACGATCCGGGACGGAAAAATAGAGCAAAAATAGAAAAGTGGCCTGAAACTGATGAAAACATTTGATTTTGGGCTCCAAAAAGGGCACAGCAAGCAAGCTAGCTGCCCCCGTCGTAAAGCTCTCGTAGAGCTTTGCAATGGTTTGCTGTGCACTGCGTAACTTCTTACAGATCAAAAGTTATGGGCATCAGAGCGAAGGAGACCTGGTCACAAGCCCTACGCCCTCAGTTTGCTGGCCCAGCCTCCACGTGAAGCGAAGTTGTCTTGCCCAAGGTGCTGTGGGATTCGATAATAGAAATGTGGTGGATAAAGTATCTTGGCAACCCAAACCGGAGTAAAAAAAATTGAAAAGGGGGGTGCAACACGAGGACTTCCCAAGGGGTCACCCATCCTAGTACTACTCTCGCCCAAGCACGCTTAACTTCGGAGTTCTAATGGGATCCGGTGCATTAGTGCTGGTATGATCGTACCCGTCATGTTGAGGGCACAATTCCTTTATGTGTTAACGGTTCACAGTCCCAGCCTAGAGAGATGGCCCATTCAGAAGGCCCAATGGGCTTAATGACAACCCATCCGCTTCAACAACGAAGCATCCTCACACGACGTGATATCGATCAGTTGTAGGGCCCTCTAATGTCCCGCGAGTAAGGTTATCGTCCTTTTAACAGCTCACAACGTACGATTCGGGATGGAAAAATAGAGCTAAATTAGAAAAGTGGCCCGAAACTGATGAAAAATGTTTGATTTTGGGCTCCAAAAATGGGCAAAGAGAGCAAGGTGGCTGCCCCCATCGTAGAGCTCTCGAACAGCTTTGCAACTGTATGCTGTGTGCAGCGTAACTCCTTACGGATCAAAAGTTATGGGCACCGGAGCGATGGAGACCTGGTCACAAGCCCTACGCCCTTAGTTTGCTAGTCCAGCCTCCACGTGAAGCGAAGTTGTCTTGCCCCAGGGGCAGTGGGATTCGATAATAGAAATGTGGATGATAAAGTATCTTGGCAACACTAACTGGAGCAACAAAAATTGAAAAGGAGGGTGCAACCCGAGGACTTCCCAGGGGGTCACCCATCCTAGTACTACTCTCGCCCAAGCACTCTTAACTTCGGAGTTCTGATGGGATCCGGTGCATTAGTGCTGGTATGATCGCACCCGTCATGTTGAGGGCACAATTCCTTTATGTGTTAATGGTTCACAGTCCCAGCCTAGAGAGATGGCCCAATCAAATGGTCCAATGGTCTTAACGACAACCCATCCGCTTGAACAACGCAGCATCCTCGTAAGACATGATATTGACACATTGTAGGGCCCTGTAATATCCCGTGACTAAGGTTGTCGTCCTTTTAACAGCTCACGACGTACGATCCGGGAAGGAAAAATAGAGCAAAAAAAGGTAAGTGGCCCGAAACTGATTAAAACGTTCATTTTTGGCCTCCAAAAAGGGCACAGCGAGGAAGCTAGCTGCCCCTGTCGTAGAGCTCTCGGAGGGTTTTTCAACGGTATGCTTTGCGCCGCGTAACTCCGTATGGATCAAAAGTTATGGGCACCGGAGCGACGGAGACCTGGTCACAAGCCCTACGCCCTCGGTTTGCTGACCCAGCCTCCACGTGAAGCGAAGTTGTCTTGCCTAAGGTGCCGCGGTATTCGATAATAGAAATGTGGTGGATAAAATATCTTGGCAACCCTAGCCGGAGCAAACAAAATTAAAAAGGTGGGTGCAACACGAGGACTTCCCAGGTGGTCACCAATCCTAGTACTACTCTCGCCCAAGCACGCTTAACTTCGGAGTTCTAATGGGATCCGGTGCATTAGTGCTGGTGTGATCGCACCTGTCATGTTGATGGCACAATTCCTTTATGTGTTAATCGTTCAAAGTCCCAGCCTAGAGAGATGGCCCATTCAGAAGGCCCAATGGGCTTAACGACAACCCATCCGCTTCAACAACCCAGCATCCTCGCAAGACGAGATATCGACGCGTTGTAGGGCCCTCTAATGTCCCGCGAGTAAGGTTGTCATCCTATTAACAGCTCAAGACGTACGATCCGGGAGGGAAAACAGAGCAAAAATCAGAAAAGTGACCCGAAATTGATCAAAACGTTCAATTTTGGCCTCCAAAAAAAGTACAGCGAGCAAGCTTTCTGCCCCCGTCGCAGAGCTCTTGAAGAGCTTTCCAACGGTATGCTGTGCGCCGCGTAACTCCTTACGGATCAAAAGTTATGGGCACCGGAGTGACGGAGACCTGGTCACAAGCCCTACGCCCTCAGTTTGCTGGCCCAGCCTCCACGTGAAGCGAAGTTGTCTTGCCCAAGGTGCCGTGTGGTTCGATAATGGAAATGTGGTGGATAAAGTATCTTGGCAACCCTAACCGGAGCAAAAAAAAGTGAAAAGTGGGGGTGCAACACGAGGACTTCCCAGGGGGTCACCTATCCTAGCACTACTCTCACCCAAGCATGATTAACTTCGGAGTTCTGATAGGATCCGGTGCATTAGTGCTGGTATGATCGTACCCGTCATGTTGAGGGCACAATTCCTTTATGTGTTAACCTTTCACAGCCCTAGCCTAGAGAGATGGCTCATTCAGAAGGCCCAATGGGCTTAACAACAACCCAGCCTCCACGTGAAGCGAAGTTGTCTTGCCTAAGGTGCCGCGGTATTCGATAATAGAAATGTGGTGGATAAAATATCTTGGCAACCCTAACCGGAGCAAACAAAATTAAAAAGGTGGGTGCAACACGAGGACTTCCCAGGTGGTCACCAATCCTAGTACTACTCTTGCCCAAGCACGCTTAACTTCAGAGTTCTGATCGGATCCGGTGCATTAGTGCTGGTATGATCGCACCCGTCATGTTGAGGGCACAATTCCTTTAGGTGTTAATGATTCACAGCCCTAGCCTAGAGAGATGGCTCATTCAGAAGGCCCAATGGGCTTAACAACAACCCATCTGCTTCAACAATGCAGCATCCTCGCTAGACATGATATCGACGTGATGTAGGGCCCTCTAATGTCCCGCGAGTAAGGTTTTCGTCCTTTTAATAACTCACGATGTACGATCCGGGACGAAAAAACAGAGCAAAAATAGAAAAGTGGCACGAAACTGATGAAATCGTTTGATTTTGGGATCCAAAAATGGAACAACAAGCAACCTAGCTGCACTTGTCATAGAGCTCTCGGAAAGCTTTGCAACGGTTTGCTGTTCGCCGCGTAACTCCTTATGGATCAAAAGTTATGGGCATTGGAGCGACGGAGACCTTGTCACAAGCCCTACACCCTCAGTTTGCTGGCCCAGCCTCCACGTGAAACTAAGTTGTCTTGCCCAAGGTGCTGTGGGGTTCGATAATAGAAATTTGGTGGATAAAGTATCTTGGCAACCCTAACCGGAGAAAAAAATTTGAAAAGTGGGGTGCAACACGAGGACTTCCCTGGGGGTCACCTATCCTAGTACTACTCTCGCCCAAGCATGCTTAACTACAGAGTTCTGATAGGATCCGGTGCATTAGTGCTGGTATGATCGTAAACGTCATGTTGAGGGCACAATTCCTTTACTTGTTAACGGTTCACTGTCCCAGCCTATAGAGATGGCCCATCCAAAAGGCCCAATGGGCTTAACGGCAACCCATCCGCTTCAACAACTCAGCATCCGCGCAAGACGTGATAATGACGCGTTGTAGGGCCTTCTAATGTCCCGCGAGTAAGGTTGTCGTTCTTCTAACAACTCACGACGTATGATCCGGGATGGAAAAACAGAGCTAAAGAAGAAAAGTGGCCCGAAAGTGATGAAAACGTTCGATTTTGGGCACCAAAAACGGGAACAGCGAGCAAGCTGGCTACCCCCATCGTAGAGCTCTCAGAGAGCTTTGCAACGGAATACTCTATGCTGCGTAACTCCATACGGATCAAAAGTTATGGGCACCGGAGCGATAGAGACCTGGTCACAAGCCCTACGCCCTCGATTTGCTGGCCCAGCCTGCATGTGAAGCGAAGTTGTCTTGCCCAAGGTGCCGTGGTATTCGATAATAGAAATGTTGTGGATAAAATATCTTGGCATCCCTAACCGAAGCAAAAAAAATTGAAAAGGGGGGTACAACACAAGGACTTCCCAGAGGGTTAACCATTCTAGTACTACTCTAGCCCAAGCAAGCTTAACTTCGTAGTTCTGATCGGATCCGGTGCATTAGTACTGGTATGATCGCACCTGTCATGTTGAGGGCACAATTCCTTTATGTGTTAACGGTTCACAGTCCTACCATAGAGAGATGGCTCATTCAGAAGGCCCAATGGGCTTAACGACAAGCCATCCACTTCAACAATGCAGCATCCTCGCAAGACGTGATATCGACGCATTGTAGGGCCCTCTAATGTCCCGTGAGTAACGTTGTCGTCCTTTTAACAGCTCACGACGTACGATCTGGGATGGAAAAACATAGCAAAATCAAAAAAGTGGCCCGAAATTGATGAATACGTTCGATTTTGGGCTCCAAAAAGGGTACAGCAAGCAAGCTAGCTGCACCCGCCATAGAGCTCTCGGAGAGCTTTGCAACGGTATGCTGTGCGCCGTGTAACTACTTACAGATCAAAAGTTATGGGCACCGGAGTGACAGGGACCTGGTCACAAGCCCTACGTCATCGGTTTGCTGACCCAGCCTCGACATGAAGCGAAGTTGTCATGCCCAAGGTACCGTGGGATTCGATAATAGAAATGTGGTGGATAAAGTATCTTGGCAACCCTAACTGGAGAAAAAAAAATGAAAAAAGGGGTGCAACACGAGGACTTCCCAGGGGGTCACCCATCCTAGTACTACTCTCACCCAGCGCGCTTAACTTCGGAGTTCTAATGGGATCCGGTGCATTAGTGCTGGTATGATTGCACCTGTCATGTTGAGGGCACAATTCCTTTATGTGTTAACGGTAGCCCATTCAGAAGGCCCAATGGGCTTAACAACAACCTATCCTCTTCAACAACGCAGCATCCTCACAAGACATGATATCGACGTGTTGTTGGGCCCTCTAGTGTCCCGCGAGTAACGTTGTCATCCTTTTAACAGCTCACGACGTACGATCCTGAATGGAAAAACATAGTAAAAATAGAAAAGTGGCCCGAAACTGATGAAAACGTTCGAATTTGGGCTCCAAAAAGTGCACACGGAGCAAGGTTGCTGCCCCCGTCGTAGAGATCTCGAAAAGCTTTGCAACAGTATGCTATGCGCCGCGTAACTCCTTACGGATAAAAAGTTATGGGCACCGGAGCGACGGAGACCTGATCACAAGCCCTAAGCCCTTGGTTTACTAAGCCAGCCTCCTCGTGAAGCGAAGTTGTCTTGCCCAAGGTGCGGTGGGATTCGATAATAGAAATGTGGTGGATAAAGTATCTTGGCAACCCTAATCGGAGAAAAAAAAATTAAAAAGGGGGGTGCAACACGAGGACTTCCCAGGGGGTCACCCATCCTAGTACTATTCTCGCCCAAGCACGCTTAACTTCGGAGTTCTAATGGGATCCGGTGCATTAGTGCTGGCATGATCGCACCCTTCATGTTGAGGGCACAATTCCTTTACGTGTTAACGGTTCACTATCCCAGCCTAGAGAGATGGCCCATCCAAAAGGCCCAATGGGCTTAATGACAACCCATCTGCTTCAACAACTCAGCATCCTCGCAAGACGTTATAACGACGCGTATTAGGGCCCTCTAATGTCCAGCGAGTAAGGTTGTCGTCCTTTTAACAACTCACGACGTACGATTCGGGATGGAAAAACAGAGCTAAAGAAGAAAAGTTGCCCAAAATTGATGAAAACGTTTGATTTTGGGCTCCAAAAAGGGGCACATCGAGCAAGATGGCTAGCCCCATCGTAGAGCTCTCGGAGAGATTTCCAACAGAATGTTGTGCGTCGCGTAACTCTATACAGATCAAAATTTATGGGCACCGGAGCGATGGAGACCTGGTCACAAGCCCTACGACCTCGATTTGCTGGCCCAACCTCCACATGAAGCGAAGTTGTCTTGCCCAAGGTGCCGTGGTATATGATAATAGAAATGTGATGGATAAAATATTTTGGCAACCCTAACCGGAGCAAAAAAAATTGAAAAGGGGGGTAAAACACAAGGACTTCCCAGGGGGTCACCCATCCTAGTACTACTCTTGCCCAAGCACGCTTAACTTCGGAGTTCTGATCGGATCCGGTGCATTAGTGCTGGTATGATCACAAACGTCATGTTGAGGGCACAATTCCTTTACGTGTTAACGGTTCACTGTCCCAGCCTATAGAGATGGCCTATCCAAAAGGCCCAATGGGCTTAACGGCAACCCATCCGCTTCAACAACTCAGCATCCTCGCAAGACGTGATAACGACGCATTGTAGGGCCCTCTAATTTCCCGCGAGTAAGGTTGTCGTCCTTTTAACAACTCATGACGTATGATCCGGGACGGAAAAACAGAGCTAAAGAAGAAAAGTGGCCCGAAAGTAATGAAAACGTTCGATTTTGGGCACCAAAAACGGGCACAACGAGCAAGCTGGCTACTCCTATCGTAGAGCTCTCGGAGAGCTTTGCAACGGAATACTCTGCACTGCGTAACTCCTTACACATCAAAAGTTATGGGCACCGGAGCGATGGAGACCTGGTCACAAGCCCTACGCCCTCGGTTTGCTGGCCTAGCCTCCACGTGAAGTGAAGTTGTCTTGCCCAATGTGCCGTGGGGTTCGATAATAGAAATGTGGTGGATAAAGTATCTTGGCAACCCTAACCGGAGCAAAAAAAATTGAAAAGGGGGGTGCAACACGAGGACTTCCCAGGGGGTCACCTATCCTAGTACTACTCTCGCCCAAGCACGCTTAACTTCGGAGTTCTGATAGGATCCGGTGCATTAGTGCTGGTATGATCACACACGTCATGTTGAGGGCACAATTCCTTTACATGTTAACGGTTCACTGTCCCAGCCTATAGAGATGGCCCATCCAAAAGGCCCAATGGGCTTAACGGCAACCCATCCGCTTCAACAACTCAGCATCCTGGCAAGACGTGATAACGACACGTTGTAGGGCCCTCTAATGTCCCGCGAGTAAGGTTGTCGTCCTTTTAATAACTCACGACGTATGATCCAGCATGAAAAAACATAGCTAAAGAAGAAAAATGGCCCGAAAGCGATGAAAACGTTCGATTTTGGGCAACAAAAACGGGCACAACGAGCAAGCTGGCTACCCCCATCGTAGAGCTCTCGGAGAGCTTTGCAACGGAATACTGTGCGCCGCGTAACTACTTACAGATCAAAAGTTATGGGCACCGGAGCGACGGAGACCTGGTCGCAAGCCCTACGCCCTCGGTTTACTGGCCCAGTCTCCACATGAAGCGAAATTGTCTTGCCCAAGGTGTCGTGGGATTTGATAATAGAAATGTGGTGGATAAAGTATCTTGGCAACCCTAACCGGAGGAAAAAAATTGAAAAGGGGGGTGCAACACAAGGATTTCCTAGGGAGTTACCCATCCTGGTACTACTCTCGCCCAAGCACGCTTAACTTCGGAGTTCTGATCGGATCCAGTGCATTAGTACTGGTATGATCGCACCCGTCATGTTGAGGGCACAATTCCTTTATGTGTTAACGGTTCACAGTCCTAGCCTAGAAAGATGGCTCATTCAGAAGGCCCAATGGGCTTAACGACAAGCCATCCACTTCAACAATGTAGCATCCTAGCAAGAAGTGATATCGAAGCATTGTAGGGCCCTCTAATTTCCCGCGAGTAAGGTTATCGTCCTTTTAACAGCTCACGACGTACGATCCGGGACGGAAAAATAGAGCAAAAATAAAAAAAAGTGTCCTGAAATTGATGAAAACGTTCGATTTTGGGCCCAAAAAGGGCACAGCGAGCAACCTACCTGTACCCGCCATAGAGCTCTCGGAGAGCTTTGCAACGGTATGCTGTGTGCCGCGTAACTCCTTACGGAACAAAAGTTATGGGCACCGGAGCGACGGAGACCTGGTCAGAAGCCCTACGCCCTCGGTTTGCTGACCCAGCCTCCACGTAAAGCGAAGTTGTCATGCCCAAGGTGCCGTGGGATTCGATAATAGAAATGTGGTGGATAAAGTATCTTGGCAACCATAATTGGAGCAAAAAAAATTGAAAAGGGGGGTGCAACATAAGGACTTCCCAGGAGGTCACCCATCCTAGTACTTCTCTCACCCAGCACGCTTAACTTCGGAGTTCTAATGGGATCTGGTGCATTAGTGCTGGTATGATCGCACCTGTCATGTTGAGGGCACATTTCCTTTATGTGTTAACGGTAGCCCATTTAGAAGGCCAAAAGGGCTTAATGACAACCCATCCGCTTCAACAACGCAGCATCCTTGAAAGACGTGATATCGACGCGTTGTAGGGCCCTCTAATATCCCGCGACTAAGGTTGTTGTCCTTTTAACAGCTCACGACGTACGATCCGGGACGGAAAAACATAGCAAAAATAGAAAAGTGGCCCAAAACTGATGAAAACGTTCGATTTAGGGCTCCAAAAGGGGCACAGGGAGCAAGTTTGCTACCCCTGTTGTAGTGCTCTCAGAGAGCTTTGGAACGGTATGCTGTGCGCCGCGTAACTCCTTACGGATCAAAAGTCATGGGCACCGCAGTGACGGAGACCTGATCACAATCCCTAAGCCCTCGGTTTGCTGAGCTAGCCTCCAGGTGAAGCGAAGTTGTCTTGCCCAAGGTGCGGTGGGATTCGATAATAGAAATGTGGTGGATAAAGTATCTTGGCAACCCTAACCGGAGCAAAAAAATTGAAAAGGGGGGTGCAACACGAGGACTTCCCATGGGGTCACCTATATTAGTACTACTCTCGCCCAAGCACGCTTAACTTCGGAGTTCTGATGGGATCCGGTGCATTAATGCTGGTATGATCGCACCCGTCATGTTGAGGGCACAATTCCTGTATGTGTTAAGGGTTCACAGTCCCAGCCTAGAGAGATGGCCCATTCAAAAGGCCCAATGGGCTTAACGACAGCCCATCCGCTTCAACAACGCAGCGTCCTCGCCAGACGTGATACCGACGCATTGTAGGGCCCTCTAATGTCCCACGAGTAAGGTTGTCGTCCTTTTAACAGCTCACGACATATGATCCGGGACGGAAAAACAGAGCGAAATAAGAAAAGTGGCCCGAAGCTGATGAAAATGTTTGATTTTGGGCTCCAAAAAGGGCACAGCGAGCAAGCTGGCTGCCCCCGCCGTAGAGCTCTCAGAGAGCTTTGCAACGGTAAGCTGTGCGCCGATTAACTCCTTACGGATTAAAAGTTATGGGCACCGGAGCGACGGAGACCTGGTCACAAGCCCTACGCCCTCGGTTTGCTAACGCAGCCTCCACCTGAAGCGAAGTTTTCTTGCCCAAGGTGCTGTGAGATTCAATAATAGAAATGTGGTGGATAAAGTATCTTGGCAACCCTAACCGGAGCAAAAAAAATTGAAAAGGGGGCTGCAACATGAGGACTTCCCAAGGGGTCACCCATCTAAGTACTACTCTCGCCCAAGCACGCTTAACTTCAGAGTTCTGATGGGATCTGGTGCATTAGTGCTTGTATGATCGCACCTGTCATGTTGAGGGCATAATTCCTTTATGTGTTAACGGTTCACAGTCCCAGCCTAGAGAGATGGCCCATTCAGAAGTCCCAATGGGCTTAATGACAACCCATCCGCTTCAACAACGCAGCATCCACGCGAGACATGATATCGACGCATTATAAGGCCCTCTAATGTCCCGCGAGTAAGGTTGTCGTCCTTTTAACAGCTCACGACGTACGATCCGGGACAGAAAAACAAAGCTAAATAAGAAAAGTGGCCCGAAACTGATGAAAATGTTTGAGTTTGGGCTCCCAAGAGGGCAGGGCGAGGAGTCTTCAGCCCACATTGTAGAGCTCTGGGTGAGCATTGCGGTGATATGCTGTGCGCCACGTAACTTCTTACGGTTCAAAAGTTTTGGGCCCCGGAGCGACGTAGACCTGGCCACACGCCCTACGTCCTCAGTTTGCTGGCCCAGCCTCCACATGAAGTGAAGTTGTCTTGCACAAGGTGCCGTGGGATTCGATAATAGAAATGTGGTGGATAAAGTATCTTGGCAACCCTAACTGGAGCAAAAAAAATTGAAAAGGGGGGTGCAACAGGAGGACTTCCCAGGGGGTCACCCATCCTTGTACTAATATCGCCCAAGCACGCTTGACTTCGGAGTTCTGATGGGATCATTTGTATTAGTGCTGGTATGATCGCACCCGTCATGTTGAGGGCACAATTCCTTTATATGTTAACGGTTCACAGTCCCAGCCTAAAGAGATGGCCCATTCAAATGGCCCAACGGACTTAACAACAACCCATCCGCTTCAACAACGCAGCACCCTCGAAAGACGTGATATCGACACGTTGTAGGGCCCTCTAATGTCCTGCGAGTAAGGTTGTCGTCCTTTTAACAGCTCACAACGTACGATCCGGGATGAAAAAATAGAGCAAAAGAAGAAAAGTTGCCTGAAACGGATGAAAACGTTCGATTTTGGGTTCCAAAAAGGGCATAGTGAGCAAGCTAGCTGCCCCTGTCGTAGAGCTCTCAGACTGCTTTGCAACGGTCTGATGTGTGCCGCGTAAATCCTTACGGAGCAAAAGTTATGGGGACTAGAGCGACGGAGACCTGATCACTAGCCCTATGCCCTCGGTTTTCTGGCCCAGCCTCCACGTGAAGCGAGTTTGTCTTGCCCAAGGTGCCGTGGTATTCGATAATAGAAATGTGGTGGATAAAATAATTTGGCATCCCTAACCGGAGCAAAAAAAATTGAAAAGGGGGGTACAACACAAGGACTTCCCAGGAGGTTACCCATCCTAGTACTACTCTCGCCCAAGCACGCTTAACTTCAGAGTTCTGATCGGATCTGGTCCATTAGTACTGGTATGATCGCACCCGTCATGTTGAGGGTACAATTCCTTTATGTGTTAACGGGTCACTGTCTTAACCTAGAGAGATGGCCTATTCAGAAGGTCCAATGGGCTTAACGACAAGCCATACGCTTCAATAAGGCTGCATCATCGCAAGACGTGATATCGACGCATTGTAGGTCCCTCTAATGTCCCGCGAGTAAGGTTGTCGTCCTTTTAACAGCTCACGACGTACGATCCGGAATGGAAAAACAGAGCAAAAATAGAAAAGTGGCCCGAAACTGATGAAAATGTTTGATTTTAAGGGCACAACAAGCGAGCTAGCTGCACCCGCCATAGAGCTCTCGGAGAGCTTTGCATCAGTATGCTGTGCACCACGAAACTCCTTACGGATCAAAAGTTATGGGCACCGAAGCAACGGAGACTTGGTCACAAGCCCTACGCTCTCGGTTTGCAGACCCAGGCTCCACGTGAAGCGATGTTGTCTTGCCCAAGGTGCCGTGGGAATCGATAATAGAAATGTGGTGGATAAAGTATCTTGGCAACCCTAATTGGAGCAAAAAAAATTGAAAAAGGGGGTGCAACACGAGTACTTTCCAGAGGGTCACCCATCCTAGTACTACCGTCACCCAGCATGCTTAACTTCGGAGTTCTAATGAGATCCGGTGCATTAGTGCGGATATGATCGCACCTGTCATATTGAGGGCACAATTCCTTTATGTGTTAACGGTAGCCCATTTAGAAGGCCAAATAGGCTTAACGACAACCCATCCGCTTCAACAACGCATCATCCTCGCAAAACGTCATATCGACGCGTTGTAGGGCCCTCTAATGTCCCGCGTGTAAGGTTGTCGTCCTTTTAACAGCTCACGACGTACGATCCGGGTCAGAAAAATAGAGCAAAAATTAGAAAAGTGGCCCGAAACTGATGAAAACGTTCGATTTTAGGCCCCAAAAATGGCACAGTGAGCAAGCTAGCTGCCCCCGTCGTAGCGCTCTCGAAGTGCTTTGCCACGGTATGCTGTGCACTGCGTAACTTCTTACGGATCAAAAGTTATGGGCACCGGAGCGACGGAGACCTGATCACAAGCCCTAAGCCCTCGGTTTGCTGAGCCAGCCTCCACGTGAAGCGAAGTTGTCTTGCCCAAGTTGTGGTGGGATTTGATAATAGTAATGTGGTGGATAAAGTATCTTGGCAACCCTAACCGGAACAAAAAAAATTGAAAAAGGGGGTGCAACACGACGACTTCCCATGGGGTCACCTATCTTAGTACTACTCTCGCCCAAGCACGCTTAACTTCGGGGTTCTGATGGGATCCGGTGCATTAATGCTGGTATGATCGCACCCGTTATGTTGAGGGCACAATTCCTTTATGTGTTAAGGGTTCACAATCCCAGCCTAGAGAGATGGCCCATTCAAAAGGCCCAATGGGTTTAACGACAGCCCATCTACTTCAACAACGCAGCATCCTCACAAGACGTGATATCGACACGTTGTAAGGCCCTCTAATGTCCCGCGAGTAAGGTTGTCGTCCTTTTAACAGCTCACGACATATGATCCGGGACGGAAAAACAGAGCGAAATAAGAAAAGTTTGCCGAAGCTTATGAAATTTTTTGATTTTGGGCTCCAAAAAGGGCACAGCGAGCAAGCTGGCTGCCCCCGTCGTAGAGCTCTCGTAGAGCTTTGCAACGGTAAGCTGTGCGTCGCTTAATTCCTTACGGATAAAAAGTTATGGGCACCGGAGCAACGGAGACCTGGTCACAAGCCCTACGCCCTCGGTTTGCTAACCCAGCCTCCACCTGAAGCTAAGTTTTCTTGCCCAAGGTGCTGTGAGATTCGATAAAAGAAATGTGGTGGATAAAGTATCTTGGCAATCCCAACCGGAGCAAAAAAAATTGAAATGGGGGCTACAACACGAGGACTTCCCAAGGGGTTACCCATCCAAGTACTACACAGGCCTAAGCACGCTTAACTTCGAAGTTCTGATGTGATCCGGTGCATTAGTGTTGGAATGATCGCACCCGTCATGTTGACAGCACAATTCCTTTATGTGTTAATGGTTCACAGTCCCAGCCTAGAGAGATGGCTCATTCAAAAGGCCCAATAGACTTAACAACAACCCATCCGCTTCAACAACACAGCACCCTCGCAAGACGTGATATCGACACGTTGTAGGGCCCTCTAATGTCCCGCGAGTAAGGTTGTCGTCCTTTTAACAGCTCACAACGTACGATCCGGGATGAAAAAATAGAGGAAAAGAAGAAAAGTGGCCCGTAACTGATGAAAACGTTCGATTTTGGGTTCCAAAAAGGGCATAGCGAGCAAGCTAGCTGCCCCTATCGTAGGGCTCTCGGAGAGCTTTGCAACGGCATGCTGTGCACCGCGTAACTCCTTACGGACCAAAAGTTATGGGCACCAGAGCGACGGAGACCTGATCACAAGCCCTATGCTCTCGGTTTGCTGGCCCAGCCTCCACGTGAAGCGAAATTGTCTTGCCCAAGGTGCCGTGGGGTTCGATAATAGAAATATAGTGGATAAAGTATCTTGGCAACCCAAACCAGGGCAAAAAAAAATTGAAAAGGGGGTGCAACACGAGGACTTCCCAGGGGGTTACCCATCCTAGTACTAATCTCCGCCAAGCACGCTTAACTTCGGAGTTCTGATGGGATCCGGTGCATTAGTGCTGGTATGATCGCACCCGTCATGTTGAGGGCACAATTCATTTATGTGTTAACGGTTCACAGTCACAGCCTAGAGATATGGCCCATTCAAAAGGCCCAATGGGCTTAATGACAACCCATCCGCTTCAACAATGCAGCATCCTCGCAAGACGTAATATCGACACGTTGCAGGGCCCTCTAATGTCCCGCGAGTAAGGTTGTCGTCCTTTTAACAACTCACGACGTACGATCCGGGACGGAAAAAGAAAGCTAAAGAAGAAAAGTGTCCCGAAACTGATGAAAACATTCATTTTTGGGCTCCAAAAAGGGGCACAGCGAGCAAGCTGGCTGCCCCCATCGTAGAGCTCTCGGAGAGCTTTGCAACGGAATGCTGTGAGTTGCATAAATCCTTACGGATCAAAAGTTATGGGCACCGGAGCGATGGAGACCTGGTCACAAGCCCTACGCCCTCGTTTTGCTGGCCCAGCCTCCACGTGAAGAGAAGTTGTCTTGCCCAAGGTGCCGTGGAATTCGATAATAGAAATGCGGTGGATAAAGTATCTTGGCAACCCTAACCGGATCAAAAAAAAATTGAAAATGGGGGTACAACACTAGGACTTCCCAGGGGGTCACCCATCCTAGTACTACTCTCGCCCAAGCACGCTTAACTTCGGAGTTCTGATGCGATCCGGTGCATTAGTGCTGGTATGATCGCACCCGTCATGTTGAGTGTACAATTCCTTTATGTGTTAACGGTTCACAGTCCCAACCTAGAGAGATGGCCCATTCAGAAGGCCCAATAGGCTTAACGACAACCCATCCGCTTCAACAATGTAGCATCCTCGCAAGACGTGATATCGACGCGTGGTAGGGCCCTCTAATGTCCCGCGAGTAAGGTTGTCGTCCTTTTTACAGCTCACGACGTACGATCCGGGATGAAAAAACAGCGCTGAATAAGAATAGTGGCCCGAAACGGATGAAAACGTTCGATTTTGGGCTCTAAAAATGGGCACAGCGAGCAAGCTGGCTGCCCTGTCGTAGAATTCTCATGCAGGTTTGCAACGGTATGCTGTGCGCCGCGTAATTCCTTACGGATCAAAAGTTATGGGCACCGGAGCGAAGGAGACTTGGCCAAAAGCCCTATGCACTCGGTTTCCTGGCCCAGCCTCCACGTGAAGCAAAGTTGTCTTGCCCAAGGGGCCGAGGGAGTCAAGAATAGAAATATGGTAGATAAGTATCTTGGCAACCCTAACCGGAGCAAAAAGAATTGAAAATGGTGGTGCAACACGAGACCATCCCAGGGGGTCCCCCATCCTAGTACTACTCTCGCCCAAGCAAGCTTGACTTCGGAGTTCTGATGGGATCCGGTGCATTGGTTCTGGTATGATTGCAACCATCATGTTGAGGGCACAATTCCTTTATGTGTTAACGGTTCACAGTCCCAGCCTAAAGGGATGGCCCATTCAGATGGCCCAATGGGCTTAATGATAACTCATCCGCTTCAACAATGCAGCATCCTCGCAAGATGTGATATCAACGCATTGTAGGGCCTTCTAATGTCCCGCGAGTCAGGTTGTCGTCCTTTTCACAGCTCACGACGTACAATCCGGGACGAAAAACAGAGCAAAAGAAGAAAAGTAGCCCGATACTGATGAAAACGTTTGATTTTGGTCTCCAAAAATGGGCACAGTGAGCACACTAGCTACCCCCATTGTAAAGCTCACGGAGAGCTTTGTAACGGTATGCTGTGCGCCGCGTAACTCCTTACGGATCAAAAGTTATGGGCACCGGAGCGACGGAGACCTGGTCACAAGACCTACGCCCTCGGTTTACAGGCCCAGCCTCCACATGAAGCGAAGTTGTCTTGCCCAAGGTGCCGTGGGATTCGATAATAGAAATGTGGTGGATAAAGTATCTTGGCTACCTTAACCGGAGCAAAAAAAATTGAAATGGGAGGTGCAACATGAGGACTTCCTAGGGGGCTACCCATCCTAGTACTACTCTCACCCAAGCACGCTTAACTTCGGAGTTCTGATGGGATCCGGTGCATTAGTGCTGGTATAATCGCACCCATCATGTTGAGGTCACAATTCCTTTATGTGTTAACGGTTCACTGTCCCAGCCTAGAGAGATGGCCCATTTTGAAGGCCCAATGGGCTTAACGACAACCCATCCGCTTCAACAACGCAGCATCCTCGCAGGACGTGATATCGACGCGTTGTAGGGCCCTCTAATGTCCCGCGAGTAAGGTTGTCGTCCTTTTAGCCGCTCACGATGTACGATCTGGGATGAAAAAACAGAGCTAAATATGAATAGTGGCCCGAAACTGATGAAAACGTTCGATTTTGGGCTTCAAAAATGGGCAAAGCAAGCAAGCTGGCTGCACCCATCGTAGAGTTCTCGAAGAGCTTTTCAACGGTTTGCTGTGCGCCGCGTAACTCCATATGGATCAAAAGTTATGGGCACCGGAGAGAAGGGGACCTAGTCAAAAGCCCTATGCACTCGGTTTGCTGGCCCAGCCTCCACGTGAAGCAAAGTTGTCTTGCCCAAGGTGCCGAGGGATTCGATAATAGAAATGTTCAGGATAAAGTATCTTGGCAACCCTAACCGGAGAAAAAAAAATTGAAAAGAGGGGTACAACACGAGGACATCCCAGGGGGTCACCAATCATTGTACTACTCTCGCCCAAGCAAGCTTGACTTCGGAGTTCAGATGGGATCCGATGCATTAGTGCAGGTATGATCACACCCATCATGTTGAGGGAACAATTCCTTTATGTGTTAACGGTTCACAGTCACAGCCTAGAGAGATGGCCTATTCAGAAGGCCCAATGGGCTTAACAACAACCTATCCGCTTTAACAATGCAGTATCCTCGCAAGACGTGATATCGACGCATTGTAGGGACGTCTAATGTCCCGCGAGTAAGGTTGTCGTCCTTTTAACAGCTCACGACGTACGATCCGTGACTGAAAAACAGAGCAAAAATAGAAAAGTGGCCCAAAACTGATAAAAATGTTCAATTTTGGGCTCCAAAAAGGGTACAGTGACAAAGCTAGCTGCCCCTGTCGTAGAGCTCTTGGAGTGCTTTGCAACGGTATACTGTGCATCGCGTAACTCCTTCCGAATCAAAAGTTATGGGCACCGGATCGACGGAGACTTGGTCACAAGCCCTACGCCCTCGGTTTTCTGGCCCAGCCTCCACATGAAGCGAAGTTGTCTTGCCCAAGGTGGCGTGGGATTCGATAATAGGAATGTGGTGGATAAAGAATCTTGGCAACCCTAACTGGAGCAAAAAAAATTGAAAAGAGGGGTACAACACGAGGACTTCCCAGGAGGTCACCCATCCTAGTACTACTCTCGCACAAGCACGCTTAACTTCGGAGTTCTGATGGGATTCGGTGCATTAGTGCTGGTATGATCGCACCCATCATGTTGAGGGCACAATTCCTTTATGTGTTAACGGTTCATAGTCCCTGCGTAGAGAGATGGCGCATTCAGAAGGCCCAATGGGCTTAACGACGACCCATTCACTTCAACAACATAGCATCCTCGTAAGACGTGACATCGACGCATTGTTGGGCCTTCTAATGTCCCGCGAGAAAGGTTGTCGTCCTTTGAACAGCTCACGATGTACGATCCGGGACGGAAAAACAGAGCAAAAGAAGAAAATTGGCCCGAAACTGATGAAAACATTCTATTTTGGGCTCCAAAAAGGGTACAACGAGCAAGCTAGCTGCCCCCGTCGAAGAGCTCTCGGGGAGCTTTACAACGGTATGTTGTGCGCCGCGTAACTCGTTACGGATCAAAAGTTATGGGAACCGGAGCGACGGAGACATGGTCACAAGCCCTACTCCCTCGGGTTTTCTGGCCCAGCCTCCACGGGAAGCGAAGTTGTCTTGCCAAAGTTGTCGTGGGATTCAATAATAGAAATGTGGTGGATAATGTATCTTGGCAACCCTAACCGGAGCAAAAAAAATTGAAAAGGGGGGTGCAACACGAGGACTTCCTAGGGGGTCACCCATCTTAGTACTACTCTCGCCCAAGCACGCTTAACTTCGGAGTTCTGATGGGATTCGGTGCATTAGTGCTGGTATGATCGCACCCATCATGTTGAGGGCACAATTCCTTTATGTGTTAACGGTTCACAGTCCCAGCCTAGAGAGATAGCCTATTCAGAAGGCCCAATTGGCTTAACGACAACCCATCCGCTTCAACAACGCAGCATCCACGCAAGACGTGATATTGACGCGTTGTAGGGCCCTCTAATGTCCCACGAGTAAGGTAGTCGTCCATTTAACAGCTCACGACGTATGAACCTAGACGGAAAAACAGAGCTAAATAAGAAAAGTGGCATGAAACTGATGAAAATGATTGATTTTGGGCTCCAAAATTGGGCACAGCAAGCAAGCTGGCTGCCCCCGTCGTAGAGCTCTCAGAGCGCTTTGCAACGGTATGCTGTGCACCGCGTAACTCCTTATGGATCAAAAGTTATGGGCACCGGAGCGACGGAGACCTGGTGACAAGCCCTACGCCCTCGGTTTGCTGACCCAGCCTCCAGGTGAAGCGAAGTTGTCTTCCCCAAGGTGCCGTGGGATTCGATAATAGAAATGTGGTGGATAAAGTATCTTGGCAACCCTAACCGGAGTAAAAAAAATTGGAAAGGGGGATGCAACACGAGGACTTCCCAGGGGGTCACCCATCTTAGTACTACTCTCGCCCAAGCACGCTGAATTTCGGAGTTCTGATGGGATCCGTTGCATTAGTGCTGGTATGATCGCACTCGTCATGTTCAGGGCACAATTCTTTTATGTGTTAACGGTTCACTGTCCCAGCCTAGAGAGTTGGCCCATTCAAAAGGCCCACTGGGCTTAACAACATCCTATCCGCTTCAACAACGTAGCATCCTCCCATGACGTGATATCGACATATTTTGGGGCCCTCTAATGTCCGGGGAGTAAGGTTGTCTTCCTTTTAACAGCTCACGACGTACGAATCGGGACGGAAAAACAGGGCAAAACTAGAAAAGTTGCCCGAAACTAATGAAAACGTTGGATTCTAGGCTCCAAAAAGGGCACAACGAGCAAGCTAGCTGCCCCCGTCGTAGAGCTCTTGGAGAGCTTTGCAATGGTATGCTGTGCACCGCGTAACTCCTTACGGATCAAAAGTTATGGGCACCGAAGCGACGGAGACCTAGTCATAAGCCCTACACCCTCGATTTGCTAGCCCAGCCTCCACGTGAAGTGAAGTTGTCTTGCCCAAGGTGCCGTTGGATTCGATAATAGAAATGTGGCAGATAAAGTATCTTGGCAACTCTAACCGGAGTAAAAAAAAATTGAAAAAGGGGGTGCAACACGAGGACTTCCCAAGGGGTCACCCATCCTGGTACTACTCTCACCCAAGCACGTTTAACTTCGGAGTTCTAATGGGATCCGGTGCATTAGTGCTGGTATGATCGCACCCGTCATGTTGAGGCGTATTTCCTTTACGTGTTAACGGTTCACAATCCCAGCCTAGAGAGATGGCCCATTCAGAAGGCCCAATGGGCTTAACGACAACCCATCTGCTTCAACAACGCAGCATCCTCGCAAGACGTGATATCGACTCGTTGTAGGGCCCTCTAATGTCCCGCAAGTAAGGTTGTCGTCCTTTTAACAACTCACAATGTACGATCCGGGATGGAAAAATAGAACTAATTGAGAAAAGTGCCCCAAAATTGATGAAATATTTTGAATTTGGGCACCAAAAAGGGACACAGCAAGCAAGCTGGCTGCCCCCGTCGTAGAGCTCTCGTAGAGCTTTGCAATGGTATGCTGTGCGCCGCGTAACTCCTTACGGATCAAAAGGTACGGGTACCTGAGCGACGGAGACCTGGTCACAAGCCCTACGCCCTTGGTTTGCTGACCCATTCTCCACGTGAAGCGAAGTTGTCAGGCCCAAGGTGCCGTGGGATTCGATAATAGAAATGTGGTGGATAAAGTATCTTGGCAACCCTAACCGGAGCAAAAAATATTGAAAAGGGGGGTGCAACACGAGGACTTCCCACGGGGTCACCCATCTTAGTACTACTCTCGCCCAAGCACGCTTTACTTCGGAGTTCTGATGGGATCCGGTGCATTTGTACTGGTATGATCGCACCCGTCATGTTGAGGGCACAATTCCTTTATGTGTTAAAGGTTCACAGTACCAGCCTAGAGAGATGGCCCATTCATAAGGCCCAATGGCCTTAACGACAACCCATCCGTTTCAACAACGCAGCATCATCGCAAGACGTTATATCGACACGTTGTAGGGCCCTCTAATGTCCCGTGAGTAAGGTTGTCATCCTTCTAACAGCTCACGATGTACGATCCAAGACGAAAAAATAGAGCTAAATAACAATAGTGGTCCGAAACTGATGGAAACGTTCAATTTTGGGCTCCAAAAATGGGTACAACGAACAAGCTGGCTGCCCCCGCCGTAGAGTACTCGGAGAGCTTTGCAACGGTATGCTGTGCGCGGCGTAACTCCTTATGCATCAAAAGGTATGGGCACCGGATCGAAGGGGACCGAGTCAAAAGACCTACGCACTCGGTTTCCCGGCCCAGCCTCCAAGTGACGCAAAGTTGTCTTACCCAAGGTGCCGAGGGATTCAATAATAGAAATGTGGTGGATAAAGTATCTTGGCAACCCTAACCGGAGAAAAAAAAATTGAAAAGGGGGGTGCAACACGAGGACATCCCAGGGGGTCACCCATCCTAGTACTACTCTCGCCCAAGCACGCTTGACTTCGGAGTTCTGATGGGATCTGGTGGATTAGTGCTGGTATGATTGCACCTGTCATGTTGAGGGCACAATTCCTTTATGTTTTAATGGTTCACTGTCCCAGCCTAGAGAGATGGCCCATTCAGAAGGCCCAATGGGCTTAACGACAACCCATCTACTTCAACAATGCAGCATCCTCGCAAGACGTGATATCGACGCGTCGTAGGGCCCTCTAGTGTCCTGCGAGTAACATTGTCATCCTTTTAACAACTCATGATGTACAATCCGGTACGGAAAAACAGAGCAAAAATAGAAAAGTTGCCCGAAACTGATGAAATCGTTCGATTTTGGGCTCCAAAAATGGCACATAGAGCAATCTAGCTACCCCCGTCGTAGAGCTCTCAGAGAGCTTTGCAACGGTATATTGTGCATCGCGTAACTCCTTACGGATCAAAAGTTATGGGCACCAGAGCGACGGAGACCTGGTCACAAGCCCTACGCCCTCGGTTTGCTAGCGCAGCCTCCACGTGAAGCGAGGTTGTCTTGCCCAAGGTGCCGTGGGATTCGATAATAGAAATGTGGCGGATAAAGTATCTTGGTAACCCTAACCGGAGCAAAAAAAATTGATTAGAGGGGTGCAACACGAGGACTTCCCGGGGGCCACCCATCCTAGTACTACTCTCGCCCAAGCACGCTTAACTTCGGAGTTCTGATGAGATCCGGTGCATTAGTGCTGGTATGATCGCACCCGTCATGTTGAGGGCACAACTCCTTTATGTGTTAACGGTTCACAATCCAAACCTAGAGAGATGGCCCATTCAGAAGGCCCAATGGGCTTAACGACAACCCATCCAATTCAACAACGTAGCATCCTCGCAAGACGTGACATCGATGTATTTTTTGGGCCCTCTAATGTCCCACGAGTAAGGTTATCGTCCTGTTAATAGCTCACGATGTACGATCTGGGACTGAAAAACAGAGCAAAAATAGAAAAGTGGCCCAAAACATATGAAAACGTTCAATTTTGGTCTCCAAAAAGGGCATAGTGAGCAAGCTAGCTGCCCTTGTCGTAGAGCTCTCGGAAAGCTTTGCAACGGTATACTGTGCGCCGCGTAACTCCTTAAGGATCAAAAGTTATAGGCACCGGAGCAACGGAGACCTGGTCACAAGCCCTACGCCCTCAGTTTTCTGGCCCAGCCTCCACGTGAAGCGAAGTTGTCTTGCCCAAGGTGCCGTGGGATTCGATAATAGAAATGTGGCGGATAAAGTATCTTCGCAACCCTAACTGGAGCAAAAAAAATTGAAAAGGGGGGTGCAACACGAGGACTTCCCAAGGGGTCACCCATCCTAGTACTACTCTCGCCCAAGCACGCTTAACTTCGGAGTTCTTATGGAATCCGGTGCATTAGTGCTGGTATGATCACACCCGTCATGTTGAGGGCACAATTCCTTTATGTGTTAACGGTTCACAGTCCCAGCCTAGAGAGATGGCCCATTCAGAAGGCCCAATGGGCTTAACGACAACCCATCATCTTCAACAACGAAGCATCCTCGCAAGACGTGACATCGATGTATTTTTTGGGCCCTCTAATGTCCCGCGAGTAAGGTTATCGTCCTGTTAACAGCTCACGATGTACGATAAGGGACTGAAAAACAGAGCAAAAATAGAAAAGTGGCCCAAATAGATGAAAACGTTCAATTTTGGTCTCCAAAAAGGGCATAGTGAGCAAGCTAGCTGCCCTTGTCGTAGAGCTCTCGGAGAGCTTTGCAACGGTATGCTGTGCGCCACGTAACTCCTTACAGATCAAAAGTTATGGGCACCGGAGTAACGGAGACCTGGTCACAAGCCCTACGCCCTCGGTTTGCTGACCCAGCCTCCACGTGAAGCGAAGTTGTCTTGCCCAAGGTGCCGTGGGATTCGATAATAGAAATGGGGTGGATAAAGTATCTTGGCAACCCTAACCGGAGCAAAAAAAAATTGAAAAGGGGGGTGCAACACGAGGACTTCCTAGGGGGTCACCCGTCTTAGTACTACTCTCGCCCAAGCACGCTTAACTTTAGAGATCTGATAGGATCCGGTGCATTAGTGCTGGTATGATCGCACCCGCCATGTTGAGGGCACAATTCCTTTATGTGTTAACGGTTCACAGTCCCAGCCTACAGAGATGGCCCATTCAGAAGGCCAAATGGGCTTAACGATAACCCATCCGCTTTAACAACACAGCTTCCTCGCAAGACGTGATATCGTCTCGTTGTATGGCCCTCTAATGTCCAGCGAGTAAGGTTGTCGTGCTTTTAGCAGCTCACAACCTATGATCCGGGATGGAAAAACAAAGCTAAATAAGAAAAGTGGCCCGAAACTGATGAAAATGTTTGATCTTGGGGTCCAAAAAGGGCACAACGAGCAAGCTGGCTACCCTCGTCGTAGGGCTCTTGGAGAGCTTTGCAACGATATGCTGTGCGCCGTGTAACTCCTTACGGATCAAAAGTTATGGGCACCGGAGCGAGGGAGACCTGGTCACAAGCCTTACGCCCTCAGTTTGCTGGCCCAGCCTCCACTTGAAGCGAAGTTGTCTTGCCCAAGGAGCCGTGGGATTCGATAATAGAAATGTGGTGGATAAAGTATCTTGGCAACCCTAACCGGAGCAAAAAAAATTGAAAATGTGGGTGCAACACGAGGACTTCCCAGGGGGTCACCCGCCCTAGTACTACTCTCGCCCAAGCACGCTTAACTTCGGAGTTCTGATGGGATCCGGTGCATTAGTGCTAGTATGATTGCACTCGTCATGTTGAGGGCACAATTCCTTTATATGTTAACGGTTCACAGTCCCAGCCTAGAGAGATGGCCCATTCAAAAGGCCCAATGGGCTTAACGACAACCCATCCGCTTCAACAACGTAGCATCCTCGCAAGACGTGATATTGACGCGTTGTAGGGCCCTCTAATGTCCCGCGAGTAAGGTTGTCGTCCCTTTAACAGCTCACAACGTACGATCCGGGACGGAAAATGTGAGTCCCGATGTCACGCCCCAACCCGGCCTATAAGGTTAGACTAGGGTGTAAACTAAACATTCAGGTAATATCACATACTTAACTGTTTATGAAGATTTAACACTTGCCTAAACTCCCAATTTTTTTGGAAAACCGGCAGCATAATGGCTGTAATTGGCCTCTTTGGTTTGATCTAATTCTCTAAACGCCTCAATTATTCCAATCATTAACCCAATTGCATTAAGGACTCCTATTTGTCACCAACCGATTTGCCTACTAGTTTATCTTGAAGGTCTTGTTTGGTTAATGAGCCTAACATGATAACTATGTCCCGTTTATTTGTCAATTTCCTATCATGCAAGTACCTATTATCCTTTAGTTTGCAAGTGAGCACCTAAGTGAAATTAGATAGAATTAACTTAGTTGATTGTTCATCTAGTGGTTTGAAGGCCTACGATAACTACCAATTAAGAAAACGAAAGCAAACCACCAAATAAAAGTTCGTCCGGCTATAGGTAGTACAATCCCAGAATTAGACCCAAATTACAACGGGGTCATTTACATTGATAAAATGAATAGTTTGCAATCAAACACAACATCCATATAGCAACCACTTTCAGGCAAAGCACAAAAGCACGTAGGGACAAACAATCACTCCAAGGAATCATCGATAGGCACGTTGTCCTCGGGTACCTGTACCTGTTCTTCTTCACCTGAGATGATAAAAGAGGGTGAGTCCTTATGAACTCAGTGAGGGGGAACGAGAAATACGTTTTGAAACTCATTTTTCGGTTCAATATATGAAAATCCATTTTTCAAACATGAATATAACAGTAAAATCAAGTAAGGAACAGAAATACCAGTCTTTCCTCCCTGAGGTTCTCTAGGAACCAAGCGAGAGTACTTATACACACAGTAAAAGGATACGGTGAGCTTTAGCTCTCAGATTAGTTCCAGAATCAGTTGTTGCGGCCGACTTTAATCATTCTCCAAACACTTCAGGTGGGTGTACTCTAGATGTACCCCAAAATCCTACGACCCAACTCTCCGAGCAAGTCTAGCCCCCAAGCGAGAGAGGGAATGGGACCATGGTAGTCACGGGTGCACCGGCAAGCCCGATGCCGCCCGTTGTGCGTGATCGCTACCATGCCAACAGGAAAGGTTGCAACCTTGTATGCAATGCACATTCATGACAGGTAATATATCACAGTAGGAGGACAACAAAGTAGGTTGCCTCCGGACAGTCATAAGATTGCACATTGACAAGTAAACAAGCAGGGCACGATAAGACAGGAAATTTCACTTGAAGGCATATAGAGTTATATGAAAATTAAACGGGCAGCCATGTAACACATGTAAAACAGGCCATATAACTCATTAAGAAGCCCACGTGATCAAGTGATAAGATTATTCAACTTGCAATGACATCAATCATGGGTTCGGGTGCAGGAAAAGCTTATTTGTCAACATGCAATGGTCAAAATCACATTTGAAGTTATAAGACATTTACGGGCAGCCCACTAAGCATATAATTCCCACACAATTTCCAATTGATCAATACTTAGCAAAACTACCTAGTCATTAGGGTTTCCATTTCATGTATATTCGTGCAATTTGAGCCTCAACCCAACTCAAAGTCAATCTCAAACCATGCATCATTTAATT
This sequence comes from Ehretia macrophylla, assembly GCA_037974665.1. NCBI lineage: Eukaryota > Viridiplantae > Streptophyta > Magnoliopsida > Boraginales > Ehretiaceae > Ehretia > Ehretia macrophylla. The sequence goes on along the minus strand of CM075771.1, from coordinate 14,724,750 downwards.
CAACATCCTCAAACATTCAAAACAGTCCACACAACATCCCGTAGCTATAATCCCAAGCATTTAATTCAACAAGAGGAGTCACAACAATTTTACTAAGCACAACATTAAGTGAAACCCTTACTGCAATAGGCTGTCTTCTCACAGTCAATCTGATAAGCAAATAATCTAAAAATTCCGTGAATAAGATTTCAAATTAAATTTTAAGAAGTTAACTAAAATCAGAAACAAACCTTGCATCAATTGGAGTTCGGGATCATTAGATATAGCCGAAACAGTGGAATAGCACAAAACTGTCCAGATTTGTACACTTTTCAGAAATTGACGTTTTTGAGGTCCTTAGGGTCAGTTCTAGCCTTGGTCCATTTTGGAAAAAATTGTCCAGAACTGAAAAATCTAGCATCACACCAAATTTCATGCATTTTGGAAATCATTTACTAAGTCAAATATGGTTCGTTCCACAAGGTCAGTGCATTTGCCAAAACCTGCTTCATTTTTCCAGATTTCCTGATTTGGACACATTTTAAAGATTTTCCATTTTGAGGATCTTAGAGTAAAAATTAGCTTCGTCCTATTTCTGGTAAAACTGTTCAAAACTGTCCAAACTAGTCACCTAACAATTTTAAAGAATTTTCAACATCATTTGCCTAGCTAAACTTACCTCGAACAGAATGGTCAGAGAGCTGTCAACAATTTCGACTTCACCTATCATCATTTTCAAGCCAAGATCTTGCCATGCATGGTTGTTTAAGCTTATGAACGACCATATAGCTCAAGTAAAGAAGCAAATACACACATTTATGAGCATGCATGTGAATTTTTGAAGAGTTTTCAAAAGGTTTTACTCACCTTAGCAATCAACCACAAAGATGCACAAAAAACTTGTTGAAGCTTCAAATCTCTTCTTCTTCTTGCTTAGCCGAGATTCCAACTTGGTTTCTCTATTTTTACTAGCCTAGTGATCAATATCTTAGCACATGCATGAGGTTAGAACAAGAAGAAAATAAATGGAAGCCAAGAAAACTTACCTAGGCCGAAAATGGTGACTCAAAATGCTTGCATGTGTGTTTCTTGCATCCTAGCTTGCTTGGGTGAGTTTCTTTGCTTGTGGTTTGTCTTGATGCACCTTAGGATGATGAAGATGAGCTAAGAGGTGGAGATAACTCAGCCAAAACCAAAATGGAGAGAGAGAATGAGAGGGAGAGAGAGAAAATGTGAGAGGAAAGAAGAAATGACAAAAAAATGAAGGCTTTTGCATTATTCAAGCACTTGGTCGGCCTTGGGCCATTAAATTCTGATTTTTGTGTCTTCAATGTGTGATTTTAAAATGTTTAGCATGGGCAAAGGTGGTTTGGTTGAGCAAGGTAGAGGATTTAGGTGGTTTTGAGCATTTTTTTTATGCATTGTGCTAGGTGTTTGTCATAGTTTGTCTAGGAATAATTCTTTATGCATTTGTGTCATTAGAATTGTCATAGGAATGTTGGGAAATTAGGGAATCTAGGTAGAATAAAATATAGGAATGTTTGTTGATGAGTTGAATTATGAATAGAATAATAGTTAGTGGGAAATGTAGGAATAGTTTAGTATTATTTTATTGTTAGTGGAGTTTGTAGAGAATTTGAATTAGGAATATAATATTGGTTAGTGGATTGTGTAGGCTTATTTTAGTGTCTAGTACTTTGTGTAGGATTTTTTCTTGATCAACGTGGTGGCACGGATTCCTAGGTTTAGGGCACGGATTACGAGGTAGACACAAACTACGAGGTAAAACACGAACTTCAAGACTAATGCACATACTTCAAGATAAATGCACGGATTCTAATGCAAATGCACGCAAATCAAGGCATGACTCTATATCTAGGTTAAGGTACGCAGTTCAAGGTTAGAGTACACGAAACGAGGTAACGCACGTACATCGAGGTCAGGGCACGTATTTCTAGGTACCGTACGTGAGTCGGGGATTAGGGCACACTATTCTAGGTCAAGGCATGTATGACGAGGAATGCACGAAAACTAAGACATGACACGTAATCCAAGATCGGTCATTTAATTTTAGGTCTAAGGCGCGCAAATCGAGGTAGGACACGTTATTCGGGGTCGGGCCTCACACCCGACCTCGATTTTTGTGCGATACCTCGTCTCGTGTACCCTAATCTAGAATTGCATGCCTTGACCTAGGTTTAAGAATTGTGTTCGTTTTGTGTACAATGCATTGAATTACGTGCATTCATTTAGGGTTGCGTGCATTTACTTGGAAAACGTACGTTCATCTCATAGTTCGTGTCCTACCTCGTAGTGTGTGTCCTAGACCTAGGAAAGCGTGCCCTTACACTCAACAAGAAAGCATCTTACACGAAGCACTAGGTCATTAATTAATCCCACAAAATCCACTAACTATTATTAAATTACTAATTCAACTCACTAGAAGAGAAAATTTCACTAAACACTAAGCATTTTTCATTCTTTATTCCTTATTCTTTTTGCACTTCCAACACCCAATAAAATAATATTCCAATAGAAGACAAAAAATCAGAATTTTTATAGCCTTGGCCGACCACTAGGTGGTATTTGTGCATGTTTGCTCAATTCAAATTGATTCTAGACAACTTATGACAATCCTATGACACAATTGCATAAAATAATTGCTCAAACCTCCTCAAAACTCCACCTTGCTCGACCGAACCCTCTTTGCCCATACTAGGAATTTCAAATATGTTCTTGAAGACACAAAAAAAGCTAAATTATCAAGCCCTAGGCCGACCACTTGCTTCAAGATTTGCAAAGCCATCATTTTTGTCATTTCTTGTCATTTTCCTTCTTTCTTCCTCAACTTCTCTCTCTCCCTCTCATTCTTCTCTCTCTCTTGGCCCTAGCTGAAAATTGTTGGCTTCATAGCTCATCTTCTTCACACCATAGTTAATCAAGACAAGCAACAAGCAAGAAATTCGATCAAGCTAGCTAGGATGCAAGAAAACTCACATGCAAGCTTTTGACTCTTCATTTCGGCCCTAGGTAAGTTTCTTAGCTTCCATTTCTTTTCTTCTTGTTCTAACCACATGCATGTACTAAGTGCTTGGTCACTAAGCTAGGAAAAATAGAGAAAACTAAGTTGGAATCTCGGCTAGGCAAAGAAGAAGAAGAAATTTGTGCTTCAACAAGTTTTGTGCATCTTCTTGGTTGATATGCTAAGGTGAGGGCTAAAACCTTTTGAAAATCCTTCAAAAATCCACATGCATGCTCTTAAATGTATGTCTTTGCTTCTGTACTTGAGTTATATGTGTGTTCATAAGCTTCTTCAACCATGCATGGCAAGATTTTGCTTGAAAGTGATGATAGGTGAAATCGGATAATGTGACAGCTCTCTGACCTGTTGTTTCGAGGTGAGTTTAGATAGGCAAATGATGTTACAAATGCATGGAAATTGGTAGGTGACTAGTTTTGCCAGTTTTGAACATTTTTTGCAGACATAGACCAAAGCTAATTTTGACTCTAAGATCCTCAAAATGGCAAATCATTAAAATGTGTCCAAATCTGGAAATCTGGAAAAATGAAGCAGGTTTTGGCAGATGCACTGACCTTGTAGAACGAACCAGATTTGACTTAGTAAATGATGTCCAAAATGCATGAAATTTGGTGTGATGCTCGAGTTTTCAGTTCTGGACATTTTTTTCGGAAATGGACTAAGGCTAAATCGGACCCTAAGGACCACAAAAACGTCAATTCTTGAAATGTGTGTAAACTTGGACAGTCTTGTGATATCCCACTGTTTCGGCTATAACTATTGATCCCGAATCCAAATGATGCAAGGTTTGTTTCTGATTTTAGTTCACTTCTTACGATTTAATTTGACATCTTATTCATTGGAATTGGAGATTGTTTACTTTCTTAATGATTGTGAGAAAACAGCTTATTGCAGTGAGCGTTTCACTCGGTTATATGCTTAGAAAATTTGTTGTCACTTCTCTTGTGGTCTTAAATGCTTGGGATTGTGGCGTTGAGATGTTGTGTAGACTGTTTTGAGTACTTGGGGATGTTTGAATTAATTGATGCATGGCTTGAGATTGATTTGAGTTGACTTAGGGTTTAATCGCACGGGTAAACACGAAATGGAAACCCTAATGACTAGGTAGGCTTGCTAAGTATTGATCATTTGGATATTGTGTGGAATTATAAGCTTAGTAGGCTGCCCGTAGTTGCCCTTATAACCCTAAATGTGATTTTGATCGTTGCATGTTGACAAATAGGCTTTTCTTGCATCCGAACCCACGTAGATGTTGTTGCATGTTGAATAATCTTATCACTTGATTACGTGGACTTCGAAATGAGTTATATGGTTTGATTTACATGTGTTACATGGCTGCCCGTTTAATGTTCATATAACTCTATATGCCTTTCAAGTGAAATTACTCGTCTTATCGTGCCTTGCTTGTTTACTTGTCAATGTGCAATCTTATGACTGTTCGGAGGCAACCTACTTTGTTGTCCTCCTAATGTGATATATTAAATGTCATAAATGTGCATTGCATACAAGGTTGCAACCTTTCATTCTGGCATGGTAGCGATCACGCACACCGGGCGGCATCGGGCTTGCCGGTGCACCCGTGACTACCATGGTCCCATTCCCTCTCTCGCTTGGGGGCTAGACTTCCTCGGAGAGTTGGGTCATAGGATTTCGGGGTACATCCGAAATACACCCACTTAGCGTGTTAAGGGGATGAATTGAAGTCAGTCGCAACAACTGAGAGCAAAAGCTCACCGTATCCTTTTCTATATATATAAGTACTCTTGCTTGGTTCCTAGAGAACCTCGGGGAGGAAAGATTGGTGTTTCTGTTCCTTTACTTTATATTATTGTTATGTACTTAATTGTGTTATATTCATGTTTGCATAAGGATTTTCATAAGTTGAACCGAAAAATGAGTTTCAAAACCTATTTCTCGTTCCCCCCTCGCTGAGTTCATAAAGACTCACCCTATTTTATCATCTCAGGTGAAGAAGATCAACAACAGGAACCAGAGGAGGATGTGTCTAACGATGTTTCTTTGGAGTGATTGTTTGTTCCTATGTGTTATGCTTGATTTATGGCCATTTGTGAAAACTATGCTACTTGAAGATTGTTTCTTTCATGTTGTTTAATGTTGTGATGTAAAAGACCCCCGTTGTAATTTGAGGTCTAATTTTGGTTTTTATTGATATAAGCTAGATCGATATTACACACTTCTTAAGTCATTTTGCATTTATTACTCCTAGTATCTATAATAGGATTATGAGGTATTAGGTAAAGGCTAAGTAAAATGAACCAATCAAATCTTAAGCTGGTACTCGCTATTAAGCTAAGATCAACAAGTACTTTTGTAACGAGGATAAACAAACAAATGAGACATAGTATCATGCTAGGTTATTAATCAAACGAGACATTGAGATAATCAGTAGGTATTTCAATTGAGGGTAAATAGTAATCCTAGTTGGAAATGAAATTGAGATTGGAAAACCTGAGGCGTTTAGAGAATTACGTCAAACTAAGAGCCCAATTACAGCCGTTATGCTGCCGGTTTCCCAAAAAATTTTGGAGTTTAGTCAAAACATTAAGTGTTAAATTTTCATGAACGATTGAGAACGAGACGTGATTTGAATGTTTAGATCACACCCTAGTCTAACCTTTATAGGCTGGGCTGGGGCATGACATACGGATCAAAAGTTATGGGCACCGGAGCGACGGAGACCTGGTCACAAGCCCTACGCCCTCGTTTTGGTGGCCCAGCCTCCACGTGAAGCGAAGTTGTCTTGCCCAAGGTGCCGTGGGGTTCGATAATAGAAATGTGGTGGATAAAGTATCCTGGCAACGTTAACCGGAGCAAAAAAAATTGAAAAGGGGGGTGCAACACGAGGACTTCCCAGGGAGTCACCCATCATAGTACTACTCTCGCCCAACCTCGCTTAACTTCGGAGTTCTGATAAGATCCGGTGCATTAGTGCTGGTATGATCGCACTCGTCATGTTGAGGGCACAATAACTTTATGTGTTAACGGTTCACAGTCCCAGCCTAGAGAGATGGCCCATCCAAAAGGCCCAATGGGCTTAACGACAACCCATCCGCTTCAACAATGTAGCATCCTCGCAAGATGTGATAACGACGCGTTGTAGGGCCGTGTAATGTCCCGCGACTAAATTTGTCGTCCTTTTAATAGCACACGATGTACGATCCGGGATGGAAAAATAGAGCAAAAAAAGATCAGTGGCCTGAAACTGATGAAAACGTTCATTGTTTGGCTCCAAAAAGGGCACAGCGAGGAAGCTAGCTGCCTTTGTCTTAGAGCTCTCGGAGAGCTTTGCAACGGAATGCTGTGCGCCGCGTAACTCGTTACAGATCAAAAGTTATGGGCACTGGAGCTATGGAGACCTGGTCACAAGCCCTACGCCCTCGGTTTGCTGGCCCAGCCTCTACGTGAAGCGAAGTTGTCTTGCCCAAGGTGCCGTGGTATTCGATAACAGAAATGTGGTGGATAAAATATCTTGGCAACCCTAACCGGAGCAAAAAAAATTGAAAAGGGGGGTACAACACGAGGACTTCCCAGGGGGTCACCCATCTTAGTACTACTCTCGCCCAAGCACGCTTCACTTCGGAGTTCTGATGGGATCCGGTGCATTAGTGCTGGTATGATCGCACCCGTCCTTTGAGGGCATAAATCCTTTATGTGTTAACGGCTCACAGTCCTAGCCTAGAGAGATGGCTCATTCAAAAGGCCCAATGGGCTTAACGACAACCCATCCACTTCAACAAGGCAGCATCCTCGCAAGACATGATATCGACACGTTGTAGGGCCCTCTAATGTCCTGCGAGTAAGGTTGTCATCCTTTTAACAGCTCACTACGTACGATCCGGGATGAAAAAATAGAGCAAAAATAGAAAAGTGGCCTGAAACTAATGAAAACGTTCGATTTTGGGCTCCAAAAAGGGTACAGCGAGCAAGGTAGCTGCCCCCGTCGTAGTGCTCTCGGAGAGCTTTGCAACGGTATGCTATGCGCCATGTAACTCCTTACGGATCAAAAGTTATGGGCATTGGAGTGACGGAGACCTGGTCACAAGCCTTACACACTCGGTTTGCAGGTCCAGACTCCACGTGAAGCGAAGTTGTCTTGCCCAAGGTGCCGTGGGATTCGATAATAGAAATGTGGTGGATAAAGTATCTTGGCAACCCTAACCGGAGCAAAAAAATTGAGAATGGGGGTGCAACACGAGGACTTCCCAGGGGGTCAACCATCCTAGTACTACTCTCGCCCAAGCACGCTTAACTTCGGAGTTCTAATGGGATCCGGTGCAATAGTGCTGGTATGATCGCACCCGCCATGTTGTGGGCACAATTCCTTTACGTTTGAACGGTTCACAGTCCCAGCCTAGAGAGATGGCCAATTCAGAAGGCCCAATGGGCTTAACGACAACCCATCTGCTTCAACAACGCAGCATCCTTGCAAGATGTGATTTTGACGCATTGTAGGGCCCTATAATGTCCCGCGAGTAAGGTTGTCGTCCTTTTAACAGCTCACGACGTACGATTCGGGATGAAAAAACAGAGCAAAAATTAGAAAAGTGGCCCGAAACTGATTAAAATATTCGATTTTGGGATCCAAAAAGGACACAACGAGCAAGCTAGCTGCCCCTTTCGTGGAGCACTCAGAGAGCTTTGCAACGATATGATGTCCACTGCGTAACTCTTTACGGATCAAAAGTTATGGGCAACGGAGCGGCGGAGACCTGGTCACAAGCCCTACGCCGTCGGTTTGCTGACCCAGGCTCCACGTGAAGCGAAGTTGTCTTGCCCAAGGTGCCGTGGAATTCGATAATAGAAATGTGGTGGATAAAGTATCTTGGTAACCTTAACCGGAGCAAAAAAATTGAAAAGGGGGGTGCGACACGAGGACTTCCCTGGGGGTCAACTATCTTAGTACTACTCTCGCCCAAGCACGCTTGACATCGGAGTTCTGATGGGATCCGGTGCATTAATGCTGGTATGATTGCACCCGTCATGTTGAGGGCACAATTCTTTTATGTGTTAACGGTTCACAGTCCCAGCCTAGAGAGATGGCCCATTCAGAATGCCCAATGGGCTTAACGACAACCCATCTGCTTCAACAATGCAGCATCCTCGCAAGACGTGATATCGACGCGTTGTAGGGCCCTCTAAAATAGAGCAAAAGAAGATCAGTGGCCTGAAACTGATGAAAACATTCATTTTTGGGCTCCAAAAAGGGCACAGCGAGCAAGCTGGCTGCCCCCGTCGTAGAGCTCTCGGAGAGCTTCACAACGGTATGTTGTGTGCTGCTTAACTCCTTACGGATCAAAAGTTATGGGCACCGGAGCGACGGAGACCTGGTCACGAGCCCTACGCCCTCGTTTTGCTAACCCAGCCTCCACGTGAAGCGAAGTTGTCTTGCCCAAGGTGCTGTGGGATTCGATAATAGAAATGTGGTGGATAAAGTATCTTGGCAACCCTAATCGGAGCAAAAAAAATTGAAAAGGGGGCTGCAACATGAGGACTTCCCGGGCGTCACCCATCTTAGTACTATTCTCGCCCAAGCACGCTTAACATCGGAGTTCTGATGGGATCCGGTGCATTAGTGCTGGTATGATTACACCCGTCATGTTGAGAGAACAATTCCTTTATGTGTTAATGGTTCACAGTACTAGCCTAGAGAGATGTCCCATTCAGAATGCCCAATGGGCTTAACGACAACCCATCCGCTTCAACAATGCAGCATCCTCGCAAGACGTGATAACGACGCATTGTAGGGCCGTGTAATGTCCTGCGTCTAAGGTTGTCGTCCTTTTGTCAGCTCACGTCATACGATCTGTGATGGAAAAATAGAGCAATAAAAGATCAGTGGCCTGAAACTGATGAAAACGTTCATTATTGGGCTACAAAAATGGCATAGCGAGGAAGCTAGCTGCCTTTGTCTTAGAGATCCTGGAGAGCTTTGCTAACCCAGCCTCCACGTGAAGCGAAGTTGTCTTGCCCAAGGTGTTGTGGCATTCGATAATAGAAATGTGGTGGATAAAATATCTTGGCAACCCTAATCGGAGGAAAAAAAAATGAAAAGGGGGTTGCAACACGAGGACTTCCCAAGGGGTCACCCCTCCTAGTACTGCTCTCACCCAAGCACGCTTAACTTCGGAGTTCTGATGGGATCCGGTGCATTAGTGTTGGTATGATCGGACCCGTCATGTTGAGGGCACAATTCCTTTATGTGTTAATAGTTCACAGTCCCAGCGTAGAGAAATGTCCCATTCAGAAGGCCCAATGGTCTTAACGAAAACCCATCCACTTCAACAACGTAGCATCCTCACAAGACGTGATATCGACGCATTGTAGGGCCCTCTAAACTCACGCGAGTAAGGTTGTCTTCCTTTTAACAGCTCACGATGTGCGATCCGGGATGAAAAAACATAGCTAAATAAGAAAAGTTGCTCAAAATTGATTAAAATGTTTGAGTTTGGGCTCCAAAAAGGGCACAACGAGCAAGCTGGCTGTCCCCGTCGTAGAGATCTTGGAGAGCTTTACAACGGTATGTTGTGTGCCGCTTAACTCCTTACGGATCAAAAGTTATGAGCACCGGAACGACGGAGACCTAGTCACGAGCCCTACGCCCTCGTTTTGCTAACCCGGCCTCCACGTGAAGCGAAGTTGTCTTGCCCAAGGTGCTGTGGGATTAGATAACAGAAATGTGGTGGATAAAGTATCTTGGCAACCCTAATCGGAGCAAAAAAAATTGAAAAGGGGGCTGCAACACGAGGACTTCCTCGGGGTCACCCATCTTAGTACTACTCTCGCCCAAGCACGCTTAACATCGGAGTTCTGATGGGATCTGGTGCATTAGTGCTGGTATGATCACACTCGTCATGTTGAGAGAAAAATTCCTTTATGTGTTAATGGTTCACAGCCCCAGCCTAGAGAGATGTCCCATTCAGAATGCCCAATGGGCTTAACAACAACCCATCCGCTTCAACAACGCTACATCCTCACGAGACGTGATATTGACGCATTGTAAGGCCCTCTAATGTCCCGCAAGTAAGGTTGTCGTCCTTTTAATAGCTCACGACGTGCGATTCGGGACGGAAAAACAGAGCTAAATAAGAAAAGTAGCTAGAAACTGATGAAAATGTTTGAGTTTGGGCTCCAAAAAGGGCACAGCAAGCAAGCTAGCTGTCCCCGTTGTAGAGCTCTCGGTGAGCTTTGCAACGATATGTTGTGCGCCGCGTAACTCCTTACGGATCAAAAGTGATGGGCACCGGAGCGACGGAGACCTGGTCACAAGCCCTACGCCATCAGTTTGCTGGCCCAGCCTCCACGTGAAGCGAAGTTGTCTTGCCAAGGTGCTGTGGGATTCGATAATAGAATTGTGGTGGACAAAGAATCTTGGCAACCCTAATCGGAGCAAAAAAAATTAAAATGGTGGGTGCAACATGAGGACTTCGCAGGGGGTCACCCATCCTAGTACTAATCTCGCCCAAGCACGTTTAACTTCGGAGTTCTGATAGGATCCGGTGCATTAGTGCTGGTATGATCGCACTCGTTATGTTGAGGGCACAATTCCTTTATGTGTTAACGGTTCACTGTCCCAGCCTAGAGAGATGGCCCATCCAAAAGGCCCAACGGGCTTAACGACAACCCATCTGCTTCAACAATGCAACATCCTCGCAAGACATGATAACGACGCGTTGTAGGGCCATGTAATGTCCTGCGACTAAGGTTGTCGTCCTTTTAACAGCTCACGACGTACGATCCGGGATGAAAAAATAGAGCAAAAAAACATCAGTGGCCTGAAACTGATGAAAACGTTCATTTTTGGGCTCCAAAAAAGGAACAGCGAGGAAGCTAGCTGCCCCTGTCTTAGAGCTCTCGGAGAGCTTTGCAAAGGTATGATGTGCGCTGCGTAACTCCTTACGGATCAAAAGTTATGGCCACCGTAGCGACCGAGACCGAGTCACAACCCCTACGCCTCAGTTTGCTGGCCCAGCCTTCACATGAAGCGAAGTTGTCTTGCCCAAGGTGTCGTGGGGTTCGATAATAGAAATGTGGTGGATAAAATATCTTAGCAACCGTTACCGGAGTAAAAAAAATTGAAAAGTGGGGTGCAACACGAGGACTTCCCAAGGGGTCACCTATCCAAGTACTACTCTCGCCCAAGCACGCTTAACTTCGGAGTTCTGATAGGATCCGGTACATTAGTGCTGGTATGATCACACTCGTCATGTTGAGGGAACAATTCCTTTATGTGTTAACGGTTCACTGTCCCAGCCTAGAGAGATGGCCCATCCAAAAGGCCCAATGGGCTTAACGACAACCCATCCGCTTCAAGAACGCAGCATCCTCACAAGACGTGATAACGACGCGTTGTAGGGCCATGTAATGTCCCGCGACTAGGGTTGTCGTCCTTTTTACAGCTCACGACGTACTATCCGTGACGGAAAAATAGAGCAAAAAAAGATCAGTGGCCTGAAACTGATGAAAACGTTCATTTTTGGGGCTCCAAAAATGGCACAGCGAGGAAGCTTGTTGCCTTTGTCTTAGAGATCCCGGAGAGCTTTGCAATGGAATGCTGTGCGCCATGTAACTCCTTAGGGATCAAAAGTTATGGGCACCAGAGCTATGGAGACATGGTCACAAGCCCTACGCCCTCGGTTTGCTGGCCCAGCCTCCACGTGAAGCGAAGTTGTCTTGCCCAAGGTGCCGTGGTATTCGATAACAGAAATGTGGTGGATAAAATATCTTGGCAACCCTAACTGGAGCAAAAAATATTGAAAATGGGGGTACAACACGAGGACTTCTCAGGGGGTCACCCATCTTAGTACTACTCTCGCCCAAGCACGCTTAACTTCAGAGTTCATATAGGATCCGGTGCATTAGTGCTGGTATGATCGCACCCGTCATTTGAGGGCACAATTCCTTTATGTGTTAACGGCTCACAGTCCTAGCCTAGAGAGAGGGCTCATTCAGAAGGCCCAATGGGCTTAACGACAACCCATCCTCTTCAACAAGGCAGCATCCTCGCAAGACGTGATAACGAGGCGTTGTAGGGCCGTGTAATGTCCGGCGACTAAGTATGTCGTCCTTTTAATAGCACACGACGTACGATCTGGGACGGAAAAATATTGAAAAGGGGGGTACAACACGAGGACTTCCCAGGGGGTCACCCATCTTAGTACTACTCTCGCCCAAGCACGATTAACTTCGGAGTTCTAATGGGATCCGGTGCATTAGTGCTGGTATGATCGCACCCGTCCTTCGAGGGCATAAATCCTTTATGTGTTATCGGCTCACAGTCCTAGCCTAGAGAGATGGCTCATTCAGAAGGCCCAATGGGCTTAACGACAACCCATCCGCTTCAACAACGCAGCATCCTCGCAAGACGTGAAATCGACGCATTGTAGTTCCCTTTAATGTCCCGCGAGTTAGGTTGTCGCACTTTCAACAGCTCACGACGTACGATCCGGGATGAAAAAATAGAGCAAAAACAAAAAAGTGGCCCGAAACTGATGAAAACATTCGATTTTGGGCTCCAAAAAGGGCACAGTGAGCAACCTGGCTGCCCCCGTCGTAGAGCTCTAGGAGAGCTTTGCAACGGTATGCTGTGCGCTGCATAACTCCTTACGGATCAAAAATTAAGGGCACTGGAGTGACGGAGACCTTACCACAAGCCCTACGCCCTCGATTTGAAGGCCCAGACTCCACGTGAAGCGAAGTTGTCTTGCCCAAGGTGCCGTGGGATTCGATAATAGAAATGTGGTGGATAAAGTATCTTGGCAACCTTAACCGGAGCAAAAAAAATTGAAAAGGGGGGGGGGGGGGCAACACGAGGACTTATCTAGGGGTCAACTATCTTAGTACTACTCTCGCCCAAGCACGCTTGACTTCGGAGTTCTGATGGGATCCGGTGCATTAATGCTGGTATGATTGCACCCATCATGTTGAGGGCACAATTCTTTTATGTGTTAACGGTTCACAGTCCCAGCCTAGAGAGATGGCCAATTCAGAAGGCCCAATGGGCTTAACGACAACCCATCTGCTTCAACAATGCAGCATCCTCGCAAGACGTGATATCGACGCGTTGTAGGGCCTTCTAAAATAGAGCAAAAAAAGTTCAGTGGCCTGAAATTGATGAAAACATTCATTTTTGGGCTCCAAAAAGGGCACAGTGAGTAAGCTAGCTGCCCCCGTCATAGAGATCTCGCAGAGCTTCACAACGGTATGCTATGTGCTGCTTAACTCCTTACGGATCAAAAGTTATGGGCACCAGAGCGACGGAGACCTGGTCATGAGCCCTATGCCCTCGTTTTGCTAACCCAGCCTCCACGTGAAGCGAAGTTGTCTTGCCCAAAGTGCTGTGGGATTCGATAATAGAAATGTGGTGGATAAAGTATCTTGGCAACCCTAATCGGAGCAAAAAAAATTGAAAAGGGGGCTGCAACACGAGGACTTCCCGGGGGTCACCCATCTTAGTACTACTCTCACCTAAGCACGCTTAACATCGGAGTTCTGATGGGATCCGGTGCATTAGTGCAGGTATGATCACACCCGTCATGTTGAGAGAACAATTCATTTATGTGTTAATGGTTCACAGTCCTAGCCTAGAGAGATGTCCCATTCAGAATGCCCAATGGGCTTAACGACAACCCATCCGCTTCAACAACGCAGCATCCTCACGAGACGTGATATTGACGCATTGTAAGGCCCTCTAATGTCCCGCAAGTAAGGTTGTCGTCCTTTTAACACCTCACGACGTGCTATCCGGGACGAAAAAATAGGGCTAAATAAGAAAAGTAGCTCGAAACTGATGAAAATGTTTGAGTTTGGGCTCCTAAAAGGGCACAGCTAGCAAGCTGGCTGTCCCCGTTGTAGAGCTCTCGGTGAGCTTTGCAACGATATGTTGTACGCCGCGTAACTCCTTACGGATCAAAAGTGATAGGCACCGGAGCGACGGAGACCTAGTCACAAGCCCTACGCCCTCAGTTTGCTGGCCCAGCCTCCACGTGAAGCGAAGTTGTCTTGCCAAGGTGCTGTGGGATTCGATAATAGAAATGTGGTGGACAAAGTATCTTGGCAACCCTAACCGGAGCAAAAAAAATTGAAATGGGGGGTGTAACACGAGGACTTCGTAGGGGGTCACCCATACTAGTACTACTCTCGCCCAAGCACGCTTAACTTCGGAGTTCTGATAGGATCCGGTGCATTAGTATTGGTATGATCGCACTCGTCATGTTGAGGGCACAATTCCTTTATGTGTTAACGGTTCACTGTCCCAGCCTAGAGAGATGGCCCATCCAAAAGGCCCAATGGGCTTAACGACAACCCATCCGCTTCAACAACGCAACATCCTCGCAAGACATGATATCGACGCGTTGTAGGGCCGTGTAATGTCCCGCAACTAAGGTTGTCGTCCTTTTAACAGCTCACGACGTACGATACGGGACGAAAAAATAGAGCAAAATAAGATCAGTTGCCTGAAACTGATGAAAACGTTCATTTTTGGGCTCCAAAAAAGGCACAGCAAGGAAGCTAGCTGCCCCTGTCTTAGAGCTCTCGGAGAGGTTTGCAACGGTATGATATGCACAGCGTAACTCCTTACGGATCAAAAGTTATGGCCACCGTAGCGAAAGAGACCTAGTCACAACTCCTACGCCTCGGTTTGCTGGCCCAGCCTTCACGTGAAGCGAAGTTGTCTTGCCCAAGGTGCCATGGGGTTCGATAATAGAAATGTGGTGGACAAAATATCTTAGCATCTGTTACCGGTGAAAAAAAAAATTGAAAAGCGGGGTGCAACACGAGGACTTCCCAGGGGGTCACCTATCCTAGTACTACTCTCGCCCAAGCACGCTTAACTTCGGAGTTCTGATAGGATCCGGTGCATTAGTGCTGGTATGATCACACTCGTCATGTTGAGGGCAAAATTCCTTTATGTGTTAACGGTTCACTGTCCCTGCCTAGAGAGATGTCCCATCCAAAAGGCCCAATGGGCTTAACGACAACCCATCCGCTTCAACAATGCAGCATCCTCGCAAGACATGATAACAACGCGTTGTAGGGCCGTGTAATGTCCCGCGACTAAGGTTTTCGTCCTTTTAACAGCTCACGACGTATGATCCGTGACGGAAAAGTAGAGCAATAAAAGATCAGTGGCCTGAAACTGATGAAAACGTTCATTTTTGGGCTCCAAAAATGGTACAGCGAGGAAGCTAGCTGCCTTTGTCTTAGAGAACCAGGAGAGCTTTGCAATGGAATACTGTGCACCGCGTAGCTTCTTAGGGATCAAAAGTTATGGGCACCGGAGCTCTGGAGACCTGGTCACAAGCCCTACGCCCTCGGTTTGCTGGCCCAGCCTCCACGTGAAGCGAAGTTGTCTTGCCCAAGGTTCCGTGGTATTCGATAACAGAAATGTGGTGGATAAAATATCTTGGCAACCCTAACCAGGGCAAAAAATATTGAAAAGGGGGGTACAACACGAGGACTTCTTAGGGGGTCACCCATATTAGTACTATTCTCGCCCAAGCATTCTTAACTTCAGAGTTCTGATGTGATCCAGTGCATTAGTGCTGGTATGATCGCACCCGTCATTTGAGGGCACAATTCTTTTATGTGTTAACGGCTCACAGTCCTAGCCTAGAGAGATGGCTCATTCAAAAGGCCCAATGGGCTTAACGACAACCCATCCGCTTCAAGAAGGCAGCATCCTTGCAAGACATGATATCGACGCATTGTGGGGCCCTCTAATGTCTCGCGAGTAGGGTTGTCGTCCTTTTAACAACTCACGACGTACGATCCAGGACGGAAAAACAGAGCAAAAATAGAAAAGTTGCACAAAACTGATGAAAACATTCGATTTTGGTCTCCAAAAAGGGCACAGCGAGCAAGCTAGCTGCCCCCGTCGTAGAGCTCTCGTAGTGCTTTGCAACGGTATGCTGTGCGCCACGTAACTCCTTACAGATCAAAAGTTAGAGGCACTGGAGTGAAGGAGACTAGGTCACAAGCCCTACTCCCTCGGTTTGCTGGCCCAGCCTCCACGTGAAGCGAAGTTGTCTTGCCCAAGGGGCCGTGGGATTCGATAATAGAAATGTGGTGGATAAAGTATCTTGGCAACACTAACCGGAGCAAAAAAAAATTGAAAAGGGGGGTGCACCACGAGGACTTCCTAGGGGGTCACCCATCCTAGTACTACTCTCGCCCAAGCACGCTTAACTTCGGAGTTCTAATGGGATCCGGTGCAATAGTGCTGGTATGATCGCACCCGCCATGTTGTGGGCACAATTCCTTTACGTTTGAAAGGTTCACAGTCCCAGCCTAGAGAGATGGCCCATTCAGAAGGCCCAATGGGCTTAACGACAACCCATATGCTTGAACAACGCAGCATCCTCGCAACACGTGATTTCGACGCATTGTAGGGCCCTCTAATGTCCTGCGAGTAAGGTTGTCGTCCTTTTAACAACTCACGACGTGCGATCCGGGACGGAAAAATAGAGCAAATACAAAAAAATGGCCCGAAACAGATGAAAACGTTCGATTTTGGGCTCCAAAAAGGGCACAACGAGCAAGCTAGCTACCCCTGTCGTAGCGCTCTCGGAGAGCATTGCAACGTTATGCTGTTCGCCGCGTAACTCCTTAAAGTTATGGGCACCAGAGCGATGGAGACCTGGTTACAAGCCATACGCCCTCGGTTTGCTGGCCCAGGCTCCACGGGAAGTGATTTTGTCTTGCCCAAGGTGCCGTGGAATTCGATAATAGAAATGTGGTGGATAAAGTATATTGGCAACCTTAAACGGAGCAAAAAAAATTGAAACGGGGGGTGCAAAACGAGGACTTCCCTGGGGGTCGCCTATCTTAGTACTACTCTCGCCCAAGCACGCTTAACTTCAGAGTTCTGATGGGATCCGGTGTATTAATGCTGGTATGATTGCACCCGTCATGTCGAAGGCACAATTCCTTTATGTGTTAAGGTTCACAGTCCCAGCTAGAGAGATGGCCCATTCAGAAGGCCCAATGGGCTTAACGACAACCCATCTGCTTCAACAATGTAGCATTCTCGGAAGACGGGATATCGACACGTTGGAGGGCCCTCTAAAATAGAGCAAAAAAACATTAGTGGCCTGAGACTAATGAAAACTTTCATTTTTGGGCTCCAAAAAGGGCACAGCGAGCAAGTTGGTTGCCCAAGTCGTAGAGATCTTGGAGAGCATTACAACGGTATGCTGTGTGCCGCTTAACTCCTTACGGATCAAAAGTTATGGGCACCGGAGCGACGGAGACCTGGTCACGAGCCCTACGCCCTCGTTTTGCTAACCCAGCCTCCACGTGAAGCGAAGTTGTCTTGCCCAAGGTGCTGTGGGATTCGATAATAGAAATGTGGTGGATAAAGTATCTTGGCAACCCTAATCGGAGCAAAAAAAATTGAAAAGGGGGCTGCAACACGAGGACTTCCCGGGGGTCACCTATCATAGTAATACTCTCGCCCAAGCACGCTTAACATCGGAGTTCTGATGGGATCCGATGCATTTGTGCTAGTATGATCACACCCGTCATGTTGAGAGAAAAATTCCTTTACGTGTTAATGGTTCACAGTCCCAGCCTAGAGAGATGTCCTATTCAGAATGCCCAATGGACTTAACGACAACCCATCCGCTTCAACAACGCAGCATCCTCACGAGACATGATATTGACGCATTGTATGGCCCTCTAATGTCCCGCAAGTAAGGTTGTCATCCTTTTAACAGCTCACGACGTACGATCCGGGACGGAAAAACAGAGCTAAATAAGAAAAGTGGCCCGAAATTGATGAAAACGTTCGATTTTGGGCTACAAAAAAGGGCCTAGCGAGCAAGCTGCCCGTCCCCGTTGTAGGGCTCTCGGAGAGCTTTGCAACGGTATGCTGTGCACCGCGTAACTCCTTACGGATCAAAAGTTATGGGCACCGGAGCGAAGGATACCTGGTCACAAGCCCTACGCCCTCAGTTTGCTTGCCCAGCCTCCACGTGAAGCGAAGTTGTCTTGGCCGAGGTGCCGTGGGATTCGACAATAGAAATGTGGTGGATAAAGTATCTTGGCAACCCAAACCGGAGCAAAAAAAATTGAAAATGGGGGTGCAACACGAGGACTTCGCAGGGGGTCACCCATCCTAGTACTACTCTCGCCCAAGCACGCTTAACTTCGGAGTTCTGATAGGATCCGGTGCATTATTGCTGGTATGATCACACTCGTCATGTTGAGGGCACAATTCCTTTATGTGTTAACGGTTCATTGTCCCAGCCTAGAGAGATGGCCCTTCCAAAAGGCCCAATGGGCTTAACGACAACCCATCCGCTTCAACAACGCAACATCCTCGCAAGACATGATATTGACGCGTTGTAGGGTCGTGTAATGTCCCGTGACTAAGGTTGTTGTCCTTTTAACAGCTCACGACGTACGATCCGCGATGAAAAAATAGAGCAAAAAAAGATTAGTGGCCTGAAACTGATGAAAATGTTCATTTTTGGGCTCCAAAAAAGGAACTTCGAGGAAGCTAGCTGCCCCTGTCTTAGAGCTCTCGGAGAGCTTTGCAACGGTATGATGTGCGCTGCGTAACTCCTTACGGATCAAAAGTTATCGCCACCGTAGCGACGGAGACCGAGTCACAACCCCTACGCCTCAGTTTGCTGGCCCAGCCTTCACGTGAAGCGAAGTTGTCTTGCCCAAGGTGCCGTGGGGTTCGATAATAGAAATGTAGTGGATAAAATATCTTAGCAACCGTTACCGGAGCAAAAAAAAATTGAAAAGGGAGGTGCAACACGAGGACTTCCCAGGGGGTCACCTATCCTAGTACTACTCTCGCCCAAACATGCTTAACTTCGGAGTTCTGATAGGATCCGGTACATTAGTGCGGGTATGATCACACTCGTCATGTTGAGGACACAATTCCTTTATGTGTTAACGGTTCACTGTCCCAACCCAGAGATATGGCCCATCCAAAAGGCCCAATGGGCTTAACGACAACCCATCCGCTTCAACAATGCAGCATCCTCGCAAGACGTGATAACGACGCATTGTAAGGCCGTGTAATGTCCCGCGACTAGGGTTGTCGTCCTTTTAACAGCTCACGACGTACGATCTGTGATGAAAAAATAGAGCAAAAAAAGATCAGTGGCCTGAAACTGATGAAAACGTTCATTTTTGGGGCTCCAAAAATGGCACAGCGAGGAAGCTAGCTGCCTTTGGCTTAGAGATCCCGGAGGGCTTTGCAATGGAATGTTGTGCGCCGCGTAACTCCTTAGGGATCAAAAGTTATGGGCACCGGAGCTATGGAGACCTGGTCACAAGCCCTACGCCCTCGGTTTGCTGGCCCAGCCTTCACGTGAAGCGAAGTTGTCTTGCCCAAGGTGCCGTGGTATTTGATAACTGAAATGTGGTGGATAAAATATCTTGGCAACCCTAACCGGAGCAAAAAATATTGAAAAGTGGGGTACAACACGAGGACTTCTCAGGGGGTCACCCATCTTAGTACTACTCTCACCCAAGCATGCTTAACTTCAGAGTTCTGATGGGATCCGGTGCATTAGTGCTGGTATGATCGCACCCGTCATTTGAGGGCACAATTCCTTTATGTGTTAACGGCTCACAGTCCTAGCCTAGAGAGATGGCTTATTCAGAAGGCCCAATGGGCTTAACGACAACCCATCATCTTCAATAAGGCAGCATGCTCGCAAGACATGATATCAAAGCATTGTAGGGCCCTCTAATGTCCCGCGAGTAAGGTTGTCGTCCTTTTAACAGCTCACAACGTACGATCCGGGATGAAAAAGTAGAGCAAAAATCAGAAAAGTGGCTTGAAACTGATGAAAACGTTCGATTTTGGGATCCAAAAAGGGTACAACGAGCAAGCTAGCTGCCCCCGTCGTAGAGCTTTCGGAGAGCTTTGCAACGGTATGCTGTGCGCCGCGTAACTCCTTAAGGATCAAAAGTTATGGGCACTGGAGCGACGGAGACCTGGTCACAGACCCTACACCCTCGGTTTACAGGCCCAGACTCCACGTTAAGCGTAGTTGTCTAGCCCAAGGTGCCGTGGGATTCGATAATAGAAATGTGGTGGATAAAGTATCTTGGCAACCCTGACCGGAGCAAAAAAATTGAGAATGGGGGTGCAACACGAGGACTTCCCAGAGGGTCACCTATCCTAGTACTACTCTCGCCCAAGCACGCTTAACTTCGGAGTCCTAATGGGATCCGGTGCAATTGTGCTGGTATGATCACACCCGTCATGTTGTGGACACAATTCCTTTATGTTTTAACGGTTCACAGTCCTAGCCCAGAGAGATGGCCCATTCTAAAGGCCTAATGGGCTTAACGACAACCCATCCACCTCAACAACACAGCATCCTCGCAAGACGTGATATCGACGCATTGTAGGGCCCTCTAATGTCCCGCGAATTCG
This sequence comes from Ehretia macrophylla, assembly GCA_037974665.1. Lineage (NCBI taxonomy): Eukaryota > Viridiplantae > Streptophyta > Magnoliopsida > Boraginales > Ehretiaceae > Ehretia > Ehretia macrophylla. Next base: position 14,704,306 of record CM075771.1, on the reverse strand, counting down.
GTTGTCGTCCTTTTAACAGCTCACGACGTACGATCCAGAAAGGAAAAATTGATCAAAAAAAGAAAAGTGGCCCAAAACTGATGAAAATGTTTGCTTTTGGTCTCCAAAAAGGGCACAACAAGCAAGCTAGCTGCCCCTTTCGTAGAGCTCTCGGAGAGCTTTGCAACGGTATGCTGTGCGCCGCGTAACTCCTTACGGATCAAAAGTTATGGGCACTGGAGCGACGGAGACCTGGTCACAAGCCCTACGCCCTCGGTTTGCTGACCCAAGCTCCATGTGAAGCGAAGTTGTCTTGCCCAAGGTGCCGTGGAATTCGATAATAGAAATGTGGTGGATAAAGTATATTGGCAACCTTAAACGGATCAAAAAATATTGAAAAGGGGGGTGCAAAACGAGGACTTCCTTGGGGGTCACCTATCTTAGTACTACTCTCGCCCAAGCATGCTTAACTTCGGAGTTCTGATGGGATCCGGTGCATTAATGCTGGTATGATTGCACCCGTCATGTTGAAGGCACAATTCTTTTATGTGTTAACGGTTCACAGTCCCAGCCTATAGAGATGTCCCATTCAGAAGGCCCAATGGGCTTAACGACAACCCATCGGCTTCAACAATCCAGCATCCTCGCAAGACGTGATATCGACGCGTTGTAGGGCCCTCTAAAATAGAGCAAAAAAAGATCAGTGGCCTGAAACTAATGAAAACATTCATTTTTGGGCTACAAAAAGGGCACAGCGAGCAAGTTGGCTGCCCCAGTCGTAGAGCTCTCGGAGAGCTTTACAACGGTATGCTGTGTGCCGCTTAACTCCTTACGAATCAAAAGTTATGGGCATCGGAGCGACGGAGATCTGGTCACGAGCCCTACGCCCTCGGTTTGCTAACCTAGCCTCCACGTGAAGCGAAGTTGTCTTGCCCAAGGTGCTGTGGGATTCGATAATAGAAATGTGGTGGATCCGGTGCATTTGTGCTGGTATGATCACACCCGTCATTTTGAGAGAACAATTCCTTTATGTGTTAATGGTTCACAGTCCCAGCCTAGAGAGATGTCCCATTCAGAAGGCCCAAGGTCTTAACGACAACCCATCCGCTTCAACAACGCAACATCCTCACGAGACGTGATATTGTGCGTTGTAACGCCCTCTAATGTCCCGCGAGTAAGGTTGTCGTCCTTTTAACAGCTGACAATGACCCATCCGGGAAGGAAAAACAGAACTAAATAAGAAAAGTTCTTCGAAACTGATGAAAATGTTTGAGTTTGGGCTCCAAAAAGGGCACAGTGAGCAAGCTGGCTGTCCCCGTCATAGAGCACTTGGTGAGGTTTGTAACGATATGCTGTGCGCCGCGTAACTCCTTACGGATCAAAAGTGATGGGCACCTGGGCGACAGAGACCTGGTCACAAGCCCTACGCCCTTAGTTTGCTGGCCCAGCTCCACGTGAAGCGAAGTTGTCTTGCCCAAGGTGCCGTGGGATTTGATAATAGAAATGTGGTGGATAAAGTATCTTCGAAACCCTAACTGGAGCAAAAAAAATTGAAAAGGGGGGGTGCAACACGAAGACTTCCCAAGGGTCACCCATCCTAGTACTACTATTGCCCAAGCATGCTTAACTTCGGAGTTCTGATGGGATCCGGTGCATTAGTGCTGGTATGATCGCACCCGTCATGTTGAGGGCACAATTCCTTTATGTGTTAACAATTCACAGTCCTAGCCTAGAGAGATGGCTCATTCAGAAGGCCCAATGGGCTTAACGATGACCCATCTGCTTCAACAACGCAGCATCCTCGCAAAACGTGATATCGACGCATTGTAGGGCCCTCTAATGTCCCGCGAGTAAGGTTTTCGTCCTTTTAACAGCTCACGACGTACTATCCGGGACAGAAAAACAGTTCAAAAATAGAAAAGTGGGCCGAAACTGATGAAAACATTCGATTTTGGGCTCCAAAAAGGGCACAGCGAGCAAGCTGGCTACACAAGTAGTAGAGCTCTCGGAGAGCTTTGCAACGGTATGTTGTACGCCGCGTAACTCCTTACGGATCAAAAGTTATGGGCATTGGAGCGACGGAGACCTGGTCACAAGCCCTACACCCTCGGTTTGCTGGCCCAGCCTCCACGTGAAGCGAAGTTGTCTTGCCCAAGGTGCCGTGGGATTCAATAATAGAAATGTGGTGGATAAAGTACCTTGGCACCCCTAACCGGAGCAAAAAAAATTGAAAAGGGGGGTGCAACACGAGGACTTCCCAGGGGGTCACCCATCCTAGTGCTACTATCACCCAAGCACGCTTAACTTCGGAGTTCTAATGGGATATGGTGCATTAGTGCTGCTATGATCGCACCTGTCATGTTGAGGGCACAATTCCTTTATGTGTTAACGGTTCACAGTCCCAGCCTAGAGAGATGGCCCATTTAGAAGGCCCAATGGGCTTAACGATAACCTATCCGCTTCAACAACGCTGCATCCTCGCAAGACGTGATATCGACACATTGTAGGGCCCTCTAATGTCCCGTGAGTAAGGTTGTCGTTCTTTTAATAGCTCACGACGTACGATCCGGGATGAAAAAATAGAACAAAAATATAAAAGTTGCCTGAAACTGATGAAAACATTCGATTTTGGGTTCCAAAAAGGGCACAGCGAGCAAGCCAGCTGCCCCTATCGTAGAGCTCTCTTAGAGCTTTAGAACGGTATGTTGTGCACCGCGTAACTCCTTACGGATCAAAATTTATGGGCACCGGAGCGACGGAGACCTGGTCACAAGCCCTACGCCCTCAGTTTGCTGACCCAGCCTCCACGTGAAGCGAAGTTGTCTTGCCCAAGGTGTCGTGGGATTCGATAATAGAAATGTGGTGGATAAAGTATCTTGGCAACCCTAACCGGAGGAAAAAAAAATTGAAAAAGGCGGTGTAACAAGAGGACTTCCCAGGGGGTCACCTATCTTAGTACTACTCTCGCCCAAGCATGCTTAACTTCGGAGTTATGATGGGATCCGGTGCATTAATGCTGGTATGATCGCACCCGTCACGTTGAGTGCACAATTCCTTTATGTGTTAACGGTTCACAGTCTCAGCCTAGAGAAATGGCCCATTCAAAACGCCCAATGGGCTTAACGACAACCCATCTGCTTCAACAACACAGCATTCTCGCAGGACGTGATATCGACGCGTTGTAGGGCCCTCTAATGTCCCGCGAGTAAGGTTGTCATTCTTTTAATTGCTCACGACGTACGATCCGGGACGGAAAAATAGAGCAACAGAAAAAAAGTGGCCCGAAACTAATGAAAACGTTTGATTTTAGGATCCAAAAATAGGCATAGCGAGCAAGCTGGCTGCCCCCGTCGTAGAGCTCTCGAAGAGCTTTGCAACGGTATGCTGTGCACCAAGTAACGCCTTACGGATCAAAAGTTACAGGCACCGGAGCGACAGAGACCTGGTCACAAGCCCTACGCCCTCAGTTTGCTGGCCCAACCTCCACGTGAAGCGAAGTTGTCTTTCCCACGGTGCTATGGGAATCGATAATAGAAATGTGGTGGATAAAGTACCTTGGCAAGCCTAACCGGAGCAAAAAAAATTGAAAAGGGGGGTGTAACACGAGGACTTCCCAGGGGGTCACCTATCTTAGTACTACTCTCGCCCAAGCACGCTTAATTTCGGAGTTCTGATGGGATCCGGTGCATTATTGCTGGTATGATCAAATCCCGTTATCTTGAGGGCACAATTCCTTTATGTGTTAACGATTCACAGTCCCAGCCTAGAGAGATGGCCCATTCATAAGGCCCAATGGGCTTAATGACAACCCATCCGCTTCAACAATGCAGCATCCTCGCAAGACATGATATCGACGCATTGTAGGGCCTTCTAATGTCCCGCGAGTAAGGTTGTTGCCCATTTAATAGCTCACGACGTACGATCTGGGATGGAAAAACAGTGCTAAATAAGAAAAGTAGCCCGAAACTGATCAAAATGTTCGATTTTGGGCTCCAAAAATGGGCACAGCGAGCAAGCTAGCTGGCCCCATCGTAGAGTTCTCGGAGAGCTTTGCAACGGTATGTTGTGCGCCGCGTAACTCCTTATGGATCAAAAGTTATGGGCACCGGAGCGAAGGAGACCTGGTCAAATGCCCTACGCACTCGGTTTTGCTGGCCCAGCCTCCCCGTGAAGCAAAGTTGTCTTGCCCAAGGTGCCGAGGGATTCGATAATAGAAATGTGGTGGATAAAGTATCTTGGCGACCCTAACCGGAGCAAAAAAAATTGAAAATCGAGGTGCAACACGAGGACTTCCCAGGGGGTCACCCATCCTAGTACTACTCTCGCCCAAGCAAGCTTCACTTCGGAGTTCCGATGGATCCGGTGCATTAGTGCTGGTATGATCGCACCCGTCATGTTGAGAGCACAATTCCTTTATGTATTAACGGTTCACTGTCCCAGCCTAGAGAGATGGCCCATTCAAAAGGCCCAATGGGCTTCACGATAACCCATCCGCTTCAACAACGCAGCATCCTCGCAAGACGTGATAACGATGCGTTGTAGGGCCCTCTAATATCCCGCGAGTATGGTTGTCGTCCTTTTAACAACTCACGACGTACGATCCGAGACCGAAAAACAGAGCTAAAGAAGAAAAGTGGGCCGAAAGTGATGAAAACGTTCAATTTTGGGCTTCAAAAATAGGCGCAGCGAGCAAGGTAGCTGCCCCCATCGTAGAGCTATGGGAGAGCTTTGCAACGGAATGCTGTGCGCCGCTTAACTCCTTGCGGATCAAAAGTTATGGGCACCGGAATGATGGAGACCTGGTGACAAGCCCTACGCCCTCGGTTTGCTGGCCCAGCCTCCACGTGAAGCGAATTTGTCTTGGCTAGGGTGCCGAGGGATTTGATAATAGAAATATGGTGGATAAAGTATCTTGGCAACCCTAACTGGAGCAAAAAAAATTGAAAAGGGGGTACAACACAAGGACTTCCCAGGGGGTCACCCATCCTAGTACTACTCTCGCCCAAGCACGCTTAACTTCGGAGTTCTGATGGGATCCGGTGGATTAGTGCTGGTATGATCGCACCCGTTATGTTGAGGGCACAATTCCTTTATGTGTTAACGGTTCACAATCCCAGCCTAGAGAGATGGCTCATTCAGATGGCCCAATGGGCTTAACGACAACCCATCCACTTCAACAACGCAGCATCCTCGCAAGAGGTGATATTGATGCATTGTAGAGCCCTCTAATGTCCAATGAGTAGGGTTGTCATCCTTTTAACAGCTCACGACGTACAATCCGGGAGGGGAAAACAGATCAAATATAGAAAAGTGGCCTGAAACTGATGAAAACGTTCGAGTTTGGGCTACAAAAAGGGCACAGCGAGCAAACTAGCTACCCCTGTCGTAGAGCTCTCGGAGAGCTTTGCCATGGTATGCTGTGCGCCGCGTAACTCTTAATGGATCAAAAGTTATGGGCACCGGAGCGACGGAGGCCTGGTCACAAGCCCTACGCCCTCGGTTTGCTGGCCCAGCCTCCACATGAAGCAAAGTTGTCTTGCCCAAGGTGCCGTGGGATTCGAAAATAAAAATGTGGTGGATAAAGTATCTTGGAAAACCTAACCGGAGCAAAAAAAATTGAAAAGAGGGGTGCAACACGAGGACTTCCCCGGGGGTCACCCATCCTAGTACTATTTTCGGCCAAGCACGCTTAACTTCGGAGTTCTGATGGGATCCGGAGCATTAGTGCTGGTATGATCGCACCCGTCATGTTGAGGGCACAATTCCTTTATGTGTTAACCGTTCACAGTCCCAGCCTAAAGAGAAGGCCCATTCAGAAATCCCAACGGGCTTAATGACAACCCATCCGCTTCAACAACGCAGCATCCTCGCGAGACGTGATATCGATGCGTTGTATGGCCCTCTATTGTCCCGCGAGTAAGGTTGTCGTCCCTTTAACAGCTCACGACGTACGATCCGGGACGGAAAAACATAGCTAAATAAGAAAAGTAGCCCGAAACTGATGAAAATGTTTGATTTTGGGCTCCAAAAATGGGCAAAGAGAGCAAGGTGGCTGCCCCCATCGTAGAGCTTTTGGACAACTTTGCAACTGTATGCTGTGCGCCGCGTAACTCCTTACGGATCAAACGTTATGGGCATCGGAGCGACGGAGACCTGGTCACAAGCCCTGCGCTATCAGTTTGCTGGCCCACCCTCCACGTGAGGCGGAGTTCTCTTGCCCAAGGTGCCGTGGGATTCGATAATAGAAATGTGATGGATAAAGTATCTTGGCACCCCTAACCGGAGCAAAAAAATTTGAAAAGGGGGGTACAACACAAGGACTTCCCAGGGGGTCACCCATCCTAGTACTACTCTCGCCCAAGCACGCTTAACTTCGGAGTTCTAATGGGATCCGGTGCATTAGTGCTGGTATGATCGCACACGTCATGTTGAGGGCACAATTCCTTTATGCGTTAACGGTTCACAGCCCTAGCCTAGAGAGATGGCCCATTCAAAAGGGCCAATGGGCTTAACGACAACCCATCCGCTTCAACAACGCAACATCCTCGCAAGACGTGATATCGATGGGTTGTAGGGCCCTGTAATGTTCCGCGACTGAGGTTGTTGTCCTTTTAACAGTTCACGACGTACGATCCGGGATGAAAAAATAGGGCAAGAAAAGATAAGTGGCCCAAAACTGATGAAAACGTTCATTTTTGGCCTCCATAAAGGGCAAAGCGTGGAAGCTAGCTACCCCTGTTGTAGAGCTCTCGGAGAGCTTTGCAACGGTATGCTGTGCGCCGCGTAACTCCTTACGGATCAAAAGTTATGGGCACCGGAGCGACAGAGACCTGGTCACAAGCCCTATGCCCTCAGTTTGCTGGCCTAGCCTCCACGTGAAGCGAAGTTGTCTTGCCCAAGGTGCCGTGGGGTTCGATAATAGAAATGTGGTGGATAAAGTATCTTGGCAACCCTAACCGGAGTAAAAAAAATTGAAAAGGGGGGTGCAACACGTGGACTTCCCAGGGGGTCACCTATCCTAGTACTACTCTCGCCCAAGCACGCTTAACTTCGGAGTTTTGATAGGATCCGGTGGATTAGTGCTGGTATGATCACACCCGTCATGTTGAGGGCACAATTCCTTTATGTGTTAACGGTTCACTATCCCAGCCTAGAGAGATGGCCCATCCAAAAGGCCCAATGGGCTTAACGACAACCCATCTGCTTCAACAACGTAGCATCCTCGCAAGACGTGATAATGACGCGTTTTAGGTCCCTCTAATGTCCCGCGAGTAAGGTTGTCGTCATTTTAACAACTCACGACGTACGATCCGTGACGGAAACAAAGAGCTAAAGAAGAAAAGTGGCCCGAAAGTGATGAAAACATTCAATTTTGGGCTCTAAAAATGGGCACAGCGAGCAAGCTGGCTACCCCCATCGTAGAGCTCTCGGAGAGCTTTGCAATAGAATGTTTTGTGCTGCGTAACTCCTTACGGATCAAAAGTTATGGGCACCGGAGCGATGGAGACGTGGTCACAAGCCCTACGCCCTCGGTTTGTTAGCCCAGCCTCCACGTGAAGCGAAGTTGTCTTGCCCAAGGTGCCTTGGTATTCGGTTGCAGAAATGTGGTGGATAAAATATCTTGGCAACCCTAACCGGAGCATAAAAAATTGAAAAGGGGGGTACAACCCAAGGACTTCCTAGGGGGTCACCCATCCCGCAAGTAAGGTTGTCATCCTTTTAACAGCTCACGACGTACGATCCGCGACGGAAAAATAGCGCTAAACAAGAAAAGTTGCCCGAAACTTATGAAAATGTTTGATTTTGGTCTCCAAAAAGGGCACAGCGACCAAGCTGGCTGCCCCCGTCGTAGAGCCCTCGGAGAGCTCTGTAACGGTATGCTGTGCACTGCTTAACTCCTTACGGATCAAAAGTTATGGGCACCGGAGTGACGGAGACCTAGTCACAAGCCCTACGCCCTCGGTTTGCTAACCCAGCCTCCACGTGAAGCGAAGTTGTCTTGCCCAAGGTGCTTTGGGATTCGATAATAGAAATGTGGTGGATAATGTATCTTGGCAACCCTAACCGGAGCAAAAAAAGTTGAAAAGGGGGATGCAACAAGAGGACTTCCAAGGGGGTCACCCATCTTAGGACTACTCTCGCCCAAGCACGCTTAACTTCGGGGTTCTGATGGGATCCGGTGCATTAGTTCTAGTATGATTGCACCCGTCTTGTTGAGGGCACAATTCCTTTATGTGTTAATGGTTCACAGTCCCAGCCTAGAGAGATCGCCCATTCAGAAGCCCAATGGGCATAACGACAACCTATCCGCTTCAACAACGCAGCATCCTCGCAAGATGTGATATCGACGTGTTGTAGGGCCCTCTAATGTCCTCTAAGTACGGTTGTCGTCCTTTTAACAGCTCACGACGTACGATCCGGGACGGAAAAATAGAGCTAAATAAGAAAAGTGGCCCGAAACTGATGAAAATGTTTGTGTTTGGGCTCCAAAAATGGGCACAGCGAGCAAGCTGGCTGTCACCGTCGTAGAGCTCTCGGTGAGCTTTGCAACAGTATGCTGTGTGCCGCATAACTCGTTACGAATCAAAAGTTATGGGCACCGGAGCGACGGAGACCTGGTCACAAGCCCTACGCCTTCGGTTTGCTGGCCCAGCCTCCACGTGAAGCGAAGTTGTCTTGCCCAAGGTGCCATGGGGTTCGATAATAGAAATGTGGTGGATAAAGTATCTGGGCAACCCTAACCGGAGCAAAAAAAATTGAAAAGGAAGGTACAACACGAGGACTTCCCAGGGGGTCACCCATCCTAGTACAACTCTCGCCCAAGCACAAATAACTTCGGAGTTCTGATAGGATCCAGTGCATTAGTGCTGGTATGATCACACCCGTCATGTTGAGGGCACAATTCCTTTATGTGTTAACAGTTCACAGTCCCAGCCTAGAGAGATGGCCCATTCAAAAGAGCCAATGGGCTTAACAACAACCCATCCGCTTCAACAACGCAGCACCCTCGCAAGACATGATATCGACGCATTGTAGGGCCCTCTAATGTCCCGCGAGTAAGGTTGTCATCCTTTTAACAGAAGACGAAGTAAGATCCAGGACGAAAAAATAGAGCAAAAGAAGAAAAGTTGCCCGAAACTGATGAAAACATTCAATTTTGGGCTCTAAAAATGGGCACAGCGAGCAAGCTGGCTACCCCCATCGTAGAGCTCTCGGAGAGCTTTGCAATAGAATGTTGTGCGCTGCGTAACTCCTTAGAGATCAAAAGTTATGGGCAGCGGAGCGATGGAGACGTGGTCACAAGCTCTACGCCCTCGGTTTGCTAGCCCAGCCTCCACGTGAAGCGAAGTTGTCTTGCCCAAGGTGCCTTGGTATTCGGTTGCGGAAATGTGGTGGATAAAATATCTTGGCAACCCTAACCGGAGCATAAAAAATTGAAAAGGGGGGTACAACCCAAGGACTTTCTAGGGGGTCACCCATCCCGCAAGTAAGGTTGTCATCCTTTTAACAGCTCACGACGTACGATCCGCGACGGAAAAATAGCGCTAAACAAGAAAAGTTGCCCGAAACTTATGAAAATGTTTGATTTTGGGCTCCAAAAAGGGCACAGCGACCAAGCTGGCTGCCCCCGTCGTAGAGCTCTCGGAGAGCTCTGTAACGGTATGCTGTGCACTGCTTAACTCCTTACGGATCAAAAGTTATGGGCACCGGAGTGACGGAGACCTGGTCACAAGCCCTACGCCCTCGGTTTGCTAACCCAGCCTCCACGTGAAGCGAAGTTGTCTTGCCCAAGGTGCTTTGGGATTCGATAATAGAAATGTGGTGGATAATGTATCTTGGCAACCCTAACCGGAGCAAAAAAAGTTGAAAAGGGGGATGCAACAAGAGGACTTCCAAGGGGGTCACCCATCTTAGGACTACTCTCGCCCAAGCACGCTTTACTTCGTGGTTCTGATGGGATCCGGTGGAATAGTTCTAGTATGATCGCACCCGTCTTGTTGAGGGCGCAATTCCTTTATGTGTTAATGGTTCACAGTCCCAGCCTAGAGAGATCGCCCATTCAGAAGCCCAATGGGCATAACGACAACCTATCCGCTTCAACAACGCAGCATCCTCGCAAGATGTGATATCGACGTGTTGTAGGGCCCTCTAATGTCCTCTGAGTACGGTTGTCATCCTTTTAACAGCTCACGACGTACGATCCGGGACAAAAAAATAGAGCTAAATAAGAAAAGTGGCCCGAAACTGATGAAAAAGTTTGTGTTTGGGCTCCAAAAATGGGCAAAGCGAGCAAGCTGGCTGTCACCGTCGTAGAGCTGTCGGTAAGCTTTCCAACGATATGCTGTTCGCCGAGTAACTCCTTCCGGATCAAAAGTTATGGGCACCGGAGCGACGGAGCCCTGGTCACAAGCCCTACGCCCTCAGTTTGCTGGCCCAGCCTCCACGTGAAGCGAAGTTGTCTTGCCCAAGGTGCCGTGGGATTCGATAATAGAAATGTGGTGGATAAAGTATCTTGGCAACCCTAACTAGAGCAAAAAAAATTGAAAAGGTAGGTGCAACACGACGACTTCCCAGGGGGTCACCCATCCTAATACTACTATCGCCCAAGCAGGCTTAACTTCGGAGTTCTGAAGGGATCCGATGCATTAGTGCTGGTATGATCACTCCCGTCATGTTGAGGGCACAATTCCTTTATGTGTTAACAGTTCACAGTCCCAGCCTAGAGAGATGGCCCATTCAAAAGAGCCAATGGGCTTAACAACAACCCATCCGCTTCTACAACGCAGCACCCTCGCAAGACATGATATCGACGCATTGTAGGGCCCTCTAATGTCCCGCGAGGAAGGGTGTCATCCTTTTAACAGAAGACGAAGTAAGATCCAGGACGAAAAAATAGAGCAAAAGAAGAAAAGTTCCCCGAAACTGATGAAAACGTCTGATTTTGGGCTCCAAAAAGGGCAAAGCAAGCAAGCTGGCTACCCCCGTCGTAGAGCTCTCGGAGATCTTTGCAACGGCATGCTGTGCGCCACTTAACTCCTTATAGATCAAAAGTTATGGGCACCAGAGTGATAGAGACCTGGTCACAAGCCCTACGCCCTCGGTTTGGTATCCTAGCATCCACGTGAAGCGAAGTTGTCTTGCCCAAGTTGCCTTGGTATTCAGTTGCAGAAATGTGGTGGATAAAATATCTTGGCAACCCTAACCGGAGCATAAAAAATTGAAAAGGAGGGTACAACCCAACGACTTCCTAGGGGGTCACCCATCCCGCGAGTAAGGTTGTCACCCTTTTAACAGCTCACGACGTACGATCCGCGACGGAAAAATAGCGCTAAACAAGAAAAGTTGCCCGAAACTTATGAAAATGTTTGATTTTTGTCTCCAAAAGGGGCACAGCGACCAAGCTGGCTGCCCCCGTCGTAGAGCTCTCGGAGAGCTCTGTAACGGTATGATGTGCACTGCTTAACTCCTTACGGATCAAAAGTTATGGGCACCGGAGTGACGGAGACCTAGTCACAAGCCCTACGCCCTCGGTTTGCTAACCCAACCTCCACGTGAAGCGAAGTAGTCTTGCCCATGGTGCTTTGGGATTTGATAATAGAAATGTGGTGGATAATGTATCTTGGCAACCCTAACCGGAGCAAAAAAAGTTGAAAAGTGGGATGCAACAAGAGGACTTCCAAGGGGGTCACCCATCTTAGTACTACTCTCGCCCAAGCACGCTTAACCTCGGGGTTCTGATGGGATCCGGTGCATTAGTTCTGGTATGATCGCACCCGTCTTGTTGAGGGCACAATTCCTTTATGTGTTAATGGTTCACAGTCCCAGCCTAGAGAGATCGCCCATTCAGAAGGCCCAATGGGCATAACGACAACCTATCCGCTTCAACAACGCAGCATCCTCGCAAGACGTGATATCGACGTGTTGTAGGGCCCTCTAATGTCCTGTGAGTACGGTTGTCGTCCTTTTAACAGCTCACGACGTACGATCCGGGACAAAAAAATAGAGCTAAATAAGAAAAGTGGCCCGAAACTGATGAAAATGTTTGTGTTTGGGCTCCAAAAATGGGCAAAGCGAGCAAGCTGGCTGTCACCGTCGTAGAGCTCTCGGTGAGCTTTGCAACGGTATGCTGTGCGCCGCGTAACTCCTTACGGGTCAAAAGTTATGGGCACTGGAGCGACAGAGACCTGGTCACAAGCCCTACGCCCTCAGTTTGCTGGCCCAGCCTCCACGGGAAGTGAAGTTGTCTTGCACAAGGTGCCGTGGGATTCGATAATAGAAATGTGGTGGATAAAGTATCTTGGCAACCTTAACCGGAGCAAAAAAAATTGAAAAGGGGGGTGCAACACGAGGACTTCCTAGGGGGTCACCCATCCTAGTATTACTATCGCCCAAGCACGCTTAACTTCGGAGTTCTGAAGGGATCCGATGCATTAGTGCTGGTATGATCACACCCGTCATGTTGAGGGCACAATTCCTTTATGTGTTAACAGTTCACAGTCCCAGCCTAGAGAGATGGCCCATTCAAAAGAGCCAATGTGCTTAACAACAACCCATCCGCTTCAACAACGCAGCACCCTCGCAAGACATGATATCGACACATTGTAGGGCCCTATAATGTCCCGCGAGTAAGGTTGTCGTCCTTTTAACAACACACGACGTCAGATCCAGGTCGGAAAAATAGAGTGAAAGAAGAAAAGTTGCCAGAAACTGATGAAAAAGTCTGATTTTGGGCTCCAAAATGGGTAAAGCAAGCAAGCTGGCTACCCCCGTCGTAGAGCACTCGGAGATCCTTGCAATGGCATGCTGTGCGCCACTTAACTCCTTATAGATTAAAAGTTATGGGCACCAGAGCGATAGAGACCTGGTCACAAGCCCTACGCCCTCGGTTTGCTAGCCCAGCCTCCACGTGAAGCGAATTTGTCTTGCCCAAGGTGCCTTGGTATTCAGTTGCAGAAATGTGGTGGATAAAATATCTTGGCAACCCTAACCGGAGCATAAAAAATTGAAAAGGGGGGTACAACCCAAGGACTTCCTAAGGGGTCACCCATCCCGCGAGTAAGGTTGTCATCCTTTTAACAGCGCATGACGTACGACCCGCGACAGAAAAATAGCGCTAAACAAGAAAAGTTGCCCGAAACTTATGAAAATGTTTGATTTTGGTCTCCTAAAAGGGCACAGCGACCAAGCTGGCAGCCCCCGTCGTAGAGCTCTCGGAGAGCTCTGTAACGGTATGATGTGCACTGCTTAACTCCTTACGGATCAAAAGTTATGGGCACCGGAGTGACGGAGACCTGGTCACAAGCCCTACGCCCTCGGTTTGCTAACCCAGCCTCCACGTGAAGCGAAGTTGTCTTGCCCAAGGTGCTTTGGGATTCGATAATAGAAATATGGTGGATAATGTATCTTGGCAACCCTAACCGGAGCAAAAAAAGTTGAAAAGGGGAATGCAACAAGAGGATTTCCAAGGGGGTCACCCATCTTAGTACTACTCTCACCCAAGCACGCTTAACTTCGGGGTTCTGATGGGATCCGGTGCATTAGTTCTGGTATGATCGCACCCGTCTTGTTGAGGGCACAATTCCTTTATGTGTTAACAGTCCCAGCCTAGAGAGATCGCCCATTCAGAAGGCCCAATGGGCATAACGACAACCTATCCGCTTCAACAACACAGCATCCTCGCAAGACGTGATATCGACGTTTTGTAGGGCCCTCTAATGTCCTGTGAGTACGGTTGTTGTCCTTTTAACAGCTCACGACGTACGATCCGGGACGAAAAAATAGAGCTAAATAAGAAAAGTGGCCCGAAACTGATGAAAATGTTTGTGTTTGGGCTCCAAAAATGGGCACAACGAGCAAGCTGGCTGTCACCGTCGTAGAGCTCTCGGTGAGCTTTGCAACGATATGCTGTTCGCCGCGTAACTCCTTACGGATCAAAAGTTATGGGCACGGGAGTGACGGAGACCTGGTCACAAGCCCTACGCACTCAGTTTGATGGCTCAGCCTCCACGTGAAGCGAAGTTGTCTTGCCCAAGGTGCTGTGTGGTTCGAGAATGGAGATGTGGTGGATAATGTATCTTGGCAACCCTAACCGAAGCAAAAAAAGTTGAAAAGGGGGATGCAACTAGAGGACTTCCAAGGGGGTCACCCATCTTAGTACTACTCTCACCCAAGCACGCTTAACTTCGGGGTTCTAATGGGATCCGGTGCATTAGTTCTGGTATGATCGCACCCGTCTTGTTGAGGGCACAATTCCTTTATGTGTTAATGGTTCACAGTCCCAGCCTAGAGAGATCGCCCATTCAGAAGGCCCAATGGGCATAACGACAACCTATCCGCTTCAACAACACAGCATCCTCACAAGACATGATATCGACGTGTTGTAGGGCCCTCTAATGTCCTGTGAGTTTGGTTGTTGTCCTTTTAACAGCTCACGACATACGATCCGGGATGAAAAAATAGAGCTAAATAAGAAAAGTGGCCCAAAACTGATGAAAATGTTTGTGTTTGGGCTCCAAAAATGGGCACAACGAGCAAGCTGGCTGTCACCGTCATAGAGCTCTTGGTGAGCTTTGCAACGATATGTTGTTCGCCGCGTAACTCCTTACGGATCAAAAGTTATGGGCACCGGAGCAACGGAGACCTGGTCACAAGCCCTACGCCCTCAGTTTGCTGGCCCAGCCTCCACCTGAAGCGAACTTGTCTTGCCCAAGGTGCCGTGGGATTCGATAATAGAAATGTGGCGGATAAAGTATCTTGGCAACCCTAACTAGAGCAAAAAAAATTGAAAAGGTGGGTGCAACACGAAGACTTCCCAGGGGGTCACCCATCCTAGTACTACTATCGCCCAAGCACGCTTAACTTCGGAGTTCTGAAGGGATCCGATGCATTAGTGCTGGTATGATCACACCCGTCATGTTGAGGGCACAATTCCTTTATGTGTTAACAGTTCACAGTCCCAGCCTAGAGAGATGGCCCATTCAAAAGAGCCAATGTGCTTAACAACAACCCATCCGCTTCAACAACGCAGCACCCTCGCAAGACATGATATCGACGCATTGTAGGGCCCTCTAATGTCCCGCGAGTAAGGTTGTCATCCTTTTAACAGCAAATGACGTAAGATCCAGCACGGAAAAATAGAGCAAAAGAAGAAAAATTGCCCGAAACTGATGAAAACGTCTGATTTTCGGCTCCAAAAAGGGCAAAGCAAGCAAGCTGGCTACCCCCGTCGTAGAGCTCTCGGAGATCTTTGCAACGGCATGCTGTGCGCCACTTAACTCCATACAAATAAAAAGTTATGGGCACCGGAGCGATGGAGACCTGGTCACAAGCCCTACGCCCTCGGTTTGCTAGCCCAGCCTCCACGTGAAGCGAAGTTGTCTTGCCCAAGGTGCCTTGGTATTCAGTTGCAGAAATGTGGTGGATAAAATATCTTGGCAACCCTAACCGGAGCATAAAAAATTGAAAAGGGGGGTACAACCCAAGGACTTCCTAGGGGGTCATCCATCCCGCGAGTAAAGTTGTCATCATTTTAACAGCTCACGACGTACAATCCGCGACGGAAAAATTGCGCTAAACAAGAAAAGTTTCCCGAAACTTATGAAAATGTTTGATTTTGGTCTCCAAAAAGGGCACATCGACCAAGCTGGCTGCCCCCGTCGTAGAGCTCTCGGAGAGCTCTGTAACGGTATGTTGTGCACTGCTTAACTCCTTGCGCAAAAAAAGTTAAAAAGGGGGATGCAACAAGAGGACTTCCAAGGGGGTCACCCATCTTAGTACTACTCTCGCCCAAGCACGCTTAACTTCGGGGTTCTGATGGGATCCGGTGCATTAGTTATGGTATGATCGCACCCGTCTTGTTGAGGGCACAATTCCTTTATGTGTTAATGGTTCACAGTCCCAGCCTAGAGAGATCGCCCATTCAGAAGGCCCAATGGGCATAACGACAACCTATCCGCTTCAACAACGCAGCATCCTCGCAAGACGTGATATCGACGTGTTGTAGGGCCCTCTAATGTCCTCTGAGTACTGTTGTCCTCCTTTTAACAGCTCACGACGTACGATCCAGGACAGAAAAATAGAGCTAAATAAGAAAAGTGGCCCGAAACTGATGAAAATGTTTGTATTTGGGCTCCAAAAATGGACACAGCAAGCAAGCTAGCTGTCACCGTCATAGAGCTCTCGGTGAGCTTTGCAACGATATGCTGTGCGCCGCGTAACTCCTTAAGGATCAAAAGTTATGGGCACCGGAGCGACGGCGACCTGGTCAAAAGCCCTACGCCCTCAGTTTGTTGGCCCAGCCTCCACGTGAAGCGAAGTTGTCTTGCCCAAGGTGCCGTGGGATTCGATAATAGAAATGTTGCGGATAAACTATCTTCGCAACCCTAACTAGAGTAAAAAAAATTGAAAAGGTGGGTGCAACACGAAGACTTCCCAGGGGGTCACCCATCCTAGTACTACTATAGCCCAAGCACGCTTAACTTCGGAGTTCTGAAGGGATCCGATGCATTAGTGCTGGTATGATCACACCCGTTATGTTGAGGGCACAATTCCTTTATGTGTTAACAGTTCACAGTCCCAGCCTAGAGAGATGGCCCATTCAAAAGAGCCAATGGGCTTAACAACAACCCATCTGCTTCAACAACGCAGCACCCTCGCAAGACATGATATCAACGCATTGCAGGGCCCTCTAATGTCCCGCGAGTAAGGTTGTCGTCCTTTTAATAGCACACGACGTAAGATCCAGTTTGGAAAAATAGAACAAGAGAAGAAAAGTTGACCGAAACTGATGAAAATGTCTGATTTTGGGCTCCAAAAAGGGCAAAGCAAGCAAGCTGGCTACCCCCGTCGTAGAGCTCTCAGAGATCTTTGCAACGGCATGCTGTGCGCCACTTAACTCCTTACAGATAAAAAGTTATGGGCACCGGAGCGATGGAGACCTGGTCACAAGCCCTACGCCCTCGGTTTGCTAGCCCAGCCTCCACGTGAAGCGAAGTTGTCTTGCCCAAGGTGCCTTGGTATTCAGTTATAGAAATGTGGTGGATAAAATATCTTGGCAACCATAACCGGAGCATAAAAAATTTAAAAGGGGGGTACAACCCAAGGACTTCCTAGGGGGTCACCCATCCCGCGAGTAAGGTTGTCATCTTTTTTAACAGTTCACGACGTACGATCCGGGACAAAAAAATAGAGCAAAAAAATATTCCCCGAAACTGATGAAAATGTTTGATTTTGGTCTCCAAAAAGGGCACATCGAGCAAGCTGGCTGCCCCCGTCGTAGAGCTCTCGGAGAGCTCTGTAACGGTATGTTGTGCACTGCTTAACTCCTTCCGGATCAAAAGTTATGGGCACCGGAGTGACGGAGACCTGGTCACAAGCCCTACGCCCTCGGTTTGCTTACCCAACCTCCACGTGAAGCGAAGTTGTCTTGCCCAAGGTGCTTTGGGATTCGATAATAGAAATGTGGTGGATAATGTATCTTGGCAACCCTAACCGGAGCAAAAAAAGTTGAAAAGGGGGATGCAACAAGAGGACTTCCAAGGGGGTCACCCATCTTAGTACTACTCTCGCCCAAGCACGCTTAACCTCGGGGTTCTGATAGGATCCGGTGCATTAGTTCTGGTATGATCGCATCTGTCTTGTTGAGGGCGCAATTCCTTTATGTGTTAATGGTTCACAGTCCCAGCCTAGAGAGATCGCCCATTCAGAAGGCCCAATGGGCATAACGACAACCTATCCGCTTCAACAACGCAGCATCCTCGCAAGACGTGATATCGACGTGTTGTAGGTCCCTCTAATGTCCTGTGAGTACTGTTGTCGTCCTTTTAACAGCTCACGACGTAAGATCCGGGATAGAAAAGTAGAGCTAAATAAGAAAAGTGGCCCGAAACTGATGAAAATGTTTGTGTTTGGGCTCCAAAAATGGGCACAGCGAGCAAGCAGGCTGTCACCGTCGTAGAGATCTCGGTGAGCTTTGCAACAATATGTTGTGCGCCGCTTAACTCCTTAAGGATCAAAAGTTATGGGCACCGGAGCGACGGAGACCTGGTCACAAGCCCTACGCCCTCAGTTTGCTGGCCCAGCCTCCACGTGAAGCGAAGTTGTCTTGCCCAAGGTGCCGTGGGATTCGATAATAGAAAAGTGGCGGATAAAGTATCTTGCCAAACCTAACTAGAGCAAAAAAAATTGAAAAGGTGGGTGCAACACGAAGACTTCCCAGGGGGTCACCCATCCTAGTACTACTATCGCCCAAGCATGCTTAACTTCGGAGTTCTGAAGGGATCCGATGCATTAGTGCTGGTATGATCACACCCGTCATGTTGAGGGCACAATTCCTTTATGTGTTAACAGTTCACAGTCCCAGCCTAGAGAGATGGCCCATTAAAAAGACCCAATGGGCTTAACAACAACCCATCCGCTTCAACAACACAGCACCCTCGCAAGACATAATATCGACACATTGTAGGGTCCTCTAATGTCCTGCGAGTAAGGTTGTCGTCCTTTTAACAGCACACGACGTATGATCCAGGACGGAAAAATAGAGCAAAAGAAGAAAAGTTGCCCGAAACTGATGAAAACGTCTGATTTTGGGCTCCAAAAAGGGAAAAGCAAGCAAGCTGGCTACCATCGTCGTAGAGCTCTCGGAGATCTTTGCAACGGCATGTTGTGCACCATTTAACTCCTTACAGATCAAAAGTTATGGGCACCGGAGCGACGGAGACGTGGTCATAAGCCCTATGCCCTCGGTTTGCTAACCCAGCCTCCACGTGAAGCGAAGTTGTCTTTCCCAAGGAGCTGTGGGATTTGAAAATAGAAATGTGGCGGATAAAGTATCTTGGCAACCCTAACCGGAGCAAAAAAAATTTAAAAAGGGGCTGCAACACGAGGACTTCCTAGGGGGACACCCATCTTAGTACTACTATCTCCCAAGCATGCTTAACTTCGGAGTTCTAATGGGATCCAGTGCATTAGTGCTAGTATGATTGCACCAGTCATGTTGAGGGCACAATTCCTTTATGTGTTAAGTGTTCACAGTCCCAGCCTAGAGAGATAGCCCACTTAGAAGTCCCAATGGGCTTAATGACAACCGATCCGCTTCAACAACGCAGCATCCTAGCGACATGTGATATCGACTCGTTGTAAGGCCCTCTAATGTCCCACGAGTAAGGTTGTCGTCCTTTTAACAGTTCACGACGTACGATCCGGGATGGAAAAATTGAACTAAATAAGAAAAGTGACGCGAAACTGTTAAAAATGTATGAGTTTGGGCTCCAAAAATGGGCACAGCGAGTAAGCTGCTGTCCCCGTCGTAGAGCTCTCGGAGAGCTTTGCAACGGTATGTTGTGCGCCGCTTAACTCCTTACGGATCAAAAGTTATGGGCACCGGAGCGACGGAGACCTGGTCACAAGCCCTACGCCCTCGGTTTGCCAACCCAGCCTCCACGTGAAGCGAACTTGTCTTGCCCAACGAGCTGTGGGATTCGATAATAGAAATGTGGTGGATAAAGTATCTTGGCAGGCCTAACCGGAGCAAAAAAAATTTAAAAGGGGGCTGCAACACGAGGACTTCCCAGGGGGTCACCCATCTTAGTACTACTCTCGCCCAAGCACGCTTAACTTCAGAGTTCTGATGGGATCGGGTGCATTAGTGTTGGTAAGATCGCACCCGTCATGTTGAGGGCACAATTCCTTTATGTGTTAACGGTTCACAGTCCCAGCCTAGAGAAATGGCCCATTCAGAGGGCCCAATGGGCTTAACGACAACCCATCCATTTCAACAACGCAGCATCCACACGAGACGTGATATCGACGCGTTGTAGGGCAGTCTAATGTCCGGCGAGTAAGGTTGTCGTCCTTTTAACAACTCACGACGTACGATCCGGGACTGAAAAACAGAGCTAAATCAGAAAAGTGGCCCGAAATTAATGAAAATGTTTGACTTTGGGCTCCAAAAAGGGCACAGTGATCAAGCTGGCTGTCCCCGTCGTAGAGCTATTAGTGAGCTTTGCAACGATATGCTGTGTACCGCGTAACTCCTTACGGATCAAAACTAATGGGCATCGGAGCAACGGAGACCTGGTCACAAGCCCTACGCCCTCAGTTTGCTGGCCCAGCCTCCACGTGAAGCGAAGTTGTCTTGCCCAAGGTGCCTTGGTATTCAGTTGCAGAAATGTGGTGGATAAAATATCTTGGCAACCCTAACCGGAGCATAAAAAATTGAAAAGGGGGGTACAACCCAAGGACTTCCTAGGGGGTCATCCATCCCGCGGGGAAAGTTGTCATCATTTTAACAGCTCACGACGTACAATCCGCGACGGAAAAATAGCGCTAAACAAGAAAAGTTGCCCGAAACTTATGAAAATGTTTGATTTTGGTCTCCAAAAAGGGTACAGCGACCAAGCTGGCTGCCCCCGTCGTAGAGCCCTCGGAGAGCTCTGTAACGGTATGCTGTGAACTGCTTAACTCCTTACGGATCAAAAGTTATGAGCACCGGAGTGACGGAGACCTGGTCAGAAGCCCTACGCCCTCGGTTTGCTAACCCAGCCTCCACGTGAAGCGAAGTTGTCTTGCCCAAGGTGCTTTGGGATTCGATAATAGAAATGTGGTGGATAATGTATCTTGGCAACCCTAACCGGAGCAAAAAAAGTTGAAAAGGGGGATGCAACAAGAGGACTTCCAAGGGGGTCACCCATCTTAGTACTACTCTCGCCCAAGCACGCTTAACTTCGGGGTTCTGATGGGATCCGGTGCATTAGTTCTGGTATGATCGCACCCGTCTTGTTGAGGGCACAATTCCTTTATGTGTTAATGGTTCACAGTCCCAGCCTAGAGAGATCGCCCATTCAGAAGGCCCAATGGGCATAACGACAACCTATCCGCTTCAACAACGCAGCATCCTCGCAAGACGTGATATCGACTTGTTGTAGGGCCCTATAATGTCCTCTGAGTACGATTGTCGTCCTTTTAACAGCTCACGACGTACGATCTGGGACAGAAAAATAGAGCTAATTAAGAAAAGTGGCCCGAAACTGATGAAAATGTTTGTGTTTGGGCTCCAAAAATGGACACAGCAAGCAAGCTAGCTGTCACCGTCATAGAGCTCTCGGTGAGCTTTGCAACGATATGCTGTGCGCCGCGTAACTCCTTAAGGATCAAAAGTTATGGGCACCGGAGCGACGGAGACCTGGTCAAAAGCCCTACGCCCTCAGTTTGTTGGCCCAGCCTCCACGTGAAGCGAAGTTGTCTTGCCCAAGGTGCCGTGGGATTCGATAATAGAAATGTGGCGGATAAACTATCTTGGCAACCCTAACTAGAGTAAAAAAAATTGAAAAGGTGGGTGCAACACGAAGACTTCCCAGGGGGTCACCCATCCTAGTACTACTATCGCCCAAGCACGCTTAACTTCGGAGTTCTGAAGGGATCCGATGCATTAGTGCTGGTATGATCACACCCGTTATGTTGAGGGCACAATTCCTTTATGTGTTAACAGTTCACAGTCCCAGCCTAGAGAGATGGCCCATTCAAAAGAGCCAATGGGCTTAACAACAACCCATCTGCTTCAACAACGCAGCACCCTCGCAAGACATGATATCAACGCATTGTAGGGCCCACTAATGTCCCGCGAGTAAGGTTGTCGTCCTTTTAACAGCACACGACGTAAGATCCAGGACGGAAAAATAGAGCAAGAGAAGAAAAGTTGACCGAAACTGATGAAAACGTCTGATTTTGGGCTCCAAAAAGGGCAAAGCAAGCAAGCTGGCTACCCCCGTCGTAGAGCTCTCGGAGATCTTTGCAACGGCTTGCTGTGCGCCACTTAACTCCTTACAGATAAAAAGTTATGGGCACCGGAGCGATGGAGACCTGGTCACAAGCCCTACGCCCTCGGTTTGCTAGCCCAGCCTCCACGTGAAGCGAAGTTGTCTTGCCCAAGGTGCCTTGGTATTCAGTTATAGAAATGTGGTGGATAAAATATCTTGGCAACCCTAACCGGAGCATAAAAAATTGAAAAGGGGGGTACAAGCCAAGGACTTCCTAGGGGGTCACCCATCCCGCGAGTAAGGTTGTCATCTTTTTTAACAGTTCACGACGTACGATCCGGGACAAAAAAATAGAGCAAAAAAATATTCCCCGAAACTGATGAAAATGTTTGATTTTGGTCTCCAAAAAGGGCACATCGAGCAAGCTGGCTGCCCCCGTCGTAGAGCTCTCAGAGAGCTCTGTAACGGTATGTTGTGCACTGCTTAACTCCTTACGGATCAAAAGTTATGGGCACCGGAGTGACGGAGACTTGGTCACAAGCCCTACGCCCTCGGTTTGCTAACCCAACCTCCACGTGAAGCGAAGTTGTCTTGCCCAAGGTGCTTTGGGATTCGATAATAGAAATGTGGTGGATAATGTATCATGGCAACCCTAACCGGAGCAAAAATAGTTGAAAAGGGGGATGCAACAAGAGGACTTCTAAGGGGGTCACCCATCTTAGTACTACTCTCGCCCAAGCACGCTTAACCTCGGGGTTCTGATAGGATCCGGTGCATTAGTTCTGGTATGATCGCACCTGTCTTGTTGAGGGCACAATTCCTTTATGTGTTAATGGTTCACAGTCCCAGCCTAGAGAGATCGCCCATTCAGAAGGCCCAATGGGCATAACGACAACCTATCCGCTTCACCAACGCAGCATCCTCGCAAGACGTGATATCGACGTGTTGTAGGGCCCTCTAATGTCCTGTGAGTACTGTTGTCGTCCTTTTAACAGCTCACGACGTACGATCCAGGATAGAAAAATAGAGCTAAATAAGAAAAGTGGCCCGAAACTGATGAAAATGTTTGTGTTTGGGCTCCAAAAATGGGCAAAGCGAGCAAGCAGGCTGTCACCATCGTAGAGATCTCGGGGAGCTTTGCAACGATATGTTGTGCGCCGCGTAACTCCTTAAGGATCAAAAGTTATGGGCACCGGAGCGACGGAGACCTGGTCACAAGCCCTACGCTCTCAGTTTGCTGGCCCAGCCTCCACGTGAAGCGAAGTTGTCTTGCCCAAGGTGCCGTGGGATTCGATAATAGAAAAGTGGCGGATAAAGTATCTTGACAACCCTAACTAGAGCAAAAAAAATTGAAAAGGTGGGTGCAACACGAAGACTTCCCAGGGGGTCACCCATCCTAGTACTACTATCGCCCAAGCACGCTTAACTTCGGAGTTCTGATGGGATTCGATGCATTAGTGCTGGTATGATCGCACCCATCATGTTGAGGGCACAATTCCTTTATGTGTTAATGGTTCACAGTCCCAGCCTAGCGAGATGGCCCATTCAAAAGGCCCAATGGGCTTAACGACAACCCACCCGCGTCAACAACACAGCATTCTCGCAAGACATCATATCGACGCATTGTAGGGCCATCTAATGTCCAGCGAGTAAGGTTGTCGTCCTTTTAACAGTACACGACGTAAGATCCAGGACGAAAAAATAGAGAAAGAGAAGAAAAGTTGACCGAAACTGATGAAAACGTCTGATTTTGGGCTCCAAAAAGGGAAAAGCAAGCAAGCTGGCTACCCCCGTCGTAGAGCTCTCGGAGATCTTTGCAACGGCATGCTGTGCGCCACTTAACTCCTTACAGATAAAAAGTTATGGGCACCGGAGCGATGGAGACCTGGTCACAAGCCCTACGCCCTCGGTTTGCTAGCCCAGCCTCCACGTGAAGCGAAGTTGTCTTGCCTAAGGTGCCTTGGTATTCAGTTATAGAAATGTGGTGGATAAAATATCTTGGCAACCCTAACCGGAGCATAAAAAATTGAAAAGGGGGGTACAAGCCAAGGACTTCCTAGGGGGTCACCCATCCCGCGAGTAAGGTTGTCATCCTTTTAACAGCTCACGACGTACGATCCGCGACGGAAAAATAGCACTAAACAAGAAAAGTTTCCCGAAACTTATGAAAATGTTTGATTTTGGTCTCCAAAAAGGGCACATCGACCAAGCTGGCTGCCCCCGTCGTAGAGCTCTCAGAGAGCTCTGTAACGGTATGTTGTGCACTGCTTAACTCCTTACGGATCAAAAGTTATGGGCACCGGAGTGACGGAGACTTGGTCACAAGCCCTACGCCATCGGTTTGCGAGCCCAACCTCCACGTGAAGCGAAGTTGTCTAGCCTAAGGTGCTGTGGGATTCGATAATAGAAATGTGGTGGATAATGTATCATGGCAACCCTAACCGGAGCAAAAAAAGTTGAAAAGGGGGATGCAACAAGAGGACTTCTAAGGGGGTCACCCATCTTAGTACTACTCTCGCCCAAGCACGCTTAACCTCGGGGTTCTGATAGGATCCGGTGCATTAGTTCTGGTATGATCGCACCTGTCTTGTTGAGGGCACAATTCCTTTATGTGTTAATGGTTCACAGTCCCAGCCTAGAGAGATCGCCCATTCAGAAGGCCCAATGGGCATAACGACAACCTATCCGCTTCACCAACGCAGCATCCTCGCAAGACGTGATATCGACGTGTTGTAGGGCCCTCTAATGTCTTGTGAGTACTGTTGTCGTCCTTTTAACAGCTCACGACGTACGATCCGGGATAGAAAAATAGAGCTAAATAAGAAAAGTGGCCCGAAACTGATGAAAATGTTTGTGTTTGGGCTCCAAAAATGGGCAAAGCGAGCAAGCAGGCTGTCACCATCGTAGAGATCTCGGGGAGCTTTGCAACGATATGTTGTGCGCAGCGTAACTCCTTAAGGATCAAAAGTTATGGGCACCGGAGCGACGGAGACCTGGTCAAAAGCCCTACGCCCTCAGTTTGCTGGCCCAGCCTCCACGTGAAGCGAAGTTGTCTTGCCCAAGGTGCCGTGGGATTCGATAATAGAAAAGTGGCGGATAAAGGATCTTGACAACCCTAACTAGAGCAAAAAAAATTGAAAAGGTGGGTGCAACACGAACACTTCCCAGGGGGTCACCCATCCTAGTACTACTATCGCCCAAGCACGCTTAACTTCGGAGTTCTGAAGGGATCCGATGCATTAGTGCTGGTATGATCACACCCGTCATGTTGAGGGCACAATTCCTTTATGTGTTAACAGTTCACAGTCCCAGCCTAGAGAGATGGCCCATTAAAAAGACCCAATGGGCTTAACAACAACCCATCCGCTTCAACAACACAGCACCCTCGCAAGACATCATATCGACGCATTGTAGGGTCCTCTAATGTCCCGCGAGTAAGGTTGTCGTCCTTTTAACAGCACACGACGTAAGATCCAGGACGGAAAAATAGAGCAAAAGAAGAAAAGTTGCCCGAAACTGATGAAAACGTCTGATTTTGGGCTCCAAAATGGGCAAAGCAAGCAAGCTGGCTACCATCGTCGTAGAGCTCTCGGAGATCTTTGCAACGGCATGTTGTGCGCCATTTAACTCCTTACAGATCAAAATTTATGGGCACCGGAGCGACGGAGACGTGGTCATAAGCCCTATGCCCTCGGTTTGCTAACCCAGCCTCCACGGGAAGCGAAGTTGTCTTTCCCAAGGAGCTGTGGGATTCGATAATAGAAATGGGGCGGATAAAGTATCTTGGGAGCCCTAACCGGAGCAAAAAAAATTTTAAAAGGGGCTGCAACACGAGGACTTCCTAGGGGGACACCCATCTTAGTACTACTCTCTCCCAAGCATGCTTAACTTCGGAGTTCTGATGGGATCCAGTGCATTAGTGCTAGTATGATTGCACCAGTCATGTTGAGGGCACAATTCCTTTATGTGTTAAGTGTTCACAGTCCCAGCCTAGAGAGATAGCCCACTTAGAAGTCCCAATGGGCTTAATGACAACCGATCCGCTTCAACAACGCAGCATCCTAGCGACACGTGATATCGACTCGTTGTAAGGCCCTCTAATGTCCCACGAGTAAGGTTGTCGTCCTTTTAACAGTTCACGACGTACGATCCGGGATGGAAAAATGGAACTAAATAAGAAAAGTGACCCAAAACTGTTAAAAATGTATGAGTTTGGGCTCCAAAAATGGGCACAGCGAGCAAGCTGCTGCCCCCGTCATAGAGCTCTCAGAGAGCTTTGCAACGGTATGTTGTGCGCCGCTTAACTCCTTACGGATCAAAAGTTATGGGCACCGGAGCGACGGAGACCTGGTCACAAGCCCTACGCCCTCGGTTTGCTAACCCAGCCTCCACGTGAAGCGAATTTGTCTTGCCCAAGGAGCTGTGGGATTCGATAATAGAAATGTGGTGGATAAAGTATCCTGGCAGCCCTAACCGGAGCAAAAAAAATTTAAAAGGGGGCTGCAACACGAGGACTTCCCAGGGGGTCACCCATCTTAGTACTACTCTCGCCCAAGCACGCTTAACTTCGGAGTTCTGATGGGATCGGGTGCATTAGTGCTGGTATGATCGCACCCGTCATGTTGAGGGCACAATTCCTTTATGTGTTAACGGTTCACAGTCCCAGCCTAGAGAGATGGCCCATTCAGAAGGCCCAATGGGCTTAACGACAACCCATCCATTTCAACAACGCAGCATCCACACGAGACGTGATATCGACGCGTTGTAGGGCAGTCGAATGTCCGGCGAGTAAGGTTGTCGTCCTTTTAACAGCTCACGACATACGATCCGGGACTGAAAAACAGAGCTAAATCAGAAAAGTGGCCCGAAATTAATGAAAATGTTTGACTTTGGGCTCCAAAAAGGGCACAGTGATCAAGCTGGCTGTCCCCGTCGTAGAGCTATTAGTGAGCTTTGCAACGATATGCTGTGTACCGCGTAACTCCTTACGGATCAAAACTAATGGGCATCGGAGCAACGGAGACCTGGTCACAAGCCCTACACCCTCAGTTTGCGGGCCCAACCTCTACGTGAAGCGAGGTTGTCTTGCCCAAAGTGCTATGGGATTCGGTAATAGAAATGTCATGGATAAAGGATCTTGGCAACCCTAACTGGGGCAAAAAAAAATTGAAAAGGGGCGTGCGACACGAAGACTGCCCATGGGGTCACCCATCCTTGTACTACTATCTCCCAAGCACGCTTAACTTTTGAGTTCTGATGGGATCCGGTGTATTAGTACGGGTATGATTGCACCCGCCATGTTGAGGGCACAATTCCTTTATGTGTTAATGGTTCACAGTCCCAGACTAGGCAGATGGCCCATTCAAAAGTCCCAATGGGCTTAACAACAGCCCATCCGCTTCAACAACGCAGCATCCTCGCACGATGAGATATCGACACGTTGTAGGGCCCGCTAATGTCCCGCGAGTAAGGTTGTCATCCTTTTAACAGCTCACGACGTACAATCCGGGACCGAAAATAGAGCAAAAGAATAAAAGTGGCCCGAAACTAATGAAAACGTTCAATTTTGGGGTCCAAAAAGGGCACAGCGAGCAAGCTAGCTGCCCCTGTCGTAGAGCTCTTGGAGAGCTTTGCAACGGTATTTTGTGCGCCGTGTAACTCCCTGCGGATCAAAAGTTATGGGCACCGGAGCGACGGAGACCTAGTCAGAAGCCCTACGGCCTCGGTTTGCTGGCCTAGGCTCCACCTGAAGCGAAGTTGTCTTGCCCAAGGTGTCGTGGGGATCGATAATAGAAATGTGGTGGATAAAGTATCTTGGCAACCCTAACCGGAGCAAAAAAAATTGAAAAGGGGGGTGCGACACGAGGACTTCCGAGGGGATCACCCATCCTAGTACTACTCTCGCCCAAGCACGCTTAACTTCAGCGTTCTGATAGGATCCGGTGCATTTGTGTTGGTATGATCACACCCGTCATGTTGAGGGCACAATTCCTTTATGTGTTAATGGTTCACAGTCACAGTCTAGAGAGATGGCCCCATTGAAAAGGCCCAATGGGCTTAACGACAACCCATCCGCTTCAACAACGCAGCATCCTCGCAAAATGTGATATCGACACGTTGTAGGGCCCTCTAATGTCCTGCGAGTATAGTTGTCGTCCTTTTAACAACTCACAACGTACGATCCGGGACGGAAAAACAGAGCTAAAGAAGAAAAGTGGCCCGAAACTGATAAAACATTCATTTTTCGGCTTCAAAAATGGGCACAGCGAGCAAGCTGGCAGCCCCCATCGTAGAGCTCTCGGAGAGCTTTGCAACAGAATGCTGTGAGCCGCGTAACTCCTTACGGATCAAAAGTTATGGGTACCGGAGCGATGGAGACCTGGTCACAAGCCCTACGCCCTCGGTTTGCTGGCCCAGCCTCCACGTGAAATGAAGTTGTCTTGTCCAAGGTGCCGTGAGATTCGATAATAGAAATGTGGTGGATAAAGTATATTGGCAACCCTAACCAGAGCAAAAAAAAATTGAAAAGGGGGGTACAACACAAGGACTTCCTTGGGGGTCACCCATCCTAGTACCACTCTCGCGGAAGCACGCTTAACTTCAGAGTTCTGATGGGATCCGTTGCGCTAGTAAAGGTATGATCGCACCCGTCATGTTGACGGCACAATTCCTTTATGTGTTAACGGTTCACCGTCCCCGCCTGGAGAGATGGCTCATTCAGAAGGCCCAATGGGCTTAATAACAACCCATCCGCTTCAACAACGCAGCATCCTCGCAAGACGTGACATCGTTGCGTTGTATGGCCCTCTAATGTCCAGCGAGTAAGGTTGTCCTCCTTTTAACAACTCACGACGTACGATCCGGGACAGAAAAATAGAGCAAAAATAGAAAAGTGGCCTGAAACTGATGAAAACGTTCGATTTTGGGCCCCAAAAAGGGTACAACGAGCGAGCTAGCTGCCCCTGTCGTAGATCTCTCGGAGAGCTTTGCAATGGTATGCTGTGCGCCGCGTAACTCCTTACGGATCAAAAGTTATGGGCACCGGTGCGACGGAGACCAGGTCACAAGCCCTACGCCCTCGGTTTGCTAGCCCAGCCTCCACGTGAAGCGAAGTTGTCTTGCCCAAGGTGCAGTGGGATTCGATAATAGAAATGTGGTTGATAAAGTATCTTGGCAACCCTAACCGGCGCAAAAAAAATTGAAAATGGGGGGTGCAACACGAGGACCTCCCCAGGGGTCACCCATCTTAGTACTACTCTCGCCCAAGCACGCTTAACTTCGGAGTTCTGATGGGATCCAGCGAATTAGTGCTTGTATGATCGTACCCGTCATGTTGAGGGTACAATTCCTTTATGTGTTAACGGTTCACAGGTCCAGCCTAGGGTGATGGCCCATTCAGAAGTGCCAATGGGCTTAATGACAACCCATCCTCTTCAACAACGCAGCATCCTCGTAAGACGTGATATCGACGCGTTGTAAGGCTCTGTAATGTCCCGTGAGTAAGGTTGTCGTCCTTTTAACAGCTCACGACGTACGATCCGGGAAGGAAAAATAGGGCAAAAAAAGATAAGTAGCCCGAAACTGCTGACATCGTTCATTTCTGGGCTCCAATAAGGGCACAGCGAGGATGCTAGTTGCCCCTTTCGTAGAGCTCTTGGAGAGCTTTACAACGCTATACTGTGCGCCGCGTCATTCCTTACGGATCAAAAGTAATGGGCACCGGAGCGACAGAGACCTGGTCACATGCCCTACGCCCTCGGTTTCCTGGCCTAGCCTCCACGTGAAGCAAAGTTGTCTTGCCCAAGGTGCCGTGGGGTTTGATAACAGAAATGTAGTGGATGAAGTATCTTACCAACCCTAACCGGAGGAAAAAAAATTTAAAAGGGGGGTGCAAAACGAGGACTTCCCAGGGGGTCACCTATCCTAGTACTACTCTCGCCCAAGCACGCTTA
This sequence comes from Ehretia macrophylla, assembly GCA_037974665.1. Lineage (NCBI taxonomy): Eukaryota > Viridiplantae > Streptophyta > Magnoliopsida > Boraginales > Ehretiaceae > Ehretia > Ehretia macrophylla. The sequence continues at coordinate 14,674,620 of CM075771.1, read as the reverse complement.
ACTTCGGAGTTCTGATAGGATCCGGAGGATTAGTGCTGGTATGATCATACCCGTCATGTTGAGGGCACAATTCATTTATGTATTAACGGTTCACTGTCCTAGCCTAGAGAGATGGCCCATCCAAAAGGCCCAATGGGCTTAATGACAACCCATCCGCTTCAACAACGCAGCATCTTCGCAAGACGAGATAACGACGCATTGTAGGGCCCTCTAATGTCCTGCAAGTAAACTTTTCATCCTTTTAACAACTCACGACGTACGATCCGGGACTGAAAAACAGAGCTAAAGATGAAAAGTGGCTCGAAAGTAATGAAAACGTTCAATTTTGGGCTCCAAAATTGGGCCCAGTGAGCAAGTTGGCTGCCCCCATCGTAGAACTCTCGGATAGGTTCGCAACGGAATGCTGTGCGCCGCGTAACTCCTTACGGATCAAAAGTTATGGGCGCCCGAGCGATGGAGACCTGGTCACTAGCCCTACGCCCTCGGTTTGCTTGCCCAGCCTCCATGTGAAGCGAAGTTGTCTTGCCCAAGGTGTCGTGGTATTCGATAATAGAAATGTGGTGGATAAAATATTTTGGCAACAATAACCGGAGCAAAAAAAATTGAAAAGAGGGTAGCAACACAAGGACTTCCGAGGGGGTCACCCATCTTAGTACTACTCTCGCCCAAGCACGCTTAACTTCAAAATTCTGATGGGATCCGGTGCATTAGTGCTGGTATAATCGCACCCGTCATGTTGATAGCACAATTCCTTTATGTGTTAACAGTTCACAGTCCCAGCCTATAGAGATGGCCCATTCAAAAGGCCCAATGGGCTTAACGACAACCCATCCGCTTCAACAATGCAACATCCTCGCAAGACGTGATATTGACGTGTTGTTGGGCCCTCTAATGTCCTGTGAGTACGGTTGTCATTGTTTTAACAGCTCACGACGTACGATCCAGGACGGAAAAACAGAGCAAAAATAGTAAAGTGGCCTAAAACTGATGAAAATATTTGATTTTGGGCTCCAAAAAGGGCACAGCGAGCAAGCTAGCTGCCCCTGCCGTAGAGCTCTCGTAGAGCTTTGCAACGGTATGTTGTGCACCGCGTAACTCCTTATGGATGTAAAGTTATGGGCATTGGAGCGACGGAGACCTTGTCACAAGCCCTACACCCTCGGTTTGCTGGCCCAGCCTCCGCGTGAAGCGAATTTGTCTTGCCCAAGGTGCCGTGGGATTCGATAATAGAAATGTGGTGGATAAAGTATCTTGGCAACCCTAACCGGGACAAAAAAAATTGAAAAGAGGGGTGCAACACGAGGACTTCCCAGGGGGTCACCCATCCTAGTACTACTCTCGCCCAAGCACGTTTAACTTCGGAGTTCTAATGGGATCCGGTGCATTAGTGCTGGTATGATCGCACCTGTCATGTTGAGGGCACAATTCCTTTACGTGTTAATGGTTCACAGTCCCAACCTAGAGAGATGGCCCATTCAGAGGCCCAATGGGCTTAACGACAGCCCATCTGCTTCAACAACACAGCATCCTCGCAAGACGTGATTTTGATGCATTGTAGGGCCCTCTAATGTCCCGCGAGTAAGGTTGTTGTCCTTTTTACAACTCACAACGTACTATCCGGGATGAAAAAACAGAGAAAATTTAGAAAAGTGGCCAGAAACTGATGAAACCGTTCGATTTTGGGCTTCAAAAAGGGCAAAGAGAGCAAGCTTGCTGCACCTGTCGTGGAGCTCTAGGAGTGCTTTGCAACGGTATGTTGTGCGCCGCATAACTCCTTACGGATCAAAAGTTATAGGCACCGGAGCGACGGAGACCTAGTCACAAACCCTACGCCCTCGGTTTGCTGACCCACCTCTACGTGAAGCGAAGTTGTCTTGCCCAAGGTGCCGTGGGATTCGATAATAGAAATGTGGTGGATAAAGTATCTTGGCAACCCTAACCGGAGCAAAAAAAAATTTTAAAGGGGGGTGCAACACGAGGACTTCCCAGGGGGTCAGCCATCCTAGTACTCCTCTCGCCCAAGCAAGCTTAACTTCGGAGTTCTGATGGGTTCCGGTGCATTAGTGCTGGTATGATCACACCCGTCATGTTGAGGGCATAATTCTTTTATGTGTTAACGGTTCACTGTCCCAGCCTAGAGAGATGGCCCATCCAAAAGGCCCAATGGGCTTAATGACAACCCATCCGCTTCAACAACGCAGCATCCTCGCAAGATGTGATAACGACACGAGGTAGGGGCCTCTAATGTCCTGCAAGTACACTTGTCGTCCGTTTAACAACTCATGACGTACGATCCGGGACTGAAGACAGAGCTAAAGTTGAAAAGTGGCTCGAAAGTTATGAAAACGTTCGATTTGGGGCTCCAAAAATGGGCCCAGCGAGCAAACTGGCTGCCCCCATCGTAGAGCTCTCAGAGAGCTTCGCAACGGAATGATGTACACCGCGTAACTCCTTACGGATCAAAAGTTATGGGCGCCGGAGCGATGGAGACCTGGTCACAAGCCCTACGCCCTCGGTTTGCTGGCCTAGCCTCCACGTGAAGCGAAGTTGTCTTGCCCAAGGTGCCGTGGTATTCGATAATAGAAATGTGGTTGATAAAATATTTTGGCAACAATAACCGGAGCAAAAAAAATTGAAAATGAGGGGTACAACACAAGGACTTCCCAGGGGGTCACCCATCCTAGTACTACTCTCGCCCAAGCACGCTTAACTTCGGAGTTTTGATGGGATCTGGTGCATTAGTGCTGGTATGATCGCACCCGTCATGTTGAGGGAAAAATTCCTTTATGTGTTAACGGTTCACAGTCCCAGCCTAGATAGATCGCCCATTCAGAAGGCCCAATGGGCTTAATGACATCCTATCCGCTTTAACAACGCAGCATCCTCGCAAGACGTGATATCGACGTGTTGTAGATCCCTTTAATGTCCTGTGAGTACGATTGTCGTCCTTTTAACAGCTCACAACGTACGATCCGGGATGGAAAAATAGAGCAAAAACTAGAAAAGTGGCCCGAACCTGATTAAAACGTTCGATTTTGGGCTCGAAAAAGGGCAAAGCGAGCAAGCTAGATGCCCCTGCCGCAGAGCTCTCGTAGAGCTTTGCAACGGTATGCTGTGCGCCGCGTAACTCCTTACGGATCAAAAGTTAAGGGCATTGGAGCAACAAAGACCTGGTCACAAGCCCTACACCCTCGGTTTGCTGGCCCAGCCTCCACGTGAAGCGAAGTTGTCTTGCCCAAGGTGCCGTGGGATTTGATAATAGAAATGTGGTGGATAAAGTATCTTGGCAGCTCTAACCGGGGCAAACAAAATTGAAAATGGGGGTGCAACACGAGGACTTCCCAGGGGGTCACCCATCCTAGTACTACTCTCGCCCAAGCACCTTTAACTTCGGAGTTCTAATGGGATCCGGTGCATTAGTGCTGGTATGATCGCACCTGTCATGTTGAGGGCACAATTCATTTATGTGTTAATGGTTCACAGTCCCAGCCTAGAGAGATGGCCCATTCAGAAGGCCCAATAGGCTTAACGACAGCCCATCCGCTTCAACAACGCAGCATCCTCGCAAGACGTGATTTTGATGAATTGTAGAGCCCTCTAATGTCCCACGAGTAAGGTTGTCGTCCTTTTAACAGCTCACGACGTACGATCCGGGATGAAAAAACAGAGCAAATGTAGAAAAGTGGCCAGAAACTGATGAAAACGTTCGATTTTGGGCTTCAAAAAGGGCAAAGCGAGCAAGCTAGCTGCACCCATCGTGGAGCTCTAGGAGAGCTTTGCAACGGTATGTTCTGCGCCGCATAACTCCTTACGGATCAAAAGTTATAGGCACCAGAGCGACGGAGACCTAGTCACAAGCCCTACGCCCTCGGTTTGCTGACCCAGCCCCCACGTGAAGCGAAGTTGTCTTGCCCAAGGTGCCGTGGGATTCGATAATAGAAATGTGGTGGATAAAGTATCTTGGCAACCCTAACCGGAGCAAAAAAAATTGAAAAGGGGGGTGCAACACGAGGACATCCCAGGGGGTCACCCATCCTAGAACAACTCTCGCCAAAGCACGCTTAACTTCGGAGTTCTGATAGGATCCGGAGCATTAGTAATGGTATGATCGCACCCGTCATGTTGAGGGCATAATTCTTTTATGTGTTAACGGTTCACTGTCCCAGCCTAGAGAGATGGCCCATCCAAAAGGCCCAATGGGCTTAATGACAACCCATCCGCTTCAACAACGCAGCATCCTCGCAAGACGGGATTACGACACGATGTAGGGCCCTCTAATGTCCTGCAAGTAAACTTTTCGTCCTTTTAACAACTCACGACGTACGATCCAGGACTGAAAAACAGAGCTAAAGATGAAAAGTGGCTCGAAAGTTATGAAAACGTTCGATTGGGGGCTCCAAAAATGGGCCCAGCGAGCAAGCTGGCTGCCCCCATCGTAGAGCTCTCGGAGAGCTTCGCAACGGAATCCTGCGCGCCGCGTAACTCCTTACGGATCAAAAGTTATGGGCGCCGGAGCGATGGTGACCTGGTCACAAGCCCTACGCCCTCGGTTTGCTAGCCTAGCCTCCACGTGAAGCGAAGTTGTCTTGCCCAACGTGCCGTGGTATTCGATAATAGAAATGTGGTGGATAAAATATTTTGGCAACAATAACCGGAGCAAAAAAATTGAAAAGGGGGGTACAACACAAGGACTTCCCAGGGGGTCACCCATCCTAGTACTACTCTCGCCCAAGCACGCTTAACTTCGGAGTTCTGATGGGATCCGGTGCATTAGTGCTGGTATGATCGCACCCATCATGTTGAGGGCATAATTCCTTTATGTGTTAACGGTTCACAATCCCAGCCTGGAGAGATAGACCATTCAAAAGGCCAAATGGGCTTAACGACAACCCACCCGCTTCAACAAGGCAGCATCCTCATAAGACGTGATATCGACGCGTTATTGGGCCCTCTAATGTCCAGTGAGTGAGGTTGTCATCCTCTTAACAGCTCACGACGTACGATCCGGGACGAAAAAACGGAGCAAAAATAGAAAAGTTACCCGAAACTGATGAAAACGTTCGAATTTGGGCTCCAAAAAGGGTACAGTGAGCTAGCTGGCTACCACTGTCGTAGAGGTCTCGGAGAGCTTTGCAACGGTATGTTGTACGTCGCGTAACTCCTTACGGAGACCTGGTCATAAGCCCTTCGCCCTCGGTTTACTGGCCCAGCCTCAACGTGAAGCGAAGTTGTCTTGCCCAACATGCCGTGGGGTTCGATAATAGAAATGTGGTGGATAAAGTATCTTGGCAACCCTAACCGGGGCAAAAAAAATTGAAAACGGGGGTGCAACACGAGTACTTCCTAAGGGGTCACCCATCCTAGTACTACTCTCGCCCAAGGACGTTTAACTTCAGAGTTCTAATCGGATCCGGTGCATTAGTGCTTGTATGATCGCACCTGTCATGTTGAGGGCACAATTCCTTTACGTGTTAATGGTTCACAGTCCCAGCCTAGAGAGATGGCCTATTCATAAGGCCCAATGGGCTTAACGACAGCCCATCCACTTCAATAACGCAGCATCCTCACAAGATGTGATTTTGATGCATTGTAGGGCCCTCTAATGTCCCGCGAGTAAGGTTGTCGTCCTTTTAACAGCTCAAGAGGTACGATCCGGGACAAAAAAATTGAGCAAACTCTGAAAAGTGGCCAGAAATTGATGAAAACGTTCAATTTTGGGCTTCAAAAAGGGCAAAGCGAGCAAGCTAGCTGCACCCGTCGTGGAGCTCTAGGAGAGCTTTGCAATGGTATGCTGTGAGCCGCATAACTCCTTACGGATAAAAAGTTATAGGCACCGGAGCGACGGAGGCTTGGTCACAAGCCCTAAGCCCTCGGTTTGCTGACCCAGCCCCCATGTGATGCGAAGTTGTCTTGCCCAAGGTACCGTGGGATTCGATAATAGAAATGTGGTGGATAAAGTATCTTGGCAACCCTAACCGGAGCAAAAAAAATTGAAAAGGGGGGTGCAACACGAGGACATCCTAGGGGGTCACCCATCCTAGTACTACTCTCGCCCAAGCACGCTTAACTTCGGAGTTCTAATGGGATTCGGTGCATTAGTGCTGGTATGATCGCACCTGTCATGTTGAGGGCACAATTCCGTTATGTGTTAACAGTTCACAGTCCCAGCTTAGAGAGATGGCCCATTCAGAAGGCCCAATGGGATTAACGACAACCCATCCGCTTCAGCATCACAGCATCCTTGCATGACGTGATATCGACGCATTGTAGGGCCCTCTAATGTCCCGCGAGTAAGGTTGTCGTCCTTTTAACAGCTCACGACGTACGATCCTGGACGGAAAAGCAGAGCAAAAATTAGAAAAGTGGCCCAAAATTGATGAAAACATTCGATTTTGGCCTCCAAAAAGGGCAAAGCGAGCAAGCTAGCTGCACCCGTCATGGAGCTCTCGGAGAGCTTTGCAACGGCATACTGTGCGCCGCGTAACTCCTTACGGATCAAAAGTTATGGGCATTGGAGCAACGGAGACCTGGTCACAAGCCCTACACCCTCGGTTTTCTGGCTCAACCTCCACGTGAAGTGAAGTTGTCTTGCCCAAGGTGCCGTGGGATTCAATAATAGAAATGTGGGGGATAAACTATCTTGGCAACCCTAACCGGAGCAAAAAAAATTGAAAAGAAGGGTGCAACATGAGGACTTCCCAGGGTGTCACCCATCCTATTACTACTCTCGCGCAAGCACGTTTAACTTCAGAGTTCTAATGGGATCCGGTGCATTAGTGCTGGTAAGATTGCACCCGTCATGTTGATGGCACAATTCCTTTACGTGTTAGCGGTTCACAGTCCCAGCCTAGAGAGATGGCCCATTCAGAAAGCCCAATGGGCTTAATGACAACCCATCCGCTTCAACAACGCAGCATCCTTGCAAGATGTGATTTCGACGCATTGTAGGGCCCTCTAATGTCCCACGAGTAGGGTTGTCGTCCTTTTAACAGCTCACGACGTACGATCTGAGACGGAAAAACAGAGCAAAAACATAAAAATGGCACAAAACTATGAAAACGTTCGATTTTAGGCTCCAAAAAGGGCACAGTGAGCAAGCTTGCTGCCCCTGTCGTAGAGCTCTCAGTGAGCCTTGCAACGGTATGCTGTGCGCCGCGTAACTCCTTACGGATCAAAAGTTATGGGCACCGGAGCGACGGAGATCTGGTCACAAGCCCTACGCCCTCGGTTTGCTGACCCAGCCTCCACGTGAAGCGAAGTTGTCTTGCCCAAGGTGCCGTGGGATTCAATAATAGAAATGTGGAGGATAAAGTATCTTGGCAACCCTAACCGGAGCAAAAAAAAATGAAAAGGGGGGCGCAACACGAGGACTTCCCATGGGGTCACCCATCCTAGTACTACTATCACCCAAGCACGCTTAACTTCGGGGTTCTAATGGGATCCGGTGCATTAGTGCTGGTATGATCGCACCTGTCATGTTGAGGGCACAATTCCTTTATGTGTTAATGGTTCGCAGTCCCAGCCTAGAGAGATGGCCCATTCAGACGGCCCAATGGGCTTAACAACAACCCATCCGCTTCAACAATGCAGCATCCTCGCAAGACATGATATCGACGCGTTGTAGGGCCCTCTAACGTCCCGCGAGTAAGGTTGTCGTCCTTTTAACATCTCACGACGTACGATCCAGGACGGAAAAACATAGTAAAAATAGAAAAGTGGCCCGAAACTGATGAAAACGCTCGATTTTGGGCTCCAAAAAGGGCACAACGAGCAAGCTAGCTGCCCCTGTCGTAGAGCTCTCGTAGAGCTTTGCAACGGTATGCTGTGTGCCGCGTAACTCCTTACGGATCAAAATTTATGGGCATTGGAGCGACGGAGACCTGGTCATAAGCCCTACACCCTCGGTTTGCTGGCCCAGCCTCCACGTGAAGCGAAGTTGTCTTGCCCAAGGTGCCGTGGGATTCAATAATACAAATGTGTTGGATAAAGTATCTTGGCAACCCTAACGGAGGCCAAAAAAATTGAAAAGGGGGGTACAACACGAGGACTTCCCAGGGGGTCACCCATCCTAGTACTACTCTCGCCCAAGCACGCTTAACTTTGGAGTTCTGATGGGATCCGGTGCATTAGTGCTGGTATGATCGCACCCGTCATGTTGAGGGCGCAGTTCCTTTACGTGTTAATGGTTCATAGTCTCAGCATAGAGAGATGGCCCAATCATAAGGCCCAATGGGCTTAACGACAACGTATCCACTTCATCAACCCAGCATCCTCGCAGGACGGGATTTCAATGCATTGTAGGGCCCTCTATTGTCCCGCGAGTAAGGTTTTTGTCCTTTTAACAGCTCAAGAGGTACGATCCGGGAAAAAAAAAAAGAGCAAATGCGGAAAAGTGGCCAAAAACTGATGAAAACATTCGATTTTTGGCTTCAAAAAGGGCAAAGCGAGCAAGCTAGCTGCACCCGTCGTGGAGCTCTAGGAGTGCTTTGCAACGGTATGCTGTGCGCCGCATAACTACTTACGGATCAAAAGTTATAGGCACCCGGAGCGACAGAGGACTGGTCACAAGCCCTAAGCCCTCGATTTGCTGACCCAGCCCCCACGTGAAGCGAAGTTGTCTTGCATAAGGTGCCGTAGGATTCGATAATAGAAATGTGGTGGATAAACTATCTTGGCAACCCTAACCGGAGCAAAAAAAATTGAAAAGGGGGGTGCAACACGAGGACATCCTAGGGGGTCACCCATCCTAGAACTACTCTCGCCCAAGCACGCTTAACTTCGGAGTTCTAATGGGATCCGGTGCATTAGTGCTGGTATGATCGCACCTGCCATGTTGAGGGCACAATTCCTTTATGTGTTAACAGTTCACAGTCCCAGTCTAGAGAGATGGCCCATTCAGAAGGCCCAATGGGATTAACGACAACCCATCCACCTCAGCAACGCAGCATCCTCGCAAGACGTGATATCGACGCATTGTAGGGCCCTCTAATGTCCCTTGGGTAAGGTTGTCATCCTTTTAACAGCTCACGACGTATGATCCGGGATGAAAAAATAGAGCAGAAGTTGAGAAGTGGCCTGAAACTGATGAAAACGTTCGATTTTGGTCTCCAAAAAGGGGCACAGCGAGCAAGCTGACTGCCCCCGTCGTAGAGCCCTCAGGGAGCTTTGCAATGGTATGCTGTGCGCCACGTAACTCCTTACGGATCAAAAGTTATGGGCATTGGAGCGACGAAGACCTGGTCACTAGCCCGACACCCTCAGTTTTCTGGCCCAGCATCCACGTGAAGCGAAGTTGTCTTGCCCAAGGTGCCGTGGGATTCGATAATAGAAATGGGGTGGATAAAGTATCTTGCCAACCCTAACCGGAGCAAAAAAAATTGAAAAGAAGGGTGCAACATGAGGACTTCTCAGGGGGTCACCCATCCAAGTACTACTCTCGCGCAAGGACGTTTAACTTCAGAGTTCTAATGGGATCCGGTTCATTTGTGCTGGTAAGATTGCACCCATCATGTTGATGGCACGATTCCTTTATGTGTTAGCGGTTCACAGTCTCAGCCTAGAGAGATGGCCCATTCAGAAGGCCCAATAGGCTTAACGACAACCCATCCGCTTCAACATCGCAGCATCCTTGCAAGATGTGATTTCGACGCATTGTAGGGCCCTCTAATGTCCCGCGAGTAGGGTTGCCATCCTTTTAACAGCTCACGACGTACGATCTGGGACGAAAAAACCGAGCAAAAACATAAAAATGGCACAAAACTATGAAAACGTTCGATTTTAGGCTCCAAAAAGGGCACAGCAAGCAAGCTTGCTGCCCCTGTCGTAGAGCTCTCAGTGAGCCTTGCAACGGTATGCTGTGCACCGCGTAACTCCTTACGGATCAAAAGTTATAGGCATCGGAGCGACGGATACCTGGTCACAAGCCCTACACCTTCGGTTTGCTGACCCAGCCTCCACGTCAAGCGAAGTTGTCTTGCCCAAGGTGCCGTGGGATTCAATAATAGAAATGTGGTGGATAAAGTATCTTGGCAACCCTAACCGGAGCAAAAAAAAATGAAAAGAGGGGTGCAACACAAGGCCTTCCCATGGGGTCACCCGTCCTAGTACGATTCTAGCCCAAGCTCGCTTAACTTCGGGGTTCTAAGGGGATCCAGTGCATTAGTGCTGGTATGATGGGACGCGTCATGTTTAGGGCACAATTCCATTATGTGTTAATGGTTCACAATCCCAGTCTAGAGAGATGGCCCATTCAGACGGCCCAATGGGCTTAACGACAACCCATCCGCTTCTACAATGCAGCATCCTCGCAAGACGTAATATCGACGAGTTGTAGGGCCCTCTAATTTCCTGCGAGTAAGGTTGTCGTCCTTTTAACAGCTCACCACGTACGATCCAGGACGGAAAAACATAGTAAAAATAGAAAAGTGGCCCGAAACTGATGAAAACGCTTGATTTTGGGCTCCAGAAAGGGCACAACGAGCAAGCTAGCTGCCCCTGTCGTAGAGCTCTTGTAGAGCTTTGCAACGGTATGATGTGCACCGCGTAACTCCTTACGGATCAAAAGTTATGGGCACCGGAGCGACGGAGACTTGGTCGCAAGCTCTACGCCCTCGGTTTGCTAACCCAGCCTCCACGTGAAGCGAAGTTGTCTTGCCCAAGGTGCTGTGCGATTCGATAATAGAAATGTGGTGGATAAAGTATCTTGGCAAGCCTAACCGGGGAAAAAAAATTTGAAAAGGGGGTGCAACACGAGGACTTCCAAGGGGGTCACCCATCTTTGTACTACTCTCACCCAAGCACGCTTAACTTCGGAGTTCTGATGGGATCCGGTGCATTAGTGATGGTATGATCGCACCCGTGATGTTGAGGGCACAATTCCTTTATGTGTTAACGGTTCACAATCCCAGCCTAGGGAGATGGCCCATTCAGAAGGCCCAATGGGCTTAACGACAACCCAACTGCTTCAACAACGATGCATCCTCATGAAACGTGATATCGACGCGTTGTAGGGCCCTCTAATGTCCCGTTAGTAAGGTTGTCGTCCTTTTAATAGCTCACGACGTACGATCCGGGACTAAAAAACGGAGCTACATAAGAAAAGTGGCCCGAAACTGATGAAAATGTTTGAGTTTGGGCTCAAAAAAGGGCACAGCGAGCAAGCTGGTTGTCCCCGTTGTAGAGCTCTCGGTGAGCTTTGTGACGATATGTTGTGCGCCGCGTAACTCCTTGCGGAACAAAAGTTATGGGTACTGGAGCGACGGAGACCTGGTCACAAGCCCTACGCCCTCAGTTTGCTGGCCCAGCCTCCACGTGAAGCGAAGTTGTCTTGCCCAAGGTGCCATGGGATTCGATAATAGAAATGTGGTGGATAAAGTATTTTGGCAACCCTAACTAGAGCAAAAAAAATTGATAAGGGGGTGCAACACGAGGATTTTTTTATGGGGTCACCCATCCTAGTACTACTATCGCCCAAGCACGCTTAACTTCGGAGTTCAGATGGGATCCGGTGCATTAGTGCTGGTATGATTGCACCCATCATGTTGAGGGCACAATTCCTTTATGTGTTAATGGTTTACAGTCTCAGCCTAGAGAGATGGCCCATTCAGAAGGCCCAATGGGCTTAACAACAACCCATCCGCTTCAACAACGCAGCACCCTCGCAAGACGTGATATCAACACGTTGTAGGGCCCTCTAATGTCCCGTAACTAAGGTTGTCGTCCTTTTAACAGTTCACGACGTGCGATCCGTGATGGAAAAATAGAGCTAAATAAGAAAAGTGGCCTGAAACTGATGAAAATGTTTGATTTCGAGCTCCAAAAAGGGCACAGCGAGCAAGCTGGCTACCCCCATCGTAGAGTTCTCGGAGAGCTTTGCAATGGTAATCTGTGCGCCGCTTAACCCCTTACGAATCAAAAGTTATGGGCACCGGAGCGACGGAGACCTGGTCACAAGCCCTACGCCCTCGGTTTGCTAACCCAGCCTTCACGTGAAGCGAAGTTGTCTTGCCCAAGGTGCTGTGCGATTTGATAAGAGAAATGTGGTGGATAAAGTATCTTGGCAACCCTAACTGGAGCAAAAAAAATAGAAAAATGGGGTGCAACATGAGGACTTCCCAGGGGATCACCTATCCTAGCACTACTATCGACCAAGCACGCTTAATTTCGTAGTTCTGATGGGACCTGGTGCATTAGTGCTGGTTTGATCACACCCGTCATGTTGAGGGCACAATTCCTTTATGTGTTAACGGTTCACAGTCCCGGCCTAGAGAGATGGCCCATTCAAATGGCCCGTTCAAAAGGCCCAACGGGCTTAACAATAACCCATCCGCTTCAACAACGTAGTACCCTCGTAAGACGAGATATCGATGCATTGTAGGGCCCTCTAATATCCCGCGAGTAAGGTTGTCGTCCTTTTAACAACTCACGACTTACGATCCGGGACGGAAAAACAGAGCAAAAATCAGAAAAGTGGCCTGAAACTGATGAAAACGTTCAATTTTGGACTCCAAAAAGGGCACAGCGAGAAAGCTTGCTGAACCTGTCGTAGAGCTCTCGGAGAGATTTGCAACGGTATGCTGAGCGTCGCGTAACTCCTTGCGGATCAAAAGTTATAGGCACCGGAGCGACGAAGACCTGGTCACAAGCCCTACGCCCTCGGTTTGTTGGCCCAGCCTCCACGTGAAGCGAAGTTGTCTTGCCCGAGGTGCCGTGGGGTTTGACAATCGAAATGTGGTGGATAAAGTATCTTGGCAACCCTAACCGGAGCAAAAAAAATTGAAAAGGGGGGTGCAACACGAGGACTTCCTAGGGGGTCACCCATCCTAGTACTACTCTCATCCAAGCACGCTTAACTTCGGAGTTCTGATGGGATCCGGTGCATTAGTGCTGGTATGATCGCTCCCGTAAGGTTGACGGCACAATTCCTTTATGTGTTAATGGTTCACAGTCACAACCTTGAGAGATGCCCCATCAACAAGGCCCAATGAGCTTAACGACAAGCCATCCGCTTCAACAAAGCAGCATCCTCGCAAGAGGTAATATCGACACTTTGTTGGGCCCTCTAATCTCCTGGGAGTAAGGTTGTCGTTCTTTTAATAAGACCCGATGTATGATCTGGGTTGAAAAAACAGAGCTAAAGAAGAAAAGTGGCCTGAAACTGATGAATACGTTTGTTTTTGGGCTCAAAAAACGGGCACAGCGAGCAAGCTGGCTGCCCCCATCATAGAGCTCTCGGAGAGCTTTGCAACAGAATGTTGTGATCCGCATAACTCCTTACTGATCAAAAGTTATGGGCACCGGAGCGATGGAGACCTGGTCACAAGCCCTACGCCCTCGGTTTGCTTGCCCAGCCTCCACATGAACCGGAGTTGTCTTGCCCAAGGTGCCGTGGAATTCGATAATAGAATTGTGGTGGATAAAGCATCTTGAAAACCCTAACCGGAGCAAAAAAAATTGAAAAGGGGGGTACAACACGAGGACTTCCCAGGGTGTCACCCATCCTAGTATTACTCTCGCCCAAGCACGCTTTACTTCAGAGTTCTGATGGGATTCAGTGCATTAGTGCTGGTATGATCGCACCCGTCATGTTGAGGGCACATTTCCTTTATGGGTTAACGGTTAACAGTCCTAGCCTAGAGAGATGGCCCATTCAGAAGGCCCAATGGGCTTAACGACAACCCATCCGCTTCAACAACACAGCATCCTCGCAAGACGTGATATTGACGCGTGGTAGGGCCCTCTAATGTGCAGCGAGTAAGGTTGTTGTCCTTTTAACATCTCACGACGCACGATCCGGGACCCAAAAACAGAGCTAATATAGAAAAGTGTCCCAAAATTGACGAAAACGTTCGATTTTGGTCTTCAAAATGGGCAAAGCGAGCAAGCTAGCTGCACCCGTCGTGGAGCTCTCGGAGAGATTTGCAACGGTATGCTGTGCATCGCGTAACTCCTTGCGGATCAAAAGTTATAGGCACCGGAGCGACGGAGAGCTGGTCACAAGCCCTACGCCCTCGGTTTGTTGGCCCAGCCTCCACGTGAAGCAAAGTTGTCTTGCCCGAGATGCCGTGGGGTTTGATAATAGAAATGTGGTGGATAAATTATCTTGGCAACCCTAACCAGAGGAAAAAAAATTGAAAAGGGGGTTACAACACGAGGACATCCCAGAGGGTCACCCATCCTAGAACTACTCTCGCCCAAGCACGCTTAACTTCTGAGTTCTAATGGTATCCGGTGCATTAGTGCTGGTATAATCACACCTATCATGTTGAGGGCACAATTCCTTTATGTGTTAACAGTTCACAGTCCCAGCCTAGAGAGATGGCCCATTCAGAAGGCCCAATGGGCTTAACGACAACCCATCAGCTTCAACAACGCAGCATTCTCGCAAGACGTGATATTGACGCGTTGTAGGGCCCTCTAATGTCCCGCGAGTAAGGTTTTCATCCTTTTAACAGCTCACGACGTACGATCCGGGACGGAAAAATATAGCAAATATAGAAAAGTGTCCCGAAATTGACGAAAACGTTCGATTTTGGGCTCCAAAAAGGGCAAAGCGAGCAAGCTAGCTGCACCCATCGTGGAGCTCTCGGAGACCTTTGCAACGGTATGCTGTGGGCCACGTAACTCCTTACGGATCAAAAGTTATGGGCATTCGAGCGACGGAGACCTGGTCACAAGCCCTACACCCTCGGTTTTCTTGCCCAGCCTCCACGTGAAGCAAAGTTGTCTTGCCCAAGGTGCCGTGGGATTCGATAATAGAAATGTGGTGGATAAAGTATCTTGGCAACCCTAACCGGATCAAAAAAAATTGAAAAGAAGGGTACAAAATGAGGACTTCCCAGGGTGTCACCCATCCTAGTACTACTCTCGCCCAAGCAAATTTAACTTCAGAGTTCTAATAGGATTCGGTGCATTAGTGCTGGTAAGATTGCACCCGTCATGTTGATGGCACAATTCCTTTACGTGTTAGCGGTTCACAGTCCCAACCTAGAGAGATGGCCCATTCAGAAGGCCCAATGGGCTAAACGACAACCCATCCGCTTCAACAACGCAGCATCCTTGCAAGATGTGATTTTGACGCATTGTAGGGCCCTCTAATGTCCCGCGAGTAGGGTTGTCATCCTTTTAACAGCTCACGACGTACGATCTGGGACGGAAAAACAGAGCAAAAATAGAAAAATGGCCCAAAACTGATGAAAGCGTTCGATTTTGGGCTCCAAAAAGGGCACAGTGAGCAAGCTAGCTGCCCCTATCGTAGAGCTCTCGGAGAGCTTTGCAACGGTATGCTATGTGCCGCGTAACTCCTCACGGATCAAAAGTTATGGGCACCGGAGCGATAGAAACCTGGTCACAAGCCCTACGCCCTCGGTTTGCTGGCCCAACCTCCACGTGAAGTGAAGTTGTCTTGCCCAAGGTGCCGTGGGATTCAATAATAGAAATGTGGTGGATAAAGTATCTTGGCAACCCTAACCGGAGCAAAAAAAATTGAAAAGGGGGGTGCAACACGAGGACCTCCCAGGGGGTCACCCATCCTAGTACTACTCTCTCCCAAGCACGCTTAACTTCGGGGTTCTAATGGGATCCGGTGCATTTGTGATGGTATGATGGCACCTGTCATGTTGAGGGCACAATTCCTTTATGTGTTAACGGTTCGCAGTCCCAGCCTAGAGAGATGGCCCATTCAGACGGCCCAATGGGATTAACGACAACCCATCCACTTCAACAATGCAGCATCCTCGCAAGACATGATATCGATGCCTTGTCGGGCCCTCTAATGTCCTACGAGTAAGGATGTCGTCCTTTTAACATCTCACGACGTACGTGCCAGGACGGAAAAACAGAGTAAAAATAGAAAAGTGGCCCGAAACTGATGAAAACGCTCGATTTTGGGCTCCAAAAAGGGCACAGCGAGCAACCTAGCTGCCCCTGTCGTAGAGCTCTCGTAGTGCTTTGCAACGGTATGTTGTGCACCGCGTAACTCCTTATGGATCAAAAGTTATGATCGCCGGAGTGACGGAGGCCTGGTCGCAAGCCCTACGCCCTCGGTTTGCTAACCCAGCCTCCACGTGAAGCGAAGTTGTCTTGCCCAAGGTGGCGTGGGATCGGATAATAGAACTGCGCTGGATAAGGTATCTTGGCCACCCTAACCGGAGAAAAAAAATTGAAAAGGGGGGTGCAAACCGAGGACTTCCCAGGGGGTCACCTATCATTGTACGACTGTGGCCCAAGCACGCTTAACTTTGGAGTTCTGATGGGATCCGGTGTATTAGTGCTGGTATGATCGCACCCGTCATTTTGAGGGCACAATTCCTTTATCTGTTAACAGTTCACAGTCCCAGCCTAGAGAGATGGCCCATTCAAAATGCCTAATGGGATTAACGACAACCAATCCGCTTCAACAACGTAGCATCCTCGCAAGACGTGATATCGACGCGTTGTAGGGCCCTCTAATGTCCCACGAGTAAGGTTGTCGTCCTTTTAACAGCTCACGACGTACGATCTGGCACAGTAAAACAAAGCTAAATAAGAAAAGTGGCCTGAAACTGAAGAAAACGTTCGTTTTTGGGCTCCAAACAGGGCACAGTGAGCAAGCTTGCTGAACCTGTCGTAGAGCTCTGGAAGAGATTTGCAACGGTACGCTGTGCGTCACGTAACTCCTTGCGGATCAAAAGTTATAGGCACCGGAGCGACGGAGAGCTAGTCACAAGCCCTACGCCCTCGGTTTGTTGGCCCAGCCTCCACGTGAAGCAAAGTTGTCTTGCCCGAGATGCCGTGGAGTTTGATAATAGAAATGTGGTGGATAAAGTATCTTGGCAACCCTAACCGAAGCAAAAAAAATTGAAAAGGGGGGTGCAACACGAGGAGTTCTCAGGGGGTCACCCATCCTAGTACTACTCTCGTCCAAGCACGCTTAACTTTGGAGTTCTGATGGGATCCGGTGCATTAGTGCTAGTATGATCGTACCCGTCATGTTGAGGGTACAATTCCTTTATGTGTTAACAGTTCACAGTCACAGCCTAGAGAGATGGCCCATTCAAAAGGCCCAATGAGCTTAACGACAAGCCATCCGCTTCAAAAACGCAGCATCCTCGCAAGACGTGATATCGACACATTGTAGGGCCCTCTAATGTCCTGCGAGTAAGGTTTTAGTTCTTTTAATAACTTATGACGTACGATACGGGTCGAAAAAACAGAGCTAAAGAACAAAAGTGGCTTGAAACTAATGAAAATTTTTGTTTTTCGGCTCAAAAAACGGGCACAGCGAGCAAGCTGGCTACCCCCATCGTAGATCTCTCAGAGAGCTTTGCAACGGAATGTTGTGATCCGCGTAACTCCTTACGGATCAAAAGTTTTGGGCACCAGAGCGATGGAGACCTGATCACAAGCCCTACGCCCTCGGTTTGATGGACCAGCCTCCACGTGAACCGAAGTTGTCTTGCCGAAGGTTCCGTGGTATTTGATAAGAGAATTGTGGTGGATAAAGTATCTTGGAAACCCTAACCAGAGCAAAAAAAATTGAAAAGGGGGGTACAACACGAGGACTTCCCTAGGGGTCACCCATCCTAGTACTACACTCGCCCAAGCACGCTTAATTTCAGAGTTCTAACGGGATCCGGTGCATTAGTGCTGGTATGATCGCACCCGTCATGTTGAGGGCACAATTCCTTTATGTGTTAACGGTTAACAGTCCCAGCCTAGAGAGATGGCCCATTCAAAAGGCCCAATGGGCTTAGCGGCAACCCATCCGCTGCAACAACGCAGCATCCTTGCAAGACGTGATATCGACGCCTTGTAGGGCCCTCTAATATCCCGCGAGTAAGGTTGTCGTCCTTTTAACAGCTCACGACGCACGATCTAGGATCGAAAAACAGAGCTAAATAAGAAAAGTCGCTCGAAACTGATGGAAATGTTTGAGTTTGGGCTCCAAAATGGGCACAGCGAGCAAGCTAGCTGCCCCCGTCATAGAGCTCCCGGAAAGCTTTGCAACGGTAAGCTGTTTGCCGCGTAACTCATTACGGATCAAAAGTTATGGGCACCGGAGCGACGGAGACCTGGTTACAAGCCCTACGCCCTTAGTTTGCCGGCCTAGCCTCCACATGAAGCGAAGTTGTCTTGCCCAAGGTGCCGCGGGATTCGATAATAGAAATGTGGTGGATAAAGTATCTTGGCAACCCTAACTGGAGCAAAAAAAATTGAAAAGGGGGGTGCAATAGGAGGACTTCCCAGGGGGTCACCCATCTTGTACTACTATCGCCCAAGCACGCTTAACTTCGGAGTTCTGATGCGATACGGTGCATTAGTGCTGGTATGATCGCACCAGTCATGTTGAGGGGACAATTCCTTTATGTGTTAACGGTTCACAGTCCCAGCAAAGAGAGATGGCCAATTCTAAAGGCCCAATGGGCTTAACAACAACACATCCGCTTCAACAACACAACACCCTCGCAAGACGTGATATCGACGCGTTGTAGGGCCCTCTAATGTCCCGCAAGTAAGGTTGTCGTCCTTTTAACAGCTCACGACGTACAATCCGGGACAGAAAAACAGAGCTAAATAAGAAAAGTGGCCCGAAACTGATGAAAATGTTAGATTTTGGGCTCCAAAAGGGGCACAGCGAGCAAGCTAGCTGCCCCCGTCGTAGAGCTCTCGGAAAGCTTTGCAACGGTAAGCTGTTTGCCGCGTAACTCAATACGGATCAAAAGTTATGGGTACCGGAGCGACGGAGACTTGGTCACAAGCCCTACGCCCTCAGTTTGCTGGCCCAGCCTCCACATGAAGCAAAGTTGTCTTGCCCAAGGTGCCGTGGGATTCGATAATAGAAATGTGGTGGATAAAGCATCTTGGCAACCCTAATTGGAGCAAAAGAAATTGAAAAGGGGGATACAACACGAGGACTTCCCAAGGGGTTACCCATCCTAGTACTACTATCGCCGAAGCACGATTAACTTCGGAGTTCTGATGGGATCCGGTGCGTTAGTGCTGGTATGATCACACCCATCATGTTGCGGGCACAATTCCTTTATGTGTTAACGGTTCACAGTCCCAGCCTAGAGAGATGGCCCATTCAGAAGGCCAAATGGGCTTAACGACAACCCATCTGCTTCAACAATACAGCATCCTCGCAAGACGTTATATCGACGCGTTGTAGGGGCCACTAATGTCCCGCGAGTAAGGTTGTCGTCCTTTTAACAGCTCACGACGTACAATCCGGGACTGAAAAATAGAACAATATTAGAAAAGTGGCCCGAAACGGATGAAAACGTTAGAATTTGTGCTCCAAAAAGGGCATAGCGAGCAAGCTGGCTGCCCCCGTTGGAGAGCTCTCGGAGAGCTTTGCAACGGTAAGTTGTGCGCTGCTTAACTCCTTACGGAACAAAAGGTATAGGCACCGGAGCGACGGAGACCTGGTCACAAGCTCTACACCCCCGGTTTGCTAACTCAGCCTCCACGAGAAGCGAAGTTGTCTTGCCCAAGGTGCTGTACGATTCGATAAGAGAGATTTGGTCGATAAAGTATCTTGGCAACCCTAACCAGGGCAAAAAATATTGAAAAGGGGGTGCAACGCGAGGACTTCCCAGGGGGTCACCCATCCTAGTACTACTCGCGCCCAATCACGCTTAACTTCGTAGTTCTGATGGGATCCGGTGCATTAGAGTTGGTATGAACACACCCGTCATGTTGAGGGCACAATTCCTATATGTGTTAACGGTTAACAGTCCCAGCCAAGAGCGATGGCCCATTCAAAAGGCCCAATGGGCTTAACAACAACCCATCCGCTTCAACAATGCAGCATCCTCGCAAGACGTGATATCGACACATTGTAGGGTCCTCTGATGTCCTGCGAGTCAGGTTGTCGTCCTTTTAACAGCTCACGACCTATAATCCCGGACAAAAAAACAGAGCTAAATAAGAAAAAGGGCCCGAAACTGATGAAAATGTTTGATTTTGGGCTCCAAAAGGGGCACAGCGAGCAAGCTGGCTGCCCCCGTCTTACAACTCTCGGAGAGCTTTGCAACGGGAGGCTCGTTGCCCCGTAAGTCCTTATGGAACAAAAGGGATAGGGACCGGGCCGACGGAGACCTGCTCACAAGCCCTACGCCCTCGGTTTGCTAACCCAGCCTCCACGTGAAGTGAAGTTGTCTTGCCCAAGGTGATGTGCTATTCGATAAGGTAAATGTGGTGGATAAAGTATCTTGGCAACCCTAACCAGAGCAAAAAAATTTGAAAAGGGGGGTGCAGCACGAGGACTTCCAAGGGGGTCACCCATCTTAGTACTACTCTCGCCCAAGCACGCTTAACTTCGGAGTTCTGATGGGATCCGGTGCATTAGTGCTGGTATGATCGCACCCTGTCATGTTGAGGGCACAATTCCTTTATGTGTTAACGGTTCACAGTCTCAACCCAGAGAGATAGTCCATTCAAAAAGCCCAATGGGCTTATCGACTACCCTTCCGGTTCAACGATGTAGCATCCTAGCAAGACGTGATATCGACACATTGTAGGGCCCTCTAATGTCTCACGAGTTAGGTTGTCGTCCTTTTAACAAGTCACGACATATGATCCAGAATGGAAAAACAGAGCTAAAGAAGAAAAGTGGCCCGAAACTGATGAAAACATTTGTTTTTGGGCTCCAAAAAGGGGTACAGCGAGCAAGCTGGCTGCCCCCATCGTAGAGCTCTCGGAGAGCTTTGCAACGGAATGCTGTGAGCCGCGTAACTCCTTACGAATCAAAAGTTATGGATACCGGAGCGATGGAGACCTGGTTACAAGCCCTACGCCCTCGGTTTGCTGGCCCAACCTCTACTTGAAGCGAAGTTGTCTTGCCCAAGCTGCCGTGGAATTCGATAATAGAAATGTGGTGGATAAAGTATCTTGGCAACCCTAACCGGAGCAAAGAAATTTGAAAAGGGTGGTGTAACACGAGGACATCCCACGGGGTCACCCATTCGATTACTACTCTCGCCCAAGCAAGCTTGACTTTAGAGTTCTGATGGGATCCGGTGCATTAGTGCTGGTACGATTGCACCCGTCATGTTGAGGGCACAATTCCTTTATGTGTTAACGGTTCACAGTCCCAGCCTAGAGAGATGGCCCATTCAGAAGGCCCAATAGGCTTAATGACAACCCATCCGTTTCAACAATGCAGCATCCTCGAAAGATGTTATATCGACGCGTTATAGGGCCCTCTAATGTCTCATGAGTAAGGTTGTCGTCCTTTTAACAGCTCACGACGTACGATCAGGGACGGAAAAACATAACAAAAATAGAAAAGTGGCCCAAAACGGATGAAAACGTTCAATTTTTTGCTCCAAAAAGGGCATAGCGAGCAAGCTGGCTGCCCCCGTCGTAGAGCTCTCGGAGAGCTTTGCAATGGTAAGCTCTGTGCCGCTTAACTCCTTAGGGATTAAAAGTTATAGGCACCGGAGAGACGGAGACCTGGTCACAAGCCCTACGCCCTCGGTTTGCTAACCCATCCTCCACGTGACGCGAAGTTGTCTTGCCCAAGGTGCCGTGGGATTCGATAATAGAAATGTGGTGGATAAAGTATCTTGGCAATCCTAACCGGAGCAAAAAAAATTGAAAAGGGGGGTGCAACACGAGGACTTCCAAGCGGGTCACCCATCTTAGTACTACTCTCGCCCAAGCACGCTTAACTTCGGAGTTCTGATGGGATCCGACGCATTAGTGCCGGTATGAACTCACCAGTCATGTTGAAGGCATAATTCCTTTATGTGTTAACGGTTCACAGTCCCAGTCTAGAGAGATGGCCCATTCAGAAGGCCCAATGGGCTTAACGACAACCCATCCACTTCAACAACACAGCATCCTTGCGAGACGTGATAACGACGCATTGTATGGCCCTCTAATGTCCAGTGAGTAAGTTTGTCGTCCTTTTAACAGCTCACGACGTACGATACGGGACAGAAAAATAGAGCTAAATAAGAAAAGTGGCCGGAAACTGATGAAAATGTTTGAGTTTGGGCTCCAAAAAGGGCACAACGAGCAAGCTAGTTGTCCCCGTTGTAGAGCTCTCGGTGAGCTTTGCAACGATATTCTGTGCCCCGCGTAACTCCTTACCGATCAAAAGTTATGGGCGCCGGAGCGACGGAGACCTGGTCACAAGCCCTACGCCCTCAGTTTGCGGGCCCAGCCTCCAAGTGAAGCGAAGTTGTTTTGCCCAAGGTGCCGTGGGATTCGATAATAGAAATGTGGTGGATAAAGTATCTTGGCAACGCTAACTGGAGCAAAAAAAATTGAAATGGGGGGTGCAACACGAGGACTTCCAAGGAGGTCACTCATCCTAGTACTACTATCGCCCAAGCACGCTTAACTTCGGAGTTCTGATGGGATCCGGTGCATTAGTGCTGGTATGATCACACCCGTCATGTTGAGGGCACAATTCCTTTATGTGTTAACGGTTCACAGTCCTGGCCTAGAGAGATGGCCCATTCAAAAGGCCCAACGGGCTTAAGAATAACCCATCCGCTTCAACAACGCATTACCCTCGCAAGATGTGATATCGACGCGTTGTTGGGCCCTCTAAAGTCCCACGAGTAAGGTTGTCGTTCTTTTAACAGGGCACGACGTACGATTCGGGATGAAAAAATAGAGCAAAAGAAGCAAAGTGGATCGAAACTGATGAAAAATTTTGATTTTGGGCTCCAAAAATGTCACAGCGAGCAAGCTACCTGCCGCTGTCATAGAGCTCTTGGAGAGCTTTGCAACGGTATTCTGTGCGCCGCGTAACTCCTTACGAATCAAAAGTTATGGGCACCGGAGCAACGGATACCTGGTCAGAAGCCCTATGCCCTCGGTTTGCTGGCCCAGCCTCCACGTGAAGCGAAGTTGTCTTACCCAAGGTGCCGCGGGATTCGATAATAGAAATTTGGTGGATAAAGTATCTTCGCAACCGTAATCGAAGTAAAAAAAATGAAAAGGGTGGTGCAACACGAGGACTTCCCATGGGGTCACTCATCCTAGTACTACTCTTGTCCAAGCACGCTTAACTTCGAAGTTCTATTGGGATCCGGTGCATTAGTGCTGGTATGATCGCACCTGTCATGTTGAGGGCACAATTCCTTTATGTGTTAACGGTTCACAGTCACAACCTAGAGAGATGGCCCATTCAAAAGGCCCAATGAGCTTAACGACAAGCCATCCGCTTCAACAACGCAGCATCCTCGCAAGACGTGATATCGACACATTGTAAGGCCCTCTAATGTCCCGCGAGTAAAGTTGTCGTTCTTTTTATAACTCACGACGTAC
The DNA here is from genome assembly GCA_037974665.1 of Ehretia macrophylla. Lineage (NCBI taxonomy): Eukaryota > Viridiplantae > Streptophyta > Magnoliopsida > Boraginales > Ehretiaceae > Ehretia > Ehretia macrophylla. Next base: position 14,651,355 of record CM075771.1, on the reverse strand, counting down.
GATCCGGGACGGACCGGGACGGAAAAACAGAGCTAAATAAGAATAATGGACCGAAACTGATGAAAACATTCAATTTTGGGCTCCAAAAATGGGCACAGCAAGCAAGCTGGCTGCACCCGTCGTAGAGTTCTTGGAGAGTTTTGCAACAGTATGTTGTGCGCCGCGTAACTCCTTACGGATCAAAAGTTATGGGCACCAGAGCAAAGGAGACCTGGTCAAAAGCCCTACGCACTCGGTTTGCTGGCCCAGCCTCCACGTGAAGCAAAATTGTGTTGCCTAACGTGCCGAGGGATTCGATAATAGAAATGAGGTGGATAAAGTAACTTGGCAACCCTAACCGGAGTAAAAAAAATTGAAATGGGGGCTGCAACACAAGGGCTTCTCAAGGGGTCACCCATTTTAGTACTACTCTCGCCCAAGCACGCTTAACTTCGGTGTTTTGATGCGATCCATTGCATTAGTGCTGGTATGATCGTACCCATCATGTTGAGGGCTTAATTGCTTTATGTGTTAACGGTTCACAGTCCCAGCCTAGAGAGAGGGCCCATTCAGAACGCCCAATTGGCTTAACGACAACCCATCTGCTTCAACAACGCAGCATCCTCGTGAGACGTGATATCGACGTGTTGCAGGGCCCTCTGATATCCCGCGAGTAAGGTTGTCATCCTTTTAACAACTCACGACGTACGATCCGGGACAGAAAAACAGAGCTAAATAAGAAAAGTGGTCCGAAACTGATGAAAATGTTTGAGTTTGGGCTCCAAAAATGGGCACAGCGAGCAAGCTGGCTGTCCCCGTTGTATAGCTCTCGGTGAGGTTTGCAACGATATGTTGTGCGCCGCGTAACTCCTTACGGATCAAAAGTTATGGGTACCGGAGCGACGGAGACCTGGTCACAAGCCCTACGCCCTCAGTTTGCTGGCCCAACCTCCACGTGAAGCGAAGTTGTCTTGCCCAAGGTGCCGTGGGATTCGATAATAGAAATGTGGTGGATAAAGTATCTTGGCAACCCTAACTGGAGCAAAAAAAATTGAAAAGGGGGATGCAACAGGAGGACTTCCCAGGGGGTCACCCATCCTAGTACTACTATCACCCAAGCACGCTTAACTTCGGAGTTCTGATGGGATACGGTGCATTAGTCCTGGTATGATCGCACCCGTCATGTTGAGGGCACAATTCCTTTATGTGTTAACGGTTCACAGTCCCAGCCTAGAGAGATGGCCTATTCAAAAGGCCCAATGGGCTTAACAACAACCCATCCACTTCAACAACGCAACACCCTCGCAAGACGTGATATCGATGCATTGTAGGGCCCGCTAATGTCTCGCGAGTATGGTTGTCGTCCTTTTACCAGCTCACGACGTACGATCTCGGACAGAAAAACAGAGCTAAATAAGAAAAGTGGCCCGAAACTAATGAAAATGTTTGATTTTAGGCTCCAAAAAGGGCACAGAAAGCAAGCTGGCTGCCCCCGTCATAGAGCTCTTGGTAAGCTTTGCAACGGTATGCTATGTGCCGCGTAAATCCTTACGGATCAAAATTTATGGGCACCGGAGCGACGGAGACCTAGTCACAAGCCCTACACCCTCGATTTGCTAACCCAGCCTCCATGTGAAGTGAAGTTGTCTTGCCCAAGGTGCCGTGGGATTCAATAATAGAAATTTGGTGGATAAAGTATCTTGGCAACCCTAACCAGGGCTAAAAAAATTGAAAAGGGGGGTGCTACATGAGGACTTCCCAGGGGGTCACCTATCCTAGTACTACTCTCGCATAAGCACGATTAACTTGGGTGTTCGGATAGGATCCGGTGCATTAGTGCTGGTATGATTGTACCCGTCATGTTGAGGGCATAATTCCTTTATGTGTTAACGGTTCACCATCACAGCCTAGAGAGATGGTCCATTCAAAAGGCCCAATGGGTTTAACGACAACCCATCCGCTTCAACATTGCTGCTTCCTTGCAAGACGTGATATCGACGTGTTCTAGGGCCCACTAATGTCCCGCGAGTAAGGTTATCATCCTTTTAACAACTCATGACGTACGACCCGGGACGGAAAAACAAAGCTAAAGAAGAAAAGCGGCCCCAAAACTAATGAAATCGTTCATTTTTGGGCTCCAAAAAGGGGCACAGCGAGCAAGCTGGCCGCCCCCATCGTAGAGCTCTCGGAAAGCTTTGCAACGGAACGCTTTCAGCCGCGTAACTCCTTACGGATAAAAAGTTATGGGCACCGGAGCGAAAGAGACCTGGTCACAAGCCCTACGCCCTCGATTTTCTGGCCCAGCCTCCACGTGAAGCAAAGCTGTCTTGCCCAAGGTTCCATGGGATTCGATAATAGAAATGTGGATGATAAAGTATGTTGGCAACCCTAACCGGAGCAAAAAAAATTGAAAAGTGGGGTGCAACACGAGGACTTCCCAATGGGTCACCCATCTAAGTACTACACTCGCCCAAGCACGCTTAACTTCGGAGTTCTGATAGGATCCGGTGCATGAGTGCTGGTATGATCATACCTGTCATGTTGAGGGCACAAATCCCTTATGTGTTGAAGGTTCACAGTCCCGGCCTAGAGAGATGGCCAATTCAGAAGGCCCAATGGGCTTAACGACAACCCATCCGCTTCCACAACGCAGCATCCTCGCAAGACGTGATATCGACGCGTTGTAGGGCCCTCTAATGTCCCGCGAGTAAGGTTGTCATCCTTTTAATAGCTCACGACGTACGATCCGGGAGGGAAAAACAGAGATAAATACGAATAGTGGCCCGAAACTGATGAAAACGTTTGATTTGGGCTCCAAAAATGGGCACTGCGAGCTAACTGGCAGTCCCTGTTGTAGAGCTCTCAATGAGCTTTGCAATGATATGTTGTGCGCCGTGTAACTCCTTACGGATCAAAAGTTATGGGCACCGAAGCGACGGAGACCTAGTCACAAGCCCTACGCCCTCAGTTTGCTGGCCCAGCCTCCACGTGAAGCGAAGTTGTCTTGCCCAAGGTGCTATGGGATTCGATAATAGAAATGTGGTGGATAAAGTATCTTGGCAACCTTAACCGGAGCAAAAAAATTTTAAAAAGTGGCTGCAACACAAGGACTTCCGAGGGGGTCACCCATCTTAGTACTACTATCGCCCAAGCACGCTTAACTTCGGAGTTCTGATGGGATTCGGTGCATTAGTGCTGGTATGATCGCACCCGTCATGTTGAGGGCACAATTCCTTTATGTGTTAACGGTTCACAGTCCCAGCCTAGAGAGATGGCCCATTCAAAAGGCCCAATGGGCTTAACAACAACCCATCCACTTCAACAATGCAGCACCCTCGCACGACGTGATATCGACGCGTTGTAGGGCCCTCTAATGTCCTGCGAGTATGGTTGTCGTCCTTTTAACAGCTCACGATGTACGATCCGGGACAGAAAAATAGAGCAAAAGAAGAAAAGTGGCCTGAAACTGATGAAAACGATCAATTTTGGGCTCCAAAAGGGCACATCGGGCAAGCTACCTGCCCTTGCCATAGAGCTCTCGGAGAGCCTTGCAACGGTATGTTGTGTGCCGCGTAACTCCTTATGGATCAAAAGTTATGGCGTTGGAGCGACGGAGACCTGGTCACAAGCCCTACGCCCTCGGTTTGCTAGCCCAGCCTCCACGTGAAGCGAAGTTGTCTTGCCCAAGGTGTCGTGGGGTTCGATAATAGAAATGTGGTGGATAAAGTATATTGGGAACCCTACCCGGAGCAAAAAAATTTGAAAAGTGGGGTGTAACACAAGGACTTCCCAGGGGGTCACCCATCCTAGTACTACTCTCGCCCAAGCACGCTTAACTTCGGAGTTCTGATGGGATCTGGTGCATTAGTTCTGGTAAGATCGCACCCGTCATGTTGAGGGCACAATTCCTTTTTGTGTTAACGATTCACAGTCCCAGCCTAGAGAGATGGCCCATTCGGAAGGCTCAATAGGCTTAACGACAACCCATCATCCTCAACAACGCAGCATCCTCGCAAGACGTGACATCGACACATTGTTGGGCCCTCTAATGTCCCGCGAGTAAGGTTGTCGTCCTGTTAACAACTCACGACGTACGATCTGGGACGGATAAACAGTGCAAAAAAAGAAAAGTCGCCCGAAACTAATGCAAACGTTCGATTTTGAGCTCCAAAAAGGGCATAGCGAGCAAGCTAGTTGCCCCGGTCGTAGAGCTCTCGGAGAGCTTTGAAACAGTATGCTGTGTGCCGCGTAACTCCTTACGGATCAAAAGTTATAGGCACCGGAGCGAAGGAGACCTGGTCAAAAGCCATACGCACTCGGTTTGCTGGCCCAGCCTCCATGTACAGCAAAGTTGTCTTGCCCAAGGTGCCGAGGGATTCCTTAATAGAAATGTGGTCGATAAAGTATTTTGGGAACCCTAACCGGAGCAAAAAAAATTGAAAAGGGGGGTGCAACACGAGGACATCCTAGGGGGTCACCCATCCTAGTACTACTCTTGCCCAAGCAAGCTTGACTTCGGAGTTCTGATGGGATCCGGTGCATTAGTGCTGGTATGATTGCACCCGTCATGTTGAGGGCACAATTCCTTTATGTGTTAACGGTTCACAATCCCAGCCTCGAGATATGGCACATTCAGAAAGCCCAATGGGCTTAATGACAACCCATCCGCTTCAACAATGCAGTATCCTCGCAAGACTTGATATCGACGCCTTGTAGGGACCTCTAATGTCCCGCGAGAAAGGTTGTCGTCCTTTTAACAGTTCACGACGTACAATCCGGGACGGAAAAACAGAGCAAAAATAGAAAAGTGGCCCGAAACAGATCAAAACGTTCAATTTTGGGCTCCAAAAAGGGCACAACGAGGAAGCTAGCTACCCCCGTCGTAGAGCTCTTGGAGAGCTTTGCAGCGGCATGCTGTGCGCCGCCTAACTCCTTACGGATCAAAAGTTATGGACACCGGAGCGACGGAGACCTGGTTACAAGCCCTACGCCTTCAGTTTGCTGGCCCAGCCTCCACGTGAAGCGAAGTTGTCTTGCCCAAGGTGCCGTGGGATTCGATAATAGAAATGTGGCGGTTAAAGTATCTTGGCAACCCTAACCGGAGCAAAAAAAATTGAAAAGAGGGGTGCAACCCGAGGACTTCATAAGGGGCCACCCATCCTAGTACTACTCTCGCCCAAGCACGCTTAACTTCGGAGTTCTGATGGGATCTGGTGCATTAGTTCTGGTAAGATCGCACCCGTCATGTTGAGGGCACAATTCCTTTTTGTGTTAACGATTCACAGTCCCAGCCTAGAGAGATGGCCCATTCGGAAGGCTCAATAGGCTTAACGACAACCCATCATCCTCAACAACGCAGCATCCTCGCAAGACGTGACATCGACACATTGTTGGGCCCTCTAATGTCCCGCGAGTAAGGTTGTCGTCCTGTTAACAACTCACGACGTACGATCTGGGACGGATAAACAGTGCAAAAAAAGAAAAGTCGCCCGAAACTAATGCAAACGTTCGATTTTGAGCTCCAAAAAGGGCACAGCGAGCAAGCTGGTTGCCCCGGTCGTAGAGCTCTCAGAGAGCTTTGAAACAGTATGTTGTGCGCCGCGTAACTCCTTACGTATCAAAAGTTATGGGCACCGGAGCGACGGAGACCTGGTCACAACCCCTACGCCCTCGGTTTTTTGGCCCACCCTCCCCGTGAAGCGAAGTTGTCTTGCCCAAGGTGCCGTGGGATTCGATAATAGAAATGTGGTGGATAAAGTATCTTGGCCACCCTAACTGGAGCAAAAAAAATTAAAAAGGGGGGTACAACACGAGGACTTCCCAGGTGTTCACCCATCCTAGTACTACTCTCGCCCAAGCACGCTTAACTTTAGAGTTCTGATGGGATCCGGTGCATTAGTGCTGGTATGATCGCATCTGTCATGTTGAGGGAACAATTCCTTTATGTGTTAACGGTTCACAGTCCCAGCCTAGAGAGATGGCCCATTCAGAAGGCTCAATAGGCTTAACGACAACCCATCCTTCTCAACAACGCAGCATCCTCGCATGACGTGACATCGACGGATTGTTGGGCCCTCTAATGTCCCGCGAGTAAGGTTGTCGTCCTGTTAATAGCTCACGACGTACGATCTGGGATGGAAAAACAGAGCAAAAAAAGAAAAGTGGCCCGAAACTGATGAAAACGTACGATTTTGGGCGCCAAAAAGTGCACAGCAAGCAAGCTAGTTGCCCTTGTCGTAGACCTCTCTGAGAGCTTTGCAACGATATGTTGTGCGCCGCGTAACTCCTTACGGATCAAAAGTTATGGGCACCGGATCGACGGAGACCTGGTTACAAGCCCTACGCCCTTGGTTTTCTGGCCCAGCCTCCACCTAAAGCGAAGTTGTCTTGCCCAAGATGCCGTGGGATTCGATAATAGAAATGTGGCGGATAAAGTATCTTGGCAACCCTAACTGGAGCAAATAAAATTGAAAAGGGGGGTGCAACACGAGGACTTCGCAGGGGGTCACCCATCCTAGTACTACTCTCGCCCAAGGACGCTTAACTTCGGAGTTCTGATGGGATCCGGTGCATTAGTGCTGGTATGATTGTACCCGTCATGTTGATGGCATAATTCCTTTTTTGGTTCATGGTTCACAGTCCCAGCCTAGAGAGATAGCCCATTCAGAAAGCCCAATGGGCTTAACGACAACCCATCCTCTTCAACAACGTAGCATCCTCGCAAGACGTGATATCGACGCATTGTAGGGCCCTCTAAAGTCCCACGAGTAAGGTTGTCGTCCTTTTAACAGCTCACGACGTACGATCCGGGACGGAAAAACAGAGTAAAAATAGAAAAGTGGCCCAAAACTGATGAAAACTTTCAATTTTGGGCTCCAAAAAGTGCACAACGAGCAAGCTTGCTGCCCCCATCGTAAAGCTCTCAGAGAGCTTTGGAACAGCATGCTGTGCGCCGCGTAACTCCTTACGGATCGAAAGTTATGGGCACCGGAGCGACGGAGACCTGGTCACAAGCCCTACGCCCTCGGTTTGCTGGCCCAGCCTCCACGTGAAGCGAAGTTATCTTGCCCAAGGTGCCGTGGAATTCGATAATAGAAATGTGGTGGATAAAGTATCCTGGCAACCCTAACCGGAGCAAGAAAAATTGAAAAGGGGGGTACAACACGAGGACTTCCCAGGGGGTCACCCATCCTAGTACTACTCTCGTCCAAGCACGCTTAACTTCGGAGTTCTGATGGGATTCGTTGCATTACTGCTGGTATGATCGCACTCGTCATGTTGAGGGCACAATTCCTTTATGTGCTAACGGTTTACAGTCCCAGCCTAGAGAAATGGCCCATTCATAAGGCCCAATGGGCTTAACGACAACCCATCCACTTCAACAACGTAGCATCCTCGCAAGACGTGATATCGATGCGTTGTTGGCCCTCTAATGTCCTGCGAGTAAGGTTGTAGTCCTTTTAACATCTCACGACATATGCTCCGGGACGGAAAAATAGAGCTAAATAAGAATAGTGGCCCGAAACTGATGAAAACGTTTGATTTTGGGCTCCAAAAATGGGTCAGCGAGCAAGCTGGCTGCCCCTGTCGTGGAGTTCTCAGAGAGCTTTGCAACGGTATACTGTGCGCCGCGTAACTCCTTACGGATCAAAAGTTATAGGCACCGGAGTGAATGAGACCTGGTCATAAGCCCTACGCACTCTGTTTGCTGGCCCAGCCACCACGTGAAGCAAAGTTGTCTTGCCCAAGGTGCTGAGGGATTGGATAATAGAAATGTGGTGGATAAAGTATCTTGGGAACCCTAACCGGAGCAAAAAAAATTGAAAAGAGGGGTACAACACGAGGACTTCCCAGGGGGTCACCCATCCTAGTACAACTCTTGCCCAAGCAAGCTTGACTTCGGAGTTCTGATGGGATCCGGTGCATTAGTGCTGGTATGATCGCACCCGTCATATTGAGGGCACAATTCCTTTATTTGTTAACGGTACACAGTCCCATCCTAGAGAGATGGCCCATTCAAAAGGCCCAATGGGCTTAACAACAACCCATCCGCTTCAACAATGCAGCACCCTCGCAAGACATGATATCTACACATTGTAGGGCCCTCTAATGTCCAGCGAGTAAGGTTGTCGTCCTTTTAACCGCTCACGACGTACGATCCGGGATTAAAAAATTGGGCAAAAGAAGAAAAGTGGCCTAAAACTGATGAAAACGAACAATTTTGGGCTCCAAAAAGGGCACATCGAGCAAGCTGGCTGCCCTTGTCGTAGAGCTCTCGGAGAGCTTTGCAACGGTATGCTGTGTGCCGCGTAACTCCTTACGGATCAAAAGTTATGGCACTGGAGCGACGGAGACCTGGTCACAAGCCCTACGCCCTCGGTTTGCTAGCCCAGCCTCCACATGAAGCGAAGTTGTCTTGCCCAAGGTGCCGTGGGGTTCGATAATAGAAATGTGGTGGATAAGGTATATTGGCAACCCTACCCGGAGCAAAAAAAAATTGAAAAGTGGGGTACAACACAATGACTTCCCAGGGGGTCACCCATCCTAGTACTACTCTCACCCAAGCACGCTTAACTTCGGAGTTCTGATGGGATCTGGTGCATTAGTTCGGGTAAGATCACACCCGTCATGTTGAGGGTACAATTCCTTTATGTGTTAACGGTTCACAGTCCCAGTCTAGAGAGATGGCCTATTCGGAAGGCTCAATAGGCTTAACGACAACCCATCGTCCTCAACAATGCAGCATCCTCGGAAGACGTGACATCAACACATTGTTGGGCCCTCTAATGTCCCGCGAGTAAGGTTGTCGTCCTGTTATCAGCTCACGACGTACGATCTGGGACGGATAAACAGAGCAAAAGAGGAAAAGTCGCCCGAAACTAATGAAAACGTTCGTTTTTGGACTCCAAAAAATGCACAGCGAGCAAGCTGGTTGCCCCAGTCGTAGAGCTCTCGGAGAGCTTTGAAACGGTATGTTGTGTGCCGCGTAACTCCTTACGGATCAAAAGTTATGGGCACCAGAGCGACGGAGACCTGGTCACAAGCCCTACGCCCTCGGTTTTCTGGCCTAGCCTCCCCGTGAAGCGAAGTTGTCTTACCCAATGTGCCGTGGGATTCGATAATAGAAATGTGACGGATAAAGTATCTTGGGAACCCTAACCGGAGCAAAAAAAATTGAAAAGGGGGTTGCAACACGAGGACATCCTAGGGGGTCACCCATCCTAGTACTACTCTTGCCCAAGCAACCTTGACTTCGGAGTTCTGATGGGATCCGGTGCATTAGTGCTGGTATGATTGCACCCGTCATGTTTAGGGCACAATTCCTTTATGTGTTAACGGATCACAGTCCCAGCCTCGAGAGATGGCCCATTCAGAAGGCCCAATGGGTTTAATGACAACCCATCCGCTTCAACAATGCAGCATCGTCGCAAGACTTGATATCGACGCGTTGTAGGGACCTCTAATGTCCCGCGAGAAAGGTTGTCGTCCTTTTAACAGCTCACGATGTACAATCCGGGACGGAAAAACAGAGCAAAAATAGAAAAGTGGCCCGAAACAGATCAAAACGTTCAATTTTGTCCTCAAAAATGGCAAAGCGAGGAAGCGAGCTGCCCCCGTCGTAGAGCTCTTGGAGAGCTTTGCAACGGCATACTGTGCGTCGCGTAACTCCTTACGGATCAAAAATTATGGGCACCGGAGCGACGAGGAACTGGTCAAAAGCCCTACGCCCTCGGTTTGCTGGCCCAGCTTCCACGTGAAGCGAAGTTGTCTTGCCCAAGGTGCCGTGGGATTCGATAATAGAAATGTGGTGGATAAAGTATCTTGGCAACCCTAATCGGAGCAAAAAAAATTGAAAAGGGGGGTGCAACCCGAGGACTTCATAGGGGGCTACCCATCCTAGTACTACTCTCACCCAAGCACGCTTAACTTCGGAGTTCTGATGGGATCTGGTGCATTAGTTCTAGTAAGATCGCACCCGTCATGTTGAGGTCACAATTCCTTTATGTGTTAACGGTTCACTGTCCCAGCCTAGAGAGATGGCCCATTCGGAAGGCTCAATAGGCTTAACGATAACCCATCCTCCTCAACAATGCAGCATCCTCGCAAGACGTGACATCGACACATTGTTGGGCACTCTAATGTCCCGCGAGTAAGGTTGTCGTCCTGTTAACAGCTCACGACGTACGATCTGGGACGGAAAAACAGAGCAAAAAAAGAAAAGTCGCCTGAAACTAATGAAAATGTTCGATTTTGGGCTCGAATAAAGGGCACAGCGAGCAAGCTAGTTGCCCTAGTCGTAGAGCTCTCGGAGAGCTTTGAAATGGTATGTTGTACGCCGCGTAACTCCTTACGTATCAAAAGTTATGGGCACCAGAGCGACGGAGACCTGGTCACAAGCCCTACGCCCTCGGTTTTCTGGCCTAGCCTCCCCGTGAAGCGAAGTTGTCTTACCCAATGTGCCGTGGGATTCGATAATAGAAATGTGGCGGATAAAGTATCTTGGCCACCCTAACTGGAGCAAAAAAACATTGAAAAGGGGGGTGCAACACGAGGACTTCCCAGGGGGTCACCCATCCTAGTACTACTCTCGCCCAAGCACGCTTAACTTTAGAATTCTGATGGGATCCGGTGCATTAGTGCTGGTACGATCGCATCTGTCATGTTGAGGGAACAATTCCTTTATGTGTTAACGGTTCACAGTCCCAGCCTAGAGAGATGGCCCATTCAGAAGGCTCAATAGGCTTAACGACAACCCATCCTCCTCAACAACGCAACATCCTCGCATGACGTGACATCGACGGATTGTCGGGCCCTCTAATGTCCCGCGAGTAAGGTTGTCGTCCTGTTAATAGCTCACGACGTACGATCTGGGACGGAAAAACATAGCAAAAAAAGAAAAGTGGCCCGAAACTGATGAAAACATTCGATTTTGGGCTCCGAAAAGGGCACAGCAAGCAAGCTGGTTGCCCTTGTCGTAGACCTCTCTGAGAGCTCTGCAACGGTATGCGGTGCGCCGCGTAACTCCTTATGGACCAAAAGTTATGGGCACAGGAGCGACGGAGACCTGGTCACAAGCCCTCCGCCCCCGGTTTGATGGCCCAGCCTCCACGTGAAGTAAAGTTGTCTTGCCCAAGGAGCTGTGGAATTCGATAATAGAAATGTGGTGGATAAAGTATCTTGGGAACCCTAACCAGAGTAAAAAAAATTGAAAAAGGGGGTACAACACGAGGACTTCCAAGGGGGTCACCCATCCTAATACTACTCTTGCCCAAGCAAACTTGACTTCGGAGTTCTGATGGGATCCGGTGCATTAGTGCTGGTATCCGTCATGTTGAGGGCACAATTCCTTTATGTGTTAACGGTTCACAGTACCAGCCTAGAGAGATGGCCCATTCAGAAGGCCCAATGGGCTTAACGACTATCCATCCGCTTCAACAACGCAGCATCCTTGCAAGACGTGATATCGACGCGTTGTAGGGACCTCTAATGTCCCGCGAGTAAGGTTGTCCTCCTTTTAACAGCTCACGACGTACGATCCGGGATGGAAAAACAGAGCAAAAATAGAAAAGTAGCCCAACATTGATGAAAGCTTTCGATTTTGGGCTCCAAAAAGGGCACAGCAAGCAAGCTAGCTGCCCCCGTCATAGAGCTCTCGGAGAGCGCTGCAACGGTATGATGTGCGCCGCGTAACTCCTTACGGATAAAAAGTTATGGGTACCGGAGCGACGGAGACTTGGTCACTAGCCCTACGCCCTCGGTTTGATGGCCCAGCCTCCACGTGAAGCGAAGTTGTCTTGCCCAAGGTGCCATGGGATTCAATAAAAGAAATGTGGCAGATAAAGTATCTTGGCAACCCTAACTGGAGCAAAAAAAATTGAAAAGGGGGGTGCAACACGAGGACTTCACAAGGGGCCACCCATCCTAGTACTACTCTCACCCAAGCACGCTTAACTTCGGAGTTCTGGTGGGATCCAGTGCATTAGTGCTCGTATGATCACACCCGTCATATTGAAGGCACAGTTCCTTTATGTGTTAACGGTTCACAGTCCCAGCCTAGAGAGATGGCACATTCGGAAGGCTCAATAGGCTTGACGACAACCCATCATCCTCAACAACGCAGCATCCTCACAAGACGTGACATCGACACATTGTTGGGCCCTCTAATGTCCCGCGAGTATGGTTGTCGTCCTGTTAACAGCTCACGACGTACGATCTGGGACGGAAAAACAGAGCAAAAAAAGAAAAGTCGCCCAAAACTAATGAAAACGTTCGATTTTGGGCTCGAATAAAGGGCACAGCGAGCAAGCTAGTTGCCCTAGTCGTAGAGCTCTCGAAGAGCTTTGAAATGGTATGTTGTGCGCCGCGTAACTCCTTACGTATCAAAAGTTATGGGCACCAGAGCGACGGAGACCTGGTCACAAGCCCTACGCCCTTGGTTTTCTGGGTTGATTGCAAAGGTGAGGGCTAAAACCTTTTGAAAACTCTTCAAAAATCCACATGCATGCTAATAAATGTGTGTATTTGCTTCTGTACTTGAGCTATATGGTCGTTCATAAGCTTAAACAACCATGCATGGCAAGATCTTGGCTTCAAAATGATGCTACGTGAAGTCGAAATTGTTGACAGCTCTCTTACCAGTCTGTTCGAGGTAAGTTTAGCTAGGAAAATGATGTTAAAAATGCTTGAAAATTGGTAGGTGACTAGTTTGGACAGTTTTGAACATTTTTCTCAGAACTAGGCCGAAGCAAATTTTGACTCTAAAGTCCTCAAAATGGCAAATCTTTAAAATGTGACCAAATCTGGAAATCTGGAGAAATGAAGCAGGTTTTGGCAGATGCACTGATCTTCTGGAACGAACCATATTTGACTTAGTAAATGATGTCCAAAATGAATGAAATTTTTTGTGCTGCTAGATTTTTCAGTTCTGGAAAAATTTGTCAGAAATGGACTAAGCCTAAATCTGACCCTAAGGACCTCAAAAACGCCAATTATCGAAAAGTGTGCAAATCTGGACAGTTTTGTGCAGTTCCACTATTTCGGCTATATCTAATGATCCCGAACTTCAATTGATGCAAGGTTTGTTTCTAATTTTAGTTAACATCTTAAGATTTAATTTGACATCTTATTCACTGTATTTGGAGATTGTTTGGTTATCCTATTGATTGTGGGAAAACATCCTATTGCAGTAAAGGGGTCACTTAGCTATATGCTTGGAAGATTGGTGGAACCTCTCTTGTGGTGCTAATTGCTTCGGATTGTGGTGTTGGGATGTTGTGTGGACTGTTTTGAGTACTTGAAGATGTTTGAATTGAATGATGCATGACTTGAGAATGAACTTGAGTTGACTTAGGGTTTAATCACATGGTTAAGCATGAAACGGAAACCCTAATGACTAGGTAGTCTTGCTAAGTGTTGATCATTTGGATATTGTGTGGAAATTATATGCTTAGTGGGCTGCCCGTAAATGTCTTATAAGCTTAAATGTAATTTTGATCATTGCATGTTGACAAATAGGCTTTTCTTGCATCCGAACCGACGTAGATGTTGTTGCATGTTGAATAATCGTATCACTTGATTACATGGACTTCGAAATGAATTATATGGCTTAACTTGCATGTGTTACATGGCTGCCCGTTTAATGTTCATATGACTCTATGTGTTCTACAAGTGAAATTTCATGTCAAGCATGCCTCGTTCGTTTACTTGGCAATATGTGATCTTGAAATTGCTCGGAGGCAACCTACTTTGTTGTCCTCCTAATGTGAATTGTTAAAAGATATTCAATGGTTTATTTGAACATGATTACTTGGCTGCCCGTTAAAGTTTAATTTCTTTCAAATGGATATATGAAATGATTATATGTTCTTACAATGCCTTATATGCCAATATGTCAAAATGTGATCATATACTTGCTCGGAGGCAACCTACTTTGTTGACCTCCTAATGTGAAATGTGAAATGTTAAATGTTAAATGACATAATTGGGCATTGTATACAAGGTTGCAACCTTTCATTGTGGCATGGTAGCGTTTCACGAACGCCGGGCGGCATAGGGCTTGCCGGTGCTCCCGTGACTACCATGGTCCAATTCCCTCTCTCGCTTAGCATTCCACCCTCGGAGAGTTGGGTCGTAGGTTTCGGGGTACATCCGGAGTACACCCAATTGGGAGCGATAATTGGATTATTGAAGTCGGCCGCACCAAATAAATTGAAATTGATATTGAGAGCAAATGCTCATCGTATCCTTTTTACTATGTGTATAAGTACTCTCGCTTGGTTCCTAGAGAACCTCGGGGATGACAGACTGGTATTCCTGTTCCTGTACTTATATGTAAGTACTCTCGCTTGGTTCCTAGAGAACCTCGGGGAGGAAAGACTGGTACTTCTGTTCCCTTACTTTGTATCCGTTACTCGATTTGTTTCATATATTTGCGTACCTTATTATTTGTAATACGTGACATGTTTTCAAAAAATGAGTTTTCATAAGTTGAACCAGAAAATGAGTTTCAAAACCTATTTCTCGTTCCCCCTCGCTGAGTTCATAAGGACTCACCCTCTTTTATCATCTCAGGTGAAGAAGATCAAAAACAGGTACCCGAGGACGATGTGCCTAACGATGATTCCTTGGAGTGATTGCCTGTCCCTACCTGCTTTTGTCCTTTGTCTGAAAGTAGTTGCTATATGGAAGTTGTGTTTGATTGCAAACTATTCATTTTATTGATGTAAATGACCCCGTTGTAATTTGGGTCTAATTCTGGGATTGTACTATCTATAACCGGACGAACTTTTATTTGGTTGTTTGCTTTCGTTTTCTTAATTAGTAGTTATCATAGGCATTCAAACCACTAGATGAACAATCAACAAAGTTAATTCTATCTAATTTCACTTAGGTGCTCATTTGCAAACTAAAGGATAATAGGTACTCGCCTGATAGGAAATTGACAAATAAACGGGACATAGTTATCATGTTAGACTTATTAACCAAACGAGACTTTCAAGATAAACTAGTAGGCAAATCGGTTGGCGACAAATAGGAGTCCTTAATGGAATTGGATTAATGATTGGAAAAATTGAGGCATTTAGAGAATTAGGTCAAACCAAAGAGCCCAATTACAGTCGGTATGCTGCCGATTTTCCAGAAAATTTTGGAGTTTAGTCCAAAACGTTAAGTGTTAAATCTTCATAATCGGTTAAGGATGTGACGTGTTCTGAACTTTAGATCACACCCTAGTCTAACCTTTATAGGCCGGGTTGGGGCGTGACACCTTATATTAGAATGGTATCAGAGCTTAGTTTAGTAACTAGGCATTAGTCGGGTTCAACTCTCGGACCATGGGTAGAAGCCCTAAGGTAATTATAATGTCTTGTTTATATGTGTTATGTGTGCTAATGTGCTTTAATTGCTTTAAGTATTGAATATTATGTGCCTTTGTGGACCATATGTATTATGTGTCATGCACACCGACACGTTAGTGACCTCAATAATGCATGCATGCTTTTATACTCCTTCCTTGATACATATGCATGTTATATGTCCATGATTGACTGTTTATATACATAGATAGTTAGGATTAAGACTTTCAGGGAATTGAATTCATGCAGGAAGAACGACAAGGCTCGGTTAGAGATTTCTCGCATCTTTACAAGTACTCGACGGATCATATGTATTATTGGATATGCATATATATAAAATGCGTAGCACAGGTATAATTGTTGAGGTAAAATTATCCCCTTATCTTTGGAATACATATGCCTGTGATTAAGTTATCAATTTTATAGCTATAGAGTTCTTGATTCTGTTAAACCGTTCTCCTAATCGTGGTTCAAGAATAAATGTTAAGGACATACAACTTTCCTTAGATATAAGAATATACTATTGGACATGTGGAGTAGTATATATATGTTCATATGCTTATAATGGAAGTTTGACTTAGGAGTTGCTTTTGAATCAAATTCTTATATCTTAAAATGGTATAATAGACTAATTATATGATTGAATCCTTACTTGATTGGAATTAAGCATCGTTGAACCTAATAAGCTGTATATTAATGAGTTTCAAGTTCACTCAATGGTAAGATTGTGACCTAGAAATTAAGAGATGAACTCGTGGAAATGGACGATAGGGGTTAGATTATTAAGGCGTGAATAATGTGTTTAAGTAACTTAACAATGGATGACCTCAAGACATGTAGGCAACTCTGGAGACCGAATTTAACAAGGTTGATGATTCTTTAATATAACAAGATATAAGGATGCTGGAATCAAGGAATTCACGTAGCTAGAACTCGTGTTTGGAAAGCTGCACCTAAAATGTTAGGTCGGATAGAAGTGTAAGGAATTGAATTATACATTAGATGACTAACATTGCTAAAGGTCCTAAGTTGGATATTGGTGATATTAAGAATCATGGTATTAAATTGTTGCCCCTCGGATTTAGTTATAATTATGCGAAGTAAGTCATTCTATGCACTCGTTATTTGGATACCCTAAAGGATATTAGGAAGCATATATCCTTAAGTATTACCGATGGACCTAATACATAAACCATGGAAATGAGATTAAAGCATTCGGTTACAAAGTGGAGTTGTTAGGGTATGATTAGTAATCCTAAATAGCTAATAGTGAGTATGCAAGATGATTCATGGTGAACCCTAGGGCCTAAGGTCAATGAGTCTTGATGCTCTTAGCTAGTTGAACATGTAAATGAGAAGAGTAAGATTTCATATAGTTAAGATAGATATGAATTAGAGTTACGATGACCCAAGAGGCTGTTGTTAGACAACTGTATTTAAGTGCACCGTTTCACTTCTAAAAACAAGCGGTTGGTAAACTTCGAATCGTGGTCGTTGAATAGAGGGTGAATCTTGTAATGATAGTTAAATAAGTGGTTGATTACTTTTGAAGTTCTATTAGATTATGTTGAAGGATGCCTCGTGATCATAATTCTTATGTTGATACAACCCTGAAGTTATCTCCCGTAAGTATTTTATGAGCTAGATCATTTTGGTACCCATTTATAGCCCTAGGATTGTTGTTGTACGACCGGTAACCTAGTAGAGCATTGATATCACCAACATGGCGATGAACCTAGCTTGGTACCATTAATGTCGAAGATATATTGGCGGGCATTAAGTATTCGAAGGAATGACTAGGTCACTAAATGAGTAGGACCATTGTCTTCTTAAGTATGACGTAACCTTGGATTGAGGTGAGTGGAATTTATTTGAGGTTGAAACTAATCGCCTTAGGAGTTTTGGATAAGATTAAAAGAAAATTCTGAAGTCTCGTGACTTGAAGATAGAGATTCGAATAAGGAAATAAATTGTGGATCACAAGCTGATGAATTTTACTTGTAAGAGTTGAACTAGTGCTACATGATTAGTTACTCATGCAATTTCAATGACAATTTGTTGGTGGTACTTAATAAACCTTAGAGTTTGAGTTTCATGAACCTCAACAGTCTTTCTCCTTGATTACGGGCATGAAGGTTAACGAAGCTGGGAAAGGATGTTAGTGAATAGGAGCCTATGATCGGGAGACTAGTCATTAGAAGATTTGCTAATCTAATGTACCTGCGAGATAAGAAGGGCTATAATACCATCGATAGATGACGATTTGAGATGGGTTAGTTTGTTTGGAGAGTTTTTCCTGAAAATAGAGTCGTATTGTGGAAACGACCCATAACACGTGTATGTCCTAGGTGTTAACAATTTTGAAGCTAGTTGATAGAATATGTAAATCTGATATAGATCTATCATCTTGAAATTAGCATATGTCACCCTAGGATCATGGAATTATTGTGATATTTCTTTTGAGGTATGAATGCGAGATTAATACAACATGAGTCAAGATTTTGGAGTTACAGTTCTATTGTTAGAATACCGATGCAACTTTGATGACTATGTTTGAAGACTCTAACATTAGTTAATGAACTTGACCTTAATATCAAATGGAGAATAGAGTCGTTCAAAGAAAAGAACTATAAATGTAGAGGTCCCACCGAACTAAATGATTGGAGAAACATAGGAAGTGAATTGGTTATGGTAAGAGATCACCTAACAAGGGACGAACCGGAGTAGGAAGAATAATAAGGGTCAGAATCCGTCTAAATGACCTCAATAGGCAAGAATGAATTTTGGGACGAAACTCTTTTAAGGAGGGCAGGATGTGAGGCCTGACCCTGAATAACGTGTCATACCTCGATTTACGAGTCATAGACCCCTAATTATATGACCAACCTTGGATTACGGGTCCTGTCTTGATCTTCGTGCTTGCCTCGTCATACGTGCCTTGACCTAGAATAGTATGCCCTAATCCCTAACTCACGTGCGGTACCTAGAAATACGTGCCCCGACCTCGATGTACGTGCGTTACCTCGTTTTGTGTGCCCTAATCTTGAACTGCGTACCTTAACCTAGGTTTAAGAGTCGTACCTCGATTTGCGTTCATTACATTGAATTACGTGCCTTGCATTGGTTTACGTGCATTCACCTAGGATTGCATGCATTAGTCTTGAAGTCCGTGTCTTAACTCGTAGTTCGTGTCTACCTCGTGATTCGTGCCTCGTATTAATTTCTGTGTGTCTCGTAGTGCGTGCCCTAGACTTAGGAAAGTGTGCCCGCACGCTAATCAATAAAGAATCTTACACAAAGCACTAAACTATAAAATAATCCTACAAACACCACTAACTATTATTATAATCCTAATTCAAATCTCTACAAAATCCACGAACACCTAAATATTATATTTTAAACTCACTACAAGACAAAATCTCACAAACCTCTAAACATATCCTATATTCTATTCTACCTAAATCCCTAAATACCTAACATTCTCTTACACACATGTTAAAACAATTCAAAAGATGACACAAATCTGAATTTTTGCATGCCCAAGGCCAACATATGCATCAACTTTTGTAAAAGCCTCGTTTTTCTCTCATTTCTCTCACTTTCCTCACATTTTCTCTCTCTCCCTCTCACTCTCTCTCTCCATTTCGGTTTTGGCTGAGTTCTCTCCACCTCTTAGCTCATCTTCATCATCCTATGGTGCATCAAGACAAACCACAAGCAAAGAAACTCACCCAAGCAAGCTAGGATGCAAGAAACACACATGCAAGCATTTTGAGTCACCATTTTCGGCCTTGGTGAGTTTTTAAGCTTCCATTTCTTTTCTTCTTGTTCTAACCTCATGCATGTCCTAAGAGATTGATCACTAAGCTATGAAAAATAGAGAAAAGCTAGTTGGAATCTCGGCGAAGCAAGAAGAAGAAGATATTTGAGCTTCAACAAGGTTTTGAGCATTTTTTGGGTTGATTGCAAAGGTGAGGGCTAAAACCTTTTGAAAACTCTTCAAAAATCCACATGCATGCTAATAAATGTGTGTATTTGCTTCTGTACTTGAGCTATATGGTCGTTCATAAGCTTAAACAACCATGCATGGCAAGATCTTGGCTTGAAAATGATGCTAGGTGAATTCGAAATTGTTGACAGCTCTCTAACCAGTCTGTTCGAGGTAAGTTTAGCTAGGAAAATGATGTTTAAAATGCATGAAAATTGGTAGGTGACTATTCGAAGCAAATTTTGACTCTAAAGTCCTCAAAATGGAAAATCTTTAAACTGTGACCAAATCTGGAAATCTGGAAAAATGAAGCAGGTTTTGGCAGATGCACTGACCTTGTGGAACGAACCATATTTGACTTAGTAAATGATGTCCAAAATGCATGAAATTTGGTGTGCTGCTATATTTTTCAGTTCTAGACAATTTTGTCAGAAATGGACTAAGCCTAAATCTGACCCTAAGGACCTCAAAAACGCCAATTATCGAAAAGTGTGCAAATCTGGACAGTTTTGTGCTATTCCACTGTTTCGACTATATCTAATGATCCCGAACTTCAATTGATGCAAGGTTTGTTTCTAATTTTAGTTAACTTCTTAATATTTAATTTGACATCTTATTCACTGGATTTGGAGATTGTTTGATTATCCTATTGATTGTGAGAAAACAGCCTATTGCAGTAAAGGTTTTACTTAGCTATATGCTTGGAAAATTGTTGTAACCTCTCTTGTGGTGCTAATTGCTTGGAATTGTGGTGTTGGGATGTTGTGTGGACTGTTTTGAGTACTTGAAGATGTTTGAATTGAATGATGCATGACTTGAGAATGAACTTGAGTTGACTTAGGGTTTAATCACATGGTTAAGCATGAAACGGAAACCCTAATGACTAGGTAGTCTTGCTAAGTGTTGATCATTTGGATATTGTGTGGAAATTATATGCTTAGTGGGCTGCCCGTAAATGTCTTATAAGCTTAAATGTAATTTTGATCATTGCATGTTGACAAATAGGCTTTTCTTGCATCCGAACCGACGTAGATGTTGTTGCATGTTGAATAATCGTATCACTTGATTACATGGACTTCGAAATGAATTATATGGCTTAACTTGCATGTGTTACATGGCTGCCCGTTTAATGTTCATATGACTCTATGTGTTCTACAAGTGAAATTTCATGTCAAGCATGCCTCGTTCGTTTACTTGGCAATATGTGATCTTGAAATTGCTCGGAGGCAACCTACTTTGTTGTCCTCCTAATGTGAATTGTTAAAAGATATTCAATGGTTTATTTGAACATGATTACTTGGCTGCCCGTTAAAGTTTAATTTCTTTCAAATGGATATATGAAATGATTATATGTTCTTACAATGCCTTATATGCCAATATGTCAAAATGTGATCATATACTTGCTCGGAGGCAACCTACTTTGTTGACCTCCTAATGTGAAATGTTAAATGTTAAATGACATAAATGGGCATTGTATACAAGGTTGCAACCTTTCATTGTGGTATAGGGCTTGCCGGTGCTCCCGTGACTACCATGGTCCAATTCCCTCTCTCGCTTGGCATTCCACCCTTGGAGAGTTGGGTCGTAGGTTTTGGGGTACATCCGGAGTACACCCAATTGGGAGCAATAAGTGGATTATTGAAGTCGGCCGCACCAAATGAATCGAAATTGATATTGAGAGCAAATGCTCACCGTATCCTTTTTACAATGTGTATAAGTACTCTCGCTTGGTTTCTAGAGAACCTCGGGGAGGAAAGACTAGTATTTCTGTTCCCTTACTTTGTATCCGTTACTCGATTTGTTTCATATATTTGCGTACCTTATTATTTGTAATACGTGACATGTTTTCAAAAAATGAGTTTTCATAAGTTGAACCAGAAAATGAGTTTCAAAACCTATTTCTCGTTCCCCCTCGCTGAGTTCATAAGGACTCACCCTCTTTTATAATCTCAGGTGAAGAAGATCAAGAACAGGTACCCGAGGACGATGTGCCTAACGATGATTCCTTGGAGTGATTGCCTGTCCTTACGTGCTTTTGTGCTTTGCCTGAAAGTAGTTGCTATATGGATGTTGTGTTTGATTGCAAACTATTCATTTTATTGATGTAAATGACCCCGTTGTAATTTGGGTCTAATTCTGGGATTGTACTATCTATAACCGGACGAACTTTTATTTGGTTGTTTGCTTTCGTTTTCTTAATTAGTAGTTATCATAGGCATTCAAACCACTAGATGAACAATCAACAAAGTTAATTCTATCTAATTTCACTTAGGTGCTCATTTGCAAACTAAAGGATAATAGGTACTCGCCTGATAGGAAATTGACAAATAAACGGGACATAGTTATCATGTTAGACTTATTAACCAAACGAGACTTTCAAGATAAACTAGTAGGCAAATCGGTTGGCGATAAATAGGAGTCCTTAATGGAATTGGATTAATGATTGGAAAAATTGAGGCGTTTAGAGAATTAGGTCAAACCAAAGAGCCCAATTACAGCCGTTATGCTGCCGGTTTTCCAGAAAATTTTCGAGTTTAGTCCAAAACATTATGTGTTAAATCTTCATAATCGGTTAAGGATGTGACGTGTTCTGAACTTTAGATCACACCCTAGTCTAACCTTTATAGGCCGGGTTGGGGCGTGACATTAACAACAACCCATCCGCTTCAACAACGTAGCATCCTCGCAAGACGTGATATCGACGCGTTGTAGGGCCCTCTAATGTCCCGCGAGTAAGGTTGTCGTCCTTTTAACAGCTCAGGACGTACGATCCGGGATGGAAAAACAAAGCTAAATAAGAAAAGTGGCCCGAAACTGATGAAAATATTTGATTTTGGGCTCCAAAAACGGGCATAGCGTGCGAGCTAGCTACCCCCATCGTAGAGCTCTCGGAGAGCTTTGCAACGATATGCTGTGCACAGCGTAACTCCTTACGGATCAAAAGTTATAGGCACCGGAGCGACGGAGACCTAGTCACAAGCCCTACGCCCTCAGTTTGCTAGCCCAGCCTCCACGTGAAGCGAAGTTGTCTTGCCTAAGGTGCCGTGGGATTCGATAATAGAAATGTGGTGGATAAAGTATCTTGGCAACCCTAACTGGAGCAAAAAAAATTGAAAAGTGGGGTGCAACACGAGGACTTCCCAGGGGGTCACCCGACCTAGTACTACTCTCGCCCAAGCACGCTTAACTTCGGAGTTCTGATGGGATCCGGTGCATTAGTGCTAGTATGATCACACTCGTCATGTTGAGGGCACAATTCCTTTATGTGTTAACGGTTCACAGTCCCAGCCTAGAGAGATGGCCCATTCAAAAGGCCCAATAGGCTTAACGACAACCCATCCGCTTCAACAACGTAGCATCCTCGCAAGACGTGATATTGACGCGTTGTAGGGCCATCTAATGTCCCGCGAGTACGGTTGTCATCCTTTTAATAGTTCACAACGTACGATCCGGGACGGAAAATGTGAGGCCCGACCTCGATTTGCGTGTGATACCTCGTTTCGTGTGCCCTAATCTAGAATTGCATGCCTTGACCTAGGTTTAAGAATTGTGTTCGTTTTGTGTGCCATGCATTGAATTACGTGCATTCATTTAGGGTTGTGTGCATTTACTTGGAAAACATGCGTTCATCTCGTAGTTCGTGTCCTAGACCTAGAAAAGCGTGTCCTCATGCTAAACATGAAAGCATCTTACACGAAGCACTAGGTCATTAATTAATCCTACAAAATCCAATAACTATTATCAAATTACTAATTCAACTCACTACAAGACAAAATTTCACTAAACACTAGGCATTTCTCATTCTTTATTCCTTATTCTTTTTGCACTTCCAACACCCAATAAAATAATACTCCAATAGATGACAAAAAATCAGAATTTTAATAGCCTTGGCCGACCACTAGGTGGTATTTGTGCATGTTTACTCAATTCAAATTGATTCTAGACAACTTATGACAATCCTATTATAGAATTGCATAAAAAAATTGCTCAAACCTCCTCAAAACTCCACCTTGCTCGACCAAACCCTCTTTGCCCATACTAGGAATTTCAAATATTCTCTTGAAGACACAAAAAAAGCTGAATTATCAAGCCCTAGGCCGACCACTTGCTTCAAGATATGCAAAGCCATCATTTTTGTCATTTCTTGTCATTTTCCTTCTTTCTTCCGCAACTTCTCTCTCTCCCTCTCATTCTTCTCTCTCTCTCGGCCCTAGCTGAAAATTGTTGGCTTCATAGCTCATCTTCTTCACACCATAGTTAATCAAGACAAGCAACAAGCAAGAAATTCGATCAAGCTAGCTAGGATGCAAGAAAACTCTCATGCAAGTTTTTGACTCTTCATTTCGGCCCTAGGTAAGTTTCTTAGTTTCCATTTCTTTTCTTCTTGTTCTAACCACATGCATGTACTAAGAGCTTGGTCACTAAGCTAGGAAAAATAGAGAAAACCAAGTTGGAATCTCGGCTAGGCAAAGAAGAAGAAGAAATTTGTGCTTCAACAAGTTTTGTGCATCTTCTTGGTTGATTTGCTAAGGTGAGGGCTAAAACATTTTGAAAATCCTTCAAAAATCCACATGCATGCTCTTAAATGTATGTCTTTGCTTCTGTACTTGAGTTATATGTGTGTTCATAAGCTTCTTCAACCATGCATGGCAAGATTTTGGCTTGAAAGTGATGATAGGTGAAATCGGATTATGTGACAGCTCTCTGACCTGTTGTTTCGAGGTGAGTTTGGCTAGGCAAATGATGTTGAAAATCCATGAACATTGGTAGGTGACTCGTTTTTCCAGTTTTGAACATTTTTCGCAGACATAGGCCAAAGCTAATTTCGACTCTAAGGTCCTCAAAATGGCAAATCATTAGAATGTGTCCAAATCTGGAAATCTGGAAAAAATGAAGCAGGTTTTGGTAGATGCACTGACCATGTAGAACGAACCAGATTTTACTTAGTAAATGATGTCAAAAATGCATGAAATTTGGTATGCTGATATAGTTTTCAGTTCTGGACATTTTTGTCAGAAATGGACTAAGGCTAAATCGGACCCTAAGGACATCAAAAATGTCAATTATTGAAATGTGTGCAAATCTGGACAGTTTTGTGCTATCCCACTGTTTCGGCTATAACTATTGATCCCGAATTCCAAATGATGCAAGGTTTGTTTATGATTTTAGTTAACTTCTTAAGATTTAATTTGACATCTTATTCACTGGAATTGGATATTTTTTGCTTATCTTAATGATTGTGAGAAAACAGCTTATTGCAGTGAGTGTTTCACTCGGTTATATGCTTAGAAAATTTGTTGTAACTTCTCTTGTGGTATTAAATGCTTGGGATTGTGGTGTTGAGATGTTTTGTGGACTGTTTTGAGTACTTGGGGATGTTCGAATTATTTGATGCATGGCTTGAGATTGATTTGAGTTGACTTAGGGTTTAATCGCACGGGTAAGCACGAAATGGAAACCCTAATGACTAGGTAGGCTTGCTAAGTATTGATCATTTGGATATTGTGTGAAATTATACACTTAGTAGGCTGCCCGTAGTTTCCCTTATAACCCTAAATGTGATTTTGATCATTGCATGTTGACAAATAGGCTTTTCTTGCATCCGAACCCACGTAGATGTTGTTGCATGTTGAATAATCTTATCACTTGATTACGTGGACTTCGAAATGAGTTATATGGCTTAATTTACATGTGTTACATGGCTGCCCGTTTAATGTTCATATAACTCTATATGCCTTTCAAGTGAAATTACTCGTCTTATCGTGCCTTGCTTGTTTACTTGTCAATGTGCAATCTTATGACTGTTCGGAGGCAACCTACTTTGTTGTCCTCCTAATGTGATATATTAAATGTCATAAATGTGCATTGCATACAAGGTTGCAACCTTTCATTCTAGCATGGTAGCGATCATGCACACCGGGCGGCATCAGGCTTGCCGGTGCACCTGTGACTCTCATGGTCCCATTCCCTCTCTCGCTTGGGGGCTAGACTTCCTCGGAGAGTTGGGTCATAGGATTTCGGCGTACATCCGGAGTACACCCACTTGGTGTGTTAAGGGGATGAATTGAAGTCGGCTGTAACAACTGAGAACAAAAGCTCACCGTATCATTTTCTATATGTATAAGTACTCTCGCTTGGTTCCTAGAGAACCTCGGGGAGGAAAGACGGGTGTTTCTGTTCCTTTACTTTATATTATTGTTATGTACTTAATTGTGTATATTCATGCTTGCAAAAGGATTTTCATAAGTTGAACCGAAAAATAAGTTTCAAAACCTATTTCTTGTTCCCCCCTCGCTGAGTTCATAAGGACTCACCCTCTTTTATCATCTCAAGTGAAGAAGATCAAGAACAGGTACCTGAGGATGATGATTCTTTGGAGTGATTGCCTGTTCCTATGTATTCTGCTTGATTTATGGCCATTTGTGAAAACTATGCTACTTGAAGACTGTTTCTTTCATGTTGTTTAATGTTGTGATGTAAAAGACCCCCGTTGTAATTTGGGGTCTAATTTTGGTTTGTACTGATATTAGCTAGACAGATACTAGACACTACTATGGTCATTTTGCTATTATTACTGCTAGTATCTATAATAGGATTATGAGGTATTAGGTAAAGGCTAAGTAAAATGAACCAATCAAATCTTAAGCAGGTACTCGCTATTAAGCTAAGATCAACAGGTACTTTTGTAACAAGGGTAAACAAACAAACGAGACATAGTATCATGCTAGGTTATTAATCAAACAAGACATTGAGATAATCAGTAGGTATTTCAATTGAGGGTAAATAGTAATCCTAGTTAGAAATGAAATTGAGATTGGAAAACCTGAGGCGTTTAGAGAATTAGGTCAAAACAACAGCCCAATTACAGCCGTTATGCTGCCGGTTTTCCGAAAAATTTTGGAGTTTAGTCAAAACATTAAGTGTTAAATTTACATGAACGATTGAGAACGAGACATGAATTGAATGTTTAGATCACACCCTAGACTAAACTTTATAGGCCGGGCTGGGGCGTGACAGAAAAACAGAGCTAAATAAGAAAAGTGGCCCGAAACTAATGAAAATGTTTGATTTTGGGCTCCAAAAATGGGCATAGCGAGCAAGCTAGCTGCCCTCGTCATAGAGCTCTCGGAGAGCTTTGTAACGGTATACTGTGCGCCGCGTAACTCCTTACGGATCAAAAGTTATGGGCATCGGAGCGACGGAGACCTAGTCACAAGCCCTACACCCTCGATTTACTGACCCAGCCTCCACGTGAAGCGAAGTTGTCTTGCCCAAGGTGCTGTGGGATTCGATAATAGAAATGTGCTGGATAAAGTATCTTGGGAACCCTAACCGGGGCCAAAATAATTGAAAAAGAGGGGTGCAACACGAGGACTTCCCAGGGGGTCACCCATCTTAGTACTACTCTCGCCCAAGCACGCTTAACTTCGGAGTTCTAATGGGATCCGGTGCATTAGTGCTGGTATGACTGCACCCATCATGTTGAGGGCACAATTCCTTTATGTATTAACGGTTCACAGTCCCAACCTAGAGAGATGGCCCATTTAGAAGGCCCAATGGGCATAACGATAACCCATCCGCTTCAACAACGCAGCATCCTCGCAAGACGTCATGTCGACGCATTGTAGTGCCCTATAATGTCCCACGAGTAAGGTTATTGTCCTTTTAACAGCTCACGACGTACGATCTGGGACAGAAAAACAGAGCTAAATAAGAAAATCGATCGAAAACTGATGAAAATGTTTGATTTTGGGCTCCAAAAAGGGGCAAAGCGAGCAAGCTCGCTACCCACGTCGTAGAGCTCTCGAAGAGGTTTGCAACGGTATGATGTGTACCGCGTAACTCCTTACGTATCAAAAGTTATGGGCACCGAAGCGACGGAGACCTGGTCACAAGCCCTACGCCCTCGGTTTGCTGACCCAGCCTCCACGTGAAGCGAAGTTATCTTGCCCAAGGTGCCGTGGGATTCGATAATAGAAATTTGGTGGATAAAGTATCTTGGAAACCCTAACTAGGGCAAAAAAAATTGAAAAGGGAGGTGCAACACGAGGACTTCCCCGGGAGTCACCCATCATAGTACTACTCTCGCCCAAGCACACTTAACTTTGGAGTTCTGATGGGATCCGGTGCATTAGGGCTAATATGATTGCACCCGTCATGTTGAGGGCACAATTCCTTTATGTGTTAACGGTTCACAGTCCCAGCATACAGAAATGGCCCATTCAAAAGCCCCAATGGGCTTAACGACAACCCATCGCCTTCAACAACATAGCATCCTCGCAAGACGTGATATCGACGTGATGTAGGGCCCTCTAATGTCCCGCGAGTAAGGTTGTCGTCCTTTTAACAACTCACGACGTACGATTTGGGACGGAAAAATAGAGCTAAATAAGAAAATTGGCAAGAAACTGATGAAAATGTTTGATTTTGGGCTCCAAAAAGGGAACAGGGAGCAAACTGGCGGCCCCCGTCGCAGAGCTCTCGAAGTGCTTTGCAACGGTTTGCTGTGCGCCACGTAACTCCTTACGGATCAAAAGTTATGGGCACCTGAGCGACGGAGACCTGGTCACAAGCCCTACGCCCTCGGTTTGCTGACCTAGCCTCCACGTGAAGCGAAGTTGTCTTGCCCAAAGTGCCGTGGGATTCGATAATAGAAATGTGGTGGATAAAGTATCTTGGCAACCTTAACCGGAGCAAAAAAAATTGAAAAGGGGGGTGCAAAACGAGGACTTTCCATCACCCATCTTAGTACTACTCTCGCCCAAGCACGCTCAACTTCGGAGTTCTGATGGGATCCGGTGTATTAGTGCTGGTATGATCGCACCGGTCATGTTGAGCGCACAATTCCTTTATGTGTTTACGGTTCACAGTCCCAGCCTAGAGAGATGACCCATTCAAAAGGCCCAATGGGCTAAATGACAACCCATCTGCTTCAACAACGCAGCATCCTTGCAAGACATGATATCGCCGCGTTGTAGGGCCCTCTAATGTCCCACGAGTATGGTTGTCGTCCGTTTAACAGCAGACGACGTACGATCCAGGACGGAAAAATAGCGCAAAATAAGAAAAGTGGCCGGAAACTGATAAAAATGATCGATTTTGGGCTCCAAAAAGGGCACAACGAGCAAGGTGACTGCCCCCGGCGTAGAGTTCTTGGAGAGCTTTGCAACGGTATGCTGTGCGCCGCGTAACTCCTTACGGATCAAAAGTTATGGGCACCGGAGTGAAAGAGACCTGGTCAAAAGCCCTACGCACTCGATTTTCTGGCCCATCCTCCACGTGAAGCGAAGTTCTCTTGCCCAAGATGCCGAGGGATTCGATAATAGAAATGTGGTGGATAAAGTATGTTGGCAACCCAAATCGGAGCAAAAAAATTTGAAAAGGGGGGTACAACACGAGGACATCCCAGGAGGTCACCCATCCTAGTACTACTCTCGCCCAAGCACGCTTACCTTCGAAGTTCTGATGGGATCCGGTGCATTAGTGCTGGTATGATTGCACCCGTCATGTTGAGGGCACAATTCCTTTATGTGTTAACGGTTTACAGTCCCAGCCTAGAGAGATTGCCCATTCAAAAGGCCCAATGGGCTTAAAGACAACCCATCCGCTTCAACAATCTAGCATCCTCGTAAGACGTGACATCGACGCATTGTTGGACCCTCTAATGTCCCGCGAGTAAGGTTGTCGTCCTTTTAATAGCTCACTACGTACGATCCGGGACGGAAAAACAGAGCAAAAATAGAAAAATGGCATGAAATTGATGAAAACGTTTGATTTTGGGCTCCAAAAAGGGCACAGCGAGCGAGCTAGCTGCCCCCGTCGTAGAGCTCTTAGAGAGCTTTGCAACGGTATGCTGTGCACCGCGTAACTCCCTACGGATCAAAAGTTATGGGCACCGGAGCGACGGAGACCTGGTCACAAGCCCTCCGCCCTCGGTTTGCTTGCCAAGCCTCCACGTGAAGCGAAGTTTTCTTGCCCAAGGTGCCGTGAGATTCGATAATAGAAATGTGGTGGATAAAGTAACTTGCCATCCCTAACCGGAGCAAAAAAAATTGAAAATGGGGGTGCAACACGAGGACTTCCTAGGGGGTCACCCATCCTAGTACTACTCTCGCCCAAGCACGCTTAACTTCGAAGTTCGGATGGGATCCAGTGCATTAGTGCTGGTATGATCGCACCCGTCATGTTGAGGGCACAATTCCTATATTTGTTAATGGTTCACAGTCCCAGCCTAGAGAGATGGCCCATTCAAAAGGCCCAATGGGCTTAACGACAACCCATCCTCTTTAACAACGTAGAATCCTCCCAAGATGTGATATCGATGCACTGTTGGGCCCTCTAATGTCACGCGAGTAAGGTTGTCTTCTTGTTAATAGCTCGCGACATACGATCTGGGACAGAAAAACCGAGCAAAACCATAAAAGTGGCCCGAAATTGATGAAAACGTTCGATTTTGGGGTCCAAAAGGGGCACAGCGAGCGAGCTAGCTGCCTGCCCCTGTCGTAGAGCTCTCGGAGAGCTTTGCAACTGTATGTTGTGCGCCACGTAACTCCTTACGGATCAAAAGTTATGGGCATCGGAGCAACGAAGACTTGGTCACAAGCCCTACGCCCTTGGTTTTCTAGCCCAGCCTCCACGTGAAGCGATGTTGTCTAGCCCAAGGTACCGTGGGATTTGATAATAGAAATGCGGCGGATAAAGTATCTTGGCAACCCTAACCGGAAAAAAGAAATTGAAAAGGGGGTGCAACACGAGGACTTCCAACGGGGGTCACCCATCTTAGTACTACTCTCGCCCAAGCACTCTTAACTTCGGAGCTCTGATGGGATCCAGTGCATTAGTGCTGTTATGATCATACCCGTATTTTTGAGGGCATAATTCCTTTATGTGTAAACGATTCATAGTCCCACCCTAGAGAGATGGCCCATTTAGAAGGCCCATTGGGCTTAACGATAACCCATCTGTTTCCACAACGCAGCATACTCGCAAGACTTGATATCCATGCGTTGTAGGGCCCTCTAATGTCCCGCGAGTAAGTTTGTCGTCTTTTTAACAGCTCAAAACATATGATCCGGGACGGAAAAATAGAGCTAAATAAGAAAAGTGGCCTGAAACTAAAGAAAATGTTTGATTTTGGCCTCCAAAAAGGGGCACCGCGAGCGAGCTGGCTGCCCCCGTCGTAGAGTTCTCGGAGAGCTTTGCAACAGTATACTGTGCGCCGCGTAAGTCCTTACGGATCAAATGTTATGGGCACCGGAGCGACGGGGACCTGGTCACAAGCCCTATGCCCTCGGTTTGCTGACCCAGCCTCCACGTGAAGTGAAGTTGTCTTGCCCAAGGTGCCGAGGGATTCGATAATAGAAATGTGGTGGATAAAATATCTTGGCAACCCTAACCGGAGCAAAAAAAATTTAAAAGTGGCGTGCAACACGAGGACATCCCAGGGGGTCACCCATCCTAGTCCTACTCTCGCCCAAGCACCCATAATTTCAGAGTTCTGACGGGATCCGGTGCATTAGTGCTGGTATGATCGCACCCATCATGTTGAGGGCACAATTCCTTTATGTGTTAACGGTTCACAGTCCCAGCCTAGAGAGATGGCCCATTCAGAAGGCCCAATAGGCTTAACGACAACCCATCCATTTCAACAATGCAACATCCTTGCAAGACGTGATATCGACGTGTTGTATGGCCCTCAAATGTCCCGCGAGTAAGGTTGTCATCCTTTTAACGCCTCACAACGTACAATCCGGGATCAAAAAATATAGTGAAAATAGAAAAGTGGCCCGAAACTGATGAAAACGTTCGATTTTGGGCTCCAAAAAGGGCACAGCAAGCAAGCTTGCTGCCCCCATCATAGAGCTCTCGGAGAGATTTACAGCAGTATGTTGTGCGCCGCGTAACTCCTTACAGATCAAAAGTTATAGGCATTGGAGCGATGGAGACCTGGTCACAAGCCCTACGCCCTCGGTTTGTTGGCCCAACCTCAACGTGAAGCGAAGTTGTCTTGCCCAAGGTGTCGAGGGATTCGATAATAGAAATGTGGTGGATAAAATATCTTGGCAACCCTAACCGGAGCAAAAAAAATTTAAAAGGGGGGTGCAACACGAGGACATCCCAGGGGGTCACCCATTCTAGTACTACTCTCGTCCAAGCACGCTTAACTTCGGAGTTCAGATGGGATCCGGTGCATTAGTGCTGGTATGATTGCACCCGTCATGTGGAGAGCACAATTCCTTTATGTGTTAACGGTTCACAGTCCCAGCCTAGAGAGATGGGCGATTCATACGGCCCAATGGGCTTAACGATAACCCATCATCTTCAACAACATAGCATCCTCGTAAGACGTGACATCGACGCGTTGTTGGGCCCTCTAATGTCTCGCGAGTAAAGTTGTCGTCCTGTTAACAGCTCACAACGTACAATCTGGGACGGAAAAATAGAGCAAAAATAAAAAAGTGGGCCAAAACTAGTGAAAACCTTCGATTTTGGGCTCCAAAAAGGGCAAAGCGAGCAAACTAGCTGCCCCTGTCGTAGAGATCTCAGAGAACTTTGCAACGGTATGCTGTGCGCCATATAACTCCTTACAGATCAAAAGTTATGGGCACCGGAGCGACGGAGACCTGGTCACAAGCCCTACGCCCTCGGTTTTATGGCCCAGCCTCCCCGTGATGCGAAGTTGTCTTTCCCAAGATGCTGTGGGATTCGATAATAGAAATGTGGTAGATAAAGTATCTTGGCAACCCTAGCCGGAGCAAAAAAAATTGATAATGGGGGTGCAACACGAGGACTTCCCATGGGGTCACCCATCTTAGTACTACTATTGCCCAAGCACGCTTAACTTCGGAGTTCTGATGGGATTCGGTGCATTAGTGCTGGTATAATCGCACCGGTATTGTTGAGGGCACAATTCCATTATGTGTTAACGGTTCACAGTCCCAGCCTAGAGAGATGGCCCATTCAGAAGGCCCAATGGGCTTAACGACAACCCATCCGCCTCAACAACGCAGCATCCTCACAAGACGTGATATCGACGCATTGTAGTGCCCTCTAATGTCCCGCGAGTAAGTTTGTCATCCTTTTAACAGCTCACGACGTACGATCTGCGATGAAAAAACAGAGCTAAATAAGAAAAGTGGCCCGAAACTGATGAAAATGTTTGATTTTGGGCTCCAAAAAGGGCACAGTGAGCAAGGGGGGTACCCCCATCGTAGAGCTCTCGGAGAGCTATGCAATGGTATGTTGTGCGATGCGAAACTCTTTACAACTCAAGAGTTATGGGCTCCGGAGCGACGGAGACCTGGTCACAAGCCCTACGCCCTCGGTTTGCTGACCCAGCCTCCACGTGAAGCAAAGTTGTCTTGCCCAAGGTGCCGAGGGATTCGATAATAGAAATGTGGTGGATAAAGTATCTTGGCAACCCTAACCGGAGCAAAAAAAATTGAAAATAGGGGTGCAACACGAGGACATCCCAGGGGGTCACTCATTCTAGTAATACTCTCCACCGAGCACGCTTAACTTCGGAGTTCTGATGGGATCCGGTGCATTAGTGATAGTATGGTTTCACCCGTCATGTTGAGGGCACAATTCCACTTTGTGTTAACGGTTCACAGTCCCAGCCTAGAGAGATGGCCAATTCAGAAGGCCCAACGGGCTTAACGACAACCCATTAACTTCAATAATGCAGCAACCTCGCAAGACGTGATATCGACGCATTGTAGGGCCCTGTAATGTCCCGCGAGTAGGGTTGTCATCCTTCTAACAGGTCACAACGTACGATCCGTGACCAAAAAACAGAGCAAAAATAGAAAAGTGGCCCGAAACAGATGAAAATGTTTGATTTTGGGCTCCAAAAAGGGCACAGCAAGCAAGCTTTCTAACCCCGTCGTAGAGCTCTCGGAGAGCTTTGCAACGGTATGTTGTGTGCCACGTAACTCCTTACGGATCAAAAGTTATGGGCACCGGAGCGACGGAGACCTGGTCATAAGTCTTACGCTCTCGGTTTTCTGGCCCAACCTCCACGTGATGCGAAGTTGTCCTGCCCAAGGTGCCGTGGGATTCGATAATAGAAATGTGGTGGATAAAGTATCTTGGCAACCCTAGCCGGAGCAAAAAAAATTGAAAAGGGGGGTGCAGCACGAGGACTTCCCAGGGGGTTACCCATCTTAGTACTACTCTCGCCCAAGTACGCTTAACTTCGGAGTTCTGAAGGGATCCAGTGCATTAGTGCTGGTACGATCGCACCCGTATTATTGAGGGCACGATTCCTTTATTTGTTAATGGTTCACAGTCCCAGCTTAGAGAGATGGCCTATTCAGAAGGCCCAATAGGCCTAACGACAACCCATCCGCCTCTACAACGGAGCATCCTCGCAAGACGTGATATTGACGCCTTGTAGTGTCCTCTAATGTCCCGCGAGTAAGGTTGTCGTCCTTTTAACAGCTCACGACGTACGATCCGGGACAGAAAAACAGAGCTAAATAAGAAAAGTTGCCCGAAATTGATGAAAATGTTTGATTTTCAGCTTCAAAAAGGGCGCAGCGAGCAAGCTGGCTGCCCCCATCGTAGAGCTCTCGGAGAGCTTTGCAACAGTATGTTGTGCGCCGCGTACCTCCTTACGGATCAAAAGTCATGCACACCGGAGCGATGGAGACCTGGACAGAAGCCCTACGCCCCCGGTTTACTGCCCCAGCCTCCACGTGAAGCGAAGTTGCCTTGCCCAAGGTGCTGAGGGATTCGATAATAGAAATGTGGTGGATAAAGTATCTTAGCAACCCTAATCGGAGCAAAAAAAATTGAAAAGGGGAGTGCAACACGAGGACATCCCAAGGGGTCACCCATCCTAGTACTACTCTCGCCCAAGCACGCTTAACTTCGGAGTTCTGACGGGATCGGGTGCATTAGTGCTGGTATGATTTCACCCGTCATGTTGAGGGCACAATTCCTTTATGTGTTAGCGGTTCACAGTTGCAGCCTAGAGAGATGGCCCATTCAGAAGGCCCAATGGGCTAAACGACAACCTAATCGCTTCAACAATGCAGCATCCTCGAAATACGTGATATCGACGCATTGTAGGCCCTCCAATGTCCCGCGAGTAAGGTTTTCGTCCTTTTAATAGCTCACAACGTACAATCTGGGATGGAAAAATAGAGCAAAAATAGAAAAGTGGACTGAAACTGATGAAAACGATCGATTTTGGGCTCCAAAAAGGGCACAGTAAGCAAGCTAGCTGCCCCCGTCGTAGAGCTCTCGGAGAGCTTTACAACGGTATGCTGTGCGCCGCGAAACTCCTTACGGATCAAAAGTTATTGGTCCCTGTCGTAGAGCTCTCGGAGAGCTTTGCAACGGTATGCTGTGCGCCACGTAACTCCTTACGGATCAAAAGTTATGGGCACCGGAGCGACGGAGACCTGGTCACAAGCCCTACGCCCTCGGTTTTCTGGCCCAGCCTCCACGTGAAGCGAAGTTTTCTTGCCCAAGGTGTTGTGGGATTCGATAATAGAAATGTGGTGGATAAAGTATCTTGGCAACCCTAACTGGAGCAAAAAAAATTGAAAAGGGGGGTGCAACACGAGGACTTCCCAGGGGGTCACCCATCTTAGTACTACTCTCGCCCAAGCACACTTAACTTCGGAGTTATGATGGGATCCGGTGCATTAGTGCTGGTATGATAGCACCTGTATTGTTGAGGGCACAATTCTTTTATATGTTAACAGTTCACAGTCCCAGCCTAGAGAGATGGCCCATTCAGAAGGCCCAATAGGCTTAACGACAACCCATCCGCTTGAACATCGCAGCATCCTCGCAAGACGTGATATCGTCGTGTTGTAGTGCCCTATAATGTCCCACGAGTAAGGTTTTTGTCCCTTTCACAACTCACGACGTTCGATCCGGGATGGAAAAACATGGCTAAATAAGAAAAGTGGCTCGAAAATGATGAAAATGTATGATTTTGGGCTCCAAAAAGTGGCAAAGTGAGCGAGCTGGCTGCCCTCGTCGTAGATCTCTCGGAGAGCTTTGCAACGGTATGCTGTGTGCCGCGTAACTCCTTATGGGTCAAAAGTTATGGGCACCGGAGCGACGGAGACCTGGTCACAAGCCCTACGCCCTTGGTTTGCTAACCCATTCTCCACGTGAAGCGAAGTTGTCTTGCCCAAGGTGCC
Source organism: Ehretia macrophylla (assembly GCA_037974665.1). Taxonomy (NCBI): domain Eukaryota; kingdom Viridiplantae; phylum Streptophyta; class Magnoliopsida; order Boraginales; family Ehretiaceae; genus Ehretia; species Ehretia macrophylla. The sequence continues at coordinate 14,615,872 of CM075771.1, read as the reverse complement.
GAGGGATTCGATAATAGAAATGTGGTGGATAAAGTATCTTGGCAACCCTAACCGGAGCAAAAAAAATTGAAAAGGGGCGTGCAACACGAGGACATCGCAGGGGGCCACTCGTTCTAGTACTACTCTCATCCAAGCACGCTTAACTTCGGAGTTCTGATGGGATCCAGTGCATTAGTGATAGTATGGTTTCACCTGTCATGTTGAGGGCACAATTCCTTTATGTGTTAACGGTTCACAGTCCCAGCCTAGAGAGATGGCCCATTCAGAAGGCCCAATGGGCTTAATGACAACCCATTCACTTCAACAATGCAGCATCCTCGCAAGACGTGATATCGACGCATTGTAGGGCCCTATAATGTCCCGCGAGTAAGGTTGTCATTCTTCTAACAGCTCACGACGTGCGATCCAGGATGGAAAAACAGAGTAAAAATAGAAAATGTCCCGAAACTGATGAAAACATTCAATTTTGGGCTCCAAAAAAGGCACAGCGAGCAATCCCGATGCCCCCGTCGTAGAGCTCTCGGAGTTGTTTGCAACGGTATGTGGTGCGTCACGTAACTCCATACGGATCAAAAGTTATGGGCAACCGGAGCGACGGAGACCTGGTCACAAGCCCTATGCCCTCAGTTTGAGGGCCCATCCTCCACGTGATGCGAAGTTGTCTTGCCCAAGGTGCCGTGGGATTCGATAATAGAAATGTGGTGGATAAAGTATCTTAGCAACCCTAGCCGGAGCAAAAAAAATTGAAAAGTGGGGTGCAACACGAAGACTTCCCAGGGGTCACCCATCTTAGTACTACTCTCGCCCAAGCACGCTTAACTTCGGAGTTCTAATGGCATCCGGTGCATTAGTGCTGGTATGATCGCACCCGTATTGTTGAGGGCACAATTCCTTTATGTGTTAACGGTTCACAGTCCCAGCTTAGAGAGATGGCCTATTCAGAAAGCCCAATGGGCTTAACGACAACCCATCCGCCTCAACAACGCAGCATCCTCGTTGTAGTGTCCTCTAATGTCCCGCGAGTAAGGTTGTCTTCCTTTTAATAGCTCACGACGTATGATCAGGGATGGAAAAACAAAGCTAAATAAGAAAAGTGGCCCGAAACTGATAAAAATGTTGGATTTTGGGCTCCAAAAAGGGCACAACGAGCAAGCTGGCTACCCTCATCGTAGAGCTCTTGGAGAGCTTTGCAACGGTTTCCTGTACGCCACGTAACTCCTTATGGATCAAAAGTTATTAGCACTGGAGCGATAGAGACTTGGTCACAAGCCCTACGACCTCGGTTTGCTGACCCATCCTCCACGTTAAGCGAAGTTGTCTTGCCCAAGGTGCCGAGGGATTCGATAATAGAGGTGTGGTGGATAAAGCATCTTGGCAACCCTAACCGGAGCAAAAAAATTTGAAAAGGGGGTTGCAACACGAGGACATCCCAAGGGGTCACCCATCCTAGTACTACTCTCGCCCAGGCACGCTTAACTTCGGAGTTCTAATGGGATCCGGTGCATTAGTGCTGGTATGATTGCACCCTTCATGTTGAGGGTACAATTCCTTTTTGTGTTAACGGTTCACAGTCCTAGCCTAGAGAGATGGCCCATTCAGAAGGCCCAATGGGCTTAACGACAACCCATTCACTTCAACAATGTAGCATCCTTGCAAGACGTGATATCGACGCGTTGTTGGGCCCTCTAATGTCCTGCGAGTAAGCTTGTCATCCTTTTAACAGCTCACGACGTACGATCCGGGACCAAAAAACAGAGCAAAAATAGAAATGTGGCCCGAAACTTGAGAGAAAGTTTGATTTTGGTCTCCAAAAAGGGCATAGCTAGCAAGCTTTCTGCCCCCGTCGTAGAGCTCTTGGAGAGCTTTGCAACGGTATGTTGTGCACCACGTAACTCCTTACGGATCAAAATTTATGGGCACCGGAGCGACGGAGACCTGGTCATAAGCCTTACGCTCTCGGTTTTCTGGCCCAACCTCCACATGAAGCGAAGTTGTCTTGCCCAAGGTGCAGTGGGATTCGATAATAGAAATGTGGTGGATAAAGTATCTTGGCAACCCTAGCCAGAGCAAAAAAAATTGACAAGGGGGGTGCAGCACGAGGACTTCCCAGGGGGTCACCCATCTTAGTACTACTCTCGCCCAAGCAAGCTTAACTTCAGAGTTCTGAAGGGATCCAGTGCATTAGTGCTGGTATGATCGCACCCGTATTGCTCAGGGCACAATTCCTTTATTTGTTAACGGTTCACAGTCCCAGCTTAGAGAGATGGCCCACTTAGAAGGCCCAATTGGCCTAACGACAACCCATCCGCCTCTAAAACGTAACATCCTCGTAAGACGTGATATCGACGCGTTGTAGTGTCCTCTAAAGTCCTGCGAGTAAGGTTGTCGTCCTTTTAATAGCTCACGACGTACGATCTGGGACAGAAAAACAGAGCTAGATAAGAAAAGTGGCCCGAAACTGATGAAAATGTTTGATTTTTAGCTCCAAAAAGGGCACAGCGAGCAAGCTGGCTGCCCTTGTCATAGAGCTCTCGGAGAGCTTTGCAACGGTATGTTGAGCAATGCGTAACTCCTTACAGATCAAAAGTTATGGACACCGGAGCGATGGAGACCTAGTCACAAGCCCTACGCCCACGGTTTACTGACCCAGCCTCCACGGGAAGCGAAGTTGACTTGCCCATGGTGCTGAGGGATTCGATAATAGAAATGTGGTGGATAAAGTATCTTGGCAACCCTAACCGGAGCAAGAAAAATTGAAAAGGGGGGTGCAACACGAGGACATCCGAAGGGGTCACCCATCCTAGTACTACTCTCGCCCAAGCACGCTTAAATTCGGAGTTCTGATGGGATCCGGTGCATTAGTGTTGGTATGATTGCACCCGTCATGTTGTGGGCACAATTCCTTTATGTGTTAACGGTTCACAGTCCCAGCCTAGAGAGATGGCCCATTCAGAAGGCCCAATGAGCTAAACGACAACCCATTCGCTTCAACAATGCAGCATCCTCGTAATACGTGATATCGACGCGTTGTAGGGCCCTCTAATGTCCCGCGAGTAAGGTTGTCGTCCTTTTAATAGCTCGCGACGTACGATCCGAGGCGGAAAAATAGAGCAAAAATAGAAAAGTGGACCGAAACTGATGAAAACGATCGATTTTGGGCTCCAAAAAGGGCACCGCAAACAAGCTAGCTTCCCCCGTCATAGAGCTCTTGGAAAGCTTTGTAACGGTATGCAGTGCGCCGCGTAACTCCTTACGGATCAAAAGTTATGGCCACTGGAGCGACGGAGTCCTGGTCACAAGCCCTACGCCCTCGGTTTGCTAGCCCAGCCTCCACGTGAAGCGAAGTTGTCTTGCCCAAGGTGCTATGGGATTCGATAATAGAAATGTGGCGGATAAAGTATCTTGGCAACCCTAACCGGAGGAAAAAAATTGAAAAAGGGAGTGCAACACGAGGACTTCCCAGGGAGTTACCCATCCTAGTACTACTCTCGCCCAAGCACGCTTAACTTCGGAGTTCTGATGGGATCCGGTGCATTAGTGCTGGTATGATCGCACCCGTCATGTTGAGGGCACAATTCCTTTATGTGTTAACAGTTCACAATCCCAGCCTAGAGAGATGGCCCATTCAGAAGGCCCAATGGGCTTAACGACAACCCATCCGCCTCAACATTGCAGCATCCTCGCAAGAGGTGATATCGACGCGTTGTAGTGCCCTCTAATGTCCCGCGAGTAAGGTTGTCGTCCTTATAATAGCTCATGACGTACGATCCGGGACGGAAAAATAGAACTAAATTAGAATAGTGGACCGAAACTGAAGAAAATGTTTGATTTTGGGCTAAAAAAATGGGCACAGCGAGCAAGCTCGCTGCCCTCGTTGTAGAGCTCTCGGAGTGCTTTGCAACGGTATGCTGTGCGCTGCGTAACTCCTTACTGATCGAAAGTTATGGGCACCAGAGCGACGGAGACCTAGTCACATGCCCTACGCCCTCGGTTTGTTGACCCATCCTCAACGTGAAGCGAAGTTGTCTTCCCCAAGGTGCCTTGGGATTCGATAATAGAAATGTGGTGGATTAAGTATCTTGGCAACCCTGGCCGGAGCAAAAAAAATTGAAAAGGGGGGTGCAACACGAGGGCTTCCCAGGGGGCGACCCATCTTAGTACTACTCTGGACCAAGGACGCTTAACTTCGGAGTTCTGATGGGATCCGGTGCATTAGTGCTGGTATGATCGCACCCGTATTGTTGATGGCACAATTCCTTTATGAGTTAACGGTTCACAGTCCCAAGCTCGAGAGATGGCCTATTCAGAAAGCCCAATGGGGTTAACGACAACCCATCCGCCTCAACAACGCAGCATCCTCACAAGACGTGATATCGACGCGTTGTAGTGCCCTCTAATGTCCTGCGAGTAAGGTTGTCGTCCTTTTAACAGCTCACAACGTACGATCCGGGATGAAAAAAGAGAGCTAAATAAGAAAAGTGGCCCGAAATTGAAGAAAATGTTTATTTTGGGCTCAAAAAATGAGCATAGCGAGCAAGCTCACTGCCACCGTCGTAGAGCTCTCGGAGAGCTTTGCAATGATATGCTGTGTGCCGCTTAACTCCTTACGGATCAAAAGTTATGGGCACCGGAGCGTCGGAGACCTGGTCTCAAGCCCTACGCCCTCAGTTTGCTGACCCATCCTCCATGTGTAGCGAAGTTGTCTTGCCCAAGGTGGCGTGGGATTTTATAATAGAAATGTGGTAGATAAAGTATCTCGGCAACCCTAACCGGAGCAAAAAAAATTGAAAAAGGGGGTGCAACACGAGGGCTTCTTAGGGGGTCACGCATCCTAGTACTATTGTGAGGCCCGACCCCGAATAATGTGCCTTAATCCCCGATATACGTGCGATACTTAGATAAGCGTGCCATAGACCAAGAATGATATGACTGACCTTGGATTACGTGCCATGTCTTAGTTTTCGTGCATACCTCGTCATACGTGCCTTAACCTAGAATTGTGTGTCTCTTCGTTTCGTGTGCATTAACCTTGAACCGCGTGCTTTAACCTAGGTTTAAGAGTCGTACCTCGATTTACGTGCATTGCATTGAATTACGTGCCTTGTATTGGTTTACGTACATTTACCTAGGGTTGCGTGCATTTGCATTAGAATCTGTGCATTTATCTTGAAGTACGTTCATTAGTCTTGAAGTTCGTGTCTTACCTCGTAGTTCGTGTTTACCTCGTGTTTTGTGCCCCGTATTGATTTCGGTGCGTGCCTCGTAGTGCGTACCCTAGACCTAGGAATCCGTGCCACCACGTTAATCAAGAAAGCATCTTACACGAAACACTAGGCTATTAAACAATCCTACAAAATCCACTAACAATATAATAATCCAAATTCCTTTCACTAGAAGACAAAAATGCACCAAAAACAAAACATTCTTTATTCTTTTTGCATTATTCTTTTTTTTTGCACTTCCAAGATACAATTAAATAATGCTTAAGTTGACAAAATTCAGCATTCTTTAATGCCTTGGCCGACCATATCAAGCTTTTTGCACAAGCTTTGAACAACATAAATTAAATTTGCATGCAAGGACAAAAAAAATGACATAAGGCATTAAAATAATTGCTCAATTCCTCTCATTTCCTCACCATACCCGACCAGCCTTTGCATGCCCATCCTAGCAATTTGAAAATAGCATATTGAAGACAAGAATGCAGATTTTGGACTGCCCAAGGACCGACCACAACCTCAAAAAAATTGCAAGGCCTTCATTTGTTGTCTTTCTTCATTTCTCTTTCGGTTCTCTCTCTCTTCCTCTCATTTCTCTCTTCTCTCGGCTTTAGCTGCACATTACCACTTCTATAGCTTCTCTTCATTATATCATAGTCAGCCAAGCAAGCCACAAGCAAAAGAAATTCGGCCAAGCAACTAGAAGCAAGAAGAACTCATACAAGCTCACAAATCTGTCCATTTCGGTCTTAGGTATGCTTTGCTAAGATTTCTTCCATTTCTTTTGGTTACAACCACATGCACACCCTCCTCACTAGCTAACTCAGTTGGGAATTAAAGGAAAACAAGCTATCTCTCTCGGCCAAAGCAAGAAAGAAGCTTCATTGGTGCATTTTCAAGAACATTCTGCATCTACCTGGTTGTTTTGATAAGGTGAGGGTTCAAAACTTTTGGAAAACTCTTTAAAACTTCACATGCATGACCATGAATGTGTGTATTTGCTTCTGTGCTTGAGCTATGTGGTCGTTCATGAGTTTAAACAACCATGCATGGCAATAACTTGGCTTGAAAATGATACTAGACAAAGTCGAAATTTGAGACTGCTTCTGACCCGTCTGTTCGAGGCAATTTTTGGTTAAGCAAATGATGTTGAAATTGCGTGAAAATTCCTAGGTGACTAGTTTGGCCAATTTTGAACATTTTTCGCACAAATAAGCAAAGTCAAATTTTGGCTCTAAGGCCCTCAAAATGGCAAAATCACGTAATATAGCTAAATCTGGAAAGTTTTGAGAAAAAGGAAGCAGTTTGGCAGATTTACTGCCCGTGTGGAACGAGATGATTTTGACATAACAAACGACATCCAAAATGCGTGAAAATTTGTGTGCTGCTATATTTTTGAGTTGTGGACATTTTTGCCAGAAATAGGCTTAGGCTAAAAATGAACCTAAGGACCTCAAAATCATGCAATATCGAAAGATAGGCAAATCTGGCCAGTTTTGAGCAGTTCCACCATTTTGGCTATAACTAACGATCCAGAACTCCAATTGATGCAAGGTTTGTTTCTGATTTTAGTTAACTTCTTAAGATTTAATTTGATATATTATTCACTGAATTTGGAGTTCATTTGCCTGCCCAGTTGATTGTGAGAAAACAGCTTATTGCAGTTAGGGTTTCAATTGACTATGTGCTTTGGAAAACTTGTTGAACCTCTTTTGTGGTACTAATTGCTTGGAATGGTAGTATTGGAATATTGTGTGGACTGTATTGAATGTTGAGGATGTTGAATGAGACGATGCATGACTTTGGAATGATGATTGAGTTGATTTAGGGTTTTGATCGCACGATTTTGCATGAAAAGCGAACCCTAATGACTAGGAATTCTTGTTAAGTGTTAACCGGAGATTATTGTGTGGAAAATGTACGTTGCGTGGGCTGCCCGTAAAATGTTTTATAGTTCCAAATGTGAGTAGGCCATTGCATGTTGACAAATCAGCTTTTCTTGCACCCAAACCCCTTTGATATCCTCGCCTGTTGCAAAAACTTATCACTTGCTCCCGTGAGCTTCTTAATGTGTTATATGGCCTGTTTTATATGTGTTACATGGCTGCCCGATTAATGTTCATATGACTCTATTTGCCTTCATGTGAAATTACTTGCCTTATCGTGCTTCGTTTGACTACTTGTCAACATACGATCTTATAACTGCTCGGAGGCAACCTACTTTGTTGTCCTCCTAATGTGATATGATAAATGTTATAAATGTGCATTGCATACGAGGTTGCAACCTTTCGTGTGGCGTGGTAGTGTTTCACGCACGCCGGGCGGCATCGGGCTTGCCGGTGTTACCGTGACTACCATGGTCCAATTCCCTCTCTCGCTTGGCATTTCACCCTCGGAGAGTTGGGTCGTAGGTTTCGGGATACATCCGGAGTACACCCATTTGGGAGTGATAATTGGATTATTGCAGTCGGACACACCAAATACTTCGAGATTGAAATTGAGAGTAAATGCTCACCGTATCATTGAAATGATTGGTAATTGTATCAGTTTCTCGATTTGTTTCTTATAACTGCTTACCGTATTATTTGTAATATGTGACATGTTTTAAAAAAATGGGTTTTCATAAAGTGAACCGGAAAATGAGTTTCAAAATTTATTTATCGTTCCCCCTCGCTGAGTTCATAAGGACTCACCCTCTTTTATCATTTCAGGTGAAGAAGAACAGGTACAGGAACATGAGGATAATGTACCTAATGATGAACCCCTGGAGTGATTGCCTGTTATTGTTGTTTTGCATGAACGTGATTACTTGTGTATTTTGTGCTGCTTGAAGACCATTTATCTTATGTTGCTTGCTGTTGCTAATGTATAAGACCCCCGTTGTAATTTGGGGTCTAATTTTGATTTGTACTTATTTTAGGTAGACTGCTACTAGACATGACACTACTTTGATCGTTTTGCTTTTACTACCGCTAGTATCTATTGCAGGTTATGATGCTTGGTTAAGGAATAGGTAAATGAGCGTATCCAATCTCAACAGGTACTCGATAATAAGCTACGATAAACAGACATATTTTGAAACGAGAATAAATGGACTAACGAGGCATAGTATTATGCTAGGTTATAAATCAAACGGGACGTCGAAATAACCAATAGGCAATTCAATTGATGATTAAGTAGTAAATTCTAGTCGAGAATGAACTTGAATTGAAAGTTTTGAGGCTGTTAGAAAATTTAGGTCAAAACAAATAGCCCAATTACAGCCGTTATGCTGCCGGATTTCTGGAAAAATTTTGAAGTCTAAAATAAAACGTTAAGTGTTAAACCTCCTAAAATGATTAAGAATGTGAAAGGACTTGAATGTTTAGATCACACCCTAGTCTAACCTTTATAGGCCGGGTTGGGGCGTGACAACTCTCGCCCAAGCACGCTTAACTTCGGAGTTCTGATGGGATCCGGTGCATTAGTGCAGGTATGATTGCACCCGTTATGTTGAGGGCACAATTCCTTTATGTGTTAATGGTTCACAGTCCCAGCCTAGAGAGATGGCGCGTTCAGAAGGCCTAATGGTATTAACGACAACCCATCTGCTTCAACAACGCATCATCCGCGTAAGATGTGATTTCGACACGTTTTAGGGCCCTATAATGTCCCGCGAGTTAGGTTGTTGTCCTTCTAACAGCTCACGACGTACGATCTGGGATGAAAAAACAGAGCTAATTAAGAAAAGTGGCTCGAAACTGATGAAAATGTTTGATTTTGGGCTCCAAAAATGGGCACGGCGAGCAAGCTGGCTGCCCCCGTCATAGAGCCCTCGGAGAGCTTTGCAACGATATGCTGTGCGCCGCGTAACTCCTTACGTATCAAAAGTTATGGGCACCGGAGCGATGGAGACCTGGTCACAAGCCCTACGCCCTGAGTTTGCTGGCCTAGCCCCACGTGAAGCGAAGTTGTCTTGCCCAAGGTGCCGTGGTTTTCGATAATAGAAATGTGGTGGATAAAGTATCTTGGCAACCCTAACCAGAGCAAAAAAAATTGAATAGAGGGGTGCAACACGAGGACTTCCCAGGGGGTCACCCATCCTAGTACTAGTCTCGCCCAAGCACGTTTAACTTCGGAGTTCTGATGGGATTCGGTGCATTAGTGCTGGTATGATCGCACCCGTCATGTTGAGGGCACAATTCCTTTATATGTTAACGGTTCATAGTCCCAGCCTAAAGAGATGGCACATTCAAAATGCCCAATGGGTTTAACAACAACCCATCCGTTTCAACAACGCAGCATCCTCGCAAGACGTGATATCGACGCATTGTATGGCCCTCTAATGTCCCACAAGTAAGGTTGTCGTCCTTTTAACAGCTCACGACGTACGATACAGGACGAAGAATCAGAGCTAAATAAGAAAAATGGCTCGAAACTGATAAAAATGTTTGATTTTGGGCTACAAAACGGGCACGGCGAGCAAGCTGGCTGCCCCCTTCGTGGAGCTCTCGGAGAGCTTTGCAACGGTATGCTGTACGCCGCCTAACTCCTTACGGATCAAAAGTTATGGGCACCGGAGCGAGGGAGACCTGGTCACAAGCCCTACGCCCTAGGTTTGCGGGCCCAGCCTCCACGTGAAGCGAAGTTGTGTTGCTCATGGTGCCGTGGGATTTGATAATAGAAATGTGGTGGATAAAGAATCTTGGAAACCCATACTGGAGCAAAAAATATTGAAAAGGGGGGTGCAACACGAGGACTTCCCAGGGGGTTACCCATCCTAGTACTACTCTCGCCCAAGCACGGTTAACTTCGGAGTTCTGATGGGATCCGGTTCACTAGTGCTGGTATGATCGCACCCGTCATATTGACTGCACAATTCCTTTATGTGTTAACGGTTCACAGTCCCAACCTAGAGAGATGGCCCAATTAGAAGGCCCATTTGGCTTAACGACAACCCATCCGCTTTAACAACGCAGCATCCTCTCAAGACGTGATATCGACGCGTTGTAGGGCCCTCTAATGTCCCGCGTGTAAGGTTGTCGTCCTTATAATAGCTCACGACGTACGATCCGGGATGGAAAAACAGAGCTAAATTAGAAAAGTGGACCGAAATTGAAGAAAATGTTTGATTTTGGGCTCAAAAAAGCGCACAGCGAGCAAGCTCGCTGCCCCCGTTGTAGAGCTCTCGGAGTGCTTTGCAACGGAATACTGTGCGCTGCGTAACTCCTTACGGATCGAAAGTTATGGGCACCGGAGCGACGGAGACCTGGTCACAAGCCCTACGCCCTCGGTTTGCTGACCCAGCCTCCACGTGAAGCGAAGTTGCCTTGCCCAAGGTGCTGTGGGATTCGATAATAGAAATGGGGTGGATAAAGTATCTTGTCAACCCTAACCGGAGCAAAAAAAATTGAAAAGGGGGGTGAAACATGAGGACTTCCCAGGGGGTCACCCATCTTAGTACTACTCTCGCCCAAGCATGCTTAACTTCGGAGTTCTGATGGGATCTGATGCATTAGTGCGGGTATGATCGCACCTGTCAAGTTGAAGGCACAATTCCTTTATGTGTTAACGGTTCACAGGCCTAGCCTAGAGAGATGGCCCATTCAGAAGGCCCAATGGGCTTACCGCCAACCCATCCGCTTCAACAACCCAGCATCCTCGCAACACGTGATATCGACACGTTGTAGTGCCCTCTAATGTCCTGCGAGTAAGGTTGTCATCCTTTTAACGGCTCACGACGTACGATCTGGGACGAAAAAAGAGAGCTAAATAAGAAAAGTGGCCCGAAATTGAAGAAAATGTTTATTTTGGGCTCAAAAAATGGGCATAGCGAGCAAGCTCACTGCCCCCGTCGTAGAGCTCTCGGAGAGCTTTGCAAAGGTATGCTGTACGCCGCTTAACTCCTTACAGATCAAAAGTTATGGGCATCGGAGCGACGGAGACCTGGTCACAAGCCCTACGCCCTCGGTTTGCTGACCCAGCCTCCACGTGTAGCGAAGTTGTCTTGCCCAAGGTGCCGTGGGATTTGATAATAGAAATGTGGTAGATAAAGTATCTCGGCAACCCTAACTGGAGCAAAAAAAATTGAAAAAGGGGGTGCAACACGAGGACTTCCCAGGGGGTCACGCTTCTTAGTACTACTCTCGCCCAACCACGCTCAATTTCGGAGTTCTGATGGGATCCAGTGCATTAGTACTGGTATGATCGCACCTGTCATGTTGGGGGCACAATTCCTTTATGTGTTAACGGTTCACAGTCCCAGCCTAGAGAGATGGCGCATTCAGAAGGCCTAATGGTATTAACGACAACCCATCTGCTTCAACAATGCATCATCCGCGTAAGACATGATATCGACACGTTTTAGGGCCATATAATGTCCCGCGAGTAAGGTTGTTGTCCTTCTAACAGCTCACGACGTACGATCCGGGATTAAAAAACATAGCTAAATAAGAAAAGTGGCCCGAAACTGATGAAAATGTTTGATTTTGGGCTCCAAAAATGGGCACGGCGAGCAAGCTGGCTGCCCCCGTCATAGTGCCCTCAGAGAGCTTTGCAACGATATGTTGGGCGCCGCGTAACTCCTTACGTATCAAAAGTTATGGGCACCGGAGCGATGGAGACCTGGTCACAAGCCCTACGCCTTGAGTTTGCTGGCCTAGCCCCACGTGAAGCGAAGTTGTCTTGCCCAAGGTACCGTGGGATTCGATAATAGAAATATGGCGGATAAAGTATCTTGGCAACCCAAACCATAGCAAAAAAAATTGAAAAGGGTAGTGCAACACGAGGAATTCCCAGGGGGTCACCCATCCTAGTACTACTCTCGCCCAAGCACGTTTAACTTCGGAGTTCTGATGGGATCCGGTGCATTAGTGCTGGTATGATCGCACCCGTCATGTTGACGGCAAAATTCCTTTATGTGTTAATGCTTCACAATCCCAGCCTAGAGAGATGGCCCATTAAGAAGGCCCAATGGGCTTAACAACAACCCATCCGTTTCAACAACGCGGCATCCTCGCAAGATTTGATATCGACGCGTTGTATGGCCCTCTAATATCCCACAAGTAAGGTTGTCGTCCTTTTAACAGCTCACGACGTACGATACAGGATGAAGATTCAGAGCTAAATAAGAAAAGTGGCTCGAAACTGATTAAAATGCTTGATTTCGGACTACAAAACGGGCACGGCGAGCAAGCTGGCTGCCCCCGTCGTAGAGCTCTCGGAGAGCTTTGCAACGGAATGCTGTACGCCACCTAACTCCTTACGGATCAAAAGTTATGGGCACCGGAGTGACGGGGACCTGGTCAGAAGGCCTACGCCCTCGGTTTGCTGACCCAGCCTCCACATGAAGCGAAGTTGTCTTGCCCAAGGTGCCGTGGGATTCGATATTAGAAATGTGGTGGATAAAGTATCTTGGCAACCCTAACCGAAGCAAAAAAAATGGAAATGGGGGGTGCAACACGAGGACTTCCCAGGGGTTCACCCATCTTAGTACTAGTCTCGCCCAAGCACGCTTAACTTTGGAGTTCTGATGGGATCCGGTGCATTAGTGCTAGTATGATCGCACCCGTCATGTTGAGCGCACAATTCCTTTATGTGTTAACAGTTCACAGTCCCAGCCTAGAGAGATGGCCCATTCAAAAGGCCTAATGGGCTTAACGACAACCCATCCGCTTCAACCACGCAGCATCCTCGCAAGACGTGATATCGATGCGTTGTAGGGCCTTCTAATGTCCCACGAGTAAGGTTGTCGTCCTTTTACTAGCTGACGACGTACGATCCGTGACAAAATAATAGAGCAAAAGAAGAAACGTGGACTGAAACTGATGAAAACTTTCGATTTTGGGATCCAAAAAGGGCACAACCAGCAAGCTAGCTGCCACTGTTGTAGAGCTCTCGGAGAGCTTCCCAACGGTATGCTATGCGCCGCGTAACTCCTTACAGATCAAAAGTTATGGGCACCGGAGCGATGGAGACCTGGTCACAAGCCCTACGCCCTCGGTTTGCTTGCCCAGCCTCCACCTGAAGCGAAGTTGTCTTGCCCAAGGTGCCGTGGGATTCGATAATAGAAATGTGGTAGATAAAGTATCTTGGCAACCCTAACCGGAGCAAAAAAAATTGAAAATGGGGGTGCAACACGAGGACTTCCCAGGGGGTCACCTATCTTAGTACTACTCTCACCCAAGCACGCTTAACTTCGGAGTTCTGATGGGATCCGGTGCATTAGTGCTGGTATGATCGCACCCGTCATGTTGAGGGCACAATTCATTTATGTGTTAACGGTTCACAGTCCCAGCCTAGAGAGATGGCCCATTCAAAAGGCCCAATGGGTTTAACGACAACCCATTCGCTTCAACAACGTAGAATCCTCGCACGACGTGATATCGACACATTGTAGGGCCCTCTAATTTCTCGCGAGTAAGGTTGTCATCCATCTAACAGCTCACGACGTATGATCCGGGACCAAAAAACAGAGCTAAAAATGAAAAGTTGCCCGAAACTGATGAAAACGTTCAATTTTGGGCACCAAAAACAGGCACGGTGAACAAGCTGGCTGCCCCCATCGTAGAGCTCTCGGAGAGCTTTGCAACGGAATTCTAGGCGCCGCGTAACTCCTTACGGATCAAAAGTTATGGGCACCGGAGTGACGGAGACCTGGTCATAAGCCCTACGCCCTCGGTTTGTTGGCCCAGCCTCTACGTTATGCGAAGTTGTCTTGCCCAAGGTGCCGTGGGATTCGATGATAGAAATGTGGTGGATAAAGTATCTTGGCAACCCTAACCGGGGCAAAAAAAATTGAAAAAGGGGGTACAACACGAGGACTTCCCAGGGGATCGCCCATCCTAGTACCACTCTCGTCCAAGCACGCATAACTTCAGAGTTCTGATGGGATCCGGTGCATTAGTGCTGGTATGATCACATCCGTCATGTTTTGGGCACAATTCCTTTATGTGTTAACGGTTCACAGTCCCAGCTTAGAGAGATGGCCTATTCAGATGGCCCAATGGGTTTAACGACAACCCATCCGCTTCAACAACGCAGCATCCTCGCAAGACGTGATATCGACGAGTTGTAGAGCCCTTTAATGTCCCGCGAGTAAGGTTGTCTTCCTTTTAAAAGCTCACGACGTACGATCCGGGACGGAAAAATAGAGCTAAAGAAGTAAAGTGGCCCGAAACTGATGAAAATGTTAGATTTTGGGCTCCAAAAAGGGGCACGGATAGCAAGATGGCTGCCCACGTCATAGTGCTCTCGGAGAGCTTTGCAACCTTATGTTGTGCACCGCGTAACTCCTTGTGGATCAAAAGTTATGGGCACCGGAGTGACGGAGACCTGGTCATAAGCCCTACGCCCTCGGTTTGCTGACCCAGCCTCCACGTGAAGCGAAGTTGTCTTGCCCAAGGTGCCGTGGGATTCGATAATAGAAATGTGGTGGATAAACTATCTTGGCAACCCTAACCGGAGCAAAAAAAATTGAAAAGGGGGGTGCAACACGAGGACTTCCCTGGGGGTCACACATCTTAGTACCACTCTCGTCCGAGCACACTTAACTTCGGAGTTCTAATGGGATCCGGTGCATTAGTGCTAGTATGATCGCACCCATCATGTTGAGTACACAATTCCTTTATGTGTTAACGGTTCACAGTCTCAGCCTAGAGAGATGGCCCATTCAAAAGGCCCAATGGGCTTAATGACAACCCATCCGCTTCAACAACGCAGCATCCTCGCACGATGTGATATCGACGCGTTGTAGGGCCCTCTAATGTCCTGCGAGTATGTTTGTCATCCTTCTAACAGCTCACGACGTACTATTCGTGACGGAAAAACAGAGCTAAATAAGAAAAGTGGCCCGAAACTGATGAAAATATTTGATTTTGGGCTCCAAAAATGGGCACAGCGAGCAAGCTACTGCCCCTGTCGTAGAGCTCTCAGAGACCTATGCAACGATATGCTTTGCGCCGCGTAACTCCTTACGTATCAAAAGTTATGGGCACCGGAGCGACGAAGACCTGGTCACAAGCCCTACGCCCTCAGTTTGCTGGCCCAGCTTCCACGTGAAGCGAAGTTGTTTCGCCCAAGGGGCCGTGGGATTCGATAATAGAAACGTGGTGGATAAAGTATCTTGGCAACCCTAACCGATGGAAAAAAAATTGAAAATGGGGGTGCAATAAGAGGACTTCCCAGGGGGTCACCCATCCTAGTACTACTCTCGCCCAAGCACGCTTAACTTCGGAGTTCTGATGGGATCTGGTACATTAGTTCTGGTATGATCGCACCCGTCATGTTAAGGGCACAATTCCTTTATGTGTTAACGGTTCACAGTCTCAGACCAGAGAGAGATGGCCCATTCAAAAGGCCCAATAGGCTTAACGACAACCAATCCGCTTCAACAACGCAGCATCCTCGCTAGACGTGATATCGACGCGTTGTAGGGCCCTCTAATGTCCTGTGAGTAAGGTTGTCGTCCTTTTAACAGTTCACGACGTACAATTCGGGATTGAAAAACAGAGCTTAATAAGAAAAATGGCCTGAAACTGTTGAAAATGTTTGATTTTGGGCACCAAAAAGGGGCATGGCGATCTAGCTGGGTGCCCCCATCGTAGAGCTCTCGGAGAGCTTTGCAACGGTATGCTGTGCGCCGAGTACCTCCTTACAAATCAAAAGTTATGGGCACCGGTGTAAGGCCCGATCCCGAATAACGTGTCATACCTCAGTTTGCGTGCCATATGTCACACCCCAACCCGACCTATAAAGGTTAGACTAGGGTGTGATCTAAACATTCAAGTCCTTTCACATTCTTAATCATTCTAGGAAGTTTACACTTAACATTTTATTCTAGACTCCAAAATTTTTCGGAAATCCGGCAGCATAGCGGCTGTAATTGGGCTCTTTGTTTTGACCTAAATTTTCTAACAGCCTCAAACTTTCAATTCAAGTTCATTCCCGACTAGAGTTTACTATTTTATCACCAATTGAATTGCTTATTGGTTATTTCGACGTCCCGTTTGATTTATAACCTAGCATGATACTATGTCTCGTTTGTCCATTTATCCTCGTTTCAAAATGTACCTGTTGATCTTAGTTTATTAGCGAGTACCTGTTGAGATTGGATAAGTTCGTTTGCCTATTCCTTAGCTAAGCATCATAACCTATGATAGATACTAGTGATAATAAAAGCAAAACGATCATAGTATGTCTAGTATCAGTCTACTTAATATAAGTACAAACCAAAATTAGACCCCAAATTACAACGGGGGTCTTTTACATTAGCAACAACAAGCAACATAAGATAAATGGTCTTCAAGTAGCACAAAATACACAAGTAGTCACGTTCAAGCAAAACAACAATAACAGGCAATCACTCCAGGGGTTCATCATTAGGTACATTGAGCTCGGGTTCCTGTACCTGTTCTTCTTCGTCTGAAATGATAAAAGAGGGTGAGTCCTTATGAACTCAGCGAGGGGGAACGAGAAATAAGTTTTGAAACTCGTTTTCCGGTAAAACTTCTAAAAATCCCTTTTTCAAACATGAATACAACAGAAATACAAGTACATAAATACAAGTACAGAACAGGAATACCGGTCTTTCCTCCCCGAGGTTCTCTAGGATCCAAGCGGGAGTACTTATACACATAATAAAAAGGATACGGTGAGCTTTTGCTCTCAGATCAGATCCAGGATCAGTTGTTGCGGCCGACTTCAAATCATTCCCCAAACACACCAGGTGGGTGTACTCCGGATGTACCCCAAAATCCTACGACCCAACTCTCCGAGGAAGTCTAGCCCCCAAGCGAGAGAGGGAATGGGACCATGGTGGTCACGGTATCACCGGCAAGCCCGATGCCGCCCGGTGTATGTGATCGCTACCATGCCGACAGGAAAGGTTGTAACCTTGTATGCAATGCACATTTATGACAAATAATATATATCACAGAAGGATGACAACAAAGTAGGTTGCCTCCGGATAGTCATAAGATTGCACATTGACAGATAAACAGGCAGGACATGATAAGACAGGAAATTTCACTTGAAAGGCATATAGAGTTATATGGAAATTAAACGGGCAGCCATGTAACACATGTAAAACAGGACATATAACTCATTAAAAGGTCCACGCAATCAAGTGATAAGATTACTCAACTTGCAATGATATCAACATGGGTTCAAATGCAAGAAAAGCTTATTTGTCAACATGCAATGGTCAATATCACTTTTGAAATTATAAAACATTTACGGGCAGCCCACGCAACGTACAGTTTCCTCGCAATATCCAATGGTGAGCACTTAGCAAGAATACTAAGTCATTAGGGTTTCTATTTCATGCATAATCGTGCAATCAAAACCCTAAGTCAACTTAACATCATTCCCAAGTCATGCATCAATCAATTCATACATCCTCAAGTGCTCAAAACAGTCCACATAATATTCCAACACCACATTTCCAAGCAATTAGTGCCACAAAAGAGGTTACAATAGTTTTCCAAGCACATAGCTAAGTGGAACACTCACTGCAATAGGCTGTTTTCTCACAATCAATCAGATAATCAAACAATCTCCAAATGCAGTGAATAAGATGTCAAATTAAATCTTAAGAAGTTAACTAAAATCAGAAACAAACCTTGAATCAATTGGAGTTCGGGATCATTAGATATAGCCGAAATAATGAAACTGCACAAAACTGTCCAGATTTGCCTATCTTTCGATATTTCATGTTTTTGAGGTCCTTAGGTTCATTTTTAGCCTATGCCTATTTCTGGCAAAAGTGTCCACAACTGAAAATTCTAGCAGCACACAAAATTTCACTCAATTTGGATGTCCTTTCCTAGGTCACAAACCCCTCGTTCTGCATAGTCAGTGCATCTCCCAAAACTGTTTCATTTCCTCAAATTTTTCCAGATTTAGCTACCTTTCGCGATTTTGCCATTTTGAGGACCTTAGAGCCAAAATTTGACTTTGCCTATTTCTGCGAAAATTGTTCAAAACTGTCCAAACTAGTCGCCTAGCGATTTTTACGAAATTTCAACATTATTTTCTTAGCCAAAATTACCTCGAACAGACTGGTCAGAAAGCTGTCTCATAAATTCGACTTTACCTAGCATCATTTTCAAGCCAAGTTCTTGCCATGCATGGTTGTTTAAGCTCATGAACGACCACATAACTCAAGTACAGAAGCAAATACACACATTTATGAGAATACATGTGAAATTTCAAAGAGTTTTCAAAAGCTTTTAACCCTCACCTTTGCAATCAACCAAACTATGCTCAAAAACCTGGTTGAAGCTCAAATCTGTTCTTCTCCTTGCTTGGCTGAGATTTCAACTTGGTTTTCTCTATTTTTCCTAGCCTAGTGATCAACCTCTTAGTGCATGCATGTAGTTAAAACATGAAGAAAATAAATGAATGTCAAGAAGCTTACCTAGGACCGAAATGAAGCTCTAATGCACATGCATGAGTGTTTTTTTTTTTTTTAAAAAAAAAAACTCTAGCTTGCTTTCTTGGTTTTCTTGATGGCTGTTCGACCTTGCTCAGCTAATTGGTGAAGAAGACAAGCCAAGGAGGTAGTAATGTGCAGCTAAAGCCGAGAGAAGAGAGAAATGAGAGGAAGAGAGAGAGAAACGAAAGAGAAATGAAGAAAATATGGCAAACTGATGGCTTGCAAGTGCTTTAAGGGTTTGGTCAGCCTTGGGCAGTCCAAATTCTGATTTGTGTCATCAAAATGCTTCAATTTGAAATTCTTAGCATGGCCAAAGTGATATGGCCGAGAATAGTGTGCAAGTGGAAGGTTTTTATATCATTTTTTTAATACATTTTGGTGACATAGTTTGTCTAGCATGCAAATTTAATTTATGTTGTTCAAACCTTGTGCAAAAAGCTTGATATGGTCGGCCAAGGCATTAAAGAATGCTGAATTTTGTCAACTTAAGCATTATTTAATTGTATCTTGGAAGTGCAAAAAAAGAATAATGCAAAAAGAATAAAGAATGTTTTGTTTTTGGTGCATTTTTGTCTTCTAGTGAAAGGAATTTGGATTATTATATTGTTAGTGGATTTTGTAGGATTGTTTAATAGCCTAGTGTTTCGTGTAAGATGCTTTCTTGATTAACGTGGTGGTACGGATTCCTAGGTCTAGGGTACGCACTACGAGGCACACACCGAAATCAATACGGGGCACAAAACACGAGGTAAACACGAACTACGAGGTAAGACACGAACTTCAAGACTAATGAACGTACTTCAAGATAAATGCACAGATTCTAATGCAAATGCACGCAACCCTAGGTAAATGTACGTAAACCAATACAAGGCACGTAATTCAATGCAATGCACGTAAATCGATGTACGACTCTTAAACCTAGGTTAAAGCACGCGGTTCAAGGTTAATGCACACGAAACGAAGAGACACACAATTCTAGGTTAAGGCACGTATGACGAAGTATGCACGAAAACTAAGACAGGGCACGTAATCCAAGGTCAGTCATATCATTCTTGGTCTATGGCACGCTTATCTAGGTATCGCACGTATATCGAGGATTAAGGCACATTATTCGGGGTCGGGCCTCACATCCTCCCCTCCTTAAAAGAATTTCGTCCCGAAATTAATTCTTGCCTATTGAGGGCATTTAGACGGATTCTGGCCCTTATCATTCTTCTTACTCCGGTTCATCCCGTGTTTGGCGATCTCTTACCACCACCAATTCACTTCCTATGTTTCTCCAATCATTTAATTCGGTGTGACCTCTATATTTACAGTTCGTTCCTTTGAACAACTCTCTTTTCTCCAATTGATCTTAAGGTCGAGTTTATTAACTAAGGTTAGAATCTCCAAACATAATCATCAAAGCTGCATCGGTATTCTAACAATATAACCGTAACTCCAAAATCATGACTCATGTTGTGTCAATCTCGCATTCATACCTCAAAAGGAATATCACAATAATACCGCGATCTTATGGTTACATACACTAATTTCAAGACAAGAGGTCTATATCAGATTTACATATCCTATCTACTAGCTTCAGAACTGTTATCACATAGGCCATATACAAGTTACGGATCATCTCCACGATACGACTCTATTTTCAGGAAGAACTCACCAAGCAACTAATCCATCTCAAATTGTCATCTATCGATAGTATCATAGTCCTTATCTCGTAGGTACATTAGATTAGCAAATCTTCTAATGACTAGTCTCCCGGTTACAGGCTCCTATTCATTAACATTCTTCCCCAACTTCGTTAACTTTCAAGCTCGTAATCAAGAAGAAAGACCGTTGAGATTCATTAAACTCGAATTCTAAGGTTTATCAAGTATCAGCAACAGATTGCCATCGAAATTGCATAGGTAAACTAATCATGTAACACTAGTTCAACTTTTCAAGTAAGCTTCATCAGCTTGTGATCCACAATTTATTCCTTATTCAAGTCTCTATTTTCACGTCTCGAGGCTTCAGAATTTCTTTCAATCTTAACCAAGACTCCTAAGACGAATAGATTCAACCTCAAATAAATTCCACTCACCTCAATCCAAGGTTACGTCATACTTAAGAAGACAATGATCCTACTCACTTAGCGACCTAGTCATTCCTTCGAACACTTAATGCCCGCCAATATATCTCCAACATTAATGTTACTAAGCTGGGTTCATAGCTATGTAAGTGATATAAATTCTCTACTAGGTTACCGGCCGTACAACAACAATCCTAGGACTATAAATGTGTACCGTAATGACCTAGCTCATAAAATACTTACACGAGATAACTTCAAGGTTGTATCAACATAATAATTATGACCACGAGGCATCCTTCAACATAACCTAATAGAACTTCAAAAGTAATTAACCATTTATTTAACTATCACTACAAGATTCACCCTCTATTCAACAACCACGATTCAAAGTCCACCGATCGCTACTCTCTAGATGTGAAACGGTGCACATAGATACGTTGGTGTAACAATACTCTCTTGCTGCATTATGACTCTAATTCATCCCTATCTTAACTCTATGAAATCTTATTCTTCTCATTTATATGTTCAACTAGCTAAGAGCATCAAGACTCATCGACCTTAGGTCCTAGGGTTCACCATGAATCATCATGCATACTCACTATTAGCTATTTAGGATTTCAAATCATACCCTAACAACTCCACTTTGCAACCAGATGCTTAATATCATTTCGATGGTTTAGATAATAGGTCCATCAGTGTTACTTAGAGATATATGCTTCCTAATATCCTCTAGGGTATCCAAATAACGAAAGCATAGAATGACTTACTTGCGTATTTACAGCTAAGTTCGAGGGACACCAAACTAATACCGTGTTTCTTAGTATCATAAATATCCAACTTAGGACCTTTAGTAATGTTAGTCATTTAATGCATAATTCAATTCCTTAAACTTCTATCCGACCTAACATTTTAGGTGTAGTTTTCCGAACACGAATTCTAGCTACGTAAATTCCTCGATTCCAACATCCTTATATCTTGTTATACTAAAGATTCATCAACCTGGTTAAACTTAGTCTCCAGAGTTGCCTACATGACTCGAGGTTATTCATTGCTAAGTCACTCAAATACACTATCCATGTCTTAATAATCTAACCCCTAGAAGTAACTATCGTCAACTTCCACGAATTCATCAATGCTTAATTCTAATCAAGTAAGGATTCGATCGTACGAGCATATTGCCAACTTCTTAGATAGCCTATCAAGCCAATTTTAAGATGTGAGAAATGGATTCAAAGAAACCTCCAAGTCAACTTCCACTATCGACACATGAGAATATATACTACTCTACATATTTAATAGTATACCCTTATATCTAAGGAAGTAGCATGTCTTTAAACTTTATACTTGAACCACAATAAGAAGAACGGTTTAACAGAATCAATAACTTCATAGCTATAAAATTGACAACTTAATCACAGGTATAGGTATTCCAAAAATAAGAAGAAACTTTACCTCAACAATTATACCCGTGCTACGCATTTTATACATATGCATATCCAATAATACATACTATCCATCGAGTACTTGTGAAGATGCCAGAAATCTCTAATCGAGACTTTTCGTTCTTCCTGCATGAATTCACTTCCCTGAAAGTTCTAATCCTAACTATCTATGCATATAAACAGTCATTCATGGTTATATAACATGCGCATGTATCAAGGAAGGAGTATAAAAGCATGCATGCATTATTGAGGTCACTAACGTGTCGGTGTGCATGACACATAATACATATGGTCCACAAATGCACATAATATTCAATACTTAAAGCAATTAAAGCACATTAGCACACATAACACATATAAACAAGACATTATAATTACCTTAGGGCTTCTACCCATGGTCCTAGAGTTGAACCCGACTAACGCCTAGTTACTAAACTAAGCTCTGATACCATTCTAATATAAGGTGTCCCGCCCCACCCCGCCCTATAAAGGTTAGACTAGTGTGTGATCTAAACATTCAACTCCTTTCACATTCTTAATCATTCTAGAAAGTTTACACTTAACATTTTATTCTAGACTCCAAAATTTTTCGAAAATCCGGCAGCATAGCGGCTGTAATTAGGCTCTTTGTTTTGACCTAAATTTTCTAACAGCCTCAAACTTTCAATTCAAGTTCATTCCCGACTAGAGTTTACTATTTTATCACCAATTGAATTGCTTATTGGTTATTTCGACGTCCCGTTTGATTTATAACCTAGCATGATACTATGTCTCGTTTGTCCATTTATCCTCGTTTCAAAATGTACCTGTTGATCTTAGTTTATTAGCGAGTACATGTTGAGATTGGATAAGTTCGTTTGCCTATTCCTTAGCTAAGCATCATAACCTATGATGAAATACTAGTGATAATAAAAGCAAAACGATCATAGTATGTCTAGTATCAGTCTACTTAATATAAGTACAAACCAAAATTAGACCCCAAATTACAACGGGGGTCTTTTACATTAGCAACAACAAGAAACATAAGATAAATGGTCTTCAAGTAGCACAAAATACACAAGTAGTCACGTTCAAGCAAAACAACAATAACAGGCAATCACTCCAGGGGTTCATCATTAGGTACATTGAGCTCGGGTTCCTGTACCTGTTCTTCTTCGTCTGAAATGATAAAAGAGGGTGAGTCCTTATGAACTCAGCGAGGGGGAACGAGAAATAAGTTTTGAAACTCGTTTTCCGGTTAAACTTATAAAAATCCCTTTTTCAAACATGAATACAACAGAAATACAAGTACATAAATACAAGTACAGAACAGGAATACCGGTCTTTCCTCCCCGAGGTTCTCTAGGATCCAAGCGGGAGTACTTATACACATAATAAAAAGGATACGGTGAGCTTTTGCTCTCAGATCAGATCCAGGATCAGTTGTTGCGGCCGACTTCAAATCATTCCCCAAACACACCAGGTGGGTGTACTCCGGATGTACCCCAAAATCCTACGACCCAACTCTCCGAGGAAGTCTAGCCCCCAAGCGAGAGAGGGAATGGGACCATGGTGGTCACGGTATCACCGGCAAGCCCGATGCCGCCCGGTGTACGTGATCGCTACCATGCCGACAGGAAAGGTTGCAACCTTGTATGCAATGCACATTTATAACAAATAATATATATCACAGAAGGAGGACAACAAAGTAGGTTGCCTCCGGACAGTCATAAGATTGCACATTGACAGATAAACAGGCAGGACATGATAAGACAGGAAATTTTACTTGAAAGGCATATAGAGTTATATGGAAATTAAACGGGCAGCCATGTAACACATGTAAAACAGGACATATAACTCATTAAAAGGTCCACGCAATCAAGTGATAAGATTACTCAACTTGCAATGATATCAACATGGGTTCAAATGCAAGAAAAGCTTATTTGTCAACATGCAATGGTCAATATCACTTTTGAAATTATAAAACATTTACGGGCAGCCCACGCAACGTACAGTTTCCTCGCAATATCCAATGGTGAGCACTTAGCAAGAATACTAAGTCATTAGGGTTTCTATTTCATGCATAATCGTGCAATCAAAACCCTAAGTCAACTTAACATCATTCCCAAGTCATGCATCAATCAATTCATACATCTACAAGTGCTCAAAACAGTCCACATAATATTCCAACACCACATTTCCAAGCAATTAGTGCCACAAAAGAGGTTACAATAGTTTTCCAAGCACATAGCTAAGTGGAACACTCACTGCAATAGGCTGTTTTCTCACAATCAATCAGATAATCAAACAATCTCCAAATGCAGTGAATAAGATGTCAAATTAAATCTTAAGAAGTTAACTAAAATCAGAAACAAACCTTGAATCAATTGGAGTTCGGGATCATTAGATATAGCCGAAATAATGAAACTGCACAAAACTGTCCAGATTTGCCTATCTTTCGATATTTCATGTTTTTGAGGTCCTTAGGTTCATTTTTAGCCTAAGCCTATTTCTGGCAAAAGTGTCCACAACTGAAAAATATAGCAGCATACAAAATTGCACTCAATTTGGATGTCATTTTCTAGGTCAAAAACCTCTCGTTCTGCATAGTCAGTGCATCTGCCAAAACTGTTTCATTTCCTCAAATTTTTCCAGATTTAGCTACCTTTCGCGATTTTGCCATTTTGAGGACCTTAGAGCCAAAATTTGACTTTTCCTATTTCTGCGAAAATTGTTCAAAACTGTCCAAACTAGTCGCCTAGTGATTTTTACGAAATTTCAACATCATTTTCTTAGCCAAAATTACCTCGAACAGACTGGTCAGAAAGCTGTCTCATAAATTCGACTTTACCTAGCATCATTTTCAAGCCAAGTTCTTGCCATGCATGGTTGTTTAAGCTCATGAACGACCACATAACTCAAGTACAGAAGCAAATACACACATTTATGAGAATGCATGTGAAATTTCAAAGAGTTTTCAAAAGCTTTTAACCCTCACCTTTGCAATCAACCAAACTATGCTCAAAAACCTGGTTGAAGCTCAAATCTGTTCTTCTCCTTGCTTGGCTGAGATTTCAACTTGGTTTTCTCTATTTTTCCTAGCCTAGTGATCAACCTCTTAGTGCATGCATGTAGTTAAAACATGAAGAAAATAAATGAATGTCAAGAAGCTTACCTAGGACCGAAATGAAGCTCTAATGCACATGCATGAGTGTTTTTTTTTTTTTTTTTTTTTTAAACTCTAGCTTGCTTGCTTGGTTTTCTTGATGGCTGTTCGACCTTGCTCAGCTAATTGGTGAAGAAGACAAGCCAAGGAGGTAGTAATGTGCAGCTAAAGCCGAGAGAAGAGAGAAATGAGAGGAAGAGAGAGAGAAACGAAAGAGAAATGAAGAAAATATGGCAAAGTGATGGCTTGCAAGTGCTTTAAGGGTTTGGTCAGCCTTGGGCAGTCCAAATTCTGATTTGTGTCATCAAAATGCTTCAATTTGAAATGCTTAGCATGGCCAAAGTGATATGGCCGAGAATAGTGTGCAAGTGGAAGGTTTTTATATCATTTTTTTAATACATTTTGGTGACATAGTTTGTCTAGCATGCAAATTTAATTTATGTTGTTCAAACCTTGTGCAAAAAGCTTGATATGGTCGGCCAAGGCATTAAAGAATGCTGAATTTTGTCAACTTAAGCATTATTTAATTGTATCTTGGAAGTGCAAAAAAAGAATAATGCAAAAAGAATAAAGAATGTTTTGTTTTTGGTGCATTTTTGTCTTCTAGTGAAAGGAATTTGGATTATTATATTGTTAGTGGATTTTGTAGGATTGTTTAATAGCCTAGTGTTTCGTGTAAGATGCTTTCTTGATTAACGTGGTGGTACGGATTCCTAGGTCTAGGGTACGCACTACGAGGCACACACCGAAATCAATACAGGGCACAAAACACGAGGTAAACACGAACTACGAGGTAAGACACGAACTTCAAGACTAATGAACGTACTTCAAGATAAATGCACAGATTCTAATGCAAATGCACGCAACCCTAGGTAAATGTACGTAAACCAATACAAGGCACGTAATTCAATGCAATGCATGTAAATCGATGTACGACTCTTAAACCTAAGTTAAAGCACGCGGTTCAAGGTTAATGCACACGAAACGAAGAGACACACAATTCTAGGTTAAGGCACGTATGACGAAGTATGCACGAAAACTAAGACAGGGCACGTAATCCAAGGTCAATCATATCATTCTTGGTCTATGGCACGCTTATCTAGGTATCGCACGTATATCGAGGATTAAGGCACATTATTCGGGGTCTGGCCTCATACCATAGACCCTTAATTATATGACCGACCTTGGATTACGTACCTTGTCTTGGTTTTCGTGTATGCCTTGTTATACGTTCCTTAACCTAGAATTGTGTGCCCTAATCCTCGAGATACGTGCGATACCTAGATAAGGGTGCCTTGACCTTAATTTACGTGCGAGACCTTGATTTGCGTGTGTCTCTTCGTTTCGTGTGCATTAACCTTGAACTGCATGCTTTAACCTAGGTTTAAGAGTCGTGTCTTGAATTATGTGCATTGTATTGAATTATGTGCCTTTCATGGGTTTACGTGCATTCACCTAGGATTGCGTGCATTAGTCTTGAAGTTCGTGTCTTACCTCGTAGTTCGTGTCTACCTCGTAATTCGTGCCCTAGACCTAGGAATCCGTGCCACCACGTTGATCAAGTAAGAATCCTACACAAAGCACTAGACACTAAAATAATCCTACACAATCTACTAACTAATATTATATTCCTAATTCAAATTCTCTACAAACTCCACTAACAATAAAATAATACTAAACTATTCCTACATTTCCCACTAACTATTATTCTATTCATAATTCAACTGATCAACAAACATTCTTATATTTTATTCTACCTAGATTCCCTAATTTCCCAACATTCCTATGACAATTCTAATGACATATATGCATAAAGAATTATTCCTAGACAAACTATAACAAACACTTAGCGCAATGCATAAAAAAATGCTCAAAACCACCTAAATCCTCTACCTTGCTCAACCAAACCACCTTTGCCCATGCTAAAAATTTTAAAATCACACATTGAAGACACAAAAATCAGAATTTAATGGCCCAAGGCCGACCAAGTGCTTGAATAATGCAAAAGCCTTCATTTTTTTGTCATTTCTTCTTTCCTCTCACATTTTCTCTCTCTCCCTCTCATTCTCTCTCTCCATTTCGGTTTTGGCTGAGTTCAGACCACCTCTTAGCTCATCTTCATCATCCTAAGGTGCATCAAGACAAACCACAAGCAAAGAAACTCACCCAAGCAAGCTAGGATGCAAGAAACACACATGCAAGCATTTTGAGTCACCATTTTCGGCCTAGGTAAGTTTTCTTGGCTTCCATTTCTTTTCTTCTTGTTCTAACCTCATGCATGTGCTAAGAGATTGATCACTAGGCTAGGAAAAATAGAGAAACCAAGTTGGAATCTCGGCTAAGCAAGAAGAAGAAGAGATTTGAAGCTTCAACAAGTTTTTGTGCATCTTTGTGGTTGATTGCTAAGGTGAGGGTTAAAACCTTTTGAAAACTCTTCAAAAATTCACATGCATGCTCATAATTGTGTGTATTTGCTTCTGTAATTGAGCTATATGGTCGTTCATAAGCTTAAACAACCATGCATGGCAAAATCTTGGCTTGAGAATGATGCTATGTGAAGTCGAAATTGTTGAAAGCTCTCTGACCTGTCTGTTCGAGGTAAGTTTAGAAAGGAAAATGATGTTTAAAATTCATGAAAATTGGTAGGTGACTAGTTTGGACAGTTTTGAGAATTTTTCTCAGAAATAGGCCAAAGATAATTTCGACTCTAAAATCCTCAAAATGGCAAATCTTTAAAATGTGACCAAATCTGGAAATCTGGAAAAATGAAGCAGGTTTTGGCAGATGCACTGACCTTGTAGAACGAACCAGATTTGACTAAGTTAATGATGTCCAAAATGTATGAAAATTGGTATGCTGCTAGATTTTTCAGTTATGGAAATTTTTTTCAGAAATGGACTAAGGCTGAATCTGACCCTAAGGACCTCAAAAACGTCAATTATCGAAATGTGTACAAATCTGGACAGTTTTGTGCTACTTCACTGTTTCGGCTATAACTAATGATTCCGAACTCCAATTGATGCAAGGTTTATTTATGATTTTAGTTAAATTCTTAAGCTTTAATTTGACACCTTATTTACAGGATTTGGATATTGTTTGATTATCCTATTGATTGTGAGATAACAGCCTATTGCAGTAAAGGTTTCACTTAGTTATATGCTTGGAAAATTGTTGTAACCTCTCTTGTGGTACTAACTGCTTAGAATTGTGGTGTTGGGATGTTGTGTGGACTGTTTTGAGTACTTGAGGATGTTTGAATTGAATGATGCATGACTTGAGAATGATCTTGAGTTGACTTAGGGTTTAAGCACACGGTTAAGCATGAAATGGAAACCCTAATGACTAGGTAGTCTTGCTAAGTGTTGATCTTTTGGATATTGTGTGGAAATTATATGCTTAGTGGGCTGCCCGAAAATGTTTTATAACTTCAAGTGTGATTTTGACCATTGCATGTTGACAAATAAGCATTTCTTGCACCCGAACCCATGTTGATGTCATTGCATGTTGAATAATCTTATCACTTGATCACGTGGGCTTCGTAATGAGTTATATGGCCTGTTTTACATGTGTTACATGGCTGCCCGTTTAATTTTCATATAACTCTATATGCCTTTCAAGTGAAATTTCCTGTCTTATCGTGCCCTGCTTGTTTACCTGTCAATGTGCAATGTTATGACTGTCCGGAGGCAACCTACTTTGTTGTCCTCCTACTGTGATATATTACATGTTTTATCGTGCCCTGCCTGTTTACTTGGTCAATGTGCAATCTTATGACTGTCCGGAGGCAACCTACTTTGTTGTCCTCCTACTGTGATATATTACCTGTCATAAATGTGCATTGCATACAAGGTTGCAACCTTTCCTGTTGGCATGGTAGTGATCACGCACACCGGGAGGCATCAGGCTTGCCGGTGCACCCGTGACTACCATGGTCCCATTCCCTCTCTCGCTTGGGGGCTAGACTTCCTCGGAGAGTTGGGTCGTAGGATTTCGGGGTACATCCGGAGTACACCCACCTGGCGTGTTTTGGGGTTATTTGAAGTCGGTCGCAACTTCTGATTCTGACACTGATCTGAGAGCAAAAGCTCACTGTATCCTTTTTACTATGTGTATAAGTACTCTCGCTTGGTTCCTAGAGAACCTCGGGGAGGAAAGACTGGTATTTCTGTTCCTTTACTTGATTTTACTGTTATATTCATATTTGCAAAAGGGATTTTCATAAATTGAATCGGAAAATGAGTTTCAAAACGTATTTCTCGTTCCCCCTCGCTGAGTTCATAAGGACTCACCATCTTTTTTATCACAGGTGAAGAAGAACAAGTACAGGTACCCGAGGACAACATGCCTATCGATGATTCCTTGGAGTGATTGTCTGTCCCTACGTGCTTTTGTGCTTTGCCTGAAAGTGGTTGCTATATGGATGTTGTGTTTGATTGCAAACTATTCATTTTATTGATGTAAAGGACCCCGTTGTAATTTGGGTCTAATTCTGGAATTGTACTACCTATAGCCGGACGAAGTTTTATTTGGTGGTTTGCTTTCGTTTTCTTAATTGGTAGTTATCGTAGGCCTTCAAACCACTAGATGAACAATCAACTAAGTTAATTCTATCTAATTTCACTTAGGTGCTCACTTGTAAACTAAAGGATAATAGGTACTTGCATGATAGGAAATTGACAAATAAATGGGACATAGTTATCATGTTAGGCTCAATAATCAAACAAGACCTTAAAGATAAACTAGTAGGCAAATCGGTTGGTGACAAATAGGAGTCCTTAATGGAATTAGGTTAATGATTGGAATAAGTGAGGCGTTTAGAGAATTAGGTCAAACCAAAGAGCCCAATTACAGCCGTTATGCTGCCGGTTTACTGGAAAATTTTTGGAGTTTAGGCCAAGACGTTAAGTGTTAAATCTTCATGAACGGTTAAGTACGAGACGTGACTTGAATGTTTAGATCATATCCCATTCTAACTGTAACACCCCGATCCCTCTCGAAACCGGGAGTTCTAACGATCCATCTAATCACATCCCAAACCAAACCCGGGCATAAATTTTCAGGGAAAACGGATGGAGTCTCCCCTGTTTCTAGGCGAAACGTAAAAACCTGCGACAGCATATAAGTGGACCAATACCATGTCCAAACATTCAACCACCTCAAGGCCATCCGAGCCTTGGTTCTCAACAACTAACACAACATATAAATATACATTTTCAGTTTAAAACTAACCTATCTCTTTACATCTTTTACCAGAACATTCAAGCTTGACATTTAATCCATACTAATCTACCGCACAAAATATACTATCATACCATTCTCACTCTTTTCTTTTAGACAATTACAACATGCATCGAGGTTAACTACACCACTGAATACATATCTAACTTATTAATCTAACTCAACTACTTAGCTAGATTAACTTACATTTCCTTTAACAATAAATCCATACTACATATGAACATACACCTTTACATCTTTGACAGCTCAAGCCACAAAGCACGCAAGACAACTCTTCAGGCCCGAACTAACACATAATCACGAACTTTTCAGCTAACATGGCATTTCCTGAAATGTGGTGGTGAGGAATGAGTATACACAACACGTATACTTAGTGAGGGCGAGACAGATACCTAGTTGGAGAGAAAGAAAATCGTGCAATGCAAATAAACACAGTTAAGCAATAAAGACAATAAGGAAACATTCAATACAAACAACAATACAATAAACAACCAAGAAAGCATTAACACAGCCCTTTAAAGCTATACCACACTCTGAAGGCTGTGGTTCACTCATACGAGCAATGTACCGTTTCACGAGCGATACATCAACCTCGAGCTTGATGTTGACAACGATGACAATAAGCGCGCATCCACCTTATAACACTAGTTTGGAATACCCCGGAAGTATCCATCAATCTACGACCCAAATCTCCCTGGGAGGCAACCCAAGCGAGAAAGGGAATAGCAGCGGAGCTAGAGCAACCAACACTGGCAACCCGAGGCTACCCAGAGAGGCCCATCACTCACGCGCGAGACACTATGCAATGCAAGACTCGATACAAGGCAATAAACGAGCGATAGCACAACAATACAAACTAGTGACAACAAACGAGATAACAAGCAATCACAATCAATACTAGCATTCAACTAACTTTTCAAGCATAACAAGCAATAATAAGCAACAATAACAACATTTAAACAAGTAACGGCAGTTCAAACACGAAAACAACAAATATCACTATTCAACCCCAACTTCCAAGGACAATTACGAGCAAACGAGCTACGGGATTAGGAAACCGATTTCACTACATTCACTCAGGCATTACAAGGCACGTTTCTATGTCTCTAAACTTCACTTTCTCACCCGAGACCCGAAAGTCCACCTACTGCGTTTGAACTACAGCTATGCTAACCGGTCATTCAATCAACGCCACAACAGCGCCAAAAGTACTTCCATGCCCTCAATTACAAAACCCCCAACTCAATTTGAGCTCGGTCAACTTTTGGTCAAACGGCCCCTTTACGTATCTTTGTCTAATTTCCAATTTTAACAAAGGCCGATTCATTTTTATTTCACATTTTATCTTTCTATCACTAATGGCACCTATCCAAATCAATCAATCGCAATTCGGATCGAAATCCGAAATTCTAGGGTTTACTATTCATAATTCACTATTCATGTTTTTTCTCAATTTCAAATACACGTTTTCAACCGTAAAAATTGCTAAATAACTATTAAACAATGCTCCACGAACCCTAAGCAAGTTATTTCAAGCAACAACAGGCATTATAACGCGATAAATATCGAATTTGAAAAATTGACTCAAAAATCAAATTCGTAATAAAATGCACAAAAGCGTGAAAACCCTCACAGAGATTGAAGACCAAGACCTGCAAGGACCCGAGCCACGACCCCCGAGCAATTCCACATGCAATTGTAGAAGAAAATGCAAGAAAATCTTTTTCTTTTTCTCCCCTTGAAGCTTCGGCCATGGCTAGGACAAAATGGTCATTTGGAATTTTGTTTTGTTTGATTTTTGCATTGTTTTATTATTTATTAGGTGACAAGGGGCATTTTGGTCTTTTGCAAAATCAAACTTTAATTAAAAATAGTCAAATAAGCTTATTTTGATGCCATTAATTCCAATTCATGTTAAAACAATGCAATTAAATGAAAAACAACTAAAACTAGTTAAATTAAGCTAAAAACATTTTTCACTAAATCTGAAAAATATTTCTCTAACTCTTATTTTTGAAATTCTACGATCGAACGGTTACTAATCGATCGCTAATAAAGTGATGAACAATAATATAAAACTCTAATTCTTTGAAAAGTATAATAGTTTAAAATTAACTCCGGCTCGGAGTTACTTTTCTCATTAAATTGAAAACTGAGTAATTTAATGCAAGAAAATTAAAACCGATTTTTAAAATAATCGAAATAGTCAAAGTAATCAATATTCATTTAAAATCAATTAATTTAACTATTCCTAGAATATTTTAAAGAATTATGAAGTTAATGTTAAGTTACAAATGAACAAATAAATATAAACATGTAATCAAGTGCAATTAAATATTAACATTTAAGACGACACTTAATTAATCGCAAGAGAATAAATTCAATTACTACAATTATTAGAAATAGGTAATAATCTTTTAATCAATTAATATAAATCCTTTTCGAATTCTTCTAAAAGAAATAGCAAAACAGTGAAAATTAGATGATTTAACTAATTAAACATTTAATCAAATGCAGTCAAGTGCTAATAAATGCATGCCGGGTTCGGGTTATCACATCCTTCCCCCCTTAAAACAATTGCGTCCTCGCAATTCTTCTTCCAATAGGACTCTGCATCATCTAAAATCCAACTCTGATAAATCTTCATCGGTTGCTGAGTAGGATAATATATAAGAATGCTCGTAGGAAATCCCGAATAGAAATTCCAATCAAGAATGCCGAGGAAATACCAACTAAAGACTGAAGCAAAGATACTGTAGATATTATCAATACCACATACTAATGGTAGGAAGAGTACCGAAGGAATACCCTATTTAAGATTCTTCAATAGAAGTCTAACAAGTACCAAATAAGAAAGTGAAGAGATAGCCAGAGTAGATGCACCTCATCCAGTACTGACTACCATAAATAGACCCAGCTGAAAATTCTGTAAAGGAATATAGAGAAGAATACCAAAGGCCAACCTCTAAATGAAATCTTCCAATCACTGTGTTCCTACCGCAACATCTTAGTCAAACAGCAAATATAGATTTCCCCTGAGTGGAAAGGCCGAAGGAGAAGCCGTAAACAGTACAAGATAATATGTCCAAACAGAATTCCAAGTGTATGATCTTCCAATAAATGCCAATAAGGAAAATACTAGTAGAATGCCCACTAAGAATTCCAAAGAATACCATAAGTAGTACTATACAATAAGTCTGATAGGAATTCCAAATACCAAACCTACTGAGGAACACTAAAAAAAAAATACCCGAAACAATGCTCCAGTAAGGAAGTAGCAAGGATTCCCCAAGTAGTAATTACTAGATAAATGACCACTAAGAATTCTATAGAATGCCATTGAAGAATTTCCAATAAGGGATGCCAGTATCACACCAATAAAGACCGAGACACATATACCATAGATAATACCATGCAGTAAGTCTGATTGAAATCCCCATAGCTAAGTCCACCGAGAAGTGCCAACAGAAGTTTCCAAAGAATACCCAATAAGAAAACCAAAGAATACTCTAGATAACAACCAAATAGGACCCCAAAAGAAAGCTATCTTTTTCACAACTGTTAAGCACAGAAAAGGACCATAGAGATTTGCCAATAACCGAGCTCCAAAAGCAAACACCAACTTCCAAATCAAGGCTAGTTAAATGCCATTCATTTCTTGCCAATCCATACACCTTGGAAGGCCAGCTGTGAATCACTTCTTCAGGGGTGGAAGAAGTATTTCTTACCATTTCCACGGGACATGTATGAATGCCAAGATATCACATTTATACACATGCCTTAAACTATTATGTAAGCAAGTTTACACAAGAGTTCACAAAACCATTTAATCATCAAGGTCATTCAAACATGACAATCAATTCGAGCACAACATAATCAATTCAAATCATGGCATAGCTAATTCAAGACATTCTATACACACATTACAAGTAATACTTCAAGCAATTAACAATTCACAAGGTCAATTCAATTCACAATGCCAATTCAATAAGGCAATTCGATAGACAACTAGACATTTCACCTTTCTTGAGAAACATTTAACACATAACACATAACTTTATCACATAAGTGCATACATTCAAGTCAAGACACACATTCTCACATACAAGCATACACTTTCAAGACACACTTAACAAGCACACATTCAAGGGTCACTACCCACCAGATCGAGGACCCTGTCCCGGCTTATGACCTAAAGAAGCTCTGATACCACCTGTAACACCCCGATCCCTCTCGAGACCGGGAGTTCTAACGATCCATCTAATCACATCCCAAACCAAACCCGGGCATAAATTTTCAGGGAAAACGGACGGAGTCTCCCCTGTTTCTAGGCGAAACGTAAAAACCTGCGACAGCATATAAGTGGACCAATACCATGTCCAAACATTCAACCACCTCAAGGCCATCCGAGCCTTGGTTCTCAACAACTAACACAACATATAAATATACATTTTCAGTTTAAAACTAACCTATCTCTTTACATCTTTTACCAGAACATTCAAGCTTGACATTTAATCCATACTAATCTACCGCACAAAATATACTATCATACCATTCTCACTCTTTTCTTTTAGACAATTACAACATGCATCGAGGTTAACTACACCACTGAATACATATCTAACTTATCAATCTACCTCAATTACTTAGCTAGATTAATTTACATTTCTTTTAACAATAAATACATACTACATATGAACATACACCTTTACATCTTTGACAGCTCAAGCCACAAAGCAAGCAAGACAACTCTTCAGGCCCGAACTAACACATAATCACGAACTTTTCAGCCAACATGGCATTTCCTGAAATGTGGTGGTGAGGAATGAGTATACACAACACGTATACTTAGTGAGGGCGAGACAGATACCTAGTTGGAGAGAAAGAAAATCGTGCAATGCAAATAAACACAGTTAAGCAATAAAGACAATAAGGAAACATTCAATACAAACAACAATACAATAAACAACCAAGAAAGCATTAACACAGCCCTTTAAAGCTATACCACACTCTGAAGGCTGTGGTTCACTCATACGAGCAATGTACCGTTTCACGAGCGATACATCAACCTCGAGCTTGATGTTGACAACGATGACAATAAGCGCGCATCCACCTTATAACACCAGTTTGGAATACCCCGGAAGTATCCATCAATCTACGACCCAAATCTCCCTGGGAGGCAACCCAAGCGAGAAAGGGAATAGCAGCGGAGCTAGAGCAACCAACACTGGCAACCCGAGGCTACCCAGAGAGGCCCATCACTCACGCGCGAGACACTATGCAATGCAAGACTCGATACAAGGCAATAAACGAGCGATAGCACAACAATACAAACTAGTGACAACAAACGAGATAACAAGCAATCACAATCAATACTAGCATTCAACTAACTTTTCAAGCATAACAAGCAATAATAAGCAACAATAACAACATTTAAACAAGTAACGGCAGTTCAAACACGAAAACAACAAATAACACTATTCAACCCCAACTTCCAAGGACAATTACGAGCAAACGAGCTACGGGATTAGGAAACTGATTTCACTACATTCACTCAGGCACTACAAGGCACGTTTCTATGTCACTAAACTTCACTTTCTCACCCGAGACCCGAAAGTCCACCTACTGCGTTTGAACTACAGTTATGCTAACCGGTCATTCAATCAACGCCATAACAGCGCCAAAAGTGCTTCCATGCCCTCAATTACGAAACCCCCAACTCAATTCGAGCTCGGTCAACTTTTGGTCAAACGGCCCCTTTACGTATCTTTGTCTAATTTCCAATTTTAATAAAGGCTGATTCATTTTTATTTCACATTTTATCTTTCTATCACTAATGGCACATATCCAAATCAATCAATCGCAATTCAGATCGAAATCCAAAATTCTAGGGTTTACTATTCATAATTCACTATTCATGTTTTCCTTCAATTTCAAATACGCGTTTTCAATCGTAAAAATTGCTAAATAACTATCAAACAATGCTCTACGAACCCTAAGCAAGTTATTTCAAGCAACAACAGGCATTATAACGGGATAAATATCGAATCTGAAAAATTGACTCAAAAATCAAATTCATATTAAAATGCACAAAAGCGTGAAAACCCTCACAAAGATTGAAGACCAAGACCCGCAACGACCCGAGCCACGACCCCCGAGCAATTCCACGTGCAATTATAGAAGAAAATGCAAGAAAATCTTTTTCTTTTTATCCCCTTGAAGCTTCGGCCATGGCTAGGACAAAATGGTCATTTGGCATTTTGTTTTGTTTGATTTTTGCATTGTTTTATTATTTATTAGGTGACAAGGGGCATTTTGGTCTTTTGCAAAATCAAACATTAATTAAAAATAGTCAAATAAGCTTATTTTGATGCCATTAATTCCAATTCATGTTAAAACAATGCAATTAAATGAAAAACAACTAAAACTAGTTAAATTAAGCTAAAAACATTTTTCACTAAATCTGAAAAATATTTCTCTAACTCTTATTTTTGAAATTCTACGATCGAACGGTTACTAATCGATCGCTAATAAAGTGATGAACAATAATATAAAACTCTAATTCTTTGAAAAGTAGAATAGTTTAAAATTAACTCCGGCTCGGAGTTACTTTTCTCATTAAATTGAAAATCGAGTAATTTAATGCAAGAAAATTAAAACAAATTTTTAAAATAATCGAAATAGTCAAAGTAATCAATATTCATTTAAAATCAATTAATTTAACTATTCCTAGAATATTTTAAAGAATTATGAAGTTAATGTTAAGTTACAAATGAACAAATAAATATAAACATGTAATCAAATGCAATTAAATATTAACATTTAAAACAACACATAATTAATCGCAAGAGAATAAATTCAATTACTACAATTATTAGAAATAGGTAATAATCTTTTAATCAATTAATATAAATCCTTTTCGAATTCTTCTAAAAGAAATAGCAAAACCGTGAAAATTAGATGATTTAACTAATTAAACATTTAATCAAATGCAGTCAAGTGCTAATTTTAGGGAAAATCGGACAGAGTTTCCTCTATACCGCGAACATTTTTCAAACCTGTAAATGCTCAAAATAGCCACAATATACTAAAACAAGCTTTTATAATTAAAATTCAAAAGGAAACTCTACCAACCTTCTAACTAACCCCCAAGCATGCAAGAACTAAAAGGAGAATTAAAAGTTATTACAAGCCATAATATCTCAGAGCTAACATTACAACCAACAACTTTCAACTTGCTACTACAAGAATATACATACCCTTAAGGCCACAAAACAGATCATTCTATTGCAATACAAGTACATCATGTAACAATAAGAAGGCAAATCCACCTTAGACAACAAACACACAATAACTAGGGCAAAGGCTCAGCCTGAACTTCTTCCTTTTCCACTAGCACCTCAACTAGTTGGGGTTCACCCTCAGCACTTCTTGAAACATATATCGAGGTATGAGCAACCATTGTTGCCTAGTGAGGGATAAAGTCTCCCGTGGCGTGCAATGCAACAAGTAAAGCAATTGGACAATAAAGCTGTTAATCATTCAGAAATAACAAGCTCTAGTAACCACACAATAAAAGGATACATTTCACTTAACCCCAACACCAAATCTTCAATTCACGAACACGTTCCACGAAGCACGATCATGAGCATGATAAGCCGGCATAATCCCAAACACTCCAATGGGTGTACTCCGGATGTACCACGATAATCCTACGACCCAAAACCCCTGGCAATCTCCGGACCAGGTGAGTGAGGGAATAGAGCATGGAGTTTGAATATCCACTGGCAAGCCCTCTACCGCCCAGTCGATATTCAACACATCCGCCCCTGACACTATGGTTGCGCAACCACTATGAAATGCACTTTACAATGGCAAGTTAATATCAATAATATAAGCAATAACACGTAGGAGGATCAACAAAGTAAGTTGACCTCGATGCAGTTAGAATAGAAACAATTATAAGAGCGAATAAGCAATTTTACAAAGGAGCATATACAAGACAAGCATAGAATCATGCCAAAAGCTCTAAAACAACTTGAAGTCACATTTAAACACTCAAGAAATTGTGCCAAGATCTTAGAAGCGCAAAACAACTGAAATCGCACCTAAACCCCTTTGTTATTCAAGCTATTTCTTTTCCAAACTCAAATTAATGATTCATATTCGAGGGAAAGCTACATCAATCCTCTAATTAATCCCTAAGGTACCCTATCAACCCACAATTAAGCCCAATTACCCGCAATTACCCCGAAAGGCCCCAATTCCCTCTTATAGCTTTAAACTACACGTACCTCATCCGGGCTTCAAACAAGGGTTAGCAAATCTTCTATAGCACCTAGGTAGCCTAAGGATACCAAAAGTAAAGCCCGAATCCACTCGGATTCATCCTAACCCCGAAACCCCTTTATTAAAGTCGACTATTTTACGTTTTATGCAATTTTAGAGAAATTGAAGTGCACGGGCTATTAGACTACCTTTATTAACACCTAAGACATCTATTAGAAGCATTGAATCAAGTTAAAATGCGCGATTACACAAAATCCTAGAATTTTTGTCACTATTCACTCCTACGAATTAACAATCGATTTCTACCGTTTAATACATGAAACAATAGCATAAATATGGTCTCTACTACATGTACACAACATATATAAGCTTATTTGAGCCTTGCAATAGCATTTAACATTATTTCTAACAAATCAAGAAAATAGCAACTATTCTAAAATGCGAAAATAAGTCATGAAATCCCTCACCAATGCATGTAGGAGCACCTAGGAAGCTTGCAAACACCCTAAACTACTAGCTCTAGGCTTGGATTGGCTTGGCTTGAAGAGTTGAAGAGCAAAATCACCTTTTTCCTTCTCCTTTGGTATTTTCGGCCCTGCTACAGTAATTCCTGCACATTTCTTCTCTTTTTTTGTGTGTTTTAATGAGCTTAGGTGAATTATATAAGGTTAAGTTGAGGTGTGGTCAAGTTTGGATATTTAAAAGTTCACTAGAATGCGCGTTATTAACTTAAAAATGAGCCTAAGGTGAAAAGTAATGTTAGTTATTCAAATCTCTAAGTTTGTTACGTAACACTATTCACTTAACTACTAAAAATATTTTCTAAACGAGCTCTCCTATTGCCTCTAGCTCAATTGCACTTTTTTCCCACTCCTCTAACAATTAATGTGATTTAATAAAAATCCTAATTTACTAATAGAATATAGTTTGAAAAGGGGATGAATAGTAGCTAAAGAAGACAGTTAATAAAGCACAGAAGGAAATGCACAAACAATAGATGCAACAGTAAATGAATGAATGGCTAAAATCTCGGGCGTCACACCCTTTCCTCCTTAAACAAATTGCATCCACGCAATTCTTCTTCACAAGAGAACTCCGCATCAACTGAAAACCAACTCCGATTATTCGTCATCAGTTGCTAAGCAAGAATACCATATACGAATTCTCGTGGAAGCTCATTAAGAAATCCCAGTAGTATTGTCTGCGAACCTCACTTAATAAGGCCAAATAAAGGCTCCAATAAAGATGCTACTTCGAAATCCAAATAAGAATCCCACTGGCATGAATACCATAGAAGAATAGAATCCCAACTATGAATGCCAAATAAAGGCTTTAATTAAGAAATCCAATTTAGAATTCCGAATAAGATTATCGAGGAAGAAATCCAAGGAAAATGCCAACAAAAGCTCCAACAAGAATTCCAGAGGAAAATACCGAGAAAGATACCAGTAGCCGATTATTAAATATCAAGCTCCGAGTAATGAATATTATCCACTGATCATCATAAACTACTGGTCAACTGTTCTTTATCTATTGGTCCACCTCTTAGAAGGTCCACTACTGGTCGACTCTTTCAGGGGGAGGAAATTACTTACCATTTCGAAGGGTAATGCGTGTATGTAGTTGATTCTATTTAAAATAAATTCTTAATGCACATTATTACAAATAACCAAAGTAAGTAAATACTTAATGAATCAATTAAATACACAATTAATCATATCAAATGCTCATGTCACGTAACCTTCACATATTGCACCTATACACCACATAAGTGTACTCATGATCACATAATACACATCTCACATATTTCTCATTACTACACAAATAGGTCACATAGGTCTACACAAAATCACACATTTGCACGTATTGCAAATTCATCAGGTTAACACAATAAGGCACATAAGTACACATTTTTGTACAAGCACACACACAAGGTTTACATACGAGAACGTTCCTATTCAAAACACACTTCGCATGCATGCAGTCGAGGGTCGCTACCCGCCAGGCCAAGGACCCTGTCCTGGTTGTGAGCTGCTAAGCTTTGATACCACTTGTAATGCCCCAATCCCTCACGAGACCGGAGGCTCTAATAGCCATGCTAATCACAACCCAATACCAAACCCGGTCACAAAATTTTAGGGAAAAACGGACAGAGTTTCCTCTGTACCGCGGACATTTTTCAAACTTGTAAATGCTCAAAATAGCCACAATATACTAAAACAAGCTTTTATAATTAACGACAACCCATCCGCTTCCACAATTCCTTTATGTGTTAGCGGTTCACAGTCCGAGCCTAGAGAGATGGCCCATTCAAAAGGCCCAATGGGCTTAACGACAACCCATCCGCTTCAACAACGTAGCATCCTCGCAATACGTGATATCGACACGTTGTAGGGACCTGTAATGTCCCGTGACTACAGTTGTCGTCCTTTTAACGGCTCACGACGTACGATCCGGGACGGAAAAACATAGGAAAAGAAGAAAAGTGGCTCGAAACTGATGAAAACGTTCGATTTTGGGCACCAAAAAGGGTACAACGAGCAAGCTAGCTGCCCCCATTGTGGAGCTCTCGCAGAGCTTTGCATCGGTATGCTGTGCGCCACGTAACATCTTACGGATCAAAAGTTATGGGCACCGGAGCGACGGAGACCTAGTCACAAGCCCTACGCCCTCGGTTTGCTGGCCCAGCCTTCACGTGAAGCAAAGTTGTCTTGCCCAAGGTGTCGTGGGGTTCGATAATAGAAATGTGGTGGATAAAGTATCTTGGCAACCCTAACCGGAGCAAAAAAAATTGTAAAGGGGGTGCAACATGAGGACTTCCCAAGGGGTCACCCATCCTAGTACTGCTCTCGCCCAAGCACGCTTAACTTCAGAGTTCTGATGGGATCCAGTGCATTAGTACTGGTATGATCGTACCCGTCATGTTGAGGGCACAATTCCTTTATCTGTTAACGGTTCACAGTTCCAGCCTAGAGAGATGGCCTATTCAAAAGGACTAATGGGCTTAATGACAACCCATCCGCTTTAACAACGCAGCATCCTCACAAGACGTGATAATGACGTATTACAGGGCCTACTAATGTCCCATGAGTAAGGTTGTCGTCCTTTTAACAGCTCACGACGTACGATCCGAGACGGAAAAACAGAGCAAAATAAGAAAAATGTCGTCGGAAACTGATGAAAATGTTTGATTTTAGGCCCCAAAAAGGGCACAACGAGCAAGCTGGTTGCCCCTGTCGTAGAGCTCTCGGAGAGCTTTGCAACGGTATGCTGTGCGCCACGTAACTCCTTACGGATCAAAGGTTATGGGCACCGGGGCGACGAAGACCTGGCA
This sequence comes from Ehretia macrophylla, assembly GCA_037974665.1. NCBI lineage: Eukaryota > Viridiplantae > Streptophyta > Magnoliopsida > Boraginales > Ehretiaceae > Ehretia > Ehretia macrophylla. The sequence continues at coordinate 14,573,720 of CM075771.1, read as the reverse complement.
CAAGCCCTACGCCCTCAGTTTGCTGGCCCAGCCTCCACGTGAAGCGAAGTTGTCTTGCCCAAGGTGCTGTGGGATTTGATAATAGAAATGTGGCGGATAAATCATATTGGCAACCCTAACCGGAGCAAAAAAAATTGAAAAAGAGGGTGCAACACAAGGACTTCCCAAGGGGTCATACATCCTAGTACTACTCTCGCCCAAGCACGCTTAACTTCGGAGTTCTGATGGGATCTGGTGCATTAGTGCTGGTATGATTGCACCCGTCATGTTGAGGGCCCAATTCCTTTGTGTGTTAACGGTTCACAGTCCCAACATAGAGGGGTAGCCCATTCAGAAGGCCCAATGGGCTTAACGTCAACCCATCCGCTTCAACAATTCATTTATGTGTTAATGGTTCACAGTCCCAACCTAGAGAGATGGCTTATTCAAAAGGCCCAATGGGCTTATCGACAACCCATCCGCTTCAACAACGCAGCATCCACGCAAGACAAGATATCGACGCATTGTAGGGCCCTGTAATGTCCCGCGACTAAGGTTGTCGTCCTTTTAACAGCTCACGACATACGATTCGGGATGAAAAAATGGAGCAAAAGAAGATAAGTGGACCGAAACTGATGACAATGTTTGTTTTTGGGCAACAAAAAGGGCACCACGAGCAAACTTCATGCCCCTGTCGTAGAGCTCTCAGAGAGCTTTACAACGACATGCTGTGCGCCGCGTAACTCCTTACGGATCAAAAGTTATAGGCACCGGAGCGACGCAAACCTGGTCCCAAGCCCTACATCCTCGGTTTGTGGGACCACCTCTACGTGAAGCAAAGTTGTCTTGCCCAAGGTGCCGTAGGGTTCGATAATAGAAATGTGGAGGATAAAGTATCTTGGCAATCCAAACCGGAGCAAAAAAAATTGAAAATGGGGGTGCAACACGAGGACTTCCCAGGGGGTCACCCATCCTAGTACTACTCTCGTCCAAGCACGCTTAACTTCGTAGTTCTGATGGGATCCGGTGCATTAGTACTGGTATGATCGTACCCGTTATGTTGAGGGCACAATTCCTTTATGTGTTAGTGGTTCACAGTCCCAGCCTAGAGAGATGGCCCATTCAAAAGGCCCAATGGGCTTAACGACAACCCATCCGCTTCAACAACGCAGCATCCTCACAAAATGTGATAACGACGTGTTGTAGGGCCCTCTAATGTCCCGCGAGTAAGGTTGTTGTCCTTTTAATAGCTCACGACGTACGATCCGGGATGGAAAAACAGAGCTAAATAAGAAAATTGGCCCAATACTGATGAAAATGTTTGATTTTGGGCTCCAAAAAGGGCACAGCAAGCAAGCTGGCTGCCCCCGTCGTAGAGCTCTCGGAGAGCTTTGCAACGGTATGCTATGCGCCGCGTAACTCCTTAAGGATCAAAAGTTATGGGCACTGAAACGACGGAGACCTGGTCATAAGCCCTACGCCCTCGTTTTGCTAGCCCAGCCTCCACATGAAGCGCAGTTGTCTTGCCCAAGGTGCCGTGGGATTCGATAATAGAAATGTGGCAGATAAAGTATCTTGGCAACCCTAACTGGAGAAAAAAAAATTGAAAAGGGGGGTGCAACACGAGGTCTTCCTATGGGGTCACCCTTCCTGGTACTACTATCGCCCAAGTACGCTTAACTTCGGACTTCTGATAGGATCCGGTACATTAGTGCTGGTGTGATCGCACCCATCATGTTGAGGGCGCAATTCCTTTATGTGAAAACGGTTCACAGTCCCAGCCTAGAGAGATGGCCTATTTAGAAGGCCTAATGGGTTTAATAACAACCCATCCTCTTCAACAACGCAGCATCCTCGCAAGGCGTGACATCGACGCATTGTTGGGCCCTCTAATGTCCAGCGAGTAAGGTTTTCATCCTGTTAATAGCTCACGACGTATGATCTGGGATGGAAAAACAGAGCAAAACAAGAAAAGTGGCCCGAAACTGATGAAAACATTGGATTTGGGCTCCAAAAAGGGTACAACGAGCAAGCTAGCTGCCCCTGTCTTAGAGCTCTCGGAGAGCTTTGCAACAGTATGCTGTGCCCCACGTAACTTCTTACTGATCAAAAGTCATGGGCACCGGAGCGACATAGACCTGGTCACGAGCCCTACGCCCTCGGATTTTTGGCCCAGCCTCCACGTGATGCGAAGTTGTCTTGCCCAAGGTGCCGTGGGATTCGATAATAGAAATGTGGTGGATAAAGTATCTTGGCAACCCTAGCCGAAGCAAAAAAAATTGAAAAGGGGGGTGCAACACGAGGACTTCCCAGGGGGTCACCCATTTTAGTACTACTGTCGCCCAAACACGCTTAACTTCGGAGTTCTGATAGGATCCGGTGCTTTAGTGCTGGTATGATTGCACCCATATTGTTGAGGGCACAATTCCTTTATGTGTTAACGGTTCACAGCACCAGCCTAGAGAGATGTCCCATTCAGAAGGCCCAATGGGCTTAACGAAAACCCATCTGCCTTAACAACACAGCATCCTCGCAAGACGTGATATCCACGTATTGTAGTGCCCTCTAATGTCCCACAAGTAAGGTTGTCATCCTTTTAACAGCTCACGACATACGATTCGGGACAGAAAAACATAGATAAATAAGAAAAGTGGCCCAAAACTGATGAAAATGTTTGATTTTGGGATACAAAAATGGGAACAGCGAGCATGCTCGCTGCCCCCATCGTAGAGCTCTCGGAGTGCTTTGCAACAGTATGCTGTGCGCTGCATAACTCCTTACGGATCAAAAGTTATGGGCACGGGAGCGACGTAGACCTGGTCACAAGTCCTATGCCCTCGGTTTGCTGTCCCAGCCTCCACGTGAAGCGAAGTTGTCTTGCCCAAGGTGCCGTGGGATTCGATAATAGAAATGTGGTGGATAAAGTATCTTGGCAACCCTAACCGAAGCAAAAAAAATTGAAAAAGTGGGTGCAACACGAGGACTTCCCAGCGGGTCAGGCTTTTTAGTACAACTTTCGTCCAAGCACACTCCACTTCGGAGTTCTGATGGGATCTGGTGCATTAGTGCTAGTATGATCGCACCCGTCATGTTGAGGGCATAATTCCTTTATGTATTAACTGTTCACAGTCCCAGCCTAGAGAGATGGCGCATTCAGAAGGCCCAATGGGCTTAACGACAACCCATCCGCTTCAACAACACTGCATCTGCGCAAGATGTGATATCGACACGTTGTAGGGCCCTCTATTGTCCCACGAGTAAGGTTGTCGTCCTTCTAACAGCTCACGACGTACGATCCGGGACGGAAAAACAGAGCTAAATAAGAAAAGTGGACCGAAACTGATGAAAATGTTTGATTTTGGGCTCCAAAAATGGGCACGGCGAGCAAGTTGGCTGCCCCCGTCGTAGAGCCCTCGGAGAGCTTTGCAACGATATGCTGTGCGCCGCGTAACTCCTTACGTATCAGAAGTTATGGGCACCGAGCGACAGAGACCTGGTCACAAGCCCTACGCCCTCAGTTTGCTTGCCTAGCCCCACGTGAAGCGAAGTTGTCTTGCCCAAGGTGCCGTTTGATTCGATAATAGAAATGTGGTGGATAAAGTATCTTGGCAACCCTAAGCAGAGCAAAAAAAATTGAAAATGGGGGTGCAACACGAGGACTTCCTAGGGGGTCACCCCTCCTAGTACTACTCTCGCGCAAGCTCGCTTAACTTCGGAGTTCTGATGGGATCCGGTGCATTAGTGCTAGTATGATCGCACCCATCATGTTGAGGGAACAAATCCTTTATGTGTTGACGGTTCATAGTCTTAGCCTAGAGAAATGGCCCATTCAAAAGACCCAATGGGCCTAAAGCTAACCCATCCATTTCAACAACGTAGCATCCTGGCAAGACGTGATATCAATGCGTTGTAGGGCCCTCTAATATCTCGTGAGTTAGGTTGTCGTCCTTTTAACAGCTCACGACGTACGATCCGGGATGGAAAATCAGAGCTAAATAAGAAAAGTGGCCCAAAACTATTGAAAATGTTTGATATTGGGCGCCAAAACGGGCACGGCGAGCAAGCTGGCTACCCCTGTCCTAGAGCTCTCGGAGAGCTTTGCAACAGTATGATGTGCGCCGCGTAACTCCTTACGGATCAAAAGTTATGGGTACCGGAGCGACGGAGACCTGGTCACAAGCCCTACGCCCTTGGTTTGCTGAACCAGCCTCGACGTGAAGCGAAGTTGTCTTGCCCAAGGTGCCGTGGGATTTGATAATAGAAATGTGGTGGATAAAGTATCTTGGCAACCCTAACCGGAGCAAAAAAATTTGAAAAGGGGGGTGCAACACGAGGACTTCCAAGGGGGTCACCCATCTTAGTACTACTATCGCCCAAGCACGCTTAACTTCGAGGTTCTGATGGGATCTGGTGCATTTGTGCTAGTATGATCGCACCCGTCATGTTGAGCACACAATTCCTTTATGTGTTAACAGTTCATAGTCGTAGCCTAGAGAGATGGCTCATTCAAACGGCCCAATGGGCTTAACGACAACCCATCCGCTTCAACAACACAGCTTCCTCGTAAGACGTGATACCAACGCGTTGTAAGGCCCTCTAATGTCCCGCGAGTAAGGTTGTCGTCCTTTTAATAGCTGACGACGTACGATCCAGGACGGAAAAACAGAGCAAGAACTAGAAAATTGGCCCGAAACTGATGAAAATGTTAGATTTTGGGCTCCAAAAAGGGCACAGCAAACAAGCTAGCTGCCACTGTCGTTGAGCTCTCGGAGAGCTTTGGAACGGTATGTTGTGCGCTGCATAACTCCTTACGAATCAAAAGTTATGGGCACCGGAGCGACGGAGACCTGGTCACAAGCCCTACGCCCTTGGTTTGCGGACCCAGCCTCCACGTGAAGCGAAGTTGTCTTGCCCAAGGTGCCGTGGGATTTGATAATAGAAATGTGGTGGAAAAAGTATCTTGGCAACCCTAACCGGAGCAAAAAAATTTGAAAAGGGGGGTGCAACACGAGGACTTCCAAGGGGGTCACCCATCTTAGTACTATTCTCGTCCAAGCACGCTTAACTTCGGAGTTCTGATGGGATCCGGTGCATTAGTGCTGGTATAATCGCACCCGTATTGTTGAGGGCACAATTCCTTTATGTGTTAACGGTTCACAGTCCCAGCATAGAGAGATGGCCCATTTAGAAGGCCCAATGGGCTTAACGACAACCCATCTGCCTCAACAACACAGCATCCTCGCAAGACGTGATATCGACGCATTGTAGTGCCCTCTAATGTCCCGCGAGTAAGGTTTTCGTCCTTTTAACAGCTAACGATGTACGATCCAGCACGGAAAAACAAAGCTAAATAAGAAAAGTGGCCCGAAACTGATGAAAATGTTTGATTTTAGGCTCCAAAAATGGGAACAGCGAGCAAGCTAGCTGCCCCCATCGTAGAGCTATCGAAAAGCTTTCCAACGGTATGTTGTGCGCCGCGTAACTCCTTACGGATCAAAAGTTATAGGCACCGGAGCGACAAAGACCTGGTCGCAAGCCCTACGCCCTCGGTTTGCTGACCCATCCTCCACGTGAAGCGAAGTTGTCTTACCCAAGGTGCCGTGGGATTCGATAATTGAAATGTGGTGGATAAAGTATCTTGGCGACCCTAGCCGAAGCAAAAAAAATTTAAAAGGGGGGTACAACACGAGGACTTCCCAGGGGGTCACCCATCTTAGTACTACTCTCGCCCAAGCACGCTTAACTTTGGCGTTCTGATGGGATCCGGTGCATTAGTGCTGGTATGATCGCACCCGTATTGTTGAGGGCACAATTCCTTTATGTGTTAACGGTTCACAGTCGCAGCCTAGAGAGATGGCCCATTCAGAAGGCCCAATGGGCTTAACGACAAACTATCTGCCTCAACAACGTAGCATCCTCACAAGACGTGATATGGATGTGTTGTAGTGCACTCTAATGTCCATCGAGTAAGGTTTTTGTCCTTTTAATAGCTCACGACGTACGATTCGGGACGGAAAAACAGAGCTAAATAAGAAAAATGGCCCAAACCTGAAGAAAATGTTTGATTTTGGGCTCCAAAAATGGGCGCAGGGAGCAAGCTCGCTGCCCCTATCGTAGAGCTCTTGGAGAGCTTTGCAACGGTATGCTGTGCGCCGCGTAACTCCTTACGGATCAAAAGTTATGGGCACCGGAGCGACGGAGACCTAATCACAAGCCCTACGCCCTCGGTTTGCTGACCCAGCCTCCACGTGAAGCGAAGTTGTCTTGCCCAAGGTACCGTGGGATTCGATAATAGAAATGTGGTGGATAAAGTTTCTTGGCAACCCTAACTGGAGAAAAAAAAATTGAAAAAGTGGGTGCTACACGAGGACTTCCCAGGGGGTCACACTTCTTACTACTACTCTCGCCCAAGCACGATCAACTTCGGAGTTCTGATGGGATCTGGTACCTTAGTGCTGGTATGATTGCACCCGTCATATTGAGGGCACAATTCCTTTATGTGTTAACTGTTCACAGTATTAGCCTAGGGAGACGGTGCATTCAGAAGGCCCAATGGGCTTAATGACAACCCATCCACTTCAACAACGCAGCATCCGTGCAAGACGTGATATCGACACATTGTAGGGCCCTCTAATGGCCCACAAGTAAGGTTGTCGTCCTTCTAACAGCTCACGACGTACGATCCGAGACGGAAAACCAGAGCTAAATAAGAAAAGTGGCCCGAAACTGATGAAAATGTTTGATTTTACGCTTCAAAAATGGGCACGGCGAGCAAGCTGGCTGCCCCCGTCGTAGACCCCTCGGAGAGCTTTGCAACGATATGCTGTGCGCTGCATAACTCCTTACGTATCAAAAGTTATGGGCACCGGAGCGACAGAGACCTGGTCACAAGCCCTACGCCCTCAGTTTGCTGACCCAGCCCCACTTGAAGCGAAGTTGTCTTGCCCAAGGTGCCGTGGGATTCGATAATAGAAATGTGGTGGATAAAGTATCTTGGCTACCCTAACCAGAGCAAAAAAAACTGAAAAGGGGGGTCACCCATACTAGTACTACTCTCGCCCAAGCACGCTTAACTTCAGAGTTCAGATGGGATCGGGTGCATTAGTGCTAGTATGATCACACCCGTCATGTTGAGGGCACAATTCCTTTATGTGTTAACGGTTCATAGTCCCAGCCTAGAGAGATGGCCCATTCAAAAGACCCAATGGGCTTAACGAGAACCCATCCGTTTCAATAACGCAGCATCCTCGCAAGACGTGATATTGATGCATTGCATGGCCCTCTAATGTCCCACGAGTAAGGTTGTCGTCCTTTTAACAGCTCACGACGTACGATACGGGATGAAAATTCCGATCTAAAAAAGAAAAGTGGCCCGAAACTGATGAAAATGTTAGATTTTGGGCTCAAAAAAGGGCCCAGCGAGCAAGCTAGCTGCCACTGTCGTTGAGCTCTCGGAGAGCTTTGCAACGATATGCTGTGCGCCGCGTAACTCCTTACGTATCAAAAGTTATGGGTACCGGAGCGACAGAGACCTGGTCATAAGCCCTACGCCTTCGATTTACTGACCCAGCCTCGACGTGAAGCGAAGTTGTCTTGCCCAAGGTGCCGTGGGATTCGATAATAGAAATGTTGTGGATAAAGTATCTTGGCAACCCTAACCGGAGCAAAAAAATTGAAAAGGGAGTGCAACACGAGGACTTCCCAAGGGGTCACCCATCCTTGTACTACTCTCGCCCAAGCACGCTTAACTTCGGAGTTCTGATGGGATTCGGTGCATTAGTGCTAGTATGATCGCACCCGTATTGTTGAGGGCACAATTCCTTTATGTGCTAACGGTTCACAGTCCCAGCCTAGAGAGATGGCCCATTCAGAAGGCCCAATGTGCTTAACGACAACCCATCCGCCTCAACAACGCAGCATCCTTGCAAGACTTGATATCGACACGTTGTAGTGCCCTCCAATGTCCAGCGAGTATGGTTTTCGTCCTTTTAACAGTTCATGACGTACGATCCGGGACGGAAAAACAGAGCTAAATAAGAAAAGTGGCCCAAAACTGAAGAAAATGTTTGATTTTGGGCTCCAAAAAGGGCACAGTGAGCAAGCTCACAGCCCTCGTCGTAGAGCTCTCGGAGAGGTTTGCAATAGTATGCTGTGCGCCGCGTAACTCCTTACGGATCAAAAGTTATGGGCACCGGAGCGACGGAGACCTGGTCACAAGCACTACGCCCTCGGTTTGCTGACCTAGCCTCCACGTGAAGCAAAGTTGTCTTGCCCAAGTTGCCGTGGGATTCGATATTAGAAATGTGGTGGATAAAGTATCTTGGCAAACCTAACCGGAACAAAAAAATTTGAAAAAGTGGGTACAACATGAGGACTTCCCAGGGGGTCACGCTTCTTAGTACTACTCTCGCCAAAGCACGCTCAACTTTGGAGTTCTGATGGGATCTGTTGCATTAGTGCTGTTATGATCGCACCCGTCATGTTGAGGTCACAATTCCTTTATGTGTTAACTGTTCACAGTCCTAGCCTAGAGAGATGGCGCATTCAGATGGCCCAATGGGCTTAACGACAACCCATCTGCTTCAACAATGCAGCATCCGCACAAGACGTTATATCGACACATTGTAGGGCCCTCTAATGTCCCACGAGTAAGGTTGTCGTCCTTCTAGCAGCTCACGACGTACGATCCGGGAGAGAAAAACAGAGCTAAATAAGAAAAGAGGCCCGAAACTGATGAAAATGTTTGATTTTGGGCTCCAAAACTGGCAAGGCGAGCAAGCTAGCTGCCCCCGTCAGAGAGCTCTCGGAGAGCTTTGCAACGGTATGATGCGCGCCGCGTAACTCCTTACAGATCAAAAGTTATGGGCACCGGAGCGGCGGAGACCTGGTCACGCGCCCTAGGCCCTCGGTTTGCTGACCCAGCCTCCACGTGAAGTGAAGTAGTCTTGCCCAAGGTGCCGTGGGATTCGACAATAGAAATGTGGTGGATAAAGTATCTTGGCAACCCTAACCGGAGCAAAAAAATTGAAAATGGGGGGTGCAACACGAGGACTTCCCAGGGGGTCACCCATCTTAGTACTACTCTCGCCCAAGCACGCTTAACTTCGGAGTTCTGATGGGATCCGATGCATTTGTGCTAGTATGATTGCACCCGTCATGTTGAGCGCACAATTCGTTTATGTGTTAATAGTTCACAGTCACAGCCTAGAGAGATGGCCCATTCAAAAGGCCCAATGGGCTTAACGACAACCCATTCGCTTCAACAACGCAGCATCCTCGCACGACGTGATATCGACGCGTTGTAGGGCCCTCTAATGTCCCACGAGTACGGTTGTCATCCTTCTAACAGCTCACGACGTACGATCCGGGACGGAAAAACAGAGCTAAAGATGAAAAGTGGCCCGAAACTGATGAAAACGTTATATTTTGGGCACCAAAAAGTGGCACAACGAGCAAGCTGGCTGCCCCCGTCGTAGAGCTTACAAAGAGCTTTGCAACGGAATGCTGGGCGCCGCGTAACTCCTTACAGATCAAAAGTTATGGGCACCGGAGCGACGGAGACCTAGTCACAAGCCCTACGCCCTCGGTTTACTGGCCCAGCCTCCACGTTATGCGAAGTTGTCTAGCCCAAGGTGCCGTGGGATTCGATAATAGAAATGTGGTGGATAAAGTAACTTGGAAACTCTAGCCAGAGCAAAAAAAATTGAAAAGGGGGGTACAACACGAGGACCTCACAAGGGATCACCCATCCTTGTACTACTCTCTCCCAAGCACGCTTAACTTCAGAGGTCTGATGGGATCCGGTGAATTAGTGCCGGTATGATCGCACATGTCATGTTGAGCGCACAATTCCTTTATGTGTTGACGGTTCAAAGTCCCAGCCTAGAGAGATGGCCCATTCAGATGGCCCAATGGGCTTAACGACAACCCATCCGCTTCAACAACGCAGCATCCTCGCAAGACATGATATCGACGCGTTGTAGAGTCCTATAATATGCCGCGAGTAAGGTTGTCGTCCTTTTAACAGCTCACGACGTACGATCCGGGACAAAAAAAAGAGCTAAAGAAGAAAAGTGGCCCAAAAGTGATGAAAATGTTAGATTTTGGGCTCCAAAAAAGGGCACGGCGAGCAAAATGGTTGCCCACGTCGTAGATCTCTCGGAGAGCTTTGCAACGGTATGCTGTGCGCCGCGTAACTCCTTACGGATCAAAAGTTATGGGCACCGAAGCGACGGAGACCTGGTCACAAGCCCTACGCCCTCGGTTTGCTGACCCAGCCTCCACGTGAAGCGAAGTTGTCTTGCCCATGGTGCCGTGGTATTCGATAATAGAAATGTGGTGGATAAAGTATCTTGGCAACCCTAACCGGTGCAAAAAAAATTTAAAAGCTGGGTGCAACATGAGGACTTCCCAGGGGGTCACCCATCTTAGTACTACTCTTGGCCAAGCACGCTTAACTTCGGAGTTCTAATGGGATCGGGTTCATTAGTTCAGGTATGATCGTACCCATCATGTTGAGCGAACAATTCTTTTATGTGTTAACGGTTCACAGTCCCAGCTTAGAGAGATGTTCCATTCAAAAGTCCCAATGGGCTTAACGGCAACCCATCCGCTTCAACAACGCAGCATCCTCGTATGACGTGATATCGACGCGTTGTAGGGCCCTCTAATGTCCTGCGAGTAAGGTTGTCATCCTTTTAACAGCTGAAGACGCACGATCCGTGACGAAAAATCAGAGCTAAATAAGAAAAGTGGCCCGAAACTGATGAAAATATTTGATTTTGGGCTCCAAAAATATGCGCAGCGAGCAAGCTTGCTGCCCCCATCGTAGAGCTCTCGGCGACCTTTGCAACGAAATACTATGCACCGTGTAACTCATTAATTATAAAAAATTATGGGCACCGGAGCGACAGAGACCTGGTCTCAAGCCCTACGCCCTCAGTTTGCTGCCCCACCCTCCACGTGAGGCGAAGTTGTTTTGCCCAAGGTGCTGTGGGATCCGATAATAGAAATGTGGTGGATAAAGGTATCTGGGCACCCCTAACCGGAGCAAAAAAAATTGAATAGGGGGGTGCAACACGAGGACTTCCCAGGGGGTCACCCATCCTAGTACTACTCTCGCCCAAGCACGTTTAACTTCGTAGTTCTGATGAGATCCGGTGCATTAGTGCTGGCATAATCACACCCGTCATATTGAGGGCACAATTCTTTTATGTGTTAACGGTTCACAGTCATAGCCTAGAGAGATGGCCCATTCATTAGGCCCAATGGGTTTAACGACAACCCATCGGCTTCAACAACGCAGCATCCTCGCAAGTCGTGATATCGACGCGTTGTAGGGCCCTCTAATGTCCCACGAGTAAGGTTGTCGTCCTTTTAACAGCTCACGACGTACGATCCAGGACGGAAAAACGCCCTCGGTTTGCTGGCCCAGCCTCCACGTAATGTGAAGTTGTTTTGCCCAAGGTGCAGTGCGGTTCGATAATAGAAATGTGATGGATAAATTATCTTGGCAACCCTAACCAGAGCCAAAAAAATTGAAAAGGGGGGGTGCAATATGAGGATTTCCCAGGGGGTCACCCGTCCTAGTACTACTCTCATCCAAGCACCCTTAACTTCGGAGTTCTGATGGGATCCGGGGCATTAGTGCTGGTATGATAGCACCCGTCATGTTGAGGGCACAATTCCTTTATGTGTTAACGGTTCACAGTCCCAGCCTAGAGAGATGGCCTATTCAAAAGGCCCAATGGGCTTAACGACAACCCATCCGCTTCAACAACGCAACATCCTCGCAAGACGTGATATCGACACGTTGTAGGGCTCTCTAATGTCCCCCGAGTAAAGTTGTCGTCCTTTTAACAACTCACGACGTACGATCTGGGACTGAAAAATAGAGCTAAAGAAGAAAGGTGGCCCAAAACTAATGAAAACGTTCAATTTTCGGCTCCGAAAATGGGCACAGTGAGGAAGCTGACTGCCCCCATCGTAGAGCTCTAGGAGAGCTTTGCAACGAAATGTTGTGCGCCGCGTAACTTCTTACGGATCAAAAGTTATGGGCACTGGAGCTACAGAGACCTAGTCACAAGCCCTACGCCCTCGATTTGCTGGCCCAGCCTCCACGTGAAGCGAAGTTGTCTTGCCCAAGGTGCCGTGGGATTGGATAATAGAAATGTGGTGGATAAAGTATCTTGGCAACCCTAACCGGAGCAAAAAAAATTGAAAATAGGGGTACAACACGAGGACTTCCCAAGGGATCACCCATTCTAGTACTACTCTAGCCCAAGCACGCTTAACTTCATAGTTCTGATGGGATCCGGTGCATTAGTGCTGGTATGATCGCACCCGTCATGTTGAGGGCACAATTCCTTTATGTGTTAAAGGTTCACAGTCCCAGCCTAGAGAGATGGCGTATTCAGAAGGCCCAATGGGCTTAACGACAACCCATCCACTTCAACAACCCATCATCCTCGCAAGACGAGATATCGACGCGTTGTAGGGCCCTCTAGTTTCCCTCGAGTAAGGTTGTTGTCCTTTTAACAGCTCACGACGTACGATCCGGGACGGAAAAACAGAGCAAAAATCAGAAAAGTGGCCCGAAATTGATGAAATCGTTCGATTTTGGGCTCCAAAAAGGGCACAACGAGCAAGTTCGTTGCCCCTTTCGTAGAGCTGTCGGAGAGCTTTGCAACGGTATGTTGTACACCGCGTAACTCCTTACGGATCAAAAGTTATGGGCACCGGAGCGACGGAGACCTGGTGACAAGCCCTACGCCCTCGGTTTGCAGACCCAGCCTCCACGTGAAGTGAAGTTGTCTTGCCCAAGGTGCCGTTGGATTCGATAATAGAAATTTGATGGATAAAGTATCTTGGCAACCCTAACCGGAGCAAAAAAAATTGAAAATGGGGGTGCAACACGAGGACTTCTCAGGGGGTCACCCATCTTAGTACAACTCTCACCCATGCATGCTTAACTTCGGATTTCTGATGGGATCCGGTGCATTAGCTCTGGTATGATCACACCCGTCATGTTGAGGGCACAATTCCTTTATGTGTTAACGGTTCACAGTCCCAGCCTAGAGAGATTGCCCATTCAGAAGGTCCAATAGGCTTAACGACAACCCATCCGCTTCAACAATGCCGCATCCTTGCAAGATGTGATACCGATGTGTTGTTGGGCCCTCTAATGTCCCACGAGTAAGGTTGTCGTCCTTTTAACAGCTCACGATGTACGATCCGGGACGAAAAAATAAAGCTAAATAAGAAAAGTGGCCTGAAACTAATGAAAATGTCTGATTTTGGGCTCCAAAAACGGGCACAGCGAGCAAGCTCGCTGCCCCCATCGTAGAGCTCTCGGAGAGCTTTGCAACGGTATGCTGTGCGCCGCGTAACTCCTTACGGATCAAAAGTTATGGGCACCGGAGCGACGGAGACCTGGTCACAACCCCTACGCCCTCGGTTTGCTGACCCAGCCTCCACGTGAAGCGAAGTTGTCTTGCCCAAGGTGCCGTGGGATTCGATAATAGAAATGTGGTGGATAAAGTATCTTGGCAACCCTAACAGGAGTAAAAAAAATTGAAAAAGTGGGTGCAACACGAGGACTTCCCAAGGGGTCACACTTCTTAGTACTACTCTCGCCCAAGCACGCTCAACTTCGGAGTTCTGATGGGATCTGGTGCATTAGTGCTGGTATGATCGCACCCATCATGTTGAGGGAACAATTCCTTTATGTGTTAACGGTTCACAGTCCCAGCCTAGAGAGATGGCCCATTCAGAAGTCCCAATGGGCTTAACGACAACCCATCATCTTCAACAACGCAGCATCCTCGCAAGACGTGATATCGATGCATTGTTGGGCCCTCTAATGTCCAGCGAGTAAGGTTGTCGTCCTGTTAATAGCTCACGACGTACGATCTGGGACGGAAAAACAGAGCAAAATTAGAAAAGTGGCCCGAAACTGATGAAAACGTTTGATTTTGGGCTCCAAAAAGAGCAAAGCGTGCAAGCTAGCTGTCCCTATCGTGGAGCTCTCGGAGACCTTTACAACCGTATGTTGTGCGCCACGTAACTCCTTACGGATCAAAAGTAATGGGCACCGGAGCGACAGAGACCTGGTCACAAGCCCTACGCCCTCGGATTTCTGGCCCAGCCTCCACGTGATGCGAAGTTGTCTTGCCCAAGGTGTCGTGGGATTCGATAATAGAAATGTGGTGGATAAAGTATCTTGGCAACCCTAACCGGAGCAAAAAAAATTGAAAAGGGGGGTGCAACACGAGGACTTCCCAGGGGGTCACCCATCCTAGTACTATTCTCGCCCAAGCACGCTTAACTTCGGAGTTCTGATGGGATCCGGTGCATTAGTGATGGTATGATCGCACCCGTCATGTTGAGGGCACAATTCCTTTATGTGTTAACGGTTCACAGTCCCACCCCAAAGAGATGGCCCATTCAAAAGGCCCAATGGGCTTAACGACAACCCATCCGCTTCAACAACGCAGCATCCTCGCAAGACGTGATATCGACGCGTTGTAGGGCCCTCTAATGTCCAGCGAGTAAGGTTGTCGTCCTTTTAACAGCTCACGACGTACGATCCGGGACGTAAAAATAGAGCAAATGAAGAAAAGTTGCCCGAAACTGATGAAAACGTTCGATTTTGTGCTCCAAAAAGGGCACAGCGAGCAAACTAGATGCCCCTATCGTAGAGCTCTCAGAGAGATTTGCAATGGTATGCTGTCCACCGCACAACTCTTTACGGATCAAAAGTTATGGGCACCGTAGCGGCAGAGACCTGGTCACAAGCCCTACAGCCTCGGTTTGCTGGCCCAGACTCCATGTGTAGCGAAGTTGTCTTGCCCAAGATGCCGTGGGGTTCGATAATAGAAATGTGGTGGATAAAGTATCTTGTCAACCCTAACCGGAGCAAAAAAAATTGAAAAGGGGGGTGTAACACGAGGACTTCCTAGGGGATCACGCATCCTAGTACTATTCTCGCCCAAGCATGCTTAACTTCAGAGTTCTGATGGGATCCGGTGCATTAGTGCTGGTATGATCGAACCCATCATGTTGAGGGCACAATTCCTTTATGTGTTAACGGTTCACAGTCCCAGCGTAGAGAGATGGCCGATTCAAAAGGCCCAATGGGCTTAACGGTAACCCATCCACTTCAACAACGCAGCATCCTCGCAAGACGTGATATTGACGCATTTTAGGGCCCGAAACATGCCCCGAGAGTAAGGTTGTCGTCCTTTTAACAGCTCACGACGTAAGATCCGGGACAGAAAAATAGAGCAAAAATAGAAAAGTGGCCCGAAACTGATGGAAACGTTAGATTTTGGGCTCCAAAAAGGTCACAGCGAGCAAGCTAGTTGCCCCCGTCGTAGAGCTCTCGGAGAGCTTTGCAATGGTATGATGTGCGTCGTGTAACTCTTTACGGATCAAAAGTTATGGGCACCAGAGCGACGGAGACCTGGTCACAAGCCTCGCACCCTTGGTTTGCTGGCCCAGCCTCCACGTGAAGCGAAGTTGTCTTGCCTAAGGTGCCGTGGGATTCGATAATAGAAATGTGGTGGATAAAGTATCTTGGCAACCCTAACCGGAGCAAAAAAAATTGAAAAGGGGGGTGCCCAGGGGGTCAGCCATCCTAGTACTTCTCTCGCCCAAGCACGCTTAACTTCGGAGTTCTGATGGGATCTGGTGCATTAATGCTGGTATGATCGCACCCGTCATGTTGAGGGCACAATTCCTTTATGTGTTAACAGTTCACAGTCCCAGCCTAGAGAGATGGCCCATTCAGAAGGCCCAATGGGCTTAACGGTAACCCATCCGCTTCAACAACACAGCATCATCGCAAGACGTGATATCGACGCGTTTTAGGGCCCTCTAATGTCCCGAGAGTAAGGTTGTCGTCCTTTTAATAGCTCACGACGTACGATCCGGGACGGAAAAATAGAGCAAAAATAGAAAAGTGGCCCAAAACTGATGAAAAAGTTCGATTTTGTGCTCCAAAAAGGGCTCTATGAGCAAACTAGTTGCCCCTGTCATAGAGCTCTCGGAGAGCTTTGCAATGGTATGCTGTGCGCCGCGTAACTCCTTACGGATCAAAAGTTATGGGCACCGGAGCGACGGAGACCTGGTCACAAGCCCTACACCCTCGGTTTGCTGACCCAGCCTCCACGTGAAGCGAAGTTGTCATGCCCAAGGTGCCGTGGGATTCGATAATAGAAATGTGGTGGATAAAGTATCTTGGCAACCCTAGCAGGAGCAAAAAAAATTGAAAAAGTGGGTGCAACACAAGGACTTCCCAAGGGGTCATACTTCTTAGTACTACTCTCGCCCAAGCACGCTCAACTTCAGAGTTCTAATGGGATCTGGTGCACTAGTGCTGGTATGATCGCACCCATCATGTTGAGGGCACAATTCCTTTATGTGTTAACAGTTCACAGTCCCAGCCTAGAGAGATGGCCCATTCAGAAGGCCCAATGGGCTTAACGGTAACCCATCTGCTTCAACAACGCAGCATCCTCGCAAGACGTGATATCGATGCATTTTAGGGCCCTCTAATGTCCCGAGAGTAAGGTTGTCGCCCTTTTAACAGCTCACGACGTACGATCCGGGACGGAAAAATAGAGCAAAAATAGAAAAGTGGCCTGAAACTGATGAAAAAGTTCAATTTTGTGCTCCAACAAGGGCTCTACGAGCAAACTAGTTGCCCCTGTTGTAGAGCTCTCGTAGAGCTTTGCAATGGTATGTTGTGCGCTGCGTAACTCCTTACGGATCAAAAGTTATGCGCACTGGAGCGACGGAGTCTGGGTCACAAGCCCTACGCCCTTGGTTTGTTGGCCCAGCCTCCACGTGAAGCGAAGTTGTCTTGCCCAAGGTGCCGTGGGATTCGATAATAGAAATATGGTGGATAAAGTATCTTGGCAACCCTAACCGGAGCAAAAAAAATTGAAAAGCAGGGGTGCAACACGAGGACTTCCCAGGGGGTCACCCATCTTAGTACTACTCTCGCCCAAGCATGCTTAACTTCGGAGTCCTGATAGGATCCGGTGCATTAGTGCTGGTATGATCGCACCCGTCATGTTGAGGGCACAATTCCTTTATGTGTTAACGGTTCACAGTCCCAGCCTAGAGAGATGGCTCATTTAGAAGGCCCAATGGGCTTAACGACAACCCATTCGCTTCAACAACGCAACATCCTCGGAAGACGTGATATCGACGCATTGTAGGGCCCTCTAATGTCCTGCAAGTAAGGTTGTCGTCCTTTTAACAACTGACGACGTACAATCGGGGACGGAAAAACAGAGCATAAACATAAAAGTGGCCCGAAAATGATGAAAACATTCGATTTTGTGCTCCAAAAAGGGCAAAGAAAGCAAGCCAGCTGCCCCCGTCGTAGAGCTCTCGGAGAGCTTTGCAATGGTATGCTGTGCGCCGCGTAGCTCCTTACGGATCAAAAGTTATGGGCACCGGAGCGACGGAGTCCTGGTTACAAGCCCTAGGCCCTCAGTTTGCTGGCCCAGCCTCCACGTGAAGCGAAGTTGTTTTGCCCAAGGTGCCGTGAGATTCGATAATAGAAATGTGGTGGATAAAATATCTTGGTAACCCTAACCGGAGTAGAAAAAATTGAAAAGGATGGTACAACTCGAGGACTTCCCAGGGGGTCACCCATCCTAGTACTACTCTCGCCCAAGCACGCTTAACTTCGGAGTTCTGATGGGATCCGGTGTAACGCCCCAATCTCTCAGGAGACCAGAGGCTCTAATAGCCATGCTAATCACAACCCAATAACAAACCAGGTCACAAAATTTTAGGGAAAAACGGATAGAGTTTCCTCTGTACCGCGGACATTTTTCAAACTTGTAAATGCTCAAAATAGCCACAATATACTAAAACAAGCTTTTATAATTTAAATTCAAAGGGAAACTCTACCAACCTTCTAACTAACCCCCAAGCATGCAAGAACTAAAAGGAGAATTATAAGTTATTACAAGCCATAATATCTCAAAGCTAACATTACAACCAACAACTTTCAACTTGCAATTACAAGAATATACATAGCCGTAAGGCCACAAAATAGATAATGCTATAGCAATACAAGTACACCATGTAACAACAAGAAGGCAAATCCACCTTAGACAACAAACACACAACAACTAGGGCAAAGGCTCAGCCTGAACTTCTTCCTTTTCCACTAGCACCTCAACAAGTTGGGGTTCACCCTCAGCACTTCCTGAAACATATATAAGAGGTATGAGCAACCACTGTTGCCCAGTGAGGGATAAAGTCTCCCGAGGCGTGCAATGCAACAAGTAAATCAATTGGACAATAAAGCAGTTAATCATTCAAAAATAACAAGCTCTAGTAACTACACAATAAAAGGATACATTTCACTTAACCCTAACACCAAATCTTCAATTCACGAACACGTTCCACGAACCACGATCATAAGCACGATAAGCTGGCATAATCCCAAACACTCCAGTGGGTGTGCTCCGGATGTACCCCGATAATCCTATGACCCAACACCCCCTGGCAATCTCCAGACCAGGCGAGTGAGGGAATAGAGCACGGAGTTTGAATATCCACTGCCAAGCCCTCTGCCGCCCAGCCGATATTCAACACATTCGCCCCTAACACTGTGGTTGCGCAACCACTTTGCAATGTACTTTACAATGGAAAGTTAATATCAATAAGATAAGCAATAACACGTAGGAGGATCAACAAAGTAGGTTGACCTCAATGCAGTAAGAATAGAAACAATTATAAGAGCGAATAAGCAATTTTACAAAGGAGCATATACAAGACAAGCATAGAATCATGCCAAAAGCTCTAAAACAACTTGAAGTCACATTTAAACACCCAAGAAATTGTGCCAAGGTCTTAGAAGCGCAAAACAACCGAAATCGCACCTAAACCCCTTTGTTATTCAAACAATTTCTCTTCCAAACTCACATTAATGATTCACATTCGAGGGGAAGCTACATCAATCCTCTAATTAACCCCTAAGGTACCCTTTCAACCCACAATTAAGCCCAATTACCCGCAATTACCCCGAAAGCCCCAAATTCCCTCTTATAGCTTTAAACTACACGTACCTCATCCGGGCTTCAAACATGGGTGAGCAAAAGTTCTATAGCACCTAGGTAGCCTTAGGATACCAAAAGTAAAGCCCGAATCCACCCGGATTCATCCTAACCCCGAAACCCCTTTATTAAAGTTGACTATTTTACGTTTTATGCGATTTTAGAGCAATTCAAGTGCACGGGGCTCTTACACTACCTCCATTAACCCCTAAGGCAACTATTAGAAGCATTGAATCAAGTTAAAATGCACGATTACACAAAACCCTAGAATTTCCGTCACTATTCACTCCTACGAATTAACTATCGATTTCTACCATTTAATACATGAAACAATAGCATAAATATGGTCTCTACTACATGTACACAACATATATAAGCTTATTTGAGCCTTGCAATAGCATTTAACATCATTTCTAACAAATCAAGAAAATAGCAACTATTCTAAAATGCGAAAATAAGCCATGAAATCCCTCACCAATGCGCGTAGGAGCACCTAGGAAGCTTGCACACACCCTAAACTACTAGCTTTAGGCTTGGATTGGCTTGGCTTGAAGAGTTGAAGAGCAAAATCACATTTTTCCTTCTCCTTTGATATTTTCGGCCCTGCTACAGTAATTCCTGCACATTTCTTCTCTTTTTTGTGTGTGTTTTAATGAGCTTAGGTGAATTATATAAGGCTAAGTTGAGGTGGGGTCAAGTTTAGGCATTTAAAAGGTCACTAGAATGCGCGTTATTAACTTAAAAATGAGCCTAAGGTGAAAAGTAATGTTAGTTATTTAAATCTCTAAGTTTGTTACGTAACACTATTCACTTAACTACTAAAAACATTTTCTAAACGAGCTCTCCTATCGCCTCTAGCTCAATTGCACATTTTTCCCACTCCTCTAACAATTAATGTGATTTAATAAAAATGCTAATTCACTAATAGAATATAGTTTGAAAACGGGATGAATAGTAGCTAAAGAAGACAGTTAATAAAGCACAGAAGGAAATGCGCAAACAATAGATGCAACAGTAAATGAATGTACGGCTAAAATCTCGGGCGTCACATCCTCTCCCCCTTAAACTAATTGCGTCCCCACAATTCTTCTTCACAAGAGAACTCCGCATCAACTGAAAACCAACCCCGGTTATTCGTCATCAGTTGCTAAGCAAGAATACCATATACGAATTCTCGTGGAAGCTCATTAAGAAATCCCAGTAGTATTGTCTGCGAACCTCACTTAATAAGGCCAAATAAAGGCTCCAATAAAGATGCTACTTCGAAATCCAAATAAGAATCCCGCTGGCATGAATACCATAGAAGAATGGAATCCCAACTATGAATGCCAAATAAAGGCTTTAATTAAGAAATCCAATTTAGAATTCCGAATAAGATTACCGAGGAAGAAATCCAAGGAAAATGCCAACAGGAGCTCCAACAAGAATTTCAGAGGAAAATACCGAGAAAGATACCAGTAGCCGATTATTAAATATCAAGCTCCGAGTATTGAATATTATCCACTGATCATCATAAACTACTTATCAACTATTCTTCATCTATTGGTCCACCTCTTACAAGGTCCGCTACTAGTCTACTCTTTTAGGGGGAGGAAATTACTTACCATTTCGAAGGGTAATGCGTGTATGTAGTTGATTCTATTTAAAATAAATTCTTAATGCACATTATTACAAATAACTAAAGTAAGTAATACTTAATGAATTAATTAAATACACAATTAATCATATCAAATGCTCATGTCACGTAACCTTCACATATTGCACCTATACACCACATAAGTGCACTCATGATCACATAATACACATCTAACATATTTCTCATTACTACACAAATAGGTCAAATAGGTCTACACAAAAGCACACATTTGCACGTATTGCAAATTCATCAAGTTAACACAATAAGGCACATAAGTACACATTTTAGTACAAGCACACACACAAGGTTTACATACGAGCACATTCCTATTCAAAACACACATCGCATGCATGCACTCGAGGGTCGCTACCCGCTAGGCCGAGGACCCTATCCCGGCTGTGAGCTGCTAAGCTCTGATACCACTACTGTAACGCCCCGATCCCTCACGAGACTAGAGGCTCTAATAGCCATGCTAATCACAACCCAATACCAAACTCGGTCACAAAATTTTAGGGAAAAACGGACAGAATTTCCTCTGTACCGCGAATATTTTTCAAACCTGTAAATGCTCAAAATAGCCACATTATACTAAAACAAGCTTTTATAATTAACGACAACCCATCTGCTTCTACAATTCCTTTATGTGTTAACGGTTCACAGTCCCAGCCTAGAGAGATGGCCCATTCAAAAGGCCCAATGGGCTTAACGACAACCCATCCGCTTCAACAACGTAGCATCCTCGCAAGACGTGATATCAACGCGTTGTAGGGCCCTGTAATGTCCCGCAACTAAGGTTGTCGTCCTTTTAACAGCTCACGACGTACGATCCGGAACGGAAAAATAGAGCAATAGAAGATAAGTGGCCCAAAACTGAAGACAACGTTCATTTTTTGGCACAAAAAAAGGCACAGCGAGCAAGCTTGCTGCCCCTGTCGTAGAGCTCTCGGAGAGCTTTGCAACGATAGGATGTGCACCACGTAACTCCTTACGGATCAAAAGTTATGGGCACCGGAGCGATGGAGACCTGGTTACAAGCCATACGCCCTCGGTTTGCTGGCCCAGGCTCCACGTGAAGTGATTTTGTCTTGCCCAAGGTGCCGTGGTGTTCGATAATAGAAATGTAGTGGATAAAGTATCTTGGCAACCCTAACCGGAGCAAAAAAAAATGAAATGGGGGGTGCAACACGAAGACTTCCCAGGGGGTCACCCATCTTAGAACAACTCTCGCCCAAGCACGCTTAACTTCGGAGTTCTGATGGGATCCGGTGCATTAGTACTGGTATGACCGTACCCGTCATGTTGAGGGCACAATTCCTTTTTGTGTTAACGGTTCACAGTCCCAGCCTAGAGAGATGGCCCATTCAAAAAGCCCAATGGGCCTAACGACAACCCATCCGCTTCAACAACGCAGCATCCTCACAAGACGTGATAAATACGCATTGTAGGGCCCCCTAATGTCCCGCAAGTAAGGTTGTCATCCTTTTAACAGCTCATGACGTACGATCTGGGACGGAAAAATAGAGCTAAATAAGAAAAGTGGCCCGAAACTTATTAAAATATTTGATTTTGGGCTCCAAAAATGGGTACAGCGACCAAGGTGGCTGCCCACGTCGTAGAACTGTCGGACAACTTTGAAATTGTATGCTTTGCGCCGTGTAACTCCGTACGGATCAAAAGTTATGGGCACCGGAGTGACGGAGACCTGGCCACAAACCCTACGCCTTCAATTTGCGGCCCCAGCCTCTACGTGACGCGAAGTTGTCTTGCCCAAGGTACCGTGGGATTTGATAATAGAAATGTGGTGGATAAAGTATCTTGGCATTCCTAACCGGAGCAAAAAAAATTGAAAAGGGGGGTGCAACACGAGGACTTCCTAGGGGGTCACCCATCCTAGTACTACTCTCGCCCAAGCACACTTAACTTCGGAGTTCTGATGGGATCCGATGCATTAGTGCTGGTGTGATCACACTCGTTATGTTGAGGGCACAATTCCTTTATGTGCTAACGGTTCACAGTCCCAGCCTAGAGAGATGGCCCATTCAAAAGGCCAAATGGGCTTAACGACAACCCATCAGCTTCAACAATACAGTATCCTCGGAAGACGTGATATCGACGAGTTGTAGGGCCCTCTAATGTGCATCGAGAAAGGTTGTCGTCCTTTTAACAGCTCACGATGTACGATCCATGAAGGAAAAACAGAACTAAATAAGAAAAGTGGCCTGAAACTGATGAAAACATTCGATTTTGGACTCCAAAAATGGGCACAGTGAGCAAGCTGGCTGCCCCCGTCTTAGAGCTCTCGGAGAGCTTTGCAATGGTATGCTATGTGCCACGTAACTCCTTACGGATCAAAAGGTATGGGCACCGGAGCAACGGGGACCTGGTCACAAGCCCTACACCCTCGGTTTGCTTGCCCAGCCTCCACGTGAAGCGAAGTTGTCTTGCCCAAGGTGCTGTGGGATTCGATAATAGAAATGTGGTGGATAAAGTTTCTTGGCAACCCTAACAGGAGCAAAAAAAATTGAAAAGGGGGGTGCAATACGAGGACTTCCCAGGGGATCACCCATCCTAACACTACTCTCACCCAAGCATGCTTAACTTCGGAGTTCTGATGGGATCCGGTGCATTAGTGCTGGTCTGAGCGCACCCGTCATGTTGAGGGCACAATTCCTTTATATGTTAACGGTTCACAGTCCCAGCCTAGAGAGATGGCTCATTCAGAAGGCCCAATGGGTTTAATGACAACCCATTCGCTTCAACAACGTTGCATCCTCGCAAGACCTTATATCGACGCGTTGTAGGGCCCTCTGATGTCCCGCGAGTCAGGTTGTTGTCCATTTAACAGCTCTTGACGTACGATCCGGGACGGAAAAACAGAGCAAATGTAGAAAAGTGTCCTGAAAGTGATGAAAACGTTCGATTTTGGGCTACAAAAATGGGCACAGTGAGCAAGCTTGCTACCCCTGTCGTTGACATCTTGGAGAGCTTTGCAACGGTATGCTGTGCGCCTCGTAACTCCTTACGGATCAAAAGTTATGGCCACCGGAGCGACGGAGACCTAGTCACAAGCCCTACGCCCTCAGTTTGCTGGCCCAGCCTCCATGTGAAGTGAAGTTGTCTTGCCCAAGGTGCCATGGGGTTCGATAATAGAAATGTGGTGGATAAAGTACCTTGGCAACCCTAACCGGAGTAAAAAAAATTGAAAAGGGGGGTGCAACACAATGACTTCCCAGGGAGTCACCCATTCTAGTACTACTCCCACCCAAGCACGCTTAACTACGAAGTTCTGATGGAATCCGGTGCATTAGTACCTGTATGATCGCCCCCGTCAAGTTGGGGGCACAATTCCTTTATGTCTTAACGGTTCACAGTCCCAGCCTAGAGAGATGGCCCATTGAAAAGGCCCAATGGGCTTAACGACAACCCATCAGCTTCAACAATACAGCATCCTCGGAAGACGTGATATCGACGCGTTGTAGGGCCCTCTAATGTGCATCGAGTCAGGTTGTCCTCCTTTTAATAGCACACGACGTACGATCCGAGATGGAAAAACAGGGCAAAAGAAGAAAAGTGGCCTGAAACTGATGAAAACATTCGATTTTGGACTCCAAAAATGGGCACACCGAGCAAGCTGGCTGCCCCCGCCTTAGAGCTCTCAGAGAGATTTGCAACGGTATGCTGTGCGCCACGTAACTCCTTACGGATCAAAAGTTATGGGCACCAGAGCGACGGAGACCTGGTCACAAACCCTACGCCCTCGGTTTGCTTGCCCAGCCTCCACGTGAATCGAAGTTGTCTTGCCCAATGTGCCGTGGAATTCGATAGTAGAAATGTGGTGGATAAAGTTTCTTGGCAACCCTAACAGGAGCAAAAAAAATTGAAAAGGGGGGTACAACACGAGGACTTCCCACGGGGTCACCCATCCTAACACTACTCTCACCCAAGCATGCTTAACTTCGGAGTTCTGATGGGATCCGGTGCATTAGTGCTGGTATGAGCGCACCCGTCATGTTCAGGGCACAATTCCTTTATATGTTAACGGTTCACAGTCCCAGCCTAGAGAGATGGCTCATTCAGAAGGCCCAATGGGTTTAATGACAACCCATTCGCTTTAACAACGTTGCATCCTCGCAAGACCTTATATCGACGCATTGTAGGGCCCTTTAATGTCCCACGAGTAAGGTTGTCATCCTTTTAATAGTTCACGACGTACACTCCGGGACGGAAAAATAGAGCAAACGTAGAAAAGTGGCCTAAAACTGATGAAAACGTTCGATTTTGGGCTCCAAAAAGGGCACAGTGAGCAAGCTTGCTACCCCTGTCGTTGACATCTTGGAGAGCTTTTCAACGGTATGCTGTGCGCCTCGTAACTCCTTACGGATCAAAAGTTATGGCCACCGGAGCGACGGAGACCTAGTCACAAGCCCTACGCCCTCGGTTTGCTGGCCCAGCCTTCATGTGAAGTGAAGTTGTCTTGCCCAAGGTGCCATGGGGTTCGATAATAGAAATGTGGTGGATAAAGTACCTTGGCAACCCTAACCGGAGTAAAAAAAATTGAAAAGGGGGGTGCAACACAATGACTTCCCAGGGAGTCACCCATTCTAGTACTACTCCCACCCAAGCACGCTTAACTACGAAGTTCTAATGGAATCCGGTGCATTAGTACCTGTATGATCGCCCCCGTCAAGTTGGGGGCACAATTCCTTTATGTCTTAACGGTTCACAGTCCCAGCCTAGAGAGATGGCCCATTGAAAAGGCCCAATGGGCTTAACGACAACCCATTCGCTTCAACAACGCAGCATTCTCGCAAGACGTGATAACGATACGTTGTAGGGCCCTCTAATATCCCGCGAGCACGATTGTCGTCCTTTTAACAGCTCACGACGTACGATCCGTGATGGAAAAATAGAGCTAAATTAGAAAAGTGGCCCGAAACTGATGAAAATGTTTGATTTTGGGCTCCAAAAAATGGAACAGCGACCAAGGTGGACACCCCCGTTGTAGAGCGCTCTAATGTCCATCGAGTAAGGTTGTCGTCCTTTTTCCAGCTCACGACGTACGATCCGAGATAGAAAAACATAACTAAGTAAGAAATGTGGTCCGAAACTGTTGAAAACGTTCAACTTTGGGCTCCAAAAATGGACACAACTAGCAAGTTGGCTACCCCTGTCTTAGAGCACTCGGAGAGCTTTGTAACGATATGTTGTGCGCCACGTAACTCCTTACGGATCAAAAGTTATGGGCATCGGAGCAAAGGAGACCTGGTCACAAGCCCTACGCCCTCAGTTTGCTGGCCCAGCCTCCACGTGAAGCGAAGATCTCTTGCCCAAGGTGCCGTGGGACTCGATAATAGAAATGTGGTGGATAAAGTTTCTTGGCAACCCTAACCGGACTAAAAAAAAGTGAAAAGGGGGGTGCAACACGAGGACTTCCCAGGGGGTCACCCATCCTAGTACTACTCTCACCCAAGCACGCTTAACTTCGGAGTTCTGATGGGCTCTGGTGCATTAGTACTGGTATGATCGCACACATCATGTCGAGGGCACAATTCCATTATGTGTTAACGGTTCACAGTCCCAGCCTAGAGAGATGGCTCATTCAGAAGGCCCAATGGGCTTAACGACAACCCATCTGCTTCAATAACGTAGCATCCTCGTAAGACGTGATATCGATGCGTTGTAGGGCCCTTTAATGTCCCACAAGTTAGGTTGTCGTCCTTTTAACAGCTCACGCATATGATCCGGGACGGAAAAATAGAGCAATAGAAGATAAGTGGCCCAAAACTGATGACAACATTCATTTTTTGGCACAAAAAAAGGCACAGCGAGCAAGCTTGCTGCCCCTGTCGTAGAGCTATCGGAGAGATTTGCAACGATATGATGTGCACCGCGCAACTCCTTACAGATCAAAAGTTATGGGCACCGGAGCGACGGATACTTGGTCACAAGCCCCACGCCCTCGGTTTGCGGGCCCAACCTCTACTTGAAGTAAAGTTGTCTTGCCCAAGGTGCCGTGGGATTCGATAATAGAAATGTTGTAGATAAAGTATCTTGGCAACCCAAACCGGAGCAAAAAAATTTGAAAAGAGGGGGTGCCACACGAGGACTTCCCAGGGGGTCACCCATCCTAGTACTACTCTCGCCCAAGCACGCTTATTTTCGGAGTTCTGATGGGATCCGGTGCATTAATACTGGTATGATCGCACCCGTCATGTTTAGGGCACAATTCCTTTAAGTGTTAATGGTTCACAGTCCCAGCCTGGAGAGATGGCACATTCAAAAAGCCCAATGGGTCTAACGACAACCCATCCGCTTCAACAACGGATCATCCTCACAAGATGTGATAAAGACGCATTGTAGGGCCCCCTAATGTCCCGCAAGTAAGGTTGTCATCCTTTTAACAGCTCATGACGTACGATCTGGGACGGAAAAATAGAGCTAAATAAGAAAAGTGGCCCGAAACTTATTAAAATATTTGATTTTGGGCTCCAAAAATGGGTACAGCGACCAAGGTGGCTGCCCACGTCGTAGAGCTGTCGGACCACTTTGAAACTGTATGCTTTGCGCCGCGTAACTCCTTACGGATCAAAAGTTATGGGCACCGGAGTAATGGAGACCTGGCCACAAGCCCTATGCCTTCAGTTTGCTGGCCCAGCCTGTACGTGAAGCGAAATTGTCTTGCCCAAGGTACCGTGGGATTTGAAAATAGAAATGTGGTGGATAAAGTATTTTGGCAACCCTAACCAGAGCAAAAAAAATTGAAAAGGGGGGTGCAACACGAGGACTTCCTAGGGGGTCACCCATCCTAGTACTACTCTCGCCCAAGCACGCTTAACTTCGGAGTTCTGATGGGATCCGATGCATTAGTGCTGGTATGATCACACTCGTTATGTTGAGGGAACAATTCCTTTATGTGCTAACGGTTCACAGTCCCAGCCTAGAGAGATGGCCCATTCAGAAGGCCAAATGGGCTTAACGACAACCCATCAGCTTCAACAATACAGCATCCTAGGAAGACGTGATATCGACGCGTTGTAGGGCCCTCTAATGTCCATCGAGTAAGGTTGTCGTCCTTTTAACAGCTCATGATGTACGATCCGTGATGGAAAAACAGAACTAAATAAGAAAAGTGGCCTGAAACTGATGAAAACATTCGATTTTGGACTCCAAAAATGGGCACAGTGAGCAAGCTGGCTGCCCCCGTCTTAGAGCTCTTGGAGAGCTTTGCAACGGTATGCTATACGCCGTGTAACTCCTTCGGAGTTCTGATGGGATCCGGTGCATTAATGCTGGTATGAGCACACCCGTTATGTTGAGGGCACAATTCTTTTATATGTTAACGGTTCACAGTCCCAGCCTAGAGAGATGGCTCATTCAGAAGGCCCAATGGGTTTAATGACAACCCATTCGCTTCAACAACGTTGCAACCTCGCTAGACCTGAAATCGACGCGTTGTAGGGCCCTTTAATGTCCCACGAGTAAGGTTGTCATCCTTTTAACAGCTCACGACGTACGATCCGGGACGGAAAAACAGAGCAAACTTAGAAAAGTGGCCTGAAACTGATGAAAACGTTCGATTTTGGGCTCCAAAAAGGGCACAGTGAGCAAGCTTGCTGCCCCTGTCGTAGAGATCTTGGAGAGCTTTGCAACGGTATGCTGTGCGCCGCGTAACTCCTTACGGATCAAAAGTTATGGCCACCGGAGCGACGGAGACCTAGTCACAAGCCCTACGCCCTCGGTTTGCAGGCCCAGCCTCAATGTGAAGTGAAGTTGTCTTGCCCAAGGTGCCATGGGGTTCGATAATAGAAATGTGGTGGATAAAGTACCTTGGCAACCCTAACCGGAGTAAAAAAAATTGAAAAGGGGGGTGCAACACAATGACTTCCCAGGGAGTCACCCATTCTAGTACTACTCCCGCCCAAGCACGCTTAACTACGAAGTTCTGATGGGATCCGGTGCATTACTACTTGTATGATCGCCCCCGTCAAGTTGGGGGCACAATTCCTTTATGTGTTAACGGTTCACAGTCCCAGCCTAGAGAGATGGCCCTTTCAAAAGGCCCAATGGGCTTAACGACAACCCATCCGCTTCAACAACGCAGCATTCTCGCAAGACGTGATAACGATGCGTTGTAGGGCCCTCTAATATCCCGCGAGCACGATTGTTGTCCTTTTAACAGCTCACGACGTACGATCCGTGATGGAAAAATGGAGCTAAATTAAAAAAGTGGCTCGAAACTAATGAAAATGTATGATTTTGGGCTCCAAAAACCGGCACAGCGACCAAGGTGGACACGCCCGTTGTAGAGCGCTCGGATAGCTTTGCAACGGTATGTTGTGCGCCACGTAACTCATTACAGATCAAAAGTTAAGGACACTGGAGCAACGGAGACCTGGTCACAAGCCCTACGCCCTCAGTTTGCTGGCCCAGCCTCCACGTGCAGCGATGTTGTCTTGCCCAAGGTATCGTGGGATTTGATAATAGAAATGTGGTGGATAAAGTATCTTGGCAACCCTAACCGGAGCAAAAAAATTTGAAAAGGGGCATGCAACACGAGGACTTCTTAGGGGGTCACCCATCCTTGTACTCCTCTCCCCCAAGCACGCTTACCTTCGGAGTTCTGATGGGATCCGGTGCATTAGTGCTGGTATGATCGTACACATCATGTTGAGGGCACAATTCCTTTATGTGCTAACGGTTCACAGTCCCAGCCTAGAGAGATGGCCCATTCAGAAGGCCCATTGGGCTTAACAACAACCCATCAGCTTTAACAACGAAGCATCCTCGCAAGACGTGATATCGATGCGTTGTAGGGCCCTCTAATCTCTATCGAGTAAGGTTGTCGTCATTTTTACAGCTCACGACGTACGATCCGAGATAGAAAAACATAACTAAGTAAGAAAAGTGGCCCGAAACTGATGAAAACGTTCAACTTTGGGCTCCAAAAATGGGCACAACTAGCAAGTTGGCTACCCCCGTCTTAGAGCACTCGGAGAGCTCTGTAACGGTATGCTCTGCGCCACGTAACTCCTTACGGATCAAAAGTTATGGGCATCGGAGCAAAGGAGACTTGGTCACAAGCCCTACGCCCACAGTTTGCTGGCCCAGCCTCCACGTGAAGCGAAGTTGTCTTGCCCAAGGTGCCGTGGGACTCGATAATAGAAATGTGGTGGATAAAGTTTCTTGGCAACCCTCACCGGAGTAAAAAAAAGTGAAAAGGGGGGTGCAACACGAGGACTTCCCATGGGGTCACCCATCCTAGTACTACTCTCACCCAAGCACGCTTAACTTCGGAGTTCTGATGGGATCTGGTGCATTAGTGCTGGTATGATCGCACACGTCATGTTGAGGGCACAATTCCATTATGTGTTAACGGTTCACAGTCCCAGCCTAGAGAGATGGCTCATTCAGAAGGCCCAATGGGCTTAACGACAACCCATCTGCTTCAATAACGTAGCATCCTCGCAAGACATGATATCGACGCGTTGTAGGGCCCTTTAATATCCCACAAGTTAGGTTTTCGTCCTTTTAACAACTCACGACGTACGATCCGGGACGGAAAAACAGAGCAAAAGAAGAAAAGTGGCCCGGAACAGATGAAAACGTTCTATTTTGGTCTCCAAAAAGGGCACAGCGAGCAAGCTGGCTGCCCCCGTCGTTGAGCTCTTGGAGTGCTTTGCAACGGTATGCTGTGTGCCGTGTAACTCCTTACAGATTAAAAGTTATGTGCACCGTAGCGACGGAGACCTGGTCACAAGCCCTACACCCTCGGTTTGCTGGCCCAGCCCCCACCTGAAGCGAAGTCGTCTTGCCCAAGGTGCCGTGGGATTCGATAATAGAAATGTGATGGATAAAGTATCTTGGCAACCCTAACCGGAGCAAAAAAAATTGAAAAGGGGGATGCAACACGGGGACTTCCCAGGGGGTCGCCCATCCTAGTACTACTCTCGCCCAAGAACGCTTAACTTCGGAGTTCTGATGGGATACGGTGCATTAGTGCTGGTATGATTGCACCAGTCATGTTGAGGGCACAATTCATTTATGTGTTAACGGTTCACTGTCCCAACCTAGAGAGATGGCCCATTCAGAAGGCCCAATGGGCTTAACAACAACCCATGCGCTTCAACAATGCCGCATCCTCGCAAGACATGATATCGACATGTTGTGGGGCCCTCTAATATCCCGCGAGCAAGGTTGTCGTCCTTTTAACAACTCACGACGTACGATCCGGGACGGAAAAATAGAGCAAAAATAGAAAATTGTCCCAAAACTGATGAAATCATTCGATTTTGGGCTCCAAAAATAGCACAGCGAGCAAGCTAGCTACCCTTGTAGTAGAGCTCTCAGAGAGCTTTGCAACGGTATGCTGTGCGCCGTGTAACTCCCTACGGATCAAAAGTTATGGGCACCAGAGCGAAGGAGACCTGGTCACAAGTCCAACGACCTCGGTTTGCTGGCCCAACCGCCACGTGAAGCGAAGTTGTCATTTCCAAGGTGCCGTGGGATTTGATAACAGAAATGTGGTGGATAAAGTATCATGGCAACCTTAACCGGAGCAAAAAAAATTGAAATGGGGGGTGCAACAAGGGGACTTCCCAGGGGGTCACCCGTCTTAGTACTACTCTCGCCCAAGTACGCTTGACTTCCGAGTTCTGATGGGATCCGGTGCATTAGTGCTGGTAAGATCGCACCCGTCATGTTGAGGGCACAATTCCTTTATGTGTGAACGGTTCACAGTCCCAGCCTTGAGAGATGGCCCATTCAGAAGGCCCATTAGGCTTAATGACAACCCATCCACTTCAACAATGCAGCATCCTCACAAGGCTTGATATCAATGCATTGTTGGGCCCTCTAATGTCCCGCGAGTAAGGTTGTCGTCCTTTTAACAGCTCACGACGTACTATCCGGGACGGAAAAACATAGCTAAATAAGAAAAGTGGCCCGAAACTGATGAAAATGTTTGATTTTGTGCTCCAAAAAGGTGCACAATGAGCAAGGTGGCTGCCCCCATCGTAGAGCTCTCGGACAGCTTTGCAACTGTATGCTGTGCACCACGTAACTCCTTACGGATCAAAAGTTGTGGGCACCGGAGCGACGGAGACCTGGTCATAAGTCCTACGCCCTCAGTTTGCTGGCCCAGCCTCCACGTGAATCAATGTTGTCTTGCCCAAGGTGCCGTGGGTTTCGATAATAGAAATGTGGTGGATAAAGTATCTTGGCAACCCTAACCGGAGCACAAAAAATTGAAAATAGGGGTGCAACACGAGGACTTCGCAGGGGGTCACCCATCCTAGTACTACTCTCGCCCAAGCACGCTTAACCTCGGAGTTCTGATGGGATCCGGTGTATTAGTGCTGGTAGGATCGCACTCGTCCTGTTGAGGGCACAATTCCTTTATGTGTTAACGGTTCACAGTTCCAGCCTAGAGAGATGGCCCATTCAAAAGACCCAATGGGTTTAACGACAACCCATCCGCTTCAACAACGCAGCATTTTTGCAAGACGTGATATCGACGCGTTGTAGGGCCTTGTAATGTCCCGCGACTAAGGTTGTCGTCCTTCTAACAGCTCATAACGTACGATCCGTGATGACAAAATTGAGCAAAAGAAGATAAGTGGCCCGAAATTGATGAAAACATTCGTTTTTTGGCTCCAAAATGGGCACAGCGAGAATACTAGCTTCCCCCGTCGTAGAGCTCTCAGAGAGCTTTGCAACGGTATGATGTGCACCTCGTAACTCCTTACGGATCAAAAGTTATGGGCATCGGAGCGACAGAGACTTGGTCACAAGCCCTACAACCTCGGTTTGCTAGCCCAGCCTCCACGTGAAGCGAAGTTGTCTTGCCCAAGGTGTCGTGGGGTTCGATAATAGAAATGTGGTGGATAAAGTATCTTGGCTACCCTAATCGGAGCAAAAAAAATTTAAAAGGGGGGTGCAGCATGAGGAATTCCTTGGGGGTCACCCATCCTAGTACTACTCTCGCCCAAGCACGCTTAACTTCGAAGTTCTGATGGGATCCGGTGCATTAGTACTGGTATGATCGCACCCATCATGTTGAGAGCACAATTCCTTTATGTGTTAACGGTTCATTGTCCTAGCCTAGAGAGATTGCCCATTCAAAATGCCCAATGGGCTTAACGACAACCCATCCGCTTCAACAACGCAGCATCCTCGCAAAACGTGATAACGACGCATTGTAGGGTCCTCTAATGTCCTGCGAGTAAGGTTGTCATCCTTTTAACAGCTCACGACGTACGATTTGGGACGGAAAAACAAAGCTAAATAAGAAAAGTGGCATGAAACTAATGAAAATGTTTGATTTTCGTCTCCAAAAATAGGCAAAGCGACCAAGGTCGCTGCCCCCGTCGTAGAGCTCTCAGACAGCTTTGCAACGGTATGCTGTGCGTCGCGTAACTCGTTACAGATCAAAAGTTATGGACACCGGAGTGACGGAGACCTGGTCACAAGCCCTACTCCCTCAGTTTGATGGCCCAGCCTCCACTGAAGTGAAGTTGTCTTGCCCAGGGTGCCGTGGACTTCGATAATAGAAATGTGGTGGATAAAGTATCTTGGCAACCCTAACCGGAGCAAAAAAAATTGAAAAGAGGGGTGCAACACGAGGACTTCCCAGGGGGTCACCCATCCTAGTACTACTCTCGCCTAAGCATGCTTAACTTCGGAGTTCTTATGGGATCCGGTGCATTAGTACTGGTATGATAGCACCCGTTATGTTGAGGGCACAATTCCTTTATGTGTTAACAGTTCATAGTCCCAACCTAGAGAGATGGCCCTTTCAGAAGGCCCAATGGGCTTAACGACAACCCATCCGCTTCAACAACGCAGCATCCTGGCAAGATGTGATATCGATGTGTTATAGGGCCCTCTAATGTCCAGCGAGTAAGGTTGTCGTCCTTTTAATAGCTCACGACATATGATCCGGGACGGAAAAATAGAGCAAAAGAAGAAAAGTGGCCCGAAACAGTTGAAAACGTTCAATTTTGGCTCCAAAAATGGGCACAGCGAGCAAACTAACTGACCTCATCATAGTGCTCTCGGAGATCTTTGCAACGGTATGTTGTGTTCCGCGTAACTGCTTATGCATCAAAAGTTATGGGCACCGGAGCGACGGATACCATCACACAACCCCTACGCGCTCGGTCTGCTAGCCCAGCCTCCCCGTGAAGCGAAGTTGTCATGCCCAAGGTGCCGTGGGATTCGATAATAGAAATGTGGTGAATAAAGTATCTTGGCAACCCTAACCGGAACAAAAAAAATTGGAAAGGGGGGTGCAACACGAGGACTTCCCACGGGGTCACCCATCCTAGTACTACTCTCGCCCAAGCACGCTTAACTTCGGAGTTCTGATGGGATCCGGTGCCAGTGTTGGAATGATCGTACCCGTCATGTTGAGGGCACAATTCCTTTATGTGTTAACGGTTCACAGTCCCAGCCTAGAGAGATGGCTCATTCAGAAGGCCCAATGGGCTTAACGACAACCAATCCGCTTCAACAACGCTGTATTCTCGTAAGACGTGATATCGACGCATTGTAGGGCACTCTAATGTCCCGCGAGTATGGTTTTCGTCCTTTTAAATACACACGATGTACGATCCGGGATGGAAAAACAGAGGAAAACCAGAAAAGTGGCCCGAACCTTATGAAAACGTTTGATTTTGGGCTCCAAAAAAGACACAGCGGGCAAGCTAGCTGCCCCCGTTGTAGAGCTCTTGGAGAGATTTGCAATGGTATGCTGTGCTCCGCGTAACTCCTTACGGATCAAAAGTTGTAGGCACCGGAGCGACGGAAACCTGGTCATAAGCCCTACACCCTAGGTTTGCTGGCCCAGCCCCCACGTGAAGTAAAGTTGTCTTGCCCAAGGTGCCATGGGATTCGATAATTGAAATGTGGTTGATAAAGTATCTTGGCAACCTTAACCGGAGCCAAAAAAATTGAAAAGGGGGGGTGCAACATGAGGACTTCTCAGGGGGTCACCCATCCTAGTACTACTCTCGCCCAAGCACGCTTAACTTCGGAGTTTTGATGGGATCCGGAGCATTATTGCTGGTATGATCGCACAATTCCTTTATGTGTTAACAGTTCACTGTCCCAGGCTAGAGAGATGGCCCATTCATAAGGCCAAATGGGCTTAACAACAACCCATCTGCTTCAACAACGCCGCATCCTCGCAAGACGTGATATCGACACGTCGTAGGGCCCACTAATGTCTCACGAGTAAAGTTTTCATCCTTTTAACAGCTCACGACGTACGATCCGGGATGGAAAAATAGAGAAAAAATATAAAAGTGGCCCAAAATTGAAGAAAATGTAAGATTTTTGGCTCCAAAAAGGGTACAACGAGCAATCTAGCTGCCCTTGTGATAGAGCTCTCGGAGAGCTTTGCAACGGTATGCTGTGCGCCGCGTAACTCCTTACGGATCAAAAGTTATGGGCACCGGAGCGACGGAGACCTGGTCACAAGCCCTACGCCCTCGGTTTGCTGGCCCAGCCTCCACGTGAAGCGAAGTTGTCTTGCCCAAGGTGCCATGGGATTCAATAATAGAAATGTGGTGGATAAAGTATCTTGACAACCCTAACCGGAGCAAAAAAATTGAAAAGGGGGGTGCAACACGAGGACTTCCCAGGGGGTCACCCATCCTCGTACTACTCTCGCCCAAGCACGCTTAACTTCGGAGTTTTGATGGGATCCATTGCATTAGCGATAGTATGATCGCACCCGGCAGGTTGAGGGCACAAGTCCTTTATGTGTTAACGGTTCACAGTCCCATCCTAGAGAGATGGCCCATTCAGAAGGCCCAATGGGCTTAAGGACAACCCATTCGCTTCAACAACGCAGCATCCTCGAAAGGCATGATAACGATGCGTTGTAGGGCCCACTAATGTCCTGCGAGTGAGGTTGGCGTCCTTTTAACAACTCACGACTTATGATCCGGGATTGAAAAACAGAGCTAAAGAAGAAAATTGGCCCGAAAGTGATGAAAACATTCAATTTTGGGCTCGAAAAATGTGCACAACGAGCAAGATGGTTGCCCCTGTCATAGAGCTCTCGAAGTGCTTTGCAGCGGTATGCTGTGCGCCGCGTAACTCCTTACGGATCAAAATTTGTGGGCACCGGAGCGACGGAGATCTGGTCACAAGCCCTACGCCCTCGGTTTGCTGGCCCAGCCTCCACGTGAAGTGAAGTTGTCTTGCCCAAGGTGCCTTGGGATTCGATAATAGAAATGTGGTGGTAAAAGTACCTTGGCAACCCTAACTGGAGCAAAAAAAATTTAAAAGCGGGGTACAACACAAGGACTTCCTAGGGGGTCACCCATCCTAGTACTACTCTCGCCCAAGCGCGTTTAACTTCGGAGTTCTGATGGGATCCGGTGCATTAGTGCTGGTATGATCGCACCCGTCATGTTGAGGGCACAATTCCTTTATGTGTTAACGGTTCACTGTCCCAGCCTAGAGAGATGGCCCATTAAAAAAGCCCAATGTGCTTAATGACAACCCATCCACTTAAAAAACGCATCATCGGTGCAAGACTTGATAACGACGCATTGTAGGGCCCTCTAATGTCCAGCGAGTAAGGTTGTCATCCTTTTAACAGCTCACGACATACGATTCGGGATGGAAAAATAGAGCAAAAATAGAAAAGTGGCCCAAAACTGATGAAAACGTTCAATTTTGGGCTCCAAAAAGGGTACAACAAGCAAGCTAGCTGCCCCTGTCGTAGAGCTCTCGGAGAGCTTTGCAACGGTATGTTTTGCGCCGCGTAATTCCTTACGGATCAAAAGTTGTGGGCACCGGAGCGACGGAGACCTGGTCACAAGCCTTACGCCCTCGGTTTGCTGGCCCAGCCTCCACGTGAAGCGAAGTTGTCTTGCCTAAGGTGATGTGTGATTCAATAATAGAAATGTGGTGGATAAAGTATCTTGGCAACCCTAACCGGAGCCAAAAAAATTGAAAAGGGGGGTACAACACAAGGACTTCCCAGGGGGTCACCCAACCTTTTACTACTCTCGCCCGAGCGTGCTTAACTACAGAGTTCTGATGGGATCCGATGCATTAGTGCTCTTATGATCGCACCCGTCATGTTGAGGGCACAATTCCTTTATGTGTTAACGGTTCACAGTCCCAGCCTAGAGAGAAGGCCCATTCAAAAGGCCCAATGGGCTTAACAACAACCCATCCGCTTCAACAACGCAACATCCTCGCAAGACGTGATTACGACGCATTGTCGGGCCCTCTAATGTCCCCCGAGTAAGGTTGTCGTCCTTTTAACAGTTCACGACGTACGATCCGGGAAGGAAAAGCAGAGCCAAAGAAGAAAAGTGGCCCGAAAGTGATAAAAACGTTCGATTTTGGTCTTCAAAAATGGGCATAGAGAGAAAGCTGGCTACCCCTGTCATAGAGCTCTCGGAGACCTTTGCAACGATATGTTGTGCGCCACGTAACTCCTTACGGATCAAAAGTTATGGGTACCGAAGCGACGGAGACCTGGTCACAAGCCCTACGCCCTCAGTTTGCTGGCCTAGCCTCCACATGAAGCGAAGTTGTCATGCCCAAGGTGTCGTGGGATTTGATAATAGAAAAGTGGTGGATTAAATATCTTAGCAACCCTAACCGGAGCAAAAAAAATTAAAAAGGGAGGTGCAACACGAGGACTTCCTAGGGGGTCACCCATCTTAGTACTACTCTCGCCCAAGCACGCTTAAATTCAGAGTTCTGATGGGATCCGGTGCATTAGTGCTGGTTAAGATCGTACCCGTCATGTTGAGGGCACAATTGCTTTATGTGTTAACGGTTCACAGTCCCAACCTAGAGAGATAGCCCATTCAAAAGGCCCACTGGGCTTAATGACAACCCATCCACTTCAACAACGCAGCATCCTCGCAAGACATGATAACGACGCGTTGTAGGGCCTTCTAATGTCCCGTGAGTAAGGTTGTCGTCCTTTTAACAGCTCACGACGTACGATCCGGGACGAAAAAACAAAGCTAAAGAAGAAAAGTGGCCCGAAAGTGATGAAAACGTTCGATTTTGGGCTCCAAAAAGGGGCACAACGAGCGAGCTGGCTGTCCCTGTCGTAGAGCTTTCGGATAGCTTTGCAACGGTATGCTGTGCGCCGCGTAACTCCTTACGGATCAAAAGTTATAGGCACTGGAGCGACGGAGACCTGGTCACAAGCGCTATGCCTTCGGTTTGCTGGCCCAGCCTCCACGTGAAGCGAAGTTGTCTTGCCCAAGATGCCGTGGGATTCGATAATAGAAATATGGTAGATAAAATATCTTGGCAACCCTAACCGGAGCAAAAAAAATTGAAAAGGGGGGTGTATCACGAGGACTTCCCAAGGGGTTACCCATCCTAGTACTACTCTCGCCCAAGCGCGCTTAATTTCAGAGTTTTGATTGGATTCGCTGCATTGGTGCTGGTATGATAGCACCCGCCATGTTGAGGGCACAATTCCTTTATGTGTTAACGGTTCTGAGTCCCAGCCTAGAGAGATGGTCCATTCAAAAGGCCCAATGGGCTAAACGACAACCCATCCACATCAACAGCGCAGCATCCTCACAAGACGTGATAACGATGCGTTATAGGGCCCTCTAATGTCCCGCGAGTAAGGTTGTCGTCCTTTTAACAACTCACGACGTACGATCCGGGACGAAAAAATAGAGTAAATATAGAAAAGTGGCCTGAAACTGATGCAAACGTTCGATTTTGGGCTCCAAAAAGTACAGAGCAAGCAAGCTCGCTGCTCCTGTCGTAGAGCTCTTGGAGAGATTTGCAACAGTATGCTGTGCGCTGTGTAACTCCTTACGGGATCAAAAGTTATGGGCACCGGAGCGAAGGAGACTTGTTCACAAGCCCTACGCCCTCGGTTTGCTGGCCCAGCCTCCACGTGAAGCGAAGGTATCTTGCCCAAGGTACCGTGGGATTCAATAATAGAAATGTGGTGGATAAAGTATCTTGGCAACCTTAACCGGAGCAAAAAAAATTGAAAAGGAGGGTACAACACGAGGACTTCCGACGGGGTCACCCGTCTTACTATTACTCTTGCCCAAGCACGCTTACCTTCAGAGTTCTGATGGGATCCCGTGCATTAGTGCTGGTATGATCGCACCCGACAAGTTCTGGGCGTAAATCCTTTATGTGTTAACGGTTCACAGTCCCAGCCTTGAGAGATGGCCCATTCAGATTGCCCATTCAGAAGGCCCAATAGGCTTAATGACCACCCATCCACTTCAACAATGGAGCATCCTCGCAAGACGTGATATCGACGCGTTGTAGGGCCCTGTAATGTCTCGCGAGTAAAGTTGTCGTGCTTTTAACATCTCACGACGTACGATCCGGGACGGAAAAATAGAGCAAAAGAAGAAAAGTGGCCCTAAACTAATGAAAACGTTCATTTTTTGGCTCCAAAAAGGGCACAGCGAGCAAGCTAGCTGTACCTGTCGTAGAGCTCTCGGAGAACTTTGCAAGGGTATGCTGTGCGCCGCGTAACTCCTTACGGATCAAAAGTTATGGGCACTGGAGTCACGGAGAGCTGGTCACAAGCCCTACGCCCTCGGTTTGCTAACCCAGCTTCCACGTGAAGCGAAGTTGTCTTGCCCAAGGTGCCGTGGGATTCGATAATATAAATGTGGTGGATAAAGTATCTTGGCAACCCTAACCGGAGCAAAAAAAATTGAAAATGGGGGTGCAACACGAGGACTTCCTGGGGGGTCACCCATCCTAGTACTACTCTCGCCCAAGCACGCTTAACTTCGGAGTTCTGATGGGATCTGGTGCATTAGTACTGGTATGATCGCAACCGTCATGTTGAGGTCACAATTCCTTTATTTGTTAATGGTTCACTATCCCAGCCAGCGAGATAGCCCATTCAAAAGGCCCAATGGGCTTAACGACCACCCATCTGCTTCAACAACACAAGATCCTCGCAAGACGTGATATCGATGTGTTGTAGGGCCCTCTAATGTCCCGTAAGTTAGGTTGTCGTCTTTTTAACAGCTCACGACGTACGATTCGGGACGGAAAAACTGAGCTAAAGAAGAAAAGTGGCTCTAAAAGCGATGAAAATGTTTGATTTTGGGCTCCAAAAACGGGCATTGCGAGCAAGCTGGCTGCCTCCATCATAGAGCTCTTGGAGCGCTTTGCAACAGTATGCTATGCACCGCATAACTCTTTACGGATCAAAAGTTATGGGCACTGGAGCGCCGGAGACCTGGTCACAAGCCCTACAACCTCAGTTTGCTGGCCCAGCCTCCATGTGAAGTGAAGTTGTCTTGCCCAAGGTGCCGTGGGATTCGATAATAGAAATGTGGTGGATAAAGTATCTTGGCAACCCTAACCGGAGCAAAAAAATTTGAAAATGGGGGTACAACACGAGGACTTCCCAGGGGGTTACCCATCCTAGTACTACTCTCGCCCAAGTACCCTTAACTTTGGAGTTCTTATGGGATCCGGTGAATTAGTACTGGTATGATCGCACCCATCATGTTGAGGGCACAATTCCTTAATGTGTTAATGGTTCACTATCCCAGCCTAGGGATATGGCCTATTCAGAAGGCCCAATGGGCTTAACGACAACCCATCCGCTTCAACAACGCAGCATCCTTGCAAGACGTGATATCGACGCATTGTAGGGCCCTCTAATGTCTAGCAAGTAAGGCTGTCATCCTTTTAACAGCTCACGACGTACGATCCGGGATGGAAAAACGGATCAAAGATAGAAAAGTGGCATGAAAATGATGAAAATGTTCGATTTTGGGCTCAAAAAATGGCACAACGAGCAAGCTAGCTGCCGCCCTTATCGTAGAGCTCTCGGAGAGCTTTGCAACCGTATGATGTGCGCCGCGTAACTCCTTACGGATCAAAAGTTATTGGGGCCAGAGCGATGGAGACCTGGTCACAAGCCCTACGCCCTCGGTTTGCTGGCCCACCCTCCACGTAAAGCGAAGTTGTCTTGACCAAGGTACCGTGGGATTCGACAATAGAAATGTGGTGGATAAAGTATCTTGGCAACCCTAACCGGAGCAAAAAAAATTGAAAATGTGGGTGCAACACGAGGACTTCCCAATGGATCACCTATCTTAGTACTACTCTAGCCCAAGCACGCTTAACTTCAGAGTTCTGAAGGGATCCTGTGCTTTAGTGCTGGTATGATCGCACCCGTCATGTTGATGGCACAATTCCTTTATGTGTTAACGGTTCACAGTCCCAGCCTAGAGAGATGGCCCATTCAGAAGGCCCAATGGGCTTAACGACAACCCATCCGCTTCAATAACGTAGCATCCTCGAAAGACATGATTTCGACAAGTTGTAGGGCCCTCTAATGTCCAGCGAGAAAGGTTGTCGTCCTTTTAACAGCTCACGACGTACGATCCGGGACGGAAAAACAGAGAAAAATAGAAAAGTGGCCCGAAACTGGTGAAAATGTTTGATTTTGGACTCCAAAAAGGGCAATGCGAGCAAGCTAGGATAGCTTTGCAACGGTATGCTGTGCGTCGCATAACTCCTTATGGATTAAAAGTTATGGGCACCGGAGCGACGGAGACCTGGTCAAAAGCCCTACGCCCTCGGTTTGTTGGCCCAGCCTTCACGTGAAGCGAAGTTGTCTTGCCCAAGGTGCCGTGGGATTCGATAATAGAAATGTGGTGGATAAAATTTCTTGGCAACCCTAACTAGAGAAAAAAAAAATTGAAAAGGGGGGTGCAGCATGAGGCTTCCGATGGGGTCACCCATCCTAGTATTACTCTAGCCCAAACATGCTTAACTTCGGAGTTCTGATGAGATCTGGTGCATTAGTGGTGGTTCATCGCACCTGTCATGTTGAGGGCACAATTCCTTTATGTTTTAACGGTTCACAGTCCCAACCTGGAGAGATAGCCCAATGGGCTTAACGACAACCCATCCGCTTCAACAACGCAGCATCCTCGCAAGACGTGATATTGGCGCGTTGTAGAGCCCTCTAATGTCCCGCGAGTAAGGTTGTGGTCCTTTTAACAGCTCACGACGTACGATCCATGATGGAAAAACAGAGCTAAATAAGAAAAGTGGCCCGAAATTGATGAAAACGATTGATTTTGGGCTCCAAAAATGAGCACAACGAGCAAGCTGGCAACACAAGGACTTCCCTAGGGGTCACCCATCCTAGTACTACTCTCGCCTAAGCACGCTTAACTTTAAAGTTCTGATAGGATCCGGTGCATTAGTGCTGGTATGATCGAACCTGTCATGTTGATGGCACAATTCCAATATGTGTTAACCATTCACAGTCCCAGCGTAGAGAGATGGCCCATTTAGAAGGCCCAATGGGCTTAACGATAACCCATCCGCTTCAACAACGCAGCATCCTCACAAGACGTGATATCGACAAGTTGTAGGGCCCTCTAATGTCCCACAAGAAAGGTTGTCGTCCTTTTTACAGCTCACAACGTACGATCCGGGATGAAAAAATAGAGCAAAAGAATAAAAGTGGCCCGAAATTGATGAAAACGTTCGATTTTGGGCTCCAAAAAGGGCACAGAAAGTAAGCTAGTTGCCCCCATTGTAGTGCTCTTGGAGATCTTTTCGACGGTATGCTGTGCGCCGTGTAACTCCATACGAATCAAACGTTATGGGCACCGGAGCGACGGAGACCTGGTCAAAAGCCCTACGCCCTCGGTTTGTTGGCCCAGCCTCCACGTGAAGCGAAGTTGTCTTACCCAAGGTGCCGTGGGATTCGATAATAGAAATGTGGTGGATAAAGTTTCTTGGCAACCCTAACTGGAGCAAAAAAAAATTGAAAGCGGGGTGCAACACGAGGACTTCCCATGGGGTCACCCATCCTAGTATTACTCTGGACCAAGCACGCTTAACTTCGGAGTTCTGATGAGATCCGGTGCATTAGTGGTGGTTCATTGCACCTGTCATGTTGAGGGCACAATTCCTTTATGTTTTAACGGTTCACAGTCCCAACCTGGAGAGATGGTCCAATGGGCTTAATGACAACCCATCCGCTCCAACAACGAAGCACCCTCACAAGACGTGATGTCGACGCGTTGTAGAGCCCTCTAATGTCCCGCGAGTTAGGTTGTCGTCCTTTTAACAGCTCACGACGTACGATCCATGATTGAAAAACAGAGCTAAATAAGAAAAGTGGCCCGAAATTGATGAAAACGTTTGATTTTGGGCTCCAAAAACGAGCACAACGAGCAAGCTGGCAACACAAGGACTTCCCGGGGGGTCACCCATCCTAGTACTACTCTCGCCTAAGCACACTTAACTTCAAAGTTCTGATAGGATCTGGTGCATTAGTGCTGGTATGATCGCACCCGTCATGTTGAGGGCACAATTCCAATATGTGTTAACATTCACAGTCCCAGCCTAGAGAGATGGCCCATTTAGAAGGCCCTATGGGCTTAACGATAACCCATCTGCTTCAACAACGCAGCATCCTCACAAGACGTGATATCGATAAGTTGTAGGGCCCTCTAATGTCCCACAAGAAAGGTTGTCATCCTTTTTACAGCTCACAACGTACGATCCGGGATGAAAAAATAGAGCAAAAGAGGAAAAGTAGCTCGAAATTGATGAAAACGTTCGATTTTGGGCTCCAAAAAGGGCACAGTGAGTAAGATAGCTACCCCCGTTGTAGTGCTCTTGGAGATCTTTGCAACGGTATGCTGTGCGCCGCGTAACTCCATACGGATCAAAAGTTATGGGCACCGGAGCGACGGAGACCTGGTCACAAGGCCTATGCCCTCGGTTTGCTGGCCCGGCTTCCACGTGAAGCAAAGTTGTCTTGCCGAAGGTGTCGTGGGATACGATAATAGAAATGTGGTGGATAAAGTATTTTGCCAACCCTAACCGGAGCAAAAAAAATTGAAAAGTGGGGTGCAACACGAGGGCTTCGCAGAGGGTCACCCATCCTAGTACTACTCTCGCCCAAGCACGCTTCACTTCAGAGATCTGATGGGATCTGGTGCATTAGTGTTGGTATGATCGCACCGGTCATGTTGAGGGCACAATTCCTTTATGTGT
Source organism: Ehretia macrophylla (assembly GCA_037974665.1). Classification (NCBI taxonomy): domain Eukaryota; kingdom Viridiplantae; phylum Streptophyta; class Magnoliopsida; order Boraginales; family Ehretiaceae; genus Ehretia; species Ehretia macrophylla. The sequence continues at coordinate 14,529,998 of CM075771.1, read as the reverse complement.
AACGGTTCACAGTCCCAGCCTAGAGAGATGGCTCATTCAGAAGGCCCAATGGGCTTAACGACAACCCATCCGGTTCAACAAAGCAGCATCCTCGCAAGGCATGATATCGCGAGTTGAAGGGCCCTCTAATGTGCCGTAAGAAATGTTGTCGTCCTTTTAACAACTCACGACATACGATCAGGGATGAAATAATAGAGCAAAAGAAGAAAAGTGGCCCGAAACTGATGAAAATGTTCGATTTTGGGCTACAAAAAGGGCACAGCAAGCAAGCTGGCTTCTCCCGTCGTAGTGCTCTCGGAGATCTTTGCAACGGTATGATGTGCCCCACGTAACTCCTTACGGATCAAAAGTTATGGGCACCGGAGTGACGGAGACCTAGACACAAGCCCTACGCCCTCGATTTGCTGGCCCAGCCTCCACGTGAAGCGAAGTTGTTTTGTCCAAGGGGATGTGGGATTCGATAATAGAAATGTGGTGCATAAAGTATCTTGGCAACCCTAACCAGAGTAAACAAAATTGAAAAGTGGGGTGTAACACGAGGACTTCCCTGGGGGTCACCCATCCTGGCACTACTCTCGCCCAAGCACGCTTAACTTCGGAGTTTTGATGGGATCTGGTGCATTAGTGCTGGTATAATCGCACCCGTCATGTTGAGGGCACAATTCCTTCATGTGTTAACGGTTCATAGTCCCAGCCTAGAGAGATGGCCCATTCAAAAGGCCCAATGGGCTTAACGATAACCCATCCGCTTCAACAACGCAGCATCCTCGCAAGACGTGATATCGACGAGTTGTAGGGCCCTCTAATGTCTCGCGAGCAAGGTTGTCATCCTTTTAACAACTCACGATGTACGATCCAGGACGAAAAAATAGAGCTAAAGCAGAAACGTGGCCCGAAACTGATAAAAACGTTCAATTTTGGGCTCCCAAAAAGGGCACAGTGAGCAAGCTAGCTGCCGCCGTCGTAGAGCTCTCAGAGAGCTTTGCAACGGTATGCTGTGCGCCGCGTAACTCCTTACGGATCAAAAGTTATTGGCACCGGAGCGATGGAGACCTGGTCACAAGCCCTACGCCGTCGGTTTGTTGGCCTAGCCTCCACGTGAAGCGAAGTTGTCTTGCCCAAGGTGCCGTGGGATTCGATAACAGAAATGTGGTGGATAAAGTATCTTGGCAACCCAAACCGGAGCAAAAAAAATTGAAAATGGGGTGCAACATGAGGACTTCCCAGGGGGTCACCCATCCTAGTACTACTCTAGCCCAAGCACGCTTAACTTCAGAGTTCTGATATGATCTGTTACATTAGTGCTGGTATGATCGCACCTATCAGGTTGAAGGCACAATTCCTTTATTTGTTAACAGTTCACAGTCCCAGCCTGGAGAGATGGTCCATTCAAAAGGCCCAATGGACTTAACGACAACCCACCTGTTTCAACAAAGTAGCATCCTCACAAGACGTGATACCGACTCGTTATAGGGGCTTCTAATGTCCCACGAGTAGGGTTGTCGTCTTTTTAACAGCACACGACATATGATCCGGGACGGAAAAACATAGCAAAAGATGAAAAGTGGCACGAAACGAATGAAACCGTCGTAGTGCTCTCGGAGAGCTTTGCAACGGTATGCTGTGCGCTGCGTAACTTCATACGGATCAAAAGTTATGGGCACCGGAGCGACAGAGACCTAGTCACAAGCCATACGCCCTCAGTTTGCTGGCCCAGCCTCCACGTGAAGTGAGGTTGTCTTGCCCAAGGTGCCGTGGGATTCGATAATATAAATGTAGTGGATAAAGTATCTTGGAAACCCTAACTTGAGGAAAAAAAATGGAAAAGTGGGGTGTAACACGAGGATATCCCAGGGGGTAACCCATCCTAGTACTACTCTCGCCCAAGCATGCTTAACTTCGGAGTTCTGATGGGATCTGGTGCATTAGTGCTGGTATGATCGCACACGTCATGTTGAGGCACGATTCCTTTATGTGTTAACGGTTCACAATCCCAGACTAGAGAGATGGCCCATTCAGAAGGCCCAATGGGCTTAAAGACAACCCATCCACTTCAACAACGCAGCATCCTCGCAAGACGTGATATCGACGCGCTGTAGGTCCCTTTAATGACCCACGAGTAAGGTTGTCGTCCTTTTAACAGCTCACGACATACGATCCGGGACAGAAAAATAGAGCTAAATAAGAAAAGTGCCCCAAAACTGATGAAAACATTCGATTTTCGGCTCCAAAAATGGGCACAGCGAGCAAGCTGGCTGCCCCGTCGTAGAGCTCTCGGAGAACTTCGAAACGGTATGTTGTGCGCCGTGTAACTCCATACGGATCAAAAGTTATGGACACTGGAGCGACGGAGACCTGGTCACAAGCCCTACGCCCTCGGTTTCCTGGCCCAGCCTCCACGTGAAGCGAAGTTGTCTTACCCAAGGTGCTGTGGGATTGGATAATAGAAATGTGGTAGATAAAGTATCTTGGCAACCCTAACCGGAGCAAAAATAATTGAAAAGGGGGGTGCCACACGAGGACTTCCCAGGGGGTCACCCATCCTAGTGCTACTCTCGCCCAAGCACCCTTAACTTCGGAGTTCTGATGGGATTCGGTTCATTAGTGCTAGTATGATCGCACCTGTCATGTTGAGGGCATAATTCCTTTATGTGTTAATGGTTCACAGTCCCATCCTAGAGAGATGGCCCATTCAAAAGGCCCAATGGGCTTAACGACAACCCATCCGCTTCAACTACGCAGCATTCTCACAAGACGTGATATCGACGCGTTGTAGGGTCCTCTAATGTCCCGCAAGTAAGGTTTTCGTCCTTTTACCCGCTCACGACGTACGATACGGGACGGAAAATCAGAGCAAAACTAGAAAAATGGCCCGAAACTGATGAAAACATTCGATTTTGGGCTCCAAAATGGGTACAGCGAGCAAGCTGGCTACCCCCATCGTAATGCTCTTGGAGATCTTTGCAGGGGTCTGCTGTGCGCCGTGTAACTCCATACGGATCAAAAGTTATGGGCACCGGAGCGACGGAGACCTGGACACAAGCCCGACGCCCTCAGTTTGCTGGCCCAGCTTCCACGTGAAGCGAAGTTTTCTTGCCCAAGGTGTCATGGGATTCGATAATAGAAATGTGGTGGATAAAGTATCTTGGCACACCTAACCGGAGCAAAAAAAATAGAAAAGTGGGGTGCAACAAGAGGACTTCCCAGGGCGTCACCCATCCTAGTATTACTCTCGCCCAAGCACGCTTAACTTCGGAGTTCTAATGGGATCCAGTGCATTTGTGCTGGTATGATCGCACCCGTCATGTTGAAGGCATAATTCATTTATCTGTTAACGGTTCACAGTCCCAGCCTTGAGAGATGGCCCATTCAGAAGGCCCAATGGGCTCAACGACAACCCATCCGGTTCAACCACACAGCATCCTCGTAAGACGTGATATCTACGAGTTGTAGGGCCCTCTAATGTCCCGCGAGTAAGGTTGTCATTCTTTTAACAGCTCACAAAGTACGATCCGGGACGAAAAAACAGAGCAAAAGAAGAAAAGTGGACCGAAACTAATGAAAACGTTCGATTTTGGGCTCCCAAAATGGGCACAGCGAGCAAGCTGGCTGCCCCCGTCGTAATTCTCTTAGAGAGCTTTGCAGCGGCATACTGTGCGCAGTGTAACTCCTTACGGATCAAAACTTATGGGCACCGGAGTGACGGAGACCTGCTCACGGTTTGTGGCCTAGCCTCCACGTGAAGCAAAGTTTCCTTGCCCAAGGTGTCGTGGGATTCTATAATAGAAATGTGGTGGACAAAGTATCTTGGCAACCCTAATCGGAGCAAAAAAAATTGAAAAGGGGGGTGCAACACGAGGACTTCCCTGGGGGTCACACATCCTAGTACTACTCTCGCCCAAGCACGATTAACTTCGGAGTTCTGATGGGATCCGGTTCATTTGTGCTGGTATGATCGCACCCATCTTGTTGAATTCACAATTCCTTTATGTTTTAACGGTTCACAGTCCCAGCCTAGAGAAACGGCCCATTAAGAAGGCCCAATGGGCTTAACGACAACTCATCCGCTTCAACAACGCAGCATCCTCGCAAGACGTGATATCGACGAGTTGTAGAGCCTTCTAATATCCCGCGAGTAAGGTTGTCATTCTTTTAACAACTCACGACGTACGAGCCGGGAAGAAAAAATAGAGTTAAAGAAGAAAAGTGGCCCGAAACTGAAGAAAACGTTAGATTTTGGGCTCCAAAAATGGGCACAGCGAGCAAGCTAGCTACCCCCGTCGTAGAGCTCTCGGAGAGCTTTGCAACGGTATGCTATGCGACGCGTAACTCCATACGTATAAAAAGTTTTGGGCACCAGAGCGATGGAGACCTGGTCACAAGCCCTACGCCCTCGGTTTGTTGGCCCAGCCTCCACGTGAAGCGAAGTTGTCTTGCCCAAGGTGCCGTGGGATTCGGTAATAGAAATGTGGTGGATAAAGTATCTTGGCAACCCTAACCGGAGCAAAAAAAATTGAAAATGGGGGTGCCACACGAGGACTTCCCAGGGGGTCACCCATCCTAGTGCTACTCTCGCCCAAGCTCGCTTAACTTCGGTGTTCTGATGGGATCCGGTTCATTAGTGCTAGTATGATCGCACCTGTCATGTTAAGGGCACAATTCCTTTATGTGTTACCGGTTCACAGCCCCATCCTGGAGAGATGGCCCATTCAAAAGGCCCAATGGGCTTAACGACAACCCATCCGCTTCAACAACGCAGCATTCTCACAAGACGTGATATCGACGCATTGTAGGGTTCTCTAATGTCCCGCAAGTAAGGTTATCATCCTTTTAACAGCTCACGACGTACGACCCGGGACCCAAAAAAAGGGCAAAAATAGATAAGTGGCCCGAAACTGATGAAAACGTTCGATTTTGGGCTCCAAAAAGGGCACAGCGAGCAAGCTAGCTACCCCCATCGTAGTGTTCTCAGAGATCTTTGCAGGGGTCTGCTGTGCGCCGCGCAACTCCATACGGATCAAAAGCTATGTGCACCGGAGCGACGGAGACCTGGACACAAGCCCTACGCCCTCAGTTTGCTGGCCCATCCTCCTCGTGAAGCGCAGTTGTCTTGCCCAAGGTGCCGTGGGATTCGATTATAGAAATGTGGTGGAAAAAGTATCTTGGCAACCCTAACCGGAGCAAAAAAAATTGAAAAGTGGGGTGCAACACGAGGACTTCCCACGGGGTCACCCATCCTAGTACTTCTATCGCCCAAGCACGCTTAACTTCGGAGTTCTTATGGGATCCGGGGCATTAGTGCTGGTATGATCACACCCGTCATGTTGAAGGCTCAATTCCTTTATGTGTTAACAGTTCACAGTCCCAGCCTAGAGTGATGGCCCATTCAGAAGGCCCAATCGGCTTAACGACAAGCCATCCGGTTCAACAACACAGCATCCTCGCAAGACGTGATACCGACGTGTTGTAGGGCCCTCTAATGTACCAAAAGAAAGGATGTCGTCATCTTAACAGCGCACGAAGTACAGTTCGGGACGAAAAAATAGAGCAAATTAAGAAAAGTGGCCTGAAACTGATGAAAACGTTTGATTTTGGGCTCTAAAAAGGGCACATCGAGCAAGCTGGCTACCCTCGTCGTAGTGCCCTCGGAGATCTTTGCAACGGTATGATGTGCGCCACGTAACTCCATACGGATCAAAAGTTATGGGCACCAGAGCGACAGAGACCTGGTCACAAGCCATACGCCCTCGGTTTGCTGGCCCAGCCTCCACGTGAAGCGAAGTTGTCTGGCCCAAGGTGCTGTTGGATTAGATAATAGAAATGTGGTGGATAAATTATCTTGGTAACCCTAACCGGAGCAAAAAAAATTGAAAAGTGGGGTGCAACACGAGGACTTCCCAGGGGGTCACCCATCCTAGTACAACTCTCGCCCAAGCACGCTTAACTTCAGAGTTCTGATGGGATCCGGTGCATTAGTGTTGGTATGATCGCACCCGTCATGTTAAGGGCACAATTCCTTTATGTGTTAACGGTTCACAGTCCCAGCCTAGATAGATAGCCCATTCAAAAGGCCCAATGGGCTTAACGACAACCCATCCGCATCAACAATGCAGCATCTTCGCATCACATGATATCGACGCGTTGTAGGGCCCTCTATTGTCCCGCGAGTAATGTTGTCATCCTTTTAATAGCTCATGAAGTACGATCCGGGATGGAAAAACAGAGCAAAAGAAGAAAAGTGGCCCAAAACTGATGAAAACGTTCGATTTTGGGCTACAAAAAGGGAAGAGCGAGCAAGCTGGCTTGCCCCGTCGTAGTGCTCTCGGAGTTCTTTGCAACGGTATGCTGTGTGCCGCGTAACTCCTTACGAATCAAAAGTTATGGGCACCGGAGCGACGGAGACCTAGACACAAGCCCTACGCCCTCGGTTTGCTCGCCCAGCCTCCACGTGAAGCGAAGTTGGTTTGCCCAAGGTTCCGTGGGATTCGATAGTAGAAATGTGGTGGATAAAGTATCTTGGCAACCCTAACCGGAGAAAAAAAAATTGAAAAGTGGGGTGCAAAACGAGGACTTCCCAGGGGGTCACCCATCCTAGTACTACTCTCGCCCAAGCACGCTTAACTTCGGAGTTCTAATGGGATCCGGTGCATTTGTGCTGGTATGATCGCACCCGTCATGTTGAAGGCACAATTCATTTATGTGTTAACGGTTCACAGTCCCAGGCTAGATAGATGGCCCATTCAGAAGGCCCAATGGGCTCAACGACAACCCATCCGGTTCAACCACACAACATCCTCGCAAGCCGTGATATCTACGAGTTGTAGGTCCCTCTAATGTCCCGCAAGAAAGGTTGTCCTCCATTTAACAGCTCACAAAGTACGATCTGGGATGAAAAACTAGAGCAAAGGAAGAAAAGTGGCCCGAAACTAATGAAAACGTTCGATTTTGGACTCCAAAAATGGGCACAGCGAGCAAGCTGGATGCCCCCATCGTAATTCTCTCAGAGAGCTTTGCAGCGGCATAATGTGCGCAGTGTAACTCCTTACGGATCAAAAGATATGGGCACCGGAGTGACGGAGACCTGCTCATGGTTTGTGGCCTAGCCTCCACGTGAAGCAAAGTTGTCTTGCCCAAGGTGCCGTGGGATTCTATAATAGAAATGTGGTGGATAGAGTATCTTGGCAACCCTAATCGGAGCAAAAAAAATTGAAAAGGGGGGTGCAACACGAGGACTTCCTTGGGGGTCACCCATCCTAGTACTACTCTCGCCCAAGCACGCTTAACTTCGGAGTTCTGATGGGATCCGGTGCATTTGTGCTGGTATGATCGCACCCGTCTTGTTGAAGGCACAATTCCTTTTTGTGTTAACGGTTCACAGTCCCAGCCTAGAGAGATGGCCGATTCAGAATTCCCAATGGGCTTAACGACAACCCATCTGCTTCAACAACGCAGCATTCTCGCAAGATGTGATATCGACGAGTTGTAGAGCCCTCTAATGTCCCGCGAGTAAGGTTGTCATCCTTTTAACAACTCACGACGTACGATCCGGGACAAAAACATTGAGTTAAAGAAGAAAAGTGTCTCGAAACTAATGAAAACGTTCAATTTTGGGCTCCAAAAAGGGGGACAGCGAGCAAGCTGGCTGCCCCTGTCGTAGAGCTCTCATAGAGCTTTGGAACGGTATGCTATGCGACGCATAACACCTTACGAATCAAAAGTTATGGGCACCAGAGTGATGGAGACATGGTCACAAGCCCTACGCCTTCGGTTTGTTGGCCCAGCCTCCACGTGAAGCGAAGTTGTCTTGCCCAAGGTGTTGTGGGATTCGATAATTGAAATGTGGTGGATAAAGTATCTTGGCAACCCTAACCGGAGCAAAAAAAATTGGGAAGGTGGGTGCAACACGAGGACTTCCCTAGGTGTCACCCATCCTAGTACTACTCACGCCCAAGCACGCTTAACTTCGGAGTTCTTATGAGATCCGGTGCATTAGTGCTGGTATGATCGCACCCGTCATGTTGAGGGCACAATTCCTTTATGTGTTAACGGTTCACAGTCCCAGCCTAGAGAGATGGCCCATTCAGAAGGCCCAATGGGCTTAACGACAACCCATCCGCTTCAACAACACAACATCGTCGCAAGACATGATATCGACGCGTTGTAGAGCCCTCTAATATCCCGCGAGTAAGGTTGTCATCCTTTTAACAGCTCACGACGTACGATCCGGGACAAAAAAACAGAGTTAAAGAAGAAAAGTGGCCCGAAACTATTGAAAACGTTCAATTTTGGGCTCCAAAAAGGGGCACTGCGAGCAAGTTGGCTGCCCCCGTCGTAGAGCTCTCAGAGAGCTTTGCAACGGCATGCTATGCGACGTGTAACTCCATACGGATCAAAAGTTTTGGGCCCCAGAGCGATGGAGACCTGGCCACAAGCCCTACGCCCTCGGTTTGTTGGCCCAGCCTCCACGTGAAGCGAAGTTGTCTTGCCCAAGGTGCCGTGGGATTCGGTAATAGAAATGTGGTGGATAAAGTATCTTGGCAACCCTAACCGGAGCAAAAAAAATTGAAAAGGGGGGTGCAACACGAGGACTTCCCTGGGGGTCACCGATCCTAGTACTACTCTCGCCTAAGCACGCTTAACTTCGGAGTTCTGATGGGATCCGGTGCATTAGTGCGAGTATGATCACACCCGTCATGTTGAGGGCACAATTCCTCAATGTGTTAACGGTTCACAGTCCCAGCCTAGAGAGATGGCCCATTCAGAAGGCCCAATGGGCTTAACGACAAACAATTAGGTTCAACAATGCAGCATCCTCGCAAGACATGATATCGACGCGTTGTAGGGCCCTCTAATGTCCCGCGAGTAAGGTTGTCGTTCTTTAACAGCTCACAACGTACGATCCGGGACGGAAAAACTGAGCTAAATAAGAAAAGTGGCCCGAAACTGATGAAAATGTTCGATCTTGGGCTCCAAAAAGGGCCAAAGCGAGCAAGCTCGCTGCCCCCGTCGTAGAGCTCTCGGAGAGCTTTCCAACGGTATGCTGTGCGCTGCGTAACTCCATACGGATCAAAAGTTATGGGCATTGGAGCGACGGAGACCTGGTCATAAGCCCTACGCCCTCAGTTTGCTAGCCCAGCCTCTACTTGAGGTGAAGTTGTCTTGTCCAAGGTGACGTGGGATTCGATAATAGAAATGTGGCGGATAAAGTATCTTTGCAACACTAACCCGAGCAAAAAAAATTGAAAAGAGGGGTGCAACACAAGGACTTCCCAGGGGGTTACCTATCCTAGTACTCATATCGCCTAAGCACACTTAACTTCGGAGTTCTGATGGGATCCGGGGCAATAGTACTGGTATCATCGCACCCGTCATGTTGAGGGCACAATTCCTTTATGTATTAACGGTTCACAGTCCCAGCCTAGAGAGATGGCCCATTCAGAAGGCCCAATGGGCTTAACAACAACCCATCCGCTTCAACAATGCAGCATCTTCGCATGAGGTGATATCAACAGGTTGTAGGGCCCTCTATTGTCCCGCGAGTAAGGTTGTCTTCCTTTTAATAGCTCATGAAGTACGATCCGGGATGGAAAAACAGAGCAAAAGAAGAAAAGTGGCCCAAAACTGATGAAAACGTTCGATTTTGGGCTACAAAAAGGGCAGAGCGAGCAAGCTGGATTCCCCCGTCGTAGTGCTCTCGGAATTCTTTGCAACGGTATGCTGTGCGCCCCGTAACTGCTTACGAATCACAAGTTATGGGCACCGGAGCGACAGAAACCTAGACACAAGCCCTACGCCCTCGGTTTGCTCGCCCAGCCTCCACGTGAAGCGAAGTTGTTTTGCCCAAGGTTCCGTGGGATTCGATAATAGAAATGTGGTGGATAAAGTATCTTGGCAACCCTTACCGGAGTAAAAAAAATTGAAAAGGGGGGTGCAACACAAGGACTTCCCTGGGGGTCACCCATCCTTGTACTACTCTCACCCAAGCACGCTTAACTTCGGAGTTTTGATGGGATCCGGTGCATTAGTGCTGGTATGATCACACCCGTCATGTTGAGCGCACAATTCCTTTATGTGTTAACGGTTCATAGTCACAGCCTAGAGAGATGGCCCATTCAAAAGGCCCAATGGGCTTAACGATAACCCATCCGCTTCAACAATGCAGCATCCTCGCAAGACGTGATATCGATGAGTTGTAGGGCCCTCTAATGTCCTGTGAGTAAGGTTGTCGTCCATTTAACAACTCACAACGTACGATATGGGACAGAAAAACAGAGCAAAAGAAGAAACGTGGCCCGAAACTGATGAAAACTTTCGATTGTAGGCTCCAAAAAGGGCATTGCGAGCAAGCTGGCTGCCCCCGTCGTAGAGCTCTCGTATAGCGTTGCAACGGTATGCTGTGCACCGCGTAACTCCTTATGGATCAAAAGTTTTGGGCACCAGAGAGATGGAGACCTGGTCAAAAGCCCTACGCCCTCGGTTTGTTGGCCCAGCCTCCACGTGAAGCGAAGTTGTCTTGCCCAAGGTGCCGTGGGATTCGATAATAGAAATGTGGTGGATAAAGTATCTTGGCAACAATAACCGGAGCAAAAAAAATTGAAAAGAGGGGTACAACACGAGGACTTCCCAAGGGGTCACCCATCCTAGTACTACTCTCGCCCAAGCACGCTTAACTTCGGAGTTTTGATATGATCTGGTGCATTAGTGCTGGTATGATCGCATCCATCATGTTGAAGGCACAATTCCTTTATGTGTTAACGGTTCACAGTCCCAGCCTAGAGAGATGGCCCATTCAGAAGGCCCAATGGGCTTTACGACAGCCCACCCACTTCAACAACGCAGCATCCTCGCAAGACGTGATATTGACGCGTTATAGGGCCTTCTCATGTCCCACGAGTAGGGTTGTCGTCTTTTTAACAGCTGACGACATATGATCCGGGACGAAAAAATAGAGCAAAAGAAGAAAAGTGGCACGAAAGAGATGAAAACGTTTGATTTTGGGCTCCAAAAAGGGTACAGCGAGCAAGCTAGCTACCCCCGTCGTAGTGCTCTCGTAAAGCTTTGTAACGGTATGCTGTGCACCGCGTAACTTCATACGGATCAAAAGTTATGGGCACCGGAGCGACGGAGACCTAGTCACGAGCCCTACACCCTGGGTTTGCTGGCCCAGTCTCCACGTGAAGTGAAGTTGTATTGTACAAACCGAGGAATGTGTTGGATATAGTATCTTGGCAACCCTAACTTGAGGAAAAAAAATTGAAAAGGGGGGTGCAACACGAGGACATCCAAGAGGGTAACCCATCCTAGTACTACTCTTGCCCAAGCACGCTTAACTTCGGAGTTCTAATGGGATCTGGTGCATTAGTGCTAGTATGATCGCACCTGTCATGTTGAGGGCACAATTCCTTTATGTGTTAGCGGTTCACAGTCCCAGCCTGGAGGGATGGCCCATTCAAAAGGCCCAATGGGCTTACCGACAACCCATCCTCTTCAACAACGTAGTATCCTCGCAAGACGTGATATCGACGCATTGTAGGATCCTCTAATGTCTCGCGAGTAAGGTTGTCGTCCTTTTAACAGCTCACGACGTACGATCCGGGACGGAAAAAAAGAGCAAAAATAGAAAAGTGGCCCGAAACTAATGAAAACGTTCGATTTTGGGCTCCAAAAAGGGCACATCGAGCATGCTGGCTAACCCCGTCGTCATGCTCTCGGAGATCTTTGCAACGGTATGCTGTGCACCGCGTAACTCCATACTGATCAAAAGTTATAGGCACCGGAGCGACGACGACCTGGTCACAAGCCCTACGCCCTCAGTTTGCTGGCCCAGCCTCCACGTGAAGAGAAGTTGTCTTGCCCAAGGTGCCGTGGGATTCGATAATAGAAATGTGGTGGATAAATTATCTTGGCAACCCTAACCGGAGCAAAAAAAATTGAAAAAGGGGGTACAACACGAGGACTTTCAAGGGGGTCACCCATCCTAGTACTACTCTAGGCCAAACACGCTTAACTTCCGAGTTTTGATAGGATCTGGTGCATTAATGCTGGTATGATCACACCCGTCATGTTGAGGGTACAATTCCTTTATGTGTTAACGGTTCACAGTCCCAGCCTAGAGAGATGGCCTATTCATAAAGCCCAATAGGCTTAACGACAACCCATCCACTTCAAAAACGCAGCATCCTCCCATGACGTGATATCGACGAGTTGTAAGGCCCTCTAATGTCCCGCAAGGTAGGTCGTCTTCCTTTTCACGGCTCACGATGTACGATCCGGGATGAAAAAACTGAACAAAAGACGAATAGTGGCCTGAAACTGATGAAAACGTTAAATTTTGGGCTCCAAAAAGGGCATAGCGAGCAAGCTGGCTCCCCCTGTCGTAGTGCTCTCGGAGATCTTTGCAACGGTATGCAGTGCGCCGCGTAACTCCATACGAATCAAAAGTAATGGGCATCGGAGCAACGGAGACCTGGTCACAAGCCCTACGCCTTCGGTTTGCTGGCCCATCCTCCACGTGAAGCGAAGTTGTCTTGCCCAAGGTGCCGTTGGATTCGATAATAGAAATGTGGTGTATAAAGTATCTTGGCAACCCTAACCGGAGCAAAAAAAATTGAAGAGTGGGGTGCAACACGAGGACTTCCCAGGGGGTCACCCATCATAGTACTACTCTCGCCCAAGCACGCTTAACTTCAGAGTTCTGATGGGATCCGGTGCATTAGTGCTGGTATGATCGCACTCGTCATGTTGAAGGCACAATTCCTTTATGTGTTAACGGTTCACAGTCCCAGCCTAGAGAGATGGCCCATTCAGAAGGCCCAATGGGCTTAACGACAACCCATCCGGTTCAACAACGCAGCATTGACGTGATATTGACGAGTTGTAGGGCCCTCTAATGTCCCGCAAGAAAGGTTGTCGTCATCTTAACAGCTCACGACGTATAATCCGGGACGAAAAAAGAGAGCAAAAAAAGAAAAGTGGCCCGAAACTTATGAAAACATTCGATTTTGGGCTCCAACAAGGGCACAACGAGCTAGCTGGCTGCCCCCGTCGTACTGCTCTTGGAGATCTTTGTAACGGTATCTTGTGCGCCGCGTAACTCCATACGGATCAAAAGTTATGGTCACCGGAGCGACGGAGACCTGGTCACAAGCCCTATGCCCTCGGATTGCTGGCCCAGCCTCCACGTGAAGCGAAGTTGCCTTTCCCAAGGTACCATGGGATTCGATAATAGAAATGTGGTGGATAAAGTATCTTGGCAAACCTAACCGGAGAAAAAGAAATTGAAAAGTGGTGTGCAACACGAGGACTTCCCAGGGGGTCACCCATCCTAGTACTACTATCGCCCAAGCACGCTTAACTTCGAAGTTCTAATGGGATCCGGTGCATTAGTGCTGGTATGATCACACCCGTCATGTTGAAGGCAAAATTCCTTTATGTGTTAACGGTTCACAGTCCCAGCCTAGAGAGATGGCCCATTCAGAAGGCCTAATGGGCTTAAAGACAACCCATCTGGTTCAACAACACAACATCCTTGCAAGATGTGATATCGACGAGTTGTAAGGCCTTCTAATGTCCCACAAGAAAGGTTGTCATCCTTTTAATAGCTCACGACGTACGATCCGGGATGAAAAAACAGAGCAAAGGAAGAAAAGTGGCCCAAAACTAATGAAAACATTCGATTTTGGGCTCCAAAAAGGGCACAGCAAGAAAGATGGCTGCCCCCGTCGTAGTTCTCTCAGTGAGCATTGCAACGGTATGCTGTGCGCCGCGTAACTCCTTACGGATCAAAAGTTATAGGCACCGGAGCAACGGAGACCTGGTCACAAGCCCTACGCCCTCGGTTTGCTGGCCCAGCCTCCACGTGAAGCGATGTTGTCTTGCCCAAGGTGCCGTGGGATTCGCTATTAGAAATGTGGTTGATAAAGTATCTTGGCAACCCTAACCGGAGCAAAAAAAATTGAAAAAGGGGGTGCAACACGAGGACTTCCCATGGGGTCGCCCATCCTAGTACTACTCTCGCCCAAGCACGCTTAACTTCGGAGTTCTGATGGGGTCTGGTGCATTAGTGCTGGTATGATCGCACCCATCATGCTGAGGGCACAATTCCTTTATGTGTTAACGGTTCACAGTCCTAGCCTAGAGAGATGGCCCATTCAGAAGGCCCAATGGGCTTAACGATAACCCATCCGGTTCAACAACGCAGCATCCTCGCAAGACGTGATATCGACGAGTTGTAGAGCCCTCTAATGTCCTGCGAGTAAGGTTGTCATCCTTTTAACAACTCACGACGTACAATTAGGGATGAAAAAATAGAGCTAAAGAAGAAAAGTGGCCCGAAACTGATGAAAACGTTCGATTTTGGACTCTAAAAAGGGGCACAACGAGCAAGCTGGCTACCCCCGTCGTAGAGCTCTCGGAGAGCTTTGCAACGGTATGCTGTGTGACGCGTAACTCCTTACGGATCAAAAGTTTTCGGCACCGGAGCGATGGAGACCTGGTCACAAGCCCTACACCCTTGGTTTGTTGGCCCAGCCTCCACGTGAAGCGAAGTTGTCCTGCCCAAGGTGCCGTGGGATTCGGTAATAGAAATGTGGTGGATAAAGTATCTTGGCAACCCTAACCGGAGCAAAAGAAATTGAAAAGGGGGGTGCAACACGAGGACTTCTCAGGGGGTCACCCATCCTGTACTACTCTCGCCTAAGCATGCTTAACTTCGGAGTTCTGATGGGATCCGGTGCATTAGTGCGGGTATGATCGCACCCGTCATGTTGAGGGTACAATTCCTCAATGTGTTAACGGTTCACAGACCCAGCCTATAGAGATGGCCCATTTTGAAGGCCCAATGGGCTTAACGACAAACCATGAGCTTCAACAACGCAGCATCCTCGCCCGATGTGATATCGATGCGTTGTAAAGCCCTCTAATGTCCCGTGAGTAAGGTTGCCGTCCTTTTAACAGCTCACGGCATATGATCTGGGATGAAAAAATAGAGCAAAAGAAGAAAAGTGGGCCAAAACAGATGAAAACGTTCGATTTAGGGCTCCAAAAACATGCACGGAGAGCAAGCTGGCTGCCCCCGTCGTAGAGCTCTCGGAGAGCTTTGCAACAGTATGTTGTGCGCCGCGTAACTCCTTACGGATCAAAAGTTATAGGCACCGGAGCAATGGAGCCCTAGTCACAAGCCCTACACCCTCGGTTTGCTGGCCGAGCCTCCACGTAAAGCGAAGTTGTCTTGCCCAAGGTGCCGTGGGATTCGATAATAGAAATGTGGCGGATAAAGTATCTTGGCAACCCAAACCGGAGCAAAAAAAATTGAAACGGGGGGTGCAACACGAGGACTTCCCAGGGGGTCACCCATCCTAGTACTACTCTTGCCCAAGCACGCTTAACTTCAGAGTTCTGATGGGATCCGGTGCATTAGTGCTGGTATGATCGCATCGGTCATGTTGAGGGCACAAATCCCTTATATGTTGACGGTTCACAATCACAACCTAGAGAGATAGCCTATTCAAAAGGCCCAATGGGCTTAACGACAGCCCATCTGCATAGACAATGCTGCATCTTCGCAAGACGTGATATCGACACGTTGTAGGGCCCTCTAATGTCCCGCGAGTTAGGTTGTCTTCCTTTTCAAGGCTCACGATGTACGATCCGGAACGAAAAAACATAACAAAAGTAGAAAAGTGGCCCGAAACCGATGAAAACATTCGATTTTAGGCTCCAAAAAAGGCATAGTGAGCAAGCTAGTTGCGCTTGTCGTAGAGCTCTCGGAGAGCTTTGCAACGGTATGTTGTGCGCCGCGTAACTCCTTACGGATCAAAAGTAATGGGCACCGGAGCGATGGATACCTGGTCATAAGCCCTACGCCCTCGGTTTGCTGGCCCAACCTCCACGTAAAGCGAAGTTGTCTTGCCCAAGGTGTGCCATGGGATTCGATAATAGAAATGTGGTGGATAAAGTATCTTGGCAACCCTAACCGGGGCAAAAAAAATTGAAAAGGGGCGTGCAACACTAGGACTTCCCAGGGGGTCACCCATCCTGCAACACCCCGATCCCTCTCGAGACCGGGAGTTCTATCAATCAATCTAATCACAACCCAAATCCAAACCCGGGCAAAATTTTCAGGGAAAACGGACGGAGTCTCCCCTGTTTCTAGGCGAAATGTAAAACCAGCGACATCATATAAGTGGAGCAACACCGTGTCCAACCATACAAAACTACCTCAAGGTCATCCGAGCCTCGATTCTCAACAATTAAACTCAGCAAGTATACATACATTTCCAATTTAAAAGCTAACCTATCTCTTTACATTTTTGACAAGTACATTCAAACTGGACAATTAAACCATACTAAGCTACTGCATAAAATAATCTATCATGCCATTCTAACTCTTTTCCTTTGGACATTACAAACATGCATTGAGGTTAAGCTATGCTAACTGATTACAGAAACTAGCTTATCAATTCGCCTCAACTACTTAGCTAGATTTAAATTACATTTCTTTTAACAATAACTACATACAACATATGAAAGCATATATCTTTACAACTTCGACACTCAAGCCACATAGGCACGCAAGACAACTCTTCAGCACGAACTTTCACGAAATCACAAACTTTCCAGCTAACATGACATTTCCTGAAATGTGGTGGTGAGGAGTGAGTATACACAACACGTATACTCAGTGAGGGTGAGACAGATATCGAATTGGAGAGAAAGAAAGTCGTGCAATGTAAATAAGACAGTTAAGCAAAATAACTGATAAATAACCAATCAAGACAAACAATCAATACAATAAGCAATTACTGAAAGCATTAACACAACCATTCAAAGCTATACCACACTCTGAAGGCTATGGTTCACTCATACGAGCAATGTACCATTTCACGAGCGATACATCAATCTCGAGCTTGATGTTGACAACGATGACAATAAGCGCGCATCCACCTTATAACCCTAGTTTGGAATACCCCGGAAGTATCCATCAATTCTACGACCTAAATCTCCCTGGGAGGCAACCCAAGTGAGAAAAGGGAATAGCTACGGAGCTAGAGCAACCAACACCGGCAACCCGAGGCTACCCAGAGAGGCCCATCACTCACGTGCTGGACACTATGAAATGCAAGACTCGATACAAGGCGATAAACGAGCAATAAAGCCACACGTGGGAGAATAACAAAGTAGGTTACTCTCGCACGCAAAAGCAATAGTTGATAAGCATTTCAATCAAAATCAATTCAAACAAGTATATCAAGCAACCCTAAGCATTCTATAGGCATAATATCAAGAAAACAAGCAAAAACACAAATCGGCCCCAACTATCAAAACACTACCATTTCCAAACGAGCCACGAGTTCTGGAAACCGACTTCGCCAATCCTCCTAAGTCACCATAAGGCACGTCTAAAGACCCCGAAACCCTACTTAACCCTAGAATTCATGCAAAGCCCCGATTTCCCCCTTTCCTCGTTTGAACTACAACTGTACCAACCAAACACCCAACCAATGCCATAATCGCACCAAAAGTGCTTCCATGGCCTCCCGATACAATGCCAACACGCAAAACGAGAAAATGCCAAACTCAACCTAAATGACCCCGACTTTCACCAAGCCATTTTTCTCCGTTTTTCCATTACACATTCCAATTAAACCACACATTTAGGCATTCTAGCATATCTAGCACCTTCCTACATCAACAGAACGCGTAATGGGGCAACTTCATCGAAACGGGGGTTTACTTTTCACAATTTACTATTCATTATACAATTTATATTTCAATTTCAATATTCAACCGCAGAAAATGTTAAAAAGCTATAAATACATATTGTACAATCAACAAGGAACATTCTTTAAGCATTAAAACGATTAAACTAATGATCTACGCATAAAACTCAAAAATCAAAGTTTAGATACAAATATTTCAAATGCGCAAATAGCAATAAACCCCTCACCTTAGCCGCTCCTAGACGCTAGGAAAACCTCGTAGCACGCCTCGGAAACCACCACGTGCAAGCTCACGCGAAGAATCAAAGATTTGAATGTGAAATCTTTTTTTTCTCTCCTTCATATTTTCGGCCCTATGCTTCTGATTTTCAGCCTTCTTTTTTTTATTTTGTATTATTATATGCTATTTTAAGGATGACAAAGGTCAAAGGTCAAGCCCCTTGGTCAAACCACTTAAAAATTGGTCAAACTAGCCTATTTCATGCATTTTAAAGCTAAAACAAGTAACATAAATCCAATTCTAGTTAAATACAACCCAAAACACTAAAATTAAAACACTAAATACTAGTTTTCACTATTTACTGAGGACTCGAATTCATTTCCTAACTATCTCTCTCGAAATCCTATGCACCTTGCGACAATAAAAGAATAACAATTAAATCTCAAAGAATTTAAGAAAATATATCATTTTTGAAAAGTATTATAGTTTAAAATTTACTCTGGCTCGGAGCTACTTTTCATTTAATTGAAATCCGAGCATTTAAGTGCAAGAAAAATAAAACTGATTGACACAAATATGAAAAGTGGTTGATATTGGATTAATATGATGAGGTCAGGGATTATTGTAGCTAGTTGTAAAAGAAATAGGAAAGTAAAACTACAAATAAATGGTTAACTAAAAAGAAACACAAATTCAATGCCAACATTTAAGATGTCACTTAGTTAAATGCAATTAAATGCCATTAAATGCATGCCAGGTTCGGGTTATCACACATCCTACTACTACTCTCGCCCAAGCATGCTTAACTTCAGAGTTCTGATAGGATCCGGTGCATTAGTGCTGGTATGATCGCGCCCGTCATGTTCATGGCATGATTCCTTTATGTGTTAATGGTTCACAGTCCCAGCCTAGAGAGATGGCCCATTCAGAAGGCCCAATGGGCTTAACGACAACCCATCTGCTTCAACAACTCAACATCCTCGCAAGACATGATATCGACGAGTTGTAAAGCCCTCTAATGCCCCACCAGTAAGGTTGTCGTCCTTTTAACTGCTCACGACGTACGATCTGGGATGGAAAAATCGAGCAAAAGAAAAAAAGTGGCCTGAAACTGATGAAAACGTTCGATTTTGGGCTCCAAAAAGGGCACAGCGAGCAAGCTTGCTGCCCCCGTCGTAGAGCTCTCGGATATCTTTGCAACGGTATGTTGTGCGCCGCTTAACTCCTTACTGATCAAAAGTTATGGGCACCGTAGCGATGGAGACCTGGTCACAAGCCCTACGCCCTCAATTTGCAAGCCCAGCCTGCACGTGAAGCGAAGTTGTCTTGCCCAAGGTACCGTGGGATTCGATAATAGAAATGTGGTGGATAAAGTATCTTGGCAACCCTAACCGGAGCAAAAGAAATTGAAAAGGGGGGTGCAACACGAGGACTTCCCAGGGGGTCACCCATCCTTGTACTACTCTCGGCCAAGCACACTTAACTTCGGAGTTCTGATGGGATCCGGTGCATTAGTGCTGGTATGATCGCGCCCGTCATGTTGAGGGCATGATACCATTATGTGTTAACGGTTCACAGTCCCAGCCTAGAGAGATAGCCCATTTAGAAGGTCCAATGGGCTTAACGACAACCCATCCGCTTCAACAACGCAGCATCTTCGCAATATGTGATATCGACGAGTTGTAAGGCCCTCTAATGTCCAGCGAGTAAGGCTGTCATCCTTTTAATAGCTCACGACGTATGATCCGGGACGAAAAAACAGAGCAAAAGAAGAAAAATGGCCCGAAATTGATGAAAACGTTCGATTTTGGGCTCCAAAAAGGGCACAACGAGCAAGCTGGCTGCCCCCATCGTAGAGCTCTCGGAGAGATTTACGACGGTATACTGTGCGCCGCGTAACTCCTTACAGATCAAAAGTTATGGGCACCGTAGCGACGGAGACCTGGTCACAAGCCCTACGCCCTCAGTTTGCTGGCCCACCCTGCACGTGGAGCGAAGTTGTCTTGCCCAAGGTACCGTGGGATTCGATAATAGAAATGTGGTGGATAAAGTATCTTGACAACCCTAACCGGAGCAAAAACAAATTGAAATGGGGGGTGCAACAGGCAGACTTCCCAGGGGGTCACCCATCCAAGTTCTACGCTCGCCTAAGCACGCTTAACTTCGGAGTTCTGATGGGATCCGGTGCATTAGTGCTGGTATGATCGCACCCGTCATGTTGAGGGCACAATTCCTTTATGTGTTAACGGTTCACAGTCCCAACCTAGATAGATAGCCTATTCAAAAGGCCCAATGGGCTTAACGACAACCCATCCCCTTCAACAATGCAGCATCCTCGCAAGACGTGATATTGGCATGTTGTAGGGCCCTCTAATGTCCCGTGAGTATGGTTGTAGTCCTTTTAACAGCTCACGACGTACGATCTGGGATGGAAAAATAGAGCAAAAGAAGAAAAGTGCACCGAAATTGATGAAAATGTTCAATTTTAGGCTCCAAAAAAGGTAAAGTGAGCATGCTGGTAGCCTGTGTCGTGGAGCTCTCAGAGAGCTTTACAACGTTATGCTATGCGCCGCGTAACTCCTTACGGATCAAAAGTTATGGGAACCGGAGCGATGAAGACCTAGTCACAAGCCCTACGCCTTCAGCTTCCTGGCCCAGCCTCCATGTGAATTGAAGTTGTCTTGGCCAACGTGCTGTGGGGTTCGATAATAGAAATGTGGTGGATAAAGTATCTTGATAACCCTAACTGGAGCAAAAAAAAAATTGAAATGGGGGGTGCAACAGGCGGACTTCCCAGGGGGTCACCCATCCAAGTACTACGCTCGCCTAAGCACGCTTAACTTCGGAGTTCTGATGGGATCCGGTGCATTAGTGCTGGTATAATCACACCCATCATGTTGAGGGCATAATTCCTTTATGTGTTAACGGTTCACAGTCGCAGCCTAGATAGATGGACCATTCAAAAGGCCCAATGGGCTTAACGACAACCCACCCGCTTGAACAACGCAGCATCCTCGCAAGACGTGATATCGACGCGTTATAGGGCCCTCTAATGTCCCACGAGTGAGGTTGTCATCCTTTTAACAGCTCACGACGTACGATCCCGGACCGAAAAATAGAGCAAAACAAGAAAAGTGGCCCAAACATATGAAAATGTTTGATTTTGAGCTCCAAAAAGGGCAAAGCGAGCAAGCTGGCTGCCCTTGTCGTAGTGCTCTCAGAGAGCTTTGCAACGATATGCTGTGCACCGTGTAACTCCTTACGGATGAAAAGTTATGGGCACTGGAAAGACGGAGACCTGGTCACAAGCCCAACGCCCTCGGTTTGCTGGCCCAGCCTCCACGTAAAGCGAAGTTGTCTTGCCCAAGGTGCCGTGGGATTCGATAATAGAAATGTGGTGGATAAAGTATCTTGGAAACCCTAACCGGAGCAAAAAAAATTGAATAGGGGGGTGCAACATGAGGACTTCCCAGTGGGTCACCCATCCTAGTACTACTCTCGCCTAAGCACGCTTAACTTCGGAGTTCTGATGGGATCCGGTGCATTAGTGCTTGTATGATCGCACCCTTCATGTTGAGGGTACAATTCCTTAATGTGTTAACAGTTCACAGTCGCAGCCTAGAGAGATGGCCTATTCAAAAGGCCCAATGGGCTTAACGACAACCTATCTGCTTAAAAAACGCAGCATCCTGGCAAGACGTGATATCGACAAGTTGTAGGGCCCTCTAATGTCCCGCGAGTAAGGTTATCATCCTTTTAACAACACAGGACGTACGATCCGGGATGACAAAACATAGCAAAAGAAGAAAAATGGCCTGAAACTGATAAAAACGTTCGATTTTGGGCTCCAAAAATGGGAACAACGAGCAAGTTTGCTACCCCCGTCGTAGAGCTCTCTAAGAGCTTTGCAACGGTATGCTGTGCGCCACGTAACTCCTTACGGATCAAAAGTTATGGCCACCGGAGCGACGGAGACCTGGTCACAAGCCCTACGCCCTAGGTT
This sequence comes from Ehretia macrophylla, assembly GCA_037974665.1. Classification (NCBI taxonomy): domain Eukaryota; kingdom Viridiplantae; phylum Streptophyta; class Magnoliopsida; order Boraginales; family Ehretiaceae; genus Ehretia; species Ehretia macrophylla. The sequence continues at coordinate 14,508,055 of CM075771.1, read as the reverse complement.
TGCGGGCCCAGCCTCCACGTGAAGCGAAGTTGTCTTGCCCAAGGTGCCGTGGGATTCGATAATAGAAATGTGGTGGATAAAGTATCTTGGCAACTGTGACGCCCGAGAATTAGCCATACATTGACTTACTGTTGCATTCATTATTTGTGTATTTCCTTCTATGCTTTGTTAACCATCTTATGTAGTCACTATTCATCCCATTTTTAAACTTCATTCTATTAGCGAATTAGTATTTTTATTAAATCATATTAATTGTTAAAGTAGTGGGAAAAATGTGCCATTGAGTTAAAAGCGATAGGAGAGCTCGTTTAGAAAATGATTGTTGTAGTTGAATGAATAGTGTTACGTAACTAACTTAGAGATTTAATTAGTTAGCTCACATCCTTCACTTTAGGCTCGTTTTAAGCGTACTAAGCGCATTATATTAGACCACTTAAGCACCCAAACTAGACCCCACCCTAGCTTAGTCAATATATAGTCACTTAAGCTCATAAAATGCAAAAGAAAAAAAAATAAAAAGCTGAAAAACAGGAGCAGAAAACCCGACAGCAGCATTAGGAGGAAAGGAGGAGATTTTGCTCACCAATACTTCAATCCAAGCCCTTGCAAGCTAGGTACAAGTAGTTTAGAGTGTCCTCTAGCCTTCCCCGAGCTTTCACGCGCATTAGGTGAGGGATTTGCACATTTATTTTCCATTTTCTAAATGTTATAACTTTCTTGATTTGGTGGATTTGCTAACAAATGGTTATGGAATGCTCAAATATGATAATGTATGCTATATACAAGTGCTAGAGACCATATTTATACTATTGTTTCGTAATTTAAACGGTTGGAATCGTCATTTGAATTTATGAGGTGAATAGTGACGTTTTTCTAGGGTTTTGTGTAATTGCACGTATTAGCTTGATTCAACACTCCTAATAGATGCCTTAGGTGCTAATGAAGGTAGTCTAATAGCCCCGTGCACTTGAATTGCTCTAGAATCGCATAAAACGTGAAATAGCCGACTTTAACAAAGGGGTTTCGGGGTTCATGCGAATCCGGGTGGATTCGGGCTTCACTTCTAGTATTCTTAGGCTACCTAGGTGCTATAGAAGCTTTGATAACCCTTGTTTGAAGCCCGGATAAGGTATGTGTAGTTTAAAGCCATAAGAGGGAATTTGGGGCTTTCGGGGTAATCGCGGGCGTTTGAATGAGTTAGAGTATTGAGAGGGTACCTTGAGGGTTAGTTAGAAGGTTGGGAGAGTTTCCTTTGAAAATGGAATCGTTAACCTTGGTTTGGAAGAGAAATAGTTTGAAAAACAAAGGGGTTTAGGTGCAAATTCGGTTGTCTCCCACTTCTAAACCCATGGTATGACTTCTTGAGTGTTTATATGTGATTTTAAATTGATTTGGAGCTTTTGGTATGATTCTATGGTTATTTTGTATATGTTCCTTTGTAAACTGCTTATTAGCTTCTATAATTGCTTCTCTCCTAAATGCATCGGGATCAACCTACTTTGTTGATCCTCCTATGTGTTAATGCTTATATTATTGCTATTAACTTGCCATTGTTAAGTGCATTGCATGGTGGTTGCGCAACCATAGTGTCAGGGGCGGATGTGTTGAATATCGGCTGGGCGGCAGAGGGCTTGCCGGTGGATATTCAAACTCCGTGCCCTAGTCCCTCATTCGCCTGGTCCGGAGATTGCCAGGGGATGTTGGGTCGTAGGATTATCGGGGTACATCCGGAGTACACCCACTGGAGTGTTTGGGGATTATGCCGGCTTATCGTGATCGTGCTCGTGGTTCGTGGATCGTGAATGAAGACCAGTGAAGATTGGTGTATAGGGGATTGTGTGAAATGTATCCTTTTAAATGTGTGGTTACTTATGTTATCATTGCTTCTTAAATTGTCTAAGTGATATTGTTGTATAATTGTATTACCTGTTGCATTGTACGCCCCGGGACTATATCCCTCACTGGGCCACAGTGGTTGCTCATACCTCGCTAACATGTTTCAGGTGGCACAGTTGGAGGAGTTGCATTAGTTGCTGTGTCTAGTTGCTTGAGGTGGACTATGTTCTTGTTGATGAGAGTAGGACTTGTTTTCTTTACTTTATGTTCTATTTTGTAACCTAAGTGATATGTGTATATTATATAGTTTGCAAATTGAGGGATAGATGTTGTAGTGGTAGATTTAGAACCATGGCATGTAATAACTTATATTTCTGCTATTAGCTGCTTCGCATGCTTGGGAGTGAATGACTGGTTGTTTTCAATTTCTAAGAATACTTGAAAGCTATCATGGAGTGGCATGATAAGCGGTTTTGTAAAGAAGTTAAGTTATGAATGCATGCTTGTCTGTATCTAAACTGTTTGTATGTCTTAAGGCTCGGATGGCCTTAAAGCTAAGATCTTTAGTTATAAATGAATGTCTTGTTATGTTGTGGCTTTATTGAGTGTTTACAGGGTTTCAGAATGTCCACGGGACAGCGGAGAGTCTGTCCGTGTGTCGGGTCCAGACTTAACCATTAGGAAAAATTTTGTGACCGGGCTTGGTAATGGGTTAAGAATAGCATGGTTATTAGAGCCTCCGGTCTCGTGAGGGATCGGGGCGTTACAGCAACCCTAACCGGAGCAAAAGAAACTGAAAAGGGAGGTACAGCACGAGGACTTCCTAGGGGGTCACCCATCCAAGTACTACTCTCGCCCAAGCACGCTTAACTTCGGAGTTCTGATAGGATCTGGTGCATTAGTGCTAGTATGATCACACCCGTCATGTCGACGGCACAATTCCTTTATGTGTTAACGGTTCACAGTGCCAGCCTAGAGAGGAGGCCCATTCAGAACGCCCAATGGTCTTAACGACAACCCATCTGCTTCAACAATGTAGCTTCCTTGCAAGAATTGATATCGACGAGATGTAGGACCCTCTAATGTCCTGCGAGAAAGATTGTCGTCTTTTTAAAAGCTCATGGCGTACGATCCGGGACAACAAAATAAAGCAAAAATAGAAAAGTGGCCCGAAACTAATGAAAATGTTTGATTTTGGACACCAAAAAGGCCTCAGCGAGCAAGCTAGTTGTCCCCGTCGTAGAGCTCTCGGAGAGCTTTGCAAAGGTATGCTGTGTGCCGCGTAACTCCTAACGGATTAAAAGTTATGGGTACCGGAGCGACGGAGACCTGGTCACAGGCCCTATGCCCTCGGTTTGCCGGCCCAGCCTCCACGTGAAGCAAAGTTGTCTCGCCCAAGGTGCCGTGGGATTCGATAATAGAAAAGTGGTGGATAAAGTATCTTGGCAACCCTAACCGGAGCAAAAAAAATTGAAAAGGGGGGTGCAACACGAGGACTTCCCAGGGGGTCACCCATCCTAGTACTACTCTCGCCCAAGCACGCTTAACTTCGGAGTTCTGATGGGATCCGGTGCATTAGAGCTGGTATGATTGCACCCGTCATGTTGAAGGCACAATTCCTTTATGTGTTAACGGTTCACAGACCCAGCCTAAAAAGATGGCCCAATGGGCTTGACGACAACCTATCCGCTTCAACAATGCAGCATCCTCGCAAGACGTGATATCGCCGCGTTGTAGAGCCCTCTAATGTCCCGCAAGTAAGGTTGTCGTCCTTTTAACAACTCACGATGTACGATCCGGGACGGAAAAACATAGCTAAATAAGGAAAGTGGCCTGAAACTGATCAAAACGTTCGATTTTGGGCTCCAAAGACGAGCACAGCAAGCAAGCTGGCAACACAAGGACTTCCTAGGGGGTCACCCATCCTAGTACTACTCTCGACCAAGCACGCTTAACTTCGGAGTTCTGATAGGATCTGGTGCATTAGTGCTGGTATGATCACACCTGTCATGTTGAGGGCACAATTCCTTTATGTGTTAACGGTTCGTAGTCCCAGCCTAGAGAGATGGCCCATTTAGAAGGCCCAATGGGCTTAACGACAACACATCTGCTTCAACAACGCAGCATCCTCGCAAGATGTGATATCGACGAGATGTAGGGCCCTTTAATGTCCCGCAAGAAAGGTTGTCGTCCTTTTTACAACTCACGACGTACGATTCAGGACGAAAAAATAGAGCAAAACAAGAAAAGTGGCCCGAAACTGATGAAAACGTTCGATTTTGGGCTCCAAAAAGGGCACAGCAAGCAAGCTGGCTACCCCTGTTGTAGTGCTCGTGGAGATCTTTGCAACGGTATGCTGTACGCCACGTAACTCCATACAGATCAAAAGTTACGGGAACCGGAGTGACCGAGACCGGGTCACAAGCCCTACGCCATCGGTTTGCTGGCCCAGCCTCCACGTGAAACGAAGTTGCCTTGCCCTTGGTGCCGAGGGATTCGATAATATAAATGTGGTGGATAAAGTATCTAGGCAACCCTAACCGGAGAAAAAAAAATTGAAAAGTGGTGTGCAACACGAGAACTTCCCAAGGGGTCACCCAGCCTATTACTACTCTCGCCCAAGCACGCTTAACTTTGGAGTTCTGATAGGATCCGGTGCTTTAGTGCGGGTATGATCGCACCCGTCATGTTGAGGGCACAATTCATTTATGTGTTAACGGTTCACAATCCCAGCCTAGAGAGATGGCCCATTCAGAAGTCCCAATGGGCTTAACGACAACCAATCCGGTTCAACAATGCAGCATCCTTTCAAGATGTGATATCGACGCATTGTAGTGCCCTCTAATGTCCCATGAGTGAGGTTGTCGTCCTTTTAATAGCTCACGATGTACGATCCAAGATGAAAAAATAGAGCAAAAAAAGAAAAGTGGCCTGAAACCGATGAAAACGTTCGATTTTGTGCTCCAAAAAGGGCACAGCGAGCAAGCTGGGTACCCCCGTCGTAGGGCTCTTGGAGATCTTTGCAACGGTATACTGTGCGCCACGTAACTCCTTACGGATCAAAAGTTATGGGCACCGGAGCGACGGAGACCTGGTCATAAGCCCTACGCCCTCGGTTTGCTGGCCCAGCATCCACGTGAAGCGAAGTTGTCTCGCACAAGGTGCCGTGGGATTCGATAATAGAAATGTGGTGGATAAAGTATCCTGGCAACCCTAACCGGAGCAAAAAAAATTGAAAAGTGGGATGCAACATGAGGACTTCCCAAGGGGTCACCCATCCTAGTACTACCCTTGCCCAAGCACGCTTAACTTCGGATTTCTGATGGGATCTAGTGCATAAGTGCTGGTATGATCGCACCCGTCATGTTGAAAATTCACAATTCCTTTTTGTGTTAACGGTTCACACTCCCAGCCTAGAGAGATGGCCCATTCTGAAGGACCAATGGGCTTAACGACAACCCATCCGGTTCAACAACGCAGCATCCTCGCAAGACGTGATATCGACGAGTTGTAGGGCCCTCTAATATCAGGCAAGAAAGGTTGTCATCCTTTTAACAGCTCACGACGTACGATCCGGGATGAAAAAATAGAGCAAAAGAAGAATAGTGGCTTGAAACTGATGAAAACGTTCGATTTTGGTCTCCAAAAAGGGCATAGAGAGCAAGCTGGCCGCCCTCGTCGTAGTGCTCTTGGAGAGCTTTGTAACGGTATACTATGCGTCGCGTAACTCCTTACGGATCAAAAGTTATGGGCACCGGAGCGACGGAGACCTGCTCACAAGCCCTACGCCCTCGGTTTGCGGGCCCTTCCTCCACGTGAAGCGAAGTTGTCTTGGCCAAGGTGTCGTGGGATTCGATAATAGAAATGTGGTGGATAAAGTATCTTGACAACCCTAACCGGAGTAAAAAAAATTGAAAAGGGGGTGCAACATGAGGACTTCCCAGGGGGTCACCCCTCCTAGTACTACTCTCGCCCAAGCACGCTAAACTTCGGAGTTTTAATGGCATCCGGTGAATTAGTGCTGGTATGATTGCACCTGTCATGTTGAGGGCTCAATTGCTTTATGTGTTAACGGTTTACAGTCCCAACCTAGAAAGATGGCCCATTCAAAAGGCCCAATGGGCTTAACGACAACCCATCCACTTCAACAACGCAGCATCCTTGCAAGATGTGATATCGCCGCATTGTAGGGCCCTCTAATGTCCCGCGAGTAAGGTTGTCGTCCTTTTAACAACTCACGACGTACGATCCGGGACGGAAAAACAGAGCTAAAGAAGAAAAGTGGCCCAAAACTGATGAAAACGTTCGATTTTGGGCTCCAAGAACGGGCACAGCGAGCTTGCTGGCTGCCCCCGTCATAGAGCTCTCGGAGAGCTTTGCAACGGTATGCTGTGCGCCGCGTAAATTAATACAGATCAAAAGTTATGGGCACCGAAGCGACGGAGACCTGGTCACAAGCCCTACGCCCGCGGTTTGCTGGCCATGCCTCCGCGTGAAGTGAAGTTGTCTTGCCCAAGGTGCCGTGGGATTCGATAATAGAAATGTGGTGGATAAAGTATCTTGGAAACCCTAACCAGAGCAAAAAAAATTTAAAAGGGGGGTGCAACACGAGAACTTCCTAGGGGGTCACCCATCCGAGCACTACTATCGCCCAAGCACGCTTAACTTTGGAGTTCTGATTGGGTCTGGTGCATTAGTGCTGGTATGATCGCACCCATCATGTTGAGGGCACAATTCCTTTATTTGTTAACGGTTCACAGTCCCAGTCTAGAGAGATGGCCCATTAAGAAGGCCCAATGGGATTAACGACAACCCACCCGCCTCAACAACGCAGCATCCTCGCAAGACGTGATATCGACGCATTATAGGGCCCTCTAATTTCCCACGAGTAGGGTTGTCATCCTTTTAAAATCTCACGACATACAATCAGGGACGGAAAAATAGAGCTAAAGAAGAAAAGTGGCCCGAAACGGATAAAAACGTTCTATTTTGGGCTCCAAAAAGGGCACAGCGAGCAAGCTAGCTACCCCCGTTGTAGTGCTCTCGAAGAGCTTTGCAACGGTATGCTGTGCGCCGCGTATATTAATACGGATCAAAAGTTATCGGCTCCGAAGCGACGGAGACCTGGTCACAAGCCCTACGCCCGCAGTTTGCTGGCCATGCCTCCCCGTGAAGCGAACCTGTTTTGCCCAAGGTGCCATGGGATTCGATAGTAGAAATGTGGTAGATAAAGTATCTTGGCAACCCTAACTGGAGAAAAAAAAATTGAAAAGGGGGTTGCAACACGAGGACTTCCAAGGGGGTCACCCATCCTAGTACTACTTTCGCCCAAGCACGCTTAACTTCGGAGTTCTAATGGTATCTGGTGCATTAGTGCCGGTATGATCGCACCCGTTTGTTGAGGCGCAATTCCTTTGTGTTAACGGTTCACAATCCCGGCCTAGAGAGATGGCCTATTCAGAAAGCCCAATGGACTTAACGAGAACCCATCTGCTTCAACAACGCAGCATCCTCGCAAGACGTGATATTGACGTGTTGTAGGGCCCTCTAATGTCCTGCGAGTAAGGTTTTCGTCCTTTTAACAGCTCACGTCGTACGATCTGGTGCAGAAAAACAAAGCAAAATAAGAAAAGTGGCCCGAAACTGATGAAAACGTTCGATTTTGGCCTCCAAAAATGGGGACAGCGAGCAAGCTGGCTGCCCCCGTCGTTGAGCTCTTGGAGAGCTTTGCAACGGTATGTTGTGCGCTGCATAACTCCTTACGGATCAAAAATTATGGGCATCGGAGCGACAGAGACATGGTCACAAGCCCTACGTCCTCAGTTTGCTAGCCCAGCTTCCACGTGAAGCGAAGTTGTCTTGCCCAATAAGCCGTGGGATTCGATAATAGAAATGTGGTGGATAAAGTATCTTGGCAACCCTAACCGGGGCAAAAAAAATTGAAAAGAGCAGTGCAACACGAAGACTTCCCGGGGGGTCACCCATCCTAGTACTACTCTCACCCAAGCACGCTTAACTTCGGAGTTCTGGTGGGATCCGGTGCATTCGTGCTGGTTTGATCACACCCGTCATGTTGAGGGCACAATTCCTTTATGTGTTAATGGTTCACAGTCCCAGCCTAGAGAGATGGCCCATTCAAAAGGCCCAATGGGCTTAACGACAACCCATCCGCTTCAACAAAGCTGCATCCTCGCAAGACGTGATATCGACGAGTTGTAGGGCCCTTCTAATTTCCCGCGAGTAAGGTTGTCATCCTTTTATCAACTCACGACGTACGATCCGTGACGGAAAAAAGAGTAAAAATAGAAAAGTGGCCCGAAACTGATGAAAACGTTCTATTTTGGGCTCCAAAAAGTGGCACATCGAGCAAGCTAGCTGCCCCCATCGTAGAGCTCTCAGAGAGCTTTGCAACGGTACGCTGTGTGCCACGTAACTTCTTACGGATCAAAAGTTTTGTGCAACGGAGCGATGGAGACCTGGTCACAATCCCTACGCCCTCGGTTTGTTGGCCCATCCTCCACGTGAAGCGAAGTTGTCTTGCCCAAGGTGCCGTGGGATTCAATAATAGAAATGTGGTGGATAAAGTATCTTGGCAACCTTAACCGGAGGAAAAAAAATTTGAAAAGAGGGGTGCAACCGGAGGACTTCCCAGGGGGTCACCCATCCTAGTGCTACTATCGCCCAAGCACGCTTAACTTCAGAGTTCTGTTAGGATCCGTTGCATTAATGCTTGTATGATCGCACCCGTCATGTTGAGGGCACAATTCCTTTATGTGTTAATGGTTCATAGCCACAGCCTAGAAAGATGGCCCATTTAGAAGGCCCAATGGGCTTAAAGACAACCCATCCGCTTCAACAACGCAGCATTCTCGCAGGATGTGATATCGACGAGTTGTAGGGCCCTCTAATGTCCCGTAAGAAAGGTTGTAACCCTTTTAACAGCTCCCGACGTATGATCTGGGACAAAAAAACAGAGCAAAAGAAGAAAAGTTGCCCGAAACTGATGAAAACGTTCGATTTTGTGCTCCAAAAAGGGCACAGCGGCCAAGCTGGCTACCCCCGTCGTAGTGCTCTAGGAGATCTTTGCAATGGTAGGTTGTGCGCCGCGTAACTCCATACGGATCAAAAGTTCTGGGCACCGGAGCGACGGATACCTGGACACAAGCCCTACGCCCTCGGCTTGCTGGCCCAGCCTCCACGTGAAGCGAAGTTGTCTTGCCCAAGGTGCCGTGGGATTCGATAATAAAATTGTGGTGGATAAAGTATCTTGGCAACCCTAACCAGAGCAAAAAAAATTGAAAAGTGGGGTGCAACACGAGGACTTCCCTGGGGGTCACCCATCCTAGTACTACTCTAGCCCAAGCACGCTTAACTTCGGTGTTCTTATGGGATTCGGTGCATTAGTGATGGTATGATCGCACCCATCATGTTGAGGGCACAATTCCTTTACGTGTTAACGGTTCACAGTCCCAGCCTAGAGAGATGGCCCATTCAGAAGGCCCAATGGGCTTAACGACAACCCATTCGTTTCAACAACGCAGCATCCTAGCAAGACGTGATATCAACGAGTTGTAGTGCCCTATTAATGTCCCGCAAGAAAGGTTTTCGTCCTTTTAACAACTCACGACGTACGATCCGGGATGAAAAAACATAGCAAAAGAAGAAAAGTGGCCCGAAAAAGATGAAAACATTCGATTTTGGGATCTAAAACGAGCACAGCGAGTAAGCTGGCTGCCCCCGTCGTAGAGCTCTCAGAGAGCTTTGCAACGGTATGCTATGTGCCGCGTAACTCCTTACAGATCAAAAGTTATGGGCACCGGAGCGACGGAGACCTGGTCACAAGCCTTACGCCATCGGTTTGTTGGCCCAGCCTCCACGTGAAGCGAACTTGTCTTGCCCAAGGTGCCGTGGGATTCGATAATAGAAATGTGGTGGATAAAGTATCTTGGCAACTCTAACCAGAGAAAAAAAAAATTGAAAAGGGGGGTGCAGAATGAGGACTTCCCCGGGGGTCACCCATCCTACTACTATTCTCAACGAAGCATGCTTAACTTTGGAGTTTTGATGGGATAGGGTGCATTAGTGCTAGTATGATCGCACCCGTCATGTTGAGGGCACAAATCCCTTATGTGTCGAAGGTTCACAGTCCCAGCCAAGAGAGGTGGCCCATTCAAAAGGCCCAATGGGCTTAACGACAACCCATCCGTTTCGATAATGCAGCATCCTCGCAAGACGTGATATTAAGGCATTGTAAGGCCCTCTAATGTCTCATGAGTAAGGTTTTCGTCCGGTTAACAACTCACGATGTACGATCCGGGACCCAAAAATAGAGCTAAAGAAGAAAAGTGGCCCGAAACTGATGAAATCATTCGATTTTGGGCTCCAAAAAGGGGCACAGCAAGCAAGCTGGCTTCCCCCATCGTAGAGCTCTCGGAGAGCTTTGCAACGATATGTTGTGCGCCGCGTAACTCCTTACGGATCAAAAGTTTTGGGAACCGGAGCGATGAAGACCTGGTCACAAGCCCTACACCCTCGGTTTGTTGGCCCAGCCTCGACGTGAAGCGAAGTTGTCTTGCCCAAGGTGCCGTGGGATTCGATAATAGAAATGTAATGGATAAAGTATCTTGGCAACCCTAACCGGAGCAAAAAAAATTGAAAAGGGGGGTGCCACATGAGAACTTCCCAAGGGGTCACCCATCCTAGTACTACTCTCGCCCAAGCACGCTTAACTTCAGATTTCTAATGGGATCCAGTGCATTAGTACTTGTATGATCGCACCAGTCATGTTGAGGGCACAATTCCTTTATGTGTTAACGGTTCACAGTCCCAGCATGGAGAGATGGCCAATTCAAAAGGCCCAATGGGCTTGACGACAACCCATCTGCTTCAGCAATGCAGCATCCTCGCAAGACGTGATATCGACGCATTGTAGGGTCCTCTAATGTCCCGCGAGTAAGGTTGTCGTCCTTTTAACAGCTCACGACGTACGATCCGGGATTAAAAAAAAGAGCCAAAATAGAAAAGTGGCCCGAAACTGATGAAAGCGTTCGATTTTGGCTCCAAAAAGGGCACAGCGAGCTAGCTGGCTGCCCCCGTCGTAGTGCTCTCAGAAAGCTTTGCAACGGTATGCTGTGCGCCGCATAACTCCTTACGAATCAAAAGTTATGGGCACCGGAGCGACGGAGACCTGGTCACAATCCCTACGCCCTCGGTTTGCTGGCCCAGCCTCCAAGTGAAGCAAAATTGTCTTGTCCAAGGTGCCGTGGGATTCGATAAGAGAAATGTGGTGGATAAAGTATCTTGGCAACCCTAACCGGAGCAAAAAAAATTGAAAAGGGGGGTACAACACGAGGACTTACCAGGGGGTCACCCATCCTAGTACTACTCTCGCCCGAGCACGCTTAACTTCGGAGTTCTGATGGGATCTGGTGCATTAGTGCTGGTATGATCGTACCCGTCATGTTGAGTCACAATTCCTTTATGTGTTAACGGTTCACAATCCCAACCTAGAGAGATGGCCCTTTCAGAAGGCCCAATGGGCTTAACGACAACCCATCCGCTTCAACAACGCAACATCCTCGCAAGACGTGATATCGACGCGTTTTAGGTCCGTCTAATTTCCAGCGAGTTAGGTTGTCGTCCTTCTAACAGCTCACGACGTACGATCCGTGATAGAATAACTGAGCTAAATAAAAAATGTGGCCCAAAACTGATGAAAACGTTCGATTTGGGGCTCCAAAAATGGGTACAGTGAGAAACTCGGATGCCCCCGTCGTAGAGCTCTCGGAGAGCTTTACAACGGTATGCTGTGCGCCGCGTAACTCCTTACGGATAAAAAGTTATGGGCACCGGAGCGACGGAGACTTGGTCACAATCCCTACGCCCTCGGTTTGCGGGCCCACCCTCCACGTGAAGCGAAGTTGTCTTGCCTAAGGTGTCGTGGGATTCAATAATAGAAATATGGTGGATAAAGTATCTTGTCAACCCTAACCGGAGCAAAAAAAATTGAAAAGGGGGGTATAACACGGGGACATCCCAGGGGGTCACCTATCCTAGTACTACTCTCGCCCAAGCACGCTTAACTTCGGAATTCTGATGGGATCCGGTGCATTAGTGTTGGTATGATCGCACCCGTCATGTTGAGGGCACAATTCTTATATGTGTTAACGGTTCACAGTCCCAGCCTAGAGAGATGTCCCATTTAGAATGCCCAATGGGCTTAACGACAACCCATCCGAGTCAACAATGCAGCATCCTCGCAAGACGTGATATTGACGAGTTTTAGGGCCTTCTAAAGTCCTGCGAGTATGGTTGTCGTCCTTTTAACAGCTCACGACGTACGATCCGGCATGGAAAAACAGAGAAAATTTAGAAAAGTGGCCCGAAACTGATGAAATCGTTCGATTTTGGGCTCCAAAAAGGGCACAGCAAAGAAGCTTGCAACACCTGTTGTAGAGCTCTCGGAGAGCTTTGCAATGGCATGCTGTGCGCCACGTAACTCCTTACGGATCAAAAGTAATAGGTACCGGAGCGAAGGAGACCTAGTCACAAGCCCTACGCCCTCGGTTTGCAGGCCTAGCCTCCACGTGAAGCGAAGTTGTCTTGCCCAAGGTGCCGTGGGATTCTATAATAGAAAAGTGGTGGATAAAGTATCTTGGCAACCCTAACCGGAGCAAACAAAATTTAAAAGGGGGGTGCAACAAGAGGAGTTCCCAGGGGGTCACCCATCCTAGTACTACTCTCGCCAAAGCACACTTAACTTCGGAGTTCTGATGGGATCCGGTGCATTAGTGCTGGTATGATCGTACCCATCATGTTCAGGGCACAATTCCTTTATGTGTTAACGGTTCATAGTCCCAGCCTAGAGGGATGGCCCATTTAGAAGGCCCAATGGGCTTAACGACAACCCATCCGCTTCAACAACGCAGCATCCTCGCAAGACGTGATATCGACGCTTGTGGGGCCCTTTAATGTCCGGCGAGTAATTTTGTCGTCCTTTTAACAGCTAACGACGTACGATCCGTGACAGAAAATTAGAGCAAAAGAAGAAAAGTGGCCCGAAAATGATGAAAACGTTCGATTTTTTGCTCCAAACAGGGCACAGCGAGCAAGCTGCCTGCCACCATCGTAGAGCTCTCAGAGATCTTTGCAACGGTATGCTGTGCGCTGCGTAACTCCTTACGGATCAAAAGTTCTGGTCACCGGAGCGACGGAGACCTGGTCACAAGCCCTACGCCCTCGGTTTGCTGGCCCAGCCTCCACGTGAAGCGAAGTTGTCTTGCCTAAGGTGCTGTGGGATTCGATAATAGAAATGTGGTGGATAAAGTGTCTTGGCAATCCTAACCGGAGCAAAAAAAATTGAAAAGAGGGGTGCAACACGAGTACTTCCCACGGGGTCACCCATCCTAGTATTACTCTGGCCCAAGCACGCTTAACTTCGGAGTTCTGATGGGATCCGGTGCATTAGTGATGGTATGATCGCACCCGTCATGTTGAGGGCACAATTCCTTTAATAGAAATTTGGTGGATAAAGTATCTTGGCAACCCTAACCAGGCCAATAAAAATTGAAAAAGAGGGGGTGTAACACGAGGACTACCCAGGGGGTCACCCATCCTAGTACTACTCTCGCCCAAGCACGCTTAACTTCGGAGTTCTGATGGGATGCGGAGCATTCGTGCTGGTATGATCGTACCTGTCATGTTGAGGGCACAATTCCTTTATGTGTTAACGGTTCACAATCCCAGCCTACAGAGATGGCCCATTCAAAAGGCCAGATGGGCTTAACGACAACCCATCCGCTTCAACAATGCAGCATCCTCACAAGACGTGATATTGACGCGTTGTAGGGCCCTCTAATTTCCTGCGAGTAACATTTTCGTACTTTTAATAGCTCACGACGTACGATTCGAGACGAAAAAACTAAGGAAAAGAAGAAAAGTGGCCGAAACCTGATGAAAGTATTCGATTTTGGGCTCCAAAAATGGGCAAAGAGAGCAGGCTGGCTGCCTCCGTCGTAGAGCTCTCGTAGAGCTTTCCAACGGTATGCTGTGCGCCGCGTAAGTCCTTACGAATCAAAAGTTATGGGCACCTGAGCGACGGAGACCTTGTCACAAGGCCTACGCCCTCAGTTTGCGGGCCCAGCCTCTACGTGAAGCGAAGTTGTCTTGTCCAAGGTGCCGTGGGATTCGATAATAGAAATTTGGTGGATAAAGTATCTTGGCAACCCTAACCAGGGAAAAAAAAAATAGAAAAGGGGGGTGCAACATGAGGACTTCCCAGGGGGTCACCCAACCTAGTACTACTCTCGCCCAAGCACGCTTAACTTCGGAGTTCTGATAGGATCCAGTGCATTAGTGCTGGTATGATCGCACCCGTCATGTTGAGGGCACAATTCCTTTATGTGTTAACGGTTCACAGTACCAGCTTAGAGAGATGGCCCATTCAAAAGGCCCAATGGGCTTAACGACAACCCATACGCTTTCACAACGTAGCATCCTCGCAAGACGTGTTATCAACGGGTTGTAGGGCCCTCTAATTTCTCACGAGTAACGTTGTCGTCCTTTTAATAGCTAACGACGTAAGATCCGGGACGGAAAAATAGAGCAAAAGAACAAAAGTGGCTGAAAACTGATGAAAAAGTACTTTTTTGGGCTCCAAAAATGGGCACAGCAAGCAGGACAGCTGCCTCCGTCGTAGAGCTCCCGGAGAGCTTTCCAACAGTATGTTGTGCGCCGTATAAGTCCTTACGTATCAAAAGTTTTGGGCACCAGAGCGACGGAGACCTGGTCGTAAGCCCTACGCCCTCGGTTTGCGGGCCCAGCCTCTACGTGAAGCGAAGTTGTCTTGTCCAAGGTTCCGTGGGATTCGGTAATAGAAATTTGGTGCATAATGTATCTTGGCAATACTAACCAGGGCAAAAAAAATTAAAAAAGTGGTGCAACACGAGGACTTCCCAGGGGGTCACCCATCCTAGTACTACTCTCGTCCAAGCACGCTTAACTTCGGAGTTCTGATGGGATCCGGTGCATTAGTGCTGGTATGATCCCACCCGTCATGTTGAGGGCACAATTCCTTTATGTGTTAACGGTTCACAGTCCCAGCCTAGAGAGATGGCCCATTCAAAAGGCCCAATGGGCTTAACGACAACCGATCCTCTTCAACAATGCATCATCCTAGCAAGACGTGATATCGAAGCATTATAGGACTCTCTAATGTCCCGTGAGTAACGTTGTCGTCCTTTTAATAGCTCACGATGTACGATCCGAGATGAAAAAATAGAGCAAATGCAGAAAAGTGGCAGAAAACTTATGAAAATATTCGATTTTGGGCTCCGAAAATGAGCACTGCGAGCCGGCTGGCTGCCTCTGTCGTAGAGTTCTCGTAGAGCTTTCCAACGTATGCTATGCGCCGCGTAAGTCCTGATGGATAAAAAGTTATGGGCACCGGAGCGACGGAGACTTGGTCACAAGCCCTATTCCCTCGGTTTGCGTGCCCAGCCTCTATGTGAAGCGAAGTTGTCTTGTCCAAGGTGTCGTGGGATTCGGTAATAGAAATTTGGTGGATAAAGTATCTTGGCAACCCTAACCAGGGCCAAAAAAATTGAAAAGGGGGGTGCAACACGAGGACTTCCCAGGGGGTTACCCATCCTAGTACTACTCTTGCCCAAGCACGCTTAACTTTGGAGTTCTGATGGGATCCGGTGCATTAGTACTGGTATGATCGCACCCACCATGTTGAGGGCACAATTCCTTTATGTGTTAACGGTTAACAGTCCCAGCCTAGATAGATGGCCCATTCGAAAGGCCCAATGGGATTAACAACAACCCATCCGCTTCAACAACGCAGCATCCTCGCAAGACGTGATATCGACGCATTGTAGGGCTGTCTAATGTCCCGCGAGTAACATTGTCGACCTTTGAATAGCTCACGACATACGATCCCGGACGGAAAAATAGAGCAAAAATAGAAAAGTGGCCAAAAACTGATGAAAATGTCGGATTTTGGGCTCTTAAAACGGGCATTCCAAGCAAGCTCGTTGCCTCCGTCGTAGAGCTCTCGGAGAGCTTTCCAACGGCATGTTGTGCGCTGCGTAAGTCCTTCCAGATCAAAAGTTTTGGGCACCGAAGCGACGGAGTCCTAGTCACAAACCCTACGCCCTTGGTTTTTCGGGCCCAGCCTCTACGTGAAGTGAAGTTGTCTTGCCCAAGGTGTCATGGGATTCGGTAATAGAAATATGGTGGATAAATTATCTTGGCAACCCTAACTGGGGCCAAAAAATTTGAAAAGGGGGGTGCAACACGAGGACTTCGTAGGGGGTCACCCATCCTAGTACTACTCTCGCCCAAGCACGATTAACCTCAGAGTTCTGATGGGATCCGGTGCATTAGTGCTGGTATGATCGCACCCGTCATGTTGAGGGCACAATTCCTTTATGTGTTAACGGTTCACAGTCCCAGCTTAGAGAGATGGCCCATTGAAAAGGCCCAATAGGCTTAACGACAACCCATCCGCTTCAACAACGAAGCATCCTCGCAAGACGTGATATTGACGCGTTGTAGGGCCCTCTAATGTCCCACGAGTAACGTTGTCATCCTTTTAATAGCCCACGACGTACGATCCGGGACGGAAAAATAGGGAAAAAGAAGAAAGGTGGCTGAAAACTGATGAAAACGTTCGATTTTGGGCTTCAAAAAGGGACAAAGCGAGTAGGCTGGCTCCCTCCATCATAGAGCTCTCAGAGAGCTTTCCAGCGGTATGCTGTGCGCCGCGTAAGTCCTTACTGATCAAAAGTTATGGGCGCCGGAGCAACGGAGACCTGGTCACAAGCCCTATGCCCTCGGTTTGCGGACCCAGCCCCTACGTGAAGCGAAGTTATCTTGTCTAAGGTGCCGTGGGATTTGGTAATAGAAATTTGGTGGATAAAGTATCTTGGCAACCCTAACCAGGGCAAAAAAAATTGAAAAGAGAGGTGCAACACAAGGACTTCCCAGGGGGTTACTCATCCTCGTACTGCTCTTGCCCAAGCACGCTTAACTTCGGAGTTCTGATGGGATCCGGTGCATTAGTGCTGGTATGATCGCACCCGTCATGTTGAGGGCACAATTCCTTTATGTGTTAACAGTTCACAGTCCCAGCCTAGAGAGATGGCCCATTCAAAAGGCCCAATGGGCTTAACGACAACCCATCAGCTTCAACAACGCAGCATCTTCACAAGACATGATATTGACGCATTGTAGGGCCCTCTAATGTCCCTCGAGTAACGTTGTCGTCCTTTTAATAGCCCATGACATATGATCCGGGACTGCAAAAAAGAGCAAAAGAAGAAAAGTAGCCAAAAGGTACGATTTTGGGTTTCAAAAAGGGACAAAGCGAGTAGGCTGGCTCCCTCCATCATAGAGCTCTCAGAGAGCATTCCAACGGTATGCTGTGCGCCGTGTAAGTCCTGACGGATCAAAAGTTATAGGCACCAGAGCGACGGAGACCTGGTCACAAAACCTACGCCCTCGGTTTACGGGTCCAGCCTCTACGTGAAGCGAAGTTGTCTTGTCCAAGGTGCCGTCGGATTTGGTAATATAAATTTGGTGGATAAAGTATCTTGGCAACCCTAACCATGGCAAAAAAAATTGAAAAGGGGGGTGCAACACGAGGACTTCCCAGGGGGTCACCCATCCTAGTACTACTCTCGCCCAAGCACACTTAACTTCGGAGTTCTGATGGGATCCGGTGCATTAGTGCTGGTATGATCGCACCCGACATGTTGAGGGCACAATTCCTTTATGTGTTAACGGTTCACAGTCCCAGCTTAGAGAGATGGCCCATTCAAAAGGTCCAATGGGCTTAACGATAACCCATCCGCTTCAACAACGCAGCATCCTCGCAAGACGTGATATCGACACGTTGTAGGGCCCTCTAATGTCTAGCGAGTAACGTTGTCGTCCTTTTTATAGCTCACGACTTACGATCCGGGAGGGAAAAATAGAGCAAAAAAAGAAAAATGGCTAAAAACTGATGAAAACGTTTGATTTTGGGCTCCAAAAATGGCACAGCGAGCAGGCCAGCTGCCTCCGTCGTAGGGCTCTGGGAGAGCTTTCCAACGGTATGCTGTGCGCGGCGTAAGTCCTTACGGATCAAAAGTTATAGACACTGGAGCGGTGGAGACTTGGTCACATGCCCTACGCCCTCGGTTTGCTGGCCCAGCCTATACGTGAAGCGAAGTTGTCTTGTCCAAGGTGCCGTGGGATTCGGTAATAGAAATTTTGTGGATAAAGTATCTTGGCAACCCTAACCAGGGAAAAAAAATTGAAATGGGGGGTGCAACACGAGGACTACGCAGGGGGTCACCCATTCTAGTACTACTCTCGCCCAAGCACGCTTAACTTCAGAGTTCTGATCCGATTCGGTGCTTTAGAGCTGGTATGATCGCACCCGTCATGTTGAGGGCACAATTCCTTTATGTGTTAACGGTTCACAGTCCCAGTCTAGAGAGATGGCCCATTCAAAAGGCACAATAGGCTTAACGACAACCCATCTGTTTCAACAACACTGCATCCTCGCAAGACGTGATATCGAAGTGTTGTAGTGCCATCTAATGTCCCGCGAGTAACGTTCTCGTCCTTTTAACAACTCACGACGTACGATCTGGGATGGAAAAATAGAGCAAAAGAAGAAAAGTGGCTAAAAACTGATGAAAACGTTCAATTTTGGGCTCCAAAAAGGGCACTGTGAGCAAGCTAGCTGCCTCCGTCGTAGAGCTCTCGGAGAGTTTCCAACGGTATGCTGTGAGCCGCGTAAGTCCTTACGGATCAATAGTGATGGGCACCGGAGCGACGGAGACCTGGTCATAAGCCCTATGCCCTCGGTTTACGGGCCCAACCTCTACGCGAAGCGAAGTTGTCTTATCCACGGTGCCATGGGATTCGGTAATAGAAATTTGGTGGATAAAGTATCTTGGCAGCACTAACCAGGGCAAAAAAAAATTGAAAAGGGAGGTGCAACACGAGGACTTCCCTGGGGGTCACCCATCCTTGTACTACTCTCGCCCAAGCACGCTTAACTTCGGAGCTCTAATGGGATCCAGTGCATTAGTGCTGGTATGATCACACCTGTCATGTTGAGGGAACAATTCCTTTATGTGTTAACAGTTCACAGTCCCAGCCTAGAGAGATGGGCCATTCAAAAAGCCCAATGGGCTTAACGACAACCCTTTCTGCTTTAACAACGCAGTATCCTCGCAAGACGTGATATCGACGTGTTATTGGGCCCTCTAATGTACCCGCGAGTAACGTTGTCGTCCTTTTAATAGCTCACGACGTACGATCCGGCCAAAAACTGATGAAAACGTTCTATTTTGGGCCCTAAAAGCTGGCGCAGTTGAGCAGGCTAGCTGTCTCTGACGTAGAGCTCTCGGTGAGCTTTCCAACGGCATGCTGTGCGCCGCGTAAGTCTTTACGGATCAAAAGTTATAGGCACCGGAGCGACGGAGACCTGGTCACAAGCCCTACTCCCTCGGTTTACAGGCCCAGCCTCTACGTGAAGCGAAGTTGTCTTTCCCAAAGTGCAGTGGGATTCGATAATAGAAATTTTGTGGATAAAGTATCTTGGCAACCCTAACTAGGGCAAAAAAAATTGAAAAGGGGGGTGCAACCCGAGGACTACCCAGGGGGTCACCCATCCTAGAACTACTCTCGCCCAAGCATGCTTAACTTCGGAGTTCTGATGGGATCTGGTGCATTAGTGCTGGTATGATCGCACCCATCATGTTGAGGGCACAATTCCTTTATGTGTTAACGGTTCACAGTCCCAGTCTACAGAGATGGCCCATTCAAAAGGCCCAATAGGCTTAATGACAACCAAGCTGCTTCAACAATGCAGCATCCTCGCAAGTCATGATATCGACGCATTGTAGGGCCCTCTAATGTCTAGCGAGTAACGTAGTTGTCCTTTTAATAGCTCGCGACGTACGATCTGGGACGAAAAAACAGAGCAAAAGAAGAAAAATGGCCGAAAATTGATGAAAATGTTCGATTTTGGCCTCAAAACATGGGCACATCGAGCAGGCCAGTTGCCTTCGTCGTAGAGCTCTCGGAGAGCTTTCCAACGGTATATTGTGTGCCGCGTAAGGCCTTACAGATCAAAAGTTATGGGCACCTGAGCGACAGAGACCTGGTCACAAGCCCTACGCTCTCGGTTTACGGGCCCATCCTCTACGTGAGGCGAAGTTTTCTTGTCCAAGGTGACGTGGGATTCGGTAAAAGAAATGTGGTGGATAAAGTATCTTGGTAACCCTAACCAAGGCAAAAAAAATAGAAAAGGGGTGTGCAACACGAGGACTTCCCAGGGGGTTACCCATCGTAATACTACTCTCGCCCAAGCATGCTTAACTTCGGAGTTCTGATGGGATCCGGTGCATTCGTGCTGGTATGATTGCACCCGTCATCTTGAGGGCACAATTCCTTTATGTGTTAACGGTTCACAGTCCCAGTCGAGAGAGATGGCCCTATTCAAAAGGCCCAATAGGCTTAACGACAACCCATCTACTTCAACAACGCAGCATCCTCGCAAGACGTGATATCGACGCGTTGTATGGCCCTCTAATGTCCCGCGAGTAATGTTGTCGTCCTTTTAATAGCTCATGACGTACGATCTAGGATGAAAAAATAGAGCAAAAGAAGAAAAGTGGCCGAAAACTGATGAAAAAGTTCGATTTTAGGCTCCAAAAATGGGCACAGCGAGCAAGCTATATACCTTCGTCGTAGAGCTCTCGGAAAGCTTTCCAACGGTATGCTGTGCGCCGCGTAAGTCCTTACGAATCAAAAGTTATGGGCGCCGGAGTGACGGAGACCTGGTCACAAGCCCTACGCCCTCAGTTTGTGGGCCCAGCCTCTACTTGAAGCAAAGTTGTCTTGTCCAAGGTGCCGTGGGATTCTGTAATAGAAATTTGGTGGATAAAGTATCTTGGCAACCCTAACCGGAGCAAAAAAAATTGAAAAGGGGGGTGCAACACAAGGACTTCCCAGGGGGTCACCCATCCTAGTACTACTCTTGCCCAAGCACTCTTAACTTCAGAGTTCTGATGGGATCTGGTGCATTAGTGCGGGTATGATCGCACCCGTCATGTTGAGGGCACAATTCATTCATGTGTTAACGGTTCATAGACCCAGCCTAGAGAGATTGCCCATTCAAAAGGCCCAATGGGCTTAACGACATCCCATCTGCTTCAACAACGCAGCATCCTCGCAAGACATGATATCGACGTGTTGTAGGGCCATCTAATGTACCCGCGAGTAACGTTGTCATCCTTTTAATAGCTCACGACGTACGATCCGGGACGGAAAACCATAGAAAAAGAAGAAAAGTGGCCGAAAACTGATGAAAACGTTCCATTTTGGGCTCCAAAAATGGGCACAGCGTGCAGCCTAGCTGCCTCCGTCGTACAGCTCTCAGAGAGATTTCCAACGGTATGTTGTGCGCCGCGTAAGTCCTAACGGATCAAAAGTTATGGGCACCGGAGCGACGGAGACCTGGTAACAAGCCCTACACCCTCGGTTTGCTGGCCCAGCCTCTACGTGAAGCGAAGTTGTCTTGTCCAAGGTGCCGTGGGATTCGGTAATAGAAATTTGGTGGATAAAGTACCTTGGCAACCCTAACCAGGGGAAAAAAAATTGAAAAAGGGGGTGCAACATTAGGACTTCCCCGGGGGTCACACATCCTAGTACTACTCTTGCCCAAGCACACTTAACTTCGAAGTTCTGATGGGATCCAGTGCATTAGTGCTGGTATGATCGAACCCGTATTGTTGAGGGCACAATTCCTTTATGTGTTAACGGTTCACAGTCCCAGCCTAGAGAGATGGCCCACTCAAAAGGCCACATGGGCTTAACGATAACCCATCCGCTTCTACAATGCAGCATCCTCGCAAGACGTGATATCGATGCATTGTAGGGCCCTCTAATGTCCCGTGAGTAACGTTGTCGTCCTTTTAATAGCTCATGACGTACGATCCGGGACGGAAAAATTGGGCAAAAGAAGAAAAGTGGCCAAAAACTGATGAAAAATTTCGATTTTAGGCTCCAACAACGGGCACAGCGAGCAAGTTGCTGCCTTCGTCGTAGAGCTCTCGGAAAGCTTTCCAACGGTATGCTGTGTGCCGCGTAAGTCCTTACGGATCAAAAGTTATGGGCACCGGAGCGACAGAGACCTGGTCACAAGCCCTACGCCCTCGGTTTGCGGGCCCAGCCTCTACGTGAAGCGAAGTTGTCTTGTCCAAGGTGCCATGGGATTCGGTAATAGAAATTTGGTGGATAAAGTATCTTGGCAACCCTAACCAGGGCAAAAAAAATGGAAAGGGGGGTACAACACGAGGACTTCCCAAGGGGTCACCCATCCTAGTACTACTCTCGCCCAAGCACGCTTAACTTCGAAGTTATGATGCGATCCGGTGCATTAGTGCTGGTATGATCGTACCCGTCATGTTGAGGGCAGAATTCCTTTATGTGTTAACAGTTCACAGACCTAGTCTAGAGAGATGGCCCATTCAAAAGGCCCTATGGGCTTAACGACAGCCCATCCGCTTCACCAACACAGCATCCTCGCAAGACGTGATATCAACCCATTGTAGGGCCCTGTAATGCCGCACGAGTAACGTTGTCGTCTTTTTTAATAGCTCACGACGTACGATTCGGGACGAAAAAAACAGAGCAAAAGAAGAAAAATGGCCGAAAACTGAGGAAAAGTTCGATTTTGGGCTCCAAAAAGGGCACATCAAGCAGGCTGGCTGCCTTTGCCGTAGAGCTCTCGGAGAGCTTTCCAACGGTATGCTATGAGCCGCGTAATTCCTTACGGATCAAAAGTTATAGGCACCGGAGTGACGGATAACTGGTCACAAGCCCCACGCCCTCGGTTTGCAAGCCCAGCTTCTACGTGAAGCGAAGTTGTCTTGTCCAATGTGCCATGGAATTCGGTAATAGAAATTTGGTGGATAATTATATTGGCAACCCTAACCAGGGCAAAAAAAATTGGCAAGGGGGGTGCAACACGAGGACTTCCTAGGGGGTTACCGATCGTAGTACTACTCTCGTCCAAGCACGCTTAACTTCGGATTTCTGATGGGATCCGGTGCATTAGTGCTGGTATGATTGCACCCGTCATGTTGAGGGCACAATTCATTTATGTGTTAACGGTTCACAGTCCCAGCCTAGAGAGATGGCTCATTGAGAAGGCCGAATGGGCTTAACGACAACCCATCCGCTTCAACAACGCAGCATCCTCGCAA
The DNA here is from genome assembly GCA_037974665.1 of Ehretia macrophylla. Lineage (NCBI taxonomy): Eukaryota > Viridiplantae > Streptophyta > Magnoliopsida > Boraginales > Ehretiaceae > Ehretia > Ehretia macrophylla. Next base: position 14,484,947 of record CM075771.1, on the reverse strand, counting down.
GATGTGATATCGACGCATTGTATGGCCCTCTTATGTCCCGCGAGTAACGTTGTCATCCTTTTAATATAGCTCACGACGTACGATCCGGGACGGAAAAATAGAGCAAAAGATGAAAAGTGGTCGAAAATTGATGAAAACGTTCGATTTTGGGCTCCAAAAATGGGCACACCAAGCAACCTAGCTGCCTCCGTTGTAGAGCTCTCGGAGAGCTTTCCAACGTTATACTATGCGCCGCGTAAGTCCTTACGAATCAAAAGTTATGGGCACCAGAGCGACGGAGACTTGGTCACAAGCCCTATGCCCTCGGTTTACGGACCCAACCTCTACGTGAAGCGAAGTTGTGTTGTCCAAGGTGCCATGGGATTCGGCAATAGAAATTTGGTGGATAAAGTATATTGGCAACCCTAACCAGGCCAAAAAAAATTGAAAAGGGGGCTACAACACGAGGACTTCCGAGGGGGTCACCCATCCTAGTACTACTCTCGCCCAAGCACGCTTAACTTCGGACTTCTGATGGGATCCGGTGCATTAGTGCTTGTATGATCGAACCCATCATGTTGAGGGCACAATTCCTTTATGTGTTAACGGTTCACAGTCCCAGCCTAGAGAGATGGCCCATTCAAAAGGCCAAATGGCCTTAACGACAACCCATCCGCTTCAACAATGCGGCATCCTCGCAAGACTTGATATTCACGCGTTGTAGGGCCCTCAAATGTCCCGTGAGTAACATTCTCGTCCTTTTAATAGCTCACGATGTATGATCCGGGACGGAAAAACAGAGCAAAAGAATAAAAGTGGCCGAAAATTGATCAAAACGTTCAATTTTGGGGTCCAAAAAGGGGGAAAGCGAGCAAGCTGGCTTCCTCCGTCATAGAGCTCTTAGAGAGCTTTGCAACGGTTTGCTGTGCGCCGCGTAAGTCCTTACGGATCAAAAGTTATGGGCACCGGAGCGACGGAGACCTGGTCAGAAGCTGTACGCCCTCGGTTTGCGGGCCCAGCCTCTACCTGAAGCGAAGTTGTCTTGTCCAAGGTGCCATGGGATTCGGTAATAGGAATTTGGTGGATAAAGTATCTTGCCAACTCTAACTAGGGCAAAAAAAATTGAAAAAGGGGGTGAAACACAACGACTTCACAGGGGGTCACCCATCCTAGTACTACTCTCCCCCAAGCACACTTAACTTCGGAGTTCTGTTGGGATCTGGTGCGTTCGTGCTAGTATGATCGCACCCGTCATGTTGAGGGCACAATTCCTTTATGTGTTAACGGTTCACAGTCCCAGTCTAGAGAGATGGCCCATTCAAAAGGCCCAATGGGCTTAACGACAACCCATCATCTTCAACAACGCAGCATCCTCGCAAGACATGATATCGACGCAATGTAGGGCCCTCTAATGTCCCGCGAATAACTTTGTCGTCCTTTTAATAGCTCACGACGTACAATCTGGGACGGAAAAACAGAGCAATAGAAGAAAAATGGCCAAAAACTGCTAAATACGTTCGATTTTGGGCTCCAAAGACGGCCACATCGAGCAGGCTAGCTACCTCCGTCGTAGAGCTCTCGGAGAGGTTTCCAACGGAATGTTGTGCGCCGCGTAAGTCCTTACGGATCAAAAGTTATGGGTGCCGGAGCGACGGAGACCTAGTCACAAGGCCTACGCCCTCGGTTTGCGGGCCCAGCCTCTACGTGAAGCGAAGTTGTCTTGTCCAAGGTGCCGTGGGATTCGGTAATAGAAATTTGGTGGATAAAGTGTCTTGGCAACCCTAACCAGGGCAAACAAAATTGAAAAGCGGGTGCAACATGAGGACTTCCCAGGGGGTCACCCATCCTAGTACTACTCTCGCCTAAGAACGCTTAACTTCGGGGTTCTGATGGGATCCGGTGCATTCGTGCTGGTATGATCGTACAAGTTATGTTGAGGGCACAATTCCTTTATGTGTTAACGGTTCACAGTCCCAGCATAGAGAGATGGCCCATTCAAAAGGCCCAATAGGCTTAACGACAACCCATCTACTTCAACAACACAGTATCCTCACAAGAAGTGATATCGATGCATTGTATGGCCCTCTAATGTCCCGTGAGTGACGTTGTCGTCCGTCTAATAGCTCACGACGTGCGATCCGTGACAGAAAAACAGAGCAAAAGAAGAAAAGTGGCCAAAAACTGATGAAAACGTTCAATTTTGGACTCCAAAAAGGGGCACAGCGAGTAGGCTGGCTGCCTCCGTCGTAGAGCTCTCGGAGAGCTTTCCAACGGTATGCTGTGTGCCGCAAAATTCCTTACGGATCAAAAGTTATGGGCACCGGAGCGACGGAGACCAGGTCACAAGCCCTACGCCCTCGGTTTTTAGGCCCAGCCGCTACGTGAATCTAAGTTGTCTTGTCCAAGGTGCCGTGGGATTCGATAATAGAAATTTGGTGGATAAAGTATCTTGGCAACCCTAACCAGGGCAAAAAAAATTGAAAATGGGGGGTGCAACACGTGGACTTCCCAGGGGATCACCCATCCTAGTACTACTCTCGCCCAAGCACGCCTAACTTCAGAGTTCTGATGGGATCCGGTGCATTAATGCTGGTATGATCGCACCTGTCATGTTGAGGGCACAATTCCTTTATGTGTTAACGGTTCACAGTCCCAGCCAAGAGAGATGGCCCATTCAAAAGGCCCAATGGGCTTAACGACAACCCATCCGCTTCAACAACGCAGCATCCTCACAAGACATGTTGTAGGGCCCTCCAATGTACCCGCGAGTAACGTTGTCGTCCTTTCAATAGCTCACGAAGTACGATCCGGGACAAAAAACCGAGCAAAAGAAGAAAAGTGGCCGAAAACTGATGAAAACGTTCGATTTTGGGCTACAAAAAGGGCACAGTGAGCAGGCTAGCTGCCTCTGTCGTAGAGCTCCCGGATAGGTTTCCAACGGTATGTTGTATGCCGCGTAAGTCCTTACGGATCAAAAGTTATGGGCACCGGAGCCACAGAGACCTGGTCACAAGCCCTATGCCCTCGGTTTGCAGGCCCATCCTCTCCGTGAAGCAAAGTTGTCTTGTCCAAGGTGTCGTGGGATTCGGTAATTGAAATTTGGTGGATAAAGTATCTTGGCAACCCTAACCAGGGCAAAAAAAATTGAAAAGTGGGGTGCAACACGAGGACTACCCAGAGGGTCACCCATCCTAGTACTACTCTCGCCCAAGCACTCTTAACTTTGGAGTTCTGATGGAATCCGGTGCATTAGTGCTGGTATGATCGCACCCGTCATGTTGAGGGCACAATTCCTTTATGTGTTAACGGTTCACATTCCCAGTCTAGAGAGATGGCCCATTCAAAAGGCCCAATGGGCTTAACGACAACCCATCTGCTTCAACAACGTAGCATCCTCGCAAGATGTAATATCGACGTATTGTAAGGCCCGCTAATGTCCCGCGAGTAATGTTGTTGTCCTTTTAATAGCTCACGACGTACGATCCGGGATGAAAAAACAGAGCAGAAGAACAAACATGGCCGAAAACTGATTAAAACGTTCGATTTTGGGCTACAAAAAGGGCACAGCAAGCAAGCTTGCTACCTCCGTCGTAGATCTCTCGGAGAGCTTTCAAATGGTATGCTGTGCGCCGCGGAAGTCCTTACGGATCAAAAGTTATGGCCACCGGAGCGACAGAGACCTGGTCACAAGCCCTACGCCCACGGTTTGCGGGCCCAGCCTCTACGTGAAGGGAACTTGTCTTGTCCAAGATGCCGTGGGATTCGGTAATAAAAATTTGGTAGATAAAGTATCTTGGCTACCCTAACCAGGGCAAAAAAAATTGAAAAGGGGGGTGCAACACGAGGACTTCCCAGGGGGTCACCCGTCCTTGTACTACTCTCGCCCAAGCACGCTTAACTTCGGAGTTCTGATGGGATCCAGTGCATTAGTGCTGGTATGATCGCACCCGTCATGTTGAGGGCACAATTCCTTTATGTGTTAACGGTTCAAAGTCCCAGCCTAGAGAGATGGCCCATTCAAAAGGGCCAATGGGCTTAACGACAACCCATCCGCTTTAACAACGCAGCATTCTCGCAAGACGTGATATCGACGTGTTGTATGGCCCTCTAATGTCCCGCGAGTAATGTTGTCGTCCTTTTATTAGCTCACGATGTTCGATCCGGGACAGAAAAATAGAGCAAAAGAAGAAAAATGGCCGAAAACTGATGAAAACGTTCGATTTTGGGCTCCAAATCGGGCACAGCGAGCAGGCTAGCTACCTTCATCGTAGAGCTCTCGGAGAGCTTTCCAACGGTATGTTGTGTGCCGCGTAAGTCCTTACGGATCAAAAGTTATTGTCACCGGAGCGACGGAGACCTGGTCAGAAGCCGTACGCCCTTGGTTTGCTAGCCCAGCCTCTACGTGAAGCGAAGTTGTCTTGTCCATGGTACCATGGGATTCGGTAATAGAAATTTGGTGGATAAAGTATCTTGGCAACTCTAACCAGAGCAAAAAAAATAAAAAAGGGCGGTGCAACACGAGGACTTCCCAGGGGGTCACCCATGTGAGGCCCGACCTCGAATAACGTGTCATACCTCGATTTGCGCGCCTTAGACCTAAAATTAAATGACCGACCTTGGATTACGTGTCCTATCTTGGTTTCTGTGCATACCTCGTCATACGTGCCTTGACCTAGAATAGTGTGCTCTAATCCCCGACTCACGTGCAGTACTTAGAAATACGTGCCCTGACCTCGATGTACGTGCGTTACCTCGTTTCGTGTGCCCTAACCTTGAACTGCGTACCTTAACCTAGATATAGAGTTATGCCTTGATTTGCGTGCATTTGCATTAGAATCCATGCATTTATCTTGAAGTACGTGCATTAGTCTTGAAATACGTGATGTACCTCATAGTTCGAGTCTACCTCGTAATTTGTGCCCTAGACCTAGGAATCCGCGCCACCACGTTAATCAAGAAAGAATCTTACACAAAGCACTAGACAATAAAATAATCCTACACAATTCACTAACCAATATTATATTCCTAATTCAAATTCTCTACAAACTCCACTAACAATAAAAAAAATACTAAACTATTCCTACATTTCCCACTATCTATTATTCTATTCATAATTCAACTCATCAATAAAAATTCCTATATTTTATTCTACCTAGATTCCCTAATTTCCCAACATTCCTATGACAATTCTAATGACACAAATGCACAAAAAAAATTAGTCATAGACAAACTATGACACAAAATGCATAAAAAAATGACCAAAACCACCCCAAATCTCTCTCTTGCTCGACCAAAAGCTCATGGCCCATGCTAACATTTCAAAATTCCACCTTGAAGACACAAAAATTCAGATTTGGAAGCCCAAGGCCGACATGCTCCTCAAACTTGCAAAAGGCTTCATTTGTTTGTCATTTCTTCATTTCTCTTCATTCTTTTCTCTCTCCCTCTCATTCTCTCTCTCCATTTCGGTTTTGGCTGAGTTCTCTCCACCTCTTAGCTCATCTTCATCATCCTAAGGTGCATCAAGAAAAACCACAAGCAAAGAAACTCACCCAAGCAAGCTAGGATGCAAGAAACACACATGCAAGCATTTTGAGTCACCATTTTCGGCCTAGGTAAGTTTTATTGGCTTCCATTTCTTTTCTTCTTGTTATAACCTCATGCATGTGCTAAGAGATTGATCACTAGGCTAGGAAAAATAGAGAAACCAAGTTGGAATCTCGGCTAAGCAAGAAGAAGAAGAAAGTTGAGCTTCAACAAGGTTTTTGAGCATCTTTTGGTTGATTGCTAAGGTGAGGGTTAAAACCTTTTGAAAACTCTTCAAAAATTCACATGCATGCTTATAAATGTGTGTATTTGCTTCTGTACTTGAGCTATATGGTCGTTCATAAGCTTAAACAACCATGCATGGCAAGATCTTGGCTTGAAAATGATGCTAGGTGAAGTCGAAATTGTTGACAGCTCTCTGACCAGTCTGTTCGAGGTAAGTTTAGCTAGGTAAATGATGTTTAAAATGCTTTTAAAATTGGTAGGTGACTATTTTGGACATTTTTGAACATTTTTCCCAGAAATAGGCCGAAGCTAATTTTGACTCCAATGTCCTCAAAATGGCAAATCTTTAAAATGTGACCAAATCTGGAAATCTGGAAAAATGAAGCTGGTTTTGGCAGATGCACTGACCTTGTGGAATGAACCATGTTTGACTTAGTAAATGATGTCCAAAATGAATGAACTTTGGTGTTCTGCTAGGTTTTTCAGTTCTGGACAGTTTTCCCAGAAATGGACGAAGGCTAAATCTGACCGCAAGGACCTCAGAAACATCAATTATCGAAATGTGTGCAAATCTGGACAGTTTTGTGCTATCTCACTCTTTCGGCTATAACTAATGATTCCGAACTCCAATTGATGCAAGGTTTGTTTCTGATTTTAGTTAACTTCTCAAGTATTAATTTTACATCTTATTCACTAGATTTGGATTTGTTTGATTATCCTATTGATTGTGAGAAAACAGCCTATTGCAGTAAAGGTTTCACTTAGTTATATGCTTGGAAAATTGTTGTAACCTCTCTTGTGGTACTAATTGCTTGGAATTGTGGTGTTGGGATGTTGTGTGGACTGTTTTGAGTACTTGAGGATGTTTGAATTGAATGATGCATGACTTGAGAATGATTTTGAGTTGACTTAGGGTTTAATCACACGGTTAAGCATGAAATGGAAACCCTAATGACTAGGCAGTCTTGCTAAGTGTTGATCATTTGGATATTGTGTGGAAATTATATGCTTAGTGCTCTGCCTGTAAATGTCTTATAACTTCAAATGTGATTTTTACCATTGTATGTTGACAAATAAGCTTTTATTGCACCCGAACCCATGATTGATGTCATTGCATGTTGAATAATCTTATCACTTGATCATGTGGGCTTCTTAATGAGTTATATGGCCTGTTTTACATGTGTTACATGGCTGCCTGTTTAATTTTCATATAACTCTATATGCCTTTCAAGTAAAATTACCTGTCTTATCGTGCCCTGCTTGTTTACCTGTCAATGTGCAATCTTATGACTGTCCGGAGGCAACCTACCTTGTTGTCCTCCTACTGTGATATATTTCTTGTCTTATCGTGCTCTGCTTGTTTACCTGTCAATTTGCAATCTTATGACTGTCCGGAGGCAACCTACTTTGTTGTCCTCCTCCTGTGATATATTACCTGTCATGAATGTGCATTGCATCCAAGGTTGCAACCTTTCCTGGCGGCATGGTAGCGATCACGCACACCGGGCGGCATCGGGCTTGCCGGTGCACCCGTGACTACCATGGTCCCATTCCCTCTCTCGCTTAGGGGCTAGACTTCCTCAGAGAGTTGGGTCATAGGATTTCGGGGTACATCCGGAGTACACCCACCTGGCGTGTTTGGGGGATGATTTGAAGTCGGCCGCAACTTCTGATTTTGAAACTGACCTGAGAGCAAAAGCTTATTGTATCCTTTTTACTATGTTTATAAGTACTCTTGCTTGGTTCCTAGAGAACCTCGGGGAGGAAAGACTGGTATTCCTGTTCCTGTTCTTATATTTAAGTACTCTCGCTTGGTTCCTAGAGATCCTCGGGGAGGAAAGACTGGTATTTATGTTTCTGTACTTGTATTATTGTTATATCCATGCTTGCAAAAGGATTTCATAAGTTGAACCGGAAAATGAGTTTCAAAACCTATTTCTCGTTCCCCCTCGCTGAGTTCATAAGGACTCACCCTTTTTTATCATCTCAGGTGAAGAAGAACAGGTACAGGTACCCGAGGACAACGTGCTTATCGATGAACCCCTGGAGTGATTGCCTGTCATTGTTGTTTCGCTTGAATATGGCTACTTGTGAACTCTGTGCTACTTGAAGACTATCTATTTTGTGTTGCTTGTTATCTCTAATGTAAGAGGCCCCCGTTGTAATTTGGGGTCTAATTTTGGTTTGTACTTATATTAAGTAGACTGATGCTAGACATGACACTACTATGTTCGTTTTTGCTTTTATTATCCGCTAGTATCTATCATAGGTTGTGACGTATTAGGTAAGGACTAAGTAAATGAACCTATCAAATCATAAATAGGTACACACTTTTAAGCTAAGATCAACAGGTACTTTCGTAACGAGGATAAATAAATAAACGAGACATAGTATCATGCTAGGTTATACATCAAACGGGACGTCGAAATAACCAACAGGCAATTCAATTGATGGTAAAATAGTAATCTTAGTTGGAAATGAATTTGAGATGGTAAATTTTGAGGCGTTTAGAGAACTAGGTCAAACCAAAGAGTCCAATTACAGTTGTTATGCTGCCGGTTTTTCAGAACACTTGGAGTTTAGACTAAGTCATTAGGTGTTAAATCTTCATAAACAGTTAAGTATTTGACATGTCCTGAACGTTTAGTTCATACCCTAGTCTAACCTTATAGGACGGGTTGGGGCGTGACAACCCATCCTAGTACTACTCTCGCCCAAGCACACTTAACTTCGGAGTTCTGATGGGATCCGGTGCATTAGTACTAGTATGATCGCACCCGTCATGTTGAGAGCAAAATTCCTTTATGTGTTAACGGTTCACAGTCCCAGTCTAGAGAGATGGCCCATTCAAAAGGCCCAATGGGCTTAACGACAACCCATCTGCTTCAACAATGCAGCATCCTCGCAAGACGTGATATCGACGCATTGTAGGGCCCTCTAATGTCCGGCGAATAACTTTGTCGTCCTTTTAATAGCTCACGACGTACGATCGTGGACGGAAAAACAGAGCAAAAGAAGAAAAATGGCCAAAAACTTATGAAAATGTTCGATTTTGGGCTCCAAAAATGGGCACATCGAGCAGGCTAGCTACCTCTGTCGTAGAGCTCTCAGAGAGCTTTCCATCAGTATGCTGTGGGCCGTGTAAGTTCTTACAGATCAAAAGTTATGGTCACCGGAGCGACGGAGACCTGGCCACAAACCCTACGCCCTCGGTTTGCGGGCCCAGCTTCTACGTGAAGCGAAGTTGTCTTGTCCAAGGTGCCGTGGGATTCGGTAATAGAAATTTGGTGGATAAAGTATCTCGACAACCCTAACCAGTGCAAAAAAAATTGAAAAGGGGGGCACAACATGAGGACTTCCCAAGGGGTCAACCATCGTAGTACTACTCTCGCCCAAGCACGCTTAACTTCGGAGTTCTGTTGGGATCCGGTGCATTAGTGCTGGTATGATCGCACACGTCATGTTGAGGGCACAATTCCTTTATGTGTTATTGGTTCACAGTCCCAGCCTAGAGAGACGGCCCATTCAAAAGGCCCCAGGGGCTTAACGACAACCCATCTGCTTCAACAATACAGCATCCTCAGAAGACGTGATATCGACGCGTTGTATGGCCCTTTAATGTCCCGCGAGTAACGTTGTCGTCCTTTTAATAGCTCACGACGTACGATCTGGGACGAAAAAATAGAGCAAAAGAAGAAAAGTGGCCAAAACCTGATGAAAACGTTTGATTTTGGACTCCAAAAATGGGCACAATGAGCAGGCTTGCTACCCCCGTCGTAGAGCTCTCAGAGAGCTTTCCAACGGTATGTTGTGCACCGCGTAAGTCCTTACGGATCAAAAGTAATAGGCAATAGAGTGACGGAGACCTGGTCACAAGCCCCACGCCCTCCGTTTGCGGGCCCAGCCTCTACCTGAAGTGAAGTTGTCTTGCCCAAGGTGCCGTGGGATTCGGTAATAGAACCACCAAAGTATCTTGGCAACCCTAACCAGGGCAAAAAAAATTGAAAAGGGGGGTGCAACACGAGGACTTCCCAGGGGGTCACCCCATCCTAGTACTATTCTCGCCCAAGCACGCTTATCTTCGGAGTTCTAATGGGATCCGGTGCATTAGTGCTGGTACGATCGCACCCGTCAAGTTGAGGGCACAATTCCTTTATTTGTTAATGGTTCACATTCCCAGTCTAGAGAGATGGCCCATTCAAAAGGCCCAACGGACTTAACGACAACCCATCCGCTTCAACAACGCAGCATCCTCGCAAGACGTGATATCGACGCGCTGTAGGACCCGCTAATGTCCCGCGAGTAATGTTGTCGTCCTTTTAATAGCTCACGACGTACGATCAGGGATGAAAAAACAGAGCAAAAGAAGTAAAATGGCCGAAAACTAATTAAAACGTTCAATTTTGGGCTACAAAAATGGGCAAAACAAGCAAGCTTGCTACCTCAGTCGTAGAGCTCTCGGAGAGCTTTCCAACGGTATGCTGTGCGCCGCGTAAGTATTTACGGATCAAAAGTTATGGGTACCGGAGCGATGGAGAACTAGTCACAAGCCCTACGCCCTTGGTTTGCGGGCCCAGCCTCTACGTGAAGGGAACTTGTCTTGTCCAAGGTGCCGTGGGATTCGGTAATAGAAATTTGGTGGATAAAGTATTTTGGCAACCCTAACTAGGGCAAAAAAAAATTGAAAAGAAGGGTGCAACACGAGGACTTTCTAGGGGGTCACCCATCGTAGTACTACTCTCTCCCAAGCACGCTTAACTTCGGAGTTCTGATGGGATCCGATGCATTAGTGCTGGTATGATTGCACCAGTCATGTAGAGAGCACAATTCCTTTATGTGTTAACGGTTCACAGTCCCAGCCTAGAGAGATGGCCCATTCAAAAGGCCCAATGGGCTTAACGACAACCCATCCGCATCAACAACGCAGCAACCTCGTAAGATGTGATTTCAACGCGTTGTAGGGCCCTCTAATGTCCCACGAGTAACGTTGTTGTCCTTTTAATAGATCACAACGTACGATCCGGGATGAAAAAATAGGGTAAAAGAAGAAAAATGGTCGAAAACTAATGAAAACGTTCGATTTTGGGATCCAAAAATGGGCACATCGAGCAGGCTAGCTGCCTCCGTTGTAGAGCTCTCGGAGAGCTTTTCCAACGGTATGCATTGCGCCGCGTAAATCCTTACGAATCAAAAGTTATGGGCACCGGAGCGACGGAGACCTAGTCACAAACCCTACGCCCTCGGTTTGCGGGCCCAGCCTTTGCGTGAAGGGAACTTGTCTTGTCCAAGGTGCCGTGGGATTCGGTAATAGAAATTTGGTGGATAAAGTATCTTGGCAACCCTAACCAAGGCAAAAAAAATTGAAAAGGGGGGTGCAACACGAGGACTTCCCTCGGGGTCACCCATCGTAGTACTACTCTTTCCCAAGGACACTTAACTTTGGAGTTCTGATGGGATCCGGTGCATTAGTGCTGGTATGATCGCACTAGTCATGTGAGGTCACAATTCCTTTATGTGTTAACGGTTCACAGTCCCAGCCTAGAGAGATGGCCCATTCAAAAGGCCCAATGGGCTTAACGACAACCCATCCGCTTCAACAACGCAGCAACCTCGCAAGATGTGATTTCGACGCGCTATAGGGCCCTCTAATGTCCTGTGAGTAACGTTGTCGTCGTTTTAATAGCTCACAACGTACGATCCGGGATGAAAAAATAGGGGAAAAGAAGAAAAATGGTCGAAAACTAATGAAAACGTTCGATTTTGGGATCCAAAAATGGGTACATTGAGCAGGCTAGCTGCCTCCGTTGTAGAGCTCTCAGAGAGCTTTCCAACGAAATGTATTGCACGGTGTAAGTCCTTACGGATCAAAAGTTATGGGCATCGGAGCGACGGAGACCTGGTCACAAGCCCTACATCCTCGGTTTACGGGCCCAGCCTCTACGTGAAGCAAAGTTGTCTTGTCCAAGGTGCCGTGGGATTCGGTAATAGAAATTTGGTGGATAAAGTATCTTAGCAACCCTAACCAGGGCAAAAAAAATTGAAAAGGGGGGTGCAACACGAGGACTTCCTAGGGGGTCACTCATCGTAGTACTACTCTCGCCCAAGCACGCTTAACTTCAGAGTTTTGACGGGATCCGGTGCATTAGTGCTGGTATGATCGCACACGTCATGTTGAGGGCACAATTCCTTTATGTGTTAACGGTTCACAGTCCCAGCCTACAGAGATGGCCCATTCAAAAGGCCCAATAGGCTTAACGACAACCCATCTGCTTCAACAACGCAGCATCCTCACAAGACGTGATATCGACATGTTGTAGGGCCCTCTAATGTCCCGCGAGTAACCTTGTCGTCCTTTTAATAGCTCATGACGTTCGATCCGGGACGGAAAAATATAGCAAGAGAAGAAAAGTGGCCGAAAACTGATGAAAACGTTTGATTTTGGGCTCCAAAAAGGGCACACCGAGCAAGCTGGCTGCCCCCTTCGTAAAGCTCTCGGAGAGCTTTCCAATGGTATGGTGTGCACTGCGTAACTCTTTACGGATCAAAAGTTATGGGCACCGGAGCGACGGATACCTGGTCACAAGCCCCAAGCCCTCAATTTGAGGGCCTAGACACTACGTGAAGCGAAGTTGTCTTGTCCAAGGTGCCGTGGGATTCGGTAATAGAAATTTGGTGGATAAAGTATCTTGGCAAGCCTAACCGGGGCAAAAAAAATTGAAAAGGGGGGTGCAACACAAGGACTTCCTAGGGGGTTACCCATCCTAGTACTACTCTCGCCCAAGCACGCTTAACTTCGGAGTTCTGATGGGATCCGGTGCATTAGTGCTGGTATGATCGCACACGTCATGTTGAGGGAAAAATTCCTTTATGTGTTAACGGTTCACAGTCCCAGCCTAGAGAGATGGCCCATTAAAAAGGCCCAATAGGCTTAACGACAACCCATCTGCTTCAACAACGCAGTATCCACACAAGACGTGATATCGACGGGTTGTCATCCTTTTAATAGCTCACGACGTACGATCCAGGACGGAAAAATAGAGCAAAAGAAGAAAAGTGGCCAAAAACTGATGAAAACGTTCGATTTTGGGCTCCAAAAAGGGCAAAGCGAGCAGGCTTGCTGCCTCATTCTTAAAGCTCTCGTAGAGCTTTCCAATGGTATGATGTGCGCCGCGTAAGCCCTTACGGATAAAAAGTTATGGGCACCAGAGCGACGGAGACCTGGTCATAAGCCCTACGCCCTCGGTTTGCGGGCCCAGCCTCTACGTGAAGCGAAGTTGTCTTGTCCAACGTTCCGTGGGATTCGGTAATAGAAATTTGGTGGATAAAGTATCTTGGCAACCCTAACCAGGGCAAAAAAAATTGAAAATGGGGGTGCAACACGAGGACTTCCCAGGGGGTCACCCATCCTAGTACTACTCTCGCCCAAGCACCCTTAACTTCGGAGTTCTTATGGGATCCGGTGCATTAGTGCTGGTATGATCGCACCCGTCATGTTGAGGGCACAATTCCTTTATGTGCTAACGGTTCACAGTCCCAGCCTAGAGAGATGGCCCATTCGAAAGGCCCAATAGGCTTAACGACGACCCATCTGCTTTAACAATGCAGCATCCTCGCAAGACGTGACATATACGCGTTGTATGGCCATCTAATGTCCCGCAAGTAACGTTGTCGTCCTTTTAATAGCTCACGACGTACGATCCGAGATGGAGAAACTGCGCAAAAGAAGGAAAGTGTCCCAAAATTGATGAAAACGTTCAATTTTCGGCTCTGAAAATAGGCGTAACTGAGCAGGGTAGCTGCCTCCGTCGTAGAGCTCTCGGAGAGCTTTCCAACGGTATACTGTGCGCCACGTAACTCCTTACGGATCAAAAGTTACTGGCACCGGAGCAACGGAGTCTTGGTCACAAGCCCCATGCCCTCAGTTTGCGGGCCTGCCCCCACGTGAAGTGAAGTTGTCTTGACCAAGGTGCCGTGGGATTCGGTAATAGAAATTTGGCGGATAAAGTATCTTGGCAACCCTAACCAGGGCAAAAAAAAATTGAAAAGGGAGGTGCAACACGAGGACTTCCTAGGGGGTCACCCATCCTAGTACTACTCTCGCCCAAGCACGCTTAACTTCTGAGTTCTGATGGGATCTGGTGCATTAGTAATGGTATGATCGCACCCGTCATGTTGAGGGTACAATTCTTTTGTGTGTTAACGGTTCACAGTCCCAGCCTAGAGAGATGGCCCATTCAAAAGGCCCAATAGGCTAAACGACAACCCATCCGCTTTTACAACACAGCATCCACGCAAGACGTGATATTGATGCGTTGTACGGCCCTCTAATATCCCGCGAGTAACGTTGTCGTCATTTTAATAACTCACGACGTACGATCCGGGACGAAAAAATAGAGCAAAAGAGGAAAAGTGGACCAAAATTGATGAAAACGTTCAATTTTGGGCTCCAAAAAGGGAACAGTGAGCAAGCTAGCTGCCTCCATCGTAGAGCTCTCGTTGAGCTTTCCAACGGTATGCTGTGCGCCGCATAAGTCCTTACGGATCAAAAGTTATGGGCACCGGAGTGACGGAGACCTGGTCACAAGCCGTACGTCCTCGGTTTGCGGGCCCAGCCTCTACATAAAGCGAAGCTGTCTTGTCCAAGGTGCCATGGGATTTGGTAATAGAAATTTGGTGGATAAAGTATCTTGGCAACCATAACCGGGGCAAACAAATTGAAAAGGGGGGTGCAACACGAGGACTTCCCAGGGGGTCACCCATCCTAGTACTACTGTCGCCCAAGCACGCTTAACTTCGGAGTTCTGATGGGATCCGGTGCATTACTGCTGGTATGATCGCACCCGTCATGTTGAGGGCACAATTACTTTATGTGTTATCGGTTCACAGACCCAGCCTAGAGAGATGGCCCATTCAAAATGTGAGGCCCGACCCCGAATAACATGTGTTACCTTGATTTTCGTGCCATAGACCCCTAATTATATGACCGACCTTGGATTACATGTCCTTTCTTGGTTTTCGGGCATACCTCGTCATACGTGCCTTGACCTAGAATAGTGTGCCCTAATCCCCGACTCACGTGCGGTACTTAGAAATACATGCCCTGACCTCGATGTACGTGCGTTACCTCGTTTCGTGTGCCCTAACCTTGAACTGCGTACCTTAACCTAGGTTTAAGAGTCGTACCTCAATTTGCGTGCATTACATTGAATTATGTGCCTTGCATTGGTTTACGTTCATTCACCTAGGATTGCGTGCATTAGTCTTGAAGTCCGTGTCTTACCTCGTAGTTTGTGTCTACCTCATGATTCGTGTCCCGTATTGATTTCTGTGTGAGTCTCGTAGTGCGTGCCCTAGACTTAGGGAAGCGTGCCCGCACACTAATCAATAAAGAATCCTACACAAAGCACTAGACTATAAAATAATCCTACAAACACCACTAACTATTATTATAATCCTAATTCAAATCTCTACAAAGTTTACTAACACCTAAATATTATATTTTAAACTCATTACAAGACAAAATCTCACAAACCTCTAAACATATCCTATATTCTATTCTACCTAAAATCCCTAAATACCCAACATTCTCTTACACACATGTTAAAACAATTCAAAAGATGACACAAATCTGAATTTTTGTATGCCCAAGTCCAACATATGCATCAACTTTTGCAAATGTCTCATTTTTCTCTCATTTCTCTCACTTTCCTCACATTTTCTCTCTCTCCCTCTCACTCTCTCTCTCCATTTCGGTTTTGGCTGAGTTCTCTCCACCTCTTAGCTCATCTTCATCATCCTATGGTGCATCAAGACAAACCACAAGCAAAGAAACTCACCCAAGCAAGCTAGGATGCAAGAAACACACATGCTAGCATTTTGAGTCACCATTTTCGGCCTTGGTGAGTTTTTAAGCTTCCATTTCTTTTCTTCTTGTTCTAACCTCATGCATGTGCTAAGAGATTGATCACTAAGCTAGGAAAAATAGAGAAAAGCTAGTTGGAATCTCGGCTAAGCAAGAAGAAGAAGAGATTTGAGCTTCAACAAGGTTTTGAGCATTTTTTGGGTTGATTGCAAAGGTGAGGGTTAAAACCTTTCGAAAACTCTTCAAAAATTCACATGCATGCTTATAAATGTGTGTATTTGCTTCTGTACTTGAGCTATATGGTCGTTCATAAGCTTAAACTACCATGCATGGCAAGATCTTGGCTTGAAAATGATGCTAGGTGAAGTCGAAATTGTTGACAGCTCTCTGACTAGTCTGTTAGAGGTTAGTTTAGCTAGGAAAATGATGTTGAAAATGCTTGAAAATTGGTAGGTGACTATTTTGGACAGTTTTGAACATTTTTCCCATAAATATGCCGAAGCTAATTTTGAATATAATGCCGTCAAAATGGCAAAGCTTTAAAATGTGACCAAATTTGGAAATCTGGAAAAATGAAGCAGGTTTTGGCAGATGCACTGACCTTGTGGAACGAACCATATTTAACTTAGTAAATGATGTCCAAAATGCATGAAATTTGGTGTGACGCTAGAATTTTCAGTTCTGGACAATTTTGTCAGAAATGGACCAAAGCTAAAACTGATCCTAAGGACCTCAAAAACATCAATTTCTGAAAAGTGTGCAAATCTGGACAGTTTTGTGCTACCTCACTGTTTCGGCTATAACTAATGATTCTGAACTCCAATTGATGCAAGGTTTGTTTTTGATTTTAGTTAACTTCTTAAGCTTTAATTTTACATCTTATTCACTGAATTTAGAGATTGTTTGATTATCCTATTGATTGTGGGAATACAGCCTATTGCAGTAAAGGTTTCATTTAGCTACATGATTGGAAAATTGTTGTAACCTCTCTTGTGGTTCTAATTGTGTGGAAATGTGGTGTTGGGATGTTATGTGGACTGTTTTGAGTACTTGAGGATGCTTGAATTGAATGATGCATGACTTGAGAATGATTTTGAGTTGACTTAGGGTTTTATTCACACGATGAAGCATGAAATGGAAACCCTAATGACTAGGGAGTTTTGCTAAGTATTGATCATTTGTATATTGTGTGGGAATTGTATGCTTAGTGGGCAGCCCGTTAATGGCTTATAACTTCAAATGTGATTTTGACCATTGTATGTTGACAACTAAGCTTTTCTTGCACCCGAACCCATGATTGATGTCATTGCATGTTGAATAATCTTATCACTTGATCACGTGGACTTCTTAATGAGTTATATGGCATGTTTTACATGTGTTACATGGCTGCCCGTTAAATTCTCATATAACTCTACATGCCTTTCAAGTGAAATTTTCTATCTTATTATGCTCTGCTTGTTTACCTGTCAATGTGCAATCTTATGATTGTCCGGAGGCAACCTACTTTTTTGTCCTCCTACTGTGATATATTACCTGTTTTATCGTGCCCTGCCTATTTACTTGGTCAATGTGCAATCTTATGACTGTCCGGAGGCAACCTACTTTGTTGTCCTCCTACTGTGATATATTATCTGTCATGAATGTGCATTGTATACAAGGTTGCAACCTTTCCTATTGGCATGGTAGCGATCACACACACCGGGCAATATCGGGCTTGCCGGTGCACCCGTGACTACCATGGTCCCATTCCCTCTCTCGCTTGGGGGCTAGACTTCCTCGGAGAGTTGAGTTGTAGGATTTCGGGGTACATCCGGAGTACACCCACCTGGCATGTTTGGGGAATGATTTGAAGTCGTGCGCAACAACTGATTTTGGAACTGATCTGAGAGCAAAAGCTCACTGTATCCTTTTTACTATGTGTATAAGTACTCTCGCTTGGTTCCTAGAGAACCTCGGGGAGGAAAGACCGGTATTCCTGTTTCTGTACTTATATTTCAGTTGTGTTCATGCTTGCAAAAAGGATTTGCATAAGTTGAATTGGAAAATGAGTTTCAAAACGTATTTCTTGTTCCCCCTCGCTGAGTTCATAAGGACTCAGCCTCTTTTTCATCACAGGTGAAGAAGAACAGCTACAGATGCGCGAGGACAACGTGCTTAACGATGATTCTTTGGAGTGATTGCCTGTCCCTACGTGCTTTTGTGCCTTGCCTGAAGTTGGTTGGTATGAGGATGTTGTGTGTTATTGCAAACTCTTCATTTTATTGATGTAAATGAGCCTGTTGTAATTTGGGTCTAATTCTGGGATTGTACTATCTATAACCGGACGAACTTTTATTTGGTTGTTTGCTTTCGTTTTCTTGATTAGTAGTTGTCGTAGGCAGTCAAACCACTAGATGAACAATCAACTAAGTTAATTCTATCTAATTTCACCTAGGTGCTCATTTGCAAACTAAAGGATAATAGGTACTTGTATGATGGGAGATTGACAAATAAATAGGACATAGTTATCATGTTAGGCTTATTAGCCAAACAAGACTTTCAAGATAAAATAGTAGGCAAATTGGTTGGTGACAAATAGGAGTCCCTAATGGAATTGGATTAATGATTGGAATAATTGAGGCTTTTAGAGAATTAGGTCAAACCAAAGAGCCCAATTTCGAAAAATTTTGGAGTTTAGGCCAAAACGTTAAGTGTTAAATCATTATAAACAGTTAAGTGTGTGATATTACCTGAATGTTTAGTTCACACCCTAGTCTAACCTTATAGGCCGGGTTGGGGCGTGACACAAAAGGCCCAATAGGCTTAACGACAACCCATTTGCTTCAACAACGCAGTATCCTCACAAAACATGATATCGACGCGTTGTATGGCCCTCTAATGTCCCGCGAGTAACGTTGTCATCCTTTTAATAGCTCATGACGTACGATCCGGGACGGAAAAACATAGCAAAAGAAGAAAAGTGGCCAAAAACTGATGAAAACATTCGATTTTGGGATCCAAAAAGGGCACAGCGAGCAAGCTCGCTGCCTCCTTCGTAAAGCTCTCGGAGAGCTTTCCAACGGTATGCTGTGCACCGCGTAAGTCCTTACGGATCAAAAGTTATGGGCACCGGAGCGACGGAGACCTGGTCACAAGCCCTACGCCCTCGGTTTGCGGGCCTAGCCTCTACGTGAAGCGAACTTGTCTTGTCCAATGTGCCGTGGGATTCGGTAATAGAAATTTGGTGGATAAAGTATCTTGGCAACCCTAAGCAGGGCAAAAAAAATTTGAAAAGGGGGGTGCAACACGAGGACGTCCCAGGGGGTCACCCATCCTAGTACTACTCTAGCCCAAGCACGCTTAACTTTGGAGTTCTGATGGGTTACGGTGCATTAGTGCTAGTATGATCACACACGTCATGTTGAGAGCACAATTACTTTATGTGTTAACGGTTCACAGTCCCAACCTAGAGAGATGGCCCATTCAAAAGGCCCAATAGGCTTAACGACAACCCATCTGCTTCAACAACGCAGTATCCTCACAAGACGTGATATCGACGCATTGTAGGGCCCTCTAATGTCCCACGAGTAACGTTGTTGTCCTTTTAATAGCTCATGACGTACGATCCGGGACGGAAAAATAGAGCAAAAGAATAAAAATGGCCGAAAATAGATGAAAACGTTCAATTTTTGGCTCCAAAAAAGGGCAAAGCGAGCAGGTTGGATGCCTCCGTCATAGAGCTCTCGGAGAGCTTTCCAACAGTATGCTGTACGCCGCGTAACTCCTTACGGATTAAAAGTTATGGGCACCGTAGTGACGGAGACTTGGTCACAAGCCCTACGCCCTCGGTTTGTGGGCCCAACCTCCAAGTGAAGCGTAGTTGTGTTGCCCAACGTGCCGTGGGATTCGGGAATAGAAATTTGGTGGATAAAGTATCTTGGATACCCTAACAAGGGCAAAAAAAATTGAAAAGGGGGGTGCAACACGAGGACTTCCCAGGGGGTCACACATCCTGGTACTACTCTCGTCCAAGCACGCTTAACTTCGAAGTTCTGATGGGATCTGGTGCATTAGTAATGGTATGATTGCACCCGTCATGTTGAGGGCACAATTCCTTTATGTGTTAACGGTTCACAGTCCCAGCCGAGAGAGATGGCCTATTCAAAAGGCCCAATGGGCTTAACGACAACCCATCCGCTTCAACAACGCAGCATCCTCGCAAGTCGTGATATCGACTCGTTGTAGGGCCCTCTAATGTCCTGCGACTAACGTTTTCGTCCTTTTAATAGCTCACGACGTGCGATCCGGGATGAAAAAATAGTGCAAAAGAAGAAAAATGGCCGAAAATTGATGAAAACGTTCGATTTTGCGCTCCAATAAGGGCACATTGAGAAGGCTAGTTGCCTCTGTCGTAGAGCTCTCGGAGAGCTTTCCAACGGTATGCTGTGTGCCACGTAAGTCCTTACGGATCAAAAGTTATGGGCACCAGAGCGACGGAGACCGGGTCACAAGCCCTACGCCCTCGGTTTGAGGGCCCAGCCTCTACGTGAAGCGAACTTGTCTTGTCCACGGTGCCGTGGGATTCAGTAATAGAAATTTGGTGGATAAAGTATCTTGGCAACCCTAACCAGGGTAAAAAAAATTGAAAAGGGGGGTGCAACACGAGGACTTCCCAGGGGTCACCCATCCTAGTACTACTCTTGCCCAAGCACGCTTAACTTCGGAGTTCTGATGGGATCCGGTGCATTAGTGCTGGTATGATCGCACCCGTCATGTTGAGGGCACAATTCATTTATGTGTTAACGATTCACAGTCCCAGCCTAGAGAGATGGCCCATTCAAAAGGCCCAATAGACTTAACGACAACCCATCCACTTCAACAACGTAGTATCCTCACAAGACATGATATCGACGCGTTGTAGGGCCCTTTAATGTCCCGGGAGTAACGTTGTCATCCTTATAATAGCTCACGACGTACGATCCGGGACAAAAAAACAGAGCAAAAGAAGAAAAGTGGCCGAAAACTGATGAAAATGTTCGATTTTGAGCTCCAAAAACGAGCACAGCGAGAAGGCTAGCTGCCTTCGCCGTAGAGCTCTCAGGGAGCTTTCCAACGGTATGTTGTGCGCCGCGTAACTCCTTACGGTTCAAAAGTTATGGGCACCGGAGCGACGGAGACCTGGTCCCAAGCCCCACGCCCTCAGTTTGCAGGCCCAGCCTGTGAGGCCCGACCCCGATTTTGGTGCGAAACCTAGCGTCGTTTGCCCTAACTTAGATTTGACTGCCATGACCTAGGTTTAAGAATTGTATTTAGTTTTGTGTGCCTTGCATTGATTTTCGTGCATTCATATAGGGTTACGTGCGTTTACTTGAAAAACGTGCGTTCGTCTCGTAGTTCGTATCCTACCTCGAAGTGCGTGCCCTAAACCTAGGAAAGCGTGTCTTCACGCTAATCAAAAAAGTATCTTACACGAAGCACTAGACTATTAAACAATCCTACAAAATCCACTAACAATATAATAATCCAAATTCCTTTCACTAGAAGACAAAAATGCACCAAAAACAAAACATTCTTTATTCTTTATGCATTATTCTTTTTTTTGCACTTTCAAAATACAATTAAATAACACTCAAAAGAAGACACAAAATTCAGATTTGTCACATGCAATAGCCGGCCATGCCTTGTTCTTGAGCAAGAAATTTGAGCAACATATTTTATTCTATGCATGCAAAGACAAAAAAATGACATAAGGCATTAAAATAATTGCTCAAATCCCTTCAAATCCTCACCATATCCGACCAGCCCTTGCATGCCCATTCTAGCATTCAAAATTTAAAGCATTTTGGAGACAAAAGCTGAAATTGAAAGCCTCAAGGCCGAGCATGCTCCTCAAGTTGCAAAGCCTTTGTTTTATCTTCATTTTCTTCATTTCTTTCTCTCACATCTCTCTCTCACTCTCTTTTCCTCTCTCCATTTCGGTCCTTGGCTGAACTCTCACCATCCTTGCTCATCTTCATCACACCTTGGTCGAACAAGGCAAGCAAATCATCAAGAAAACCAAGCAATCAAGCTAGAGTTCGAAAAACACTCATGCATGTGCATTGAAGCTGCATTTCAGCTTTAGGTAAGCTTCTTCACGTTCTTTTCTTTTCTTCATGCTTTAACTACATGCATGCACTAAGAGGTTGATCACTAGGCTAGGAAAAATAGAGAAAACCAAGTTGAAATCTCAGCCAAGCAAGGAGAAGAACAGATTTGAGCTTCAACCAGGTTTTTGAGCATAGTTTGGTTGATTGCAAAGGTGAGGGTTAAAAGCTATTGAAAACTCTTTGAAATTTCACATGCATGTTCATAAATGTGTATATTTGTTTCTGTGGTTGATTTATGTGGTTGTTCATGAGCTTAAACAACCATGCATGGCAACAACTTGGCTTGAAAATGATGCTAGGTAAAGTCGAATTTATGAGACAGCTTTCTGACCAGTCTGTTCGAGGTAATTTTGGCTAAGCTAATGATGTTGAATTTCGGAAAAATCACTAGGGGACTAGTGTGGACAGGTTTGAACAAATTTTCGCAGAAATAGGAAAAGTCCAAGTTTGGCTCTAAGGTCCTCAAAATGGCAAAATCGCGAAAGGTAGCTAAATCTGGAAAAATTTGAGGAAATGAAACAGTTTTGGCAGATGCAATGACTATGTAGAACGAGAGGTTTATGACCTAGCAAATGACATCCAAATTGCGTGAAATTTTGTTTTCTGCTATATTTTTCAGTTGTGGACATTTTTGCCAGAAATAGGCTTAGTCTAAAAATGAACCTAAGGACATCAAAAACATGAAATATCGAAAGATAGGCAAATCTGGACAGTTTTGTGCAGTTCCATTATTTCGGCTATATCTAATGATCCCGAACTCCAATTGATGCAAGGTTTGTTTCTGATTTTAGTTAACTTCTTAAGCTTTAATTTGAAATCTTATTCACTAAATTTGGAGATTGTTTGATTATCCTATTGATTGTGAGAAAACAGCCTATTGCAGTGAGTGTTCCACTTAGCTATGTGCTTGGAAAACTATTGTAACCTCTTTTGTGGCACTAATTGCTTGGAATTGTGGTGTTGGAATATTATGTGGACTGTTTTGAGCACTTGAGGATGTATGAATTGATTGATGAATGACTTGGGAATGATGTTAAGTTGACTTAGGGTTTTGATCGCACGATTATGCATGAAATAGAAACCCTAATGACTAAGTATTCTCGCTAAGTGTTAACCATTGGATATTGTGAGGAAACTGTATGTTGCGTGGGCTGCCCGTAAATGTTTTATAATTTCAAAAGTGATATTGACCATGGCATGTTGACAAATAAGCTTTTCTTGCATTCGAACCCATGTTGATATCATTGCTTGTTGAGTAGTCTTATCACTTGATTGCGTGGACTTTTTAATGAGTTATATGGCCTGTTTTACATGTGTTACATGGCTGCCCGTTTAATTTCTACATAACTCTATACGCCTTTCAAGTGAAATTTCCTGTCTTATCGTGTCCTGCTTGTTTATCTGCCAATGTGCAATCTTATGACTGTCCGGAGGCAACCTACTTTGTTGTCCTCCTTCTGTGATATATATATTACATGTCATAAATGTGCATTGCATACAAGGTTGCAACCTTTCCTGTCGGCATGGTAGCGATCACGTACGCCGGGCGGCATCGGGCTTGCCGGTGATACCGTGACCACCATGGTCCCATTCCCTCTCTCGCTTGGGGGCTAGACTTCCTCGGAGAGTTGGGTCGTAGGATTTTGGGGTACATCCGGAGTACACCCACCTGGTGTGTTTGGGGGATGATTTGAAGTCGGCCGCAACAACTAATCCTGGATCTGATCTGAGAGCAAAAGCTCACTGTATCCTTTTTATTATGTGTATAAGTACTCCCGGTTGGATCCTAGAGAGCGTCGGGGAGGAAAGACCGGTACTCCTGTTTCTGTATTTGTATTTCTGTACTTGTATTTCTGTTGTATTCATGTTTGAAAAAGGGATTTTCATAAGTTTAACCGGAAAATGAGTTTCAAAACTTATTTCTCGTTCCCCCTCGCTGAGTTCATAAGGACTCACCCTCTTTTATCATTTCAGTTGGAGAAGAACAGGTACAGGAACCCGAGCTGAATGTACCTAATGATGAACCCTTTGAATGCTTGCTTGTTATTCTTGTTTTGCTTGAAGGCAACTTCTTGTGAACTTTTGTTACTTGAAGACTATTTCCCTTATGTTATTTGTTGTTTCTGATATAATAGACCCCCGTTGTAATTTGGGGTCTAATTTTGGTTTGTACTTATTTTAAGTAGACTGACACTAGACATACTATGATCGTTCTTGCTTTTATTATCACTAGTATCTACCATATGTTATGATGCTTAGTTAAGGAATAGGCAAATGAACTTATCCATCTCAACAGGTACTCGCCAATAAGCTATGATCAACAGGCATATTTTGAAATGAGAATAAATGGACAAACGAGACATATTATCATGCTAGGTTATAAATCAAACAGGACGTCGAAATAACCAATAGGGAATTCAATTGACGATTAAATAGTAAATTCTAGTCGGGAATGGACTTGAATTGGAAGTATTGAGGCTGTTAGATAATTTAGGTCAAAACAAAGAGCCTAATTACAGCCGTTATGCTGCCGGATTTCCAGAAAATTTTGGAGTCTAGAATAAAACGTTAAGTGCTAAACCTCCTAGAATGATTAAGAATGTGAATGAACTTGAATGTTTAGATCACACTCTAGTCTAACCTTTATAGGCCGGGTTGGGGCATGACACCTTAGAAGAATGGTATCAGAGCTTAGATTGCTTAAGCCGGGTTTAACTCTCGGACCGTGGGTAGAGCCCTAAGATAATTAGGATGACTTGTTTATGTGTTAAATGTGCCTTCTATGTTCTATGTGCTTAAGTGACTCATATGCCTTAAATGTTTTTAGAATTGTATCTATAATATGTTGCATATCTTATGCATTAGATTCTTAATTATCATATTTCAATAAATTGTGCCTATAGATGGCTGGCCCTAGTACCCGTACTACTAATAGGAGCGGTGAACCTCAAGAGACCGGGGACGCCTATCAGACTAATCCCGGTATAGCTATGTTTAATATGATGGCAACTGCCATGGATCGTGTATCATATGTGATGGAGCGTCAGGATGCTCGTGAAGCCAACAACAACATCAACAACATGAATGAGGGTAACCATGGGAGACATAGCAGAATGAGGGAATTCCTTGACTTTCGCCCGTCTAAATTCTACGGGGAAGCTGATGATGAGAAAGCAGAGGCTTGGCTGTCCGAGATCGAGAAGATTTTTAGGCCACTTGATTATACAGATGAAGAGAAATTGGAGTTTGCTGTATTTCTGTTGCACGGGGATGCCGAGCATTGGTGGCACACTGTAGAGGCACTGTGGGAGACTGATCAGACATCTCGCTTGTGGGGTAATTTCGTTAAGGCATTTAAGGAAAAATATGTACCTGCAGTTTCCAGGCAGAGGCGGATCGAGGAGTTCATGCACTTGACCCAGGGTAATATGACGGTGGCCCAGTACGAGGCTCGTTTTGACCGACTGTCCCGTTATGCTCAGTATATGGTTTGTACTCCGGAGGCAAAAATGTGGAAATTTACTATTGGTTTGAGGCCAGAGATTCAGGACCAGTTAGCTTCTCATGACTTCGCTACTTACTCTGCCCTCTTTGCTGCTGCCTCTCGAGTTGAGAAGAGGAAACTAGATAGAGCCGGCTCGAGTCAACCCAACAAGAAACCATACCAGCCTCCAGGTCAACAGAGGAAGTTTCAGAGTCAGAGTCGCAGTTAGGGCTAGAGCCAGAACATACCAGGGAATAACCGTGGCCCGACGAAAGCGTCATCAGCCTCTTCCGCCCGTGGATCCACAGGTAGTTCACTTGCTACTCAGTCCGTCAGCTGCTCATATTGTGACAGGAAGGGGCATACTGAAGCCCAGTGCTGGAGGAAGTTGGGACGATATATGAGGTGCGGCAGTGATCAGCACCAGATCAAGGATTGCCCTAAACGTCAGGCAGGGCAGAATCAGGGTAAACCAGCCGGTAGGGGCAAGACTCCAGTTCCTAGGGTCCAGGCTCGAGCCTATGCTATCGAGTGCGAGGAGATTCCAGATGAGACCGCTGTTGTTGAAGGTACATTCTTCATACTGAATCAACCTGTTAAGGTGTTAATTGATCCGGGTGCTACTCATTCATTTATTACTCCCTTATGTGTGGAACGTGTGAAATTGAAAGTTGTATGTTTGCCATATGAAGTAGAAGTTGGTACTCCAATGGGTTCTAAACTTGTAACTAGTTCAGCTTGTAAAGCATGTAAAATCCAAATTAAGGATAGAGAATTCTCGGCCAATCTTATTGTATTACCTTTTCGAGACTACGAGGTCATTTTAGGGATGGACTGGCTGGCAAAACATCATGTCCAACTGGATTGCCGGGCGAAGATTATAACGTTCCGGGTACCTGATCAACCGATACTAGAGGTTTTGGGCCGAAGAGATTTCACCGGGAGTTCCATCATTTCATCTACAAAAGCAGTGAAGTCCTTAAGGAAAGGATGCAGCGGATACTTGGCTTACCTTATCAACAAGCTGTCGGATAAAGCTAAGTTGGAGGAGATGCCTGTGATCAAAGACTATGTAGATGTATTCCCTGAAGAATTACCCGGTTTACCCCCAAATCGGGAGATCGAGTTTGTTATAGAGTTGCTACCTGGCGCCCAGCCGATATCAAAAGCTCCCTATCGTATGGCACCGGCCGAGCTACAAGAATTAAAGGACCAATTGCAAGGATTGTTGAAGAAGGGGTTTGTGCAACCAAGTTCTTCACCGTGGGGTGCGCCAGTTCTATTTGTTAAGAAGAAAGATGGAATGTTAAGCCTATGCATTGACTACCGAGGATTGAACCAAGTGACTGTCAAGAATAAATACCCACTTCCCCTGATTGACGAGTTATTTGATCAACTGCAAGGAGCCAAAGTGTATTCGAAACTCGACTTGAGGCAAAGATATTATCAGTTGCGGATCAAGAAGGAAGATGTGCCTAAAACGGCTTTCAGGACGAGATATGGGCACTATGAATATGTGGTGATGCCTTTTGGACTAACTAATGCCCCTGCAGCCTTTATGGATTTGATGCATAGGGTGTTTCAACCCTACTTGGACCAATTTGTGGTGATCTTCATTGATGATATTTTGGTATACTCGAAATCGGAGGCGAAGCATGAGCAACATCTGCGGTTGGTACTGCAGAAACTTCGAGAGCATCGATTGTATGCAAAGTTTAGCAAATGTGAATTTTGGTTGCAGCAGATTGCATTTTTGGGGCATATCATATCCCAAGAAGGAATAGCGGTAGATCCAGCAAAGATCGATGCAGTGATGTCTTGGAAGAAGCCGGAAAATATCACGGAAGTTCGTAGTTTTCTTGGTCTAGCCGGCTATTATCGGAGGTTCGTGAAGGATTTCTCTAAGATTACAGGACCGCTTACAAAGCTCACTCAAAAGAAAACCAAGTTCGTGTGGGATGATAAGTGTGAGAACAGCTTCCAAGAGTTGAAGAAAAGATTGACTACTGCACCAGTTCTTGCATTGCCTGAAGGGAGTCAAGGTTTCGTAATCTATAGCGATGCTTCGAAAGAAGGATTGGGATGTGTATTGATGCAAAATGGAAGAGTTATTGCATATGCTTCTAGGAAACCAAAGCCGTATGAGATGAATTACCCGACGCATGATCTGGAGTTAGCGGCTATTGTGTTTGCACTCAAGAAATGGAGGCATTATCTGTGGGGTAACAAGTTTGAGGTATTTACCGATCATAAGAGCTTGAAATACTTGTTCTCTCAAAAGGAGTTGAATATGAGGCAAAGGCGGTGGATGGAGCTTTTGGATGATTATAACTGCTCAATTAATTATGTGCCCGGTAAGGCAAACGTAGTCGCAGATGCCTTAAGCAGAAAAGCAAGCATGGCGAGACTGGAAGTCAAGGTGCAGGAGTTGTTGGGGGAAGCGTTTCTATGGAAACCACAATTGACTCAGAATGGGTTACTTTTTGCCACTACCCAAGTTCAATCGACTTTGTTATCTGAGTTACAAGAGGCTCAACAGAAGGACCAACAATTTCAAAAGATTAAGGAAAGGAAAGCAGAGTTCAAGTTTTACGATGATGGTGTTTGGAGGTTTAGGAACCGGGTTTGTGTTCCCAATGAGCCAGAGCTGAAAAAGAAGATTCTTGAGGAAGCGCATAATTCTAGATATACTATTCACCCCGGCGGAACAAAGATGTATCGGGATTTGAAGCAACACTATTGGTGGAATAACATGAAAAGAGAAATTGCGGAGTTTGTAGCACGGTGTTTGACTTGCCAGAGAGTTAAAGAAAAACATCAACGACCCGCAGGTTTACTTCAGCCGTTGGAGATTCCCCAATGGAAATGGGAACATATCACTATGGATTTTGTTATGGACCTGCCCAGATCACAAAAGGGTCGTGACGCCGTTTGGGTTATAGTGGATAGATTGACTAAGTCGGCACACTTTTTACCGATGAACAAGGAGGATAGTCCCGAGGAATTGGGAGATATGTATGTGGCGGAAATTGTAAGACTGCACGGGATGCCTGTGAGTATTGTATCGGATAGGGATCCTCGTTTTACTTCCCGATTTTGGAAGAGATTGCAGGAAGCTTTGGGGACAAAATTGAGTTTTAGCACGGCTTATCACCATTAGACGGACGGTCAATCGGAGAGAACTATTTAGATTTTGGAGGATATGCTGAGGGCATGTGTGTTGGACTTCGGGAAAGGTTGGGAGAAATATCTATCTCTAGCGGAGTTCGC
The DNA here is from genome assembly GCA_037974665.1 of Ehretia macrophylla. Classification (NCBI taxonomy): domain Eukaryota; kingdom Viridiplantae; phylum Streptophyta; class Magnoliopsida; order Boraginales; family Ehretiaceae; genus Ehretia; species Ehretia macrophylla. The sequence goes on along the minus strand of CM075771.1, from coordinate 14,456,452 downwards.
CTACAACAATAGTTATCAGGCCACGATCGGGATGGCCCCTTTTGAGGCACTGTATGGACGTAAGTGTCGATCCCCAATCTACTGGGATGAAGTAGGTGAGACGAAGACTTTTGACCCGACCCTTTTACCTGAACTGATGAAAACTGTTGATAACATCCACCTCATCCGAAAACGGATGCTTACCGCCCAGAGCAGGCAGAAGAGTTATGCAGACCGACGGAGACGGAGTCTCGAGTTTGAGGTTGGCGACAAGGTGTTCTTGAAGATATCACCCCGGAGGGGACTGATTAAACATGGCAAGGGTAGAAAGTTGAGCCCGAGATTTGTAGGACCGTTTGAGATAGTTGAGAAGGTTGGCAGGTTGGCGTATCGCCTAGCACTACCCCAGAACCTCTCCAATATTCACGACGTCTTTCATGTATCGATGCTGCGGAAGTATCATCCTGACCCGTCGCATATCTTGGAGCCAGAGCCGTTGCAGTTTCGGGAAAACTTGTCTTACGAGGAGAAGCCCATTCGGATCCTAGACCAGCAGGATCGGGAGTTGCGCAACAGAACTATACCGATGGTGAAAGTGCTGTGGGATCATCATGGAGTTGAAGAAGCAATGTGGGAAAGGCGAGACCAGATGGAGCAGCATTATCCAGCTTTATTTCAAGGTAAATATTGAATTTCGGGACGAAATACTTTTAAGGAGGGGAGGATGTGAGGCCCGACCCCGATTTGCGTGCGAAACCTAGCTTCGTTTGCCCTAACCTAGATTTTCGTGCCATGACCTAGGTTTGAGAATTGTATTTAGTTTTGTGTGCCTTGCATTGAATTTCGAGCATTCATATAGGGTTACGTGCGTTTACTTGAAAAACGTGCGTTCGTCTCGTAGTTCGTGTCCAACCTCGAAGTGCGTGCCCTAAACCTAGGAAAGTGTGTCTTCACGCTAATCAAGAAAGCATCTTACACGAAGCACTAGACTATTAAACAATCCTACAAAATCCACTAACAATATAATAATCCAAATTCCTTTCACTAGAAGGCAAAAATGCACCAAAAACAAAACATTCTTTATTCTTTATGCATTATTCTTTTTTTGCACTTTCAAAATACAATTAAATAACACTCACAAGAAGACACAAAATTCAGATTTGGCACATGCAATAGCCGGCCATGCCTTGTTCTTGAGCAAGAAATTTGAGCAACATATTTTATTCTATGCATGCAAAGACAAAAAAATGACATAAGGCATTAAAATAATTGCTCAAATCCCTTCAAACCCTCACCATATCCGACCAGCCCTTGCATGCCCATTCTAGCATTCAAAATTTAAAGCATTTTGGAGACAAAAGCTGAAATTGAAAGCCTCAAGGCCGAGCATGCTCCTCAAGTTGCAAAGCCTTTGTTTTATCTTCATTTTCTTCATTTCTTTCTCTCACATCTCTCTCTCACTCTCTTTTCCTCTCTCCATTTCGGTCCTTGGCTGAACTCTCACCATCCTTGCTCATCTTCATCACACCTTGGTCGAACAAGGCAAGCAAATCATCAAGAAAACCAAGCAATCAAGCTAGAGTTCGAAAAACACTCATGCATGTGCATTGAAGCTTCATTTCGGCCTTAGGTAAGCTTCTTGACATTCATTTCTTTTCTTCATGCTTTAACTACATGCATGCACTAAGAGGTTGATCACTAGGCTAGGAAAAATAGAGAAAACCAAGTTGAAATCTCAGCCAAGCAAGGAGAAGAACAGATTTGAGCTTCAACCAGGTTTTTGAGCATAGTTTGGTTGATTGCAAAGGTGAGGGTTAAAAGCTTTTGAAAACTCTTTGAAATTTCACATGCATGTTCATAAATGTGTATATTTGCTTCTATACTTGAGTTATGTGGTCGTTCATGAGCTTAAACAACCATGCATGGCAAGAACTTGGCTTGAAAATGATGCTAGGTAAAGTCGAATTTATTAGACAGCTTTCTGACGAGTCTGTTCGAGGTAATTTTGTCGAAGCAAATGATGTTGAAATTGCGTAAAAATCACTAGGTGACTAATTTGGACAGTTTTGAACAATTTTCACAGAAATAGGCAAAGTCAAATTTTGGCTCTAAGGTCCTCAAAATGGCAAAATCGCGAAAGGTAGCTAAATCTGGAAAATTTTGAGGAAATGAAACAGTTTTGGCAGAGGCACTGACTATGTAGAACGAGAGGTTTATGACTTAGAAAATGACATAAAAATTGCGTGAAATTCTGTTTCCTAATATATTTTTCAGTTGTGGACATTTTTTCCAGAAATAGGCTTAGTCTAAAAATGAACCTAAGGACCTCAAAAACATGAAATATCGAAAGATAGGCAAATCTGGACAGTTTTGTGTAGTTCCATTATTTCGGCTATATCTAATGATCCCGAACTCCAATTGATGCAAGGTTTGTTTCTGATTTTAGTTAACTTCTTAAGCTTTAATTTGACATCTTATACACTGAATTTGGAGATTGTTTGATTATCCGATTGATTGTGAGAAAACAGCCTATTGCAGTGAGTGTTCCACTTAGCTATGTGCTTGGAAAACTATTGTAACCTCTTTTGTGGCACTAATTGCTTGGAATTGTGGTGTTGGAATATTATGTGGACTGTTTTGAGCACTTGAGGATGTATGAATTGATTGATGAATGACTTGGGAATGATGTTAAGTTGACTTAGGGTTTTGATCGCACGATTATGCATGAAATAGAAACCCTAATGACTAAGTATTCTCGCTAAGTGTTAACCATTGGATATTGTGAGGAAACTGTAAGTTGCGTGGGCTGCCCGTAAATGTTTTATAATTTCAAAAGTGATATTGACCATTGCATGTTGACAAATAAGCTTTTCTTGCATTCGAACCCATGTTGATATCATTGCTTGTTGAGTAGTCTTATCACTTGATTGCGTGGACTTTTTAATGAGTTATATGGCCTGTTTTACATGTGTTACATGGCTGCCCGTTTAATTTCCAAATAACTCTATACGCCTTTCAAGTGAAATTTCCTGTCTTATCGTGTCCTGCTTGTTTATCTGCCAATGTGCAATCTTATGACTGTCCGGAGGCAACCTACTTTGTTGTCCTCCTTCTGTGATATATATATTACCTGTCATAAATGTGCATTGCATACAAGGTTGCAACCTTTCCTATCGGCATGGTAGCGATCACGTACGCCGGGCGGCATCAGGCTTGCCGGTGATACCGTGACCACCATGGTCCCATTCCCTCTCTCGCTTGGGGGCTAGACTTCCTCGGAGAGTTGGGTCGTAGGATTTTGGGGTACATCCGGAGTACACCCACCTTGTGTGTTTGGGGAATGATTCGAAGTCGGCCGCAACAACTGATCCTGGATCTGATCTGAGAGCAAAAGCTCACCGTATCCTTTTTATTATGTGCATAAGTACTCTCGCTTGGATCCTAGAGAACCTCGGGGAGGAAAGACCGGTATTCCTGTTTCTGTATTTGTATTTCTGTACTTGTATTTCTGTTGTATTCATGTTTGAAAAAGGGATTTTCATAAGTTTAACCGGAAAATGAGTTTCAAAACTTATTTCTCTTTCCCCTCACTGAGTTCATAAGGACTCACCCTCTTTTATCATTTCAGGTGAAGAAGAACAGGTACAGGAACCCAAGCTCAATGTACCTAATGATGAACCCCTGGAATGATTGCTTGTTATTGTTGTTTTGCTTGAACGTGAAATCTTGTGAACTTTTGTTACTTGAAGACTATTTCCCTTACGATATTTGTTGTTTGTGATGTAAAAGACCCCCGTTGTAATTTGGGGTCTAATTTTGGTTTGTACTTATTTTAAGTAGACTGATACTAGACATACTATGATCGTTCTTGCTTTTATTATCACTAGTATCTACCATATGTTATGATGCTTAGTTAAGGAATAGGCAAATGAACTTATCCAATCTCAACAGGTACTTGCTAATAAGCTATGATCAACAGGCATATTTTGAAACGAGAATAAATGGACAAACGAGACATAGTATCATGCTAGGTTATAAATCAAACGGGACGTCGAAATAACCAATAGGCAATTCAATTGATGATTAAATAGTAAATTCTAGTCGGGAATGGACTTGAATTGGAAGTATTGAGGCTGTTAGATAATTTAGGTCAAAACAAATAGCCCAATTACAGCCGTTATGCTACCGGATTTCCGGAAAATTTTGGAGTCTAGAATAAAACGTTAAGTGTTAAACCTCCTAGAACGATTAAGAATGTGAATGGATTTGAATGTTTAGATCACACCCTAGTCTAACCTTTATAGGCCGGGTTGGGGCGTGACACCTTAGAAGAATGGTATCAGAGCTTAGATTGCTTAAGCCGGGTTTAACTCTCGGACAGTGGGTAGAGCCCTAAGATAATTAGGATGACTTGTTTATGTGTTAAATGTGCCTTCTATGTTCTATGTTCTTAAGTGACTCATATGCCTTAAATGTTTTTAGAATTGTATCTATAATATGTTGCATATCTTATGCATTAGATTCTTAATTATCATATTTCAATAAATTGTGCAACAGAAGAAAAGTGGGCCGAAACTGATGAAAACGTTTGATTTTGGGCTCCAAAAATGGGCACAGCGAGCAAGTTAGATACCTCTGTCGTAGAGCTCCCGGAGAGCTTTCCAAAAGTATATTGTGCGCCACGTAAGTCCTTACGGATCAAAAGTTATGGGCACCGGAGCGACGGAGAACCTGCTCACAATCCCTACGCCCTCAGTTTGCGGGCCGAGCCTCTAAGTGAAGCGAAGTTGTCTTTCCTAAGGTACCGTGGGATTCGGTAATAGAAATGTGGTGGATAAGGAATCTTGGCACCCCTAACCAGGGCAAAAAAAATTAAAAAGTGGGTGTGCAACACGAGGGCATCCCAGGGGGTCACGCATCGTAGTACTACTCTTGCCCAAGCACGCTTAACTTCGGAGTTCTGATGGGATCCGGTGCATTAGTGCTGGTATGATCGCACCCGTCTTGTTGAGGGCACAATTACTTTATGTGTTAACGGTTCACAGTCCCAGCCTAGAGAGATGGCCCATTAAAAAGGCCCAATGGGCTTAACGACAACCTATCCGCTTCAACAACGCAGCATCCTTGCAAGACGTGATATCGACGCATTGTAGGGCCCTTTAATGTCCCGCAAGTAACATTGTCGGCCTTTTAATAGCTCATGACGTACGATCCGGGATGGAAAAACAGGGCAAAAGAAGAAAAATGGCCGAAAACTGATGAAAACGTTCGATTTTCGGCTCCAAAAAAGGGCACATCGAGAAGGCTAGCTGCCTCTGTCGTAGAGCTCTCGGAGAGCTTTCCAATGGTATGTTGTGCGCCGTGTAAGTCCTTACGGATCAAAAGTTATGGGCACCGGAGCGACGGAGACTTGGTCACAAGCCTTACGCCCTCGGTTTACGGGCCCAACCTCTATGTGAAGCGAAGTTGTATTGTCCAAGGTGCTGTGGGATTCGGTAATAGAAATTTGGTGGATAAAGTATCTTGGCAACCCTAACCAGGGCAAAAAAAATTGAAAAGGGGGGTGCAACACGAGGACTTCCCAAGGGGTCTCCCATCGTAGTACTACTCTCGCCCAAGAACACTTAACTTCGGATTTCCGATGGGATCCGGTGCATTAGTGCTGGTATGATCGCACCTATCATATTGAGGGCACAACTCCTTTATGTGTTAATGGTTCACAGTCCCAGCCTAGAGAGATCGCCCATTCAAAAGGCCCAATAGGCTTAACAACAACCCATCTGCTTCAACAACGCAGCATCCACGCAAGACATGATATCGACGCGTTGTAGGGCCCTCTAATGTCCCGCGAGTAATATTGTCATCCTTTTAATAACTCACGATGTACGATCCGGGACTGAAAAACAGAGTAAAAGAAGAAAAGTGGCCAAAAACTAATGAAAACGTTCGATTTTGGGCTATAAAAACGGGCACAACGAGCAGGCTAGCTGCCTCCGTCGTAGAGCTCTCGGAGAGCTTTCCAACGGTATGCTGTGCCCTACGTAAGTCCTTACGGATCAAAAGTTATGGGCACCGGAGCGACGGAGACCTAGTCACAAGCCCTACGCCCTCGGTTTTCAGGCCCAGCCTCTACGTGAAGCGAAGTTGTCTTGTCCAAGGTGCCGTGGGATTCGGTAATAGAAATTTGGTGGATAATGTATCTTGGCAACCCTAACAAGGGAAAAAAAAATTGAAAAGGGGGGAGCAACATGAGGACTACACAGGGGGTCACCCATCCTAGTACTACTCTCGCCCAAGCACGCTTAACTTCAGAGTTCTGATGGGATTTGGTGCATTAGTGCTGGTATGATCGCACCCGTCATGTTGAGGGTACAATTCCTTTTTATGTTAACGGTTCACAGTCCTATCCCAGAGAGATGGCCAATTCAAAAGGCCCAATAGGCTTAACGACAACCCATCTACTTCTACAACGCAGTATCCTTACAAGACGTGATATCGACTTGTTGTAAGGTCCTCTAATGTCCCGCAAGTTAGGTTGTCGTCCTTTTAACAGCTCACGATGTACGATCCGGGACGAAAAAATAGAGCAAAGGCAGAAAAGTGGTCAAAAACTGATGAAAACATTCGATTTTGGGCACCAAAAAGGGGCACAGCGAGCAAGCTCGCTGCCTCCGTCGTAGAGCTCTCGCAGAGCTTTCCAATGGTATGCTGTGCGCCGTTTAACTCCGTACGGATCAAAAGTTATGGGCACCGGAGCGACGGAGACCTGGTCACAAGCCCTACGCCCTCGGTTTGCGGGCCCAGCCTCTACGTGAAGCGAAGTTGTCTTGTCCATGGTGTCGTGGGATTCTGTAATAGAAATTTGGTGGATAAAGTATCTTGGCAACCCTAACCAGGGAAAAAAAATTGAAAAGGGGGTGCAACACGAGGACTTCCCAAGGGGTCACCCATCGTAGTACTACTCTTGCCCAAGCACGCTTAACTTCGGAGCTCTGATGGGATCTGGTGCATTAGTGCTGGTATGATCGCACACGTCATGTTGAGGGCACAATTCCTTTATGTGTTACGGTTCACAGTCCCAGCCTAGAGAGATGGCCCATTCGAAAGGCCCAATAGGCTTAACGACAACCCATTTGCTTCAACAACGCAGTATCCTCACAAAACATGATATCGACGCGTTGTATGGCCCTCTAATGTCCCGCGAGTAACGTTGTCATCCTTTTAATAGCTCACGATGTACGATCCGGGATAGAAAAACCGAGAAGAAGAAGAAAAGTGGCCGAAAACTGATGAAAACATTCAATTTTGGGCTCCAAAAACGGGCACAGTGAGCAGGCTAGCTACCTCTGTCGTAGAGCTCTCGGAGAGCTTCCCAATGGTATGTTGTGCGCCGTGTAAGTCTTTGCCGATCAAAAGTTATAGGCACCGGAGCGACAGGGACCGGGTCACAAGCCCTATGCCCTCGGTTTGCAGGCCCACCCTCTACGTGAAGTGAAGTTGTTTTGTCCAAGGTGCCGTGGGATTCGGTAATAGAAATTTTGTGGATAAAGTATCTTGGCAACCCTAACCCGGGCAAAAAAAATTTAAAAGGGGGGTGCAACACGAGGACTACCCAGGGGGTCACCCATCTTACAACTACTCTCGCCCAAGCACGCTTAACTTTGGAGTTCTGATGGGATCCTATGCATTACTGCTGGTATGATCGCACCCGTCATGTTGAGGGCAAAATGCCTTTATGTGTTAACGGTTCACATTCTCAATCTAGAGAGATGGCCCATTCAAAAGGCCCAATGGGCTTAACGACAACCCATCCGCTTCAACAACGCACCATCCTCGCAAGATATGATATCGACGCATTGTAGGACCCTCTAATGTCCCACGAGTAATGTTGTCTTCCTTTTAATAGCTCACGACGTACGTTCCGGGACGAAAAAATAGAGCAAAAGAAGAAAAATGGTCAAAATCTAATTAAAACGTTCGATTTTGGGCTACAAAAAGGGGCACAGCAAGCAAGCTTGCTACCTACGTCGTAGAGCTCTTGGAGAGCTTTCCAATGGTATGTTGTGCACCGCATAAGTCCTTACAGATCAAAAGTTATGGGCACCGGAGCGACGGAGACCTGGTCACAAGCCCTACGCCCTCGGTTTGCGGGCCCAGCCTCTACGTGAAGCGAAGTTGTCTTGTCCAAGGTGCCGTGGGATTCGACAATAGAAATGTGGTGGATAAAGTATCTTGGCAATCCTAACCAGGGCAAAAAAAAATTGAGAAAGGGGGTGCAACACGAGGACTTCCAGGGGGTTACCCATCCTAGTACTACTCTCGCCCAAGCACGCTTAACTTCGGAGTTCTGATGGGACCCGGTGCATTAGTACGGGTATGATCACAGCCATCATGTTGAGGGCACAATTCCTTTATTTGTTAACGGTTCACAGTCCCAACCTAGAGAGATGATCCATTCAAATGGCCCAATAGGCTTAACGATAACCCATCCGCTTCAACAACGCAGCATCTTCGCTAGACGTGATATCGACGAATTGTAGGGCCCTCTAATGTCCCGTGAGTAACATTGTAGTCCTTTTAATAGCTCACGATGTACGATCCGGGATGGAAAAATAAAGCAAAAGAAGAAAAGTGGCCTGAAACTGATAAAAACGTTCAATTTCGGTCTCCAAATATAGGCACATCGAGTAGGCTAGCTACCTCTGTCGTAGAACTCTCAGAGAACTTTCCAACGGTATGCTGTGCGCCGCGTAAATCCTTACGGATCAAAAGTTATGGGCACTGGAGCGACGGAGACTTGGTCACAAGCCCTACGCCCTTGGTTTGCGGGCCCAGCCTCTACGTGAAGCAAAGTTGTCTTGTCCAAGGTGCTGCAGGATTCGGTAATAGAAATTTGGTGGATAAAGTATCTTGGCAACCCTAACCAGTGCAAAAAAAATTGAAAAGGGGGTGCAACATGAGGACTTCCCGAGGGGTCACCCATCGTAGTACTACTCTCGCCCAAGCACGCTTAACTTCGGAGTTCTGATGGGATCCGGTATATTAGTGCTGGTATTATCGCACCCGTCATATTGATGGCACAATTCTTATATGTGCTAACGGTTCACAGTCCCAACCTAGAGAGATGGCCCATTCAAAAGTCCCAATGGGCTTAACTACAACCCATCAGCTTCAACAACCCAGTATCCTCACAAGACATGTTATCGACGCGTTGTATGGCCCTCTAATGTCCCGCGAGTAACATTGTCGTCCTTTTAATAGTTCACGACGTATGCTCCGGATAGAAAAACAGAGCAAATGAAGAAAAGTGGCCAAAAACTGATGAAAACGTTCGATTTTTGGCTCCAAAAAGGGCATAGCGACCAAGCTCGCTGCCTCCTTCGTAAAGGTCTCGGAGAGCTTTCTAACGGTATGCTGTGCACTGCGTAAGTCGTTACGGATCAAAAGTTATGGGCACCGGAGTGACGGAGGCCTGGTCACAAGCCCTACGCCTTCTGTTTACAGACCCAGCCTCTACGTGAAGCGAAGTTGTCTTGTCCAAGGTGCCGTGGGATTCGGTAATTGAAATTTTGTGGATAAAGTACCTTGGCAACCCTAACTAGGGCAAAAAAAATTGAAAAAGGGGTGCAACACGAGGACTTCCCAGGGGGTCACCCATCCTTGTACTCCTCTCGCCCTAGCCCGCTTAACTTCGGAATTCCTATGGGATCCGGTGCATTGGTGCTGGTATGATCGCACCCGTCATGTTGAGGGCACAATTCCTTTATGTGTTAACGGTTCACAGTCCCAGCCGAGAGAGATGGCCCATTCAAAAGGCCCAATGGGCTTAACGACAACCCATCCACTTCAACAACGCTGCATCCTCGCAAGACGTGTTATAGGGCCATCTAATGTACCCCCGAGTAAAGTTGTCGTCCTTTTAATAGCTCACGACGTACGATCCGGGACAGAAAGACCGAGCAAAAGAAGAAAATTGGCCAAAAACTGAAAAAAAAAACGTTCGATTTTGGGCTCCAAAAATGATCACAGTGAGCAGGCTTGCTGCCTCTGTCGTAGAGCTCTCAGAGAGCTTTCCAAAGGTATGCTGTGCGCCGCATAAGTCCTTATGGATCAAAAGTAATGGGCACCGGAGCGACGGAGACCTGGTCACAAGCCCTATGCCCTCGGTTTGCGGGCCCAGCCTCTACGTGAAGCGAAGTTCTCTTGGCCGATGTGCCATGGGATTCGGTAATAGAAATTTGGTGGATTAAGTATCTTGCCAACCCTTACCAGGACAAAAAAAAATTGAAAAGGGGGGTGCAACACGAGGACTTCCCAAGGGGTCACGCATCCTAATACTACTCTCGCCCAAGCACGCTTAACTTCGGTGTTCTGATGGGATCCGGTGCATTAGTGCTGCTATGATCACACCCGTCATGTTGAGGGCACAATTCTTTTATGTGTTAACGGTTCACAGTCCAAGCCTAGAGAGATGGCCCATTCAAAAGGCCCAATAGGCTTAACGACAACTCATCAGCTTCAACAACGCAGCATCCTCGCAAGATGTGATATCGACACGTTGTAGAGCACTCTAATGTCCCGCGAGTAACTTTGTCGTCCATTTAACAACTCATGACGTACGATCCGAGATAGAAAAACCGAGCGAAAGAAGAAAGTGGCCAAAAATTGATGAAAATGTTCAATTTTGGGCACCAAAAACGGGCACAGCGAGCAAGCTAGCTGCCTCCGTCGCAGAGCTCTCAGGGAGCTTTGCAACGGTAGGTTGTGCGCCGCGTAAGTCCTTTAAGATCAAAAGTCATGGGCACCAGAGCGACGGAGACCTGGTCATAAGCCCTACGCCCTCGGTTTGCTGGCCCAGCCTATCCGTGAAGCGAAGTTGTCTTCCCCAAGGTGCTGTGGGATTCGGTAATAGAAATTTGGTGGATAAAGTATATTGGCAACCCTAACCAGGGCAAAAAAATTTGAAAATGGGGGTGTAGCACGAGGACTTCGCAAGGGGTCATGCATCCTAGTACTACTCTCGACCAAGCAAGCTTAACTTCGGAGTTTTGATGGGATCCGGCGCATTAGTGCTGGTATGATCGCACCCGTCATGTTGAGGGCACAATTCCTTTATGTGTTAACAGTTCACAGGCCCAGCCTAGAGAGATGGCCCATTCAAAAGGCCCAATGGGCTTCACGACAACCCATCCGCTTCAACAACGTAGGATCCTCACAAGACGTGATATCGACGCGTTGTAGGGCCCTCTAATGTCCCGCGAGTATCTTTGTCGTCCTTTTAGCAACTCATGACGTACGATTCGGGATTGAAAAATAGATTAAAAGAAGAAAAGTGGCGGAAACTGATGAAAAAGTTCAATTTTGAGCTCCAAAAAGGGGCACAGCGTGCAGGCTTGCTGCCTCCGTCGTAGAGCTCTCGGAGAGCTTTCCAACGGTAGGCAGTGCGCCGTGTAAGTCCTTACGGATCAAAAGTTATGGGCACCGGAGCAACGGAGACATGGTCACAAGCCCTACGCCCTTGGTTTGCGGGCCCAGCCTCTACGTGAAGCGAAGTTGCCTTGCCCAAGGCGCCGTGGGATTCGGTTATAGAAATTTGGTGGATAAAGTATCTTGGCAACCCTAACCAAGGCAAAAAAAATTGAAAATGGGGGTGCAACACGAGGACTTTCCAAGGGATCACCCATCCTAGTACTACTCTCGCCAAGCACGCTTAACTTCGGAGTTCTGATGGGATCCGGTGCATTAGTGCTGGTATGATCGAACCCGTCATGTTGAGGGCACAATTCCTTTATGTGTTAACGGTTCACAGTCCCAGCCAAGAGAGATGGCCCATTCAAAAGGCCCAATAGGCTTAATGACAACCCACCCGCTTCAACAACGCAGCATCCTCGCAAGACATGATATCGACGTGTTGTAAGGCCCTCTAATGTCCCGCGAGTAACATTGTCATCCTTTTAACAGCTCACGACGTACGATTCGGGATGAAAAAACATAGCAAAAGAAGAAAAGTGGCCGAAAATTGATGAAAATGTTCGATTTTGGGCTCCAAAAATGGGCACAACGAGCAAGATACCTGGCTCGGTCGTAGAGCTCTCAAAGAGCTTTCCAATGGTAGGCTGTGCGCCACGTAAGTCCTTACGAATCAAAAGTTAAGGGCACCGGAGCGACAGAGACTTGGTCACAAGCCCTACGCCCTCGGTTTGCAGGCCCAACCTCTACGTGAATCGAAGTTTTCTTGCCCAATGTGCCGTGGGATACGGTAATAGAAATTTGGTGGATAAAGTATCTTGGGAACCCTAACCAAGGCAAAAAAAATTGAAAAGGGGGGTGCAACACGAGAATTCCCAAGAGGTCACCCATCCTATTACTACTCTCGCCCAAGCACACTTAACTTCGGTTTTCTGATGGGATCCGGTGCATTAGTGCTGGTATGATCGCACCCGTCATGTTGAGGGCACAATTCCTTTATGTGTTAACGGTTCACAGTCCCAGCCTACAGAGATGGCCCATTCAAAAGGCCCAATGCGCTTAACGATGACCCATCAGCTTCAACAACGCAGCATCCTCGCAAGACGTGATATCGAAGCGTTGTAGGGCACTCTAATGTCCCGCGAGTAACTTTCTCGTCCTTTTAACAGCTCACGACGTACGATCCGGGATGGAAAAATAGAATGAAAGAAGAAAAATGGCCGAAAACTGATGAAAAAGTTCAATTTTGGGCTCCAAAAAGGGGCATAGCGAGCAGGCTGGTGGCCTCCATCGTAGAACTCTCGGAGAGCTTTCCAACGGTAGGTTGTGCGCTGCGTAAGTCCTTACGGATCAAAAGTTATGGGCACCAGAGCAACGGAGACATGGTCACAAGCCCTACGCCCTCGGTTTGCGGGCCCAGCCTCTACGTGAAGTGAAGTTGCCTTGCCCAAGGTGCCGTGGGATTTGGTAATAAAAATTTGGTGGATAAATTATCTTGGCAACCCTAACCAGGGCAAAAAAAATTTAAAAGGGGGGTGCAACACGAGGACTTCCCAAGGGGTCACCCATCCTATTATTACTCTCTCCCAAGCACGCTTAACTTCGGCGTTCTGATGGGATCCAGTCCATTAGTGCTCGTATTATCGCACTCGTCAGGTTGAGGGTAGAATTCCCTTTTGTGTTAACGGTTCACAGTCCCACCCTAGAAAGATGGCCCATTGAACAGGCCCAAGGGGCGTAACCACAACCCATCCCCTTCAACAATGCAGCATCCTCGCAAGACGTGATATCGACGCGTTGTAGGGCCCTCTAATGTCCCGCGAGTAACATTGTCGTCCTTTTAACAGCTCACGAAGTGCGATCCGGGACGAACAAACAGAGCAAAAGAAGAAAAGTGGCTGGAAACTAATGAAAAATTTTGATTTTGGGCTCCAAAAATGGGCAGAACGAGCAAGATAGCTGCCTCGGTCGTAGAGCTCTCAAAGAGCATTCCAATGGTAGGCTGTGCGCCACGTAAGTCCTTGCGGATCAAAAGTTATTGGCACTGGAGCGACGGAGACTTGGTCTCAAGCCCTACGCCCTCGGTTTGCAGGCCCAGCCTCTACATGAAGCGAAGTTGTCTTGCCCAAGGTGCCGTGGGAATCGGTAATAGAAATTTGGTGGATAAAGTATCTTGGGAACCCTAGTAGGGCAAAACAAAATTGAAAATGGGGGTGCAACACAAAGACTTCCTAAGGGGTCACCCATCCTAGTACTACTATCGCCCAAGCGCGCTTAACTTTAGAGTTCTGATGGGATCCGGTGCATTAGTGCTGGTATGATCGCACCCGTCATGTTGAGGGCACAATTCCTTTATGTGTTAACGGTTCACAGTCCCTGCCTAGAGAGATGGCCCATTCAAAAGGCCAAATGGGCTTAACGACAACCCATTAGCTTCAACAACGCAACATCCTCGTCAGACGTGATATCCACGCGTTGTAGGCCACCTTAATGTCCCGCGAGTAACTTTGTCATCCTTTTAACAGCTCACGACGTACGATCCGGGATAGAAAAATAGAGCAAAAGTAGAGAAGTGGCTAAAACCTGATGAAAATGTTCGATTTTGGGCTCCAAAAAGGGGCACAGTAAGCAAGTTTGCTGCCTCCATCGTAGAGCTCTCAGAGAAATTTCCAACTGTAGGCTGTGCGACGCGTAAGTCTTTACAGATCAAAAGTTATGGGCACCAGAGCGACGGAGACCTGGTCACAAGCCCTACGCCCTCGGTTTGCTGGCCCAACCTCTACGTCAAGCGAAGTTGTCCTCCCCAAGGTGCCGTGGGATTCGGTAACAGAAATTTGGTGGAGAAAGTATCTTAGCAACCCTAACCAGGGGAAAAAAAATTGAAAAGGGGGGTGCAACACGAGGACTTCCTATGGGGTCACCCATCGTAGTACTACTCTCGCCCAAGCAAGCTTAACTTCGGAGTTTTGATGGGATCCGGTTCATTAGTGCTGGTATGATCGCACCCGTCATGTTAAGGGAACAATTCCTTTATGTGTTAACGGTTCACAGTCCTAGCCTAGAGAGATAGGCCATTCAAAAGGCCCAATGGGCTTTACGACAACCCATCCGCTTCAACAACGCAGCATCCCCGCAAGATGTGATATCGACGCGTTGTAGGGCCCTCATATGTCCCGCGATTAACTTTGTCATCCTTTTAACAGCTCATGACGAACGAACCGGGATAGAAAAATAGTGAAAAAGAAGAAAAGTTTCCAAAAATTGATGAAAACGTTCGATTTGGGGCCGCAAAAATAGGCACAGTGAGCAGGCTAGCTGCCTCTGTCGTAGAGCTCTCGGAGAGCTTTCCAACGGTATGCTATTTGCCGCGTAAGTCCTTACGGATCAAAAGTTATGGGCACCGGAGCGACAGAGACCTGGTCAAAAGCCCTATGCCCTCGGTTTGCAGGCCCAGCCAATGCGTGAAGCGAAGTTGTCTTGCCCAAGGTGTCGTGGGATTCGTTAATAGAAATGTGGTGGTTAAAGTATCTTGGCAACCCTAACCAGGGCAAAAAAAATTGAAAAGGGGGGTGCAACACGAGGACTTCCCAGGGGGTTACCCATCTTAGTACTACTCTTGCCCAAGCACGCTTAACTTCGGAGTTCTGATGGGATCTAGTGCATTAGTGCTGGTATGATCGCAGCCGTCATCTAGAGGGCACAAATCCTTTATGTGTTAACGGTCCATAGTCCCGGCCTATAGGGATGGCCCATTCAAAAGGCCCAATGGCTTAACGACAACCCATCCGCTTCAACAACGCAGTATCCTAACAAGATGTGAGATCGACGCATTGTATGGCCCTCTAATGTAGTATGAGTAATGTTTTCGTCCTTTTAATAGCTCACGACATACGATCCGGGACGAAAAAATAGAGTAAAAGAAGAAAATGTGCTGAAAATTGATGAAAATGTTTGATTTTGGGATCCAAAAATAGGCACAGCCGAGCAAATTTGCTACCCCCGTCGTAGAGCTTTCGAAGAGCTTTCCAACGATATGATGTACATCGCGTAAGTCCTTACGGTTCAAAAGTTATGGGCACCGGAGTGACGGAGACCTTGTCCCTAGCCCCACGTCCTCGGTTTGCAAGCCCAGCCTCTACGTGAAGGGAACTTGTCTTGTCCAAGGTGCCGTGGGATTTGGTAATAGAAATTTGGTTAATATAATATCTTGGCAACCCTAACCAGGGCAAAAAAAATTGAAAAGTGGGGTGCAACACGAGGACTTCCCAGGGGGTCACCCATCCTAGTACTACTCTCGCCCAAGCACGCTTAACTTCGGAGTTCTGATGGGATACGATGCATTAGTGCCGGTATGATCACGCCCGTCATGTTGAGTGCACAATTCCTTTATGTGTTAACAGTTCACAGTCCCAGCCTAGAGAGGTGGCCCATTCAAAAGGCCCAATGGGCCTAACGATAACCCATCCGCTTCAACAACACAGCATCCTCACAAGACGTGATATTGACGCGTTGTAGGGCCCTCTAATGTCCCGCGAGTAACGTTGTCGTCCTTTTAATAACTCACGACGTACGATCCGGGACGGAAAAACATAGCAAAAGAAGAAAAGTGGCCAAAAATTGATGAAAACATTCGATTTTGGGCTCCAAAAAGGGCCATAGCTAACAAGCTAGCTACCTCCGTCGTAGAGCTCTCGGAGAGCTTTCTAACGGTACACAGTGCGCCGCATAACTTCTTACGGATGAAAAGTTATGGGCACCGGAGAGGTGGAGACCTAGTCACAAGCCCCATGCCCTCGGTTTGCAGGCCCAGCCTCTTCACGAAGCTAAGTTGTCTTGTCCAAGGTGCCATGGGATTCGGTAATAGAAATTTTGTGGATAAAGAATCTTGGCAACCCGAACCAGGGCAAAAAAAATTGAAAAGGGGGATGCAACACGAGGACTTACCAGGGAGTCACCCATCGTAGTACTACTCTCGCCCAAGCACGCTTAACTTTGGAGTTCTGATGAGATCCGGTGCATTAGTGCTAGTATGATCGTACATGACAAGTTGAGGGCACAAATCCCTTGTGTGTTGATGGTTCACATGCCTAGCCTAGAGAAATGGCCCATTCAAAATGCCCAATAGGCTTAACGACAACCCATCTACTTCAACAGCGTAGTATCCTCACAAGACGTGATATCAACGCGTTGTCTGGCCCTCTAATGTCCAGCGAGTAACGTTGTCCTCCTTTTAATAGCTCACGACGTACGATCCGGGACGGAAAAACAGAGCAAAAAAAGAAAAGTGGCCAAAAACTGATGAAAACGTTCGATTTTGGGCTCCAAAAAGGGCAAAGCGAGCAGGCTTGCTGTCCCGTCGTAGAGCTCTCGAAGAGCTTTCTAACGGTATGCTGTGCACCGGGTAACTCCTTACGGATCAAAAGTTTTGGGCACTGGAGTGACGGAGGCCTGGTCATAAGCCCTACGCCCTCGGTTTACGGGCCCAGCCTCTACATGAAGTGAAGTTGTCTTGCCCAATGTGTCGTGGGATTCGGTAATAGAAATTTGGTGGATAAAGTACCTTGGCAACCCTAACTAGTGCAAAAAAAATTGAAAAGGGGGGTGTAACACGAGGACTTCCCAAGGGGTCACCCATCCTAGTACTACTCTCGCCCAAGCACGCTTAACTTCGGAGTTCTTATGGGATCCGGTGCATTGGTGCTGGTATGATCGCACCCGTCATGTTGAGGGCACAATTCCTTTATGTGTTAACGGTTCACAGTCCCAGCCTAGAGAGATGGCCCAATAAAAAGGCCCAATGGGCTTAACGACTACCCATCTGCTTCAACAACGCAGCATCCTGGCAAGACATGTTGTAGGGACCTCTAATGTACATGCGAGTAACGTTGTCGTCCTTTTAATAGCTCACGACGTACGATCCGGGACAGAAAAACCGAACAAAAGAACAAAAGTGGCAGAAAACTGAAAAAAAATGTTCAATTTTGGGCTCTAAAAATGATCACAGTGAGCAGGCTTGCTGCCTCTGTCGTAGAGCTCTCAGAGAGCTTTCCAAATGTATGCTGTGCGCCGCATAAGTCCTTACGGATCAAAAGTTATGGGCACCGGAGCGACGGAGACCTGGTCACAAGCCCTATGCCTTCGGTTTGCGGGCCCAGCCTCTACGTGAAGCGAAGTTGTCTTGGCCAATGTGCCATGGGATTCGGTAATAGAAATTTGGTGGATAAAGTATCTTCGCAACCCTTACCAGGGCAAAAAAAATTGAAAAGGGGGGTGCAACATGAGGACTTCCCAATGGGTCACGCATCCTAATACTACTCTCGCCCAAGCACTCTTAACTTCGGTGTTCTGATGGGATCCGGTGCATTAGTGCTGCTATGATCACACCTGTCATATTGAGGGCACAATTCTTTTATGTGTTAACGGTTCACAGTCCAAGCCTAGAGAGATGGCCCATTCAAAAGGCCCAATAGGCTTAACGATAACCCATCAGCTTCACCAACGCAGCATCCTCGCAAGACGTGATATCGACACATTGTAGAGCACTCTAATGTCCCACGAGTAACTTTGTCATCCATTTAACAGCTCATGACGTACGATCCGAGATAGAAAAACCGAGCGAAAGAAGAAAGTGGCCAAAAACTGATGAAAATGTTCAATTTTGGGCACCAAAATCGGACACAGCGAGCAAGCTAGCTGCCTCCGTCGCAGAGCTCTCAGGGAGCTTTGCAACGGTAGGCTGTGCGCCGCGTAAGTCCTTATAGATCAAAAGTCATGGGTACCAGAGCGACGGAGACCTGGTCATAAGCCCTACGGCCTCGGTTTGTTGGCCCAGCCTCTACGTGAAGCGAAGTTGTCTTCCCCAAGGTGCCGTGGGATTCGGTAATAGAAATTTGGTGGATAAAGTATCTTGGCAACCCTAACCAGGGCAAAAAAAATTGAAAAGGGGGGTACAACACGAGGACTTCGCAAGGGGTCACGCATCCTAGTACTACTCTCAACCAAGCAAGCTTAACTTCGGAGTTTTGATGGGATCCGGTGCATTAGTGCTGGTATGATCGCACCCGTCATGTTGAGGGCACAATTCCTTTATGTGTTAACAGTTCACAGTCCCAGCCTAGAGAGATGGCCCATTCAAAAGGCCCAATGGGCTTCACGACAACCCATCCGCTTCAACAACGTAGCATCCTCGCAAGACGTGATATCAACGCGTTGTAGGGCCCTCTAATGTCCCGCGAGTAACTTTGTCGTCCTTTTAGCAGCTCACGACGTACGATCCGGGATTGAAAAATAGATTAAAAGAAGAAAAGTGGCGGAAACTGATGAAAAAGTTCAATTTTGGGCTCAAATAAGGGGCACAGCGAGCAGGCTGGCTGCCTCCGTCGTAGAGCTCTCGGACAGCTTTCCAATGGTAGGCAGTGCGCCGCGTAAGTCCTTACGGATCAAAAGTTATGGGCACCGGAGCGACGGAGGTATGGTCACAAGCCCTACGCCCTTGGTTTGCGGGTCTAGCCTCTACGTGAAGCGAAGTTGTCTTGTCCAAGGTGCCGTGGGATTCGGTAATAGAAATTTGGTGGATAAAGTATCTTGGCAACCCTAACCAGGGCAAAAAAAATTTGAAAATGGGGGTGCAACACGAGGACTTTCCAAGGGATCACACATCCTAGTACTACTCTTGCCCAAGCACACTTAACTTCGGAGTTTTGATGGGATCTGGTGCATTAGTGCAGTTATAATCGCACCCGTCATGTTGAGGGCAGAATTCCTTTATGTGTTAACCGTTCACAGTCCCAACCTAGAATGATGGCCCATTCAAAAGGCCCAATGGGCTTAATGACAACCCATCCGCTTCAACAACGCAGCATCCTCGCAAGACGTGATATCGACGTGTTGTAGGGCCCTCTAATGTCCCGCGAGTAACATTGTCATCCTTTTAACAGTTCATAACGTACGATTCGGGATGAAAAAACAGAGCAAAAGAAGAAAAGTGGCCGAATATTGATGAAAATGTTCAATTTTGGGCTCCAAAAATGGGCACAAAGAGCGAGATAGCTGCCTCGGTCGTAGAGCTCTCAAAGAGCTTTCCAATGGTAGGTTGTGCGCCACGTAAGTCGTTACGGATCAAAAGTTTTGGGCACCGGAGCGAAAGAGACTTGGTCACAAGCCCTACGCCCTCGGTTTGCAGGCCCAATGTGCCGTGGGATTCGGTAATAGAAATTTGGTGGATAAAGTATCTTGGGAACCCTAACCAGGGCAAAAAAAATTGAAAATGGGGGTGCAACACGAGAACTTCCCAAGTGGTCACCCATCCTATTACTACTCTCGCCCAAGCACACTTAACTTCGGTTTTCTGATGGGATCCGGTGCATTAATGCTGGTATGATCGCACCCGTCATGTTGAGGGCACAATTCCTTTATGTGTTAATGGTTCACAGTCCCAGCCTACAGAGTTGGCCCATTCAAAAGGCCCAATGCGCTTAACGACGACCCATCAGCTTCAACGACGCAGCATCCTCGCAAGACGTGATATCAAAGCGTTGTAGGGCACTCTAATGTCCCGCGAGTAACTTTCTCGTCCTTTTAACAGGTCACGACGTACGATATGGGATGGAAAAATAGAGTGAAAGAAGAAAACTGGCCGAAAATTGATGAAAAAGTTCAATTTTGGGCTCCAAAAAGGGGCATAGCGAGCAGGCTGGCTGCCTCCGTCGTAGAGCTCTCGGAGAGCTTTCCAACGGTATGCTTTGCGCCGTGTAAGCCCTTACGGATCAATAGTTATGGGCACCGGAGCGACGGAGATATGGTCACAAGCCCTACGCCCTCGGTTTGCGGGCCCAGCCTCTACGTGAAGCGAAATTGTCTTGTCCAAGGTACTCTGGGATTTGGTAATAGAAACTTGGTGGATAAAGTATCTTGGCAACCCTAACCAGGGCAAAAA
Source organism: Ehretia macrophylla (assembly GCA_037974665.1). Classification (NCBI taxonomy): domain Eukaryota; kingdom Viridiplantae; phylum Streptophyta; class Magnoliopsida; order Boraginales; family Ehretiaceae; genus Ehretia; species Ehretia macrophylla. Next base: position 14,436,069 of record CM075771.1, on the reverse strand, counting down.
AATTTGAAAAGGGGGGTGCAACACGAGGACTTCCAAGGGGGTCACCCATCCAAGTACTACCCTCGCCCAAGCACGCTTAACTTCGGAGTTCTGATGGGATCCGGTGCATTAGTGCTGGTATGATCGCACCCGTCATGTTGATGGCACAATTCCTTTATGTGTTAACGGTTCACAGTCCTACCCTAGAGAGATGGCCAATTCAAAAGGCCCAATGGGCTTAATGACAACCCATCCGCTTCAACAATGCAGCATCCTCGCAAGACGTGATATCGACGCGTTGTAGGGCCCTCTAATGTCCCGCGAGTAACATTGTCGTCCTTTTAACAGATCACGACGTGCGATCCGGGATGAAAAAATAGAGAAAAAGAAGAAAAGTGGCTGGAAACTAATGAAAACGTTCGATTTTGGGCTCCAAAAATGGGCACAACGAGCAAGATAGCTGCCTCGGTCGTAGAGCTCTCAAAGAGCTTTCCAATGGTAGGCTGTGCGCCACGTAAGTCCTTGCGGATCAAAAGTTATGGGCACCGGAGCGACGGAGACGTGGTCAAAAGCCCTACGCCCTCGGTTTGCAGGCCCAGCCTCTACGTGAAGCGAAGTTGTCTTGCCCAAGGTGCCGTGGGATTCGGTAATAGAAATTTGGTGGATAAAGTATCTTGGGAACCCTAGCAGGGCAAAAAAAATTGAAAAGGGGGGTGCAACACGAGGACTTTCCAAGGGGTCACCCATCCTAGTACTACTATCGCCCAAGCTTGCTTAACTTCGGTGTTCTGATGGGATTCAGTGCATTAGTGCTGGTATGATCGCACCCGTCATGTTGAGGGCACAATTCCTTTATGTGTTAACGGTTCAGAGTCCCAGCCTAGAGAGATAGCCCATTCAAAAGGCCCAATGGGCTTAACGACAACCCATTAGCTTCAACAACGCAGCATCCTCGTCAGACGTGATATCCACGTGTTGTAGGGCACTTTAATGTCCCGCGAGTAACTTTGTCATCCTTTTAACAGCTCACGACGTACGATCCGGGATAGAAAAACAGAGCAAAAGTAGAAAAGTGGTTAAAAACTGATGAAAATTTTCGATTTTGGGCTCCAAAAAGGGGCACAGCAAGCAAGCTTGCTGCCTCCATCGTAGAGCTCTCGGAGAAGTTTCCAACTGTAGGCTGTGCGTCGCGTAAGTCTTTACAGATCCAAAGTTATGGGCACCAGAGCGACGGAGACCTGGTCACAAGCCCTACGCCCTCGGTTTGTTGGCCCAGCCTCTACGTGAAGCGAAGTTGTCGTCCCCAAGGTGCCGTGGGATTCGGTAATAGAAATTTGGTGCATAAAGTATCTTAGCAACCCTAACCAGGGCAAAAAAAATTGAAAAGTGGGGTGCAACATGAGGACTTCATAGGGGGTCACCCATCGTAGTACTACTCTCGCCCAAGCAAGCTTAACTTCGGAGTTTTGATGGGATCCGGTTCATTAGTGCTGGTATGATCGCACCCGGCATGTTAAGGGCACAATTCCTTTATGTGTTAACGGTTCACAGTCCTAGCCTAGAGAGATAGACCAATCAAAAGGCCCAATGGGCTTTACGACAACCCATCCGCTTCAACAACGCAGCATCCCCGCAAGACGTGATATCGACGCGTTGTAGGGCCCTCATATGTCCCGCGATTAACTTTGTCGTCCTTTTAACAGCTCATGACGTACGATCCGGGATGGAAAAACATAGCAAAAGAAGAAAAGTGGCCAAAAATTGATGAAAACGTTCGATTTTGGGCCGCAAAAATGGGCACAGTGAGCAGGCTACCTGCCTCTGTCGTAGAGCTCTCGGAGAGCTTTCCAACGGTATGCTATTTGCCGCGTAAGTCATTACGGATCAAAAGGTATGGGCACCGGAGCGACGGAGACTTGGTCACAAGCCCTATGCCCTCGGTTTGCAGGCCCAGCCACTCTGTGAAGCGAAGTTGTCTTGTCCAAGGTGCCGTGTGATTCGGTAATAGAAATTTGGTGGATAAAGTATCTTGGCAACCCTAACCAGGGAAAAAAAAATTGAAAACGGGGGTGCAACACGGGGACTTTCCAGGGTGTCACCCATCCTAGTACTACTCTCGCCCAAGCACGCTTAACTTTGGAGTTCTGATGGGATCCGGTGCATGAGTGCTGGTATGATCGCACCCATCGTGTTGATGGCACAATTCTTTTATGTGTTAACGGTTCACAGTCCCAGACTAGAGAGATGGCCCGTTCAGAAGGCCGAATGGGCTTAACGACAACCCATCATCCTCACAAGATGAGATATCGACGCTTTGTAGGGCCCTCTAATTTCCCGCGAGTAATGTTGTCGTCCTTTTAATAGCTCACGACGTATGATTCGGGAGGAAAAAACAAAGCAAAAGAAGAAAAATAGCCGAAAACTGATGAATATGTTCGATTTTGGGCTCCAAAAATAGGCACAGCAAGCAAGCTCGCTACCTTTGTCGTAGAGCTCTCGGAGAGCTTTCCAACTGTATGCTGTGCGCCGCGTAAGTCCTTACGGATCAAAAGTTATGGGCACCGGAGCGACGGAGACCTAGTCACATGCCCTACGCCCTCGGTTTACGGGTCCAGCCTCTACGTGAAGTGAACTTGTCTTGTCCAAGGTGCCGTGGGATTTGGTAACAGAAATTTGGTGGATAAAGAATCTTGCCAATCCGAACCGGGGCAAAAAAAATTTGAAAAGGGGGGTGCAACACTAGGACTTCCCTGGGGGTCACCCATCCTAGTACTACTCTCGCCCAAGTACGCTTAACTTCGGAGTTCTGATGGGATCCGGTGCATTAGTACTGGTATAATCGCACCTATCATGTTGAGGGCATAAATCCTTTATGTGTTAACAGTTCACAGTCCCAACCGAGAGAAATGGCCCATTCAAAAGGCCTAATGGGCTTAACGACAACCCATCCGCTTCAACAATGCAGCATCCTCGCAAGACGTGATATAGACGCGTTGTAGGGCCCTCTAATGTCCCGCGAGTAACGTTGTCATCCTTTTAATAGCTCACGACTTACGATCCGGGACAGAAAAATAAAGCAAAAGAAGAAAAGTGATCGAAAACTGATGAAAACATTCAATTTTGGGCTCCAAAAAGGGGCAAAGCGAGCAAGCTAGCTACCTGCGTCGTAGAGCTCTCGGAGAGCTTTACAACGGAATGCTATGCACCGCGTAAGTCCTTACGGATCAAAAGTTATGGGCACCGGAGCGACGGAGACCTGGTCACAAGCCCTACGCCCTCGGTTTGCGGGCCCAGCCTCTACGTGAAGCGAAGTTGTCTTGTCCAAGGTGCCGTGAGATTCGGTAATAGAAATTTGGTGGATAAAGTATCTTGGCAACCCTAACCAGGGCAAAAAAAATTGAAAAGGGGGGTGCAACACGAGGACTTCCCAGGGGGTCACCCATCGTTGTACTATTCTCGCCTAAGCACGCTTAACTTTGGAGTTCTGATGAGATCCGGTGCATTAGTGCTAGTATGATCGCACATGACAAGTTGAGGGCACAATTCCTTTATGTGTTAACGGTTCACAGTCCCAGCCTAGAGAGATGGCCCATTCAAAAGGCCCAATAGGCTTAACGACAACCCATCTACTTCAACAACGGAGTATCCTCACAAGATGTGATATCAACGCGTTGTATGGCCCTCTAATGTCCAGCGAGTAACGTTGTCGTCCTTTTAATAGCTCACGGCGTACAATCCGGGATGGAAAAACATAGCAAAAATAGAAAAGTGGCCAAAAACTGATGAAAACGTTCGATTTTGGGCTTCAAAAACGGCACAGGGAGCAGGCTGGTTGCCTTCGTCGTAGCGCTCTCGGAGAGCTTTCCAACGGTATGCTATGTGCCGCGTAAGTCCTTACGGATCAAAGATTATGGGCACCGGAGTGACAGAGACCTGGTCACAAGCCCAATGCCCTCGGTTTGCAGGCCCAGCCTCTCCGTGAAGCGAAGTTGTCTTGTCCAAGGTGCCGTGGGATTCGGTAATAGAAATTTGGTGGATAAAGTATCCTGACAACCCCAATTAGGGCAAAAAAAATGGAAAAGGGGGTGCAACACGAGGACAACCCAGGTGGTCACCCATCCTAGTACTACCCTCGCACAAGCACGCTTAACTTCGGAGTTCTGATGGGATCGAGTGCATCAGTGCTGGTATGCTCCCACTCGTCCTGTTGAGGGCACAATTCCTTTATGTGTTAACGGTTCACAGTCCTAGCCTAGAGGGATGGCCCATTCAAAATGCCCAATGGGCTTAACGACAACCCATCCGCTTCAACAACTCAGAATCCTCGCAACACATGATATCGAAGCGTTGTAGGGCCCTCTAATGTCCCACAAGTAAGGTTGTCGTCCTTTTAACGGCTCACGATGTACGATCCGGGACGGAAAAACAGAGCAAAATTAGAAAAGTGGCCAAAAAATGATGAAAACGTTCCATTTTGGGCTCGAAAAAGGGCAAGGCGACCAGGCTGGATACCTCCGTCGTTGAGCTCTCGGAGAGCTTTCCAACGGTATGCTGTGCGCCGCGTAAGTCCTTACGGATCAAACGTTATGGGCACCGGAGCGACGGAGACCTGGTCAGAAGCCCTACGCCCTTGGTTTGCGGGCCCTATCTCTACGTGAAGCGAACTTGTCTAGTCCAAGGTGCCGTGGGATTCGGTAATAGAAATTTGGTGGATAAAGTATCTTGGCAACCCTAACCACGGCAAAAAAAATTGAAAAGGGGGGTGCAACACGAGGACTTCCCACGGGGTCACCCATCGTAGTACTACTCTCGCCCAAGCACGCTTAACTTCGGAGTTCTGATGTGATCCAGTGCCTTAGTGCTAGTATGATCGTAGACGTCATGTTGAGGGCACAATTCCTTTATGTGTTAACGGTTCACAGTCGCAGCCTAGAGAGATGGCCCACTGAAAAGGCCCAATAGGCTTAACGACAACTCATCTGCTTCAACAACACAGTATCCTCACAAGACGTGATGTCGACGCGTTGTATGGCCCTCTAATGTCAAGCGAGTAACATTGTCGTCCTTTTAATAGCTCACGACGTACGATCCGGGATGGAAAAACATAGCAAAACAAGAAAAGTGGCCAAAAACTGATAAAAACGTTCCATTTTGGGCTCGAAAAAGGGCAAGGCGACCAGGCTGGATAACTCCGTCGTCGAGCTCTCGGATAGCCTTCCAACGGTATGCTGTGCGCCGCGTAAGTCCTTACGGATCAAAGGTTATGGGCACCGGAGCGACAGAGACCTGGTCACAAGCCCTACGCCCTCGGTTTGCTGGCCCAGCCTCTACGTGAAGCTAAGTTGTCTTGTCCAAGGTGTCGTGGGATTCGGCAATAGAAATTTGGTGGATAATGTATCTTGGCAACCCTAACCAAGGAAAAAAAAATTGAAAAGGGGGGTGCAACACTAGGACTTCCCAGGGGGTCACCCATTCTAGTACTACTCTCGCCCAAGCACGCTTAACTTCAGAGTTCTGATGGAATCCAGCGCATTAGTGCTGGTATGATCGCACCAGTCATGTTGAGGGCACAATTCCTTTATGTGTTAACGGTTCACAGTCCCAGCCTAGAGAGATGGCCCATTCAAATGGCCCAATGTGCTTAACGACAACCCATCAGCTTCAACAACGCAGCATCCTCGCAAGATATGTTGTAGGGCCTTCTAATGTCCCGCGAGTAACGTTGTCGTCCTTTTAAAAGATCACGACGTTCAATCCGAGACGGAAAAATTGAGCAAAAGAAGAAAAGTGGCCGAAAATTGATGAAAACGTTCGATTTTGGGCTCGAAAAATGGGCACAGCGAGCAAGCTATCTGCCTTCGTCGTAGAGCTCTCGTAGAGGTTTCCAACGGTATGCTGTGCGCCGCGTAAGTCCTTACGGATCAAAAGTTATGGGCACCGGAGCGACGGAGACCTAGTCACAAGCCCTATGCCCTCTGTTTGCAGGCCCAGCCTCTCCATGAAGCGAAGTTGTCTTGTCCAAGGTGCCGTTGTATTTGGTAATAGAAATTTGGTGGATAAAGTATCTTGGCAACCCTAACCAAGGCAAGAAAAATTGAAAAGGGGGGTACAACACGAGGACTACCCAGGGGGTCACCGATCCTAGTACTACTCTCGCCCAAGCAAGCTTAACTTCGGAGTTTTGATGGGATGCGGTGCATTAGTGCTGGTATGATCGCACCCGTCGTGTTGAGAGCACAATTCCTTTATGTGTTAATGGTTCACATTCCCAGTCTAGAGAGATGGCCCATTGAAAAGGCCCAATGGGCTTAATGACAACCCATCCGCTTCAACAACGTAGCATCCTCGCAAGACGTGATATCGACCCATTGTAGGGCCCTCTTATTTCCCGCGAGTATGGTTGTCGTCCTTTTAACAGCTCACGACGTACGATCCGGGATGGAAAAACAGAGCAAAAGAAGAAATTGGCCCAAAACTGATAAAAATGTTCAATTTTGGGCTACAAAAACGAGCACAGCAAGCAAGCTTGCTACCCCCATCGCAGAGCTCTCGGAGAGCATTACAACGACATGTTGTACACCGCGTAACTCCTTACAGATCAAAAGTTATGGGCACCGGATCGACGGAGACTTGGTCACAAGTTCTACTCCCTTGGTTTGCGGACCCAGCCTCCACGTGAAGCGAACTTGTCTAGCCCAAGGTGCCGTGGGATTCGGTAATAGAAATTTGGTGGATAAAGTATCTTGGCAACCCTAACCAGGGCAAAAAAAAATTGAGAACGGGGGTGCAACACGAGGACTTCCCAGGGGGTCACCCATCCTAGTACTACTCTCGCCCAAGCACGCTTAACTTCGGAGTTCTGATGGGATCCGGTGCATTAGTGCTGGTATGATCGCACCCGTCTTGTTGAGGGCACGATTCCTTTATGTGTTAACGGTTCACAGTCCCAGCCTAGAGAGATGGCCCATTCAAAAGGCCCAATGGGCTTAACGACAACCCATCCGCTTCAACAACGCAGTATCCTCGCAAGACGTGATATTCACGCATAGTAGGGCCCTCTAATATCCCGCGACTAACGTTGTCATCCTTTTAATAGCTGACGATGTACGATCCGGGACGGAAAAACAGAGCACAAGAAGAAAAATGGACGAAAACTGATTAAAACGTTCAATTTTGGGCTACAAAAAGGGGCACAGCAAGCAAGCTTGCTACCTCCATCGTGGAGCTCTCGGAAAGTTTTCCAACGGAATGATGTGCGCCGCATAAGTCCTTACGGATCAAAAGTTATGGGCACCGGAGCGACGGAGACCTGGTCACAAGCCCTATGCCCTTGGTTTGCGGGCCCTGCCTCTACGTGAAGCGAACTTGCCTAGTCCAAGGTGCCGTGGGATTCGGTAATAGAAATTTGGTGGATAAAGTATATTGGCAACCCTTACCAGGGCAAAAAAAAATTGAAAAGGGGGTGCAACACGAGGACTTCCCATGGGGTCACCCATCCTAGTACTACTCTTGCCCAAGCACGCTTAACTTTTGGAGTTCTGATGGGATCCGGTGCATTAATGCTGGTATGATCGCACCCGTCATGTTCAGGGCACAATTCCTTTATGTGTTTACGGTTCACAGACACAGCCTAGAGAGATGGCCCATTCAGAAGGCCCAATGGGCTTAACGACAACCCATCTGCTTAAACAACACATCATCCTCGCAAGATGTGATATCGACGCATTGTAGGGCCCTCTAATGTCCAGCAAATAAGGTTGTCTTCCTTTTAACAGCTCACGACGTATGATTCGGGACGGAAAAATAGAGCAAAAGAAGAAAAGGGGCCCGAAACTAATGAAAACATTCGATTTTGGGCTCCAAAAATGGCACAGCCAGCAAACTAACTGCCTCCGTCGTAGAGCTCTCGGAGAGCTTTCCAACGGTATGCTGTGCGCCGCGTAACTCCTTGCGCATCAAAAGTTATGGGTGCCGTAGGATTCTGTAAAAGAAATTTGGTGGATAAAGTATCTTGGCAACCCTAACCAGGGCAAAAAATATTGAAATGGAGGGTGCAACACGAGGACTTCCCAGGGGGTCACCCATCGTAGTACTACTCTCGCCCAAGCACTCTTAACTTCGGAGTTCTGATGGGATCCGGTGCATTAGTGCTAGTATGATCGCACCCGTCAGGTTGAGGGAACAAATCATTTATGAGTTAACTGCTCACAGTCCCAGCCTAGAGAGATGGCCCATTCAAAAGCCCCAATGGGCTTAACGACAACCCATCAGCTTCAGCAACGCAGTATCCTCACAAGACGTGATATCGACGCGTTGTATGGCCCTCTAATGTCCCGCGAGTAACGTTGTCGTCCTTTTAATAGCTCACGACGTACGATCCGGGATGAAAAAATAGGGCAAAAGAAAAAAGTGACCGAAAATTGATGAAAACGTTCTATTTTGGGCTCCATAAATGGGCACAGCAAGAAAGCTTGCTGCCTCCGCCTTAGACCTCTTGGAGAGCTTTCCAACGGTATGCTGTGCGCCGCGTAAGTCCTTACGGATCAAAAGTTATGGGTACTACAGTGATGGAGACCTGGTCACAAGCCCTATGCCCTCGGTTTGCGGGCGCAGCCTCTACTTGAACCGAAGTTGCCTTGTCCAAGGTGCCGTGGGATTCGGTAATAGAAATTTGGTGGATAAAGTATCTTGGCAACCCTAACCAGGGCAAAAAAAATTGAAAAGGGGGGTGCAACACGAGGACTTCCCAGGGGGTTACCCATCCTAGTACTACTCTCGCCCAAGCATGTTTAACTTCGGAGTTCTGATGGGATCCAGTGCATTAGTGCTGGTATGATCGCACCCGTCATGTTTAGGGCACAATTCCTTTATGTGTTAACTGTTCACAGTCCCAGCCGAGAGAGATGGCCCATTCAAAAGGCCCAATGAGCTTAACGACAACCCATCCGCTTCAACAACGCAGTATCCTCACAAGACGTGATATCCACGCGTTGTAGGGCCCTCTAATGTCAAGCGAGTAACGTTGTCGTCCTTTTAATATCTCACGACGTACAATCCGGGACGGAAAAACATAGCAATAGAAGAAAAGTGGCCAAAAATTGATGAAAACATTCGATTTTGGGCTCCAAAAAGGGCATAGCAAGAAATCTAACTACCTCCGTCGTAGAGCTGTCGGAGAGTTTTCCAACGGTATGCTGTGCGCCACGTAAGTCCTTACGGATCAAAAGTTATGGACACCGGAGCGACGGAGACCTGGTCACAAGCCCTACGCCCTTGGTTAACGGGCCCCGCCTCTACATGAAGCGAAGTTGTCTTGTCCAAGGTGCCATGGGATTCGGTAATAGAAATTTGGTGGATAAAGTATCTTGGCAACCCTAACCAGGGCAAAAAAAATTGAAAAGGGGGGTGCAACACGAGGACTTCCCAAGGGGTCACCCATCCTAGTACTACTCTCGCCCAAGCACGCTTAACTTCGGAGTTCTGATGGGATCCGGTGCATTAGTGCTGGTATGAACGCACCAGTCATTTTGAGGGCACAATTCCTTTATGTGTTGATGGTTCCCATTCCCAGCCTAGAGAGATGGCCCATTCAAAAGGCCCAATGGGCTTAACGACAACCCATCCGCTTCAACAACGCAGCATCCTGGCAAGATGTGATATCGTTGCGTTTTAGGGCCCACTAATGTCCTGCTAGTAACGTTGTCATCCTTTTAATAGCTCACGACATTCGATCCGGGACGGAAAAACCTAGCAAAAGTAGAAAATTGACCAAAAACTGATGAAAACGTACGATTTTTGGCTCCAAAAACGGGCACATCGAGAAGGCTAGCTACCTCCGTCGTAGACCTCTCGGAGAGCTTTCCAACGTTACGCTGTGCGCCACGTAAGTCTTTACGGATCAAAAGTTATCGGTACCGGAGCGACGGAGGCCTGGTCACAAGCCCTACGCCCTCGATTTGCGGGCCCAGCCTCTACATGAACGAAGTTATCTTGGCCAAGGTGCTGTGGGATTCGGTAATAGAAATTTGGTAGATAGAGTATCTTGGCAACCCTAACCAGGGCAAAAAAAATTGAAGAGGGGGGTGCAACGCGAGGCCTCCGCAGGTGGTCACCCATCGTAGTACTACTCTCGCTCAAGCACACGCTTAACTTCGGAGTTCTGATGGGATCCGATGCATTAGTGCTGGTATGATCGCACCCATCATGTTGAGGGCACAATTCTTTTATGTGTTAACGGTTCACAGTCCCAGCCTTGAGAGATGGCCCATTCAAAAGCCCAAGTAGGCTTAACGACAACCCATCTGCTTCAACAACGAAGCATCCTCGCAAGACTTGATATCGACGCGTTGTATGGCCCTCTAATGTCCCGCGAGTAACGTTGTCGTCCGTTTAATACCTCACGACGTACGATCCAGGACGGAAAAATATAGCAAAATAAGAAAAGTGGCCGAAAACTGATGAAAATGTTCGATTTTGGGCTCCAAAAAGGGGCACAGCGAGCAGACTAGCTACCTCCGTCATAAAGCTCTTGGAGAGATTTCCAACGGTATTGTGTGCGCCACGTAAGTCCTTACGGATCGAAAGTTATGGGAACCGGAGCGATAGAGACCTGGTCACAAGCCCTACGACCTCAGTTTGCGGGCCCAGCCTCTACGTGAAGCGAAGTTGTCATGCCCAAGGTGCCGTGGGATTCGGTAATAGAAATTTGGAGGATAAAATATCTTGGCAACCCTAACCGGCGCAAAAAAAATTGAAAAGGGGGGTACAACACGAGGACTACACAGGGGGTCACCCATCCGAGTACTACTCTCGCCCAAGCACGCTTAACTTCGGAGTTCTGATGGGATCCGGTGCATTAGTGCTGGTATGATCGAACACAACATTTTGAGGGAGCAATTCCTTTATGTGTTAACGGTTCACTGTCCCAACCTAGAGAGATGGCCCATTCAAAAGGCCCAATAGGCTTACCGACAACCTATCTGCTTCAACAACGTAGTATCCTCGCAAGACGTGATATCGACGCGTTGTATGGCCCTCTAATGTCCCGCGAGTAACGTTGTCATAATTTTAATAGCTCACGATGTACGATCCGTGACGAAAAAATAGAGCAAAAGAAGAAAAGTCGTCGAAAAGTGATGAAAACATTCAATTTTGGGCTCCAAAAAGGGGCACAGCCAGCAAGTTCGCTGCCTCCGTCGTAGAGCTCTCGGAGTGCTTTCCAACGGTATACTGTGCGCCGTGTAAGTCCTTACGGATCAAAAGTTATGGGCACCGGAGCAACGGAGACCTGGTCACATGCCCTACGCCCTCGGTTTGCTGGCCCAGCCTCTACGTGAAACGAACTTGTCTTGTCCAAGGTGCCATGGGATTCGGTAATAGAAATTTTGGTGGATAAAGTATCTTGGCAACCCTAACCAGGGCAAAAAAAATTAAAAAATGGGGTGCAACACGAGGACTTCCCAGGGGGTCACCCATCCTAGTACTACTCTCGCCCAAGCTCGCTTAACTTCGGAGTTCTGATGGGATCCGGTGCATTAGTGCTGGTATGATCGCACCCATCATGTTGAGGGCACAATTCCTTTATGTGTTAACGGTTCACAGTCCCAGCCTAGAGAGATGGCCCATTCAAAAGGCCCAATAGGCTTAACGACAACCCATCTGCTTCAACAACGTAGTATCCTCGCAAGACGTGATATCGACGCGTTGTATGGCCCTCTAATGTCCCGCGAGTAACGTTGTCGTCCTTTTAATAGCTCACGATGTACTATCCATGACGGAAAAAAAGAGCTAAAGAAGAAAAGTGATCGAAAACTGATGAAACCATACAATTTTGGGCTCCCAAAATGGGCATAGAGAGCAGGCTCGCTGCCTCTGTCGTAGAGCTCTCGGAGAGCATTCCAACGGTATGCTGTGTGTCGTGTAAGTCTTTACGGATCAAAAGTTATGGGCACCGGAGCGACGGAGACCTGCTCACAAGCCCTATGCCCTCGGTTTGCTGGCCCAGCCTCTCCGTGAAGCGAAGTTGTCTGGTCCAAGGTGCCGTGGTATTCAGTAATAGAAATTTGGTGCATAAAGTATCTTCGCAACCCTAACCAGGGCAAAAAAAATTGAAAATGGGGGTGCAACACGAGGACTTCCTAGTGGGTCACCCATCCTAGTACTACTCTCGCCCAAGCACACTTAACTTCGGAGTTCTGATGAGATCCGGTGCATTAGTGCTAGTATGATCGCACACATCATGTTGAGGGCACAATTCCTTTATGTGTTAACGGTTCACAGTCCCAGCCTCGAGAGATGGCCCATTCAAAACAACCAATAGGCTTAACGACAACCCATCTGGTTCAACAACACAGTATCCTCACAAGACGTGATATCGACGCGTTGTATGGCCCTCTAATTTCCCACGAGTAACATTATCGTCCTTTTAATAGCTCACGATGTATGATCCGTGACGAAAAAATAGAGCAAAAGAAGAAAAGTGGTCAAAAACTGATGAAAACACTCGATTTTGGGCTCCAAAAAGGGGCACAACGAGCAAGCTCGCTGCCTCCGTCGTAGAGCTCTCGGAGAGCTTTCCAACAGTAGGATGTGCGCCGCGTAAGTCCTTACGAATCAAAAGTTATGGGCACCGGAGCGACGGATACCTGGTCACAAGCCCTACGCCCTCGGTTTGTTGGCCCAGCCTCTACGTGAAGCGAAGTTGTCTTGCCCAAGGGGCCGTGGGATTCGGTAATAGAAATTTGGTGGATAATGTATCATGGCAACCCTAACCAGGGCAACAAAAAATAAAAAGTGGGGTGCAAAACGAGGACTTCCCAGGGGGTCACCCATCCTAGTACTACTCTCACCAAAGCACGCTTAACTTCGAAGCTCTGATGGGATATGGTACATTAGTGCTGGTATGATCGAACACGTCATGTTGAGGGCACAATTCCTTTATGTGTTAACGGTTCACACTCCCAGCCTAGAGAGATGGCCCATTCAAAAGGCACAATAGGCTTAACGACAACCCATCTGCTTCAACAATGCAGTATCCTCACAAGACGTGATATCCACGCGTTGTATGGCCCTCTAATGTCCTGTGAGTAACGTTGTCGTCCTTTCAATAGCTCACGATGTACTATCCGTGACGGAAAAACAGAGCAAAAGAAGAAAAGAGGTCGAAAACTAATGAAAACATTCGATTTTGGGCTCCAAAAAGGGGAACAGCGAGCAAGCTCACTGCCTTCGTCGTAGAGCTCTCGGAGAGCTTTCCAACGGCATGCTGTGTGCCACGTAAGTCCTTACGGATCAAAAGTTATGGGCACCGGAGCAACGGAGACCTGGTCACAAGCCCTACGCCCTCGGTTTGCTGGCCTAGCCACTACGTGAAGCGAACTTGTCTTGTCCAAGGTGCCGTGGGATTCGGTAATAGAAATTTGTTGGATAAAGTATCTTGGCAACTCTAACCAGGGCAAAAAAAATTGAAAAGGGTGGTGCAACACGAGGACTTCCCAGGGGGTCACCCATCCTAGTACTACTCTCGCCCAAGCGCGCTTAACTTCGGAGTTCTGATGGGATCCAGTGCATTAGTGCTGGTATGATCGCACCCGTCATGTTGAGGGCACACTTCCTTTATGTGTTAACGGTTCACCGTCCCAGCCTAGAGAGATGGCCCATTCAAAAGGCCCAATGGGCTTAACGACAACCCTTCTGCTTCAACAACGCAGTATCCTCGCAAGACGTGATATTGGTGCGTTGTAGGCCCTCTAATGTCCCGCGAGTAATGTTGTCGTCCTTTTAATAGCTCACGATGTACGATCCGGGACGGAAAGACAGAGCAAAAGAAGAAAAGTGGCTGAAAACTGATGAAAACATTCAATTTTGGGCTCCAAAAAGGGGCACAATGAGCAAGCTAGCTGCCTCCTTCTTAGAGCTCTCAGAGAGCTTTCCAACGGTATGATGTGCGCTGCATAAGAACTTATGGATCAAAAGTTATGGGCACCGGAGCGATGGAGACCTGGTCACAAGCCCTACGCCCTCTGTTTGCGGGCCCAGCCTCTACGTGAAGCGAAGTTGCCTTGTCCAAGATGCCGTGGGATTCGGTAATAGAAATTTGGTGGATAAAGTATCTTGGCAACTCTAACCAGGGCAAAAAAAATAGAAAATGGGGGTGCAACACGAAGACTTCCCAAGGGGTTACCCATCGTAGTACTAGTCTCGCCCAAGCACGCTTAACTTCGGAGTTCTGATGGGATCCGTTGCATTAGTGCTAGTATGATCGCATACGTCATGTTGAGGGCTCAATTTCTTTATGTGTTAACGGTTCACAGTCCCAGCCTATAGAGATGGCCCATTCAAAAGGCCCAATAGGCTTAACGACAACCCATCTGCTTCAACAACGCAGTATCCTCACAAGACGTGATATCGACGCATTGTATGGCCCTCTAATGTCCTACGAGTAACGTTTTCATCCTTTTAATAGCTCACGACGTACGATCCGGGACGGAAAAACATAGCAAAAGAAAAAAAGTGGTCACTAACTGATGAAAACATTCGATTTTAGGCTCCAAAAATGGGCAAAGCGAGCAGGTTGGCTGCCACCGTCGCAGAGCTCTCGGAGAGCTTTCCAACGGTACGCTTTGCGCCACGTAAATCCTTACGGATCAAAAGTTATGGGCACCGGAGCGACGGAGACCTGGTCACAAGCCCTATGCCCTCGGTTTGCTGGCCCTACCTCTACGTGAAGCGAAGTTGTCTTGTCCAAGTTGCCGTGGGATTCGGAAATATAAATTTGGATGATAAAGTATCTTGGCAACCCTAACCAGGGCAAAAAAACTTGAAAATGGCGGTGCAACACGAGGACTTTCCACAGGGTCAACCATCCTAGTACTAGTCTCGCCTAAGCACGCTTAACTTCGGAGTTCGGATGGGATCCGATGCACTAGTAATGGTATGATAGCATCCGTTATGTTAAGGGCACAATTCCTTTATGTGTTAACAGTTCACAGTCCCAGTCTAGAGAGATGACTCATTCAAAAGGCCCAATGGGCTTAACGACAACCCATCCGCTTCAACAACGCAGCATCCTCGCAAGACGTGATATCGATGCGTTGTAGGGCCCTCTAATGTCCCGCTAGTAACGTTGCCGTCCTTTTAAGAGCTCACGATGTACGATCCGGGACAGAAAAACAGAGCAAAAGAAGAAAAATGGCCGAGAACTGATGAAAATGTTCGATTTTGGGCTCCAAAAATTGGCACATCGAGAAGGCTAGATGCCTTCGTCTTAGAGCTCTCGGAGAGCTTTCCAACGGTATGTTGTGCGCCGCGTAAATCCTTACGGATCTAAAGTTATGGGCACCGGAGCGACGGAGACCTGGTCACAAGCCCTACGCCCTCGGTTTGTGGGCCCAGCCTCTACGTGAAGCAAAGTTGTCTTGTCCAAGGTGCTGCAGGATTCGGTAATAGAAATTTGGTGCTTAAAGTATCTTGGCAACCCTAACCAGTGCAAAAAAAATTGAAAAGGCGGTGCAACATGAGGACTTCCCGGGGGGTCACCCATCGTAGTACTACTCTCCTAGGCACGCTTAACTTCGGAGTTCTTATAGGATCCGGTACATTAGTGCTGTTATGATCGCACTCGTCATGTTGAGGGCACAATTCATTTATGTGTTAACGGTTCACAGTCCCAGCCTAGAGAGATGGCCAATTCAAAAGGCCCAATAGGCTTAACGACAACCCATCTGCTTCAACAACGCAACATCCTCACAAGACGTGATATCGACGCGTTGTATTGCCCTCTAATGTCCCGCGAGTAATGTTTTCGTCCGTTTAATAGCTCACGACATACGATCCGGGATGCAAAAATAGGGCAACACAAGAAAAGTGGCCAAAAACTGATGAAAACGTTCGATTTTGGGCTCCAAAAATGGGCACAACGGTATGCTGTGCGCCGCGTAAGTCTTTACGGATCAAAAGTTATGGGTACCGGAGCGACGGAGAGCTGGTCACAAGCCCTACGCCCTCGGTTTGCGGGCCCAGCCTCTACGTGAAGTGAAATTGTCTTGTTCAAGGTGCCGTGAGATTCGGTAATAGAAATTTGGTGGATAAAGTATCTTGGCAAGCCTTACCAGGGCAAAAAAAACTGAAAATTGGGGTGAAACACAAGGACTACCCAAGGGGTCACCCATACTAGTACTACTCTCGCCCAAGCACGCTTAACTTCGGAGTTCTGATGGGATCCGGTGCATTAGTGCTGGTATGATCTCACCCGTCATGTTGAGGGCACAATTCCTTTATGTGTTAACGGTTCACAGTCCCAGCCTAGAGAGATGGCCTATTCAAAAGGCCCAATAGACTTAACGACAACCCATCTGCTTCAACAACGCAGTATCCTCGCAAGACGTGATATCGACGCATTGTATGGCCCTCTAATGTCCCGCGAGTAACGTTGTCGTCCTTTTAATAGCTCACGATGAACGATCCGGGACGGAAAAACAGAGCAAAAGAAGAAAAGTGGTCAAAAACTGATGAAAACGTTCGATTGTGGGCTTAAAAAAGGTGAACAGCGAGCAAGCACACTATATCTATCGTAGAGCTCTCGGAGAGCTTTCCAACGGTATGCTGTGTGCTGCGTAACTCTTTACCGATCAAAAGTTATGGGCACCGGAGCGACGGAGACCTGGTCACAAGCCCTATGCCCTCGGTTTGCAGGCCAGCCTCTACGTGAAGCAAAGTTGTCCTGTCCAAGGTGCCGTGAGATTCGGTAATAGAAATTTGGTGGATAAAGTATCTTGGCAACCCTGACCAGGGCAAAAAAAATTGAAAATGGGCTGCAACACGAGGACTTCCCACGGGGTCACCCATCCTAGTACTACTCTCGCCCAAGCACGCTTAACTTCGGAGTTCTAATGGGATCCGGTGCATTAGTGCTGGTATGATCGCTCGCATCATGTTAAGCGCACAAATCCCTTATGTGTTGACGGTTCACAGTCCCAGCCTAGAGAGATGGCCCATTCAAAAGGCTCAATGGGCTTAACGACAACCTATCCGCTTCAACAACGCAGCATCCTCGCAAGACATGATATCGACGCGTTGTAGGGCCCTCTATTGTGCCTGCGATTAACGTTGTTGTCCTTTTTATAGCTCACGACGTGCGATCCGAGACGGGAATACCCAGCAAAAGAACAAAAATTGCCGAAAACTGATGAAAATGTTCGATTTTGGGCTCCAAAAACAGGCATAGTGAGCAAGCTCACTACCTCTGTTGTAGAGCACTCGGAGAGCTTTCCAACGGTATGTTGTGCGCCGCATAAGTCTTTACGGATCAAAAGTTATGGGCACCAGAGCGACGGAGACCTGGTCACAAGCCCTATGCCCTCGGTTTGCAGGCCCAGACTCTACGTGCCGCGAATTTGTCTTGTCCGAGGTACCGTGGGATTCGGTAATAGAAATGTGGTGGATAAAGTATCTTGGCAACCCTAACCCAGGCAAAAAAATTTGAAAAGGGGGGAGCAACACGAGGACTATCCAGGGGGTCACCCATCCTAGAACTACTCTCGCCCAAGCACGCTTAACTTCGGAGTTCTGATGGGATCCGGTGCATTAGTGCGGGTATGATCGCACCCGTCATGTTCAGGGCACAATTCCTTTATGTGTTAACGGTTCACATTCCCAGTCTAGAGAGATGGCCCATTCAAAAGGCCCAATGGGCTTAACGACAACCCATCCGCTTCAACAACGCAGCATCTTCGCAAGACGTGATATCGATGCATTGTCGGGCCCTCTAATGTCCCACGAGTAACGTTGTCGTCCTTTTAATAGCTCACGACGTACGATCCGGGATGGAAAAACAGAGCAAATGAAGAAAAATGGTCGAAAACTAATTAAAACGTTCGATTTTGGGCTACAAAAACGGGCACAGCAAGCAAGCTTGCTACCTCCGTTGTAGAGCTCTTGGAGAGCTTTCCAACGGTATGTTGTGTGTCACGCCCCAACCCGGCCTATAAAGGTTAGACTAGCGTGTGATCTAAAGTTCAGGACACGTCACATACTTAACTGATTATGAAGATTTAACACTTAACGTTTTGGCCTAAACTCTAAAATTTTTCGGAAATCCGGCAGCATGACGGCTGTAATTGGGCTCTTTGGTTTGACCTAATTCTCTAAACGCCTCAATTTTTCCAATCATTAATCCAATTCCATTAAGGACTCCTATTTGTCACCAACCGATTTGCCTACTAGTTTATCTTGAAAGTCTCGTTTGGTTAATAAGCCTAACATGATAACTATGTCCCGTTTATTTGTCAATTTCCTATCAGGCGAGTACCTATTATCCTTTAGTTTGCAAATGAGCACCTAAGTGAAATTAGATAGAATTAACTTAGTTGATTGTTCATCTAGTGGTTTGAATGCCTATGATAACTACTAATTAAGAAAACGAAAGCAAACAACCAAATAAAAGTTCGTCTGGTAATAGATAGTACAATCCCAGAATTAGACCCAAATTACAACGGGGTCATTTACATCAATAAAATGAATAGTTTGCAATCAAACACAACATCCATATAGCAACTACTTTCAGGCAAAGCACAGGCAATCACTCCAAGGAATCATCGTTAGGCACATCGTCCTCGGGTACCTGTTCTTGATCTTCTTCACCTGAGATGATAAAAGAGGGTGAGTCCTTATGAACTCAGCGAGGGGGAACGAGAAATAGGTTTTGAAACTCATTTTCTGGTTCAACTTATGAAGACTCTTTTTTTTGAAAACATGTCACGTATTACAAATAATAAGGTACGCAAATATATGAAACAAATCGAGTAACGGATACAAAGTAAGGGAACAGAAATACCAGTCTTTCCTCCCCGAGGTTCTCTAGGAACCAAGTGAGAGTACTTACATATAAGTACAGGAACAGGAATACCAGTCTTTCCTCCCCGAGGTTCTCTAGGAACCAAGCGAGAGTACTTATACACATAGTAAAAAGGATACGGTGAGCATTTGCTCTCAATATCAATTTTGATTCATTTGGTGCGGCCGACTTCAATAATCCACTTATCGCTCCCAATTGGGTGTACTCCGGATGTACCCCGAAACCTACGACCCAACTCTCCGAGGGTGGAATGCCAAGCGAGAGAGGGAATTGGACCATGGTAGTCACGGGAGCACCGGCAAGCCCTATGCCGCCCGGCGTTCGTGGAACGCTACCATGCCACAATGAAAGGTTGCAACCTCGTATGCAATGCACATTTATAACATTTAACATATCACATTAGGAGGACAACAAAGTAGGTTGCCTCCGATCAAGTATATGATCACATTTTGACATATTGGCATATAAGGCGTTGTAAGAACATATAATCATTTCATATATCCATTTGAAAGCAATTAAACTTTAACGGGCAGCCAAGTAATCATGTTCAAATAAACCATTGAATATCTTTTAACAATTCACATTAGGAGGACAACAAAGTAGGTTGCCTCCGAGCAATTTCAAGATCACATATTGCCAAGTAAACGAACGAGGCATGCTTGACATGAAATTTCACTTTGTAGAACACATAGAGTCATATGAACATTAAAGGGGCAGCCATGTAACACATGCAAGTTAAGCCATATAACTCATTTCGAAGTCCACGTAATCAAGTTATACGATTATTCACCATGCAACAACATCTATGTCGGTTCGGATGCAAGAAAAGCCTATTTGTCAACATGCAATGATCAAAATTACATTTAAGCTTATAAGACATTTACGGGCAGCCCACTAAGCATATAATTTCTACACAATATCCAAATGATCAACACTTAGCAAGACTACCTTGTCATTAGGGTTTCCGTTTCATGCTTAACCATGTGATTAAACCCTAAGTCAACTCAAGTTCATTCACAAGTCATGCATCATTCAATTCAAACATCCTCAAGTACTCAAAACAGTCCACACAACATCCCAACACCACAATTCCAAGCAATTAGCACCACAAGAGAGGTTACAACAATTTTCCAAGCATATAGCTAAGTGAAACCTTTACTGCAATAGGCTGTTTTCTCACAATCAATAGGATAATCAAACAATCTCCAAATCCGGTGAATATGATGTCAAATTAAATCTTAAGAAGTTAACTAAAATTAGAAACAAACCTTGCATCAATTGAATTTCGGGATCATTAGATGTAGCCGAAACAGTGGAATAGCACAAAACTGTCCAGATTTGCACACTTTTCGATAATTGGCATTTTTGAGGTCCTTAGTGTCAGATTTAGGCTTAGTCCATTTCTGAAAAAAATGTCCAGAACTGAAAAACCTATCAGCACACCAAATTTCATGCATTTTGGACATCATTTACTAAGTCAAATATGGTTCAGTCTACATGGTCAGTGCATCTGCCAAAACGTGCGTCAGTTTT
Source organism: Ehretia macrophylla (assembly GCA_037974665.1). Lineage (NCBI taxonomy): Eukaryota > Viridiplantae > Streptophyta > Magnoliopsida > Boraginales > Ehretiaceae > Ehretia > Ehretia macrophylla. Next base: position 14,415,704 of record CM075771.1, on the reverse strand, counting down.
CCAGAGTTCCAGATTTGGTCACATTTTAAAGCTTTGCCATTTTGAGGACCTTATAATCAAAATTTGCTTCGGCCTATTTCTGGGAAAAATGTTCAAAACTATCCAAACTAGTCACCTACCAATTTGCATGCATTTCCAACATCATTTTCATAGCTAAACTTACCTCTAACAGACTGGTCAGAGAGTTGTCAACAATTTCGACTTCACCTAGCATCATTTTCAAGCCAAGATCTTGCCATGCATGGTTGTTTAAGCTTATGAACGACCATATAGCTCAATTACAGAAGAAAATACACACATTTATTAGCATGCATGTGGATTTTTGAAGAGTTTTCAAAAGGTTTTAGCCCTCACCTTAGCAATCAACCCAAAAAATGCTCAAAACCTTGTTGAAGCTCAAATCTCTTCTTCTTCTTGCTGAGCCGAGATTCCAACTAGCTTTTCTCTATTTTTCCTAGCTTAGTGATCAATCTCTTAGCACATGCATGAGGTTAGAACAAGAAGAAAAGAAATGGAAGCTTAAAAACTCACCAAGGCCGAAAATGGTGACTCAAAATGCTTGCATGTGTGTTTCTTGCATCCTAGCTTGCTTGGGTGAGTTTCTTTGCTTGTGGTTTGTCTTGATGCACCATAGGATGATGAAGATGAGCTAAGAGGTGGAGAGAACTCAGCCAAAACAGAAATGGAGAGAGAGAGTGAGAGGGAGAGAGAGAAAATGTGAGGAAAGTGAGAGAAATGAGAGAAAAATTAGGCTTTTGCAAAAGTTGATGCATATGTTGGCCTTGGGCATGCAAAAATTCAGATTTGTGTCATCTTTTGAATTGTTTTAACATGTGTGTAAGAGAATGTTGGGTATTTAGGGATTTTAGGTAGAATAGAATATAGGATGTGTTTAGAGGTTTGTGAGATTTTGTCTTGTAGTGAGTTTAAAATATAATATTTAGGTGTTAGTGGATTTTGTAGAGATTTGAATTAGGATTATAATAATAGTTAGTGGTGTTTGTAGGATTATTTTATAGTCTAGTGCTTTGTGTAGGATTCTTTATTGATTAGCGTGCGGGCACGCTTTCCTAAGTCTAGGGCACGCACTACGAGACACACACAAAAATCAATACAGGGCACGAATCACGAGGTAGACACGAACTACGAGGTAAGACACGGACTTCAAGACTAATGCACGCAATCCTAGGTGAATGCACGTAAACCAATGCAAGGCACGTAATTCAATGTAATGCACGCAAATCGAGGTACGACTCTTAAACCTAGGTTAAGGTACGCAGTTCAAGGTTAGGGCACACGAAATGAGGTAATACACGTACATCGAGGTTAGGGCACGTATTTCTAGGTACCGCATGTGAGTCAGGGATTAGGGCACACTATTCTAGGCCAAGGCACATATGACAAGGTTTGCATGAAAACCAAGACAGGACACGTCATCCAAGGTCGATCATTTAATTTTAGGTCTAAGGCGCGCAAATCAAGGTAGGACACATTATTCGGGGTCGGGCCTCACATCCTTCCCTCCTTAAAAGAATTTCGTCCCGAAATTCATTCTTACTTGTTAAGGTCATTTAGACGGATTCTGACCCTTGTTATTCTTCATACTCCGGTTCGTCCCGTTTTTGGCGATCTCTTACCACAACCAATTTACTTCCTATGTTTCTCCAATCATTTAGTTCGGTGTGACCTCTACATTTACAGTTCTCTCCTTTGAACGACTCTATTCTCCATTTGATCTTAAGGTCAAGTTTATTAACTAAGGTTAGAATCTCCATACATAGTCATCAAGGCTGCATCGGTATTCAGACTATATAACTATAACTCTGAAATCATGACTCATGTTGTATCACTCTTGCATTCATACCTCAAAAGGAATATCACAATAATTCCATGATCCTAGGGTGACATACGCTAATTTCAAGATGATAGATCTATATCCGATTTACATATCCTATCTACTAGCTTCAAAACTGTTATCACATAGGTCATACACAAGTTACGGATCATTTCCACGATACGACCCTATTTTCAGGTTGAACTCACCAAACAAACTAATCCATCTCAAGTCATCATCTATCGGTAGTATCATAGTTCTTATCTTGAAGGTACATTGGATTAATAAATCTTCTAATGACTAGTCTTCTGGTTATAAGCTCCTATTCCCTAACATCCTTTTCCAGCTTCGTTAACCTTCAAGCTCGTAATCAAGAAGAAATACCGTTGAGATTCATTAAACTCGAATTCTAAGGTTTATCAAGTATCACTAACAGATTGCCATCGAAATTGCATGGGTAAACTAATCATGTTACACTAGTTCAACTCTTACAAGTAAAATTCATCAGCTTGTGATCCACAATTTATTTCCTTATTCGAATCTCTATCTTCAAGTCACGAGACTTCATAAATTTCTTTTAATCTTATCTAAAACTCCTAAGGCGAATAGTTTCAACCTCAAATAAATTTCACTCATCTCAATCCAAGGTTACATCATACTTAAGAAGACAATGGTCCTACTCATTTAGCGACCTAGTCATTCATTCGAACACTTAATGCCTGTCAATATATCTTCGACATTAATGTTACCAAGCTGGGTTCATCGCCATGTAGGTGATATCAATGCTCTACTAGGTTACCGGCCATACAACAACAATCCTAGGGCTATAAATGGGTACCGAAATGATCTAGCTCATAAAATACTTACGCGAGATAACTTCAGGGTTGTATCAACATAAGAATTATGATCACGAGGCATCCTTCAACATAACCTAATAGAACTTCAAAAGTAATCAACCACTTATTTAACTATCACTACAAGATTCACCCTCTATTCAACGACCACGATTCGAAGTTTACCAACCGCTTGTTTTTAGAAGTGAAACAGTGCACTTAAATACGATTGTCTAACAACAGCCTCTTGGGTCATCGTAACTCTAATTCATATCTATCTTAACTATATGAAATCTTACTCTTCTCATTTACATGTTCAACTAGCTAAGAGCATCAAGACTCATTGACCTTAGGCCCTAGGGTTCACCATGAATCATCATGCATACTCACTATTAGCTATTTAGGATTACTAATCATACCCTAACGACTCCACTTGTAACCGAATGCTTTAATATCATTTCCATGGTTTATATATTAGGTCCATAGGTAATACTTAGGGATATATGCTTCCTAATATCCTTTAGGGTATCCAAATAACGAGTGCATAGAATGACTTACTTCGCATAATCATAACTAAATCCGAGGGGCAACAATTTAATACCATGATTCTTAATATCACCAATATCCAACTTAGGACCTTTAGCAATGTTAGTCATCTAATGTATAATTAAATTCCTTACACTTCTATCCGACCTAACGTTTTAGGTGCAGCTTTCCAAACACGAGTTCTAGCTACGTGAATTCCTTGATTCCAGCATCCTTATATCTTGTTATATTAAAGAATCATCAACCTTGTTAAATTCGGTCTCCAGAGTTGCCTACATGTCTTGAGGTCATCCATTGTTAAGTTACTTAAACACATTATTCACGCCTTAATAATCTAACCCCTATCGTCCATTTCCACGAGTTCATCTCTTAATTTCTAGGTCACAATCTTACCATTGAGTGAACTTGAAACTCGTTAATATACACCTTATTAGGTTCAACGATGCTTAATTCCAATCAAGTAAGGATTCAATCATATAAATAGTCTATTATACCATTTGAAGATATAAGAATTTGATTCAAAAGAAACTCCTAAGTGAAACTTCCATTATAAGCATATGAACATATATATACTACTCCACATGTCCAATAGTATATTCTTATATCTAAGGAAAGTTGTATGTCCTTAACATTTATTCTTGAACCACAATTAGGAGAACGGTTTAATAGAATCAAGAACTCTATAGCTATAAAATTGATAACTTAATCACAGGCATATGTATTCCAAAGATAAGGGGATAATTTTACCTCAACAATTATACCTGTGCTACGCATTTTATATATATGCATATCCAATAATACATATGATCCGTCGAGTACCTGTAAAGATGCGAGAAATCTGTAACCGAGCCTTTTCGTTCTTCCTGCATGAATTCAATTCCCTGAAAGTCCTAATCCTAACTATCTATGTATATAAACAGTCAATCATGGACATATAACATGCATATGTATCAAGGAAGGAGTATAAAAGCATGCATGCATTATTGAGGTCACTAACGTGTCGGTGTGCATGACACATAATACATATGGTCCACAAAGGCACATAATATTCAATACTTAAAGCAATTAAAGCACATTAGCACATATAACACATATAAATAAGACATTATAATTACCTTAGGGCTTCTACCTATGGTCCGAGAGTTGAACCCGACTAATGCCTAGTTACTAAACTAAGCTCTGATACTATTCTACTTATAAGGTGTCAAGCCCCAACCCGGCCTATAAATGTTAGACTAGGGTGTGATCTAAAGTTCAGGACACGTCACATACTTAACTGATTATGAAGATTTAACACTTAACGTTTTGGCCTAAACTCTAAAATTTTTCAGAAAATTGGCAGCATAACGGCTGTAATTAGGCTCTTTGGTTTGACCTAATTCTCTAAACGCCTCAATTTTTCCAATCATTAATCCAATTCCATTAAGGACTCCTATTTGTCACCAACCAATTTGCCTACTAGTTTATCTTGAAAGTCTCGTTTGGTTAATAAGCCTAACATGATAACTATGTCTCGTTTATTTGTCAATTTCCTATTAGGCGAGTACCTATTATCCTTTAGTTTGCAAATGAGCACCTAAGTGAAATTAGATGGAATTAACTTAGTTGATTGTTCATCTAGTGGTTTGAATGCCTATGATAACTACTAATTAAGAAAACGAAAGCAAACAACCAAATAAAAGTTCGTCCGGTTATAGATAGTACAATCCCAGAATTAGACCCAAATTACAACGAGGTCATTTACATCAATAAAATGAATAGTTTGCAATCAAACACAACATCCATATAGCAACTACTTTCAGGCAAAGCACAAAAGCACGTAGGGACAGGCAATCACTCCAAGGAATCATCGTTAGGCACATCGTCCTCAGGTACCTGTTCTTGATCTTCTTCACCTGAGATGATAAAAGAGGGTGAGTCCTTATGAACTTAGCGAGGGGGAACGAGAAATAGGTTTTGAAACTCATTTTCCGGTTCAACTTATCAAAACTCATTTTTTTGAAAACATGTCACGTATTACAAATAATAAGGTATGCAAATATATGAAACAAATCGAGTAACGGATACAAAGTAAGGGAACAGAAATACCAGTCTTTCCTTCCCGAGGTTCTCTAGGAACCAAGCGAGAGTACTTACATATAAGTACAGGAATAGGAATACCAGTCTTTCCTCCCCGAGGTTCTCTAGGAACCAAGCGAGAGTACTTATACACATAGTAAAAAGGATACGGTGAGCATTTGCTCTCAATATCAATTTCGATTCATTTGGTGCGCCCGACTTCAATAATCCACTTATCGCTCCCAATTGGGTGTACTCCGGATGTACCCCGAAACCTACGACCCAACTCTCCGAGGGTGGAATGCCAAGCGAGAGAGGGAATTGGACCATGGCAGTCACGGGAGCACCGGCAAGCCCTCTGTCGCACGGCGTTTGTGAAATTCTACCATTCCACAATGAAAGGTTGCAACCTCGTATGCAATGCACATTTATAACATTTAACATATCACATTAGGAGGACAACAAAGTAGGTTGCCTCCGAGCAAGTATATGATCAAATTTTGACATATTGGCATATAAGGCGTTGTAAGAACATATAATCATTTCATATATCCATTTGAAAGCAATTAAACTTTAACGGGCAGCCAAGTAATCATGTTCAAATAAACCATTGAATATCTTTTAACAATTCACATTAGGAGGACAACAAAGTAGGTTGCCACCGAGCAATTTCAAGATCACATATTGCCAAGTAAACGAACGAGGCATGCTTGACATGAAATTTCACTTTGTAGAACACATAGAGTCATATGAACATTAAACGGGCAGCCATGTAACACATGCAAGTTAAGCCATATAACTCATTTCGAAGTCCACGTAATCAAATGATACGATTATTCAACATGCAACAACATCTACGTCGGTTCGGATGCAAGAAAAGCCTATTTGTCAACATGCAATTATCAAAATTACATTTAAGCTTATAAGACATTTACGGGCAGCCCACTAAGCATATAATTTCTACACAATATCCAAATGATCAACACTTAGCAAGACTACCTTGTCATTAGGGTTTCCGTTTCATGCTTAACCATGTGATTAAACCCTAAGTCAACTCAAGTTCATTTACAAGTCATGCATCATTCAATTCAAACATCCTCAAGTACTCAAAACAGTCCACACAACATCCCAACACCACAATTCCAAGCAATTAGTACCACAAGAGGGGTTACAACAATTTTCCAAGCATATAGCTAAGTGAAACCTTTACTGCAATAGGCTGTTTTCTCACAATCAATAGGGTAATCAAACAATCTCCAAATCCAGTGAATAAGATGTCAAATTAAATCTTAATAAGTTATCGAAAATTAGAAACAAACCTTGCATCAATTGAATTTCGGGATCATTAGATGTAGCCGAAACAGTGGAATAGCACAAAACTGTCCAGATTTGCACACATTTCGATAAGTGACGTTTTTGAGGTCCTTAGGGTCAGATTCAGCCTTAGTCCATTTCTGACAAAAATGTCCAGAACTGAAAAATCCAGCAGTACACCAAATTTCATGCATTGTGGACATAATTTACTAAGTCAAATATGGTTCGTTCCACAAGGTCAGTGCATCTGCCAAAACCTGCTTCATTTTTCCAGATTTCCAGATTTGGTCACATTTTAAAGCTTTTCCATTTTGAGGACCTTAGAGTCAAAATTTGCTTCGGCCTATTTCTTGGAAAAATGTTCAAAACTGTCCAAACTAGTCAACTACAAATTTTCATGTATTTTCAACATCAGTTTCCTAGCTAAACTTACCTCGAACAGACTGGTCAGAGAGCTGTCAACAATTTCGACTTCACCTAGCATCATTTTCAAGCAAGATCTTGCCATGCATGGTTGTTTAAGCTTATGAACGACCATATAGCTCAATTACAGAAGAAAATACACACATTTATTAGCATGCATGTGGATTTTTGAAGAGTTTTCAAAAGGTTTTAGCCCTCACCTTAGCAATCAACCCAAAAAATGCTCAAAACCTTGTTGAAGCTCAAATCTCTTCTTCTTCTTGCTTAGCCGAGATTCCAACTAGCTTTTCTCTATTTTTCCTAGCTTAGTGATCAATCTCTTAGCACATGCATGAGGTTAGAACAAGAAGAAAAGAAATGGAAGCTTAAAAACTCACCAAGGCCGAAAATGGTGACTCAAAATGCTTGCATGTGTGTTTCTTGCATCCTAGCTTGCTTGGGTGAGTTTCTTTGCTTGTGGTTTGTCTTGATGCACCATAGGATGATGAAGATGAGCTAAGAGGTGGAGAGAACTCAGCCAAAACAGAAATGGAGAGAGAGAGTGAGAGGGAAAGAGAGAAAATGCGAGGAAAGTGAGAGAAATGAGAGAAAAATGAGGCTTTTGCAAAAGTTGATGCATATGTTGGCCTTGGGCATGCACAAATTCAGATTCGTGTCATCTTTTGAATTGTTTTAACATGTGTGTAAGAGAATGTTGGGTATTTAGGGATTTTAGGCAGAATAGAATATAGGATGTGTTTAGAGGTTTGTGAGATTTTGTCTTGTAGTGAGTTTAAAATATAATATTTAGGTGTTAGTGGATGTTGTAGAGATTTGAATTAGGATTATAATAATAGTTAGTGGTGTTTGTAGGATTATTTTATAGTCTAGTACTTTGTGTAGGATTCTTTATTGATTAGCGTGTGGGCACGCTTTCCTAAGTCTAGGGCACGCACTACGAGACACACACAGAAATCAATATAGGGCACGAATCACGAGGTAGACACGAACTACGAGGTAAGACATGGACTGCAAGACTAATGCACGCAATCCTAGGTGAATGCACGTAAACCAATGCAAGGCACGTAATTCAATATAATGCATGCAAATCAAGGTACGACTCTTAAACCTAGGTTAAGGTACGCAATTCAAGGTTAGGGCACACGAAATGAGGTAACGCACGTACATCGAGGTCAGGGCACGTACTTCTAGGTATCGCATGTGAGTTAGGGATTAGGGCATACTATTCTAGGTCAAGGCACATATGACAAAGTATGCATGAAAACCAAGACAGGACACGTCATCCAAAGTCGGTCATTTAATTTTAGGTCTAAGGAACGCAAACCGAGGTATGACACGTTATTCGGGGTCGGGCCTCACATTGTGCACTGCGTAATTCCTTTCGGATCAAAAGTTATGGGCACCGGAGCGACGGAGACCTGGTCACGAGCCCTACGCCCTCAGTTGGCAGGCCCAGCCTCTACGTGAAGCGAAGTTGTCTTGTCCAAGGTGCCATGGGATTCGGTATTAGAAATTTGGTGGATAAAGTATCTTGGCAACCCTAACCAGGGCAAAAAAAAATTGAAAAGGGGGGTGCAACACGAGGACTTCCCAGGGGGTCACCCATCCTAGTACTACTCTCGCCCAAGCACGCTTAACTTCGGAGTTCTGATGGGATCTGGTGCACTAGTGCTGGTATGATCGTACCCGTCATGTTGAGGGCACAATTCCTTTATGTGTTAACGGTTCACAGTCCCAGCCTAGAGAGATGGCCCATTCAAAAGGCCCAATAGGCTTAATGACAACCCATCTGCTTCAACAATGCAGTATCCTCGCAAGACGTGATATCGACGCGTTGTATGGCCCTCTAATGTCCCGCGACTAACGTTGTCGTCCTTTTAATAGCTCACGATGTACGATCCGGGATGGAAAAATAGAGCAAAAGAAGAAAAGCGGTCTAAAACTGATGAAAACATTCAATTTTGGGCTCCAAAAAGGGGCAGAGCTCGCTCGCTCGCTGCCTACGTCGTAGAGCTCTCAGAGAGCTTTCCAACGGTATGCTGTGCGCCGCGTAAGTCCTTACGGATCAAAAGTTATGGGCACCGGAGCGACGGAGACCTGGTCACAAGCCCTATGCCCTCGGTTTGCAGGCCCAACCTCTACGTGAAGCGAAGTTGTCTTGTCCAAGGTGCCGTGGGAATCGGTAATAAAAATTTGGTGGATAAAGTATCTTGGCAACCCTAACCAGGGCAAAAAAAATTGAAAAGGAGGGTGCAACACGAGGACTTCCCAGGGGGTCACCCATCCTAGTACTACTCTCGCCCAAGCACGCTTAACTTCGGAGTTCTGATGGGATCCGGTGCACTAGTGCTGGTATGATCGCACCCGTCATATTGAGGGCACAATTCCTTTATGTGTTAACGGTTCACAGTCCCAACCTAGAGAGATGGCCCCTTCAAAAGGCCCAATAGGCTTAACGACAACCCATCTGTTTCAACAACGCAGTATCCTCGCAAGACGTGATATTGATGCGTTGTATGGCCCTCTAATGTCCCGCGAGTAACGTTGTCGTCCTTTTAATAGCTCACGATGTACGATCCGGGACGGAAAAACAGAGCAAAAGAAGAAAAGTGGTCGAAAATTGATGAAAACATTCTATTTTGGGCACCAAAAAGGGGCAGAGCGAGCGAGCGAGCTACCTCCGTCGTAGAGCTCTCGGAGAGCTTTCCAACGGTATACTGTGCGCCACGTAAGTCCTTATGGATCAAAAGTTATGGGCACCGGAGCGACGGAGACCTGGTCACAAGCCCTATGCCCTCGATTTGCAGGCCCAGCCTCTACGTGAAGCGATGTTGTCTTGTCCAAGGTGCCGTGGGATTTGGTAATAAAAATTTGGTGGATAAAGTATCTTGGCAACCCTAACCAGGGCAAAAAAAATTGAAAATGAGGGTACAACACGAGGACTTCCCAGGGGGTCACCCATCCTAGTACTACTCTCGCCCAAGCACGCTTAACTTCGGAGTTCTGATGGGATCTGGTGCACTAGTGCTGGTATGATCGTACCCGTCATGTTGAGGGCACAATTCCTTTATGTGTTAACGGTTCACAGTCCCAGCCTAGAGAGATGGCCCATTCAAAAGGCCCAATAGGCTTAACGACAACCCATCTGCTTCAGCAACGCAGTATCCTCGCAAGACGTGATATCGACGCGTTGTATGGCCCTTTAATGTCCCGCGACTAACGTTGTCGTCCTTTTAATAGCTCACGATGTACGATCCGGGATGAAAAAACAGAGCAAATGAAGAAAAGAGATCGAAAACTGATGAAAACATTCAATTTTGGGCTCCAAAAATGGGCAAAGTGAGCAGGCTAGCTACCTCTGTCGTAGAGCTCTCGGAGAGCTTTCCAATGGTATACTGTGTGCCGCGTAAGTCCTTACGGATCAAAAGTTATGGGCACTAGAACGACGGAGACCTGGTCACAAGCCCTATGCCCTCGGTTTGCAGGCCCAGCCTCTACGTAAGCAAAGTTGTCTTGTCCAAGGTGCCGTGGATTCGGTAATAGAAATTTTATGGATAAAGTATCTTGGCAACCCTAACCCGGGCAAAAAAAATTGAAAAGGGGGGTGCAACACGAGGACTACCCAGGGGGTCACCCATCCTAGAACTACTCTCGCCCAAGCACGCTTAACTTTGGAGTTCTGATGGGATCCGGTGCATTAGTGCTGGTATGATCGCACCCATCATGTTGAGGGCACAATTCCTTTATGTGTTAACGGTTCACATTCTCAATCTAGAGAGATGGCCCATTCAAAAGGCCCAATAGGCTTAACGACAACCCATCCGCTTCAACAACGCAGTATCCTCGCAGGACGTGATATCGACGCGTTGTATGGCCCTCTAATGTCCCGCGAGTAACGTTGTCGTCCTTTTAATAGCTCACGATGTACGATCCGGGACGGAAAAACAGAGCAATAGAATAAAAGTGGTCGAAAACTGATGAAAACATTCAATTTTTTGCTCCTAAAATGGGCAAAGTGAGCAGGCTAGCTACCTTTATCGTAGAGCTCTCGGAGAGCTTTCCAACGGTATGTTTTGTGCCGCGTAAGTCCTTACGGATCAAAAGTTATGGGCACTGGAACGACGGAGACCTGGTCACAAGCCCTACGCCCTCGGTTTGCGGGCCCAGCCTCTACGTGAAGCGAAGTTGTCTTGTCCAAGGTGCCGTGGGATTTGGTAATACAAATTTGGTGTATAAAGTATCTTGGCAACCCCAACCTGGGCAAAGAAAATTGAAAAGGGGGGTGCAACACGAGGACTTCCCATGGGGTCACCCATCCTAGTACTACTCTCGTCCAAGCACGCTTAACTTCGGAGTTCTGATGGGATCTGGTGCATTAGTGCAGGTATGATCACACCCGTCATGTTGAGGGCACAATTCCTTAATGTATGAACGGTTCACAGTCCCAGCCTAGAGAGATAGCCTATTCAAAAGGCCCAATGGGCTTAACGATAACCCATCCACTTCAGCAACGCAGCAACCTCGCAAGACGTGATATCGATGCATTGTAGGGCCCTCTAATGTCCCGTGAGTAACGTTTTCATGCTTTTAATAGCTCATGACGTAATATCCGGGACCCAAAAACAGGGTAAAAGTAGAAAAATGGCCGAAAACTGATGAAAACGTTCGATTTTGGGCTCCAAATATAGGCACATCGAGTAGGCTAGCTGCCTTCGTCGTAGAGCTCTCAGAAAGTTTTACAACGGTATGCTGTGCGCCACGTAACGCCTTACGGATCAAAAGTTATAGGCACCGGAGCGACGGAGACCTAGTCACAGGCCCTACGCCATTGGTTTGCGGGCCCAGCCTCTACGTGAGGCGAAGTTGTCTTGTCCAATGTTCTATGGAATTCGGTAATAGAAATTTGGTGGATAAAGCATCTTGGCAACCCTAACTAGGGAAAAAAAATTAAAAAGGGGGTGCAACATGAGGACTTCCAAGGGGGTCACCCATCCTAGTACTACTCTCGCCCAAGCACGCTTAACTTCGGAGTTCTGATGGGATCCGGTGCATTAGTGCTGGTATGATCTCACCCGTTATGTTGAGGGCACAATTCCTTTATGTGTTAACGGTTCACAGTCCCAGCCTAGAGAGATGGCCCATTCAAAAGGCCAAATGGGCTTAACGACAACCCATCTACTTCAACAACGCAGCATCCTCGCAAGACGTGTTGTAGGGCCCTCTAATGTAACTGCGAGTAACGTTGTCGTCCTTTTAATAGCTCACGACTACGATCCAGGATGGAAAAACCGAGCAAAAGAAGAAAAGTAGCTGAAAACTGATGAAAACGTTCGATTTTAGGCTCCAAAAATTGGCAAACTGAGCAGGCTAGCAGCCTTTGTCGTAGAGCTCTCAGAGAGCTTTCCAAAGGTATGTTGTACGCCACGTAAGTCCTTATGGATCAAAAGTTATAGGCACTGGAGCGACGGAGACTTGGTCACAAGCCTTATGCCCTCGGTTTGCAGGCCCAGCCTCTACGTGAAGCGAAGTTGTCTTGTCCAAGGTGCCGTGGGATTCGGTAATAGAAATTTGGTGGATAAAGTATCTTGGCAACCCTAACCATGGCAAAAAAAATTGAAAATGCGGGTGCAACACGAGGACTACCCAGGGGGTCACCCATCCAAGTACTACTCTCGCCCAAGCACGCTTGACTTCGGAGTTCTGATGGGATCCGGTGCATTAGTGCTGGTATGATCGCACCAGTCATGTTGAGGGCATAATTCCTTTATGTGTTAACTGTTCACATTCCCAGTCTAGAGAGATAGCCCATTCAAAAGGCCAAATGGGCTTAACGACAACCCATCTGCTTCAACAATGCAGCATCCTTGCAAGACATGATATCGATGTGTTGTAGGGACCTCTAATGTCCCGCAAGTAATGTTGTCGTCCTTTTAATAGCTCACGACGTACGATCCGGGACTGAAAAACAGAGCAAAAGAAGAAAAGTGGCCAGAAACTGATGAAAACGTTCGATTTTAGGCTCCAAAAATGGGCATAGCAAGCAGGCTGGCTACCTCTGTCGTAGAGCTCTCGGAGAGCTTTATAATGGAAGGCTGTGCGTCGCGTAAGTCTTTACAGATCAAAAGTTATGGGCACCAGAGCGACGGAGACCTGGTCACAAGCCTTACGCCCTCGGTTTGCGGGCCCAGCCTCTACGTGAAGCGAAGTTGTCTTGCCCAAGGTGCCGTGGGATTCGGTAATAGAAATTTGGTGGATAAAGTATCTTGGGAACCCTAACCAGGGCAAAAAAAATTGAAAAGGGCGGTGCAACACGAGGACTTCCCAGGGGGTCACCCATCCAAGTACTACCCTCGCCCAAGCAAGCTTAACTTCGGAGTTTTGATGGGATCCGGTGCATTAGTGCTGGTATGATCGCACCCGTCAGGTTGATGACACAATTCCTTTATGTGTTAACGGTTCACAGTCCCAGCCTAGAGAGATGGCCCATTCAAAAGGCCCAATGGGCTTCACGAAAACCCATCCACTTCAACAACGCAGCATCCTCGCAAGACGTGATATCAAAGCATTGTAGGGCCCTCTAATGTCCCGCAAGTAACTTTGTCATCCTTTTAGCAGCTCACGACATACGATCCGGGATGGAAAAATAGAGTAAAAGAAGAAAAGTTACCGAAAACTGATGAAAACGTTCAATTTTGGGCTCCAAAAACGGGCACAGCGAGCAGGCTAGCTCCCTCTGTTGTAGAGCTCTCGGAGAGCTTTCCAACGGTAGGCTATACGCCGCGTAAGTCCTTACAGATCAAAAGTTATGGGCACCGGAGCGACAGAGACATGGTCACAAGCCCTACGCCCTTGGTTTGCGGGCCCAGCCTCTACGTGAAGCGAAGTTGCCTTGCCCAAGGTGCCGGGGCATTCGGTAATAGATATTTGGTGGATAAAGTATCTTGGCAACCCTAACTAGGGCAAAAAAATTTGAAAAGGGGGGTGCAACACGAGGACTTCCCAGGGGGTCAGCCATCCTAGTACTACTCTCGCCCAAGCACGCTTAACTTCGTAGTTCTGATGGGATTCGGTGCATTAGTGCTGGTATGATCGCACCCGTCTTGTTGGGGGTACAATTCTTTTATGTGATAATGGTTCACAGTCCCAGCCTAGAGAGATGGCCCATTCAAAAGGCCCCATGGGCTTAATGACAACCCATCCACTTCAACAACGCAGCATCCTCGCAAGATGTGATATCGACGCGTTGTAGGGTTGTCTAATGTCCCGCGAGTAACGTTGTCGTCCTTTTAACAACTCACGACGTACGATTCGGGATGGACAAACAGAGTAAAAGAAGAAAAGTGGCCGAAAATTGATGAAAACGTTCGATTTTGGGCTCCAAAAATGGGCACAAAGAGGAAGATAGCTGCCTCGGTCGTAGAGCTCTCAAAGTGCTTTTCAAATGTAGGATGTGCGCCACGTAAGTCCTTACGGATCAAAAGTTATGGGCACCGGAGCGACGGAGACTTGGTCACAAGCCCTACGCCCTCGGTTTGCGGGCCTAGCCTCAACGTGAAGCGAAGTTGTCATGCTAAATGTGCCGTGGGATTCGGTAATAGAAATTTGGTGGATAAAGTATCTTGGGAACCCTAACCAGGGCAAAAAAAATTGAAAAGGGGGGTGCAACACGAGGACTTCCCAAGGGGTCACCCATCCTAATACTACTCTCGCCCAAGAATGCTTAACTTCGGTGTTCTGATGGGATCCGGTGCATTAGTGCTGGTATGATCGCACCCGTCATGTTGAGGGCACAATTCCTTTATGTGTTAACTGTTCACAGTCCCAGCCTAGAGAGATGGCCCATTGAAAAGGATCAATGGGCTTAACGATAACCCATCAACTTCAACAACGTAGTATCCTCGCAAGACGTGATATCGACTCGTTGTAGGGCACTCTAATGTCCCGCGAGTAACTTTGTCGTCCTTTTAACAGCTTACGACGTACGATCCGCGATAGAAAAATAGAGCGAAAGAAGAAAAATAGCCAAAAACTGATGAAAATGTTCAATTTTGGGCTCCAAAAATGGGCACAACGAGCAAGCTAGCTGCCTCCGTAGTAGAGCTCTCGGAGAGCTTTCCAACGGTAGGCTGTGCGCTGGGTAAGTCCGTACAGATCAAAAGTCATGGGCACCAGAGTGACGGAGACCTGGTCACATGCCCTACGCCCTCGGTTTGTTGGCCCAGCCTCTACGTGAAGCGAAGTTGTCTTCCCCAAGGTGCCGTGGGATTCGGTAATAGAAATTTGGTGGATAAAGTATCTTGGCAACCCAAACCAGGGCAAAAAAAATTGAAAAGGGAGGTGCAACACGAGGACTTCCCAAGGGGTCACCCATCCTAGTACTAATCTCGCCCAAGCAAGCTTAACTTCAGAGTTTTGATGGGATCCGGTGCATTAGTACGGGTATGATCACACCCGTCATGTTGATGGCACAATTCTTTTATGTGTTAACGGTTCACAGTCCCAGCCTAGAGAGATGGCCCATTCAGACGGCGCAATGGGCTAAATGACAACCCATCCGCTTCAACAACCCATCATCCTCGCAAGACGAGATATCGATGCATTGTAGGGCCCTCTAATGTCCCGCGACTAACTTTGTCATCCTTTTAACAGCTCACGACGTATGATCCGGGATGGAAAAATAGAGTGAAAGAAGAAAAGTGGCTGAAAACTGATGAAAACATTCAATTTTGGGCTCCAAAATGGGGCACAGCGAGCAGGCTGGCAGCTTCCGTCGTAGAGCTCTCGGAGAGCTTTCCAACGGTAGGCTGTGCGCCGCATAAGTCCTTACGGATCAAAAGTTATGGGCACCGGGGCAACGGAGACATAGTCACAAGCCCTACGCCCTCGGTTTGCGGGCCCAGCCTCTACGTGAAGCGAAGTTGCCTTAACCAAGGTGCCGTGGGATTCGGTAATTGAAATTTGGTGGATAAAGTATCTTGGGAACCCGAACCAGGGCAAAAAAAATTGAAAATGAGGGTGCAACATGAGGACTTCCCAAGGGGTCATCCATCCTAGTACTACTCTCGCCCAAGCACGCTTAACTTCGGTGTTCTGATGGGATCCGGCGCATTAGTGCTGGTATGATCGCACACGTCATGTTGAGGGCACAATTCCTTTATGTGTTAACGGTTCATAGTCCCACCCTAGAGAGATGTCCTATTCAGAAGGCCCAATGGGCTTAATGACAACACATCCGCTTCAACAATGCAGCATCCTCGCACGACATGATATCGACTCGTTGTAGGGCCCTCTAATGTCCTGCGAGTAACATTGTCGTCCTTTTAACAGCTCACGACGTACGATCTGGGATGAAAAAACAAAGCAAAAGAAGAAATGTGGTCGAAAACTGATGAAAATGTTCGATTGTGGGCTATAAAAATGGGCACAACGAGCAAGATAGCTGCCTCGGTCGTAGAGCTCTTGAAGAGCTTTCCAATGGTAGGCTGTGCACCACGTAAGTTCTTACGGATCAAAAGTTATGGGCACTAGAGCGACGGAGACCTGGTCCGAAGCCCTCCGCCCTCGGTTTGCGGGCCCAGCCTCTACGTGAAGCGAAGTTGTCTTTCCCAAGGTGCCGTGGGATTCGGTAATAGAAATTTGGTGGATAAAGTATCTTGGGAACCCTAACCAGGGCAAAAAAAATTGAAAAGGGGGGTGCAACACGAGTACTTCCCTAGGGGTCACCCATCCTAGTACTACTCTCGCCCAAACACGCTTAACTTCGGAGTTCTGATGGGATCTGGTGCATTAGTGCTGGTATGAACGCACCCGTCATGTTGAGGGCACAATTCCTTTATGTGTTAACGGTTCACAGTCCCAGCCTAGAGAGATGACCCATTCAAACGGACCAATGGGCTTAACGACAACCCATCAGCTTTAACAACGCAGCATCCTCGTAAGACGTGATATCGACGAGTTGTAGGGCACTCTAATGTCCCTCGAGTAACTTTGTCATCCTTCTAACAGCTCACGACGTACGATATGGGATAGAAAAATAGAGCAAAAGAAGAAAAGTGGCCAAAAACTGATGAAAATGTTCGATTTTGGGCTCCAAAAAGGGGCACATTAAGCAGGCTCGCTGCCTCCGTCGTAGAGCTTTCGGAGAGCTTTCCAACAGTAGGTTGTGTGCCTCGTAAGTCCTTACGGATCAAAATTTATGGGAACCGGAGCGACGGAGACATGGTCACAAGCCCTACGCCCTTGGTTTGCGGGCCCAGCCTCTACGTGAAGCGAAGTTGCCTTGCCCACGGCGCCGTTCGATTTTGTAATAGAAATTTGGTGGATAAAGTATCTTGGCAACCCTAACCAGGGCAAAAAAAATTGAAAAGGGGATGCAACACGAGCACTTCCAGGGTTCACCATCCTAGTACTACTCTCGCCCAAGCATGCTTAACTTCGGAGTTCTGATGGGATCCAGTGCATTAGTGTTGGTATGATCGCACCCGTCATGTTGAGGGCACAATTCCTTTATTTGTTAACGGTTCACAGTCCCAGCCTAGAGAGATGGCCCATTCAACAGGCCCAATGGGCTTAACGACAATCTATCCACTTCAACAACGCAGCATCCTCGTAAGACGTGATATCGACGCGTTGTAGGGCACTCTAATGTCCATCGAGTAACTTTGTCATCCTTCTAACAGCTCACGACGTACGATCTGGGATAGAAAAATAGAGCAAAAGAAGAAAAAAGGCCAAAAACTGATGAAAATGTTCGATTTTGGGCTCCAAAAAGGAGCACATTAAGCAGGCTTGCTGCCTCCATCATAGAGCTCTCGGAGGGCTTTCCAACGGTAGGTTGTGCGCCGCGTAAGTCCTTACAGATCAAAAGTTATGGGCACCAGAGCGACGGAGACCTGGTCACGAGCCCTACGCCCTCGGTTTGCTGGCCCAGCCTCTACGTGAAGCGAAGTTGTCTTCCCCAAGATGCCGTGGGATTCGGTAATAGAAATTTGGTGGATAAAGTATCTTGGCAACCCTAACCAGGGCAAAAAAAAATTATAAAGGGGGGTGCAGCACGAGGACTTCCCAGGGGGTCACCCATCCTAGTACTACTCTCGCCCAAGCAAGCTTAACTTCGGAGTTTTGATGGGATCCGGTGCATTAGTGCTGGTATGATCGCACCCGTCATGTTGAGGGCACAATTCCTTTATCTGTTAACAGTTCACAGTCCCACCCTAGAGAGATGGCCTATTCAAAAGGCCCAATGGGCTTAATGACAACCCATCTGTTTCAACAATGCAGCATCCTCGCAAGACGTGATATCGACGCGTTGTAGGGCCCTCTAATGTCCTGCGAGTAACATTGTCATCCTTTTAATAGCTCACGACGTACGGTCTAGGACGAAAAAACAGAGCAAAAGAAGAAAAGTGGTCAGAAACTGGTGAAAACGTTTGATTTTGGGCTCCAAAAATGGGCACAACGAGCAAGATAGTTGCCTCGGTCGTAGAGCTCCTGAAGAGCTTTCCAATGGTAGGCTGTGCGCCACGTAAGTCCTTACGGATCAAAAGTTATGGGAACCGGAGCGATGAAGACTTGGTCCCAAGCCCTACGCCCTAGGATTGCGGGCCCAGCCTCTACGTGAAGCAAAGTTGTCTTGCCTAAGGTGCCATGGGATTCGGTAATCGAAATTTGGTGGATAAAGTAT
Organism: Ehretia macrophylla; assembly: GCA_037974665.1. Taxonomy (NCBI): domain Eukaryota; kingdom Viridiplantae; phylum Streptophyta; class Magnoliopsida; order Boraginales; family Ehretiaceae; genus Ehretia; species Ehretia macrophylla. The sequence goes on along the minus strand of CM075771.1, from coordinate 14,397,013 downwards.
CTCGGGAACCCTAACTAGGGCAAAAAAAATTGAAAAAGAGGGTGCAACGCGAGGACTTCCCAGGGGGTCACCTATCCTAGTACAACTCTCGCCCAAGCATGCTTAACTTCGGAGTTCTGATGAGATCCGGTGCATTAGTGCTGGTATGATCGCACCCGTCATGTTGAGGTCAAAATTCCTTTACGTGTTATTGGTTCACAGTCCCAGCCGAGAGAGATGGCCCATTCAGAAGGCCCAATGGGCTTAACGACAACCCATCGGCTTCAACAACCCATCATCCTCGCAAGACGAGATATCGACGCGTTGTAGGGCCCTCTAATGTGCAGCGAGTAACGTCGTCGTCCTTTTAACAGCTCACGACGTACGATCCAGGCTGGAAAAACATAGCAAAAGAAGAAAAGTGGCTGAAAACTGGTGAAAACGTTCGATTTTAGGCTCCAAAAATGGGCAAAGCGAGCAGGCTGGCTGCCTCCGTCGTAGAGCTTTCAGAGAGCTTTCCAACGGTATGCTGGGCGCCGCGTAAGTCCTTATGTATCAAAAGTTATGAGCACCGGATCGACGGAGACCTGGTCACAAGCTCTACGCCCTCGGTTTGCGGGCCTAGCCTCTACGTGGGGCGAAGTTGTCTTGCCCAAGGTGCCGTGGGATTCGGTAATAGAAATTTCGCGAATAAAGTATCTTGGGAACCCTAACAAGGGGAAAAAAAATAGAAAACAGGGGTGCAACACGAGGACTTCACAGCGGCTCACCCATCTTAGTACTACTCTCGCCCAAGCACGCTTACCTTCGGAGTTCTAATGGGATCCGGTGCATTAGTGCCGGTATGATCGCATATGTCATGTTGAGGGCAAAATTCCTTTATGTGTTAACGGTTCACAGTCCCAGCCTAGAGAGATGGCCCATTCAAAAGGACCAAAAGGCTTAACGACAATCCATCTACTTCAACAACGCAGTATCCTCACAAGACGTGATATCGACGTGTTGTATGGACCTCTAATGTTTCACGAGTAACGTAGTCGTCCTTTTTATAGCTCACGACGTACGATCCGGGACGGAAAAACAGAGCAAATGAAGAAAAGTGGCCGAAAACTGATGAAAACATTCGATTTTGGGCTCCAAAAATGGGTACAGCGAGCAGGCTAGCTGCTTTCGCCGTAGAGCTCTCGGAGAGCTTTCCAACGGTAGGCTGTGCGCCGCGTAAGTCATTACAGATCAAAAGTTATGGGCACCGGAGCGACGAAGACCTGGTCACAAGCCCTATGCCCTCAGTTTGCTGGCCCAGCCTCTACGTGAAGTGAAGTTGTCTTGCCCAAGGTGCCGTTGGATTCGTTAATAGAAATTTGATGGATAAAGTATCTTGGCAACCCTATCCAGGGCAAAAAAAAATTGAAAAATGGGGTGCAACACGAGGACTTCCCAGTGGGTCACCCATCCTAGTACTACTCTCACCCAAGCACGCTTAAATTCGGAGTTCTGATTGGGATTAGGTGCATTAGTACTGCTTTGATAGCACCCGTCATGTTGAGGGCACAATTCCTTTATGTGTTAACAGTTCACAGTCCCAGCCTAGAGAGATGGCCCATTCAAAAGGTCCAATGGTCTTAATGACAACCATCAACTTCAACAACGCAGCATCCTCGCAAGACGTGATATCGACGCATTGTAGGGCCCTCTAATGTCCCGCGAGTAATGTTGTCATCCTTTTAATAGCTCACGACGTACAATCTGGGTCGGAAAAACAGAGCAAAAGAAGTAAAGTGGCCGGAAACTGATGAAAACGTTTGATTTTGGGCTCCAAAAATGAGCAAAGCGAACAGGCAAGCTGCCTCCGTCGTAAACCTCTCGGAGAGCTTTCCAACGGTAGGCTGTGCACCGCGCACCGCGTAAATCCTTATGGATCAAAAGTTATGGGCACCGGAGCGACGGAGACCATGTCATAAGCCCTACGCCCTCGGTTTGCGGGCCCAGCCTATACCTGAAGCGGAATTGTCTTGACCAAGGTGCCGCGGGATTCGGTAATAGAAATTTGGTGGATAAAGTATCTTGGGAACCCTAACTAGGGCAAAAAAAATTGAAAAGAGGGGTGCAACACGAGGACTTCTCAGGGGGTCACCCAGCCTAGAACTACTCTCGCCCAAGGACGCCCAACTTCGGTGGTCTGATGGGAGCTGGTGCATTAGTGCTGGTATGATCGCTCCCGTCATGTTGAGGGCACAATTCCTTTATGTGTTAACGGTTCACAGTCCCAGCCTAGAGAGATACCCCATTCAAAAGGCCCAATGGGCTTAACGACAACCCATCCTCTTCAACACCGCAGCATTCTCGCAAGACGTGATATCAACTCGTTTTAGGGCAGTCTACTTTTCGGCGATTAACTTTGTCGTCCTTTTAACAGCTCACGACGTACGATCCAGGTTGGAAAAATCGAGCAAAAGTAGAAAAGTGGCCAAAAACTAATGAAAATGTTCGATTTTGGGCTCTAAAAATGGGCACAGCGAGCAAGCTAGCTGCCTCCGTTGTAGAGATCTCGGAGAGCTTTCCAACGGTAGGCTGTGCACCACGTAAGTCCTTACAGATGAAAAGTTATGGGCACCAGAGCGACGGAGACCTGGTCACAAGCCCTACGCCCTCGGTTTGCTGGCCCAACCTCTATGTGAAGCGAAGTTGTCTTTGCCAAGGTTTCGTGGGATTCGGTAATAGAAATTTGGTAGATAAAGTATCTTGGCAACCCTAACCCGGGCAAAACAAATTGAAAAGGGGGGTACAACACGAGGACTTCCCAGGGGGTCACCCATCCTAGTACTACTCTCGCCCAAGCACTCTTAAATTCGGTGTTCTTATTGGGATCCGATGCATTAGTGCTTGTCTGATCGCACGCGTCATGTTGAGGGCACGATTCCTTTATGTGTTATCAGTTTACAGTCCCAGCCTTGAGCAATGGCCCATTCAAAAGGACCAATGGGCTTAACGGCAACCCATCTTCTTCAACAATGCTGCATCCTCGCAAGACGTGATATAGACTCATTGTAGGGCCCTCTGATGTCCCGCGAGTAACATTGTCGTCCTTTTAACAGCTCACGACGTACGATCCCGAACTGAAAAACAGAGCAAAAGAAGAAAAGTGGCTGAAAATTGATGAAAACGTTCGATTTTGGGCTCCAAAAAGGGGCACAACGAGCAGGCTGGCTGCCTTCGCCGTAGGGCTCTCGGAGAGCTTTCCAACGGTAGGCTGTGTGCTGCGTAAGTCCTTATGGATCAAAAGTTATGGGCACCGGAGCGACGGAGACTTGGCTTCGAGCCCTATGCCCTCAGTTTGCTGGCCCAGCCTCTACTTGAAGCGAAGTTGTCTTGCCCAAGGTGCCGTGGGATTCGGTAATAGAAATTTGGTGGATAAAGTATCTTGGCAACCCTAACCAGGGCAAAACAAATTGAAAAGGGGGGTGCAACAGGAGGACTTCCCAGGGGTCACCCATCCTACTACTACTCTCGCCCAAGCACGCTTAAATTCGGAGTTCTGATTGGGATCCAGTGCATTAGTGCTGGTATGATCGTACCTGTCATGTTGAGGGCACAATTCCTTTATGTGTTAACGGTTCACAGTCCCAGCCTAGATAGATGGCCCATTCAAAAGGTCCAATGGGCTTAACGACAACCATTAGCTTTAACAACGCAGCATCCTCGCCAGACGTGATATCGATGCGTTGTAGGGCCCTCTAATGTCCCGCGAGTAACATTGTCGTCCTTTTAACAGCTCACGACGTACGATCCGGGACGAAAAAACAGAGCAAAAGAAGAAAAGTGGCCGGAAATTGATGAAAACGTTCGATTTTGAGCTCCAAAAATGGGCACAGCGAACAGGCTAGCAGCCTCTATCGCAGAGCTCTCGGAGAGCTTTCCAACGGTAGGCTGAGCGCCGCGTAAGTCCTTGCGGATCAAAAGTTATGGGCACCGGAGCGACGGAGACCAGGTCACAAGCCCTACGCACTCGGTTTGTGGGCCCAGCCTCTACGTGAAGCGAAGTTGTCTTGCCCAAGGTGCCGTGGGATTCAATAATAGAAATTTGGTAGATAAATTATCTTGGGAACCATAACTAGTGAAAAAAAATTTGAAAAGGGGGGTACAACACGAGGACTTCCCAGGGGGTCACCCATCCAAGTACTACTCATGCCCAAGCACGCTTAACTTCGATGTTCTGATGGGATCCGGTGCATTAGTGCTGGTATGATCGCACCCGTCATGTTGAGTGCACAATTCCTTTATGTGTTATCGGTTCAAAGTCCCAGCCTAGAGATATGGCCCATTCAAAAGGCCCAATGGACCTAATGACTTCCCATCCGCTTCAACAACGTAGCATCCTCGCAAGACATGATATCGACGCGTTGTAGGGCCATCTAATGTCCAGCTAGTAACTTTGTCGTCCTTTTAACAGCTCACGACATACGATCCGAGATGGAAAAACAGAACAAAAGAAGAAATATGGCTAAAAATTGATGAAAATGTTCGATTTTGGGCTCCAAAAACGGGCACAGCAAGCAGGCCGACTGCCTCCGCCGAAGAGCTGTCGGAGAGCTTTCCAACGGTAGGCTGTGCGCCGCGTAAGTCCTTATGGAATAAAAGTTATGGGCACCGGAGCGACGGAGACCTGGTCACAAGCACTACGCCCTCGGTTTGCTGGCCCTGCCTCTACGTGAAGCGAAGTTGTCTTTGCCAAGGTTTCGTGGGATTCGGTAATAGAGATTTGGTGGATAAAGTATCTTGGCAACCCCAACCAGGGCAAAAAAATTTGAAAATGGGGTTACAACATGAGGACTTCCCTGGGGGTCACCCATCCTAGTACTACTCTCGCCCAAGCACGCTTAACTTCATAGATCTGATGGGATCCGGTGCATTAGTGTTGGTATGATCGTACCCGTCACGTTGAGGGCATAATTCCTTTATGTGTTAACGGTTAACAGTCCCAGCCTAGATAGATGGCCCATTCAAAAGGTCCTATGGGCTTAACGACCACCATTAGCTTCAACAACGCAGCATCCTCGCAAGACGTGATATCGATGCGTTGTAGGGCCCTCTAATGTCCCGCGAGTAATGTTGTCTTCCTTTAAACAGCTCACGACGTACGATCCGGGACGGAAAAACAGAGTAAAAGAAGAAAAGTGGCTAGAAACTGATGAAAATGTTCAATTTTGGGCTCTAAAAATTGCACAACGAACAGGCTAGCAGCCTCTGTCGTAGAGCTATCGGAGAGATTTCCAACGGTAGGCTGTGCGCCGCGTAAGTCCTTACGGATCGAAAGTTAAGGGCACCGGAGCGACGAAGACCTGGTCCCAAGCCCTACGCCCTCAGTTTGCTGGCCCTGCCTCTACCTGAAGCGAAGTTGTCTTCCCCAAGGTCTCGTGGGATTCTGTAATAGAAATTTGGTGGATAAAGTATCTTGGCAATCCTAACCAGGGCAAAAAAAATTGAAAATGGGGGGCAATATGAGGACTTCCCAAGGGGTCACCCATCCTAGTACTACTCTCGCCCAAGCACGCTTAACTTCGGTGTTCTGATGGGATATGGTGCATTAGTGTTGGTATGATCGCACCCATCATGTTGACGGCACAATTCCTTTTTTTGTTAATGGTTCACAGTCCTAGCCTAGAGAGATGACCCATTCAAAAGGCCCATTGGGCTTAATGACAACCCATCCGCTTCAACAACGCAGCATCCCCGCAAGACGTGATATCGATGCGTTGTAGGGCCCTCTAATATCTCGCGAGTAGGGTTGTCATCCTTTTAACAGCTCACGACATACGATCTGGGTTGGAAAAACAGAGGAAAAGAAGAAAAGTGGGAGAAAAATAATGAAAATGTTCGATTTTGGGCTCAAACAATGGGCAGAGCGAGCGGGATAGCTGCCTCCGTCGTAGAGCTCTCGGAGAGCTTTCCAACTGTAGGTTGTGCATCGCGTAAGTCCTTACAGATGAAAAGTTATGGGCACCAGAGCGACGGAGACCTGGTCACAAGCCTTACGCCCTCGGTTTGCTGGCCCATCCTCTACGTGAAGCGAAATTGTCTTCCCCAAGGTCCCGTGGGATTCGGTAATAGAAATTTGGTCGATAAAGTATCTTGGCAACCCTAACCAGGGCAAAAAAATTTGAAAAGGGGGGTGCAACACGAGGACTTCCGAGGGGGTCACCCATCCTAGTACTACTCACGCCTAAGCAAGCTTAACTTCGGAGTTTTGATGGGATCCGGTGCATTAGTGGTGGTATGATCCCACCCATCATGTTGAGGGCACAATTCCTTTATGTTTTAACGGTTCACTGTCCCAGCTTAAAGAGATGGCCCATTCAAAGGGCCCAATGGGCTTCACGACAACCCATCTGCTTCAACAACGCAGCATCCTCGCAAGATGTGATATCGACGCATTGTAGGGTCCTCTAATGTCCCGCGAATAACTTTTTCGTCCTTTTAACAACTCACGACGTACGATCCGGGACCGAAAAATAGAGTGAAAGAAGAAAAGCGGCTGAAAACTGATGAAAACGTTCAATTTTGGGCTCCAAAAAGGGGCAAAGCGAGCATGCTGGCTGCTTCCGTCGTATAGCTCTCGGAGGGCTTTCCAGCGGTAGGCTATGCACCGCGTAAGTCCTTACGGATAAAAAGTTATTGGCACCGGAGCGATGGAGACATGGTCACATGCCCTACGCCCTCGGTTTGTGGGCCCAGCCTTTACGTGAAGTGAAGTTGCCTTGCCCAAGGTACCGTGGGATTTGGTAATAGAAATTTGGTGGATAAAGTATCTTGGCAACCCTAACTAGGGCAAAATAAATTGAAAATGGGGGTGCTACACGAGGACTTCCCAGGCGGTCACCCACCCTTGTACTACTCTCGCCCAAGCACGCTTAACTTCGATGTTCTGATGGGATCTGGTGCATTAGTGCTGGTATGATCGCACCCGTCATGTTGAGGGCACAATTCCTTTATGTGTTAACGATTCACAATTCCAGCCTAGATAGTTGGCCCATTCAAAAGGCCCAATGAGCTTAACGACAACCCATCCGCTTCAACAACACAGCATTCTAGCAAGACGTGATATCGACGCGTTGTAGGGCACTCTAATGTCCCGCAAGTTACTTTGTCGTCCTTTTAACAGCTCACGACGTACGATCTGGGTTGGAAAAACAGAGCAAAAGAAGAAAAGTGGCAAAAAAATAATGAAAATGTTCAATTTTGGGCTCCAAAAACGGGCAGAGCGAGCGGGCTAGCTGCCTCCGTCGTAGAGCTCTTGGAGAGCTTTCCAACTGTAGGTTGTGCACCGCGTAAGTCCTTACAAATGAAAAGTTATGGGCACCAGAGCGACGGAGACCTAGTCACAAGCCCTACGCCCTCGGTTTGCTGGCCCAGCCTCTACGTGAAGCGAAGTTGTCTTCTCCAAGGTCCCATGGGATAAGGTAATAGAAATTTGGTAGATAAAGTATCTTGGCAACCCTAACGAGGGCAAAAAAAATTGAGTTTTGAAAAGGGGGGTGGAACACGAGGACTTCCCAAGGGGTCGCCCATCCTAGTACTACTCTCGCCCAAGCAAGCTTAACATAGGAGTTTTGATAGGATCCGGTGCATTAGTGCTGGTATGATCCCACCCGTCATGTTGAGGTCACAATTCCTTTATGTGTTAACGGTTCACAGTCCCAGCCTAAAGAGATGGCCCATTCAAAAGGCCCAATGGGCTTCACGACAACCCATCTGCTTCGACAACGCAACATCCTTGCAAGATGTGATATAGACGCGTTGTAGGGTCCTCTAATGTCCCGCGAGTAACTTTTTCGTCCTTTTAACATTTCACGACGTACTATCCGAGACGGAAAAATAGAGCAAAAGAAGAAAAGTGGCCGAAAACTGATGAAAATGTTCAATTTTGGGCTCCAAAAAGGGGCAAAGCAAGCATGCTGGCTGCTTCCGTCGTAGAGCTCTCGGAGAGCTTTCCAACGGTAGGCTATGCGCCGCTTTAGTCCTTACGGATCAAAAGTTATGGGCACCGGAGCGACGGAGACATGGTCACATGCCCTACGCCCTCGGTTTGTGGGCCCAGCCTCTACGTGAAGCGAAGTTGCCTTGCCCAAGGTGCCGTGGGATTCGGTAATAGAAATTTGGTGGATAAAGTATCTTGGCAACCTTAACTAGGGCAAAAAAATTTGAAAAAGGGGGTACAACACGAGGATTTCCTAGGGGGTCACCCATCCTAGTACTACTTTCGCCCATGCACGCTTAAATTCGGAGTTCTGATTGGGATCCGGTGCATTAGTGCTGGTATGATTGCACCCGTCATGTTGAGGGCACAATTCCTTTATGTGTTAACGGTTCACAGTCCCATCCTAGAGAGATGGCCCGTTCAAAAGGCCCGATGGGCTTAACGACAACCCATCCGCTTCAACAACGCAGCATCCTCGCAAGACGTGATATCGACATGTTGTAGGGCTGTCTAATGTCCCGCAAGTAACGTTGTCGTCCTTTTAACAGCTCACGACATTCGATCCGGGACGGAAAAATAGAGCAAAAGAAGAAAAGTGGCCGTAAACTGATGAAAACGTTTGATTTTGGGCTCCAAAAATGGGCACAACGAACAGGCTAGCTGCATTTGTCGTAGAGCTCTCGGAGAGCTTTCCAACGGTAGGCTGTGCGCCGCGTAAGTCATTACGGATCAAAAGTTATGGGCATCGGAGCGACGAAGACCTGGTCACAAGCCCTACGCCATCGGTTTGCTGGCCCAGCCTCTACGTGAAGCGAAGTTGTCTTCCCCAAGGTCCCGTGGGATTCGGTAATGGAAATTTGGTAAATAAAGTATCTTGGCAACCCTAACCAGGGAAAAAAAAATTGAAAAGGGGGGTGCAACACGACGACTTCCCAAGTGGTCACCCATCCTTGTACTACTCTCGCCCAAGCACGCTTAACTTCGATGTTCTGATGGGATCTGGTGCATTAGTGCTGGTATGATCGCACCCTCCGTGTTGAGGGCACAATTCCTTTATGTGTTAACGGTTCACAGTCCCAGCCTAGAGAGATGGCCCATTCAAAAGGCCCAATGAGCTTAACGACAACCCTTCCGCTTCAACAACGCAACATTCTAGCAAGACGTGATATCGACAAGTTGTAGGGCACTCTAATGTCCCGCAAGTTACTTTGTCGTCCTTTTAACAGCTCACGACGTACGATCTGGGTTGGTAAAACAGAGCGAAAGAAGAAAAGTGGCAAAAAAATAATGAAAATGTTCGATTTTGGGCTCCAAAAATGGGCAGAGCGAGCGGGCTAGCTGCCTCCGTCGTAGAGCTCTTGGAGAGCTTTCCAGCTGTAGGTTGTGCACCGCGTAAGTCCTTACAGATGAAAAGTTATGGGCACCAGAACGACGAATACTTGGTCACAAGCCCTACGCCCTCGGTTTGCTGGCCCAGCCTTTACGTGAAGTGAAGTTGTCTTGCCCAAGGTCCCGTGGGATAAGGTAATAGAAATTTGGTCGATAAAGTATCTTGGCAACCCTAACCAGGGCAAAAAAAATTGAAAAGGGGGGTGCAACACGAGGACTTCCAAGGTGGTCACCCATCCTAGTACTACTATCGCCCAAGCAAGCTTAACTTCGGAGTTTTGATGGGATCCGGTGCATTAGTGCTGGTATGATCCCACCCGTCATGTTGAGGTCACAATTCCTTTATGTGTTAACGGTTCACAGTCCCAGCCTAAAGAGATGGCCCATTCAAAAGGCCCAATGGGCTTCACGATAACCCATCTGCTTCAACAACGCAGCATCCTCGCAAGATGTGATATAAACGCGTTGTAGGGTCCTCTAATGTCCCGCGAGTAACTTTTTCATCCGTTTAACATTTCACGACGTACTATCCGAGACGGAAAAACAGAGAAAAAGATGAAAAGTGGCCGAAAACTGATGAAAACGTTCAATTTTGGGCTCCAAAAATGGACAAAGCGAGCAAGCTGGCAACCTCCATCGTAGAGCTCTTGGAGAGCTTTCCAACAGTAGGCTGTGTGCCACGTCAGTTCTTACAGATCAAAAGTTATGGGCACCGGAGCGACGGGGACATGTCACAATCCCTACGCCCATGGTTTGTGGGCCCAGCCTCTACGTGAAGCGAGGTTGCCTTGCCCAAGGTGCCGTGGGATTCGGTAATAGAAATTTGGTGGATAAAGTATCTTGGCAACCCTAACCAGGGCAAAAAAAATTGAAATGGGGGATGCAACACGAGAACTTACCAACGGATCACACATCCTAGTACTACTCTCGCCCAAGCACGCTTAACTTCGGAGTTCTGATGGGATCCGGTGCATTAGTGCTGGTATGATTGCACCCGTCATGTTGAGGGCACAATTCCTTTATGTGTTAATGGTTCACTGTCCCAGCCTAGAGCGATGGCCCATTCAAAAGGTCCAATGGGCTTAACGGCAACCCATCTGCTTCAACAACGCAGCATCCTCGCAAGACGTGATATCGATGCATTGTAGGGCCCTCTAATGTCCTGCGAGTAACGTTGTCGTCCTTTTAACAGCTCACGACGTACGATCCCGGACTGAAAAACAGAGCAAAAAAAAGAATGTGGCCGAAAACTGATGAAAACGTTCGATTTTGGGCTCTAAAAAGGGGCACAGCAAGCAGGCTCGCTGCCTTCGCAGTAGAGCTCCCGGAGAGATTTCCAACGGTAGGCTGTGCGCCGCGTAAGTCCTTACAGATCAAAAGTTCTGGGCACTAGAGCGACGGAGACCTAGTCACAAGCCCTACGCCCTCGGTTTGCTTGCCCAGCCTCTACGTGAAGCAAGTTGTCTTGCCCAAGGTGCCGTGGGATTCGGTAATAGAAATTTGGTGGATAAACTATCTAAGCACCCCTAACTAGGGCCAACCAAATTGAAGAGGGGGGTGCACCACGAGGACTTCCCAGGGGGTCACCCATCCTAGTACTACTCTCGCCCAAGCACACTTCAATTCGGAGTTTTGATTGGGATTCGGTGCATTAGTGCTGGTAAGATCACACCCGTCATGTTGAGGGCACAATTCCTTTATGTGTTAACGGTTCACAGTCCCAGCCTAGATAGATGGCCCATTTAAAAGGTCCAATGGGCTTAACGACAACCATTAGCTTCAACAACGCAGCATCCTCGCAAGATGTGATATCGATGCGTTGTAGGGCCCTCTAATGTCCCGCGAGTAATGTTCTCATCCTTTTAACAGCTCACGACGTACAATTCGGGATCGAAAAACAGAGTTAAAGAAGAAAAGTGGCCGAAAACTGATGAAAATGTTCAATTTTGGGCTCCAAAAATAGGCACAGTGAATAGGCTAGCTGCCTTTGTCGTAGAGATCTCGGAGAGCTATCCAACGGTAGGCTGTGCGCCGCGTAAGTCCTTGCGGATCAAAAGTTATGGGCACCGGAGCGACGGAGACTAGGTCACAAGCCCTACGCCTTCGGTTTGCGAGCCCAGCCTCTACGTGAAGCGAAATTGTCTTGCCCAAGGTGCCATGGGATTCGATAATAGAAATTTGGTGGATAAATTATCTTGGGAACCCTAACCAGGGCAAAAAAAATTGAAAAGGGGGGTACAACACGAGGATTTCCGAGGGGGTCACCCATCCTAGTACTACTCTTACCCAAGCACGCTTAACTTCGGTGTTCTGATGGGATCCGGTGCATTAGTGCTGGTATGATCACACACGTCATGTTGAGGGCACAATTCCTTTATGTGTTACCGGTTCAAAGTCCAAGCCTAGAGAGATGGCCCATTCAAAAGTCCCAATAGGCCTAATGACTACCCATCCGCTTCAACAACGCAGCATCCTCGCCAGACCTGATATCGATGCGTTGTAGGGCCCTCTAATGTCCCGCGAGTAACGTTCTCATCCTTTTAACAGCTCACGACGTACAATTCGGGACCGAAAAACAGAGTTAAAGAAGAAAAGTGGCCGAAAACTGATGAAAATGTTCAATTTTGGGCTCCAAAAATAGGCACAGTGAATAGGCTAGCTGCCTCTGTCGTAGAGATCTCGGAGAGCTATCCAACGGTAGGCTGTGCGCCACGTAAGTCCTTACAGATCAAAAGTTATGGGCACCGGAGCGACGGAGACCTGGTCACAAGCCTACTTCCTCAGTTTGCTGGCCCAACCTCTACGTGAAGCGAAGTTGACTTGCACAAGGTGCCGTGCGATTCAGTAATAGAAATTTGGTGGATAAAGTATCTTGGCAACCCTATCCAGGGAAAAAACAATTGAAAAGGGTCGTGCAACACGAGGACTTCCCAAGGGATCCCCCATCCGAGTACTACTCTTGCCCAAGCACGCTTAACTTCGGAGTTCTGATGGGATCCGGTGCATTAGTGCTAGTATGATCGCACCTGTCATGTTGAGGGCACAATTCTTTTATATGTTAACGGTTCACAGTCCCAGCCTAGAGAGATGGCCCATTCAAAAGGCCCAATGGGCTTAATGACAACCCATCCTCACAAGACGTGATATCTACGCATTGCAGGGCCCTCTAATGTCCCGCGAGTAACGTTGTCGTCTTTTTAACAACTCACGACGTACGATCCGGGATGGAAAAACAGAGCAAAAGAAGAAAAGTGACCGGAAACTGATGAAAACTTTCAATTTTGGGCACCATAAATTGGCACATCGAGCTAGATGCCTCCGTCGTAGAGCTCTCGGAGAGCTTTCCAACGGTTGGCTGTGCGTCACGTAAGTCCTTACGGATCAAAAGTTATGGGCACTGGAGCGACGGAGACTTGGTCACAAGCCTTACGCCCACGGTTTGCAGGCCCAGCCTCTTTGTGAAGTGAAGTTGTCTTGCCCAAGCTGCCGTGTGATTCGGTAATAGAAATTTGGTGGATAAAGTATCTTGGGAACCCTAACCAGGGCAAAAAAAATTGAAAAAGAGGGTGCAACATGAGGACTTCCCAAGGGGTCACCCATCGTAGTACTACTCTCGCCCAAACACGCTTAACTTCGGAGTTCTGATGGGATCCGATGCATTAGTGCTGGTATGATCGCGCCCATCATGTTGAGGGCACAATTCCTTTATGTGTTAACGGTTCACAGTCCCAGCCTAGAGAGATGGCCCATTCAAAAGGCCCAATGGGCTTAACAACAACCCATCCGCTTCAACAAAGCAGCATCCTAGCAAGACGTGATATCGATGCGTTGTAGGGCCCTCTAATGTCCCGCGAGTAACATTGTCGTTCTTTTAACAGCTCATGATGTAGGATCCGGGACGGAAAAACAGAGGAAAAGAAGAAAAGTGGTCAGAAACTGATGAAAACGTTCGATTTTAGGCTCCAAAAATGGGCACAGTGTAAAGGCTTGCTGCCTCCATTGTAGAGCACTCGGAGAGGTTTCCAACGGCATGCTGTGCGCCGCGTAAGCCCTTACGTATCAAAAGTGATGAGCACCGGAGCGGCGAAAACCTGGTCACAAGCTTTACGCCCTCGGTTTGCGGACCCAGCCTCTATGTGAAGTGAAGTTGTCTTGCCCAAGGTGCTGTGGGATTCGGTAATAGAAATTCGGTGGATAAAGTATATTGGCAACCCTAACCAGGGTAAAAAAAATTGAAAAGGGGGGTGCAACACGAGGACTTCCAAGGGGGTCACCCATCCTAGTACAACTCTCGTACAAGCACGCTTAACTTCGGAGTTCTGATTGGGATCCGGTACATTAGTGCTAGTATGATCGCAGCTGTCATGTTGAGGTCACAATTCCTTTATGTGTTAACGGTTCACAGTTCCAGCCTAGAGCGATGGCCTATTCAAAAGGTCCAATGGGCTAAACGACAACCCATCCGCTTAAACAACGCAGCATCATCGCAAGACGTGATATCGATGCGTTGTAGGGCCCCCTAATGTCCAACGAGTAACGTTGTCATCCTTTTAACAGCTCAGGACGTACGATCTCGGACGAAAAAATATAGCAAAAGAAGAAAAGTGGGCGGAAACTAATGAAATCGTTCGATTTTGGGCTCCAAAAATGGGCACAGCGAGTAGACTCGCTACCTTCGTCGTAGAGCTCTCGGAGAGCTTTCCAACGGTATGTTGTGCGCCGCGTAAGTCCATACGGATCAAAAGTTATGGGCACCGGAGCGACGGAGACTTGGTCAAAAGCCCTATGCCCTCGGTTTGCTGGCCCAGCCTCTACGTGAAGTGAAGTTGTCTTGCCCAAGGTGCGCTGGGATTCGGTAATAGAAATTTGGTGGATAAAGTATCTTGGGAACCCTAACCAGGGCAAAAAAAATTGAAAAGGGGGGTGCAACACTATGACTTCCCAGGGGCTCCCCCATCCTAGTACTACTCTCACCCAAGCACGCTTAACTTCAGAGTTCTGATGGGATCCGATGCATTAGGGCTGGTATGATCGCACCCGTCATGTTGAGGGCACAATTCCTTTATGTGTTAACAGTTCACAGTACCAGCCTAGAGAGATGGCTCATTCAAAAGGTCCAATGGGCTTAACGACAACCCATCTGCTTCAACAACGTAGCATACTCGCAAGACGTGATATCGACGCATTGTAGGGCCCTCTAATGTCCCGCGAGTAACATTGTCATCCTTTTAACAACTCACGACGTACGATCTCGGACGGAAAAACAGAGCAAAAGAAGAAAAGTGGGCAGAAACTGATGAAAATGTTCGATTTTGGGCTCCAAAAATGGGCTCAGCGAGCAAGCTCGCTGCCTCCGTCGTAGAGCTCTCGGAGAGCTTTCCAACAGTAGGATGTGCGCCGCGTAAGTCCTTACGAATCAAAAGTTATGGGCACCGGAGCGACGGATACCTGGTCACAAGCCCTACGCCCTCGGTTTGTTGGCCCAGCCTCTACGTGAAGCGAAGTTGTCTTGCCCAAGGTGCCGTGGAATTCGGTAATAGAAATTTGGTGGATAAAGTATCTTGGGAACCCTAACTAGGGCAAAAAAAATTGAAAAGGGAAGGTGCAACACGAGGACTTCCCAGGGGGTCACCCATCCTAGTACTACTCTAGCCCAAGCACGCTTAACTTCGGAGTTCTGATGGGATCCAGTGCATTAGTGCTTGTATGTTTGCACTCGTCATGTTGAGGTCACAATTCCTTTATGTGTTAATGGTTCACAGTCCTAGCCTAGACAGATGGCCCATTGAAAAGGCCCAATGGGCTTAACGACAACCCATCCGCTTCAACAACGCAGCATCCTCGCAAGACGTGATATCGATGCATTGAAGGGCCCTCTAATGTCCCGCGAGTAACTTTGTCATCCTTTTAACAGCTCACGACGTACGATCCTGGACGAAAAAATAGAGCAAAAGTAGAAAAGTGGCCGAAAACTGAGGAAAATGTGCAATTTTGGGCTCCAAAAATAAGCATAGCGAGCATGCTAGCTGCCCCCTTCGTAGAGCTCTCGGAGAGCTTTCCAACGGTAGGCTGTGCGCCCCATAAGTCCTTACGGATCAAAAGTTATGGGCACCGGAGCGACGGAGACCTGGTCACAAGCCCTACGCCCTCGGTTTGCGGGCCCAGCCTCTACGTGAAGCAAAGTTGTCTTGCCCAAGGTGCAGTGGGATTCGGTAATAAAAATTTGGTGGATAAAGTATCTTGGGAACCCTAACCAGGGCAAAAAAAATTGAAAAGGGGGGTGCAACACGAGGACTTCCCAGGGGGTCACCCATCCTAGTACTACTCTCGCCCAAGCACGCTTAACTTTGGAGTACGGACGGGATCCGGTGCAGTAGTGCTGGTATAATCGCACCCGTCATGTTGAGGGCACAATTCTTTTATGTGTTAACGGTTCACAGTCCCAGCCTAGAGAGAAGACCCATTCATAGGGCCCAATGGCCTTAACGACAACCTATCCCCTTCAACAATGCAGCATCCTCGCAAGACGTGATATCAACGCATTGTAGGGCCCTCTAATGTCCCACGAGTGACGTTGTCGTCCTTTTAATAGCTCGAGACGTACGATCCGGGATGAAAAAATAGAGCAAAAGAAGAAAAGTGGCCAGAAACTGATGAAAACATTCGATTTTAGGCTCCAAAAATGGCCACAGTGTACAGGCTTGCTACCTCCATCGTAGAGCACTCGGAGAGCTTTCCAACGGTATGCTGTGCGCCGCGTAAGTCCTTACGTATCAAAAGTTATGAGAACCGGAGCGATGGAGACTTGGTCACAAGTCCTACGCCCTCTGTTTGCGGCCCCAACCTCTCCGTGAAGCGAAATTGTCTTACCCAAGGTGCCGTGGGATTCAGTAATAGAAATTTGGTGGATAAAGCATCTTGGCAACGCTAACCAGGGGAAAAAAATTGAAAAGGGGGGTGCAACACGAGGACTTCCCAGCGGGTCACCCATCCTAGTACTACTCTCGCCCAAGCACGCTTAACTTCGGAGTCCTGATGGGATCCGGTGCAGTAGTGCTAGTATAATTGCACCCGTCATGTTGAGGGCACAATTCTTTTATGTGTTAACAGTTCACAGTCCAAGCCTAGAGAGATGGCACATTCAAAAGGCCCAATGGGCTTAACGACAACCCATATGCTTCAACAACGCAGCATACTCGCAAGACGTGATATCAACGCCTTGTAGGGCATTCTAATGTCCCGCGAGTAACGTTGTCGTCCTTCTAACAGCTCACCACGTACCATCACGGACGGAAAAACAGAGCAAAAGAAGAAAAGTGGGCAGAAACTGATGAAAATGTTCGATTTTGGGCTCCAAAAATGGGCTCAGCGAGCAAGCTCGCTGCCTCCGTCGTAGAGCTCTCGGAGAGCTTTCCAACAGTAGGATGTGCGCCGCGTAAGTCCTTACGAATCAAAAGTTATGGGCACCGGAGCGACGGATACCTGGTCACAAGCCCTACGCCCTCGGTTTACTAGCCCAGCCTTTACGTGAAGCGAAGTTGTCTTTCCCAAGGTGCCGTGGGATTCGGTAATAGAAATTTGGTGGATAAAGTATCTTGGGAACCCTAACTAGGCCAAAAAAAATTGAAAATGGAGGGTGCAACTCGAGGACTTCCGAGGGGTTCACCTATTCTAGTACTACTCTTGCCCAACCACGCTTAACTTCGGAGTTCTGATGGGATCCAGTGTATTAGTGCTGGTATGATCACACTCGTCACGTTGAGGGCACAATTCCTTTATGTGTTAAAGGTTCATAGTCCCAACCTAGATAGATGGCCCATTCAAAAGGCCCAATGGGCTTAATGACAACCCATCTGCTTCAACAACGCAGCATACTCGCAGGACGTGATATCAACGCATTGTAGGGCCCTCTTATGTCCCGCGAGTAACGTTGTCGTCCTTTTAACAGCTCACGACGTACGATCTCGGACGGAAAAACAGAGCAAAAGAAGAAAAGTGGGCAGAAACTGATGAAAATGTTCGATTTTGGGCTCCAAAAATGGGCTCAGCGAGCAAGCTCGCTGCCTCCGTCGTAGAGCTCTCGGAGAGCTTTCCAACAGTAGGATGTGCGCCGCGTAAGTCCTTACGAATCAAAAGTTATGGGCACCGGAGCGACGGATACCTGGTCACAAGCCCTACGCCCTCGGTTTGTTGGCCCAGCCTCTACGTGAAGCGAAGTTGTCTTGCCCAAGGTGCCGTGGAATTCGGTAATAGAAATTTGGTGGATAAATTATATTGGGAACCCTAATTAGGGCAAAAAAAATTGAAAAGGGGGGGTGCAACACGAGGACTTCCCAAGGGATCACCCATCCTTGCACTACTCTCGCCCAAGCACGCTTAACTTCGGAGTTCTGATGGGATCCAGTGCATTAGTACTGGTATGATCACACCCGTCATGTTGAGGGCACAATTCCTTTATCTGTTAATGTTTCACAGTCCCAGCCTAGAGAGATGGCCCATTCAAAAGGCCCAATGGGCTTAACAACAACTCATCCACTTCAACAACGCAGCATCCTCGCAGGACGTGATATCGATGCATTGTACGGCCCTCTAATGTCCCGTGAGTAACTTTGTCATCCTTTTAACAGCTCACGACCTACGATCCAGGACGAAAAAACAGAGCAAAAGAAGAAAAGTGGACAAAAACTTATGAAAACGTTCGATTTTGGGCTCCAAAAATAAGCATAGCGAGCAAGCTAGCTGCCTCTATCGTGGAGCTCTCGGAGAGCTTTCGAACGGTAGGCTATGCGCCGCGTAAGTCCTTACGGATCAAAAGTTATAGGCACCGGAGCGACGGAGACCTGGTCACAAGCCCTACGCCCTCGGTTTGCAGGGCCAGCCTCTACGTGAAGTTAAGTTGTCTTGCCCAAGGTGCAGTGGGATTCGGTAATAAAAATTTGGTGGATAAAGTATCTTGGCAACCCTAACCAGGGCAAAAAAAATTGAAAAGGGGGAGGGGGGGTGCAACACGGGGACTTCACAAGGGGTCACCCATCCTAGTACTACTCTCGCCCAAGCACGCTTAACTTCAGAGTTCTGATGGGATCCGGTGCAGTAGTACTGGTATAATCGCACCCGTCATGTTGAGGGCACAATTCTTTTATGTGTTAACGGTTCACAGTCCCAGCCTAGAGAGAAGACCCATTCATAGGGCCCAATGGGCTTAACGACAACTTATCCCCTTCAACAATGCAGCATCCTCGCAAGACGTGATATCGACGCATTGTAGGGCCCTCTAATGTCCCACGAGTGACGTTGTCGTCCTTTTAATAGCTCGAGACGTACGATCCGGGATGAAAAAATAGAGCAAAAGAAGAAAAGTGGCCAGAAACTGATGAAAACATTCGATTTTAGGCTCCAAAAATGGCCACAGTGTACAGGCTTGCTACCTCCATCGTAGAGCACTCGGAGAGCTTTCCAACGGTATGCTGTGCGCCGCGTAAGTCCTTACGTATCAAAAGTTATGAGAACCGGAGCGATGGAGACTTGGTCACAAGTCCTACGCCCTCTGTTTGCGGCCCCAACCTCTCCGTGAAGCGAAATTGTCTTACCCAAGGTGCCGTGGGATTCAGTAATAGAAATTTGGTGGATAAAGCATCTTGGCAACGCTAACCAGGGGAAAAAAATTGAAAAGGGGGGTGCAACACGAGGACTTCCCAGGGGGTCACCCATCCTAGTACTACTCTCGCCCAAGCACGCTTAACTTCGGAGTCCTGATGGGATCCGGTGCAGTAGTGCTAGTATAATTGCACCCGTCATGTTGAGGGCACAATTATTTTATGTGTTAACAGTTCACAGTCCAAGCCTAGAGAGATGGCACATTCAAAAGGCCCAATGGGCTTAACGACAACCCATATGCTTCAACAACGCAGCATACTCGCAAGATGTGATATCAACGCCTTGTAGGGCATTCTAATGTCCCGCGAGTAACGTTGTCATCCTTTTAACAGCTCACGACGTACGATCACGGACGGAAAAACAGAGCAAAAGAAGAAAAGTTGGCGAAAATTGATGAAAATGTTCGATTTTGGGCTCCAAAAATGGGCTCAGCGAGCAAGCTCGCTGCATCCGTCGTAGAGCTCTCGGAGAGCTTTCTAACGGTAGGATGTGCGCCGCGTAAGTCCTTACGGATTAAAAGTTTGGGCACCGGAGCGACGGAGACCTGGTCACAAGCCCTACGCCCTCGGTTTACTAGCCCAGCCTTTACGTGAAGCGAAGTTGTCTTTCCCAAGGTGCCGTGGGATTCGGTAATAGAAATTTGGTGGATAAAGTATCTTGGGAACCCTAACTAGGCCAAAAAAAATTGAAAATGGAGGGTGCAACACGAGGACTTCCCAGGGGGTCACCCATCCTAGTACTACTCTCGCCCAAGCGCGCTTAACTTCAGAGTTCTGATGGAATCCAGTGTATTAGTGCTGGTATGATCGCACTCGTCTTGTTGAGGGCACAATTCCTTTATGTGTTAACGGTTCACAGCCCCAGCCAAGAGAAATGGCCAATTCAGAAGGCCTAATGGGCTTAACGACAACCCATCCGCTTCAACAACACAGCATCCTCGCAAGACGTGATATCGACGCGTTGTGGGGCCCTCTAATGTCCCGCGAGTAACGTTGTCGTCCTTTTAACATCTCACGACGTACGATTCAGGACGAAAAAACAGGGCAAAAGGAGAAAAGTGGCCGAAAACTAATGAAAATATTAGATTTTGGGCTCCAAAAATGGGCACAGCGAGCAGGCTAGTTGTCTCCGTTGTAGAGCTCTCGGAGAGCTTTCCAATGGTAGTCTACGCACCGCGTAAGTCCTTACGGATCAAATGTTATGGGCACCAGAGCGACGGAGACTTGGTCACAAGCCCTACGCCCTTGGTTTCCGG
The DNA here is from genome assembly GCA_037974665.1 of Ehretia macrophylla. Lineage (NCBI taxonomy): Eukaryota > Viridiplantae > Streptophyta > Magnoliopsida > Boraginales > Ehretiaceae > Ehretia > Ehretia macrophylla. Next base: position 14,376,758 of record CM075771.1, on the reverse strand, counting down.
GCCCAGCCCCTACGTGAAGCGAAGTTGTCTTGCCCAAGGTGCCGTGGGATACGGTAATAGAAATTTGGTGGATAAAGTATCTTGGGAACCCTAACCAGGGCAAAAAAAATTGAAAAGGGGGGTGCAACACGAGGACTTCCTAGGGGGTCACCCATTCTAGTACTACTCTCGCCCAAACACGCTTAACTTCGGAGTTCTCATGGGATCCGATGCATTAGTTCTGGTATGATCGCACCCGTCATGTTGAGGGCACAATTCTTTTATGTGTTAACGGTTCACAGTCCCAGTCTAGAGAGATGGCTCATTCAAAAGGCCCGATGGGATTAAAGACAACCCATCCGCTTTAACAACGCAGCATCCTCGTAACATGTGATATCGACGCATTGTAGGGCCTTCTAATGCCCCGCAAGCAACTTTGGCGTCCTCTTAACAGCTCACGACGTATGATCCGGGACGGAAAAACAGAGCAAAAGAAGAAAAGTGGCCGAAAGCTAATGAAAATGTTCGATTTTGGGATCTAAAAATAGGCATAGCGAGCAGGTTAGCTGCTTCCATCGTGGAGCTCTTGGAGAGCTTTCAAACGGTTGAGTGTGCGCCGCGGAACTCCTTACGGTTCAAAAGTTATGGGCACCGGAGCAACAGAGACCTGGTCACAAGCCCTACGCCCTCGGTTTGCGGGGCCAGCCTCTTCCTGAAATGAAGTTGTCTTGCCCAAGGTGTGCCGTGGGATTCAGTAATTGAAACTTGGTGGATAAAGTATCTTGGCAACCCTAACCAGGGCAAAAAAAATTGAAAAGGAGCGGGCAAGTGCCTTATGTGGTAACGGGTCACACTCCCACCCTACATAGATGGCCCATTCAAAGGGCCCAATGGGCTTAACGACAACCCATCCGCTTCTACAATGCAGCACCCCCCAAGACGTGATATCGACGCACTGTAGGGCCCTCTAAGGTCCCGCGAGTAACGTTGTCATCCTTCTAACAGCTCACGACGCATGATCAGGGACGGAAAAACAATGCAAAAGATGAAAAGTGGCCGAAAACTGATGAAAACGTTCAATTTTGGGCTCCAAAAATGGACAAAGCGAGCAAGCTGGTAGCCTCCGTCATAGAGCTCTCAGAGAGCTTTCCAACGGTAGGCTGTGCGCCACGTAAGTCCTTACGGATCAAAAGTTATGGGCACCGGAGCGACGGAGACTTGGTCATAAGTCCTATGCCCTCGGTTTGCAGGCCCAGCCTCTACATGAAGCAACGTTGTCTTGCCCAAGGTGTCATGGGATTTGGTAATAGAAATTTCGTGGATAAAGTATCATGGCAACCCGAATCAAGGCAAAAAAAATTGAAAATGAGGGTGTAACACGAGGACTTCCCAGGGGGTCACCCATCGTAGTACTACTCTCGCCCAACCACACTTAACTTCAGAATTATGAAGGGATCCGGTGCATTAGTGCTGGTATGATCGCACCCGTCATGTTGAGGTCACAATTCCTTAATGTGTTAACGGTTCACAGTCCCATCCTAGAGCGATGGCCCATTCAAAAGGCCCAATGGGCTTAACGACAACCCATCCGCTTCAACAACGTAGCATCATCGCAAGACGGGATTTCGACGCGTTGTAAGGCCCTCTAATATTCCACGAGTAACTTTGTCGTCCTTTTAACAGCACAAGACGTAGGATAGGAGATGGAAAAAAAGAGCAAAAGAAGAAAAGTGGCCAGAAACTGATCAAAACGTTCGATTTTGGGATCGAAAAATGGCCATAGCAAGAAAGCTAGCTGCCATCGTCGTAGAGCTCTTAGAGAGCTTTCCAACAGTAGGCTGTGCGCCGCGTAAGTCCTTATGGATCAAAAGTTATGGGCACCGGAGCGACGGAGACTTGGTCACAAGTCCTACGCCCTCGGTTTGCAGGCCCAGCCTCTACATGAAGCAACGTTGTCTTGCCCAAGGTGTCGTGGGATTCGGTAATAGAAATTTGTTAGATAAAGTATCATGGAAACCCTAATCAAGGCAAAAAAAATTGAAAAGGGAAGGTGCAACACGAGGACTTCCCAGGGGGTCACCCATCCTAATACTACTCTCCCCCAAGCACGCTTAACTTCAGAGTTCTAAAGGGATGCGGTGCATTAGTGCTGGTATGATCGCACCCGTCATGTTCAGGGCACAATTCCTTTATGTGTTAACGGTCCACAGTCCCAGCCTAGAGAGATGGCCCATTCAAAAGGCCCAATGGGCTTAACGACAACCCATCCGCTTCAACAATGCAGCATCCTTGCAAGACGTGATATCGACGCGTTGTAGGGCCCTCTAATGTCCCGCGAGTAACGTTGTCGTCCTTTTAGTAGCTCACGATGTACGATCCGGGATGAAAAAACAGAGCAAAGGAAGAAAATTGGCCAAAAATTGATGAAGATGTTCCATTTTGGGCTCCAAAATGGGTATAGCGAGCAGGTTAGATGCCTCCATCGTAGAGCTCTCAGAGAGCTTTCCAACAGTAGGCTGTGTGCCACGTAAGTCCTTACGGATCAAAAGTTATGGGCACCGGAACGACGGAGACCTGGTCACATGCCCTACGCCCTCGGTTTGCGGCCCAGCCTCTACCTGAAGTGAAGTTGTCTTGGCCAAGTTGCCGTGGGATTCAGTAATAGAAATTTGGTGGATAAAGTATCTTGGCAACCCTAACCAGGGAAAAAAAATTGAAAAGGGGGATGCAACACGAGGACTTCCCAGGGGGTCACCCATCCTAGTACTACTCTCGCGCAAGCACGCTTAAATTCAGAGTTCTGATTGGGATCCGGTGCATTAGTGCTGCTATGATCGCACCTGTCATGTTGAGGGCACAATTCCTTTATGTGTTAACGGTTCACAGTCCCAGCCTAGAGAGATGGCCCGTTCAAAAGGCCCAATGGGCTTAACGACAACCCATCCGCTTCAACAACGCAGCATCCTCGCAAGACGTGATATCGACGCGTTGTAGGGCCTCTAATGTCCTGTTAGTAACTTTGTCGTCCTTTTAACAGCTCACGACGTACGATCGGGGACAGAAAAATAGAGCAAAAAAAGAAAAGTGGCCGAAAATTGATGAAAACATTCGATTTTGGACTCCAAAAAGGGGCACAACAAGCAAGCTAGCTGCCTCCGTCATCGAGCTCTCCGAGAGCTTTCCAACGGTCAGCTGTACGCCGCGTAAGTCCTTACGGATCAAAAGTTATGTGCACCGGAGCGACGGAGACCTGGTCACAAGACCTACGCCCTCGGTTTGCGGGACCAGCGTTTACGTGAAGTGAAATTGTCTTGCCCATGGTGCAGTGGGATTCGGTAATAGAAATTTGGTGGATAAAGTATCTTGGCAACCCTAACCAAAGCACAAAAAATTCAAAAGGGGGGTGCAACACGTGGACTTCCCAGGGGATCACCCATCCTAGTACTACTCTCGACCAAGCACGCTTAACTTCGGAGTTCTGATGGGATCCTGTGCATTAGTGCAGGTATGATCGCACCCTTCATGTTGAGGGCACAACTCCTTTATGTGTTAACGGTTCACAGTCCCAGCCTAGAGAGATGGCCCATTCAAAAGGCCCAATGGGCTTAACGACAACCCATATGCTTCAACATTGCAGCATCCTCGCAAGACGTGATATTGACACGTTGTAGGGCCCTTTAATGTCTCACGAGTTAGGGTGTCGTCCTTTTAACAGCTCATGACGGACGATCCGCGATGAAAAAATAGAGCAATAGAAGAAAAGTGGCCTGAAACTAATGGAAACGTTCGATTGTGGGTTCCAAAAATGGGCACAGCGAGCAAGCTAGCTGCCTCGAAGAAGTTTCCAATGGTAGGCTGAGCGCCACGTAAGTCCATACAGATCAAAAGTTATGAGCTCCGGAGCGACGGAGACTTGGTCACAAGCGCTACGTCCTCGGTTTGCGGGCCCTGCCTCTACGTGAAGAAAAGTTGTCTTGCCCAAGATGTCGTGGCATTCGGTAATAGAAATTTGGTGGATAAAGTATCTTGACAACCCTAACCGGGGCAAAAAAAATTAAAAAGGAGGGGGCAACACGAGGACTTCCCAGGGGGTCACCCATCGTAGTACTACTCTCGCCCAAGCACGCTTAACTTCGGAGTTCAGATGGGATCCGGTGCATTAGTGTTGGTATGATCGCACCCATCATGTTGAGGTCACAATTCCTTTATGTGTTAACGGTTCACAGTCCCAGTCTAGAGCGGTGGCGCATTCAAAAGGCCCAATAGGCTTAACGACAACCCATCCGCTTCAACAACACAGCATCCTCGCAAGACGTGATATCGACGCGTTGTAGGGACCTCTAATGTCCAGTGAGTAACGTTGTCGTCCTTTTAACAACTCACGACGTTCAATCCGGGACGGAAAAACAGGGCAAATGAAGAAAAATGGCCAGAAACTAATGAAAACGTTCGATTTTAGGCTCCAAAAAGGGCACAGTAAGCAGGCTGGCTGCCTCCGTCGTAGAGCTCTCACAGAGCTTTCCAACGGTATGCTGTACGCTGCGTAAGTCCTTACGTATCAAAAGTTATGAGCACCGGAGCGACGGAGACCTTGTAAGAAGCGCTACGCCCTCGGTTTGCGGGCCCAGCCTCTACGTGAAGCGAAGTTGTCTTGCCCAAGGTGAAGTGGTATTCGGTAATAGAAATTTGGTGGATAAAGTATCTTGGCAACCCTAAGCAGGGAAAAAAAAATTCAAAAGAGGGGTGCAACACGAGGACTTCCCAGGAGGTCATCCATCCTAGTACTACTCTTGCCCAAGCACGCTTAAATTCGGAGTTCTGATTGGGATTCGGTGCATTAGGGCTAGTACGATCACACCCATCATGTTGAGAGCACAATTCCTTTATGTGTTAACGGTTCACAGTCCCAGCCTAGAGAGATGGCCCATTCAAAAGGTCCAATGGGCTTAACGACAACCCACCCGCTTCAACAACGCAGCAACCTCGCAAGACGAGATATCGACACGTTGTAGGGCCATCTAATGTCCCGCGAGTAACGTTGTCATCCTTTTAACAACTCACGACGTGCGATCTAGGACGGACAAACAGAGCAAAAGAAGAAAAGTGGCCGAAAACTGATGAAAACATTTGATTTTGGGCTCCAAAAATGGGCACAACGAGCAGGCTAGCTACCTCCATCGTAGAGCTCTCGGAGAGCTTTCCAACAGTAGGATGTGCACCGCGTAAGTCCTTGCGGATCAAAAGTTATGGGCTCCGGAGCGACGGAGACTTGGTCACCAGCCCTACACCCTCGGTTTGCGGGCCCAGCCTCTATGTGAGGCGAAGTTGTCTTGCCCAAGGTGCCGTGGGATTCGGTAATAGAAATTTGGTGGATAAAGTATCTTGGGAACCCTTACCAGGGCAAAAAAAATTGAAAAGGGGGGTGCAACACGAGGACTTCCCAAGGGGTCACCTATCCTAGTACTACTCTCGCCCAAGCACGCTTAACTTCGAAGTTCTGATGGGATCGTGTGCTTTAGTGCTGGTATGATCGTACCTGTCACGTTGAGGGCACAATTCCTTTATGTGTTAACGGTTCACAGTCCCAGCCTAGAGAAATGGCCCATTCAAAAGGCCCAATGGGCTTAACGACAACCCATCTGCTTCAACAACGCAGCATCCTCGCAAGACGCGATTTCGACACATTGTAGGGCCCTCTAATGTCCGGTGAGTAACGTTGTTGTCCTATTAACAGCTCACGACATACGATCCGGGACGGACAAACAGAGCAAAAGAAGAAAAGTGGCCGAAAACTGATGAAAATGTTCGATTTTGGGCTCCAAAAATGGGCATAGCGAGCAGGCTAGCTACCTCCGTCGTAGAGCTCTCGGAGGGCTTTCCAACGGTAGGCTGTGCGCCGCGTAATTCCATATGGATCAAAAGTTATGGGCACCGGAGCGACGGAGACTTGGTCACAAGCCCTACGCCCTCGGTTTGCGGACCCAGCCTCTACGTGAAGCGAACTTGTCTTGCCCAATGTGCCGTGGGATTCTGTAATAGAAATTTGGTGGATAAAGTATCTTGGCAACCCTAACCAGGGCAAAAAAAATTAAAACGGAGGGTGCAACACGAGGACTTCCCAGGGGGTCACATATCCTAGTACTACTCTCGCCCAAGCACGCTTAACTTCGGATTTCTAATGGGATCCGGTGCATTAGTGCTGGTATGATTGCACCTGTCATGTTAAGGTCACAATTCCTTTATGTGTTAACTGTTCACAGTCCTAGCTTAGAGGGATGGCCCATTTAGAAGGCCCAATGGGCTTAACGACAACCCATCCGCTTCAACAACGCAACATCCTCGCAAGACGAGATATCGATGCGTTATAGAGCCCTCTAATATCCCACGAGTAACATTGTCGTCCTTTTAACAACTCACGACGTACGATCCGGGACGGACAAGCAGAGCAAAAGAAGAAAAGTGGTCGAAAACTGACGAAAACATTCGATTTTGGGCTCCAAAATGGGCATTGCGAGCAGGCTAGCTACCTTTGTCGTAGTGCACTCGGAGAGCTTCCCAACGGTAGACTGTACGCCGCGTAAATCCGTACGGATCAAAAGTTATGGGCACCGAAGCGACGGATACTTGGTCGCAAGCCCTACACCCTCGGTTTACGGGCCCAGCCTCTACGTGAGGCGAAGTTGTCTTGCCCAAGCATGCTTAACTTCGGAGTTCTGATGGGATCCGGTGCATTAGTGCTGGTATTATCGAACCCGTCAAGTTGAGGGCACAATTCCTTTATTTATTAACGGTTCACAGTCCAAACCTTGAGAGATGGCCCATTCAAAAGGCCCAATTGGCTTAACGACAACCCATTCGCTTCAACAAAACAGCATCCTCGCAAGACGTGATATCGACGCGTTGTAGGGCCCTCTAATGTCCCGCGAGTAAGGTTGTCGTCCTTTTAACAGCTCACGACGTACAATCCGGGACAGAAAAACAGAGCAAAAGAAGAAAAGTTGTCGAAAACTAATGAAAACGTTCGATTTTGGGCTCCAAAAAGGGACAAAGCGAGCAGGCTAGCTACCTCTGTGATAGAGCTCTCGGAGAGTTTTCCAACAGTATGCTGTGCGCCGCGTACGTCCTTACGGATCAAAAGTTTTGGGCACCGGAGCGGCGGAGACCTGGTCACAAGCCCTACGCGCTCTGTTTGCGGGCCCAACCTCTACGTGAACCAAAGTTGTCTTGCCCAAGGTGCCGTGCGATTCGGTAATAGAAATTTGGTGGATAAAGTATCTTGGCAACCCTAACCAGGGAAAATAAAATTGAAAAGGGGGGTGCAACACGAGGACTTCCCAGGGGGTCACCCATCCTAGTACTACTCTCGCCCAAGCACGCTTAAATTCAGAGTTCTGATTGGGATCCGGTGCATTACTGCTGTTATGATCACACCCGTCATGTTGAGGGCACAATTCCATTATGTGTTAACGGTTCACAGTCTCAGCCTACAGAGATGGCCTATTCAAAAGGTCCAATGGGCTTAACGACAACCCATCCGCTTCAACAACGCAGCATCCTTGCAAGACGTGATATTGATGCATTGTAGGGCCCACTAAAGTCCCACGAGTAACATTGTCATTCTTTTAACAACTCACGACGTACGATCCGGGACGGAGAAATAGAACAAAAGAGGAAAAGCGACTGGAAACAGATGACAACGTTGGATTTTAAGCTCCAAAAATGGGCACATCGAGCAAGCTCGCTGACTCCGTCGTAGAGCTCTTAGAGAGCTTTCCAACGCTATGCTGTGCGCCGCTTAGGTCCTTACGTATCAAAAGTTATGGGCACCGGAGCGATGGAAACTTGGTCAGAAGCCCTACGCCCTTGGTTTGTGGGCCCAGCCTCTACGTGAAGTGAAGTTGTCTTGCCCAAGGTGCCGTGGGATTCGGTAAAAGAAATTTGGTGGATAAAGTATCTTGGCAACCCTAACCAGGGAAAAAAAAAATTGAAAAGGGGGGTACAACACGAGGACTTCCCAGGGGGTCACCCATCATAGTACTACTCTCGCCCAAGCATGCTTAAATTCGGAGTTCTGATTGGGATCCAGTGCATTAGTACTGGTATTATCGCACCTATCATGTTGAGGGCACAATTCCTTTATGTGTTAACGGTTCACAGTCCCAGCCTAGAGAGATGGCACATTCAAAAGGTCCAATGGGCTTAACGACAACCCATCCGCTTCAACAGTGTATTATCCTCACAAGACGTGATATCGATGCTTTGTAGGGCCCTCTAATGTCTTGCGAGTAATGTTGTCGTCCTTTTAACAGCTCATGACGTACGATCCGAGACGGACAAACAGAACAAAAGAAGAAAAGTGGCCGAAAACGTTCGATTTTGGGCTCCAAATATGGGCACAGCGAGCAGGATAGCTGCCTTCGTCGTAGAGCTCTCGGAGAGCTTTCCAACGGTAGGCTGTGCGCCGCGTAAGTCTTTACGGATAATAAGTTATGGGCACTGGAGCGACGGAGACTTGGTCACAAGCCCTACGCCCTCGGTTTGCGGGCCCAGCCTGTACGTGAGGCGAAGTTGTCTTCCCCAAGGTGGCGTGGGAATCGGTGATAGAAATTTGGTGGATAAAGTATCTTGGGAACCCTTACCAGGGCAAAAAAAAATTGAAAAAGGGGGTGCAACACGAGGACTTCCGAGGGGGTCACCCATCCTAGTACTACTCTCGCCCAAGCGCGCTTAACTTCGGAGTTCTGATGGGATCCGGTGCAATAGTGCTGGTATGATCGTACCCGTCATGTTGAGGGCATAATTCATTTATGTGTTAACGGTTCACAGTCCCAGCCTAGAGAGATGGCCCATTCAAAAGGCCTAATGGCCTTAACGACAACCCATCCGCTTCAACAACGCGGCATCCACGCGAGACGTGAAATCGACGCGTTGTAGGGCCCTCTAATGTCCCCCGAGTAACGTTGTCGTCCTTTTACCAGCTCACGACGTACGATCCGAGACGGAAAAACAGAGCAAAAGAAGAAAAGTGATCGAAAACTGATGAAAACATTCGATTTTAGGCTCCAAAAACAAGCACTACGAGAAGGCTAACTGCCTCCGTCATAGAGCTCTTGGAGAGCTTTCCAACGGTATGCTGTGCGCCGCGTAAGTCCTTACGTTTCAAAAGTTATGAGCACCGGGGCGACGGAGACCCGGTCACAAGCTCTACGCCCTCGGTTTGCCGGCCCAGCCTCTACGTGAAGCGAAGTTGTCTTGCCCATGGTGCTGTGGGATTCGGTAATAGAAATTTGATGGATAAAGTATCTTGGCAACCCTAACCAGGGAAAAAAAAAATTGAAAAAGGGGGTGCAACACGAGGACTTCCCAGGGGGTCACCAATCCTACTACTACTCTCGCCCAAGCATGCTTAAATTCAGAGTTCTGATTGGGATCCAGTGCATTAGTGCTAGTATGATCGCACCCGTCATGTTGAGGGCACAATTCCTTTATGTGCTAACGGTTCACAGTCCTAGCCTAGAGAGATAGCCCATTCAAAAGGTCCAATGGGCATAACGACAACCCTTCCGCTTCAACAACGCAGCATCCTCGCAAGACATGATATCGACGCGTTGTAGGGCCCTCTAATGTCCCGCGAGTAATGTTGTCGTCATTTTAACAGCTCACGACGTACGATCCGGGACGGACAAACAGAGCAAAAGAAGAAAAGTAGCTAGAAACTGATGAAAATGTTCGATTTTGGGCTCCAAAAATGGGCACAGTGAGCAAGCTAGCTGCCTCCATCGTAGAGCTCTCGGAGAGCTTTCCAACGGTAGGCTGTGCGCTGCGTAAGTCCTTACGGATCAAAAGTTATGGCACCAGAGCGACGGAGACTTGGTCACAAGCCCTACGCCCTCGGTTTACGGGCCCAACCTCTACATGAGGCGAAGTTGTCTTGCCCAAGGTGCCGTGGGATTCGGTAATAGAAATTTAGTGGATAAAGTATCTTGGGAACCCTAACCAAGGCAAAAAAAAATTGAAAAGGGGGGTGCAACACGAGGACTTCCCAGGGGGGTACCCATCGTAGTACTACTCTCGCCCAAGCATGCTTTACTTTGGAGTTCTGATGGGATCCGGTGCATTCTTGCTGGTATGATCGCACCCGTCATGTTGAGGTCACAATTCTTTTATGTGTTAACGGTTCACAGTCCCAGCCTAGAGCGATGGCCCATTGAAAAGGCCCAATAGGCTTAACGACAACCCATCATCTTCAACAACGCAGCATCCTCGCAAGATGTGATATCGATGCATTTTAGGGCCCTCTAATGTCCCGTGAATAACATTGTCGTCCTTTTATAAACTCACGACATTCGATCCGGGACGGACAAACAGAGCAAAAGAAGAAAAGTGGGCAGAAACTGACGAAAATGTTCTATTTTGGGCTCCAAAAATGGGCACAGCGAGCAGGCTAGCTACCTGCATCGTAGAGCACTCGGAGAGCTTTCCAACGGTAGACTGTGCTCCGTGTAAGTCCTTACGGATCAAAAGTTATGGGCATCGGAGCGACGGAGACTTGGTCACAAGCGCTATGCCCTGGGTTTGCGGGCCCAGCCTCTACGTGAGTCGAAGTTCTCTTGCCCAAGGTGCCGTGGGATTCGGTAATAGAAATTTGCTGGATAAAGCATCTTGGGAACCTTAACTAGGCCAAAAAAAATTGAAAATGGGGGTGCAACACGAGGACTTCCCAGGGGGTCACCCATCCTAGTACTGCTCTCGCCGAAGCATGCTTAACTTCGGAGTTCTGATGGGATCCGGTGCATTAGTGGTGGTATGATCGCACCCGTCATGTTGAGCGCACAATTCTTTTATGTGTTAACGGTTCACAGTCCCAACCAAGAGAGATGGCCCATTCAAAAGGCCCAATGGGCTTAACGACAACCCATCCTCTTAAAAAACGCAGCATCCTCGCAAGACATGATATCGACGTGTTGTAGGGCCCTCTAATGTCCCGTGAGTAATGTTTTCGTCCTTTTAATAGCTCACGACGTATGATTCGGGACAGAAAAATAGTGCAAAAGAAGAAAAGGTGCCGAAAACTGTTGAAAACGTTCGATTTTAGCCTCCAAAAATGGGCAAAGCGAGCAGGCTAGCTGCCTCCGTCGTAGAGCTCTCGGAGAGCTTGCCAACGGTATGCTGTGCGCCGCGTAAGTCCTTTCGTATCAAAAGTTATGAGCACCGGAGCGACGGAGACCTAGTCACAAGCTCTACACCCTCAGTTTGCAGGCCCAGCCTCTATGTGAAGCGAAGTTGTCATGCCCAAGGTGCCGTGGGATTCGGTAATAGAAATTTGGTGGATAAAGTATCTTGGCAACCCTAACCAGGGAAAAAAAATTGAAAAGGGGAGTGCAACACGAGGACTTCCCAGGGGGTCACCCATCCTAGTACAACTCTCGCCCAAGCACTCTTAACTTTGAAGTTCTGATGGGATCCGGTGCATTAGTGCTGGTATGATTGCACCCGTCATGTTGAGAGCAAAAATCATTTATGTGTTAACGGTTCACAGTCCCAGCCTAGAGAGATGGCCCATTCAAACGGCCCAATGGGCTTAACGGCAACCCATCTGCTTCAGCAACGCAGTATCCTCGCAAGACGTGATATCGACGCATTATAGGGCACTCTAATGTCCCGCAAGTAACGTTGTCATCCTTTTAATAGCTCACGACATACGATCTGCGTCAGACAAACAGAGCAAAATAAGAAAAGTTTCCAAAAAATGATGAAAACGTTCGATTTTGATCTCCAAAAATTGGCAAAGCAAGAAGGCTAGCTTCCTTCGTCGTAGAGCTCTCGGAGAGCTTTCCAACAGTAGGTTGTGCGCCGCGTAAGTCCTTACGGATCAAAAGATATGGACACCGGAGCGACGGAGACTTGGTCACAAACCCTACGCCCTCGGTTTTTGGGCCCAGCCTCTACGTGAGGCGAAGTTGTTTTGCCCAAGGTGCCTTGGGATTCGGTAATAGAAATTTGGTGGATAAAGTATCTTGGGACCCTAACCAGGGCAAAAAAAATTGAAAATGGGGGTGCAACACGAGGACTTCCCAGGGGGTCGCCCATCTTAGTACTATCCACGCCCAAGCATGCTTAACTTCGGAGTTCTGATGGGATCCGGAGCATTAGTGCTTGTATGATCGCACCCGTCATGTCGATGGCACAATTCCTTTAAGTGTTAACGGTTCACAGTCCCAACCTAGAGAGATGGCCCATTGAAAAGGCCCAATGGGCTTAACGACAACCCATCCGCTTCAACAACCCAGCATCCTCGTAAGATGTGATATATACACGTTGTGGGGCCCTTTAATGTCCCACGAGTAACATTGTTGTCCTTTTAATAGCTCACGACATACGATCCGCGTCGGGCAAACAGAGCAAAAGAAGAAAAGTGGCCGGAAACTAATGAAAACATTCGATTTTGGGCTCCCAAAAAGGGCACAGCGAGCAGGATAGCTGCCTCCGTCGTAGAGCTCTCGGAGAGCTTTCCAACGGTATGCTGTGCGCCGCATATGTCCTTACGTATCAAAAGTTATGAGCACCGGAGCGACGGAGACCTGGTCACAAGCTCTACGCCCTCGGTTTACGGGACCTGCCTTTACGTGAAGCGAAGTTGTCTTGCCCAAGGTGCCGTGGGATTCGGTAATAGAAATTTGGTGGATAAAGTATGTTGGCAACCCTAACCAGAGAAAAAAAAATTGAAAAGGGGGGTGCGACACGAGGACTTCCCAGGAGGTAACCCATACTAGTACTACTCACGCCCAAGCACGCTTAAATTCGCAGTTCTGATTGGGATCCAGTACATTAGTGATGGTATGATCGCAGCCGTCATGTTGAGGGCACAATTCTTTTATGTGTTAACGGTTCACAGTCCCAGCCCAGAGAGATGGCCCATTGAAAAGGTCCAATGGGCTTAACGACAACCCATCCGCTTCAACAACACAGCATCCTCGCAAGACGTGATATCGATGCGTTGTAGGGCCCTCTAATGTCTAGCGAGTAACGTTGTCGCCCCTTTAACAGCTCACGACGTACGATCCAGGACGGACAAACAGAGCAAAAGAAGAAAAGTGGCCGAAAACTGATGAAAAAGTTCGATTTTGGGCTCCAAAAATGGGCACAGCGAGCAAGCTATATGCCTTCGTCGTAGAGCTCTCGTAGAGCTTTCCAACGGTATGCTGTGCACCGTGTAAGTCCTTACGGATAAAAAGTTATGGGCACCGGAGCGACGGAGACCTGGTCACAAGCCCTATGCCCTCGGTTTGCGGGCCTAGCCTCTACGTGAAGCGAAGTTGTCTTGTCCAAGGTGCCGTGGGATTCGGTAATAGAAATTTGGGGGATAAAGTATCTTGGCAAACCTAACCAGGGAAAAAAAAATTGAAAAGGGGGGTGCAACATGAGGACTTCCCAGGGGGTCAACCATCCTAGTACTACTCTTGCCCAAGCACGCTTAACTTCGGAGTTCAGATGGGATCCGGTGCATTAGTGCTAGTATGATCGCACCCATCATGTTGAGGGCACAATTCCTTTATGTTTTAACGGTTCACAGTCCCAACCTATAGAGATTGCCCATTCAAAGGGCCCAATTGGCTTAATGACAACCCATCCTCTTCAACAACGCAGCATCCTCGCAAGACGTGATATCGACGCGTTGTAGGGCCCTCTAATATCCCGCGAGTAACGCTGTCGTCTTTTTAACAGCTCAGGACGTACGATCCGAGACGAAAAAATAGAACAAAAGATGAAAAGTGGATGAAAATTGATGAAAAGTGGATGAAAAATGGGCACAACGAGCAAGCTGGCTGCCTCCGTCGTAGAGCTCTCAGAGAGCTTTCCAACGGTAGGCTGTACGCTAGGTAAGTCCTTACGGATCAAAAGTTATGTGCAACAGAGCGACGAATACTTGGTCACATACCCTACACCCTCGGTTTACGAGCCCAGTCTCTAAGTGAAGCGAAGTTGTCTTGACCAAGGTGCCGTGGGATTCAGGAATAGAAATTTGGTGGATAAAGTGTCTTGGCAACCCTAACCAGGGCAAAAAAAAATCGAAAAGGAGGGTGCAACATGAGGACATCCCAAGGGGTCACCCATTGTAATACTACTCTCGCCCAAGCACGCTTAACTTCGGAGTTCTGATGGGATCCTGTGCATTAGTGCAGGTATGATCGCACTCGTCATGTTGAGGTCACATTTCCTTTATGTGTTAACGGTTCACAGTCCCAGCGTAGAGCTATGGCCCATTCAAAAGGCCCAATAGGCTTAACGACAACCCATTCGCTTCAACAACGCAGCATCCTCGCAAGACGTGATATCGACGCGTTGTAGGGCCCTCTAATGTCCCGCGAGTAATGTTGTCGTCCTTTTAACAGCTCACGACGTACGATCCGAGACGGAAAAACAGAGCAAAAGAAGAAAAGTGGCAGGAAACTGATGAAAACATTCGATTTTAGGCTCCAATAATGGGCAGAGCAAGCAAGCTTGCTGCCTCTATCATAGAGCTCCTGGAGAGCTTTCCAATGGTAGGCTGTGCACCGCGTAAGTCCTTACAGATCAAAAGTAACGGGCACCGGAGCGACGGAGACCTAGTCATAAGCCCTACGACCTCGGTTTGCGGGCCCTACTTTACGTGAGGCAAAGTTGTCTTGCCCAAGGTACCGTGGGATTCAGTAATAGAAATTTGGTGGATAAAGTATCTTTGCAACCCTAACAAGGGCAAAAAAAATTGAAAAGGGGGGTGCAACACGATGACTTCCAGGTGGGTCACCTATCCTAGTACTACTCTCGCCCAAGCACCCTTAACTTCGGAGTTCTAATGGGATCCCGTGCATTGGTGCTGGTATGATCACACCCGTCATGTTGACGGCACAATTCCTTTATGTGTTAACGGTTCATAGTCCGAACCTGTAGAGATTGCCTATTCAAAGGGCCCAATGGACTTAACGACAACCCATCCGCTTCAACAATGCAGCATCCACGCAAGACGTGATATCGACGCATTGTAGGGCCCTCTAATATCCCGCGAGTAATGTTGTCGTCTTTTTAACAGCTCACGACGTACGATTCGGGACGAAAAAATAGAGCAAAAGATCAAAAGTGGCAGAAATTTGATGAAAACGTTCGATTTTGGGCTCCAAAAATGGGCACAGCGAGCAAGCTACCTGCCTCTGTCATAGAGCTGTGCGCTATGTAAGTCCTTACGGATCAAAAGTTACGGGCACCGGAGCAACGGAGACCTGGTCACAAGCCATACGCCCTCGGTTTGCGGGCCCAGCCTCTACGTGAAGCAAAGTTGCCTTGCCCAAGGTGCCGTGGGATTCGGTAATAGAAATTTGGTGGATAAAGTATCTTGGCAACCCTAACCAGGGCAAAAAAAATTGAAAAATGGGGGTGCAACATGAGGACTTCCCAGGGGGTCACGTATCCTAGTACTACTCTCACCAAGCACGCTTAACTTCGGAGTTCTAATGGGATCCCGAGCATTAGTGCTGGTACGATCGCACCCGTCATGTTGAGGGCACAATTACTTTATGTGTTAACGGTTCATAGTCTCAACCTATAGAGATTGCCCATTCAGAGGGCCCAATGGGCTTAACGACAACCCATCCGCTTTAACAACGCAGCATCCTCGCAAGACGAGATATCGACGCAATGAAGGGACCTCTAATATCCTGCAAGTAACGTTGTCGTCTTTTTAACAGCTCACGACGTACAATCCGGGATGAAAAAATAGAGCAAAAGACAAAAAGTGGCAAAAAATTGTTGAAAATGTTCGATTTTGGGATCCAAAAACGGGCACAGCGAGCAAGCTGGCTGCCTCTATCATAGAGCTCTCGGGGAGCTTTCCAACGGTAGGCTGTGCGCTGCGTAAGTCCTTACGGATCAAAAGTTATGGGCACCGGAAAGACAGAGACCTGGTCACAAGCCCTACGCCCTCGGTTTGCGGGCCCAGCCTCTACGTGAAGCAAAGTTGTTTTGCCCAAGGTGCCGTGGGATTCGGTAATAGAAATTTGGTGGATAAAGTATCTTGGCAACCCTAACCAGGGCAAAAAATATTGAAAAGGGGAGTGCAACACGAGGACTTCCCTGGGGGTCACCTATCCTAGTACTACTCTCGCCCATGCACACTTAACTTCGGAGTTCTGATGGGATCCGGTGCATTAGTGCGGGTATGATCGCACCCGTCTTGTTGAGGGCACAATTCCTTTATGTGCTAACGGTTCACAGTCCCAGCCTAGAGAGATTGCCCATTCGAAGGGCCCAATGGGCATAACGACGACCCCTCCGCTTCAACAACGTAGCATCCTCGCAAGACGTGATATCGATGCATTGTAGGGCCCTCTAATATCTGGTGAATAACATTGTCGTCCTTTTAACAGCTCACGACGTACTATCCAGGATGAAAAAATAGAGCAAAAGATGAAAAGTGGCCAAAAATTGATGAAAATGTTCGATTTTAGGCTCCAAAAATGGGCACAGCAAGCAAGCTGGCTGCCTCCGTCGTAGAGCTCTCAGAGAGCTTTCCAACGGCAGGCTGTACACCAGGTAAGTCCTTACGGATCAAAAGTTATGGGGCACCGGAGCGACGGAGGCTTGGTCACAAGCCCTACGCCCTCGGTTTGCGAGCCCAGCCTCTACGTGAAGCAAAGTTCTCTTGCCCATGGTGCCGTGGGATTCAGTAATAGTAATTTGGTGGATAAAGTGTCTTGGCAACCCTAACCAGGGCAAAAACAATTGAAAAGGAGGGTGCAACACGAGGACATCCCAAGGGGTCACCCATCGTAAGACTACTCTCGCCCAAGCACGCTTAACTTCGGAGTTCTGAAGGGATCCGGTGCATTAGTGTGGGTATGATCACACCCGTTACGTTGAGGTCACAATTCCTTTATGAGTTAACGATTCATAGTCCCAGCGTAGAGCTATGGCCCATTCAAAAGGCCCAATAGGCTTAACGACAACCCATTCGCTTCAACGACGTAGCATCCTCGCAAGACGTGATATCGACGAGTTGCAGGGCCCTCTAATGTCCCGCGAGTAACGTTGGCATCCTTTTAACAGCTCACGACGTACGATCCGAGACGGAAAAATAGAGCAAAAGAAGAAAAGTGGTCGAAAACTGTTGAAAACGTTCGATTTTAGGCTCCAAAAATGGGCAGAGCAAGCAAGCTTGCTGCTCTTGTCATAGAACTCTCTGAGAGCTTTTCAACGGTAAGTTGTGCACGGCGTAACCCCTTACGGATCAGAAGTTATGGGCACTGGAGAGACAGAGAGCTGGTCACAAGCCTCATGCCTTCAGCTTGCGGGCCTAGCCTTTACGTGAATCGAATTTGTCTTGGCCAAGGTGCCGTGGAATTCGGTAATAGAAATGGGATGGATAAAACATCTTGGCAAGCCTAACCAGGGCAAAAAATATTGAAATGGGGGGCGCAACACGAGGACTTCCCTGGGGGTCACCTATCCTAGTACTACTCTCGCCCATGCATGCTTAACTTCAGAGTTCTGATGGGATCCGGTGCATTAGTGCTGGTATGATCGCACCCGTGATGTTGAGGGCACAATTCCTTTATGTGTTAACGGTTCAAAGTCCCAGCCTAGAGAGATTGCCTATTCGAAGGGCCCAATGGGCTTAACGATGACCCATCCGCTTCAACAACGTAGCATCCTCACAAGACGTGATATCGATGCATTGTAGGGCCCTCTAATATCTGGTGAATAACGTTGTCGTCCTTTTAACAGCTCACGACGTACGATCCAGGATGAAAAAATAGAGCAAAAAATGAAAAGTGGGCAAAAATTTGATGAAAATGTTCGATTTTGGGCTCCAAAAATGGGCATAGCGAGCAAGCTAGCTGCCTCCGTCGTAGAGCTCTCAGAGAGCTTTCCAATGGCAGGCTATACACCAGGTAAGTCCTTACGGATCAAAAGTTATGGGGCACCGGAGCGACGGAGACTTCGTCACAAGCCCTACGCCCTCGGTTTGCGAACCTAGCCTCTACGTGAAGCAAAGTTCTCTTGCCCATGGTGCCGTGGGATTCAGTAATAGAAATTTGGTGGATAAAGTGTCTTGGCAACCCTAACCAGGGCAAAAAAATTGAAAAGGGGGGTGCAACACAAGGACTTCCTTGGGGGTCACCTATCCTAGTACTACTCTCGCCCATGCACGCTTAACTTCTGAGTTCTTATGGGATCCGGTACATTAGTGCTGGTATGATCGCACCCGTCATGTTGAGGGCACAATTTCTTTATGTGTTAACGGTTCACAGTCCCATCCTAGAGAGATTGCCCATTCAAAGAGCCCAATGGGCTTAACGACAACCGATCTGCTTCAACAACGCAGCATCCTCGCATGACGTGATATCAATGCGGTGTAGGGCCATCTAATATCCACCGAGGAACGTTGTCGTTTTTTTAACAGCTCACGACGAACGATTCGGGACGAAAAAATAGAGCGAAAGACAAAAAGTGGCAGAAAATTGATGAAAACGATCGATTTTGGGCTCCAAAAATGTTCACAGCGAGCAGGTTGGCTGCCTCTGTCATAGAGCTCTCGGAGAGCTTTCCAACGTTAGGCTGTTCGCCGCGTAAGTCCTTACGGATCAAAAGTTATGGGCACCGGAGCGACGGAGACATAGTCACAAGCCCTACGCCCTCGGTTTGCGGGCCCAGCCTCTACATGAAGCAAAGTTGTCTTGCCCAAGGTGCCGTGGGATTCGGTAATAGAAATTTGGTGGATAAAGTATCCTGGCAACCCTAACCAGAGCAAAAAAAATTGAAAAGGGGGGCGCAACACGAGGACTTCCCTGGGGGTCACCTATCCTAGTACTACTCTCGCCCATGCATACTTAACTTTGGAGTTTTGATGGGATCCGGTGCATTAGTGCTGGTATGATCGCACCCGTGATGTTGAGGGCACAATTCCTTTATGTGTTAACGGTTCAAAGTCCCAGCCTAGAGAGATTGCCAATTCGAAGGGCCCAATGGGCTTAACGACGACCCATCCGCTTCAACAACGTAGCATCCTCGCAAGACGTGATATCGATGCATTGTAGGGCCCTCTAATATCTGGTGAATAACGTTGTTGTCCTTTTAACAGCTCACGACGTACGATCCAGGATGAAAAAATAGAGGAAAAAATGAAAAGTGGCCAAAATTTGATGAAAATGTTCGATTTTGGGCTCCAAAAATGGGCATAGCGAGCAAGCTAGCTGCCTCCATCGTAGAGCTCTCAGAGAGCTTTCCAATGGCAGGCTGTACACCAGGTAAGTCCTTACGGATCAAAAGTTATGGGGCACCGGAGCGACGGAGACTTGGTCACAAGCCCTACGCCCTCGGTTTGCGAACCCAGCCTCTACATGAAGCAAAGTTCTCTTGCCCATGGTGCCGTGGGATTCAGTAATAGAAATTTGGTGGATAAAGTGTCTTGGCAACCCTAACCAGGGCAAAAAAATTGAAAAGGGGGGTGCAACACAAGGACTTCCTTGGGGGTCCCCTCTCCTGGTCCTACTCTCGCCCATGCACGCTCAACTTCGGAGTTCTGATGGGATCCGGTGCATTAGTGCTGGTATGATCGCACCCGTCATGTTGAGGGCACAATTCCTTTATGTGTTAACGGTTCACAGTCCCATCCTAGAGAGATTGCCCATTCAAAGAGCCCAATGGGCTTAACGACAACCGATCCGCTTCAACAACGCAGCATCCTCGCATGACGTGATATCAACGCGTTGTAGCGCCATCTAATATCCAGCGAGTAACGTTGTCATTTTTTTAACAGCTCACGACGTACGATTCGGGACAAAAAAATAGAGCAAAAGACAAAAAGTGGCAGAAAATTGAAAAAAACGATCGATTTTGGGCTCCAAAAACGTTCACAGCGAGCATGTTGGCTGCCTCTGTCATAGAGCTCTCGGAGAGCTTTCCAACGTTAGGCTGTTCACCGCGTAAGTCCTTACAGATCAAAATTTACGGGCACCGGAGCGACGGAGACATAGTCACAAGCCCTACGCCCTCGGTTTGCGGGCCCAGCCTCTACATGAAGCAAAGTTGTCTTGCCCAAGGTGCCGTGGGATTCGATAATAGAAATTTGGTGGATAAAGTATCTTGGCAACCCTAACCAGGGCAAAAAAAATTGAAAAGGGGGGTACAACACGAGGACTTCCCTGGGGGTCACCTATCCTAGTACTACTCACACCCATGCACACTTAACTTCGGAGTTCTGATGGGATCCGGTGCATAAGTGCTGGTATGATCGCACCCGTCATGTTGAGGGCACAATTCCTCTTTGTGTTAACTTTCCACAGTCCCAGCCAAGAGAGATAGCCCATTCAAAAGGCCCAATGGGCTTAACGACAACCCATCCGCTTCAACAACGCAGTATCCGCGCAAGACGTGATATCGACGCGTTGTAGGGCCCTCTAATGTCCTTCGAGTAATATTGTCATCCTTTTAATAGCTCATGACGTACGATCCGGGACGAAAAGATAGAGAAAAAGAAGAAAAGTGGTCGAAAATTGATGAAAACGTTCGATTTTAGGCTCCAAAAACGGGCACAGTGAGCAAGGAGCTGCTTCCGTTGTAGAGATCCCGGAGAGCTTTCCAACGGTATGCTGTGCGCAATGTAAGTCCTTACGGATCAAAAGTTATGGGCACCGGAGCGACAGAGACCTGGTCACAAGCCCTACGCCCTCAGTTTGCGGGCCCAGCCTCTACATGAAGCGATGTTGTCTTGCCCATGGTGCCGTGGGATTTGGTAATAGAAATTTGGTGGATGAAGTAACTTGGCAACCCTAACCAGGGCAAAAAAAATTGAAAAGGGGGGTGCAACACGAGAACATCCCAGGGGGTCACCCACCGTAATACTACTCTCGCCCAAGCACGCTTAACTTCGGAGATCTGATGGGATCCGGTGCATTAGTGCTGGTATGATCGCACCTGTCATGTTGAGGTCACAATTCCTGTATGTGTTAACGGTTCACAGTCCCAGCGTAGAGCTATGGCCTATTCAAAAGGCCCAATAGGCTTAACGACATCCCATCTGCTTTAACAACGTAGCATCCTAGCAAGACGTGATATCGATGCGTTGTAGGGCCCTCTAATGTCCCGCGAGTAATGTTGTCGTCCTTTTAACAGCTCACGACGTACGATCCGAGACGGAAAAACAGAGCAAAAGAAGAAAAGTGGCCGGAAACTAATGAAAACGTTCAATTTTAGGCTCCAAAAATGGGCAAAGCAAGCAAGCTTGCTACCTCTGTCGTAGAGCTCTTGGAGAGCTTTCCAACGGTAGGCTGTGCACCGCGTAAGTCCTTATGGATCAAAAGTTACAGGCACCGGAGCGACGGAGACCTGGTCACAATCCCTACGCCCTCGGTTTGCGAGCCCAGCCTCTACGTGAAGCAAAGTTGTCTTGCCCAAGGTATCGTGGGATTCGGTAATAGAAATTTGGTGGATAAAGCATCTTGGCAACCCTAACCAGGGCAAAAAAAATTGAAAAGTGGGGTGCAACACGAGGACTTCCCACGGGGTCACCTATCCTAGTACTACTCTTGCCCAAGCACGCTTAACTTCAGAGTTCTAATGGGATCCCGTGCATTAGTGCTGGTATGATAGTACCCATCATGTTGAGGGCACAATTCCTTTATGTGTTAACGGTTCATAGTCCCAACCTATAGAGATTGCCCATTCAGAGGGCCCAATGGGCTTAACGGCAACCCATCCGCTTCAACAACGCAGCATCCTCGCAAGACGTGATATCGACGCGTTGTAGGGCCCTCTAATATCCCGTGAGTAACGTTATCGTCTTTTTAACAGCTCACGACGTACGATCCGGGATGAAAAAAAAGAGCAAAAGACAAAAAGTGGTAGAAAGTTGATGAAAACGTTCGATTTTGGGGTTCAAAAACGGGCACAGCGAGCAAGCTAGCTGCCTCTATCATAGAGCTCTCGGAGAGCTTTCCAACGGTAAGCTGTGCGCTGCGTAAGTCCTTACGGATCAAAAGTTACGGGCACCGGAGCGACGGAGACCTGGTCACAAGCCCTACGCCCTCGGTTTGCGGGCCCAGCCTCTACGAGAAGCAAAGCTATCTTGCCCAAGGTGCCGTGGGATTCGGTAATAGAAATTTGGTGGATAAAGTATCTTGGCAACCCTAACCAGGGCAAAAAAAATTGGAAAGGGGGGTGCAACACGAGGACTTCCCTAGGGGTCACCTATCCTAGTACTACTCTCGCCCATGCACGCTTAACTTCGGAGTTCTGATGGGATCCGGTGCATTAGTGCTGGTATGATCGCACCCGTCATGTTGAGGGCACAATTCCTTTATGTGTTAACGGTTCACAGTCCCAGCCTAGAGAGATTGCCCATTCATAGGGCCCAATGGGCTTAACGATGACCCATCCGCTTCAACAACGTAGCATCCTCACAAGACGTGATATCGACGCGTTGTAGGGCCCTCTAATATCTGGCGAGTAACATTGTCGTCCTTTTAACAGCTCACGACGTATGATCCGGGATGAAAAAATAGAGCAAAAGATGAAAAGTGGCCAAAAATTGATGAAAAGGTTCGAGTTTAGGCTCCAAAAATGGGTACAACGAGCAAGCTGGCTGCCTCTCTCGTAGAGCTCTCAGAGAGCTTTCCAACGGCCGGCTGTACGCCAGGTAAGTCCTTACGGAACAAAAGTTATGGGGCACCAGAGCGACGGAGACTTGGTCACAAGCCCTACGCCCTCGGTTTGCGAGCCCAGCCTCTACGTGAAGCAAAGTTCTCTTGCCCATGGTGCCGTGGGATTCAGTAATTGAAATTTGGTGGATAAAGTGTCTTGGCAACCTTAACCAGGGCAAAAAAAATAGAAAATGAGGGTGCAACACGAGAACATCCCAGGGGGTCACCCATCGTAATTCTACTCTCGCCCAAGCACGCTTAACTTCAGAGTTCTGATGGGATCTGGTGCATTAGTGCTGGTATGATCGCACCCGTCATGTTGAGGTCACAATTACTTTATGTGTTAACGGTTCACAGTCCCAGCGTAGAACTATGGCCCATTCAAAAGGCCCAATAGGCTTAACAACAACCCATCTGCTTCAACAACACAACATCCTCGCAAGACGTGATATCGACGGGTTGTAGGGCCCTCTAATGTCCCGCGAGTAACGTTGTCGTCCTTTTAATAGCTCACGACGTACGATCCGAGATGGAAAAACAGAGCAAAAGAAGAAAAGTGGCCGAAAACTGATGCAAACATTCGACTTTAGGCTCCAAAAATGGGCAGAGCAAGCAAGCTTGCTGCCTCTATCATAGAGCTCTCGGTGAGCCTTCCAACGGTAGGCGACGCACCGCGTAAGGCCTTACGGATCAAAAGTTACGGGCACCGGAGCGACGGAGACCTGGTCACAAGCCCTACGCCCTCGGTTTGCAGGCCCAACCTCTACGTGAAGCAAAGTTGTCTTGCCCAAGGTGCCGTGGGATTCGGTAATAGAAATTTGGTGGATAAAGTATCTTGGCAACCCTAACCAGGGCAAAAAATATTGAAAAGGGGGGTGCAACATGAGGACTTCTCAGGGGGTCACCTATCCTAGTACTACTCTCGCCCAAGTATGCTTAACTTCGGAGTTCTGATGGGATCCAGTGCTTTAGTGCTGGTATGATCACACCCGTCATGTTGAGGGCACAATTCCTTATGTGTTAACGGTTCACAGTCCTAACCTTGAGAGATTGCCCATTCAGAGGGCCCAATGGGCTTAACGACAACCCATCCACTTGAACAACGCAGCATCCTCGCATGACGTTATATCAACGCGTAGTAGGGGCCTCTAATATCTGGCGAGTAACGTTGTCATTTTTTTCACAGCTCACGACGTACGATTTGAGACAAAAAAATAGAGCAAAAGACAAAAAGTGGCTGAAAATTGATGAAAACGTTCGATTTTGGGCTCCAAAAACGGGCACAGCGAACAGGCTAGCTACCTCTGTCATAGAGCTCTCGGAGAGCTTTCCAACGTTAGGCTATTCGCCGCGTAAGTCCTTACAGATCAAAAGTTACGGGCACCGGAGCGACGGAGACCTGGTCACAAGCCCTACACCCTCGGTTTGCGGGCCTAGCCTCTACGTGAAGTAAAGTTGTCTTACCCAATGTGCCGTGGGATTCGGTAATAGAAATTTGGTGGATAAAGTATCTTGGCAACCCTAACCAGGGCAAAAAGAATTGAAAATAGGGGTGGAACACAAGGACTTCCCAAGGGGTCACCTATCCTAGTACTACTCTCGCCCAATCACACTTAACTTCGAAGTTCTGATGGGATCCGGTGCATTAGTGCTATTATGATCGCACCAGTCATATTGAGGGCACAAATCCCTTATGCCTTGACGGTTCACAGTCCCAGCCTAGAGAGATTGCCCATTCAAAGAGCCCAATGGGCTAAACGTCAACCCATCCGCTTCAACAACGCAGCATTCTCAATAGACGTGATATCAACGCATTGTAGTGCCCTCTAATATCTGGCGAGTAACGTTGTCATCCTTTTAACAGCTCACGACGTACGATCCGAGACGAAAAAATATAGCAAAAGATGAAAAGTGGCCAAAAATTGATGAAAACGTTCGATTTTGGGCTCCAAAAATGGGCACAGCGAGCAAGATGGCTGCCTCCGTCGTAGAGCTCTAAGAGAGCTTTCCAACGGTAGGCTGTAAGCCTGGTAAGTCGTTACGGATCAAAAGTTATGGGCACCGGAGCGACGAAGACTTGGTCACAAGCCCTACGCCCTCGGTTTGCGGGCCCAGCCTCTACGTGAAGCAAAGTTGTCTTGCCCAAGGTGCCGTGGGATTCAGTAATAGAAATCTGGTGGATAAAGTATCTTGGGAACCCTAACCAGGGCAAAAAAAAAATGAAAAGGAGGGTGCAACATGAGGACATCCCAGGGGGTCACCCATCGTAATACTACTCTCGCCCAAGCACGCTTAACTTCGGAGTTCTGATAGGATCCGGTGCATTAGTGCTGGTATGATCGCACCCGTCATGTTGAGGTCACAATTCCTTTATGTGTTAACGGTTCACAGTCCCAGCTTAGAGCTATGGCCCGTTCAAAAGGCCCAATAGGCTTAACGACAACCCATCCGCTTCAACAACACAGCATCCTCTCAAGACGTGATATCGACGCATTTTAGGGCCCACTAATATCCCGCGAGTAACGTTGTCATCCTTTTAACAGCTCACGACGTACGATCCGGGATGAAAAAATAGAGCAAAAGATGAAAAGTGGCCAAAAATTGATGAAAATGTTCAATTTTGGGCTCCTAAAATGGGCACAGCGAGCAAGCTAGCTACCTGCGCCGTAGAGCTCTCAGAGAGCTTTCCAATGGTAGGCTGTACGCCAGGTAAGTCCTTACAGATCAAAAGTTATGGGCACCGGAGTGACGGAGACTTGGTCACAAGCCCTACGCCCTCGGTTTGCGGGCCGAGCCTCTACGTGAAGCGAAGTTGTCTTGCCTAAGGTGCCATGGTATTCAGTAATAGAAATTTGGTGGATAAAGTATCTTGGCAACCCTAACCAGGGAAAAAAAAATTGAAAAGGAGGGTGCAACACGAGGACATCCCATGGGGTCACCCATCGTAATACTACTCTCGCCCAAGCACGCTTAACTTTGGAGTTCTGATGGGATACGGTGCATTAGTGCTGGTATGATGGCACCCATCATGTTGAAGTCATAATTCCTTTATGTGTTAACGGTTCACAGTCCCAGCCTACAGCTATGGCCCATTCAAAAGGCCCAATAGGCTTAACGACAACCCATCCGCTTCAACAACACAGCATCCTCGCAAGACATGATATCGACGCGTTGTAGGGCTCTCCAATGTCCCACGAGTAAGGTTGTCATCCTTTTAACAGCTCACGACGTACGATCCAGGACGGAAAAACAGAGCTAAAGAAGAAAAGTAGCCGGAAACTGATGAAAACGTTCAATTTTAGGCTCCAAAAAGGGCACAGCGAGCAAGCTTGCTGCCTCTGTCATAGAGATCTCGGAGAGCTTTCCAATGGTAGGCTGTGCGCCGTGTAAGTCCTTACGGATCAAAAGTTACAAGCACCGGGGCGACGGAGACCTGGTCACAATCCCTACGCCCTCGGTTTGCGGGCCCAGCCTCTACATGAAGCAAAGGTCTTGCCCAAGGTGCCATGGGATTCGGTAATAGAAATTTGGGGGAGAAAGTATCTTGGCAACCCTAACCATGGCAAAAAAATGTGAAATGGGGGGCGGAACACGAGGACTTCCCAGGGGGTCACCCATCCTAGTGCTACTTTCGCCCAAGCACGCTTAACTTCGGAGTTCTGATGGGATCTGGTGCATTAGTACTGGTATGATCGCACCCGTCATGTTGAGGGCACAATTCCTTTATGTGTTAACGGTTCACAGTCCCAACCTAGAGAGATTGCGCATTCAAAGGGCCCAATGGGCGTAACGACAACCCATCCGCTTCAACAACGCAGCATCCTCGCAAGACGTGATAACGAAGCGTTGTAGGGCCCTCTAATATCCCGCGTGTAATGTTGTTGTCCTTTTAACAGCTCACGACGTACGATCCAAGACAAAAATTGGCCAAAAATTGTAGAAAATGTTCAATTTTGGGCTCCAAAAACGGGCAAAGCGCGCAGGCTAGGTACTTCTGTCATAGAGCTCTCGGAGAGCTTTCCAACGGTAGGCTGTGTGCCGCATAAGTCTTTACGGATCAAAAGTTACGGGCACCGGAGCGACGGAGACCTGGTCACAAGCCCTACGCCCTCGGTTTGCGGGCCCAGCCTCTACGTGAAGCAAAGTTGTCTTGCCCAAGGTGCCGTGGGATTCGGTAATAGAAATTTGGTGGATAAAGTATCTTGGCAACCCTAACCTGGGCAAAAAAATTGAAAAGCGGGGTACAACACGAGGAATTCCCAGGGGGTCACCTATCCTAGTACTACTCTCGCCCAAGCACGCTTAACTTTGGAGTTCTAATGGGATCCAGTGCATTAGTGCTGGTATGATCGCACCGTCATGTTGAGGGCACAATTCCTTTATGTGTTAGCGGTTCACAGTCCCGGCCTAGAGAGATTGCCCATTCAAAGGGCCCAATGGGCTTAATGACAACCCATCCGCTTCAACAACGCAACATCTTCGCAAGACGTGATATCGACGCATTTTAGCGCCCACTAATATCCCACGATTTAGGTTTTCGTCCTTTAATAGCTCACGACGTACGATCCGGGATGAAAAAATAGAGTAAAAGATGAAAAGTGGCCGAAAATTGAAGAAAACGTTCAATTTTGGGCTCCTAAAATGGGCAAAGCGAGCAAGCTAGCTGCCTCCGCCGTAGAGCCATGGTATTCAGTATTAGAAATTTGGTGGATAAATTATTTTGGCAACCCTAACCAGGGCAAAAAAAATTGAAAATGAGGGTGCAACACGAGGACATCCCACGGGGTCACGCATCGTAATACTACTCTCGCCCAAGCACGCTTAACTTTGGAGGTCTGATGGGATCTGGTGCATTAGTGCTGGTATGTTGGCACCCGTCAAGTTGAAGTCACCATTCGTTTATGTCTTAACGGTTCACAGTCCCACTCTACAGCTATGCCCCATTCAAAAGGCCCAATAGGCTTAACGACAACCCATCCGCTTCAACAACACAGCATCCTCGAATGACATGATATCGACGCGTTGTAGGGCCCTCCAATGTCCCGTGAATAACGTTGTCGTCCTTTTAACAGCTCACGATGTACGATCCGAGATGGAAAAATAGAGCAAAATCAGAAAAGTGGCCGAAAACTGATGAAAACGTTCGGTTTTAGGCTCCAAAAATGGGCACAGCGAGCAAGCTAGCTGCCTCCATCGTAGAGCTCTCGGGGAGCTTTCCAACGGTATGCTTTTCCCCGCGTAAGTCCTTACGTATCAAAAGTTATGAGCCCCGGAGCGACGGAGACCTTGTCAAAAGCCCTACGCCCTCGGTTTGCGGGCCCAGCTCTTTGTGAAGTGAAGTTGTCTTGCCCAAGGTGCCGTGGGATTCGGTAATAGAAATGTGATGGATAAAGTATCTTGGCAACCCTAACTGGGGAAAAAAAAATTTAAAATGGGGGTGCAACACGAGGACTTCCCAGGGGGTCACCCATCCTAGTACTACTCTCGGCCAACCTCGCTTAACTTCGGAGTTCTGATTAGGATCCGGTGCATTAGTGCTGGTACGATCGCACCCGTCATGTTGAGAGCACAATTCCTTTATGTGTTAACGGTTCACAGTCCCAGCCTAGAGAGATGGCCCATTCAAAAGGTCCAATGGGCTTAACGACAACCCATCTGCTTCAACAACGCAGCATCCTCGCAAGACGTGATATCGACGCGTTGTAGGGCCATCTAATGTCCCGCGAGTAACGTTGTCGTCCTTTTAACAACTCACGACGTACGATCCGGGAAGGACAAACAGAGCAAAAGAAGAAAAGTGGCCAGAAACTATTGACAACGTTCGATTTTGGGCTCCAAAAATGGGCACAGCGAGCAAGCAAGCTACTTTCGTCGTAGAGCTCTCAGAGAGCTTTCCAACGGTAGGCTGTGCGCCGCATAAGTCCTTACATATCGAAAGTTATGAGCACCGGAGTGATGGAGACCTGGTCACAAGCTCTACGCCCTCGGTATGCGGGCCCAGCCTCTACGTGAGGCGAAGTTGTCTTGCCCAAGGTGCCGTGGTATTCGTTAATAGAAATTTGGTGGATAAAGTATCTTGGGAACCTTAACCAGGGCAAAAAAAAATTGAAAAGGGGGGTGCAACACGAGGACTTCCCAGGGGGTCACCCATCCAAGAACTATTCTCGCCCAAGAATGCTTAACTTCGGAGTTCTGATGGGATCCGGTGCATTAGTGCAGGTATGATCGCACCCGTCATGTTGAGGGAACAATTCCTTTATGTGTTAGCGGTTCACAGTCCTAGCCTAGAGAGATGGCCCATTCAAAGGGCACAATGGGCTTAACGACAACCCATCTGCTTCAACAACGCAGCATCCTCGCAAGACGTGATATCGACACATTATAGGGCTATCTAATGTCCCGTGAGCAACGTTGTTGTCCTTTTAACAGCTCACGACATACGATCCGGGACTAAAAAATAGAGCAAAAGAAGAAAAGTGGCCGGAAACTGATGAAAACATTCGATTTTGGGCTCCAAAAATGAGCATAGCGAGCAAGCTGGATGCCTCCATCGTAGAGCTCTCGGAGAGCTTTCCAACGGTAGGCTGTACACCACGTAAGTCCTTACGGATCAAAAGTTATGGGCACCGGAGTGACGGAGACTTGGTCACAATCCCTACGCCCTCGGTTTGCGGGCCCAGCCTCTATGTGAAGCGAAGTTGTCTTGTCTAAGGGGCCGTGGGATTCGATAATAGAAATTTGGTGGACAAAGTATCTTGGCAACCCTAACCAGGGCAAAAAAAATTGAAAATAGGGGTGCAACACGAGGACTTCCTAGGGGGTCACCCATCGTAGCACTACTCTCACCCAAGCACGCTTAACTTCGGAGTTCTAATGGGATCCGGTGCATTAGTGCTGGTATGATCGCACCCGTCATGTTGAGGTCACAATTCGTTTATGTGTTAATGGTTCACAGTCCCAGCCTAGAGCGATGGCCCATTCAAAAGGCCCAATAGGCTTAACGACAACCCATCCGCTTCAACAACTCAGCATCCTCGCAAGACATGTTATCGACGCGTTGTAGGGCCCTCTAATGTCCCGTGAGTAACATTGTCGTCCTTTTAACAGCTCACGACGGAAAATCCACTACGAATAAACAGAGCAAAAGAAGAAAAGTGGCCGAAACCAGATGAAAACGTTCGATTTTAGGCTCCAAAAATGGGCACAGCAAGCAGGCTTACTGCCACCATCGTATAGCTCTCGGAGAGCTTTCCAACGATATGCTGTGCGCTGCGTAAGTCCTTACGTGTCAAAAGTTATGGGCACCAAAGCGACGGAAACGTGGTCACAAGCCCCACGCCCTCAGTTTGCGGGCCCAGCCTCTATGTGGGGCGAAGCTGCTGTGGGATTCGGTAATAGAATTTTGGTGGATAAAGTATCTTGGGAACCCTAACCAGGGAAAAAAAAATTGAAAAGGGGGGTGCAACACGAGGACTTCCCTGGGGGTCACCCATCCAAGAACTATTCCCGCCTAAGAACGCTTAACTTTGGAGTTCTGATGGGATCCGGTGCATTAGTGCTGGTATGATCGCACCCGCCATGTTGAGGGTACAAGTCCTTTATGTGTTAACGGTTCACAGTCCCAGCCTAAAGAGATGGCCCATTCAAAAGGTCCAATGGGCTTAACGACAACCCATCCACTT